>OZ020551.1:80391243-82891243 GCA_963971465.1 Lepidochitona cinerea | reverse complement strand
AAGAAACTCACTGGGTGTTTTCTATGGATTTCGATCTGAAATCAAAAGGTAATTAAGGTCGGAAACCCCTTTAATGATGTCATGATTAGCGAAATCCCTCATCCGTTAAGCCTAGCGCACACGAGAGGCGCCGACTGAGCTGCCGGCTATGCGTGGATGAGAGCTAAGCTGTTTCCCCCGTGTGCGCGTAAATTTGGTTGAGATTTTCGCCTCTCGAGGCGGTGAGGAAAGTATATAGCATGTTTGATATTTTCTGCCTCTCGTGGCAAGAATCTCACCGTGTGCGCACAACGTAAGCTGCCGGCTGAGCTGAGAGGAGGGATAGTCCAATGGCGCGTACTTATTCAATCATGTGACCACTTAGAATATTACGTAACACGGGTAGTGACACTTGTGTAGGTCAGTGAACTTGGATGACAAGGAACTGGCCTCAGCCGAGAGCTCATCGTCTGCGCTGAAATTTGTAGCTGCTCCCTTGGCCACGCGTGCCTTGTAGCTCAGCCGGCGCCTCTCGTCTGCGCTAGGCTTTACTTCGGCCAATCCGTCCGTAAAGCCTAGCGCACACGAGAGGCGCCGGCTGAGCTGCCGGCTACGCGTGACTGAGAGCTAAAGCCTAGCGCAGACGAGAGGCGCCGGCTGAGCTACAAGGCACGCGTGGCCAAGGGAGCAGCTACAGATTTCAGCGCAGACGATAAGCTCTCGGCTGAGGCAAGTTCTTGGTCAGCCAAGTTCACTGATCTACACAAGTGTCACTACCCGTGTTACGTAATATTCTAAGTGGTCACATGATTTAATAGGCACACGTGATTGGACTATCCCTCCTCTCAGCTCAGCCGGCAGCTTTCGTTATGCGCACACGGTGAGATTCTTGCCACGAGAGGCAGAAAATATCAAACATGCTAAATACTTTCCTCACCGCCTCGAGAGGCGAAAATCTCACCAAAATTTACGCGCACACGGGGGAAACAGCTTAGCTCTCAGCCACGCGTAGCCGGCAGCTCAGCCGGCGCCTCTCGTGTGCGCTAGGCTTTAGCTGTTTCCCCCGTGTGCGCGTAAATTTTGGTGAGATTTTCGCCTCTCGAGGCGGTGAGGAAAGTATTCAGCATGTTTGATATTTTCTGCCTCTCGTGGCAAGAATCTCACCGTGTGCGCATAACGTAAGCTGCCGGCTGAGCTGAGAGGAGGGATAGTCCAATCGCGTGTGGCTATTAAATCATGTGACCACTTAGAATATTACGTAACACGGGTAGTGACACTTGTGTAGATCAGTGAACTTGGGTGACCAAGAACTTGCCTCAGCCGAGAGCTCATCGTCTGCGCTGAAATCTGTAGCTGATCCCTTGGCCACGCGTGCCTTGTACGTACTATTCCAAGTGGTCACATGATTGAATAAGAACGCGCCATTGGACTATCCCTCCTCTCAGCTCAGCCGGAAGCTTACGTTGTGCGCACACGGTAAGATTCTTGCCACGAGAGGCAGAAAATATCAAACATGCCAAATACTTTCCTCACCGCCTCGAGAGGCGAAAATCTCACCAAAATTTACGCGCACACGGGGGAAACAGCTTAGCTCTCAGCCACGCGTAGCCGGCAGCTCAGCCGGCGCCTCTCGTGTGCGCTAGGCTTTAACGCTTGCGTTAAAAAATATCGGACTGACCGCTGAAGCGTATTGTTATAGTTTCCATTCTTTGGTGAAAATCAAATCCGTCAACGCACGCGTTAACGCAGGTCCGTGGAAACACACCATAATACTGCATCCGACAGCTACTTGAGTTTAGTAAATGGCGTTCTGAATCGGCCATTTCGTATTCGTAGGCCTGTATCTTTTTTCGATCCACAAGTCACACGTGTACGACTTAAAAGTGGTTAGACCTGTCTGACTAATTTGTAAAACTATTGTGAAGACTGGAGTTGGACTTCAGTGAGTTATCTTTTACGATAATAGTCTGGTTAACATTAAACCGTTATGTCAAATGTACACAACTCTGGCAGCTGTGAGATATATACACGGTAGAAGATGAATCCGACCCGTAGTTGGTTGACAATCATTCTTGGGATATAAGAGGGCTTTTGCATGCTGGGAATAACTTATTCGCTGCAGGCTAAACGTTTATTATCTTGATAATTCAAGTGATTTCGATCGGCGAGTTCCCGGTGTCCGCCATATTTTAAGTTTATGATAAAAAATTAAGACATCACCACATAGTAAGTGGTTTGAACAACACGAGCTTTCGACACCTGTACCAGTGTCAAGTGTAAGTCTTTTAAGTTATCTGATTTATACGCGACGAAAACGCTACGCATTCGATCTTATGCTTCGCAGACAGCATAATACGTTTGAATATGGATTTATTATTGCAAAACAGGTAGTTCACTACATTTAGTCATCGATTTATGGGAACTTTATATTTTAGTCAACATTTATATAGATAACCCTTTCCTGTCAGACAATATCGGTAGAATGTACAGAACTTCCGACAGAGGGCGCTTTATGTGGCGCGAAGGTATAAATTCTGCAGACAAGAAGAGAAACACCACTCAAATGGGGAGCCGTATTATTTACAAACAAACTGAAACCTCCAACGGTCACATTAACAATGTACGGGTCCAGAGTAAAGGTATCCCCTACATTTAAGTACCTTGGAATGATCTTTGACAAGCTCTTAAAGTGTAAAGAACATATTCAGAGTATTAAATGTAAATGCCAAAAGGTTTTAAATTTGATGAGATCTGTGTCTAGTAGGTCTTGGGGAGCTGATAAAACAACCTAGCTTATGTTATATAGGAAACTTATTCGATCACGTCTTGATTATGGAAGCGAGGCTTTCGATTCTGCCTCAAAATCTATGACATTAAAACTTGACTCAATACAGTGGTCAGCACTTAGAATTTGCACCGGTGCATTGCGGACGACGCCTTTAAATGTTATGCAAAGTGTTGTAGAGAATGGCCATTAGACCTTACACACTCTGCATGGTGAATCTGGTTCCTTACACTGTAACCTTGCACAGGCACGGGAGTATGTAACAAACAAGCGGGGTTCTTATTTACAGGTATACTCTGATGCATCTAAGTGCCCTGTATCTGGCAAAAGGTGGGAGCAGCCTACTGTGTACCCGAGATTGGCAATAGTAAGAAATTCAGATTATCCGATAACTTAAGTGTGTACACAGCTGAACTTTTTGAAATATTAATTTTCTTGCAATTTATTGCTGAATTTAAACCCCTCTATTCCGTTGTTTTAACTCTTATGTCACTTATGTCACTATCTAACTTGGAATGGGATTGCTGTCATTCCATAGTTTTTGAAATCTGTTATTTAGCCACAAGTTTTTTTTATGAGCGTCTCCATGTCTCATTCGCTTGGATACCAGCCCACATAGGTGTTCATGGTAACGAGAAGGCGGATCAACTCGTGAAAAACGCGCTACTTCAAGAAAGTATTGTAAACTTAGACCTTACTGTCCCTGGAATAGTAAATGTGGCGAAACCAAAGTTCAGGACGGAATGGTAAAACATATGGCAGTCGTCCGAAAAGGGAAGATATTATTACATGGCTCATCCAAACGTTGAAACACAAATAACAACTCTGTCATCCAGGTTTGTTGGACATTTTGTACTTTCGCTTAAGCTGTGGACATATTCAAACCAATTCATATTTATTTAAACTTGGCTTAAGAGGCTCGCCCTTTTGTGACGTATGTGGAACAGAAGACACAGTTGAGCATTTACTTTTGAATTGCCAAAAAATACACACAAATGCGTAATCGTTACTATCGACTACTTTCAGAAGCTGGACTAGTCAACATTAACCTGGAATCGGTACTCAACCCTAGGGGAAACAAAGCCACGATAATGAGATACACAGCCGAATTTGTGCCCATGACTAAGAGGTTTTGATTTCACTAAAGTATTTTAAAATGTTTTATGTAACTTAACTTTATTAAACTAGTAATGTCTTGGCGCGAATCATTCTTGTAGAATGGAGTCGCCAAACAAATTTTATAAGAAGAAGAAGAAACACCACCCAGGCCTAAGCTGAGTCAACGAGCGGTCGTGTTGGCAAACCTTATTGTAAGTGTTGAGTGTTGAATTTTCTTCTCACTTTTATTGACAGTTTAGTAGAAGTTTTTTCCCTTCCCAATAGCTCATAGTTTTCACTGAAGGTTTAAACATTTGGAAAACTAGGTTAAAAACATCTAAGTTGGGAGAACCAGTGTAAAATATCATTTTCTTGTCGCTTGTTAACAATTTCTCTGTTGAAGGTGTTGTTTCTGAACTTTCTTCTATTTCCTCATCACATGGCGTGTCCGTCTGGGGTGGGGATAAGCTTGAATCAAAAGAATCCTAAAACGACGATGTGCGAACTTCAGTATCTAGGAACACTGTTTCAGTTGTTTGCACATCAGGCTACATTGAGTATATGCCTGGTGGTATCGTCGTCAACTGTTGCCTCACTGAAAGATCCAAATGTTTCTGTGTGGTTTGCTGACGAGATCTGCGTGGCTTTGGTGGGTTAATGTTGCTGTGTCCCATGAAACGTGTTGGCCACGGGCAGTCTTTCTCAAAATGTTTTGAGCACACTCGGTCGTATTTGGAAGGTTGCCAGTGTTTTCCTATAAAAATCAAGCAAATAAAAGGGTTTAAAAACACTTTCCGAAGAAATTTTCTAATGCTATTGTATTTTTTAAAACAACAGTGGACGAAGAATAACATTTTGGTCAACTTTGGGAAAAAGTTGAATTAGAAGACTTACAGGTAGTAGAACGATAGGGTGACTGTGACAACTTTTCTCTATAAGCGCTAGGCATAAAGTGCGAGCTAATTGTAATTCATCGAAGTTATACCCCTAAGCTAATTTCTCGCGAGATCTCGCGTGGTTCTCACGAAACTCGAAAGAGGCTTATTATCTCAATCTACTAAACTTTCAAATAAAATGGAATTAAGCTCACACCGTTCAGTAACCTAATTAATTACAAGGATAATCTCAGCGCACAAAGGCATATCAAAGCTCCTACTCTTACCTTACGATTCAACTTGGGGTTCCACTCCACGATAAAAGTTGGGATAAACCTGTAATGTTTTAAGTAAATGTAACCAGTGAGCATTTCGCAAAGGAAATATTTACTGATACCATAGACTTATATGGGAATTATTTAAACGAAATAAAGAAAAGGAATACATTATCAGTACGTTTTGATACGGGAAGGGCTTGATTAAACACTGTGCTTGTTACCGATTAATTAGCAGACGTTCAATCCTGACTCACTTCATAGGGGAACAAACTGTTTATTTTATCAACAACTTGTACTTCAATTAATCTTAAGCATTGCCCGTGGATTAACCTCTGGATGATAATCTCACCAAAGGATATTACTGTCACTACGTTTTGATATGGAAAGGGCTTGATGTTATGCGTACCCGACCTGGACTAATTAGCCTACGTTCACTCCTGATTAACGCTATTTAACGTCCGACCTGTACCATATATCCTTTTAAAGAGAACACTTAAGATTAATGCACACATCTGTGACAAAATGTCCCACGTCGATACAAGTTAGAAAAAATAGCTAACATTATTTTAGGGGTTTCTCAAGGTGAGAATATAATTTCAACATAATGGTTTCATTAGGATTTTACAAAAGAAGTCTGTATAACTTTTGAAGGACATTTAGAAGTAGGGCAACATAATAACATAAGAGTGGTTTTCTGGGTTACTACTTCTGTGTTTATTATACACGACGTTTCGCTGGATATGCTTCCAGCTTCATCAGGCAATATACACTCATTAATGGTAGTCAACTATATATATATATATATATATATATATATATGTACATATAAAAGGGTATCAATGGCATCAGTGGGTTAAACATACATAAAGGGTAATAAGAAGATTGGATATGGCTTTAGCAGTGGGAGATGAGGCAGTGGAGAGGGGTGTGGTCTTAAGGATAAATGGTTATACTGTATAATGAGAATTGGCTGCTAAGAATTATTGTCAAAAGGTTGTGGAATATATATATACGAGGTCCCAGCCTAGTTAATAGTCCAAGCACTGGATATGGCTAGGCCTTGGTCTCTGTTCATTGTAGGTCTGAATCTACGGATTTCTAGGGCTTCCCTGATGACCCGGGGTTTCCAGTGTTTTAGGTTACGGGCAAGAACAGTGGGGGTGTCCCATGCTATGCTGTGGTTGGGGTTGTTTGCAATGTGTTCAGCTATAGCAGATTTTTGAGTTTCTCCTTTGGTGGTAGCAGTTTTGTGTTCTTTGGTACGCACTGAGAGGGGCCGTGATGTCTCTCCGATATAATCCTCACCACAAGAACAATTAAATTTGTACACAATTCCTTTAGGGTTGTCTTTTCTTTCTCCTGTAACGGCAGGATCAGCTAACGGCAGATCAGGAGAAAGAAAAGACAACCCTAAAGGAATTGTGTACAAATTTAATTGTTCTTGTGGTGAGGATTATATCGGAGAGACATCACGGCCCCATCACGGCCCCTCTCAGTGAGTACCAAAGAACACAAAACTGCTACCACCAATGGAGAAACTCAAAAATCTGCTATAGCTGAACACATTGCAAACAACCCCAACCACAGCATAGCATGGGACACCCCCACTGTTCTTGCCCGTAACCTAAAACACTGGAAACCCCGGGTCATCAGGGAAGCCCTAGAAATCCGTAGATTCAGACCTACAATGAACAGAGACCAAGGCCTAGCCATATCCAGTGCTTGGACTATTAACTAGGCTGGGACCTCGTATATATATATTCCACAACCTTTTGACAATAATTCTTAGCAGCCAATTCTCATTATACAGTATAACCATTTATCCTTAAGACCACACCCCTCTCCACTGCCTCATCTCCCACTGCTAAAGCCATATCCAATCTTCTTATTACCCTTTATGTATGTTTAACCCACTGATGCCATTGATACCCTTTTATATGTACATATATATATATATAGTTGACTACCATTAATGATTGTATATTGCCTGATGAAGCTGGAAGCATATCCAGCGAAACGTCGTGTATAATAAACACAGAAGTAGTAACCCAGAAAACCACTCTTATGTTAAAAGAAGTCTGATTTTTTAGAAAACCCTTTCATCCAATCAACATACTCGGCTAGATCACGTGGCATGCAGCTGTGACGTACTGCCACCATGCCATATATGGTACACCCATGTTAAGCCAATGTGAATATTTGTCGCAGCAGGTAGGCTTGGGATTTATTGTACATTTGAGAAGTTTTGAGTTATTTTCAAAACTGTTACATATAGCATAAGGTGCCCTGTATTTACTGACTAGGCAAGTGGAAGGACCTGAGGTAAAAATGCCCGCTTGTTGGGCATTGGGATGCGCTAATGTGTCCAGCAGTGAAGACAACAAAACTATAACAGGTCTGCCTGAGGGCGTAAGGCTATCTTTCCATAGATTTCCATTTACAAAGCCAAATATATTGAAAAGGTGGATTGCCAACGTTTTGCGATACTGGTAGGCCAGTCGAACCGCCTGTGTGTTGAGGTTATGGATGCAAAAGACATTTTAATATATGATTTAAAAAAACCGTCTAGATGAAACTAGTTAGCGTAAACCTAACCAGTTGCGTTTGTCATGTTTTCTTTCTGAACACAATATTTTGCCACACACAAAGGCAGTTTTCTGCAGCTTTTTCTATATATATATATATATTATATATATGTATGATCACTAAAACACACGGGCACAGGGAAAATCTTCTTGTCTAAAATAGCCATGGAGACAAGTTTCTAATTGTGTTAAAAAGGGGTATATCATTTAGACCTTTATACCCCATCATAAATTGTTGTAATAAAGTAAACCTATGACATTTCATTAGGTTGACGACTGACAGGGGCTTAGCCTTGGTCAGTAGAATTTTCTGGAATACTTTTGTAACACATTGACAATGGTTGCGCATCTTACCTATGGCAAGAACATCGGTGGACTGAGATTGAACCCCATAAATTTTGCTTCCTCCCCCCCCCCCCCCCCCCGCACAGACAAAACTATGTAACAAACAATAAACAAAACAACCATAAATTCCACCTCACAACCAGCAAACAACAAGGTTATAAACTCCACATATTATATATAGATATATACAGTTTAGCAGATACAATATAACTTCCTGTTCCTTAAACACTGTAACCCCCTTTCTTCAGCATACTCGTTCACTGTACTGAATTTAACACTGTCATAGTTTAACCCAATCTAAATATAACAGTATTCAATATGCTCTATATATTCTTTTCTTTCCGACTTAAAAAAGGTGTGCCAGAATTTGATAGCATGTTAGCATGGGGTTTATTATGTTCACCTAAGGTTCACTCCACAACCAGAATACCTCAGGAGTTTTGGTTAAAAGTATAGAGGAATATTTAGTGTCAGTTTTTATCAAATGTAGCAAATTTTTGATACAATGGTGGGATTTAATAGAAGCGTTGTGTGTTTCGCAGTTCTCGTTTTATTACAGAATGTGGGTAAGTAATTTTTGTTGCTCGTAAAGCTTTACCCGATACAAAAAAACCCTTCGTCTGATAACATTGTCTAGAAAATTATCCCGATTGTCGTTTGGCAGGTGAGCTACATGTAGTTTCTAGTCTTCTGTGAACAATTGTACCTTAGAAATAAAGATATAAAGAAGTAAATAATATATTGTTTATTGATATTTTATTCCAGCGTTCTTATGGGGTGTAAATGTTACATTAAGCATCGCATCACTAGATAATGGATTCCTTGGAACTCAACTGAAGATACATTGTGATTTTTACCCTGGTTCCGTATTTTTCGCTCCCAGGAGATTAGAGTATTTTAGAACACGGTTCAATCAACCAGAAGAGGAAATAGTTCGAGAGACAATAGAGGATAACTCAACTCCTCAATGGACAGATACAAACCTAAGTCAGAGGTCAAACTTACAAAGGTCATCACGAACATCAGCTACGTTAACCATAAACCGAATTGAATGTGACGATACCGCCATCTACAGTTGTAGATTTTTCGTCGGTAACGCAAGCGGGGATACATATGTGTATAGTTCCAGTAAAGCTTTCCATGTAAAAGGTAGGTCTAAGGGATATACTTTTTCACCCTTCATCTCCAATTTGTTATTGTAATTGTAATAAAAAATAAATTGATTGGTTAAAACCGTTCTCTACAAACTTTGACTTTACAAACATGAGATTGGCATTCCGAGTGTATGAATTTACCCACTTTTTCCTTTTTATGTAATATCTCTAGGGTACTAATGAGAAATGAATCAAGGCATCACAGTAAGTTGTTTTTGAAAGCTCCTGTTGTTCAAATACAGCTTACTGCGTGTTGATGCCTTGATTCATTTCTCATTAGTATGGAACCCACGTTCAAAGAAAGTTTCAATCATTTCTTATCTCCAGGGTAGGCCTACATAATGATTAGTTATTACACTTCAATTTAAGTGGTCTGAGACGCCAAAATTCAGACTTTCTTTCATCAATCCTGACAATCAAAATCTGTTCAGCGTTTGAAGTACGATGAAAAACTAAAGGATTTACAATTAAACAAAAAATATATGTAAAACCAGTAACCACGATACAAGTCGAAGATGTGTGCTATTAATGAACAGAATTCAAATAGCTCAATAGATCAACCAAAATGCTGATGAATTCCAATTAAACTAAATTTGACAAAGTACAAAGTAGAGGCTCCTTAGTTATACTAGTCTCTCGAATGTAAGTTAAAGTAGGGTTTTGAACAATCTTAGCCCTAAAATGAATTAACGCTCGTCCCGGTTATTTATATTTTGTTTAAATCAGAATTTATGATAAAGTGCAAAATCTGGCAGCTCATACCACTTTAAGTGATATTACACTCGACAATGTAATTCAAAACCATATCTAGAAAGCTGTTGGAGAGATGGAGTTTATAACCTTGTTTTTGCGCTGGCTGTAGGCTATGAGTTGTTGTTTAAAACTTGTTGTTTGCTAGAAAAAGGTTATGAGATATAACCTTGTTTTTTGTGCTCGTTGTAGGATATGAGATGGAGTTCACAGCCTTGTTGTTTGCTAGAAAAAGGTTATGAGATGGAGTTTATAACCTTGTTTTTTGTGCTGGTTGTAGGTTATGAGATGTAGTTTATAACCTTGTTGTTTGCTAGAAAAAGGTTATGAGATGGAGTTTATAACGTTGTTTTTTATGCTGGCTACATTTTATGAGATGTAGTTTATAACCTTCTTGTTTGCTAGAAAAGGGTTATGAGATGGAGTTTATGGTTGTTTTGTTTGTTGTTTGTTACATAGTTTTGTCAGTCCCGGGGGTGGGGGTGGGGGGGGGTGGAGAAAGCAAAATTTATGGGGTTCAATCTCAGTCCACCGATGTTCTTGCCATAGTTAAGATGCGTAACCATTGTCAATGTGTTACAAAAGGATTCCAGAAAATTCTACTGACCTAATGAAATATCATAGGTTTGGTTTGTGACAACAATTTATGGGGTGGAAAGGTCTAGATGATTTACCTCTTTTTAACACAATTAAAAAGTTGTCTCCATGGTTATTTTAGACAAGAAGATTTTCCCTGTGTCCGTGTGTTTTAGCTGGGATGAATATGAAAGGGATATGAAACGCCTTTGTTTTGCAGTCAGTCGACTGGCAGTTGTTTGGCTCGCTATTGTTCTTGTCAGACTCTCCGTGACGGCATTCCGATCCGCTCCGAGAATAGCCGAAAGCCGTGTTGTGTATTCCGATTCATTCTGAACCATACCGATGTCGTTGATATATGGGCTGCGCATGCCCGTTTGTAAGCTAGCAACAGAAAACAATCGCCATTTTGAATATTCTGACAGTGCTGCTAGCACGCCAGGTGTTGCTAGCACGCATGACAGGCATGCGCAGCCCATATATCAACGACTGACTGCAAAACAAAGGCGTTTCATATCCCTTTCATATTCATCCCAGGTTTTAGTGATCATAAATATATATTAATAGTTTAGATGAAAAGAGCAGAGCTCATTTAGTCTGAAACAACTGCCCAAGAAACGTTTAACGTGAGACTAGTTTAGATGAAGAGAGCAGGGTTCATTTAGTCTCACATCTAATGTGCACATCTAATTAAAATCTTAGCTCCCGGTCATTGGTCACGGTTCGCCGCATGTCTAATTAAAATCTAAGCTCGCGGCTATCGGTTCACTACGGTACACATCTCATTAAGAGTAATGGGTCGCGAGTTTGAATCCCACTCAGTCCAAAAAAATTGGAAAATTTTCTGACTGGGTTTTCACTCGAACGACCTATGTGGGATGGTTGCATAGAGCCCGGTTTCCTCCCACAATAAAACTAGCAACGCCGCCATATAAGTGAAATAATCTTGAGCGTAAAACACCAAACAATCAATCAATCAATCATTAAGAGTAGAAGTTATTTATTAAATTATCTCAGTGGCATTGCATATCAAAAATATACTACGTATAATACTTAAGTCTTGACCACTGGTCATCAACCCGGAAGTGACCGGAAGTGAACCGAAAGTGACTGGAAGTTACCGGAAGTAACCTGAAGTAAACCGAAAGTAAGCAGAAGTGAACCGGAAGTGACTGGAAGTTACCGGAAGTAACCTGAAGTGAACCGGAAGTGACCGGAAATAACCCGGAGGTCACCGGAAGTAGCCGGAAGTGAACCGAAAGTAAGCGGAAGTGAACCGAAAGTAAGCGGGAGTGAACCGGAAGTAACCGGAAGTGACCGGAAATAACTTGAAGTGAACCGGAAGTGACCGGAAATAGACCGTAAGTGACCGGAAATAGACCGGAATTAACCAGAAGTAACCGGAAATCAACCCGGAAGTGAACTGCAAGTGTACCGGAAGTGACTGGAAGTTACCGGAAGTAACCTGAAGTGAACCTGAAGTGACCCGGAAGTGACCGAAATTGAACCGGAAATAACCGGAAGTGAAGTAATTGAGCCAAAAATAAGTTCCAAGACAGGAAGTAGCCAAATTCTAACCGAATTCGGTCGTGTTACATATCAAAGTAAAGGGTGTAAAGATATCTGCAAGACTTACTATAGCTCGTGGTTTTCTCAATTCTGGTTTTACACAAATCGATTGAAACGTTCAAATCTAGCATTAGTCCGAGAGCTTAGGGACTAACGCCATTCACCTTTAAACGGTCCGACTTCGAACCGGAAGGGACGTTATCGAACCGGATGTCGTCCGTAATTTCGTTATTTTTTGTTTTAGAGCTTAGGGACTAACGCCATTCACCTTTAAACGGTCCGACCTCGAACCGGAAGTGACGTCATCGAACCGGAAGTAGTCCGTAATTTCGTGATTTTTTGTTCTAGAGCTTAGGGACTAACGCCATTCACCTTTAAACGGTTCGACATCGAACCGGAAGTGACGTCATTGAACCGGAAGTTGTCCGTAATTTCGTTATTTTTGGTTCTAGAGCTTAGGGACTAACGCCATTCACCTTTAAACGGTCCAACATCGAACCGGAAGTGACGTCATCGAACCGGAAGTTGTCCGTAATTTCGTTATTTTTTGTTTTAGAGCTTAGGGACTAACGCCATTCACCTTTAAACGGTCCGACCTCGAACCGGAAGTGACGTTATTGAACCGGTAGTCGTCCGTAATTTCGTTATTTTATTGTCCCACAGCCTAGGTACTAACGCCATTCAATCCGTTACGATATCATATCCGCTATTTTGCGGCGTAAAACACCAAACAATCAATGACTCTAAGCAGTCGTCCTACATCAGGCGCTTTTCACCCCAGAACTGTATTGTGAAAGTCTCAACCAATGCATTAACATAAGAAACATAAGACATCGTTCGTTCTGATGAGCATTATATTATCTTCATGGTGAACATTCTTCAAGTACATCCTTTCCGGTTTTCGTAAGGGTGGTCGAGGTCAATAACTAGCACATCTCATTAACATCTAAGCTCCTGGCTATTGGTCGCGCTTGACTACACATCCAATTAAAATCTCCTAACAAGAGGAGGCAACAATGGCTTGAACTGTGAGGTCGAGGTCAATAACTAGCACCACTAATTAAAATCTTAGCTCCCGCTTATTGGTCGCGGTTCGTCGCACTCATTAAAATCTAAGCTCGCGGCTATCGGTTCACTACACATCTCATTAAAATTAGATTCTACGTTATTTATTAAATTACCTCAATGGCATATTGTATAGTGTCTGTAGACTCGCTGAAGGGGTAGTCTTTCATACAGATGACGAAATGGGGAGTTCCCATCACGCCGTACTAAAACGAGGTTTTCGTCATGTCTATATTTATACCGATTTAGCCAAGTACATGTGTCGAGGCTTGGAGCTGCTCTCTCACAACGGGCTCGAGTATTCCAAGGTAAGTTACACTCTTTATTTTCTTCCGAGGTTCGACTGTAGGTGATAGAGCATGTTAAGGTATAGAGCATTGACCTACGCCATCTATGTGATATGAAACGTGACGTAATCAATCAGGATTCCCTAGCATTAGTCTGAGAGCTTAGGGACTAACGCCATTCACCTTTAAACGGTTCGACATTGAACCGGAAGTGACGTCATCGAGCCGGAAGTTGTCTGTAATTTCGTTATTTTTTGTTCTAGAGCTTAGGGACTAACGCCATTCACCTTTAAGCGTAACACAATATTATCATTCACTCACAATTAGCTGCGTTAACGGTCGCTTCTGGCGTTCAGCGGGCGCGTATCATAAAGCTTTATTAATGGGCTATCATCGTACTTCGACAACACTTCTTACGCAGACGGTGTCTGTAACGTGTAAACATGCCGAACGTGGATAAATTGGTGCGTTTTTACCGCAATATGGAAAAGGGTAAAATACCCATGAACGAAGGTGTAATGAGTGAGAGAGGCTCGCCCCTCGACCAAGCATTCAGAAGTAGAAACACGCTCATCCCTCTGGAACCCTATTGCCGTGAAAGCTGTCCCGACCGTGAAAATTGACGCCGACCATGCGGATTTACCGCAGATAGATGTGGTGACTCCCGCACAAGTGGTGGAAATGGTCAGATCGGAGGTCAGACAGAAACGCAGAAAAAGTGGTACGCCACAAAGTGAAGCCTTTAAACGAAGAAAAACTGTCGAGCCATATTATCGCGAAAGCTCCCCAACCGTGAAAAGGCGGATTTGCCGCGGATTATTGCCGTATCTAACGCACAGCAAGCGGTGGAAATGGCTAAGTCGGAATTGGAGGCAAGACAGAAGCGTATAAAAGGAGGGCGTCCTTCACATTGGATTAGACCGACCGCTGAAATAGCGCTATAAATTATATTCCACAGTGGGTGAAACAAAATGAGATTCAATTGCCACGTTTGTAACAAGACTTTTAGTCGCCGACATGACATGAAGCGGCACGTTTTCAATAAGCACAAAACCGATTCGCAGAATACTGAGATGACCGTTTATGGAAGGCATCCCTCTGATGAAAATACTTTAGATTGATTGATTGATTGTTTGGTGTTTTACGCCGCGCTCAAGATTATTTCACTTATATGGCGGCGTTGTCCGTTTTATTGTCGGAGGAAACCGGGCCCAATGCCCGGAGGAAACCCACGACCTTCCGCTGGCAACTGGCAACCATCCCACATAGGTCGTTCGAGTGAAAACCCAGTCAGAAAATTTTCCAATTTTTTTGGACTGAGTGGGATTCGAACCCGCGACCCATTGGTGGAAGGCTGTTCGGATTGAGCGTCCAACGCTCTACCTACTGAGCCACGGAGGCCCCGAAAATACTTTAGAAGATGACCGTAAAGTTTTTCTAACGACGAGCATTACGTCCGCTAGCGGTATGGCTGATACAGTTTCCGGCGTATGGGACGACATTGTGAAGTAAGCTATTGAAACTCATATGTCTGTTGACGGCTGCAGTTTGCAGGAGGAATACCGACGAAAACCGGAAAGGATGTACTTGAAGAACGATCACCATGAAGATAATATAATGCTCATCAGAACGAACGATGTCTTATGTTTCTTATGTTAATGCATTGGTTGAGACTTTCACAATACAGTTCTAGAGTCATTGATTGTTTGGTGTTTTACGCCGCACAATAGCAGATATGATGTCGTAACGGATTGAATGGCGTTAGTACCTAGGCTGTGGGACAAAAAAAATAACGAAATTACGGACGACTACCGGTTCAATGACGTCACTTCCGGTTCGAGGTCGGACGGTTTAAAGGTGAATGGCGTTAGTCCCTAAGCTCTAAAACAAAAAATAACGAAATTACGGACAACTTCCGGTTCGATGACGTCACTTCCGGTTCGATGTCGAACCGTTTAAAGGTGAATAGCGTTAGTCCCTAAGCTCTAGAACCAAAAATAACGAAATTACGGACGACTTCCGGTTCGATGACGTCACTTCCGGTTCGATGTCAAACCGTTTAGAGGTGAATGGCGTTAATCCCTAAGCTCTAGGTGATCTTAATAAAATGTACTACATATTGACCTCGACCTCACAGTTCAAACCATTGTTGCCTCCTCTTGCTAGTAGATTTTAATTAGATGTGTAGCCAAGTGAGACCAATAGCTGCGACCCTTGACGTTAATGAGATGTACTAGTTATTGACCTCCACCACTCGGGACGTCTTTGACCCGGAATTCGAATATTACGCATGTATTACATAATGACGCCACATAGGTGGGTCTCAACCGGTCTTTTGCTATATACTTTCGAACACATTTTCGGTTCGTACAGGCCACATACTGTATGAATTTTCCTCGTTCCAACGCCAATCATATAGTTTTTCGATGGCCTTCAAAGCCTCTTACTGTCGTGACGATCAGAAATTATGAAAAAAGTGTGAATTTTGGCAGCTCGTGCCTCTTTAACATGTATGTATCTTTTCCACGAGTTAACTAGTTTAATTTAAAGTGGCATGGGCTGCCAAACACACTTTTTTCATAATTTCTGATGGTCACGACAGTAAGAGGCTTTGAATGCCATTGAAAAACTAAATGATTGGCGTCGAATTGACGAAAATCCATACAGTATGTGGCCTGTACGAACCGAAAACGTGTTGGAAAAGTAAACAAAACAACCGGGACGACCATTCATTTATTCTAAGCCAAAGTTAGTTCAAAACAACACTTTATCGTACATTCTCGAGACAAGAAACACTAAAAAGCTTCTGAATTACACGTCTTGGGAAAAATAGCCGATAATTTCAACATTCTGTTTCAACGTCAAAATATCAACATTTTGGCAGATCATGCCACTTTAACGCTTCAAACAACAGCAGAATGATCCGAACGATAACTTGATTTGTTAGAATTCAATTTAATTTTTGTGATACTAGGGAGAGATTTTCAATTATCAGGAAGAAATCAAGACGAGCTTGCTTTAGAAGGTTTCGACGGCGCTTTGTATGCCTCTTAACTTAAGATGGCTATGAGTAGCTCTAAACGGTCAAGTTGTCGAGGACAACTTGACGTGCTAGGGGATTGTTTATATGTAGATAGTGTTTACAGTCTGGCTCTCGGGATAACAAAAGATTGAAATATTTCCATATAACTTAACTGTCTACATCAATATATTCCTGTAAATTCATGAAGAAATCGGCCGTATCGTTATTTAGGCCGTACAGATTTATGATTAAAATTAAATGAACTTCAATTATGAGGTCGACTTTCAAAATGTTCACACCTATTTTTGACATATGTGAGTTAAATACGACCTGCCGACCTACTCCGCCTTTATCTTGACTTCAATATCTATTGTGATGTTTTTTTTTTTATTTTTGTTTTTATTTTAAATACTGGAAAACATCCTCTTTTTTTCCTTTTTTTTTTGACTAAATGGTTTATTCGCCATATATATACATGCATGTAAACAAACAGTAGCTGAGGGGCTTTTAAAATTACTACATCACATAAGTGCCCTCAGCATTAAAGATGAAAACAGAATTTATCTTTCGAAATTATTAATCATTTAATCGAAGAAGAAACGATATGAGAAAACCGGTAAACATAATTTAATGTACATAGTTATTACAATTCCACCCTAATTTGCCCAACCTTTTTTACCCCTGCAACCCTTTACCCCACTAATTGTTTACCCTAATATATACAAATGTATATTCCTAACTAATCTTAACTAACTTAACTATTAAATTTATTCAATAACCATAACTACTTTCACCAGCTTACTAAACTTAACTAGCTTAACTATCTTAAACATCTTAACTATCCTAACCAATGTACTATTCTAACTATCGTAACTATTCTAACTTACTTAACTAATCTAATTAAATGATTACATTTATGGGTTTTTTTACAATTAATGGAGCAGGATGATATATGGAGTAAGTAATTTTAGATACACTGTTAAAAATATAAATCAACCTCCTCATTCATTACTGAGCATAAACGTAAATCGCATGACCACATATCAGAAAAAAGATTCAATGGTAAACGATTAAAATCAACTCTAACACGAACAGAGGATTGAATGTGTGAGTGTGTCTTTTTTATCCTTACGTTTCTCCAACTGATTATGAGCTGCCGTTTATGACAATATTGTACACATGCTAGAAATAACTTTTCTTGAGATATATATATTTTTGGGCTTAAAATATAATTTATTCCTAACAATATTTTTTTTAATTATTGTTAGAAAAAAAACTTTTTTTTTCTCCGGTAGTATTTTTTTCTTTCTGAAATTTACCATTTTTCATTCAAAGATTATATATTTTTGTATATAAATTATTGAATATAAAAAAGTCCGTGTCGTTTATAAAAATAAATAAATAAATAAAACTCTTTTTTTTTCAGAGAAATACGTTTAAAGGAAGTGAGAAAATACGCTTAAAGGAATTCCAGTGTCAGTCCCAATTGATATGTCAAGTTTCCCTAAAGATCTAAAGTTTCATATTCTACTGGCCGTACTGTAATACCTTGTTTCTAAATATTAATTGTATCACGATTAAGCATCAAATTTGCAACTATAATATATGTGGTATTAACTGCATTTTTGCACAGATGTAGTTGTTTTGGGCGGTTGTTTGAGTGCAGAAACCCTGTGCGTCTGTCACTGGTCCGGAAGTAATACCCGATTGGACTTGTCGAGCCACGGACAACGTGAAACGTCTCCCTAATATAGCAATTATGAAGGTTCAGACAAAAAATAGATAAAATGAAAAACGCTGTTTGATCCCAAGGTTCTTGTAACTATCCCGTGGGTATGGACGTATTCCTCCTATATTAAAACCCTCCCTAGGTCCGAAACTGATTCCACTGTTATTTTCCGGACCAGGAGAGCAATAATTAAAACGTTCCAAATATTAATAGAGTTAGGCGACAAGTTCATGCCGAAAGATTGATTGATTGATTGATGTTTTACGTCACACTCAAGATTAATTCACTTAAACGGTGCCGTTGCCAAGTTTAGTTGGGGGGAAGGAAACCGGGGTCTTTGCCCGGAGGA
This sequence comes from Lepidochitona cinerea, assembly GCA_963971465.1. Classification (NCBI taxonomy): domain Eukaryota; kingdom Metazoa; phylum Mollusca; class Polyplacophora; order Chitonida; family Tonicellidae; genus Lepidochitona; species Lepidochitona cinerea. Next base: position 82,872,797 of record OZ020551.1, on the reverse strand, counting down.
AACTCCAGACCTTCGGCAGGTAGTCTACCAGGCAACTCTTCCACATACGGCGATCGAGTGAAAATCCAGTCAGAATTTTGGTCTCAGTGGGATTCGAACCCGCGCCGCATCGATGGAAGGCCAGTGTAGGACTCTTTCTTAGAGACTATTACTCTAACCTGCGATCATAGGCCTATATCGGTCCCAGCGCTAACCGACTGAGTAACCTTTAAACGTATTTCTAAAAAAAAAATATTTATATATTTTTTTATTTATTTTTATAAACGACACGGACTTTATTTTTTTTTTAATATACAATAATTCTATATATAATAATAATACTTTATAATCTTTGTTTAAATTTTAAAAAATGGTAAATTTCAGAAAGAAAAAAAAAATTTTTTTCCAACAATAATTAAAAAAAATATTTTTAGGAATAAATTGTATTTGACGCCCAAAAATATATATATCACAAGAAAAGTTTTATCTAGCATGTGTACAATATTGTCATAAACGGCAGCCCATACCTCTACAGTTAAGGTTGGTTGTTTAGTTTTAATGGTGTATACAGTTCCAGAGGAACTAATCACACCAGAGCTTATCATTGAGCTGTCTTGTTATAGGCTACCCTACAATGTACAGTTAGTGTTTAGTTGAAGGATTAATCAGGCAAATTGACTGGAGTTAAAGTGGCATGAGCTGCCAAAATGTTGATATTTTGACGTTATAACAAAATGTTTTAATTATTGGCTTTTTTTCTCAAGACGTATAATTCAGAAGCTTTTTAGTGCTTCTAGTCTCGAAAATGTACGATAAAGAAGTGTTTTGAACGAACTTTGGCTTAGAATGAATGAATGGTCGTCCCGGTTATTTACATTCTGTTTACTTTTCGAACACTATTTCTGTTCGTATAGGCCACATACTGAATGGATTTTCCTCATTCTAACTCCAATCATTTAGTTTTTCGATGGCCTTCAAAGCATCATACTGTCGTGACGATCAGAAAAGTGTGAATTTTGGCAGCTCATGCCACTTTAAAGAATGGTGAAAGAAATTTATATACATATATACATCCATACATTTGCCTGGGCAAGCAATAAATATTTGTACACCCATATACATGTATACACATAATTTAATGAAAACGATGTGTTCTCCCAATACATGTTACAAGAGCCGTGAAAACTTTAGGTCTTATTTGCACTGGAGGGTTCATGATATTTTGCAAGTCTATAATTTGTATTCCAAGGGCAGTTAGTTTACAAAATAAAAGAGCACGCTGTCGTCTGTATTTTGAACAAGTAAGAATAAAATGTTCAAGGGTCTCCATAACCAAACAGTTGTCACAAAGTTCGTCGGATTTATTAAAATATTTATGAGTGACAGAATTAAGAGGAATATGACCTAATAATAACCAATGGAAATAAACTTAATCCTTTCGAGATGTAAAAGGGACCTCATTAAATTGTATACTTTGCTGGACCTGCTTTCTTCTATGTCTAGTTTTATATAAATGTAAAAACTATTAATCAAGACAAGTCTGGCCGACTGCCGTCTATTCTGTTTTTGTTTGACTAGTCTGTTAATTTAAATATGTTATGAATAAATTATAACTGTACAGAGAGTTTTGTGTTGGAATAGAAAATGCACAAATTATACCGCATCATACGTAAAGCCTAGCGCCGGCTGAGCTGCCGGCTACGCGTGGCTGAGAGCTAAGCTGTACGCGCCGTGTGCGCGTAAATTTTGGTGAGATTTTCGCCTCTCGAGGCGGTGAGGAAAGTATTTAGCATGTTTGATATTTTCTGCCTCTCGTGGCAAGAATCTCACCGTGTGCGCACAACGTAAGCTGCCGGCTGAGCTGAGAGGAGGGATAGTCCAATGGCGCGTACTTATTCAATCATGTGACCACTTAGAATATTACGTAACACGGGTAGTGACACTTGTGCTGGTCAGTGAATTTGGGTGACAAGGAACTGGCCTCAGCCGAGAGCTCATCGTCTGCGCTGAAATTTGTAGCTGCTCCCTTGGCCACGCGTGCCTTGTAGCTCAGCCGGCGCCTCTCGTCTTTCTAAAGCCTAGCACAGACGAGAGGCGCCGGCTGAGCTACAAGGCACGCGTGGCCAAGGGAGCAGCTACAGATTTCAGCGCAGACGATGAGCTCTCGGCTGAGGCAAGTTCATGGTCACCCAAGTTCACTGATCTACAAGAAAGGGTGCCAGTCAGGTTACGACAAAACAAACTTGTGAATTGGTTTCAATAAGGGTTAAGACCTCTGGTCAATCTGAATTCCTGAATTTAGCTTTATCTTTACAGCTGCTGCCGCTTTACTATTAAATCTAGGACTACAAAACAAAATGTGAATCCAAATTGAACAGTTATATAAAAATGGGACTGTCAGATGTAAACAGTGGTTGATTTATTCATAACTCCAGCTACATGTAATATAACATTTATATTTGTTTTCTTTTCCAGCTCCTCCAAAAGTACCCACTATTAGCTACAGACCAGCTATTATCGTAGAGAAAAAAACAGTAGAATTTACCTGATATGGCAATGTAGGCATACCTGCTGGAAGCCTGGGAATATACCTGGTTCGCAACGGCGTAGAAAGCAACCTGAACGCAGAGAATGGCCCTGTCGAGTCGGTTATTAACAGCTGCACCTTCGAACGTACAGCCACAGTTCGACGGATATTCACTTCGTCCGAGAACAGAAAAGTCAACGTGCGATGCAGAGTTTTACAAAACTATGCAAATAGAGATATTCACTTCAATGAAACCCATAAACTAAATGTGTTGTGTAAGTGTCGTTGTTAATATGAAGGAGGTTACCTTGGATAAATTATTTTGACTTCCAAATTCTATAGAAACAGTTATCATGACATTTAACTGACTGATGTTTACACTGCACTCAAGATTATTTCACTTATATGGCACGGCGTTGCCAGACTTAGTGGGGGGGGGGGGGGGGGGGGGAACTGGGCTCTTTGCCAGCCCCCGACACTCGGCGAGTAGCAGGAAACCCCCACATACGGCGATCGAGTGAAAAATCCACTCAGAATTTTTACAATTTTTTATTTGGTCTCAGTGGTATTTGAACCCGCACCGTATCTATGGAAGGCCTGTGTCACACCGAGGGACTGACTTAGCCAACGAGGCCTTTTACTTAAAATGGAGATACATGTACACTAAAATCTCTATCAAATCATTCATCTTAATGATGTCAAGTTAAAATTTGAACTAAAAGTAGGTTTCACCAAATCAAATTTTAATTAGCTTCCTACTTGCGAATAATTAAATGAAACGGACAATGAATGTATTTTCTCTGACTTGTTTTACGAACACGGTGCAACAATAATAAAACACATGCACTTGGCAATCGGAAGAATGGCATGTAACTCAAGCTGGTTGAATTTGTGTCAATAAGAGCTACGTGTCATTCTTGCCATTACTTACTTTCTGTTCTTTATAAGGGTAAACTTATCAGTGGAAATTCTAACCATTACAATATCATGTATTACTTCACAATTGCCAATGAACTAGAAAACTTTTGTTTCATCAGCAGTAATGATTAACAATGGAAGAGGACATATTTTGATTTACTTATTTCAGAGATTAGTTACAGACTGTTTGCTATTTTTTTTACTCAGTTTCGCCAAGAGAAACAAAAGTATTCCAGTCACTTGATGGTGGGCCGCGGGGTGAAATTGGATCCAGCTCTATGATAAAAGTACCAGTGTCGTCGAGATTGAGTTTAACTTGTGATAGCAACAGTAACCCAACAGCACTGTATGTGTGGTCGTACCTTGTTCGAGGAACTAATGAAACCAAGACAGAAAGCCCTACAAGTACAGGCCTTTTCTATTTGAATCCCATCATGATGTCACATACCGGGCATTATACATGTACGGTCAGCAATACCATCCTGAATATTACCTATACAGATACGGTCAACATAACGCTGAATGTCTCAAGTGAGAATTTTTAGAATACGTGGATTTTTTGTTAAATTGGCATGAGCTGCCAAATATAGGAAATATTTGAGCAAAAGTACGAAATAAAATCAATCCATTTATTTCAAAATCAATCCCTTAATTTTTCAAAGTACTTTAAAGTGGCATGAGCTGCCGAAATTCACACTTCTTTCATAATTTCTGATCGTCACGACAGTAAGAGGCTTTGAAGGCCATCGAAAAACTAAATGATTGGCGTTGGAATGAGGAAAATCCATACGGTATGTGGTCTGTACGAACGGAAAACGTGTTCGAAAAGTAAACAAAATTTAAATAACCGGGACGACCATTCATTCATTCTAAGGCAAAGTTATTTCAAAACAATACTTTATCGCACATTTTTGAGACTAGAAGCAATAAAAAGCTTCTGAATTATACGCCTTGAGAAAAATAGCCAATAATTTCAACGTTCTGTTTTTAAGTCAAAATATCAACATTTTGGCAGCTCATGCCCCTTTAAATGCTGAACCACGGTCACAATTTATGGGGAAAATCCGGATTTTGACAGCTCATTCTAAGAACCTATATTACATAAATAAGGCATCACTGTGTGTCAATAGTTTCGCTCCATTTTCAAATTTGTACTTTTCTTTACCTTCATTAATACACATGGTTTATTATTTTAGACTCAAATTTTAAAATAGTTAAGTTCCTTGTTCTGTGTTGAACGTTTGAAAATTTTATTTTACTAATCTTGAGTGCGGCCATAAACAGGAATCAATCAATCTACCCCTGTCTAGTAGTATTTAAGGACTGTAAACATTTTATTCCAGATAACCCTCCAAATGACAAAGAATCAGGAGGAAAAGGTGATAGCATGTATCCATCAAGTGAGTCGGTTCCTATGCTTATCTCTTTACAATCGTAATGTACAATACACATTTACTTAACCATATTATGTGTATTTTGGGGCTTAGAGTAGTCATATATTTACTTATTAGAGGGCGACCCGAAACAGAGAATCGAGCCAATAATAGCCTTCCAATAAGTAACTCATTTCCGACAGAGCTCTGAATTAGCTATTTCATCCGTCAAAAAGTTGTTTGTTTGCAGTACGGATCGACGGAACTGGCTGGCTTAAACTTGGGATGTACTTTAACGTGGGCTGTACTTTGATGGTTGTTATGAAGTTAAATCGTATGATTTTCTAGGAGTACCTACCCTTGAAAGGGAAAAATATTTTAACGTTAGAGTTTAGACTGTTTTAGATGGAAAGGGTAAAATTCATGCAGTCTAAAACAATTCTCCAATGTTTGTCATCCCCTCATAAGCTAATAATTAACATTTGAATGTGTCGTCGTAATAACGAATAAGCCCCAATGACCGTTCGCAAGGTCACTACATTGTTTAATTAAGGGATAAAAGTGTAAACTAATAACTCTTCAGCTGTACATTTTCCAATTAAAGACCTCCGATATGAAACATATGTCGTCTTTCAGATGTCCACAGTTGAACATGTATTGATTCGAGCCATGTACATGATTAATCAAAGAAAAGTATCCGAAGATTTGAAAAGTAAATGACCTTTTCATACATTTCAGTCTCTGGTATTGTTGGAGGCATCGTCGGGGCGATTGTTGCCATCGTGGGAATTATATTGGCTGCTATTTTCGTAAGGTAATGTATTTGTATTACTTCAGGTTGTGGCAATATTAAGGTATGGTAGTAAAACTGAAATAAGAAACCAGCCTCTATGACAGTTCGTTTTCGGTTCACAGGCAAACCTAAGGCTAAGCGACATGCTCTAAGAGGCATTAGCTGTCAAATTTCGGATGATTTTTGTGAAAACAGAATTAAAGGGGCATGAGCTGCCAAAATGTTGATATTTTGACGTAAACACAGAATGTTGAAATTATCGGCTATTTTTCTCAAGACGTATAATACAGAAGCTTTTTAATGCTTCTAGTCCCGAAAATGTACGATAAAGTATTGTTTTGAACTAACTTTGGCTTAGAATGAATGATTGGTCGTCCCGGTTATTTAAATTTTGCTACTTTTCGAACACGTTTTCGGTTCGTACAGGGCACATACTGTATGGATTTTCTTCATTCCAACGCCAATCATTTAGTTTTTCGATGGCCTTCAAAGCCTCTTACTGTCGTGACGATCAGAAATTATAAAAAAAGTGTGAATTTCGGCAGCTCATGCCCCTTTAAGAAATAATAGCTAGATAATTTTCCCGTAAAATGCAAAATAGACGCTTTCCGTTGAAACCATTCTGTGGGGCTAGCTGTAAAGGTTATGCCTATGTGGGATGGTTGCCAGTTACCAACGGAAGGTCGTGGGTTTCCTCCGGGCACAGAGTCCGGTTTCCTCCCACAATAAAACTGGCAACGCCGCCATATAAGTGAAATAATCTTGAGCGCGGCGTAAAACACCAAACAATCAATCAATCAGTAAAGGTTATGCGTGGAAGTAAAATGCATCACCGGTATGCCTATTAAATCCATTATTCCAAAAGGTCGATTTCCTAGTTGATCGTTTACAACGTCAACAATTCATGTCAATTCCATTTTGCTTCTCAATTTCTTTCGTTTTTTTACCAACCAGAAGACGATGGCAAAACAAAGACAGGGCTAATGGTCCGCCCAATGCCGAAGACAAAATCGGTGAATCTGTATCGCCTGATGACGTTCGACCGAACTATGAAACTCTTGCTGGTCCTACATGTCAAACAGAAAGTTCCTACCAATCTATAGCTGATTTCCCGGTATCCCAATCAGCGAACTCCAACCAGGTGACATCCCGATCACATGAAAGCGGCCAAAAACAAATCATTGAAGCTCCGAACTATGAAAACCTTGGAGGACCTTCATGCGAAACGAAAAATGTTCAACTAACTATGTCTGACTTTTCTACACCTAACACAGATTATCTTAACCCAACTAGTCAGCAAAATCATGCAAGTGATCAGAATTACATATACGTTGCGTGATGAAGGAACGCCTTTTTTAAAATATCATTGTTTACGAAAGAGAATCGAATTTTTGCATTCATGTAGGCCTATCACAAAAAAAAAACTACATGAACATGACTAAATTTGACAATGCCAAAATCCACAGCCCAAATAATCTCAATGGCAATTAATGTTCTAAAAAGTATGAACCATAGGCCTATAAATACAATGTATAATGTATGTTTCATAAGTGGGGGATTAGTTGCTTTTTTAGAAACCTATTATCTATTGCGTCAATACATTGTCTGTGTAGGGTATTTTAGCTCTATTTTGTATTCTTAGTTTAACGTGTGTTTTTCACGTACTCCTTTGCAATAAAACATGGCTTATCATCTAGTAATGGGTCGTTTTCATACTTGACGAGAGTTTATAACAATATGGACGTTTACAACGTTAGCACTTCTTTCTTTCCTATTATTAACCAGACGATGACGATAACCAGACGATGACATTACTAAGTGTTTAGTTTATTGCGCCTAAATGGCAGACAGACAACCAATATGATGAGAGAAAATTTGAGGTAAAGGCTGCAACAAAAACAAACATATTCTTCAATACCACGTTAACATAGGGTGCATGATAACTCGCAATTTTTAAACATTACCCACCTAACATTTTGTCCGAAAGCTTCTTTTATAATCCCTTCGTAGAGCTAAACCATCATATTTGACCTTAAAATCTGTTAGCAGCAACTCTCGCCAAGTTTGAATTCCGTCTGTGTTCACTAAAATTCTTCTCGGGCGATCACACCGCCATCTACCGCGAACTTTCAAATCATGCTCGACACTACAACCGGTAACCGCTGTCGTGGAAGGTCGGTGATGACGCAAGGGGGATTTAAACTTAGTGAATTTCGTTGTTTGCCGATGTGTATGGTCGCAGATGATGGTTTAGCTCTACGAAGGGATTATCAAAGAAGCTTTCGGACAAAATTTCAGGTGAGTAATGTTTAAAAATTGCGAGTTATCATTTTTTTAAAATTCCGAGAGCAACTCTTAGATTTTTCAAATGCACCCTATGTTGGTGTGGTATTGAAGAAGCCCGTGCGGGCGTATCAGAATAACTTCAATGCACTCAACATATTGCGGACTAAAACAAACACTTAAATTAGAAATCTACAACATGGTGTGAAATGCTAACAAAGATAACTTAAGATAGATAAAGGGCGAGAACTGACGAAATAAGGTCTTTAGAGTTATCTTCCTTTAATGTAATCAGCACATAGATATCTTATAATATTATAAGATATCTATGAATCAGCAAATGGGGGATCCGTATCACGTGATAACGTTCGACCAAGAACCACAGAGATCGCGAACTATGAAACTCTTCTTGGTTGTTCGTGATCACAGAAAGTTATTGCCGAACTACATGTATAGCTGACTTCCCGGTATCCGAATCAGCAAACTCCATCCAAGAGTTATCTTTATCTTTAACTTTGGAGTATCACTTTCGTATCACTTGTACCTAACAGAAATGTTGTTGGGGGTTTTTGTCTGATGATTAGCGCAATCGAGATCTCGTGCCATTCTACGAGATCGAGACATGGCTCGAGAGCTGTCGCCCTTCATTTTCGCGCATAGTGAACTGTAAGAAACTTACTGAGAATTTATAATGTGCATGTTATTTATAATTATCTGTTCTATACTGTTCCCAAACATGTAACCCTACAAAAAATAATCTGTATAGGCCTACTTGTTAAAAATCAAAAATATAATCGGCACTAGCCTACATCAGCTCACAAATACATTCTAAAACAAGATGGCAGCGTCCATGAATGTCAAAGCAAAATATGATATGGATGTTGGAATAAGTTTCAAGGTATTTTACATGTATTAGGAGAGTAGTAATCATTTTAACAAAACCGATCATGGGCGGCTTAAACGTTGCCTACCAGAATGATATCGGATATCTCTCTACACAAACGAATCAACTATCAGTGTCACGTGTCGTTTTTTACAATTTTAAAGACGTCGACAGCAGTGGCCTCCCTTTATGTTCAAGCAACATGCCACTGATTGGTTTTAGAGTTGATATCTCAACGAATGGCAGTAGGATCAATCTCTATTTTAAATTGTTGATTAGGGGTGCCACCTACTGTGAAAACCTAAGCAAATAGTTCAACAGATATCTTGATCACGCAAAGGCCAGAAAAATGAAAATTAGAAATTATACCCTTCTAAGGCCAAAAGTCGCCATTTTTTCGGAAAAACCATTGGAATGGGTTGAAGAGTTCACCTAGGAGGTCAACTGATCACGTGACTTGTAAACTTTCGACAAAACCATATCATGGAATTCTACCTGGCGTTTGCTCGCATTGTCCACTTTTGTATTGCTGTCTTACACTTGTCTAGAGATATCGTAAGTTACATCAAACACTAGTAACTATCGGCCAGTGGCCAGTTCAAGGGGGAATCGGATCGACAGTGGACGTCGCCATCTTGCCTGTTTTGATCTAAATGGGCCTATTTCGTGAAATGTACTCTACGTTTTCGTAACTAGTTTAACGGTTTCTTCAATTCAAATTATATATTCACATACAGCGTGATGTCAGGATTTTTATATTTTTCTGATTGCTTTTAAAAATTTTACCCTGGCTGGCAAGTGAAAATCGGGTAAAGGCGTACATACTGGGTTTCACTGTAAAATTGTTTTACAACGCTAAAAGCCGTGCAGCAGAAATCCCCCCCCCCCCCCTCCCCTCCCACACTGGTATTGGGTGACATGTTGAAACCCATATATCCGAATGTATTTGAATATACTCAAAATACAACCGCGGGGATTATAAAACCTCATAAATTAGATTTTTACTCGGTTTGAACTGGGGACCTAGGATATTTGGGGTTTCAATGCATGCTATTCGTTGAGGAAACCCGAAAACATTATGGTATCGGGACTCAGCCAGTAGAGCCATAGTCTCACACGCCAACACAGATCTTCCATCAATAGGATTGAGGTTCAGTTCCCTATCAGTATCGATGTACAAATTTCTGAAAGGTTTTTCACTAACAGAAAACGGGGGACTATAGGCCCTACACGCAATTGTATAAGTCTCCAAGTATTAGAATTTCCACTGACTAGCTTGACATAATAAAGTAGAGTGAACAATCCGAAGAAAGACATGTAAGACATATTAACTCAATATTTCGGTTTATTCTCAAACCATCATCAGGAGTAGTGATACAGTTATTTTCATTGTATCACTACTCCTGACGATGGTTTGAGAATAAACCGAAATATTGAGTTAATATGTCTTACATGTCTTTCTTCAGATTGCTCACTCTACTTTATTTGTATAAGTCTCGCATGCGAAGATTAACTTCTCTGTAGTCTCGCATGCGAAGATTAACTTCTCTGTAGTCTCGCATGCGAAGATTAACTTCTCTGTTTAGATTGAGTCAGATCCTGACTAACATAGACGTTTTTATTGTGATTTGATCAGCAGACAGTTGTCAGACACTCTATTCATTTTCATGTTCAAAACAACCCTCTGCCTTTCAATAGCTTCATCTAGAAGAAGACTATAAATAATATATCTAGTGTTTGGTTTAATTTTCGTACAAAGCCTATGGTAGCCCATTGGGGCCAGGTTGATTTAGTTTTGTCAATTTTGGCAGATGAAACCAATTTTTTTACGTCACAACATAAATTCGAATGGTCTTCACTCAGATACACACTATCCATGCTTTTAGAAATTAAGTAAAACTGTGTTTTACCCGTAGGCGGCTCCTCAGAGGCTTATAAGCCTAGTTTTTAAATAAATATCTAATTGTACAATTGTATCTTGTTAGGGTTTGTTGAAATGTTGTCATTGTTCTTTTTGTTGTTTGTTTGTTTTGTTTAAGTAAATTTGTAATCGCAAACCAAATATTGTGTTTCTTTTTCTTGCGTTTATCAAATTCCATGACCCGCCTAGATTTAACTTGTGACAACCAACAAATAAATAAGAAATGCTGTAAAAACAAGAAACATTATCTTAATTCCAAACGTTTTTGTTTTGCTGATTTTTTACGCATATACCATTGCGTCATAATTGGCTGTCAGAGGTGGCCAATTGTGAGGAAGTTTACCTACTATGCATTCATTGTGATGCCGTGGATGAATAAAAAGAAAGAACATCTACAAACAAATATGTAATGAAGTTGCATGTTTGTGTAAAATTGAAGAAGCAGGGTTAAGTTTTTTGTCCGGTTGTAACTTTTCGGATTTTAAAGACCTTTAAGAATTGAAACAACATAACCTTTGTTCTCCCCAAATAACATCAGTATATGTTATGAAAAATTATTCTGACACATTTCCCACCCCAAAAAAATATTTAATTTATCTTTTATTTTGAGTGAAAAACGTGCATAAAAAATGCGAACTTTTCTGCTTCACGAATTTTGTTTGTATGACGTCATAGTGATGACCGAATAGGGCGGGAAGTTAAATCATAGCGGTTTCAGATAGCTGTTGCTGGATTCCACGTGTGGTGGATATTGCGTTTCAACAGGGACACGATTGCATCAGACACTAAAAAGGGCAGTTCGCCGATGGAATATTCATGCAAGGATATGAATTTCATTCGTGTGCAGACTCCTGTGTGAGTGTGTACCCTCTTGTTCTTCCGCTAGTCTCGCCTTAGTCCGCAATATGTTGAGTGGATTGAAAGATAAATTCTGATACGCCCGCACGGGGTATTGAAGAAGCGCGTGAGGGCGTATCAGAATTTATCCGTCAATCCACTCAACATATTGCGGACTAAGAAACAACGGAAAATGTCACACCACACGTCTCAAATTCATCGTAACCGCCTCGTCAACCTGGTGATAGCGATGCGTACACAGCCCAACCTTCTAGCTATGTCGCTCCTTGTTGGACCATTCCAATGGCTCTCTCTCTCTGTCTCTCTCGATGACTGTCAAACGTGGCATGTCTTATGATCTTTTTGTTGCTGTGATATCAACGTGTATGCTCAGCCATTTTAAACAGCTCTTCTGCACGTGCAGAACATGCTAAAGAGGGCAATGTCACTTGCACGAAATTTACATATCCTCCGGGAAGTGATGAAGTGTTCCTGGTATTTTTGGTTGATGCCTGTGTTGGGGATGTGCAATACGTTTTCATATTACAAAATCAATTCGTAACAAAAATATTTTAAAACATGCTGGTATCGTTTCTTTTGGACACTAGTGTAGAAAAGACGTATTGAAGTGTGAACTCCTTTTATCCTGTAGGATTGTTTTTATTCAAACCCCTAACCCACAAAGAGGCATCAAAGGAACACCACAAACAAACAACAAATACAACGTACATTCTTATATAAAATAGCCCATGCCTCGTTGTATAGGTAATAGAATGTTGTTTGTAGTCAAGGCGACATGTGATATTGCTCACTATTGATCTCTGTAATGGACGACGGTGATAATCAATTAAAACAATCAAAGCGTCATAAGAACTTAAATTCAAACACTGGTACAAACACTATTGGATTTGTGTTTAAGAGGTTTACCATGTTACTCTATACTGGTACGCTAAATCAATGCCTTCTCTGTACATTACCACATCGCGGAGAAGAACTAACGAACAGAGATTACCTCACGTTTGGGATAACGGCCCTCTGGTTGGCCAACAGACCATTTCCGCAATCTCCGTAAAGTCGATTTGATAGAGGTATTGATTAGGTGAGGTAACATTGGCATAACAGAAACAAGCGGAACGTTTTACAATATGGTCTATACAAGAGCGACGGAAGGAAAGAAGCCCATCTGTTTACATGCTGTTACTTCAAAGCTTCAGTTTAAAGCAATCTGTTTTACGATTGTTCATTGAATAAATGACTTTACCCGTCAGCCTTAGTTTTGAAAAATAGATGTCCATAAAGGGTTAATCAAAAATATTGATTTAAAGTTTATTTATTTTCTACATATTGGTAATAGTGTCGAGAATAGTAGAATAGCTGCCAAGATCTCTCATGTTTAATATCTTTGTTGGTGACAATCGTAAGCTATCGGCTCTGATAAATGTCTAAGAGTTCATTAGAAACGCATAAGAGAGGCCGCGTGACATTTGTCTGTCCCTTAAACTATATGCTGCGCGCAAATAATCTGGCTATTCGACAATTGCAATAACGATAATTTCCTTATAATGGCATGAGCTGCCAAAATGTTGATATTTTGACGTAAAAACAGAATGTTGAAATTATCGGTTATTTTTCTCCAGACATATAATTAAGAAGATTTTGAGTGCTTCGACTCTCGAGAATGTACGATAAAGTCTTGTTTTGAACTAACTTTAGCTTTAGATGAATGGTCGTCCCGGTTAATTAAATTTTGTTTACTTTTCGAACACTATCCTGGTTCGTATAGGCCACATACTGTATGGATTTTCCTCATTCCAACGCTATTCATTTAGTTTTCCGATGGCCTACAAAGCCTCTTACTGTCGTGACGATCAGAAATTTTGAAAAAAGTGTGAATTTTGGCAGCTTATGCCACTTTAAAAAGAATTGTTCCTGAACCTTTTATCACATATGACGTTTATTTGCAAATAGAAAAGCAGAAATTACTAAATGGAAGAGAAAGACAAAAATCACAATATGATAAAAACATTGAAACATAATTTGAGAAAGAACTTCAAATGAAAGATAGGCCACTCGAAAATGCAAGGGAAATGGAAATTATACATTCAGAAATTAAACTGATAGGAAATAATGAAGAACACTATACTGATAGGAAATACTGGAGAACAGTCTACTGATAGAAAATGCTGGTGAACAGTATACTGATAGGAAATACTTCAGAACAGTATACTGATAGGAAATACTGCAGAACAGTCTACTGATAGAAAATGCTGGTGAACAGTCTACTGATAGGAAATACTTCAGAACAGTATACTGATAGGAAATACTGGAGAACAGTCTACTGATAGAAAATGCTGGTGAACAGTCTACTGATAGGAAATACTACAGAACAGTCTACTGATAGGAAATACTGCAGAACAGTATACTGATAGGAAATACTGTAGAACACTATACTGATAGGAAATACTGCAGAACAGTCTACTGATAGGAAATACTGCAGAACAGTCTACTGATAGGAAATACTGCAGACCAGTCTACTGATAGGAAATACTGCAGAACAGTCTACTGATAGGAAATACTGCAGAACAGTCTACTGATAGGAAATACTACAGAACAGTCTACTGATAGGAAATACTGCAGAACAGTATACTGATAGGAAATACTGTAGAACACTATACTGATAGGAAATACTACAGAACAGTATACTGATAGGAAATACTGCAGAACAGTCTACTGATAGGAAATACTGCAGACCAGTCTACTGATAGGAAATACTGTAGAACAGTCTACTGATAGGAAATACTGCAGAACAGTATACTGAGAGGAAATACTGCAGAACAGTCTACTGATAGGAAATACTGCAGAACAGTCTACTGATAGGAAATACTGTAGAACAGTATACTGATAGGAAATACTACAGAACAGTCTACTGATAGGAAATACTGCAGAACAGTATACTGAGAGGAAATACTGCAGAACAGTCTACTGATAGGAAATACTGCAGAACAGTCTACTGATAGGAAATACTGTAGAACAGTATACTGATAGGAAATACTGCAGAACAGTCTACTGATAGGAAATACTGTAGAACAGTCTACTGATAGGAAATACTGCAGAACAGTATACTGATAGGAAATACTGCAGAACAGTCTACTGATAGGAAATACTGCAGACCAGTCTACTGATAGGAAATACTGCAGAACAGTCTACTGATAGGAAATACTGCAGAACAGTATACTGAAAGGAAATACTGTAGAACAGTCTACTGATAGGAAATACTGCAGAACAGTCTACTGATAGGAAATACTGCAGACCAGTCTACTGATAGGAAATACTGCAGAACAGTATACTGATAGGAAATACTGCAGAACAGTATACTGATAGGAAATACTGCAGAACAGTATACTGATAGGAAATACTGCAGAACAGTATACTGAAAGGAAATACTGTAGAACAGTCTACTGATAGGAAATACTGTAGAACAGTCTACTGATAGGAAATACTGCAGAACAGTCTACTGATAGGAAATACTGCAGACCAGTCTACTGATAGGAAATACTGCAGACCAGTCTACTGATAGGAAATACTGTAGAACAGTCTACTGATAGGAAATACTGTAGAACAGTATACTGATAGGAAATACTGCAGAACAGTCTACTGATAGGAAATACTGCAGAACAGTCTACTGATAGGAAATACTGTAGAACAGTATACTGATAGGAAATACTGCAGAACAGTCTACTGATAGGAAATACTGCAGACCAGTCTACTGATAGGAAATACTGTAGAACAGTCTACTGATAGGAAATACTGCAGAACAGTATACTGATAGGAAATACTACAGAACAGTCTACTGATAGGAAATACTGTAGAACAGTATACTGATAGGAAATACTGCAGAACAGTCTACTGATAGGAAATACTGCAGACCAGTCTACTGATAGGAAATACTGTAGAACAGTATACTGATAGGAAATACTGCAGACCAGTCTACTGATAGGAAATACTGCAGAACAGTCTACTGATAGGAAATACTGTAGAACAGTATACTGATAGGAAATACTGCAGAACAGTCTACTGATAGGAAATACTGCAGAACAGTCTACTGATAGGAAATACTGCAGAACAGTCTACTGATAGGAAATACTGCAGAACAGTCTACTGATAGGAAATACTGTAGAACAGTATACTGATAGGAAATACTACAGAACAGTATACTGATAGGAAATACTGCAGAACAGTCTACTGATAGGAAATACTGTAGAACAGTCTACTGATAGGAACTACTGCAGAACAGTATACTGATAGGAAATACTACAGAACAGTATACTGAAAGGAAATACTGCAGAACAGTCTACTGATAGGAAATACTGCAGACCAGTCTACTGATAGGAAATACTGTAGAACAGTCTACTGATAGGAACTACTGCAGAACAGTATACTGATAGGAAATACTACAGAACAGTCTACTGATAGGAAATACTGCAGACCAGTCTACTGATAGGAAATACTGCAGAACAGTCTACTGATAGGAAATACTGTAGAACAGTATACTGATAGGAAATACTGCAGAACAGTCTACTGATAGGAAATACTGCAGAACAGTCTACTGATAGGAAATACTGTAGAACAGTATACTGATAGGAAATACTGCAGAACAGTCTACTGATAGGAAATACTGCAGACCAGTCTACTGATAGGAAATACTGTAGAACAGTCTACTGATAGGAAATACTGCAGAACAGTATACTGATAGGAAATACTACAGAACAGTCTACTGATAGGAAATACTGTAGAACAGTATACTGATAGGAAATACTGCAGAACAGTCTACTGATAGGAAATACTGCAGACCAGTCTACTGATAGGAAATACTGTAGAACAGTCTACTGATAGGAACTACTGCAGAACAGTATACTGATAGGAAATACTACAGAACAGTCTACTGATAGGAAATACTGTAGAACAGTATACTGAAAGGAAATACTGCAGAACAGTCTACTGATAGGAACTACTGCAGAACAGTATACTGATAGGAAATACTACAGAACAGTCTACTGATAGGAAATACTGTAGAACAGTATACTGAAAGGAAATACTGCAGAACAGTCTACTGATAGGAACTACTGCAGAACAGTATACTGATAGGAAATACTACAGAACAGTCTACTGATAGGAAATACTGTAGAACAGTATACTGAAAGGAAATACTGCAGAACAGTCTACTGATAGGAAATACTACAGAACAGTCTACTGATAGGAAATACTACAGAACAGTCTACTGATAGGAAATACTGTAGAACAGTATACTGATAGGAAATACTGCAGAACAGTCTACTGATAGGAAAAACTGCAGGACAGTATACTGATAGGAAATACTGCAGAACACTATACTGATAGGAAATACTGCAGAACAGTATACTGATAGGAAATACTGCAGAACAGTCTACTGATAGGAAATACTGTAGAACAGTATACTGATAGGAAATACTGCAGAACAGTCTACTGATAGGAAATACTGCAGACCAGTCTACTGATAGGAAATACTGTAGAACAGTCTACTGATAGGAAATACTGCAGAACAGTCTACTGATAGGAAATACTGCAGACCAGTCTACTGATAGGAAATACTGTAGAACAGTCTACTGATAGGAAATACTGTAGAACAGTCTACTGATAGGAAATACTGCAGACCAGTCTACTGATAGGAAATACTGCAGAACAGTCTACTGATAGGAAATACTGTAGAACAGTATACTGATAGGAAATACTGTAGAACAGTATACTGATAGGAACTACTGCAGAACAGTCTACTGATAGGAAATACTGCAGAACAGTCTACTGATAGGAAATACTACAGAACAGTCTACTGATAGGAAATACTGTAGAACAGTCTACTGATAGGAAATACTGTAGAACAGTCTACTGATAGGAAATACTGTAGAACAGTCTACTGATAGGAAATACTGTAGAACAGTCTACTGATAGGAAATACTGTAGAACAGTCTACTGATAGGAAATACTGCAGAACAGTCTACTGATAGGAAATACTACAGAACAGTCTACTGATAGGAAATACTGTAGAACAGTCTACTGATAGGAAATACTGTAGAACAGTCTACTGATAGGAAATACTGTAGAACAGTATACTGATAGGAACTACTGCAGAACAGTATACTGATAGGAAATACTACAGAACAGTCTACTGATAGGAACTACTGCAGAACAGTCTACTGATAGGAAATACTACAGAACAGTCTACTGATAGGAACTACTGCAGAACAGTCTACTGATAGGAACTACTGCAGAACAGTATACTGATAGGAAATACTACAGAACAGTCTACTGATAGGAAATACTGTAGAACAGTCTACTGATAGGAAATACTGTAGAACAGTATACTGATAGGAAATACTGTAGAACAGTCTACTGATAGGAAATACTGCAGACCAGTCTACTGATAGGAAATACTGCAGAACAGTCTACTGATAGAAAATACTGCAGACCAGTCTACTGATAGGAAATACTGTAGAACAGTCTACTGATAGGAAATACTGTAGAACAGTCTACTGATAGGAAATACTGCAGACCAGTCTACTGATAGGAAATACTTCAGAACAGTATACTGATAGGAAATACTGCAGAACAGTCTACTGATAGGAAATACTGTAGAACAGTATACTGATAGGAAATACTGCAGAACAGTCTACTGATAGGAAATACTGCAGAACAGTCTACTGATAGGAAATACTGCAGAACAGTCTACTGATAGGAAATACTGCAGAACAGTCTACTGATAGGAAATACTGCAGAACAGTCTACTGATAGGAAATACTGCAGAACAGTATACTGATAGGAAATACTGCAGAACAGTATACTGATAGGAAATACTGCAGAACAGTCTACTGATAGGAAATACTGTAGAACAGTATACTGATAGGAAATACTGCAGAACAGTCTACTGATAGGAAATACTGCAGAACAGTCTACTGATAGGAAATACTGCAGAACAGTCTACTGATAGGAAATACTGCAGAACAGTCTACTGATAGGAAATACTGCAGAACAGTCTACTGATAGGAAATACTGCAGACCAGTCTACTGATAGGAAATACTGCAGAACAGTCTACTGATAGGAAATACTGTAGAACAGTCTACTGATAGGAAATACTGCAGACCAGTCTACTGATAGGAAATACTGCAGACCAGTCTACTGATAGGAAATACTGTAGAACAGTCTACTGATAGGAAATACTGCAGAACAGTCTACTGATAGGAAATACTGCAGACCAGTCTACTGATAGGAAATACTGTAGAACAGTCTACTGATAGGAAATACTGCAGAACAGTCTACTGATAGGAAATACTGTAGAACAGTATACTGATAGGAAATACTGCAGACCAGTCTACTGATAGGAAATACTGCAGACCAGTCTACTGATAGGAAATACTGTAGAACAGTCTACTGATAGGAAATACTGCAGAACAGTCTACTGATAGGAAATACTGCAGAACAGTCTACTGATAGGAAATACTGTAGAACAGTATACTGATAGGAAATACTGCAGAACAGTCTACTGATAGGAAATACTGCAGAACAGTCTACTGATAGGAAATACTGCAGAACAGTCTACTGATAGGAAATACTGCAGAACAGTCTACTGATAGGAAATACTGCAGAACAGTCTACTGATAGGAAATACTGCAGAACAGTATACTGATAGGAAATACTGCAGAACAGTATACTGATAGGAAATACTGCAGAACAGTCTACTGATAGGAAATACTGTAGAACAGTATACTGATAGGAAATACTGCAGAACAGTCTACTGATAGGAAATACTGCAGAACAGTCTACTGATAGGAAATACTGCAGAACAGTCTACTGATAGGAAATACTGCAGAACAGTCTACTGATAGGAAATACTGCAGAACAGTCTACTGATAGGAAATACTGCAGACCAGTCTACTGATAGGAAATACTGCAGAACAGTCTACTGATAGGAAATACTGCAGACCAGTCTACTGATAGGAAATACTGTAGAACAGTCTACTGATAGGAAATACTGCAGAACAGTCTACTGATAGGAAATACTGCAGACCAGTCTACTGATAGGAAATACTGCAGAATAGTCTACTGATAGGAAATACTGTAGAACAGTCTACTGATAGGAAATACTGCAGACCAGTCTACTGATAGGAAATACTGCAGACCAGTCTACTGATAGGAAATACTGCAGAACAGTCTACTGATAGGAAATACTGTAGAACAGTCTACTGATAGGAAATACTGCAGAACAGTATACTGATAGGAAATACTACAGAACAGTCTACTGATAGGAAATACTGTAGAACAGTATACTGATAGGAAATACTGCAGAACAGTCTACTGATAGGAAATACTGCAGACCAGTCTACTGATAGGAAATACTGTAGAACAGTCTACTGATAGGAAATACTGCAGAACAGTATACTGATAGGAAATACTGCAGACCAGTCTACTGATAGGAAATACTGTAGAACAGTATACTGATAGGAAATACTGCAGAACAGTATACTGATAGGAAATACTGCAGAACAGTATACTGATAGGAAATACTGCAGACCAGTCTACTGATAGGAAATACTGTAGAACAGTATACTGATAGGAAATACTGTAGAACAGTATACTGATAGGAAATACTGTAGAACAGTCTACTGATAGGAAATACTGTAGAACAGTCTACTGATAGGAAATACTGCAGAACAGTATACTGATAGGAAATACTGCAGAACAGTCTACTGATAGGAACTACTGCAGAACAGTATACTGATAGGAAATACTACAGAACAGTCTACTGATAGGAAATACTGTAGAACAGTATACTGAAAGGAAATACTGCAGAACAGTCTACTGATAGGAACTACTGCAGAACAGTATACTGATAGGAAATACTACAGAACAGTCTACTGATAGGAAATACTGTAGAACAGTATACTGAAAGGAAATACTGCAGAACAGTCTACTGATAGGAACTACTGCAGAACAGTATACTGATAGGAAATACTACAGAACAGTCTACTGATAGGAAATACTGTAGAACAGTATACTGAAAGGAAATACTGCAGAACAGTCTACTGATAGGAAATACTACAGAACAGTCTACTGATAGGAAATACTACAGAACAGTCTACTGATAGGAAATACTGTAGAACAGTATACTGATAGGAAATACTGCAGAACAGTCTACTGATAGGAAATACTGTAGAACAGTCTACTGATAGGAAATACTGTAGAACAGTATACTGATAGGAAATACTGCAGAACAGTCTACTGATAGGAAATACTGTAGAACAGTATACTGATAGGAAATACTGTAGAACAGTATACTGATAGGAAATACTGTAGAACAGTCTACTGATAGGAAATACTGTAGAACAGTATACTGATAGGAAATACTGCAGACCAGTCTACTGATAGGAAATACTGCAGACCAGTCTACTGATAGGAAATACTGCAGACCAGTCTACTGATAGGAAATACTGTAGAACAGTATACTGATAGGAAATACTGCAGACCAGTCTACTGATAGGAAATACTGTAGAACAGTATACTGATAGGAAATACTGCAGAACAGTATACTGATAGGAAATATTGTAGAACGGTATACTGATAGGAAATACTGCAGAACAGTATACTGATAGGAAATACTGCAGAACAGTATACTGATAGGAAATACTGCAGAACAGTATACTGATAGGAAATACTTCAGAACAGTATACTGATAGGAAATACTGCAGAACAAGTTACTGATAGAAAATACTGTAGAACAGTATACTGAGAGGAAATACTGCAGAACAGTATACTGATAGAAAATACTAGTGAAAAGTATACTGATAGAAAATGCCATAGAAATTGTAAACCTGGTGAACTAATAAACATTTTAAAAAAACAGAGTAACCATCGATGGGTCGAGGGTTCGAATCCCACTCACAACCAAATAAAAGGAACAAAACGCATTTTTCACATGATGGCCCTATTTGGAATATTTGCCAGGTACTCGGCGAAAGTCGGAAGTTTCTCTGGATAAAGAGCTTCTGCTACAATAAAACTTGCAAAGCCGTCATATAAGTGAAATAATCTTGAGTGCGGCGTAAAACATCAATCAATCAATCTAAATTAGTGAATGGGACCCCAGTCACTTAGTCTGCAGTGTCAACGTCCCTCGGTCTGACACAAGCTTGTCGTCGGTGCGGCGCGGGTTCGATTCCAACTCAGACCAAATACATTAAAAAGAGTCTTAATGTATTTTTCTCTCGGTCGACTTATGTGATAGAGTTGAGAGATACTCAGTCAAGGTCGGGGGTTTCCTTCGGGCAAACAGCCCGGTTTCCTATCCCACTATACAATTTATGTCTCCTCTTCAGTTACGGAACTTTTGACGATGAGCCTCTGGGACAAGTTGATAGGCGTGTAAAATAGCATGCTTGTCTACATACGTGAAATAATCTTGAGTGCGGCGTAAAACATCAACCAATCATTCTAAATTAGTGATATAGGCAACAAACTAAAGAAGACGAAAAAAACATTGAGGATTGAACCAGTTGAAATATATTAACCTGAAATGTCGAGAAGTGATTCGATCTCAACCCAGTTTTAAACAATACCAAACAACAGAACTTAAAAACATGAAGGTCTTTAATAAATCGACGGGGTCCAATATGAAAGAAGAGCTATACACCTTTGTAACTGTGGTTTATTATATCGCTGTTTCTTGAAGTGCTTTGTACTTGTACTATAACATTTATCTAATCAATAATTGTCAAACTCGATGGTCAGCCAAATCAATTATATCTGTGTATGGGTTTATTTGGAAATAATAGAGGTAAGTAACAATAGTATCTAACCATTTCCCTTGCACTTTTCTGATCGAACATCGAGTTTCTTGAAAAGTGATCAGCATGCATGAACATAGTTGTGAATAAAGTAAAAATGTTGGCGAAATTGATTTTTGTTTTACGGTCATCGTGCGGGTATCATTAGCCTATAGACAAAAGCAAAATTGAGCATTTAATTCCCAACGACCTCCAATTATCAGTACAATTTCCAAGTCAGTGGACATTAAGTGTTTTTTTTCACAGCAATCTCAAGAGATCTACTGAAGAAAAACGGTTGTTTATGGATTTATTTTTTGTAAAATAGTCACACTGGAACAAGGACAGTTTATCGATAAAGGTTTGCTGCCACAAGGTCAATCCAGCCGTTGATAATGCTTAAGCAAGCCGTAGGTCTAATTTTTATCCCCCCCCCCCCCCCCCCCCCCGGCATATAATGTGGGGAGATACAGCGATCAGCTTGTCTGTCCGTCTGTCTGTAATCAATTCTTGTCAGCACAGACGCCCCCCCCCCCGCGCCCCCTTCCGGGCCACCACCACCACCCCCACCCCTACACAAAAAATGTACTCGTTCATCCTAGCTATTTTAATTTTGTCCGATATTGTATCCCATATCTTCGGTTCGTACGGGTTATTGACTTGACCGATATTTTTTATTTCAACGTCAATCCTTTAGTTTTTCAAGTTGCTTCAAATGCTAACTTTCTCTTGACAATCAGAATTTATATAATAATACGAATTTTGGCAGCTCATGCCATCTTCAACCGTTGATTATACAGTCTTGCAACCACAGAAAAAGTTTGACATTTGCTGTCCATGTCCAAAAATGTTTGTGCTGTTGGTGAGACAGTAACTAAAGGATAAACTAAATAAAGTGGGATCAAATTCCAGTTGCTAAAATCAATCAATCCAAATCTTATTTTTAAATATCAGTATGAATTTTGAACCAGGTGTACAATAATCCGCATCCGTTCAGAGAGCTATACAATTACGTATAATACAAGTTATAAAAATGAAGTTATTAATAGACGAAACAAAATTTTCATATCTTAATGAATTCTCTGTTTAATATTACATTTAATGTAAGAGAAATTTGGTCAAAATGGAGATCTAAGTTGGTGAGGCATTGACAAATAGCTTGAAAAAATCAAATGACGGGAAAAGTATAAGTAACATATCCGTTGTCAACAGGAGTGGGCAGGTCACTTGGTCCAAACATCCCCAACAAACAGCTTACAGTTTTTCCTGGGTTGAAAGAAAACCTGACACAAGCTTTTGTGTTGGAACACAGGCGGGCACATTCCTCTATAGATTTTGTGTGGTAACGTCCCAATATGCTACGATGTTTCTCACTGGATGCCCAGGATCTAAAGCCCACAATGGATTTGACCTGGGGTTTTTCGCCTGAAACAAAGGTACAAGATAAATATTAAAATAGGTCTGGAGGGTATGGAAAAGGACACGGTGCACTGTGGGTGTAAATTAAGGTTTCGCTAGAAAGGATAACAAATCCGGACGGAGGCACATACGGCCGGTCGGACAAAAATGGCGACTTTATGTCCTTTGTGTCCTCCCTCCAAATGTGTTCGGGATCATAAAATCATTCGCAAGCACTAAGCGACAAAAGTTTCATAATGCAAAATGGCGCTGGAAAGATGACGGGTATTGTTATTCAATAGGCTTTGCGCTTTTTTTTCTTATAAAGAGGATAAACATGTGATGAAAGAATCTTGCACTCACCTTGTTTGTATGCACACACAAATGAGTTAGAATCTGAACAAGCCTTATCCTCCCAAAGGTTATTCGACTCAAGACCGACAACACAACTTTGACTGGACCCGCCATTTGGTTGGCTTGTTCTAGGATCCCATTTAGACGTATCCAAGGCTGTGCCGTCCAACCAAACATGATTACCCTCTGTCTCTATATCATTCAGACCAATCCAGTAGTATCTAGGTCTGTGTGGAGAAATGTCATAAAATTATAAATTATTTAGAAGATTATTTTCACAAATGAAATGACTAGTTTTCTTCCTAACGACGATACTTGTAAAGTGACATGGGCTGCCGAAATTCACTCATGCATTGGTTGGTTAGAGGCATTTGTTGTCATTTTTAAGGATTAAAAAAGGAATTTAAAAAACCTGCATAGTTTTATTTCTGGAACACCCCTCAGAACGCTTCTCGGGCAATGTACCATTTGTAACCTTGACAGATAACAATTTTACAGTCAATTTTAAGGATCAGGAAAAGGACAATCATTGGTATTTGCATTTCCAGAAACAGATGCCACAGAACGCTTTTCTGGCAATCTTGACCCCTTGAGCTTTCGGAGCCTCGCGGTTCCTTGACCCACACCTATTCGGTTACGATAGTCATTAACACCCTTTCGTAAAAAAAAACTGGACCCGAGCCTGTAGTGAGAAGCAAATTAGTTTAACGAAATGTCAATAAAACTTAAATAACCGGGATGCTCATTCTAGGCCGAATCATCATTTAATGTAAAATCACGAGTATTTTGTCAAGCTTTACATTAGCACTTATTTGTTCCTTAAAACAAAGAAAATATAGATAGTGAGCTGCGATACATAATTTCGTTTAGACAGAAGTGGCTAATTGTTCGTCAATTCCATCAACAAGTTAAAACGCTTCTCTCAGAATTTTTTGAAAAACTTCAAATTTTTACCGCTCATTCAATTTTAATATGTTAGCTTACACTTCGGAGGTGATCTCGGACAAAATCTGTGAGCTAACTGGATCATCTTCTTTGGCAAGATCAGCGTCGACCATACTACATGTAATCCGAGCTTCCGTCCAGTTCTTCCTCTCCAAAAACACTTGATAACAGAACTCGTCATTACTGTCTGCGACGAAACCCTTACGGCATTCACCTACAACAAAGACAATTGAAACCAGAATTCAACATTATACTGTCTGCGACGAAACCCTTACGGCATTCACCTACAACAAAGACACTTGAAACCAGAATTCAACATTAGACTGTCAGCGGCGAAATCCTTACGACACCCATCTACAACAAAGACACTTGACAACAGAATTCAACATTATACTGTCAGCCGCAAAACCCTTACGACATTAGGCTACAACAAAGACACTTGAAACCATAATTCAACATTAGACTGTCAGCCGCGAAACCCTTACGACATTAAGCTACAACAAAGACACTTGGAAACAGAATTCAACATTAGACTGTCAGCGGCGAAACCCTTACGACATTAAGCTACAACAAAGACACTTGAAACCATAATTCAACATTAGACTGTCAGCGGCGAAACCCTTACGACACCCATCTACAACAAAGACACTTGACACCAGAATTGTCACACAACTCATCATTATTGCCAGCGACGAAACTCTTATGACACTCCGTTACAGCAAATATACTTGATAACAGAACTTATAGTTACTGCCCGAGACAAAACTCACAGCTGCAAGAAAATCACTTGATAACATACCTGATCATTATACTGTCTGTGACAAAATCTTTACGGCGCTCAGCTTCAATAAAACCATTAGAAACTGAACACACCATTACACCGTCTGCGACGAAACCTTTACGGCACACAACTAAAGCAAAAACAATTGATAACAGAACGTATCATAACAGACTGCTGCAAAACCTTTACGACCCTCAGCTTCAACAAAACCTTTAGAAACCGAACACACCATTACACTGTCTACAACGAAACCTTTAACGTCACCCATCTACAGCAAAAGTAAATGGTAAAATCCATTAGTTCCACTGATTAGTTTAACGTAGTACACAAGTAGTGTTATTTCGACCCTCAGCTTCAACAAAACCTGAGTCAATATGAAGTTTTCGTTTTTCGGAATAACACTACTTGTGTACTACGGTAAATGGTAAACCATTACGGCATCCAGCTATAACAAAAACAATTGGTAACAGAACACGCTATTGTTGTCTATGAAGAAACTGTTAAGGCACCAAGCTACAAATAGAAAAACTTAGTATCAGAACACACCATTAGTGTCCGAGACGGCAGCTAATATAAAAACATTTGTGGGGACACCCACTAGAAACATGAAGGCAGAATCGGAAAGGGGGAGGCTAGTTCAGACGTGGTTCGACTGTGCGTCATTTCTATCAGGTTAGTTTGATCCCCAGTCGGAACACACTTCGGCTAGCTCAGCTCCAATCGTGATGACGAGCCTACCTTTGTGTACCCAAGTACTGACAAGTGCTAGTCTTGCTATGCATATATAATCCCGTCATCACAATTGGCTCAGCTCGCTACCAGTCGGCTTTGAC
Source organism: Lepidochitona cinerea (assembly GCA_963971465.1). NCBI lineage: Eukaryota > Metazoa > Mollusca > Polyplacophora > Chitonida > Tonicellidae > Lepidochitona > Lepidochitona cinerea. Next base: position 82,846,121 of record OZ020551.1, on the reverse strand, counting down.
ACGCACGTAAATCCCCGAAGTTATCAGACTGTCTCATCCGGTGACTGGTTGGCACACTCTGATAACTTCGGGGATTTACGTGCGTGAAATACCCTCTGATAGACTGCAGGTCATTTTGAATATGGCGACCTAATAGGTAGCCGTAAAGCGTACCATTCCCAAATCCCCTTGAGGGCCCTACATAAGTGTCCCGTGATAATGTAAGGGACCAAAACACTCGGCTTGTTAACTTTCATCCTCGATCAGTTATATAATTGAAGCATTGGAGGATTCCTGATGTGTACCGAAACTGCGTCTGTCTACAATATGTGGTTTACCGGACTAAATAAAATATATACACAAAAGTCTTTCTAAGCGATATTAGCATTTAATAAATTTATAATTATATATTTTTTTTCTATTTTCGTCTGTAGTAAAATATTTTGAAATATACTTTCGACGCCATTTTTATTCTGCCCAAAAATACGGTGATTTACCGTATAAAAAGCGCAGACTGTCCGAGGCGTGTCAAAGCCGACCGGTAGCGAGGTAGCCGAAGGATGTTCCGAGTGTGATTGGCATTGCATCTGGTTTTGTTTATCGTTGATTGGATAAAAACGAATGGGAACATTTCTGCGGTGTTAATAAGTGGAAATATTAATCATTCGTTCACGATCGGGCCTATGTTTTAGACTTTTATTAACGCTGCTCTTTTAATCTAAACTAATCTACCATTAAACTGGTATATACTTGCCTTTAACAGAAATTTCAAATTAGGGATTTAGAATGGACGTGGAATGGACGTGGAATGCGTCCAGGTTAGCCCTAAAATCAGGGGCAGCAATATTCTCGCGACTGTTATTGGCTTTTTTCAAACTTCATGGCGGACTTCTATTTTAGAAGAAAGTGATCATTATGCATAAATTCATCTTCGAATTATCCTCATTCTGGTCTTCTCTACAAATGACATCATAAATAAATAACAAGACAGCCATTTTATCCCCCATTATCTAACTTTCCATTGTATACAATTCAGAAGACAATCGAATATTTTGCCTTTTATTGAACAGCCTATATTTGAAAACTTTTCAAACTCAATGCGATTATAATACCGTTATTAAAAGCCGACCTATATACACCCGTTCACTCAACGACACGGCTTGGATTGATTGATTGATTGGTGTTTTACGCCGCGCTCAAGATTATTTCACTTATATGGCGGCATTGCCAGTTTTTATTGTGGGAGGAAACCGGGCTCTATGCCCGGAGGAAACCCATGACCTTCCGTTGGTAACTGGCAACCATCCCACATAGGTCGTTCGAGTGAAAACCCAGTCAGAAAATTTTCCAATTTTTTGGACTGAGTGGGAATCGAACCCGCGACCCATTGGTGGAAGGCTGTTCGGATTGAGCGTCCAACGCTCTACCTACTGAGCCACGGAGGCCCCCGACACGGCTTGGAATGCGCTTTGATTGTTAGGTTGATTGTTTTATGTTTTACGCCTCGCTTACCTTGTTTCACTTAGGCCTACATGGCGGCTTGGCTAGATTTTGTGCTGAGAGGAAACGTGCGATGGTAGCGGAAAACAACGCCTCATCTGACCAGTCAGGATTTAATGAAGCTTTCTTCCAGTGACTGGAATTCATACCAGTGAACCATCGATGGTAACTTTACATAAAACCTCAGGAAGATGATATAATGTTCAGTCGAGATTAATTACCTTGTGAAACATTGTGTACTCAAAGTTTTACCTACCTTTAATAAAGTCGATGGCGACCAGAAGAACCAAACCACGTCGAAGGAATTTACCCCATTCGATGAATTTTAGAAAATCCATTGATGTGTCTCCAGCAATACATAGGAATGCACAGAAATTATTAAGATCACGTTCAATCCACAAATCATCCTGGCGTAAATTGAAACATCACGTGATGCTCTAAACCAATCACAGAAAAACTAAATGCTCGTTAAAATGCCGTCTCCATTTCTGATGGCCAATTCATGTTTGTAAGTGTTGGAGAGCGTGTTCCGCTGCTTGAAGCTTCCTGTGTTTTTGTTCCTTGAACTATTGCCGATAGGTTGACGACAAAGGAACTTTGGATCAATATTTGCTTGATTACTCGTTTATGAACTTCTAGTCACCAAACTGGAGACTAAAGGCATTTATTTCCAGTAGTCTCAGATCGCTTTAATCGTTACGGTGATGTATCCAAAGTAGATTCAGTGAGATCATTTTCCACCCCTTTGATAGAGCCCGCCTTGCAACGCCAACATATAAGTGAAATAAACTTAAGTGCGGCATAAAACATCGATCGATCAAACCCTTTGATAATCTTATATACATATCTCGCAAGTCGTGTGTGTGTGTGTTTTTCTTTGTGTGGTAATCTTCAATACGTTTATGCTTCCCCACAGCGCGCTATAATATATAGGCCTAGAGGAGCTATTGTTAAAGTGACTGTTTGTTTAGAATTGTTTGCATTTTTGCTAAAACTTCTGCTTAATAGATAAATAAGATTTGATTGACTTTGGATGAAAGGTGGTAGGTCGATTTTCAGCGAAAAATGTACAATTAACCAGTAATTAGTGCGAATTCTGTCGCACATTGTTCGGGTTATTGTCAACAGCGGTGAACCCTGCTGTAGGCCCCTAGTGAGTTGTGAAAGCGTTTAATATTCATCTATCTGATAAACTGGCAAGAGCCGACGCTTTTTAGTTTATTTGACATTATATCAACGTATGTGATCAGGACAAAAACACATATAAGTCAGAAGACGAAGAAACGATCGGCCAGGCTGTAAACATGCAACGGTTCTCTCTGCATTCTCTATTAGAAACTCTAGCCTACCGAAACTAAAAGTAAACATGGCAGCTGCAAATGAATTCAAAAATCGTAATAAACTCGTCATTTAACGGTCTGTCAGGGGAAACAAGTTTAGCAGTGATCATCCCAACACCTTCCCAATACGTGTACGAGCCCAGTACAATGTCGAATTTTTTTGATTTTTAATTTGCCTCATACGCACGCTGCCCTTTTAACGGGATAACGTAACTAAGGTAAACCTCTTAAACACAAATCCAATATTGTTTGCAATAGTGCAAGAATTTAGTTATCATAACGCTGTGATTGTTAGTAGTGAATATCACAGTCATCGATTACAGAGATCGATATTGACTAGAAGCAATACAAATGTCGCCTTGACTACAAACAACTTCATTCAATTTAAATACGTAAAAAATGACCAATAGATTATGTTATGCAATGATGGATGTTGTTTTTTGGTGTTTGTAAAAGACTCAGATGTTTCATACATGCCTCTCAATGTGTAGCGAGTTTGAATCCAAGGACAATATAGTAATATTATTGCGAGAAAGAAGTTTGTCTCGAACCGTAGCCTGTTTGACATACACGAGCATACTACAGCTAAAACCACTGAAATTAAACAATGGACACATGAAATATGTCCAGTGTGGTTTAGAATGTACAAGTGGGGGTGAAAAACAAACAAATACTGAAGCTCAATAACAACATCAACGATCAATGTCGGACAACTTTTGTGTTTGATTACCCTCATTTCAAGTGTTTTTTTGTCTGTGGTTTACACTCTAAATTTGTCAGCAGGCTTTTCGAGCCACTCTAACCCGATCGTCACTCTGTATTTCTCAGATCAAGTTCGTAAATTTATACTGTATCGTTAGATCACTCACACGACTCAAAACATTAGGAAAGTATGATTTGAAAACTTGAGTTTGTTGGAAAGTAAAATGTCTCTAAAGACCTGTATTTAACCAGCTGGATTGTGGTGGGAGGGGTTCAGGAGAGGGTATGGGGATGTACACTCTTGACTTTCAAAGGATTATAATTGGTTAAAGCGGCATGAGCTGCCAAAATGTTGATACTTTGACATTAAAACAGAATGTTGAAATTGTCGACTATTTTTCTCAAGACGTATAAATCAGAAGTTTTTTAATGCTTCCAGTCAAGAGAATGTATGATAAAGTATTGTTTTAGACTAACTTTGTCTTAGAATGAATGAATGTCGTCCCAGTTATTTAAATTTTGTTTACTTTCGAACACTTTTTAGGTTCGTGTAGGCCACATACTGCATGGATTTTCCTCATTCCAACTCTAATCATTTAGTTTTTCGATAGCCTTCAAAGCCTCTTACTGTCGTGACAATCAGAAATTATGAAAAAAGTGTGAATTTTGGCAGCTCATGCCACTTTAATTAAAACTCCGAACCTGAACATATGGTTAAATACAGGTCTTCAGAGTTAGTCTAGATTTTCAATACGTCATTTTTATTTTCCAACAGACTCAAGTTTTCAAATTGTACTTGCAGTGAACTTAACCAATATAGTGTAGTTTTCAAACACAAGCAGGACATACACTAGTTAGCAGGACATACACTAGTTAGGCGGACATATATGTATGAATAATATAACTGTTTATCAAGTATACATATTTACTTTGAATCCTATTTATCATCAGCCATCTATCAAGTCATTTCGTTTTGATTTAGGTTTATTTTTGTTACAGTTCTGGTATCTAATTATAAAACAAATGTAAGTAACATATATGTTCTATAAATAAAACAGATGTTTATTTTTAACAGACATTATAAAGAATATCAGTAGTAGTTTTAAAGGGAATTCCAGTCACAGTTTCAGACTCCAGAATGATTTTTTAAAATATTAATAGGCATATCCAAAATATGCCATCAATAATGAAAGTCATTTTTGAGTCTGATACTTCGGAATATTGAATATGATTTAGTTTTAAAGAACAATTAATTACCAAGGAGACATATTAGATTAAAAAAAGTTGATGCTAGCGATATTTCAGTATACTAATGTATTGATCTAAAATGATTGACAGTTTTTTGTTAAACTTGAACGTCAATGATATATGAATAAGCATGTAACAAACAGTTGGAAATTGACATTATTAATAATTATAATTATTTCATAAGTAGCCCTGGCTCAATGATAAGTTTTCTTCCAGTAAGAGAGAATACAACATTCAGAGTTTTTGATTGAAAGGTTGGTTGGTGTTTATTTCACTTATATGGCGGTGTTGCCAGTTTTATTGTGGGAGGAAACCGAGCCCTTTGCCCGGAGGAAACCCACGACCGTTCGATAGTAACTGGCAACCCTCCCACATACATGTAGGTCGTTCGAGTGAAAACCCAGTCAGAAATATTTTCCAATTTTTTTTTGGACTGAGTGGAATTCGAACCCGCGACCCATTGGTCGAAGGCTGTTTTTATATTGGTATTTGCTATTTATATAAGGCATAGACTGATCCAGAGACATTTTGATACCTGTATACAGGTATGGGCGCCCAAACCCACAAGCAAAAAATCCGCCCAAATTCTTAAAACCAGCAGATTTTAATGTCAAAATAGCATTTAATGTTGAATTTTGGGCCAGAGATGTTGTTTTTGTCTTATTGTTGGAACATTTTGAACCGAATTGGTATGCCCAAATTTTCCCTGAATCAGTCCCTGTAAGGTCTATGTTTAAGGTTACATGGCATAAACATTTACCATCCATCGAAAAAAGTTGTGAATACCCCTGCCATCACTGTGTCTCACCCCTTCCCAATAATATCCAAATATGCCAGAAAGAGTCGTTTTTTTCCTTCCTGACAACTCAATGTTATTTTACCAGTATGACTGATAACAGAGTTGTGTACCTTGGAAAAAGATAGATTTACTTGACTTATTTTAAGCATTTTATTTGGTTGCCGTTATGAATGTTGACAGAAACAAATTATATTGTTCAAAGAAATTTAAATTACAAAAAGAAAATTATTCCTTTATATATTCAACAAAAAAGACAGATATTGAACTAATCATGAGGCGTAAAATTTGTACAATGGGATACAAGCTTGAAACTAACAGGATGAAAATTCCAATAGTAACAGGAATATGATTGATGTTTTACGCAGCACTCAAGATTATTTCACTTATATGGCAGTGTTGCCAGTTTTGTGAGTGAGAAAACCTAGTCCATTACCTAGAGGAAATCCCTGACGTTCTGGGAGTACCTGGCAACTCTCCCACAAAGGGCTACTATGAATGTAAGCTTGAAAAGATTGTATCTGGTTAGTTATATATATAAACAAAGTATAAATACATGTAAAACTTGACGTGGAAATGAACTAAAAAATTACTATTTACAGCTATAATGACATTTCTGCTTCTTTGTAACTCTTCTTGGCTTGTCAACAAACTTTATAACTGTCGCAATTTCGCTAGCCTTGTCGAAAGTTCGTCCTAAAAAATACAAATACACAGTTATTAGCAATTAAATATTATGGTCAAGATATTATTTTCAAAAAAGGCTGAAATAAGAAAATTTAAAAAAAAAAAACCCACAAAATCTAGAACTTTTAATCTCTTGACTTGTCAGCCATTAATGTGGCCAGTAATATGGTTTGAAAACAGAAGAACAGCTCTGTGACATCATGAGATTTGCCAACACTCTTAAGTTTAATGATAAAAAATTAAGACATCACCACGTCTTCGTCTTCTGGTTACACTTGACGAATCAAGGTTACACTTGATGAAGACACCGGTACAGGTGTTGAAAGCTCGTGTTGTTCAAAACAACTTACTACGTGGTGATGTCTTTTTTATCATTAGTATGGAACCCACGTTTAAAGAGAGTTTCAAACATTTCTTACTCTAAAGTTTGTCTAACCTTTTGGAATGTTTGACTTAAACATGTGGCTGATGATGATTGATGATTTACTAATACCACGATATTGCCAAGTATGGTGTTACCATGTAAGTTTGGGATGAAGCTCTGCCTGGATGAAATTCCATGACAGTCTACTGGCACTTGTCAACCACCCCAGAAAGTAAAAGTGGATGAAAACATTCTCAGAAGTTCTTTTAGGCAGAGGTTGTATATGATTGATTGGGGTTTTAATGCAGCACTCATTATTTAACTTTTTACCGTGGCGAAAAAAAGTGGTTAACTAGACAATCGCTTTGACATCAAAAACTAGTTCTAGTGCTTGAAAAGCCTATTGGATTAAACCTAAATATTGTAAAAAAGTTCTTCAAAGATTGATTGGTGGTCTAAGCCAAATCTAAAATCATTCTACTTTTATGGTGACATTGCAAGATTTAAATGGAAGAGCCTGGGGGAGCAGGCTCTTTGCCAGATCTTTAAAGGATACCCCCAGAATTGTTTCTATTTTCCTTTGGACTGAATGGGAATCATAACATGTGATTCTATTTGCATATAGGTTATAAAGATTCATACCTGTTCTTGTGATGCTTGTGTAGAATTCCCGATTGCTGATGATTGTGCAGAGGGGAGGTCCATATTTAATTCCAATCTGTAAACAAAATCAATGGAATATAATATAAGAAAAATAATATATCTTTATGAACATTAAAACACAAAAAAGGGATATAATATTACATGGTTAACTTACCGCTAAGGATAGGATTTATTATAGTTGGGTTTACCCTTATTTTTCAAGGGGAGATAATCAGGTTTTTTGCAGAGAATTAACTTTTCAACTTCCTTTCAGTTTGTCAACCACTTATTGTAAATTGCTTAAATTCCTATCCAGTCAGAATTTTTTTTGTGACCCAGATTTGGAATTAATGAACTCCACATTCAAGTTTATTTCCCTAATATTGTTGCTTTCCTAGGTAAAGTGTGCAGGAATAGGCGCTCTGTGCTCGGAGAAAAACCCTGATCTTCTGGTGTTACCTGGCAACCCCTGGACAAAGTGGAACTGAGATTTGGACAAACAATGCTTTAATCCGTCTTGATTAATGATTGACATACGTCCATAGTCCCATATAATATTATTCACACTATTTCACCTTATGGTGGTGGGAATGGTTGAAAACTCAAATAAGCTTTGGCGATGACCATTTATCAGTCAAACTATATGTACATGTATCATGTATTGACCTCTTTGTCAGGGGCAGACAACCGCATCTGCATTACAAAATGTTAAGACAAATCCAGCAAAGCCAGTTATTACATCAGACTAGTTGTAATGTCAATACATGCACAAATAGTTTGACTAGACAAGAAGATTTTCCCTGTGCCCGTGTGTTATAGTGTTAAAAAATACATATAGTTTGACTGATAAAAGGTCATTGCCAAAGCCTTTTGGGGCTTTCAACCATTCCCACCACCATTTAGGGGAATTAGTGGGAAAAATATTACATAGGACTATGGGCGTTCATCATTCAAACGTGTTGAAATTATATGTGTATGTTTCCACAGTTATGCCCTGTCAACCCTCGCAATTCAGATTTTTACCGCGGCAAAAAAAAAGAAAAGGCATTTTTCTTATTTTTGTATCCCACGGGTCACATGTATTGCAGTACCTTATAAACTACTTGTATAACCTATAGGCTAGCATGAGTTTAATTAGTTAGTGTCTTTTAGAAAGTGAGCATAACAGTATTCTCGTTATTTTGGGATTACACTTTCTTGAAAATATGGTAGAAATTCTTCTACCGATTTTTGGGTGACGCCCGAAACGGGAATCGAACCCAGCTGAATGGATAAGGCAGCCGGCATTTAGTGCTGGCGATAGGTGCCATACTCTGGGACCTGGGTTCGATTCCCGTTTCGGGCGTCACCCAAAAATCGGTAGAAGAATTTCTACCATATTTTCAAGAAAGTGTAATCCCAAAATAACGAGAATACTATAGGCTAGCAGCTTCTGTCAAAGATTCAAGTTCGTTTTCAGTAACACTACCTACTATAAGTACAACAAATGTCCGTTTGATCGCACGGCCTGGGCCATATTATACAAAGTACAAGATACATGGAATGGGCCGCTGAAGATCGGTAGTCAGTTGTCCATCTACACCATATGGAAATTGGATGAAACGGCCTCTTCTTTTTGAGCGTGGTATAAAAAATCGGCAAATCTGTATACTCCCTATGATATTTTTCATGAAATGACCAGAGGAACAAGGGGAATTGAAAGGAAACATTACCACAGCAATCGCGGGTTAAAAGCGGTAATTTCAGATGGCAGAAGATCCATGAACGAGAGCCTCGTTTTCAAGTACACAGCGCTGTCACGTAAGTAGCAGACTTCGTCGAAAACATCTCCCACAGCGGATAAACCGATCACAGGCAGCGATCACCCGTTCTTGCCGGACAGTGCCGGACAAAAAATTTATAGTGACTTCGTCTGCAGTATTTTTGATTGCCGCGGAAAAGCAGTTTTGCGACGGCAATCTCTGCGGCATTGTCGATTGCCGTGGTGAATTGCGAGGGTTGCCTGTGTATGCGACTCACATTGGACAAAAATATTTAGAGAGACATCACAAAGTGTATCGTTGTGATAAGGCTGAAATAATGTTGAAAGTGACACTAAACTTTTTCTCCCTCACGCAATCTACAATTAATCTGTCAAACCTTTTAACACGTCGGGAGTGGAAATAAAACACTTATGGAGCAGTATTTGATCTTACCCTGCCTCATCAGCAACCTCCTGCATGAGATTGTCCACCTGGCCTTGTGGCGCTGTCAGCGTCGATGAAGCACTCATTGTATTCTCCATCACTTGGGACTGTACATCTAGGTTCTCAAATTGTGTTTCAAATCTATCCATTAATTGTGAGACCTAAAACAAGACAAGTATATTTTGCACCTTATAAATGCCTGAAATCAGGTTTAATTCATTGATTTTTGTGTGTTTTATGTTGCATTGAAGGGGCCACTTTCCCAAAAAAAAAATTTTCAACGTAGCACACTTGGATTGATTGATCTGCTTAGAAATTATCAAATTTTTGTTTGGTCTGAATGGGATTTGAGCCCACGTCGCGTCAATGGAAGGCCTGTGTCAGACTGCGGAAAAAATACTCTAACCTACTGTATGACATGTTGGCCCTCGTAAAACACTTTGAAAAAAAAATGGGAAAGGTAGGCAAAGTGTACATGTACATGTAGGTAGACTTTTGTTATGTTCTAAATAGTCTGGAGTAGCTCATGGAGAGATATGTTTGGAAGACAGGGTGGTGTGACATGTACATTGTATACAGGCCTACATATGCATGATAGAAATGGAAAGAACAAGCTGAAGGGTCTGTATACTTAATAACATTTCTATAATGACAACAGATAGTGTGCTGACCGTAAGTTTTAAGAAGGGAATTGTATCCATGTGAAAAACTGCCTTGTATAGTTGTATTCACCAAAAAGCCTATCAAATGCTTAGTATATTTCAGATTTCTGAGACCTTAATAAAATGACCTAATCATTTTTTTTTTTAGGTAGATGTAGGTTACAGTAAATCAGATTTTCTTGAAGGGTGAAGTATGGGAGTTCCATGCATGAGTTTAAATTAATTTGATTTTGATTAATTTAATTTATACTAGCACACCTACCTTTTCTAGATTCATACTCTTCATTGCTGACTCCATTGATTTCACTACTCCTGCCATAGAAGATGTTACCTGAACAACAAAAAACATTCAAACTTCATTAATCATTTTGGAGACATGTTGTCCAGGTTAATAAAATAGATGTAAATATTTAGATATTTTTCAATGACTTGAAACACAGTATAAATTCTAAGCTGGATAAAATAAATGAATACCTCAAAGATGAAACTCAATATAATTGTTGTTTTTATAGTTTTTGAAATTTTATTGGTTGGCAAACATTCACTCTTTCACAACAACTAAATTTCCTACAAATGAGTAGAAACCAAGCTCTATGCCCAGAGGGATATATGATGGTTTCTGGAAATCATGATACATGCAGAATATATAGATTCAGAAATCAATCCTACACTTTCAATTCATACATGTGATTTGGGGACTGCATTGGATTCAAACTCCTAACAAACTGGTGGAAGACAATTTACATTGACCCTTAGTCGCTGACCAACCCAATGTACTTGAACATGTTTTAGTGAGCTCTAGGAAACAGCTCGCTGTGTTCCCGACCACATACCCTTCAGAAGTTCAGACATACACTTACCTGCTTCATCGTAACTGCAGTTTGAACTCTGGCAGAAACTGCATCAATTCTAGCACTCATTCGTCTATAATTTAAAGCCTGATTTTTCTGTCTAATAGAGTTTTCTGCATGGATCTTAGCTCCTTCCATATTGCCTTTTTGTATAGCCTGTGGAATATAAAGAAAAATTTTCTCACTTTTTTCAGTTTGTACAAGCCACGTTATTACTTATACATAAATTTTTATTTTTTTTATTTTAACATAAACGTCAAGGAACCAAGGAATCAGTCAAAAATGGATTACACATGACACTTAGTTTCCAGGAGTGAGCATTTTGATATAAATTAACCCCAGAGAGCTCGTTAAATTTTTTTTTAAAAATTTACTATTTTAAAATTAAAATGGTCATTGGTTTCAATAGAGGCAAAAATAGAAAATCAGTGGAAGTGTGTTATATTTGTCTTTCCAACAGCACCAGTCCACATACTACATGTACTTTTTAATTCTAGAACTTAAATATAAAATACTGTGGGGGAACCAGGCTCTTGTGCCTGCCAACAAGCCCCCAACCATCAACAAGTACCTGCCAACTCTCCCACATACAAATAGGATAAAATAGGACATTTATATAATTCAGGTTACCTTTTTTAGTTTAACTTTCTCAACTTTTTCCTCTTTCTCACATTTTTTGGCATTCCTTTCTAAATCTTTTGCTGCAAACTTCAGATTGAAAAGATGTTCTGAGGCCAGTTAAGGAAAACCTATTTTGTTCCGTTGACTAGCACATTTCCAACGGAAACCCCCGACCCCAACATAAAGTTGTAGCTTGTTAGTACAGGTAGCCATGACATCATTTAGACATGACTTTGCACATGCATGATCATTATTAATATGATGACAATTTTAAATTATGTGCTACATGTATATTCATCGGATGTCATAACATATAAATCACATAGGTGGCGTAATTCGTACATCTACAAAATTGTTTGCTTCAAATATAACGACTGACAATCGTCTGCTTAACTATGCTGATCTGTAGTGTATATATCTGATTTTTATATCCACATAATATTCAATATATCAGCTAGTGAGCTTATAAAACTAAATGTTGTAATATACAGTGTAGATAGTAGAATTCATTTTAAAGTATTTCAAAGATAGAATATGGCCGATTTGGATTTGGTAATGCATTTCAAATGGAGAAGTGCAGAAATCACAGCAGACGTTTTCGTGTGGTGAGTTCCAGGCCAGCTTGGGCTGAAGATAGACATGTGACTGTAACTTACACTTTTAATTTATTAGCCGGCTCCGTCAGCAGGCGGCCTGCTGAAATCAACATTGTTCCTCTACTTCCATTATGGCTTATAGGGTACTCGCAATGCAATATATAAAATCTCTGGAAAATCAGCCAAAAACCATAGCTATACTAAACTGCATACATTGTACTTCTATCGAAAGCTATTCAGTTGCTTCCTTTAGTGAGTGTAAGGATTGGCTGGAATTTCTTTCCTTTTAAGTTTGATTATGATAAAGAAATATACCGTAATCAAGGACTCAAAACATGCTTCTCAATCCAAATTTTATTTTATAGCCGTGAATTTGCTTCACTACAATTAACGGTTTAACCCCTTTTGTATTTGGCCCACAAGATCTCTCAAGACCATAAACGCTAATGTTAAGACTAAATTCAATCGATACATGAACGGCTGGTCAGTGAAAGTTACCTGAATACCCCTAAACTTACCTGATTTCATCCAAACTCAAAAGGAGTCAGATTGTTACTGGTTACCGTAGTACTAGTACTAGTGTGTATACTGAGTGTTAACAGTGTTACTGTTAGTTCAACTTCAACGGAACTTATGGTTATATTACATTCACCAACGTTGGGTATATACATACAGATACATGTATGATTTAAAAAATGCCGGGTCATAGTAAGCCATGAAAATATTATTGGAACTGCTTGGTATGGACAATTCCTACCTCAGACTGATTTGAAACAACACATAAAAGATCATTCGGGAATGAATCTTTACCCAAGCCGATCATTCTTGCCCTCTTCCATTACAAGCAGTTTTTCCAAAAGGAGTTTTTTTTGTTTTACATGTCTTTGAACTGTTTGACTGAGTTCGAAGGTTGATGATCAAAATGACGACTGAGTGCAGTAAGTTGTTGTTCAAGACCAGGAAAACACCTTTTAGAAAAGCTACATGTAATGGAAGAGGACAAGAATAATCTTTTATGAATAGGACTAGTTCTAAAGGTCTGATGTGGGAGTATATTAACAGCTAAATATTTCCATGGCTTGTAATTTCCGCGTCGAGGTTTACAGACTTTACCACCTTGCATTTTCAACTCGTATACTGAGCGCTGGTATATGTAATATATCTAAAATGTTGGTAAAATTGAACTATGTTACTGTTAGTGTTATTGTTATTATGTTAACTGTGCTTGTTCATAAAAATCTTAAATTTTAAAATGATACTGATAGTGATACTGATAAATAAATAAAGAGTCAAAATGTTCAAAGGATACTATCCATATCGATTATATGAGAATCAACTTCAAAAAAATAACTCTGGGACTCCTTCTTCTTTTAAACAGCAGTACTTCTTCAGGAAACCGGTCCAATAAATGATTAACACTGGAATAGATGACTTATTCGCTTGTGACAGTACTTTGTTTTCCTATTTCCACACCGGAAGTCAGGTTTCGTGACGTCATGTATACAAACTTACAGCGGAAGCACGTGTTGTTCAGGAAGATGGCCGACGTCGGCAATAAACACAAACTGTCCGATGTTAACGAACGAAAATCGAGTGCCAGCGTGGAGAAAAAACGCAAACTTAATGCTGAAGCAAAACATGGGACACCCAACAAGCCACACAGTGAAGGCATTTCAATGTCAAGCTACACTGCGGCTGAATTTATTTCTCAAATACGGGAACCTAGAACTACGATTTCTGGTAACTCAATAACCCCTGGTGGGAAATAACTCATCGCATGGACAAAGTATATTGATGATTAGTCCGCAATATGTTGAGTGGATTGAAGGATAAATTCTGATACGCCCGCAAGGGCTTCTTCAATACCACGTCAACATAGGGTGCATTTGAAAAATCTAAGAGTTGCTCTCGGAATTTTAAAAAAATGATAACTCGCAATTTTTAGACATTACAGTCACTCGCCCTAAATCGGGACACTTTTATATTTTCATCACATGATTCAAAATACTAAACTAATAGTTGAAATGTTTTTCTTCTGAAGATTATAGCCTTTATTTAATGATTAAATTATCAATTGATTTTGTCTCTCTAAGCAGCTTTCTATTTGAAAACTTATCTTAAAAAATTTGACTATTTCCCCTAAAACGGGACAACCCTTCCTAAATCGGGACACGGAATTTCATCCACAAAAGTTACCGATTATGACTAAATGAAATTTCTGTTTTGCAACTTCGTATATTTGCATAATACCTTAAACGTTGTAAATCCATCTAAGAAAGAAATCACTTATAAATTCGAAAAAGTTAGCTTGATCTGCCTCAAAACACCGGGTCATGTTTTTAGTGATTGCATCACTGCAGCATGCGCCGTTTTACGACAGTGTCGTATGTCGTAAAGTGACTGTCCCGATTTAGGAGAAAACCATGTTGCACGAACTTTGCCTGTGTGGTTTTAATTCGACAGTAATATTCATGAATGTCACATGCCTTGATACGTAACAGATTACTAAAGTAAACAGATAGTGAAATCTGCATTACCAAGTCAAGTTTAGGAACTGACCCGTACTTACGGGCGGCAATGCTTACAGATGACAAATTATGTGATCCAATTGCATAACCTCTATTAACTTTGCTTTAGAAAACTGACTGCAACGCGAAAAAAAATTAATGCAAAATGTTAAGATGAAAGTCTAATGTCGCAGCATCAAACAGTTGTTTTGTGAAAGTAAACCATCAAGTAATATGCTGTAAAAAATAAGGTAGAAGTCATAACTGTCCCGATTTAGGGTTGTCCCGATTTATGGCAGGTGACTGTACTCACCTAAAATTTTGTCCAAAAGCTTCTTTGATAATCCCTTCGTAGAGCTAAACCATCATATGTGACCTTAAAATCTGTTAGCAGCCAATTTCGCTAAGTTTGAATTCCGTCTGTTGACTAAAATTTTTCTCGGGCGATCACACAGCCATCTACCGCGAACTTTCAAATCATGCTCGCCACTACAACCGGTAACGGCTGTCGGGGATGGTCGGTGATAACGCAAAGGGAATTTAAACTTAGCGAATTTCGTTGTTTGGCGATGTGTATGATCACAAATGATGGTTTAGCTCTACGAAGGGATTATCAAAGAAGCTTTCTGACAAAATTTTAGGTGAGTAATGTTTAAAAATTGCGAGTTATCATTTTTTTTAAATTCCGAGAGCAACTCTTAGATTTTTCAAATGTACCCTATGTTGACGTGGTATTGAAGAAGCACGTGCGGGCGTATCAGAATTTATCCTTCAATCCACTCAACATATTGCGGACTAATTGATGATGTGGTGGCCATCAGATTACTTTGAAAGTGTAATTTGTTAAAAAAAGTTAATAAGAGAATCATACTGATAGACCGCACTCCTGATTGGGAGCTGGGTGGTTGAAAAACGCAAAACACGTCATCGTTCTCTTCAACTCCTACCACTACCAGCACGCTTGGCAGTGCAAAAACAACGCAGTAGACTTCAAGCTTTGCGTTCATTAATTGTAGAAAACAATATTAATATTAATATTGTTGAAGGGTCACCATTTGTAACATTGACCCCTTTTTTTGTTTTCACCGATTCTGTCTTGATGTCCATTTTCAAACTATAGGCCAGATTTATTGCATTACATTCATATCTAGTACAGGTTGTAACATTTTTCCGCAGTCACATCGGCCATGTTTTTTATTGACATCCATTCAGGATTCTACATATTTTAAAGGGACATGAGCTGCCAAAATGTTGATATTTTGACGTAAACACAGAATGTTGAAATTATCGGCTATTTTTCTCAAGACGTATAATTCAGAAGCTTTTAAATGCTTCTAGTCCCGAAAATGTACGATAAAGTATTGTTTTGAACTAACTTTTGCTTAGAATGAATGAATGGTCGTCCCAGTTATTTAAATTTTGCTACTTTTCGAACACGTTTTCGGTTAGTACAGGGCACATACTGTATGGATTTTCCTCATTCCAACGCCAATCATTTAGTTTTTCGATGGCCTTCAAAGCCTCTTACTGTCATGACGATCAGAAATTATGAAAAAAGTGTGAATTTCGGCAGCTCATGCCACTTTAAACTTCAAAGAAATTCACACAAACTGCAAAATGTCAACAGGTTGGGGACAGAAACATGAGTTCAAAAGTCATGTGTGAACTGAATGCCCTTTGAACTCACAGATTGTGCCACAGTTGACCATTAATTTATCAATGGTGTGGGTGGGAGGGGGGACATAAGCTCAAGGGAATATATATAATATATAGATAATATGGCAAGCTATATAATTGCAATGCCTTCCCATTGCTGTATGCTTATATTCTACCTTATCAAAACTTTGAAGGCTCCTGCTTTGCCTAAAAATTTAAACTGTAATATCAAAACTGTCTGATAGTAATAATAACACAGTAAATTTTGGGTTTGATCTTGTCCTAGTTTCCGAGTAATCTGCAGTACATTGAGCACAGCGCAGGTTGAAGTTAGTTGGATATCCCAATATTCAACATATCATACATAACCTAGCAGTTGGTTCCATTATATCAAAACAAATGTAATTTCATTCTGAGTGCATATTGGTTTTCTACTCATGTAAATCTTAATTCAAACCGTCTCTGTTCAATGTACACTTAAACTATTATTTCTATTTTAATTTCTCTCTCAAAACAATAATAAAATTTTTATAAAGAATGAATCTGTTATCTCCTTTAGTAAAAAAAACTTTTTTGCATCTCAAGACCCTTATAACTCACATTACCTTATAACTTGTTGAATTTTGGTTCACAGCACTGGAAAGGTTTGTTTTACTAACAGAGAATTATGGTTGTGGAGAATCCTATGACATTGTTGAGGAACTGTGTCAAACGCCGAAAGGGGTTTCAGAAATCCTAGCAATATTAGAAGCTGGGAAAAGGAAACCATCAGAGGTGTGTACAAATTTTTAGGAAATTTTATAAATTATAGATTACATTTATCCTTAAAAGAATGCAACTAAAAAATGTGTACTCACAGATCTATTACCTAAGCAGCAAATTAGTTTTTAATTAAGTTTTGGGATATTATATTAAAACATATTTGATTAACCAATCTATTCTCAACTAAGAATACTATAAAAATCATTATGCAAAAAATGTCTTTTTCCAAAAATTTGAAATTTTATCATAAATTCTTGTAAAATTATAATGTACCTTTAGATCTCTCACACGGTTCAAATCATTAGAGTGCTCGTGTGCATGCTCAGGTTCAGAGTTTGTTTACATTGCGGCTACAAAACAAATCAAATTTTCAATTTCAAATGAAAAAAACAAATCGATGCCAAACGTTTCAACTTTGGCAAAAATAGACACTTTCTTATGTCTTCTATCTGGGGAAAAATAAAGAAAATCATCCTATTTTTAATGTGAACAGAATTTGGGATTTTTGTTGCGTTTAATCAATAGTGAATGTTATATCAGAACAAATTTTATTATTTTTTTTAATGTAAAACACATTGGCACATGTAATCATAGACTGATCCAGAGACATTTTGATACCTGTATACAGGTATGGGCGCCCAAACTCACAAGCAAAAAATCCGCCCAAATTCTTAAAACCAACAGATTTTAATGTCAAAATAGCATTTAATGTTGAATTTTGGGCCAGAGATGTTGTTTTTGTCTTATTGTTGGAACATTTTGAACCGATATGGTATGCCCAAATTTTTCCTGGATCAGTCCCTGGTAATACCTTCTGGGTGAAAATAACTATCGAGACATTTGGGGCAAGTCATTATGATTATTAGACTTGCTAAAAATTCTAATTAAAAATATCATGCTTTTTCTACATATACTATTTGCAGTATCAAGTGATATTCCAAGCTCTAACAACCATACTTTTGCGTATTGCTGACGATTTATCGGAGTTTCGAAGCATAGGGGAGAAAGTTGTACACTCTCTATTGACTAACAACACCACCTCCATGTACATTCAACTGAGCATGAAGAACAAGGCGTCTCAAATCAAATCCTGTTTGAAGTTACTCACAGCTATGATAATGACGGGCTCAGCATCTGCCAGAGATGTATTCTTGCAGTTTGAATTTTCCAATTCTCTCTCAGACGTATACTCATTGTTCTGCCGAAGAGATATAAAGGTAATGTTTATATTATTACATGAAACTATGAATTCAATTGGTTCTTTTTTTTCAAATTTCCATATCCATATACATTTTTATACGCCTGGCTTGAAAAGCGGGCTGTATTAGGGCATCATGTCCGGCGTCCGCTTTCCCTTCTGCTCCATAACTTCCAAAGGTTTGATTCCATCTTAACAATTTTTTCTGAGTATATTTCTTATGGGTAGAAGGTGTGTCGCAGACTATTTTTGACATCATACTTTCATAATATGGCAGCCATATTGGGTTATGTAAATTAATATTTACTTTTTCTCTCCATAACTTTAACAAATATGATCCGATGTTTTCAAATCTTTCATGTTACATACCATATTAACAGACATTGTGTAAAAAATTGTTTATGATATCAACTATTGAAAATTATTGGTGGTAACTGGCAACCATCCCACATGGGTCGTTCGAGTGAAAATGAGAATTGTTATTTTGGCTTTAAGAATTTAGAAAACAACTTTTTTTGTTAAATTCAACACTTTTTTTATGTGAAAAACCATGGTCACATTGATCTTAAACATGGTTTGATTATTAACTTTTGAATTCCCAGAAAGGAATTAGGATGGATTCAGGCATCCTCATAGAAGCGTGGGCACACTTTGGAGCAGGGATCTTGATTAATCAATTGTGTCACATCCACTTATTTGGCTTCTGATAATAATTATATATCTTTTTAGTAAAGTCACCAGAAATAATCAAAACATGTTTTGAAACCAGGCGGCTTATAACAGCAATCCAAAAACGAGAAAAAAAAAACAATTTTATCAATTTTATTAAGTTTGGTTGTGAGTGATAGTGTCTCATTCCTACATAAGCCTTCCATTGGTGGGTCACGGAGTTCAAAACCTACAGAAAAATAGAAACAATTCTAATGGGGGTTTTCCGCTGGAGAGCTAGGTTTCTAAGAGACTGTTTATGGCTCCCATTGAATTGACAATGTTGTCGTTTAAGTGAAACATCAAATAATCAAGTACAATTTTGGACCTACATGTATTATTCCAGGATTCTGAAGATGTGAGGACTTGTGCGCTCCTGTTTGTGATGGCGTTTTTAATAGTAGGCGATGATGGCCTAATTAAACAACTTGTTGAACAAAAATGTAAGTGGAAACTGTGGATCAATTTTGAGCAATGTAATCAGATAGTGTCAATTTAGACTACAGAGGTGAACTTCAAGTGGCATGAGTTACCAAAATTAATTTTTTTTCTCATAAGTTTTGAAAGTTACTTCAATTTGTGCCTTTTTATCTCATCGGAAAACTAAATTGTTCAAGTTGAAATGAAAAAATTTAAAGAAGTGTTATGTGTTATCTCCCTTGAATAATGATAAATATGGCATCAAATACATTGTACAAAACAATCATTTGCATTAACAAGCTTTTTTCAAATTTCATGACAGGTGCAGACATTAATTTTTATTTTAGGTTTAATTCATGTAGGTTTTCTCTATGTACAACTAATAAAAGGTTTTAATAAATCAACTTCTTTCCACCCACAGTTCTTCTTCAAGCTGTGTTTAAGGATATTCACATGGATAAACTGATCTCTATCCAGTCTGTCTTACCTACAGTATGTAGCAAGGTTAGTATAATAAACTAAATAGATTTGCATTATTAACCTTTCATTTCATTTTTTCTTTGCCAAATGTTTCATACAATTGATAATACAATGTTTAAGGATCAATTGGAGGGATTAAAGTTGCAGGGAACTTCTTCTATCCCTATGGTGGTTAATAAAAATTTCTATAATTGTCTTCTGCTGGTCAGCATTAGCCTTTATAGTAAATGTTAAACATAACATGAACAGCTGGTGGACAGGAAAGGAATCTTACCCTTAGAATGAATTCTAGAGTATTTGGTAAAAAGGAAAGGAATGGAATCCTGGGACCAAATTTCAGAGTTTTTGGTTGAAAGGGAAAGAAATGTACCCTGATAAAGAATTCTAAGAGTTTTTGGTGAAAAGGGAAAAAATTGTACACTAATAAAGAATTCTAGAGTTTTTGGTTGAAAAGAGGGAAAAAATGTACCCTAGCTGATAAAGAATTCTAGAGTTTTTGGTGAAAAGGTCAAACATTGTACCCTGATAAAAAATTCTAGAGTTTTTGATGGAAACAAAAAAAATTGTACCCTTTGAAGGAACTCAAAATATTTCGGGGATTGTGACAAAAATTGATAGCCATGATGATCTGTTCATACTGTCAAAATCCTAGTTTTAAAATGGAAACAAATACTTTTAGATATCATGTAAAAACTTTTCTTAGTTCACTGGTTTAAGTGATTGTTGATTTACGTCTCACAAAATATTTGTTCATACAGTCTGTCAGTGACTAAGTATCAATCCTCCGCGGATCCCCTGCGGACCCCGCATTTATCCCCTGCGGAACATCCGCGGACCTTTTTAAAATCCTCTCCAGAGCCGGCTCGAATCCTCCGCGGAGCCGACACAAATCCCCCGCAGAGGTTTTCTATGCCTTCACCGATGCTCTTAAGTCCGTCAGCTGACAGTGGCAGTCGGTCATATTTCGTAAGGTGGTTCAAATAGAATAGCCACGTGTGGATTACACCGTTACGGCCGTACTGTATACGACACTGTATGAGCACTGCACAAATCACTATTTAACATTGCAAAGACTCTTGTTTTAGTTTCAATTGAACAATTGAATGGGAACAGCAGGAATTTTCTAATAAATCAAAACTACCTTCATTCGTTATTTCGTAAAACTTTCAAATGGATAGAAAACTCATCAATACACAGCAGGAAAAGACCGAGAGGATTCGTTGTCCGTCTGTCCGTCCGTCCGTTTGTCCGTCCCGGATTCGTGTCCGCTCCATAACTTAAAACCTATTGCCTGAATTTATTTTTTTTCTTCTGATATATGTAGCTTATGGATAGACGGTGTGTCGCGTACCAAAATTAAATTGGAGTCTCAATATTTTTGGCGACCAAAACAGTCACCAGCCTTTTGGCATTGAGTTTCTCTGGAACTATTCGATGGATTTAATTTTTTTTTCAGATATAACTAGCTTATGAATAGATGGTGTGTTCTGTACCAAAATTAAATCGGGGTCTTGATATTTTCGGCGACCAAAACGGTCACCAGCCTTTTGACATTCAGTAAACCCAGAACTATTGCATGGATTTTGAAATTTTTTTTAGTTATAACTGGCTTATGAGTAGATGGTGTGTTCTGTACCAAAATTAAATTGGAGTCTTGATATTTGCGGCGACCAAAACAGTCACCAGCCTTTTGGCATTGAGTTTCTCTGGAACTAGTTGATGGATTTAAATTTTTTTTTAGTTATAACTGGTTTATGAGTAGATGGTGTGTTCCAAAACAGTCACCAGCCTTTTGGCATTGAGTTACTCCGTAATTATTTCATGGATTATAATTTTTTTTTCTTCTAACATATGAAGCTAATGATTAGACGATGTGTCCTGTACCAAAATTGAATTGGGATCTCTATATTTGTGGCGACCAGAACAGTCACCAGCCTTTTGGCATTGAGTAACTCGGTACTTATTGCATATATTATCAATTTTTTTTCAGTTATACCTATCTTATGAGTAGACGGTGTATCTAGTACATAAAGTAAATTAGAGTTTCGCTATATTTGTTGACAAAAAACAGTCACCCAGCCTTTAGGCATTTAGTAATTGAGGAAATGGCTTTTATTCTGTTTCACAGAATAGCTTAGTTATATCCAAACAACTTATTTGATAACCAAGGTGACCAAATGAGTTGCGACCTTCTTTCTATTGTTTAATCTGTAATTAAATGAAATTGCTGTTGTATCCCTATATGTAGTGTAGACACTTTTGCAAGTAGCTTTGGTACAGCTTTCAGATATAGCTAGCAGCTTATAGGTATGTAATCTGTCAAATACTAAAATTCACCAAGCCCCAGTCTTATTTAGATTCTACCAGCCAAAATTCTGTTTAAAGCATGTCTTTAATATTGAATATTAAGATAGTGTGCTTCAATGAATTTACCCTTGCGGGCGTATTATGAGTTTCTTAAACTCTTGTTTTAATAGCCCGACCGACCGGTCTCCCTAAGGTAAGGCTTGTTACCCGCAACATACTAATTCATAATGATCGCCTAAAAGCTAAAATCTACCAGCACTTTTGTATCTTTCAGATTGTCAAGAACCCAGCTGTAAATAAAACTATGAAGGCCAAGTTGTTTAATGATACATCACTACTACAGCTGTCACGTTTGTATCAGTGGGCGGGACCCCTGAAATGGAACGCCAGTCACTCAAACAAGTCAGCCTCTAATACTACACTGGAATTGTCAGAGCCGGAGGTAGGTCTATAACAACATGGAATCATTGCCTCTACTCTCTTTAAGCCAGTTATCTGACATGGTCGTCTATAGCTCAATAGACCCATTGTTTCCTAACGTCACATTTCATTAGGCAGATTTTTTCATAATTTTTCATGATTTTTTCATAATTTCTGATCATCACGACAGTAAGAGGCTTTGAAGGACATCTTAAAAAAACTAAATCATTGGCGTTGGAATGAGGAAAATCCATACAGTATGTGGCCTGTACGAACCGGAATAGTGTACGAAAAGTAAACAAAATTTAGA
The DNA here is from genome assembly GCA_963971465.1 of Lepidochitona cinerea. Lineage (NCBI taxonomy): Eukaryota > Metazoa > Mollusca > Polyplacophora > Chitonida > Tonicellidae > Lepidochitona > Lepidochitona cinerea. The sequence goes on along the minus strand of OZ020551.1, from coordinate 82,823,179 downwards.
TAACCGGGACGACCATTCATTCATTCTAAACCAAAGTTAGTTCAAAACAACACTTTATCCTACATTCTCGAGACTAAAAGCACTAAAAAGCTTCTGAATTATACGTCTTGAGAAAAATAGTCGATAATTTCAACATTCTGTTTTACGTCAAAATATCAACATTTTGGCAGCTCATGCCACTTTAAAAAAAGATGTGATGAGTTATTTTACTGCCAAACAGCTTTGCTAAAACTATAATGTATTTGGCATTAAGTGACATAGAATCTGTTTCATGTTTAAGCGGAACTCACGGTGGGGAATTCCTTGATAGGTCTATTAACATTGACCAATCGGAGGTGAGTGATAGAACTCAAATTTCCCATCTATGGTATGTTTTGCTTCAGCTTGATATAAGTGTGAAAGAGGATCAGAACATTGTTGTTGACCTTATCACTGAGTTTTTCACGGAGCTCTGTACAGTTCAGAAAACCGGCCTTGTGTTCTTTGACAAGAGTTATGGGACTTCTTTTAGGTAAATCTCAATTGTTGTGTTTGAAAAAGCTGTTAACTGTTATCTGCTTTAGCGTAAAATTTTAAAATGTAGTTAATTATCTCCCTTGTCAAAATTTAAGTAAAAACATTTGTTTATTGATTTGAAGTGAAAGCTTTTCATGTGGTTGAATTATCTCCACTGGCAGAAAAGGGAGCACTGCACCAGGAACTTTTTGACATATTATCTTCCCTGACAGAATAGAGAAATTAACACAAGGAAATGTATGGACTTCATTATATCAAATTGTCTCCCCTGATAGAAAAAAAAATTGAATGGTGTACATGTACCTGTTTAAAATGTCAATAGAATAGATAAGCCTCATTTTGTTAAATTGTCTCCTGTTACATTCAAAGTTGAAGCTATTGAAGGAAATAACGGAGCCCCACCCCCCCCCCTCCCCCCACACACACATCTGAAGTCTAATTGGTCTCCCCTGATGAAAACAAATTGAAATAAAAACAGCATTCAGCTTCAATGTATTCAATTATCTGTCTTAAAGTAGAACGCCCCGGCAAAATTCTGAATTTCAGAATAAATTCTGATTGTCAAGAGTGTTTGAAGTAATTTGAAAAACTAAAAGATTGACGATAAAATAAAATAAAAATATTGGTCAAATCAGTAACGCGTACGAACTGAATATATGTGCCTATAACAGACAAAATTCAAATAGCCAGGATGTTTGAGTTCAATATTAGGGGGTTTGTTGATTTTAAAACTACGTAAGTGCACAACTACCAGACTGGTATCAACAGAAAGCTCTTTTTAAAAAAAAAGGACCAAAAATTAGTTCATTCTGTATCAAAGAAATTTCTCTGATATTTGGCAGCTCATGTCACTTTCAGCTAAAACAAAAGAGCAGGTAATTGATTCTAGAATTAAATATTCTTGTCAGAATGCATTGAAAGTATCTCCCATATAGATGGCATTTTTTCTACCAATCAATCTAAATATGTCCAGTACAATGCATTTTGGACAAAAGTAATTCTCTTTTTACTAATTTTGACTGCCTATGTTTTAGGAATGGGAATCCTTTGATCTCTACAGTATTGAAAAGTGTCATCAGTCAGTTATCTAAACCATGTGTTGAGGAGTTAGTTATAGCTATACTGCGTGCTTGTCCAGATCAGCTCCATAGGTTTACGTCACATCTCCGATCATCCCTGACTCCAAGACTCTCTGAAAAATGGCTAGCCATGGTTCAATTTCTCTGTAAGGTTAGTGTCAGTTTCAAAAGTTGCGAAGTTGTTTGTCAAGATTTGGTTGTCAAGATAATTTTGTCTTTTGAAGTTCATTATTAAAAATAGTGTGTGAACCCCTACTTAAAAAGCATGTAGAAGACGAACCTGGGTATAAATGTCACAGATATACATTCATGTTATATTTATTAACACTAAAACACATGGGCACAGGGAAAATCTTCTTTGTGGAGACCCATAGAGTGCGCTCCGGGATGGCTGGCAAATGTTTGTTCTAAGGCTCTATCTTTTAACAGTATGGTTACTTATTAGGCCTACATTCGTAGACTGTTTGTACAGTAATTTGTGCAGCGAAACATAAAATTCCAAGACCAACCTGTGCTTTGCATGTTCACAGTGAGTTTGTCTTTTCAGCTACTGGATATCAAACACAATTCAAAGACCACAGTCAGTCATTATTTTTTTAATCACTATTTTGAATTTAGCCATGAATAAGTGGTCTTTACTATTTTGTCGGCAGAGTGGTGACAATAATTTAACAGTATACGACCATAATGATTCATGACAGACAAACATTTTTCTTTTTTCGGGCACCTCTGATTATTATTATTATCATCAGAAATTTGGCAGCTCATTCCACTCAGTTAATTTTTCTTTTTACTCTGTTTTGTATAAGGTTTATGAGAATGTCTTCCCGTGGTCTTCACTGAATAAACTAACCTCCTTGATGGGTATCAACAAACTTCTGACAGTTGTCAACAACCTCATTCTACCTCCCATGATTGAAGATTTACTCAGTGGATTAAAGGTAAGTGAGTCATTCCTTAAAGCCTAACACACACAAGAGGCGCCGGCTGAGATGAGCTAAGCTGTTTCCCCTGTGTGCGCGTAGATTTTGGTGAGATTTTCGTCTCTCGAGGCACTGAGGAAAGTATCTAGCATGTTTGATATTTTCTGCCTCGCTTGGCAAGAATCTCACCGTGTGCGCAAAAACTCAGCTGCTGGCTGAGCTGAGAGGAGGGATAGTCCAATCCGGTGCCTATTAAATCATGTGACCACTTAGAATATTACGTAACACAGGCAGTGACATTTATGTAGCTTAGTGAACTTGGGTGACCAGGAACTTGCCTCAGCCGAGAGCTCATCGCCTGGGCTGAAATCTGTAGCTGCTCCCTGGGCCATGCTTGCCTTGTAGCTCAGCCGGCGCCTCTCTTCTGCGCTTAGGCTTAAGTCTCTATCTCTCAAAGGTGGGACTATACCGAATCAGAATGGTTGCAAATGTCTTCTGTGGACAATTACATGTAGCTTGGTGTCCTCCCCAAAATATATACCCGGTACCTGAAAGTCCCTTATATAACTTAAGTAATATGAAATGCTTCCTTAAAAAACAGTCAATTTGTATGTATTTCTTAAGATACTATATTTAATAAATAGCTCACATATACATGGGAATTCGTTGTTGTTTTTTTTCATTATTTATTGCTAGTACCTGTAAATATTTTTTAACACTATAACACACGGGCACAGGGAAAATCTTCTTGTCTAAAAAATATACATGTACCTCATTGTATCATTGTTCTTAGAGTCCCAGTGTTTCTGTACAGCACAATGTGTTTGGAGTTATCAAAGTTATAGCGCAGAATGCTCTCACTGTGGTGAAGATGAGTAGCGAGTGGAGGTCCGAGAATTGTCCCTACAACCAGGATGAGAGGGAGGAGTTTCAAGATGCATTCAGGGACTTGTTAACAAAGGTAAAAACATCTGGTTACAGACGCTCAGCCAGAATGTGAAAACATCTGGTTACAGACACTCAGCCAGAATGTAAAAACATCTGGTTACAGACACTCAGCCAGAATGTGAAAACATCTGGTTACAGACGCCCGGCTAGAATGTGAAAACATCTGGTTACAGACACTCAGCCAGAATGTGAAAACATCTGGTTACAGACGCCCGGCTAGAATGTGAAAACATCTGGTTACAGACGCTCAGCCAGAATGTGAAAACATCTGGTTACAGACGCCCGGCTAGAATGTGAAAACATCTGGTTACAGACGCTCAGCCAGAATGTGAAAACATCTGGTTACAGACGCTCAGCCAGAATGTGAAAACATCTGGTTACAGACGCTCAGCCAGAATGTGAAAACATCTGGTTACAGACGCTCAGCCAGAATGTTAAAACATCTGGTTACAGACACTCAGCCAGAATGTGAAAACATCTTGTTACAGACGCTCAGCCAGAATGTGAAAACATCTGGTTACAGACGCTCAGCCAGAATGTGAAAACATCTGGTTACAGACACTCAGCCAGAATGTGAAAACATCTGGTTACAGACACTCAGCCAGAATGTGAAAACATCTGGTTACAGACGCTCAGCCAGAATGTGAAAACATCTGGTTACAGACGCTCAGCCAGAATGTGAAAACATCTGGTTACAGACGCTCAGCCAGAATGTGAAAACATCTGGTTACAGACACTCAGCCAGAATGTGAAAACATCTTGTTACAGACACTCAGCCAGAATGTGAAAACATCTTGTTACAGACACTCAGCCAGAATGTGAAAACATCTGGTTACAGACGCTCAGCCAGAATGTGAAAACATCTGGTTACAGACGCTCAGCCAGAATGGGAAACATCTGGTTACAGACGCTCAGCCAGAATGTGAAAACATCTGGTTACAGACGCTCAGCCAGAATGGGAAAAGAGGCTCTTAAAATGGGGGTTTTAAACAATGTGAGACAATGGTTCTTAATTTGGGGTAAACTTGTTTTGGACATGATTATACTTCAAAGGTTTGAGGGAAAATAAAGTAACATTTTGGACGTGTAAAAATAATTGCTTTATTCACCACTGTATGATGATACAAAAGTTAAAACCATACAATGTATGTAGCTCAACAAATTCAAGTCCCTATAAAATCATTGTTCATAAATCGCTAAAATTCTGCCTTTTCTACGGCTGTTTACATAAAATGAGGTTTTCCGATGACCATTAGAAACTTGCCTACATGTAGCTCCCATGGATCAGTGTGTTGGGAATTCTTATGTCTTTGTTTAGATTATGAAAATTGAGCGAACTAAGCTGCACACACTTACAGTCTCGTTAGCTGTGGTTGTGCTGTATTCTCAATCTATCATTATGGTATGTAACCATGCCTATTTTGATGGTAATTTCCTTTAGCGTAGTCCGGGCCTCCTTGGCTCAGTAGGTAGAGCGTTGGACGCTCAATCCAAACAGCCTTCCACCAATGGGTCGCGGGTTCGAATCCCACTCAGTCCAAAAATTGGAAAAATTTTCTGGCTGGGTTTTCACTCGAACGACCTATGTGGGATGGTTGCCAGTTAAAAGCGGAAGGTCGTAGGTTTCCTCCGGGCACTGAGCCCGGTTTCCTCCCACAATAAAACTGGCAACGCCGCCATATAAGTGAAATAATCTTGAGCGCGGCGTAAAACATCAAACAATCAATCAATCAACCTTTAGCGTATAACATGTCTTTCACATGATATGGGGAATATTTTTCTCGGGGTATTTGTTATTATAAAGTTTGAACACTTGGAAATTTGGTTTAGAAAAAGTGAAATAATCTCTGACTGCAGCGTTACATAAGAAGTTATCAAGGGATCAAGCTATCAACTAAAATGAATAGTAAAAAAATTGCTGCATTTGTGATGTTTTTTTCTGTTTAGAATTTACCATCTATACAAAGTATCATTGTGACATTGGAAAAAGTCTCGAAGAAGGTTGCATTAGATTCAACACCCAAGAAGAAGATGGAAGAATTAGGTACGTAAAAGATCGTAAAAGTAATTTTAAACTTATTAACAGTGTAATGTCTAATTAGGTTTTAATTTAGAAAACCTTCAACAAATCTATCTTCAATGAACTTGTATTTCAAATTTGTCTATTATTATTATTAGTTTATGAATTCCAACCATCACAATTCAAATTTTCCCAAAAGAAAAAAATTTGCTGTAGATAATAAGGTTTTGTGCAACTGAAAGGATTGTATATCCAGGAATTTATACAGTCAACAACACATAGACCCTGTACTTTCCCAAGGTGCTTAATCGTAAGAGGCCCCTGTGTGGATTCCCAGGGATGAAATGCATTTTGTAAATAAAACATTTCACTGAAAGCTTAGTTAACTTATTAATTTTTCACTGGACTGTTTCACAAAAGCTTTTGGACGTGTCGATATTATACTTCCCAAAAACTTAGAATTCATTAAATTATTTTAGGAATTTTTGTTTGTTTTATTTTTTTTTACAGAAACTATCGATGACTTAGACCATGTGATTAGAATACAAGAAGTGTTGTGTTTATACCTAGAGGTTTTTCCAAGTTCATTCTCAGGAGAAGCTGTATCTGTGGGCAGTTTGCTGGAAGTTCTTAGACAGAAACTGATTGGTTCAGAGAGTGCAAAAATTGATGACTCACTGACTAAGGACAAACTCTGCTGTCTTCAACTGAATGTTTTGAAAATTCTATCCAAATTAAACTCAAGAAACATTCCTTGGAATAAGACGGTATGAGGTCAAACATTCAGATATATATCTTAGCTTTTTTTTACAGTTGATTTAGGTCCCATCTTAAATATGTTTTAAGGTTTCATCTTGGACCCATGTGTATCGGTCCCCTTCCCTAATTCTTCCAGTGTCACTCTGCTATTAAATCTTGACAACAAATAATTATGCCCACTCTATACTGGATACCATTCATCATTGCATGAATTAGAGCATCCCTTTGATTAACCCTCGGACTTGGATCATGTTGGCTTTACTTTAGCCCTGTTTGTTGACCTAGCAAGGAGGAACATTAAGTATGCCAAATCCAACCCTCGCAATTCAGATTTATACCACAGCAAAAAAAGTTGCTTTTAAAAGTTGCATTGACGAGAGGACACATGTCAAACACTGTTCAACAAAAACATTTGTTAATTTGTTCTCTGATTAACCTACATGTAGAAACCAGCATAGAGAAAATGCTGAGTTTGTCTCACTCTGGAAACTGAATCGCTGTAATTCATCTTCGAAAAAACTAGTTGTTAAATATTTAATCAGTCAGTCCACCAGGTAAAGCTTTTTTTCAAACCAATCTATAAATTCTAACCTAAAGGTTATAGCCAACGTTTGTGTGATGCTGCATAATTAAAATCGCTAGACACATACTCAGTTGATCAACAAAGCCTGGTTGAGTCCATCTCTAACCTTTCTGTTGGGTGAAGAGTTTGGAGGGGTTTGGAAAGGTAATAAACTAAAAATTAAAATACTTGACTATTACAACAGTTACATGAAGGTATCACCCCTATCAAAATTCAATAGGGTTTACTAAATGAGACATAACTGACAGTTATTCTTGAGTTGAGTGCATTCTTAAGCCCAAATCAATCAGTATCATAGATTTCTGTTTTACTTTGCGCTACGAATTGAGCCAGAAATTTGATTTGACATGTAAAATCGTCCATTTGAAGGAATTTACCTGTATAAAAGGGGTGTCCAAATTTAGAATTTTTTAAATGCTAAAAATGTCTAAATTGGTTTGGTGTCTAATCCCTGCCTGTCCACTTAGACAGGTAGCTGCCTTACCTCAACCCATGTCTTACTCCACCAATGCACTCAAAATATTGCATTGCGATAAATATGACAACATTGTCAGGTTTAATGGGTCGACAAAACCTCTCTCTGTGTTTGGAAGAAAGTGCACACCATGTGATACCAACTAACCGTTTCTCATAGAGAGACGACTGAAAAGCAATCAGAGTTCTCGAACATTTTTTGGGATCGAATAAGATTTCATAGGGAAGGCTTGAACTGGCATGAGTGTTTTGGGGTTAAAAGGACTAAGCCAGGGAAACCCCCCATCATCTTATTGAAGTTCCTCATTAACCATCCTCTTTAATAGTTAGTGAACCACTACAGGCTTTGAAATTGGGTACTATACAAGTTTTGTTTTATTTTTCAGACCAGTGAAGGTCATTCTGTATGTTTCTTGCTGCTCGAGATGATGGTCAGTTCTGATAACAATGACCAACTGACTGCTCAAACAACACAACTTGTGACACAGGTAAGATAACAATGACCAACTGGCTGCTCAAACAACACAACTCGTAACACAGGTAAGATAACAATGACCAACTGGCTGCTCAAACAACACAACTTGTAACACAGGTAAGATAACAATGACCAACTGACTGCTCAAACAACACAACTTGTAACACAGGTAAGATAACAATGACCAACTGACTGCTCAAACAACACAACTTGTAACACAGGTAAGATAACAATGACCAACTGACTGCTCAAACAACACAACTTGTAACACAGGTAAGATAACAATGACCAACTGGCTGCTCAAACAACACAACTCGTAACACAGGTAAGATAACAATGACCAACTGACTACTCAAACAACACAACTTGTAACACAGGTAAGCCATTTTATAACCAATAAGGATATTCCATACATACATGATATAGATTGATTGTTTGGTGTTTTACGCAACGCTCAAGATTATTTCACTTATATGGCGGCGTTTGCAGTTTTATTGTGGGAGGAAACCTGGCTCTATGCCCAGAGGAAACCCACTACCTCCCGGTGCTAACTGGCAACCATCCCACATAGGTTGTTCGAGTGAAAACCGAGTCAGAAAATTTTCCAATTTTTTGGGACTGAGTGGGATTCGAACCCACAACCCATTGGTGGAAGACTGTTTGGATTGAGCTACCTACTAAGCCATGGAAGCCCCTATCTGATATAGAAGTACTGCATAGTAAAATAGCTTAACCTCTGAGCCAACAGCCAGACATTGCTTATCGTTAAAGGTCAGGGGTTTTCTCTGGGGAAAGAGTCCAGTTTCCCCTACCCCCCACCCCCACTAAAACTGACAATGCTGCTATATTAGTGAAATAAACTTGAGTGCGCCGTAAAACAACGATCAATCAATCCACCTTTTATAAACTGCTACACAATAAGCGGCAAATCAAGAAGTCATTCTTTGGCGTAATTAATTAAATCGCATTGTCTTTTTTTAACAGCTGTTGATCGGTACTGGTTTATTTGGGACAGCTCCGGATGAATTACTTATCTGGTTGAGCCACATTCAGAGCTTTTCTATTCAAGGGAGACAACCAGTGCTTGAGTTCTTCTCCTCTGTGCTAACAACCTTTCTCTCCAACCCATATCCCCAGCTAGACAGAACGATGGATTCAATCACAGACCCAGGACATCTTGAATCTGGTCTGAGGAAGAAACAGAGAGCTACGTCTTCCACTGACATTAACATTGATGGTAAGTTAGGGGGATGGGTGGGGGGAGGGAACCACATGGATGTATAAACCTAGAGCATGTTGAATGAGATTCTCTGACAATCAATGGACCTTGAATGTTTAACATCAGATAGCCTGTTGTGTGGATCGTTGGCCAGTCAATCAAACAAGCTTCCAACTGCTCCAGCTGGAATCTAACTCAATGCCATTCTGAATATGGTTTTTTACTGGGATCCTCATGTGCATGTTAAATCTTTTCTCACTCACTCACTCACTTGTAACCCAATCCCCTCCAGGAAAAAAATGAATAAGAAAATTTGGGAGAAAGTTTTTTTCATTTCATCAGCCTTTATGGTAGAGTGGGCTGGTACTCAACAAAGGTTGAAGTTTTCCTCTGGGCAAAGAGCATGGTTTCCTCCCCTACTAAAATAATTGAAACAATCAATGCGTGAAACATCAAGCAATCAATCCTTCAAGCATAAGTTTAGCCTTATCACGATTGAAGACAAATAATCAGCTGTGTCACATGAAACAATTCATCAATATACATTTTCTAACAATTCTTTTTAGACATATCAGAGAGTGACTTGGATGAACTGTTTAAACAAGCGAAGACAACAAAGACAAAAGCTGGTCAAGATGAAACAATTGAAGCAGAACAAAGGTATTTAACTTTCAAGATATTTTTTTTTAAAGTTCTGGAGAACAAAATGATTATGATTGAAATCTTTATTGAATATCTTTCCTTCTGTTTTCTCTCAGGTTGCCCTTTGGACCTTTGGTTATTGTTGCCCTGGATAAACTTGAAGCAGACTGCCTGAGTAAGTTATTCTAATTTCTCGCACTACACCCCAGATAATTTCAATCCCATGCAGTGTGTTATTTTTGTCATATTCAACGTGTGAAATTACGGCCCAAATAACGCGAAGGAACTGTCAGAACTGACGTCACACAAGAATAACATCATCAGTCATTATGATGAAAGCGCTCAAAAGTCAAGTTTGATGTCAAATACAATGTAGGTGACTTGTTTTGGTTTTTTTTTTAAATACATATTTTTAATGGCCAATTTATAGTTAGAAATAACCGTTGTATGCTATGTCCAGAAAGACCTTGTCATGTATCTTTTGGAGGTTTAACCATAACAGCTGTAGCTCAGAGCTTTTCTATTCATTATATCTCATGAAATATAGGCTATCATATACAATGTTGTACAGGCCTTGACATCAGGGATTTTCAGGTGATCGGTAAATCGTTCTCCAGATTTCGGCGTCTGGCGATCGTTCACTTCAACCGATCGTCCGAACGTTAAATTTTATTATATTGAAAATAAACATTAGCTTACATGTTATTTCGATCATGATGCTAAGAACATTTCAAACTGATCCATAAAACGTCAAAGAGGTGTTATCCATGTGTGTGCACGCTTTTTTAAATCTTTAACTTGTTTGACACCGGCTTAAAGTGTTCATTCCAAATGGGCAACACCCCGAAGGCTGAGTCGTGACCCGTGGACGACAGAATAGACGGGGCCGTAAACATTAAAATAGCAAAACAATTTTTGTCGTTAAAACTAAAAACAATTTAATCAAGAAATAACTCTGTTATGGTTTAGGTCTACATATTTTGATTGTAAGTGTGGAATTGTCTAGTCAAAGCCACATTACTGTTATTAATAATGTAAAAAAATTTCTGATTCTTTTTTTTTGGACTCTTCCTTCCCCGGTACTTGTGTGCAGCATGGGTAATGTGAACATAGAGGACCTTTATTGATTTCATAGTTTGTTAAATAACTTGGAAACTTGTCACTCAAAACCCTGCACACACCTATCTTCGGGAAAATTCCACTTTCCGTTTGACAGTGACAAGCACATGTGCATTTGAAGTCGTTCTGGAAAATATATTTTGAGGATTACCTTTAAAAATAAAATCTAACAACTGAGACCAAAGGAGTAATATAAAAAGTAGATCTGACTCCTATCGAGGCCACTAATAACTTCCTATTGGGGAAGTTAAGACATATCAAATTTAAAACAGCTATGTGTGTGATTTTGTTACGTTAAGGTCCGCTCACACAGTGCGATTTATCGTACCGACTTGTCGCATGCGATAAAAATGGATGTATTTGATTGGTTGATAAACCGTATCAACCAATTAAAAGCATCCATTTTAATCGCATGCTACAAGTCTGTACGATAAATCGCACTGTGTGAGCGGACCTTTAGCCGACATTTATCCGTTTATCTAAAATTCACCGCTGTCGAAGTAAGAGTGGAAACCTAACAATCCTTTTACTGTTAGGTATTTTTCCCCATTGTGATTTGTTGTCAACTACAACTTGTTTGTGTAGGGGAAAGCTGCAGATAAAGTATAAATTACCGTCAATAAACAAACAACTGATCGTCTGTACTTAATCAGGTGATCGACCATTTCGATCGCCTGTTATATCGAGGCCTGTTGTATAAGGTGTCTTATGTGTTTTTGATTTTTAAATTGCTGTTTATCAGGGAATTCTTAAAGCAGTATTATTAAAGAATTTCTATAAGATGACTTAAAATAGTTTTTATTAAAGATAATCAAGACACTGTTACTTGATCCTCTAACTGGGACATCAGTAAAGTGGTATGAGCTGCCAAAATTTAGAGTTCTGATTGTGGAAACAATAGGCGTTTCTGAAGTTCATAGAAGAACTTGAGGATTGATGTTGAAATAAGGAAAATCAGTTTGTTTAATACTGACTGCAGACAACAATAATAGCCACAGGGAATACACAAAATAACTATTTAAATGTACCTTTTCGGTGTAAAATCAACCTGCAGCCTTCCAGTACAGATTGATTACTTCTTCTTACTTCAAGGAAAAACACAACATACTGTGATATTATAAGGATGAGAACATGCCGGTTACAGTTAAGGTGGTATTTTTTATAGATTAAACCAATTCTTTAAACCAATACAACTTTGACGTTTTTTTCTCTAGTGAGCCTCCAGTTTGTTGGTTGTGTATTAGTTGACCTCTTACACAGACAGACCAATCCTGTTCCCTTGTCTACCCTGATACAGAAACTTGGCAAACCACTCCAGTCTTATCCATTTTACCAATACCTCATCTCATGGATTCCCAATCAGGTCAGTACAGAACTGTGTAAAAGAAAATATCCTGAAAGCAACTGAATAAATTAAAGCTTGAACTTCTATTTGATGCACCCTCGGGCTGGGGGCGGTGTGGTTTTTGCCATAGCCATTTTCGCCTACATGTACCTAGCATGGATGAAAATTAGGTGAAAATTAAGTATGCCAAATACATTAGCCTTCCTGACGTCAATATGGTCTGTGGAGGTTTTAATGTTAAAATTTAGGTGGGATGGGGGGGGGGGGGGGGGTAAGATCTTTTGGTCAGTTGGTACTTTTGTCGCCATATAACCTTAGCTGTTGAGCCCCAATCAATCATTCTATTTGATGATCAGGGCTGGGAGATCCAGGTTCAAGCCTGGGTCGAGTCAGACCAAAGACTTTAACAGTGGGAGCTGCTGCAATAGGAGTTAGAGCAGCGACTGGTTGGCCCGGTGTCAGTATAATGTGACTATAATGTGACAAGGAGACAACGTCTTCATATGACTGAAATACTGTTAAGCAGGACGTAAAACCCAAATCACTCACTCTATAAAACTCCATTTGATGATATGAGTTTTTTGGATTTGGTGACTTAGTTGGAAGAATGATGATCTCTCACGCCAACACACAAACCTTTCACCAATGGGTTGGGTGTTTGAATACCACTTGGAAGCCCAAAGAACTTAATAATTAGTGAGTTTTCACTTGATCACCCATTGGGGAAGGGTTTTCGATTGTCAGGGAGATTTCTCGGGGCAGAGGGTCAGATAACATCCACCATAAACTTGGGATCGCTATATAAATGATATAACCTTGAGTGGAGCGATATGACGGAGTTATGTTGTCATATCTACATATGTTCTTTTGTGGGGATTTGATTGTTGAACTAATCCAAAATAACAAAATATCAACAACATAACCCAAATAATTCCATTTCTTTTAGTATTATTCAATGGGCTCAGTCAGCAAGGTCAGAGCCTCATTGGGAAATGTCTTTATTTAAGACAAAATATATTATTACCAAGTAATACTTTTTGTAGAAAACCAAAAGCTGGAGTGGAGATGGGGATCTACCAGAGAGTCACAGAATCTGCTTATTACTGATGAAGCTGAGAAACAATTTTATCAAACAAACCAAAAACATGGATGTGTTAAATAGTATTAAGCAGGAGTTAAAAGAAAGGAAATGGGATCCAATTGTACCGATACAACAACAACTGATGTTATACATTCGCTCTGCTATAGGTAGTCACAGTAAGGTGAGGCTAGTTGTAAATAAATTGAACACAATATATTTATACGAACTTTTATCCATCGTTATTAATCGTATTCCTGGAGCAAATACGTTTTAAATTAAAAAATTACTGTGAACATTGTATCTTTTTTTAGCCCGCCATCATTCTGATGGAGGGCTATTCAAATAGCTTTTCCGTGGTCCGTCGTCCGTCGGTTAACTTTTTGCTTGTTACCTTTATTCCAAGAAAACTACATGTACCAGTCCAATCCTAATCAAACTTGACATACATCATCACCCTATGGTCTAGTTGTGCACCGTACGTTTTCATCTCATTTGCATATTCAATGTGGTCACCAGGGGGCGATATTGTTTTTTTTTTGTTACCTTTATTCCAAGAAAACTACTAGTCTAATTTTCACCAAACTTGGCTTACATTATCTCCATATAGTCTAGTTGTGCATCGTACATTTTCATCTCATTTGCATATTCAATATGGCAACCAGGAAGAGATGTTGTTTTTCTTTGTTACCTTTATTCCAAGAAAACTAGCTGTCCGATATTAATCAAACTTAACATACATCATCACCCTATGGTCTAGATGTGCACCGTACATTTTCATCTCATTTGCATAATCAATATGGCCGCCAGGGGGAGATGTTGTTTTTCTTTGTTACGTTTATTGCAAGAAAACTTTCGATGTTACCTTTATTCCAAGAAAACTATCAGTCCAATCTTATTCAAACTCAACATACATCATCACCCTACGGTCTAGTTGTGCACCGTACATTTTCATCTCATTTGCATATTCAATATGGCCACCAGGGGGTGATATTGTTTTTTTTGTGTTACCTTTGTTCCAAGGAAACTACTTGTCCGATTTTCACCAAACTTGGCTCACATTATCTCCATATAGTCCTGTTGTGCATCATACATTTTCATTTCATTTGCATATTCAATATGGCCACCAGGGGGCGATGTTGTTTTTCTTTGTTACCCGGTACCTTTATTCCAAGAAAACTACCTGTCCAATCTTAATCAAACTTAACATACATCATCACCCTATGGTCTAGTTGTGCACCGTACATTTTCATCTCATTTGCATAATCAATATGGCCGCCAGGGGGAGATGTTGTTTTTCTTTGTTACGTTTATTGCAAGAAAACTTTCGCTGTCTTTATTCCAAGAAAACTATCCGTCCAATCTTATTCAAACTCAACATACATCATCACCCTACGGTGTAGTGGTGCACCGTACATTTTCATCTCATTTGCATATTCAATATGGCCACCAGGGGGCGATATTGTTTTTTTTGTGTTACCTTTGTTCCAAGGAAACTACCTGTCCAATCTTAATCAAACTTAACATACATCATCACCCTATGGTCTAGTTGTGCACCGTATGTTTTCATCTCATATGCATATAAAATATGGCCGGCAGGGGGGCGATGTTGTTTTTCTTTGTTACGTTTATTGCAAGAAAACTTTCGCTTGTTACCTTTATTCCAAGAAAACTATCAGTCCAATCTTAATCAAACTCAACATACATCATCATTATATGGTCTAGTTGCGCACCATACATTTTCATCTGAGTCGCATATTTTTAATGGCCATCAGGGGGCCATATTGTTTTTTTTTTGTTACCTTTATTCCAAGAAAACTACTAGTCCGATTTTCACCAAACTTGGCTCACATTATCTCCATATAGTCTAGTTGTGCATCGTACATTTTCATGTCATTTGCTTATTCAATATGGCCGCCAGGGGGCGATGTTGTTTTTCTTTGTTATCTTTATTCCAAGCAAACTACCTGTCCAATCTTAATCAAACTTAGCATACATCATCTCACCCGATGGTCTAGTTGTGCATCGTACATTTTCATCTCATTTGCATATTCATAATGGCCGCCAGGGGCGATGTTGTTATCTTTTTTACGTTTATTGCAAGAAAACTTTTGCTTTTTACCTTTATTCCAAGAAAACTACCAGTCCAATCCTAATCAAACTCAACATACATCACCCTATGGTCTAGTCGTGCACCGTACATTTTCATCTCATTTGCATATTCAATATGGCCGCCAGGGGGCGATGTTGTTTTTCTTTATCTTTATTCCAAGAAAATTACCTGACATTAATCAAACTCAACATACATTATCACCCTATGGATTAGTTATGCACTGTTCATTTTCATCTCATTTGCATATTCAATATGGCTGCAGGAGGACGATATTGTTTTTTTGTTACTTTTATTCCAAGAAAACTACTGGTCTGATTTTGACCAAACTTGGCCCACATTATCTCCCTATGATCTAGTTGTGCACCCTACATTTTCATCTCATTTGCTTATTAAATATGGCCGCCAGGAAGCAATGTTGTTTTTTAACCAAACTTATTATCATTATTCCAAGAAAACTACTGACCTGATCTTAACCAAACATGGCACACATCACCCCCGTAAGTTCTATCTGTGCACCATTCATTATCATTTCATTAGCATATTGAAAATGGCTACCAGGTGGCAATGTTGTTTTCAACCAAAATTTCAAGGGGAGCTTACTTTGTAATTCACAATTTAATTTTCCTCAACAATAGTTATCTCCCTGGAATAAGATTTTTTTATGTAGGCCCCAATTCCTATATCCAGTTATTAACGATCTTTAATATGAATAGATGAACGCGGGCGTTAAGATCCCTTTAAGAGATCTCTTGTTTCTACTTGCCAATGCTAGTTTTCGATTGTTTTATGTTACTGATGCCTCAACAGATAATATAGACATTTTTTTTTTTTTTTTTTTTTTTTTTTTTATTGTCCACACAAAAACAATCATACATCCATATACAAAAATATGTAACATGTAGAGACCAACGTCCTTTGACGGTTACATTTTGTAGCTTCAGTTTGGGTATCCATTAACATAATGGCGTGACTATAGATCAGTGGTTTTCGTTAAAGAGAACAGTCCACAAATACCATTTCTTATTAAAAATATCCATTTTGCCACACAACTTTGCAATGAGCTGTTCTGTTACATAGTGTTTCTTGAGCTCATTCCTTACAATATCCAAAACTGGCACTTTTCCCTGAATAGCACATCGGAAAATACAGTAATTTGTAACCAACATGAGTAAATTCAGGAAAGACTTATTTAGGGACAGCCCAAGGGTGCCAAATAAGATAGATTCCGACGTATAGTGCAAATGTATGCCAGTAGCATGTTTGACCCACAATTTAACTTGATTTCTAACATCATTTGTCACAGTACAATCAAGGAATAAGTGTTTTAGACTTTCTGTGGCTTCTTTGCAAAAAGAACACAAATCATTGTCTGTTAACCCCATCTTGAACAATAAACTTTTACATGTAAGAATACGAAATAAAATTCTATGTCTAAACCACAGTAATTTGGTGTCACTTGTAATTGATTTGCTCAAAACATATATTTTTGACCAATTTATTGGTCCGGAACTCAAGTCGTCCTCCCAACGTTTTTGTGAGGTAATATTAACAGGCATGGACTCTTTGAAAATGGCATTATATTTTGAACAACCCTTTTTAACTGACAATAGTATATTAATATATATATTGCACAGAGGACCAACGGGTCTAAACTTAATAACAAGTTCTTTTTCTTTTAAGTATTTTATCACACTTCGTTGTATTCCGTAATATGAAGTAAAAGGAATCTTAACCTTATGTACATCCTTAAGATTATCGTAAGTAAGAAAACAGCCATCTTGAGCAAAGATATCCCCTATAAAAATTACATTTTTCTCTACAGCTGAGCGACAGTAAATAGGTCTACCATTAATAAGCAGATTGTTATTACCAAAAATTGGTTGACATAGAACCTCCCCGGCATTTACTAGTTTAATATTATCACAAAAATCTATCCAAGCATTACAGACATCCTTCCAAAAAAGTTTTTTTATATGTTTAATTTTACTACGAACATGTTCACTACCGAAAGATATAAGGGTTGCTTGGGATAAGATGTTAGAAGCGTGTAATAAAGTACACCACTGCGAGGAACTACCAAAAAGTCGCCTTACCCAGGACAATTTCAAAGAGTTAATATATGATTTTAGATGAACCATTTTAAAGCCGCCCCAACAGTAGTCTTGAATTAATGTTTGGCGGGCTATTTTATCAGGCTTCCCATCCCATATGAAACTGAAAAACAATGACATTAGTCAATAGCCAAGGTTTTAAGGACGTAGTCTCTCATGGTGACTCATGCCTTTCAGGAATAAGTTGCAGGTTCTATTCCGACTCTGTGTGTTTTCTTGAAGGCCCCTTGTTTAATGTATCTGTTAAAGGTCTGGGGTTCCCTATGGCAAACAGCTTGGTTTCCTCTCTTAATAAACCTTAAATTAAATCTTCTGGAGTGTGCAATAAAGCATTGATCAATGTCATATAGCTCTTATATAAGTGAATAGAAAGGAATAAGGGACATGAGCTACCAAATATACATGTACATGTAGTAGGTAAAACATTTGTTGTATTAACAGAATTAGCTACATTTTCGTCAAGAAGTACAAAATAACACCTTTCAGCTGATAACAACCTTTGGTTTGTATGTTTGTCTACAAACTCAAAAGGTACTCGTACATCCCCGCTATTTGAAATTTGTAGATTTTTAGCTCACATCATAGGTTAGTACAGTTACTGGCTTTACCAATATTTCATCGTGAATCCTTTAGCTTTTCAACATTTGTCAAACTCTCGACTTTTCTTGACAATCAGAATTTATTAAAAAAAAATTTGGTAGCTCAGCAGATCAATTTAATTTCTTATTTTTTGTATTGTTTTACAGGATAACAAAACAAGTCGAGAAGAAATCAAGATATACTTTACATTCTTAGAAGAATTCTGTTCAAATGTTGTCAACTCTGTGGTGCGAAATGAAAACGATCCAAAAAACTCCCCATCTGTGGAGAATGTGCAAGAGATTGGAGAACTCATTTTCAAAGACGATTTACTTCAAGAATGTTTTTTGGGAAATATGTCGTCCAAATTAAGTGATGGGTTAAAATACAACAAAGTTGTATCTGGTATAGTTACTTTACATTTGTCAAATTTAGCAAAAATGCTTCACCCTACTCTACTTAGATGGCCAGATGGACAGATACTTATGAAACCCTACATTGACAAAATTTCAAATGAAATAGTCCTTGATTTTACCAGTCCAAAGTCTCCTGGAAAAAAAGACAAATTGAAAATTCTGTCTGAGAACTTGCAATGTGCTTTAAGAGGAAGCCTGCCTTGTTGCTCAGTGGAAGATATTGTCAAAATTTTAGAGAATTTTTTAACGATTCCTAAAAACAGAAAGCTAACAAAAAGCAAAGAATATATAGAATTGCTGCTGCAAATTCTCATTAAATATTGTGAGACTGGTACATTTTCTGACACACTTTCTGTGGAAGGAAACCAAGAACTTTTCCAACTGATGATTGACATTGACAGTGAAGAATTTTACTTGACTGTATTGTCTATGCTACAAAAATGGCCGCAATACTGCTTGTGGGTGAAGAGACCCTTTTTGATGCATTTATTGAGTTCACCGGTGGCCACCAAAGGAAAACTTGCAACTGCAATCATTTCTCAGAACCCTGTTCTAGGAAAAATGTTTATAAAACAGCTAAGAAGTATGACGGAAGAAGATTTGGAGAATTTATGGGGTGCTTGCTCTTCAGTGGCGTTGAGAGCTTCTGTTGGAGGTATGGCTTGTCAAGGGCTTTTGTTCTCCTAAAAAATTTTGATTAAGATTTATAGATATTTTTTATGACTTTGTTGAAGATTTTGTGTCTCAGTTTACAGAGCTATTGTCTCTCAGTCTGACACAGGTTTTCCATGGATGGGTTCAGTTCAAATCCCACACAGTCCCAAAAAAAATTTCCCTATGTGGAAGGTTGGGAGTTTCCTGTCCCACTTTACCCGTAAATAACGCAATATAAATAAATAATACTCTTTACATGTTCACTAGATAATTGAAAGATTTTATCCTCACCCCTCCCCAATATTATTTTACTGTGTCCAGGTGACCTGGAGAGTGATGGTGCCGTTAGAGAACAAACATGGCCGTACCTAAAGACTTGGATGATGGAATCTACGATAAACTCTGAAGATCTTCAACATGACGATAGAGCTACCTTATGGTTCACTCTGCTCTCTATGTCAGGTACCTATTGTATTATCCTTCATGTAATATGACATCAAAAGTTAACCCTTTCATTCACCAAATACATGTTATTATATTGGGAGTTTCATTGTTACAAAATACCAAAGAATGTTATCTGTTCGCTGGTTTCATCATTAATAGTTTTTATAACCCAGAAAGTTAAATCAAAATGAAAATTGTATAGAAGTCTTCTATATAATTAAACAAATCTGGTGCAACAATATTCTTAATTTTAATTCCTTGGCTTACGTCTACATCGAAACGTTGTCACCCAATAAACCAAGAAGCTGTTATCCATTAGAATTCTTCACCTTATTGTTTGGAGTATAGTTAACGTTTTATCATTGTTCGTCTAAAAATCAAATATTACACGATATTCTGGATAATTTTCGTTTCTTATATATGTATTATTAAAAAAAAAAACAGATCACCGAAGCTCAGAGATAATCAATTTAGTAAAATAACAATGTTTTAATTATGCTTTTATATATTACATTTATATCTATGTAGATGATGTAACCCTGAAAGAAGTTAGTGATACCCTACTGACAAGGCTGCAAGATAAAACAAAAAATGTGTCCATTTTGCACCTCCATACTGTTAAGATGTCAACAGAACATCTAACTGATGACAAGTTTCCACAAAAGAATACTGCCCTCTTCAAAGCTTATTTTCATCAGGTGGCCAACTCAATGACAAAAAAGGGCCACTTATCCCCAGAGATTGAAGAATTCTTGTTTTCTAACATGTTGGACTTATTAACGGTAATTTGAGTTATTTATATATTAAGTTATTGGAATGACTGTAGCTCAAATCAGTTGGCTCAGTACTAGCTTACGATATTTCTTCTAAAGATTCGGCCATTAATGGCCGAAATTTTCCTTTGCATCAGACAAAAACAGGCTTGAAATACTGTGAGTGAAATGATCTTGAGCAAGTGTAAAACATCAACCAATCAACTAATACTTTGTGTTACATTTATGTCAGTTAATGGAAGGGATGGTTACAGAGAAAAACAGATCAATGTAATATTGTAGAATTGTGACGCGGTAAAATGAAAAACATGATTTTTTTCACAGTACATGTAAGCTCTCCTTTGATATCATGTCAGTTATTAATCTCAATTGAATTTTGTGATTTTTCTGTTTCCTATAGGCTGTGAATTTGGATGAAATTGACAAAGAGATGCTATTAAAATCTTGGCCTGCTTTTGTGAAAAATACTTTAAAGTAAGTGTTTTGAAGAAAAAAAAATCGTGTTTTTTTTTGTGATTTCTCCATCTTGCAAATGAATTGTTTCTCATCCAGGGTCAGTGGCTCAGTCTGCAAAGTGACATTCACTTTGATAGTCGGATGAAGGCCTTCCATTGATGTAATGCGGGTTTAAATCCCAGTTAGACCAAATAGAAGATTACAAATTTCTGAGTGGATTTTTCACTCAATCTAATTGTCAGGTACTTGCCGTAGGTTTCCAGGCAAAGAGCCTGATTACCTCCCCAACTAAACCTGGCAACGCTGCCATGTAAGTAAAATAATCTTGAGAGCTGCGTAAAACATTAATCAATCAATCAATTGTCAAGGGCCTCACATGATACTTCTTAAGAGGTTGCACACATCTTTTAACTGTCCCACAGTCTGTTAAAAAAGTCCCAACCATAAAGACTAAGGTACATTTTACAAATAAAAAGTATGACATTTTGATTATTTCCAGGCAGTTTGTATTTTTCTATCAGTGTCCATACTTTTTAAATGATACAAAATATGCTCTTGGTAGGCTGCTAAGATACAGGCTGTCCAATGGACTGTTGGCCCAAAGGAAACCCGACCTTCAACAACTTGGTTTTTCATGTCTACACAACATTATACTTCTGTATGATTTTCAACTCCTCATTGCAACTAATGGATTATGTGGTGTATATTTCCATCTTTTTACTTCTGTAGATGTTGTTTTGATAGAGGATCAGGTTTGGATGTATTACGTGTGTTAATTCCTGTAGTTTATCCCAGTGACACCTCCTTACCCATCAATCTCCTCTATCAGATGGTGACAAGTCATTCCAAATTTCTCACCATCATGTTTGACGAAGAGTATCCCACTACTAAAGGTAAGGAGAGTTGACCGGTATGAGCCAACATTCAGGGGCTTCTCAGGCTGTGTATTTACACCGGACACAACTTTTCGACTAGTTGTACCCAGGCCAATTACCCCTTACATCAAACTATATATTTTGAGAAGCTGACCCAGGCTTCCATTTAAAAAAAGCTGACAAAACTATCATAGAATGTCTCGCAGGCTTTTTTTACCGTTGGTGTGCATGTAACTACATCAGTACTCCTAATCCATATTGTGCTTCCATTCGCCTTAAAGCTTCGACTCTTTCTCGACGAATATTACGTATAGAAAACACAACCTTTAAGGGGTGTGCTATATAGATACCAAGTAACAAGTTCAAATATTTCCTCTCTATGGTTTCTGATATACACATGTAGTTTACAAATAACATTTTTGTCAAAATTTGAAATGTTTTACAAAAGGAGACCTGATATTTTTTTGTAAAAACGAAATTGGAAAATTCTCTATTTTTTTTTCTTTCAAGAAGTCCAAATTAGATGCAGTTTGTGATACCAGTCTTTGAATGTACAATAAGATCGTGTTTGTAACTAAATTGTTTACTTAACATTAAACACAGGTATTCTCTGAAAATCAAAATAGTCTAAATTTTGTCCGCACTTTTTAATAAACTCCATTTCATTATTGTTATTTTGGCAACGAGCCATCCTGGTTCACTCGCCCACTAAACCTGCCAACGCCGTCACATCAGTCAAATAATCTTCAGTGCGACGTAAACATCAATCAATCAATCATTGCTTTTATTATAATTATTTGTTTACAGAGCACCTTGTGGATTTATTATTAAAGATAGTGGAGTTAAGTGGTGAATGCTGTGAGAAGTCCCATTTAGCTGTATATCTGGGGGCCTACCATGCAACACTAACACATACAGGTATGATATCACACAAAACCCGCTACTGATTGATTGACTGATTGATTGATAGGGGTTATTTGACACACTCATCACAAATAAGATTTTAGTTACAATGTTGTAAACTGACAGTGGGAATATATTTTAATTTTAGAAAGGATTCAAAGACTCTGTTGATTTTAGATATATATTTCTTTTATTATTTTCAGACCAAGCTTTACTGAAACTTTTGACAATATTTGAAGACAACGGGACTCTTATGATGAACCATGGGTAAGCTAGCTTTCAGAAACGTTTAGGTGACCTGAGCCTGTTTAGGTGTTATATTTATTGTATTTATTATATATTTTTTTTCTAGTTAAAACAGTAAAAAAAACTGTTTGCTATTCATATAAAATCAGGGATTCTCATTAATATCACTCACAGGAAGTACATTAATTAGTCTTAAGATGATACAAAAACCTCAAATTTGAATATGCATCCTGCTTATCTAAGCTCTGCCTTTTATTTACGATTCATCTAGGGTATACTCTCAGTCGCTACTTTTTATTTACGATTCATCTAGGGTATACTCTCAGTCGCTACTTTTTATTTGCAATTCATCTCGGGTATACTCTCAGTTGCTACTTTTTATTTGCAATTCATCTCAGGTATACTCTCAGTTGCTACTTTTTATTTACGATTCATCTAGGGTATACTCTGAGTCGCTACTTTTTATTTGCAATTCATCTAGGGTATACTCTCAGTCGCTACTTTTTATTTGCAATTCATCTCGGGTATACTCTCAGTTGCTACTTTTTATTTGCAATTCATCTCGGGTATACTCTCAGTCGCTACTTTTATTTGCAATTTATCTAGGGTATACTCTCAGTCGCTACTTTTTATTTGCAATTCATCTCAGGTATACTCTCAGTTGCTACTTTTTATTTACGATTCATCTAGGGTATACTCTCAGTCGCTACTTTTTATTTGCAATTCATCTAGGGTATACTCTCAGTCGCTACTTTTTATTTGCAATCCATCTAGGGTATACTCTCAGTTGCTACTTTTTATTTGCAATTCATCTCGGGTATACTCTCAGTCGCTACTTTTTATTTGCAATTCATCTAGGGTATACTCTCAGTTGCTACTTTTTATTTGCAATTCATCTCGGGTATACTCTCAGTTGCTACTTTTTATTTGCAATTCATCTAGGGTATACTCTCAGTTGCTACTTTTTATTTGCAATTCATCTAGGGTATACTCTCAGTTACTACTTTTTATTTGCAATTCATCTAGGGTATACTCTCAGTTACTACTTTTTATTTGCAATTCATCTAGGGTATACTCTCAGTTACTACTTTTTATTTGCAATTCATCTAGGGTATACTCTCAGTTACTACTTTTTATTTGCAATTCATCTAGGGTATACTCTCAGTTGCTACTTTTTATTTTGATATCAGTCATTTAGTTCTTGAATGAACTTTATGCAGCTTTGGGCATTTAATTTATATTTTACAAAGTGCGAAAGAAACTTAAGGATAGATTAAATGATTGATTGGTGCTTTACGTTGCATTCAGGATTATTTTACTTATATGTCAGTGTTACCAGGTTAAGTATTGGAGGAAACCAGCTTCTTTGCCTACCTTTGGCAGGTACATGTTCCTGGCAACTCTTTCACTTAGCAAATATATCAACGAAATTATGTAATTTAGATTTTTGTACGGTCACAAGAATTACCAAACTATATTTATTTTTTCATCCCATCTTGCCACTTTATAATTTTTTACAGTGGGTATATTTGGGGCAGCAAAGCTCGGGAGTACTATAGTAGTGTAAGTCGTGGGAAGTCCCTTACAAGTCAACTGTCAGCAACCCAGATTATAGAGATGCTGGATGAAGACAAACTCTCTCATTCCACACATCATTTCCCACTGAGAAGAAAACTCATTGTAAGTTTCAGAACAAAGCTTTAAAATTTGATGTATCAATTTACTATTAGTTTAATAAGAGAAAAGTATGATTTTACAATATGGTACAGGTTATACATGCCCCTATTAGATTCACAAATTTCTTAGCTGGCTGCAGAAACAATTTTTTTTTTTTTTTTTAATGACTGAAGAAACAATCTATAAAAGTTTCATATCAGAAAAACCCTCTCTGTGAAATTATGAATTCTGAAAATGCATTCGACAAGTAGGTACCTATATGTACATAGAAATTCAAGTGTCGTAAGAATTTCTCAAATTTCCTGTCACGGGTGCTGTCATTGCACATGTGGCTGGGCGTTTTTCATTTCGACGTTACAAAACAAAATACGTCAACTGGAATTGCAGTGTCATGAAAACACTCTTTCATAGTGTCATCTTCATCAGACATCACAAAATCTCAGAGGTACTTTGTAAGTGCTAGTGTATGAACAGGAAAGGCTCGTTAGAGGGACCATTTGTTGCCCCCATCAATACTTTACGTTGCTAATGTTTTTGACATTGTATTTTCAGCCAGGGGATATTGTTGATGCAGAAGAATTGAAGAGTAAAGAAGCGTGCTATGACCCATGTTTCCTTATCCCTTTGTTCGCCCACATTCTGGGGCCAGGTCCGTACAATAGACTTAATAGCTTTAATATTTGAATTATCTTTTTAGTGGCATTAAAAAGTTGTCATATATGTAGATGAGAAAACATTCTTATCGATAACAGAAGACTGATTGCCTGATGAGGTCATCAATTGTTAGTCCAGTGCATTATGGGACACCAGAGAGGAGCAAGAATATTTAAAAGATCGTATTGTGTTTTTAATACACGGCTATGGATCTTAGAGGTGCTATATTGCAAGAAAATGGCAGACTTGAACCCCTCTTGACTCTTGACTAAATTTAAACACCACTCAAACAATTATTCAATTAAAACTAAACTGATTGGCTGCTTGTTGGTCAATTTTGATAGCTGTGTAGTTAGTATTCAATGAATCTGTCTACATGTATGTTTTTAAAAGACAGCCAATTTAAATGTAATTCATGTTTTGTTTTTTTTTTTTACTTCTGTAGAGAACCTTCTTGACTGCAATCAGTTTGTTAGGACTGGTTGCCTAGGTTACCTATTTGCTGCTCTCAGTTGCCACGACAGTCAGATGCGAAGTGCTGCCTATTTGGCGCTACACTTGTTCTACCAACAGGCTGAGGGGTCGAAGTTTGTCGGGAAAGATCAAGTGTTATATGTCCTGAATACTGTACGGAACAGTTTGGTTAAACCTAATACTAAACTTGCATCTATAATCACACAATTTCTGACCAAGACAATGGTTACTTTAAATAAACCTGGTGAGTTCATTATATTAAAAAATTGGGTTTTTAGTTGAGAAACAAACGAAGTCAGCTGTGTGCAGAGGGTTGAACAGAAATTTGATTTCGGGTGCCCAATTTTTTTGCACCAAATTTCTATACAAGAGTGTCCAACTTGAAATTTTTTTTCCACCATGCTTTGAATCCCACTCAGAGCAAATAATAATTGAAAAATTTCAGATTTTTCCCTCGATCACAGTATGTGGAAGAGTTGGCAGCTACTTGCCAAATGTCGGTGGTTTCCTCTGGGCACAGAGCCTGATTTCTTCTCTTTTTAAACCGGGGGGCCTCTGTGGCTTAGTAGGTAGAGCGTTGGACGCTCAATCCGAACAGCCTTCCACCAATGGGTCGCGGGTTCGTTTCCCACTCAGTAATTTTCTGACTGGGTTTTCACTCGAACGACCTATGTGGGATGGTTGCCAGTTACCAGCGGAAGGTCGTCAGTTTCCTCTCTTTCTAAACCTGGCAACGTCGCCGTATTAATGAGATAATATTGAGTGCGGCATCAAACATCAATCAACCTATCGATCATGATAAAAAGGTCACAATAGCCTTTCCAAATCACTCTTTCTAAACTACCAGGGTACATGTACTTGAATGGGTAACTGGCTAACTCTATGGCATTGTCTCATCACTCTTAGCTTGTCGTTTATAAAGGAAACCGCTCTAAATACATCAATCAATTATGAATGTCAGCTTGAAGATCATTCTACACCCCCATCCAGTATAGGCCTACTGTGGAGTTGAAAATTGCACGGTACTCTTTGCGGTATGAAATAATGTGACTCTGGGATCGGTTTCAAAAGTGTATTAGACTTAATACCGGTTTAACGGTGTACTTTCACAATTGCATTTCTTTGTTACGGGACGTCATTTAGACCTGTATTAAACCTAATACACTTTTGAACAACCCAGCTCAGTTTCAATATGCCTATAATATTTAGCTAGTTGTAGATGATAACAATAAAGAAAACGGTCCATTAACTCTAGAAATCCTGTCACATATAACATTATTGCGCATATGCTAGAAGATTTCATTAGGGTCATCTTAGCCTTCATTTAAGCATACATGTATCTTGTTTGAATCCCTCTTATGTAACCTGGTTTTCATTCCACTCTTTATATGGCCCTATTTTGAATTGCTTGCCTGGTACCACCGAGGAGATGTTGGGATTGATCAATTCACAAATCCAAGCTTTCTTAGTGTGATTCAAATTCACTAATCATTTGTGGGCAGCTTATGCCACTTGAACCAAATTCTTTTAACAGCTACACGTGAGATTCAAAGCGAAAGGTATCACCACATCCATATGATATCCCTCCCAACTTACACATGCTATTATGATAAATGACACATTTTTCGGTTTCTGTTGGAGAGACAGTCACATGTCAAATTCTAGGACTGTCTCACAAACTTAACTATGAACCAAACGAAACGAACCTCCCCCCCCCCCCCCCACACACACCTTAAATATATACTCACTAGTATTATTTTGATTGTCTATTTCTTCCTGATTATTGACCAGTTGTTGGTTTCTAAGATCACATTTGGTCACATCTTTCAGATTGCTATTAAATCCAATGGCTGTCCCACCAGCTTAATTTCAAACCAAATCCATAACAGTTAAATCTCTCATAATATTTTTGTGTTGTCTATCTGATACCGTTTTATTGACAAGTGGTTGTTTCTATTGGCCAGAGAGTCACATGTTTCAGATGGTTAATGGCTTCCTGCTTCTCAAACCAGACATGGATATTCTTAATGTACCAGAGTTCTTCAAGTTTTTTAACAGCTCAGCATTTGAGGTTAGTTTTGTTTGCTAAACTTTGGTCAACTTCTTTAAGACAAAGATTGCTTTGTAATAATCCATTCTTTCAATCATCTCATTTCTTGTTCAGTAAAATGATTTACATAGTGTGTCTGAGCCAAAGAATGGCAAGAATAAAGTTCTAAAGAATTGTTTGTATCCATGAGTAAAGTATTTTGATCAAAATTATATTGTTTGAAGGTCTGTGTTGAACTGAGGGACTATCCCTCTAACCGACTGAACCACCGATGCCACATGAAAAATAGAGAAGTGGCAGCATATAAATGTACATCATTTATAAATGGAATGAAAGTTGTGTGAAAACAGCGAAGGCCAGAAATCTATTATCTACATTGATCTGTTTAGTCCTATCAAGGTGGAGGGGCCTCGGTAGCTCACTCCCACATAACTTCCCATAAATAGGTCTTAGGGATCACATACCACTCAGTCCAAAACAAAATTGAAAAAAATTCTGAGTGGATTTTCACTCGATCACGGTATGCAGAAGAGTTGCCAGGTACTCGTCGAAGTTCGGGGGTTTTCTAATGTCAAAGAGCCCGAAAACTCTGCCATATAAGTGAGATAGTCTTGAGTGGGACATAAAAACATCAATCAATCCATCAATGTCATCAAGGATGTTGTGGGGAGTTCAATTGCCTTGTCACAACCACCCCACCCCCCTCTCTACAAAAAAAATTGATAAATTCTTGGTTTTTCCTTTGTTTTAGTACAAACAGGAAAGAGGCTGGATATTGGAATTGTTGGGGACAGGTTTGAGGGAAACTGCTGATTATAGATTGTATGAGAAGAGATATGTCTTCAAACTCCTCCTCAGTTTTTATCACTCGCCCCTCAGTGATAATTGGTGTAAGGTAAACTAACAATTTGTTTTCCAAAGAAATCACACAGCTGTCCTATTTGTTGGGTATTTACTCATGAACATAATTTATAACATCCATTCAGATGATTTCTCATGTTTGAACTTTAAGTTCAAGAAGTGTCGGGAAAATAACCCCACATGGCATGAAAGACAAACGGTCTTCATCTCTAGTATGATTTCAACCTATGCCTTGAACTAACATAACATCACTAGCTATAAGTGCCTGGGACACCATGAAGGTAAGATTTTAAATGTATTTGTATGTGCATTTGAACTTTCATTTGATTTTCTTTCTTAGACACACGTGTTGAAAATCCTTCTCGCTGGCAGTCAAGAAAAATCCGTGACCTATGATCTTGTGAAGAATCATGGGATACTTGGATGGATTTTGGGGATTGTTAAATCATGGTAAAAATAAATTTCTAGAAAAAAACAGAGAAATTTTATAATAGTGATTTGCTTTATATTCATAACTTTGTGTAAAACTATTTGGGGAAGGGGGTTCGAGGCTCACCCGGTTAGAGTGATAGTTCCTTCCATTGACACGGTGCAGGTTCAAATCCCACTCAGACCAGATAAAAATTATGAAATATCTAGGTGAATTTTCACTTGATCACCGTCAGTGGAAGCTATATGCCAGGTACTTGCCGAAGGTTGGGGGTTTCCTTGGAACAAAGAGCCAGGTTTCCTCCCCTCTAAACCTGGCAAAACTGCCATATATGCGAATGTGAAATTATCTTGAGTGGGGCGTAAAACATGAGTCACTCAAGCGCTGGTCTGATTTACTATTTGAGCAGATAAGTTGATTGAGAAGATATATTGTTAGACCAGTATCTTGGTGTGTAAATACATGTATGTGGCAGCTGTTACATTTACTGGGATAAAACAGATTGGGTGATTTGGGAGGCAAACCATTTATTAGCATAAAGCCTTTAGACTAAAGATACAATTGGAATAATCAGGTATGTCAACTGTGTTTTACAGAGGAGTACTTAACCCCCCATGTGGTGTCTCCAAGCCAACATCATGCCCTTTATATTTTTTGGAAGGGCAGTTGACTAAGAAAGTCAGGAGGTCGTTCTGGAATATTGATTTCATTCACCCTCAGGGATCTAGAATTTCCAGAATGTGCAGTCCCAAAATGACAGATACGGTGTATTTTGAAATTATATTAACGACTGTTTTCTACAGTCCCATTTTCCTCCACATCACTGCTATTTTAAGTGAAATAATCTTTAGTGTGGTTGATGAAAACAGCAATCAATCAACCCATACAGTACCAGATTTACATATATTTTATTATTTTGCATCAATGAAATGGCTATTTAGTTGCAGGCTGGGAAACCGGTTTGATTTGGTGATAGAGATTGTACACGAGTTGTGGAAGAACTTGTCTCACCGTGACATACTGGAACCATTCCTACAGCAGTTCCATCTTCTCTTACAGTATATCATTCAACATTTCAGGTGCGTGAAAAAATTCAAATACTGTTAAGGAAATACTTTTCACTACAATAATGGGCATGCTTTTGACTGGAATAATTTTTTACGTTAAGTTTGCTGAAATTATTTTTCGCGAGAAAGCAATATTTAAAAATCAAATGATATTTTGTTCCTCACATTTTTGTAAGCCTATGTCTAGAAAAACGCTAAACGTTACTTGTCTGGCTGAAATACAAATTCCTCAGCTGACAGCAATGAGGGGTAAGCCATTGTCCCGCCTGACAGATCACTGAGACAGCAATGAGGGGTAAGCCATTGTCCCGCCTGACAGATCACTGAGACAGCAATGAGGGGTAAGCCATTGTCCCGCCTGACAGATCACTGAGACAGCAATGAGGGGTAAGCCATTGTCCCGCCTGACAGATCACTGAGACAGCAATGAGGGGTAAGCCATTGTCCCGCCTGACAGATCACTGAGACAGCAATGAGGGGTAAGCCATTGTCCCGCCTGACAGATCACTGAGACAGCAATGAGGGGTAAGCCATTGTCCCGCCTGACAGATAGTCACTGAGACAGCAAACAAATAGATGCATTACCACTGCGATTATTTTCGTTATAAAACTGATCTGGTGGAATAACCTTGGGAAAATTTTTACCGTTTGCACTGTGATTGATCGGAATGTGTGATGGCTTCGTGAGACAGGCACATGGTTTTCTCTGTTTACCGTGTCCGTCAGTCTCTCACGCTTCCTTCCTTACATCTATGTGTTGCCACTTCCCATCTGGTTCAGTCCAAAGAACTTGGTTTTCACCCCTTATTAAACATATCAATCAATGCCACCATACATGTCAAATATTTTGAAGTACAGATTATTAAATCAATCAATCAATCTTTGGTAATTAAATCATGCCACACAGCAATATTGACAAAACAGATAATCTTTTGGACTGTAAAAAGCAAACTCTTAATCATTTTATGTAAAATCAATTCATCTCGTAATTGTTTTTTGCAGTGATGCAACAAAGATGAAAAGTGCTGTTATGTGTCTGAAGACGATGCATTCTGTACAGTGTGCTGCAGCAACCGCTAAATGTCCTTCAGTACTTGGCCTTTTAGATTGCTCTGTTCTCCTAATGTATTACTATTCCTTCATCAAGGACAGTGTTCACACTAACAAAATCCAAAATGCTCTAAGCCAAGCTGGCTACAATAATGTTTTCCGTAAGATCTCTCCGTCTGGACACAATGGGGACACGGCCATGTTGGATATGGATGAACATGATTCCCAGTTAGGTCATGACCTTTTGACCTCTGTACAAAAGGTCATTCTCAAATGGACTCCCCCAATGAAAAAATTTACTTTGGAATTTGCTGATTGTGTACACCTCAGCTTTATCTGCAGTTGTGAACTTTTTTTGAAAAACTCAATCCAGGATGGGAAAATTACGGAGACTTTGTTGGACGTTTTAAGATGGATAGAAAACTGGTTATCATCTAGCTCTGAATTAAGCATAACCCTTTCAAAAACTATCGTGAAAACGGGCTTTATGACATCTGAATCTGTTCTTATTTCATTGTTAAGTATTTATCCAAAGTTGATGAGATCTTTACAAGCTGATGATGTCGCGGACACAAAGTCAAGAATCACTCTTCACAGAAACACTTTGGAAATGTTAAATCAAATTTTTGTTCACCTGACTTTTTGTCTGAGGAATTCTGAAGCCATAAATGATGCGGATGCAACTAAATTACAGAACTATGTCACAGGTAATTTATGATATGACATTTTGGTTTTGCTAACGATTTTTTAGTCCTAAATGATGAGATGGCCAGATCATAGATACCTTGTATTAACTACATGTAGATTGGCTAACTGTTGTGTGCTGCACAGTAGAGAACGTAAAAATAGTCTGCCATCTTGCTAGTTGACGGACATCACATTAACGTTACATTCCAGACTGAGGTAAACGCTTGAAACACATTTGTTGTTGCGTAATAGTCAAGACATAGGTCCCACTATAGCAAGCTTTAAACGCTTCTCTTAATGGGTGAGGTATTTGATACAGCACCTACCGGTTGAAATTTATTCCATCCTCAAAAAATCGCAGAAAAGTTCACAGACTTGAAAACAATTTAGCTTGAGTCAAAAATCAACTAGTGAGATGGCGGACTTACTCACTGGAAGTCACTTGTCATTAGCCAATCTAGTTATTATAAGGGTCAGATCGCCTTTACTTCTGCTTTGTATCTCTATACAAAGGTATTTGTTGTTTTCAATGATTCCTGTATGGCTAATTTAGATCCCACTCAATTGAGCTCTACTGCCCGGGTTTGGGTGAACAGGGGCATATAAATCATTCCTTGAAGTTTAAGATGTAATTACATTTTTTTCATGCTAAAGGTCGTAAAGTGGCTTCGCTGGATTTCATTTAGCCTAGCTCTTTGGCTTATATGGTTTAGTATTTATCCAAATGTAAAAAAGGGTTAACATATTTTTGATTTTCTTTTTCTTTTCAGAGGGATCACATGTGATGGCAGCCTTTGAAATTCAAAAAGTATTTATGACACTGAGTAAAGTACCAGTAAATAGTTGAATACCATTCAGAGTTAAAGCAAAATCGGACTTAAAAATCTATATACATTCACAGCAATATTCAGCGTGGGTTCACATGCTACTCAGACCAAATAAAAATTCTTCCCTCTATCGCGTACATGTATGTGGGAAAGTTGCCAGGTACTTGGCAACGGTCTGGGTTTCCTGTGGGCAATGAGCCAGGTTTCCTACCCCACTAAACCTGGCAACGCCGCCATATTAGTGAAATAATCTTGATGGCAGCGTAAAACATCAGTCAATCAATCCATCATATAAGGACATGATATCATCAATGGGAATGTAGGAGAGAGAGATGGCAAATAACTGGGCAATAGAGGATTGTTACCAAAGATAATACCACCTTCCATACTGACTTTTGTATATTTTACATTTTCAACGTACTTAGCTACGGTCATTTGAGATTTTCAACCCCAGAATTAGAATGTGCATTTCTACTTATATAGTCGTACAGTTTGTGGTACAAGTAAGCACACCCTGTTTTGCTTTAAAGTGAACACTTTACATAAAATAAATGATATTTCATTATAGAGACAATATTCAGATCCTCCTGATTTGATTGAATCTTCAGAATATTTTCTGCTACTTTTGTAAAAGAAGTTTTGATAAAACATGCATTTATGAACAGGTATATTCATGACCACAAGTTGCTGTAAATAACATGCACAGCTGGTGAACAAAATATGTTTGCTTTCAGTATTAAACTTCTAGACATTTACAGTTCAGACTTAGTTTTAAACTCAATTACAAAATTATTAAAAAAACAAATCTGTACCCCAAATACCAATGTAACCTCAATTCCTGCACAACTTAATTGCCAAATAACAGAATTCTGCAAAAATACCAATGCAAACTCAATATCGGCACAACAAAATTCTTTCCCAGCCCCAATTAAGGACCAAGCCCACAACCTAACATGTAGTACATGTATTTCCATCACATCTATGTGGCATATTTTCCTATGAAACTGAAGGTGATGATGTACCTGAATTTAATCAAGCTTCCTGGAATCAGATTTGCCATAGTCTGCTTGACCGTAGGCTGCCTGTAGTGCCGAGCAGCTGACCGTCCTTGAGGCAACGTATATTATCCACTCTCTGATTTTTTTTTACCCTCTAACCTCTATTTGTCCAAAATATACAGGGTGCATTGTGACGTCATTAAACAGTGAACCTTAAAGGTAAATTATCCCAATCACCATCTCCAGCGATTCTACGGAGACGTCTGTGCGAGACATGGATATCTCAATGTTAGCCAGTAGGATAAAGTCGGTTGTAAGTTTGCTCAAAATCCTGCCATTGTGCCACGGTTTGTGTAAAATAATTAAGTATTATGCAAAAGCCAATTTATTCCTTGGTATGAGAAAATAATCAAGTATGACATGTATATAATACAAAAACAGCAAAAGGAGAAAAAATTCACTGAAGATTTTCGAGTTTGTATTTATCATTTAGTCCGTGGCTCTCTTTCGATTGCGACCTTTGCCACCCATTCGAGATACACTTTTCTTCATGGACATATCCACATTCGACCCGGAGTTGTCTTTATCGGCCTTCACATTTAACTTATTTTCCTTTTCCTTTCTTTTCAAAAACTTCTCAATAACAGGGGCTGGAAAAAGAAACGCAGAATCAATTTTTGGTTATATAGATAATATATTGAAAGGAAGTACTGAATTGTTCAATCTGACGAAGTCGGGATGTTCATTTTGTTCAATGAACATCCCGACATGGTCAGATTGTGAATTGCTAAAACCTGTGGCAACTTGTATAAAATGATTTTCTGAATCATGGCCACCAACATGCAGTTGTTAATATCATAAATCATAAACACAATAGATTCCCGTTACATTGTTCTGAACTGCGTATGTACAAAGCTCCCATGAGGTCAATAGCCAAATGACTTTATATTGGTTTTGTTTTTAAGCAGCGAACAAACTGTGGTCGAATCCTACAAAAAATTAAGAGTTTCTGAGTGTCACAAGTAGGGAGCACCAGATTTGTCACCGGTCATTGCGCTTTTAGCTAAGCGATTTTAGTTCTAACATTATTAACGCTTATAGTAAACATCTGACCTTGGGGAATACAATTCGTCAAATAGAACTAATAGCGCCATTTGTCAGGATTTCATGAAATCTCTGAGGTAACTTACAATACCAATCGGACTAAGTCGAGATGTTCATTGGAAAGAACAGGAGTTTTCTGACACTGACTATGAACATCTCGACATTAGTCAGATTGCTTACAATTCCTGACCGGCAAGTAAGTGAAACAGGATGAGACACATGCGTGTGCGGCTAACAATCTCTGATGTCAGACATTCGACAAATCTTACTGGCAAAGAGCCCTGAAATCTTCCTCACTAGACCTACATGGCACTGTCGCCAAATAAGTAAAGTAATATTGAGCTCGTTGTAAAACAACATTTTTAAAAAAGCAAATCTGTTAATATTAACTTACATCTTTTCCGGTTTCGGTCAGGCGATCCAGTCACAAGTAATTTCAACTTTTCTGTAATAAAAAAAAGTTACAATGCAGAGCATAGACGACATGGCCTGTGTCAGACATTTTTCGGAACCCATACATTTAAGTTGAAGGTGAACAATACCCGACAACAAAAGTGCATTCATCACTGATTGTTGAGAATTTGACTCACAAGGTGTGAGAATCTCATATGGAACATAGCGGTAAATGATTGTAATTTAGAAATCATGGTAAAATAAATGCATGGAGCAAGAGCAAAATAAACCGAAACCCCTGAAGTTATTCTATTTTCTCCATCATGGACTATACATGCCATTTACCACCAACAAGAAAAAGCAAGTGGACTGCATGTTGAAAAACAATTAGCTCTACATTTTACTGGCAATAAATAGTCAGCGAGTTGACATTCAAAGATAGGCCAAGGAAAGATATGAATGTATATTCTTGCAGTATTGTCACTTCAGAGCTCATGACAAAATGAAACCAGGTCACGTTTTATGGAAAAATTGCTCTGATGGGATATTAGGAAAGGGTGTCAGGTTTAGGTTTGGTCATATAAACAGCAGTTCCCCAGGTGGTATCCTCCGAACAGCAGGTTGGACGCTCAATCCAAACAGCCAGTTACCATCGGAAGGTCGTGGATTTTCTACGGGCATAGAGCCCGGTTTCCTCCCACAATAAAACTGGCATCGCCGCCATATAAGTGAAATAATCTTGAGCGCGGCCTAAAACACCAAATAACCAATCGATCAATCCGAACAGCAGGAATATTGACGGAAAGATTGTCTTTAAATGACCATTCAATGGGGTTGAGCCGGAAAATGTCACTGCTAGGTTTCCATTTGATCCCGGGATGCCTTGGAGTTGCTGACTCAGTCGGTTAAAGTGATAGTCCCCAGTCCAACACGAGTTCGAATCCGACTCAAACCAGAGAAAAATTGAAACCCTATTAAGTGGATTTATCACTCGATCGCGTACATGTATGTGGAAGAGTTGCAAGGTACTCGCGGAATGTCGGAGGTTTCCTCCGGTCAAAGATCTCTGTTTCCTCCCCCACTAATCCGGACAACGCCGTAATAGAAGTGAAATTTTCATTTTGTTTTCAGGATTAGTGGGGGAGGAACCGTGAGAAATGATATCGAGTACGGCGTAAAACATCAATTGATCCCAGAACAGCATTCATGGACGTGCGCTCGGGTCCTGCTGGTGACAATGACATCGGGAAATTTTCTGAAAGAATTTTTATAGCATTGTCTGCAATGGGATGGCCAGGTTTTCTCCCTTGCTGAATCTGGTAACGTCGCCATGCAAGTGAAATAATTGCGCGTAACACAAATACAACCACGGGCTGGGTATTGAGAGACCATGCTCACTCGATTTGGTTAGTCTGACGCTAGTTGGCATGAAACAATCTTCAAAGTGGCGTAAGACAATGAAATAAGTCCGCAATATGTTGAGTGGATTGAAGTTATCCACATACTCACATGTGCATCACAAGCTTCTTCAATTGACCAATCCCTTTCGGAGCATCAGATTAGAGTTGTACGAGCTGCGAAATTTCTGGTAAATTTTGTTTATACACAATTACCTATTTGTTTGTCATTTTTAACAAGAAGTACAAACTAATAGCTTTTGGTTGATACGTATCTTGGTGATTTACTTTAAAGGCACACTTGCCGCGAAAATCAGGAATATTGTTTACATTAAAAAAGAAAGACCGTTTTCTGTATTTTCCCCAGACAATATAAGTTAGGAACTTTCTATTTTTACCAAAATTTAAAAGTTTGGACGTCACTTTGTATTTTTAATTTGAATTTGAAAATTTGAATTGTTACGTACCCGGAACGTAAACAAACCACACTGCCCCCTATTGGCGATTTTATGTTTCAGTCGAGTGAGTGAACTAACGGCACAGCGTAATTTTAGGTAGGCCTATTTATCTGAGAAATACAGACTGACGATCGGTTAACATCGACTGAAAAAGCCTACTGATGATTGTTTGAGTGTAAACCACAGATACAAAGGCCTGAAAGGAGGAAAATCCAACACGAAAGTTGACAGACACTGATCGTTGTTGTTGTAATCAGGCTTCGATTCTTCGTTTGTTTGTCACCCCATTTCTACATTCTAAAGCTAACTAGACATGTTGTATGTGTCCTATGTTTAAGTTTAGTGGTATTAGTCGTAGTAAGCTCATGTAAATTGGTTTTCTTAGCAAATTTAAACAGGCTACGGCGGCAAGTGGGCCTTTAAGGTAGTATTTATAAGCAACAAAGACATACTCCTACATCCGGCCGTTAGAATTTTGTCCACATCTCCGGTTCGTACGGTTTAGTGATTTTACTGATATTTATTATGTCACCGTCAATCGTTTAGTTTGTTAAGGTACCTCAGAAATTAAAATTTATTTTAAAAAAGTCTGAATGGCACTTTATCATCAGTTCACACAATATTATGCAGTCTACAACGAATGAATCATGAAAGAAATGTGGCGTTGATGAGAACTTTTCTATCATCTTCACGATATTGCAGAAGCCATGCCATATACATATATAATTGCTATGCAACATTTGAGAATAAAAATAAAATGGCATCTGTCTACTTACGATCTAACGATGGGTATGCCTTTTCCCAGCCCTTCAATAATGGCGAAAGTTTGGTCATCTTTTTGCTGGCATCCCCTGAAAACGTGATATATAGATCTTTAAATGGCATTTAACAGTTAAATGGATATAATTAAGGAGGATTCTTTGTTTTCTTTTTGTCGAAGGCGTTTCGCTATCACTATCAAAGTCAGTTTTGACTATATAAGAACTACATCTAAATAACCCCCAAAACATTTAGCAATTTCTGAATGGATTTTTCATTCGATCGCCTATAGAAGTGCTGCCCGGTAATTGCCGTTGGTCGAAGATTTCCTCCGGTATAGAGGTCGGTGTCGGTATAGAGATCGGAATCAAAGAAACCCCACATTTTTAGTTTGTATCTCAGTGATTCTACTGTTCATCTAATTAGGATAAAGTTTCCATTTGATGGGTCGCGGGTTCGAATCCCACTGAGTCCCCAAAAAATTGGAAAATTTTCTGACTGGGTTTTCACTCGAACGACCTATGTGGGATGGTTGCCAGCTACCAACGGAAGGTCGTGGGTATAAGTGAAATAATCTTGAGCGCGGCGTAAAACACCAAACAATCAATCCATTTGAACAGGCCAGTATATATAATTACTGTCAACAGGTGTGCTGTGGTTTAGAAATAAACGCCCCAT
This sequence comes from Lepidochitona cinerea, assembly GCA_963971465.1. NCBI lineage: Eukaryota > Metazoa > Mollusca > Polyplacophora > Chitonida > Tonicellidae > Lepidochitona > Lepidochitona cinerea. The sequence goes on along the minus strand of OZ020551.1, from coordinate 82,784,865 downwards.
TGTTTTTGGCCACATTAAGTCCAAACCTTGGCACATCTTGCCCCTCAAAGCTGCTATTGATCGGTGTTTTACGTCACACTCAATAATATTTCACTTTTTCTGCGGTGTTGGCCGGTTTAACTTATAGAAAGAGGGTGGTAGATCAGTCTCTTTGTCACCAGTCATATAGGCAGGTAACTCGCATTCCGTCCACACACGTCAATCGATTGAAACCCCACAAATATAGGCCAACTGCATCATAGCAGCGAGGAAGTTGTTTATGGATTCTGCAGAAAAAAGTTCGGATGACCCTATAGAATTGAACAGAAATGAGTTATATTTTATGAATCTATTGAAACAATCGTGAGTGTAATTCTTATACTGGCATGCAGTTATTCACGTGTCAGTAATCACCTGCATGGGAGACAAGCACGTTCACTCCTTGCTAATTATCACATCTATTAACACCGAACTCGATACAAATTTGTTTTTCTGTTTTCTGTTGGGGAAGTTTGCGAAGACGCCCTTCTCTTACAGTAAATAAACATAACGTCATTAACAGTATCAGGTATCAACGAAGGGTGTTGTCGTTTCTTCAATTTTATGGTATAGGCTTATCCTACCGAAGACACGAGACAAGGCCACAACAATATGGCCGTTTGGTTTGTTGGTTGTAGGTTATGAGATGGAGTTTATAACCTTGTTGTTTGCTGGTTGTGAAATGGAGTTTATGGCTGTTTTGTTAATTGTTTGTTATATAGTTTTGTTTGTGCCGGGGGGGGGGGGGGGGGGGTGGAGGGAGCAAAATTTATGGGGTTTAATCTCAGTCCACCGATGTTCTTGCCATAGTAACTTAAGATGCGTATCCATTGTCAATGTGTTACAAAAGGATTCCAGAAAATTCTACTGACCAAGGCTAAGATCCTGTCAGTCGTCAACCTATAATGAAATATCATAGGTTTGGTTTGATTCAACAATTTATGGGGTATAAAGGTCTAAATGATATACCTCTTTTTAACACAATTAGAAACTTGTCTCCATGGTTATTTTAGACTAGAAGGTTTTCCCTGTGCCCGTGTGTTTTAGTGATCATAAATATATCAATTGCAACAATTATGTCTGCAGCCTAAATATCACTGGTATTGAATTGTTACTTTACACTTCTTTACAACTTTGTAAATGTCGCCGGAAAAGCACGGCTGATAAATGCATGCAAAGCTTGGCATTCGCCTTCTCGTTTGGACTTTAGCAGTCTGAAACTTGGGACATTTACGACGTGCAATAACCTCTGATAGACTGCAGGTCATTTTGAATGTGGCGCCCAAAAAGGTAGCCGCCCAATGAACACTTTCCATATCCTCTCGAGGGCCACACAGAAGTGCTCCCGTTATAATGCGAGGGACCGTAACACCCTGTTAACTTTCAGCCTTGATGAGTTATGTAATTAAAGCATTGGATAATTTCAGATATGTACCGAAACTGCGTCGGTCTTCTGTGTTACAAATCATGTGATTTACCATGCTTGATAACATATATAAACAGATATATTTCTAGATAATTAATTTACTGCTATTTCAATTTTCGTTTTTTCGAAAATCTGTCCTACATTTGCCAGCTCATGTCAAGTCAGCTTTGCGTTATCGATGGTAAGTTTTTTTTTGTTCAAACTTACTCTCGACCTGAAGCGGGATATAGGTTCCTCGAGCTGTAAAACATGATGAAACACTGTCCATAACACCTTTCTCAGAAACGTTGGCGAAATTTCCGTTTTCGTCACAAAAATCCAAGGAAACTGAAAGAAGACATAAAAGTTTGGTATAAAATCACTGAGGTCGTACTACTTCATACATGATCATATATATTTGGTTTGTTGTTACCAATAGGTTGCGGCTTCGAACCCCAATCATTCAAAAAGCATCTCAAACTTTTGCACGTAGTGCTGCCATGGCGATACTCTGCGGCGTGGGGTCGATTAATTCCCAGTTATGACTTCTTCAAATATAGATAGAATAATTTCTGCCATTGTTTTTTTTTCTTCAACAAAGTGTAATCCCTCAAAAATTAACGAGAATTTACAATGAAGACAGCATTGTGTTTGAGTCATGCGCATTCACAAAGGCTTACCGTCTGGATCAAATCCACATTTTTCACGAACGTAATCCATAAAATTCCGAGCAGCACAATTTGGATTCAACAGTAATTGTTCGCCGTCTGAAAAACAAAAACAAGCAACTTAACAGGTTTCATTGTGTTCGTCCCCGATTACGAAAAAATATCACCTAGATTTGTCGTAGTTGGGCGCGCCCGTTCGCAAATGTGAAATTTTGTAATTTCAAATGTTTGAATATTTGTTTGTGAAAAGCTCGATATTTGCTGAACATGTAGAAATTCAAAGATATAACTCCCATTAAAAATACATCGCTTTGGTTATAGCGTTGCCAACCCTTGACGATAAATTGACCACGTTTGCGGATTTTTGTCCATTTACTAGGAAATTACCACCCCGGTGGCATTTTTTTTTTCTGCTAAAGGGCCGTTTTCTGGATTGATCTGTCTGCAGCTATATTTATGAACACAACAACACATGGGCACAAGGAAACTCTTCTTGTCTAAAAGCTATACGTGGACAAGGCTAACCTGTGTTTACCTCTGGCCATGCATGGACAACATTGACCCAATAGCGGGCAAGACAAAGTTGACTGGAAAACTAGCCGGCTCCAAATCAAAATAAATTTTAAGATTTATCACAACTATTCGATTTAAGTTCCTGCGATTTTATTTCATTTTGGGTGCATATTTGGTACATATTTTTTCGATAATTGTGTAATAAAGAAGTTTTCGATATTACAATTAGCGTGTTTTTTCTTCTGTTTTCTGTCAGCTTGAACAGGCGTTATTGATATATTATACTGTGGCGCAGTCACTTTAACGCTGCCACAAGCTTCCATCCATGGGTCGCGGGTTCATATCCCGCTGTGAAAAAAGACGTGTGTCTGCACGCGATGGCCCTATGTGTAAAACAGTTTGCCAGGTTACTGCGGAAGTTCGTGACTTGGGCACAACACCCCCCCCCCCCCCGGATCCCCGATGCACTAAGCTTGTCAATACGGCCAAACAGAGGTAAAAGAAACACATTTAATCAAACTTAAACTCCCATGCCAGCTGGAAATGTGGTGTTTACAAAACCTTTCCGAAGTAATGCAAGCCCTGGTTTTGTTTTGGTCTTTATGTCGATCACGGCCACAGTTTGAGCTTTATTTCCATAGTTACCAGACGGATTAATTTGGAAAGGAATGATTACGAAATATTGACTCGTGTTTTGGACTGAATATACATGTACGCTTATGTAAATGGATCCTCGGTGGAACGTGCGTTATTAAACTGCTGTCACGCTTTTGAGGTTATCTTTTTTCTTCTTCAAAAACTTGAATAGAGAAAAGGTTCTTTGTACTTTCCCCCCAGAAATCATTACTTTGATAAACGCCGATTTTTTATCTGTCAAAATTGTGCATGTTGCAGGAACCGACAATTTTTTCTTGCTCATTTATTTCATGACATAGACATTCACATGTATTTTAAAACCTAATATTTTCCCGTTTCCATTAGTCACTTTGGACGTGCCAACTGTATTGAACCCTGCATTTAACCGAGGAAAAGTCACCTCGTTGAATATTTCTGGCCAGAGAGGAATTAACATGGAATCCTTAAGCCTTGGGATTATTCGTAATCTATTATATTATTACTCTATCAGCGACAATGAAAGTGTTAATAATATCCAGATGTTTACGACAATCCGTTTATAGCCTGGTCACGCTAGACTTGGCTGGGTGTTAATATGATAAACATAGATTTACATGTATAGTGACGTAAGTTCCTCTGCTCACTATTTTATACAATGACCTCGAACCTTACAATAACTGATACGGCCATCGACTTGTAAGTCTCCACAGATTTCTCATGTTGGTTAGTTTATAAGGTTAAACGTAGCTAAATTTCTGTTCACGTTATTATTAGTTGTTTGTCATTTTCTAGATATTGTTTCTTTCACGTTAAGATCTGCTATTATGTTATTTTGAAATGCTTTATAAATTTTAGAGTATGGAACTGGATTTAGGCCTAATGTTTATCAGCCATACCAACGACCATTTGATTATGGGATATTGGCGTCGATTAACATAAAGGTCCGAAGTTGCATGTTAATTGCACGTGATTGTCTTGTACCCAGTGCTACAAGGAGGCAGATTTTCATCTTCCAAGGACATTGTCTTTCCTGAAACTACCCGATATTGGACAATCCTGATTCATGTCTCCAGGAGTAATTTCTCTGCCGTGTCATTCGGATGGTTCTACCCGAACTTTCCATGTAGGTAATTTTCTTTTTTTCTCTTAAAAATAAACTTTTTTTTCTTTCGCCATGATTTGAGAGTGTAATGCATTCTAGCTTTATAAAATTAACCCGAATTGTTTCATTTTAACCAGTTTTTTTTTTTGTCATCGCCTCCAAAATAAGATAGAAAATTGCATTATCCTTTGACAAACAAGGGAAGCGTTATGGTAGTTGGAGATATCCAAACTCCGTGGCTAAAGTATATTGACAATGTCACACATCATGAATTTATATTTTGGCCACAGATTTTGGATATCTCTAACTGGGATTATAGGAAACGCATATCGGTACAAACACAGTCAGGGTTTCCTTCAGACATAGATCCGTGCCTTATCCCACTTTTTTTGGCAAGGGAATACAGTGAAATAATCTTTACTGTGGTTTACAATGTTAATCGATTTATTACAACTCGATGTGAATTGGTATGAGCGGTCTAATATAGGGAAAATGTCTACCAAATAGAATCCGCTTATCCTGTTTCGTCCTTTTTCTCCAGGAAGTACAAAATAAGATTTTTCTTCCGATATTTATCTAGCAGATGTACTTAAATTTAAAATGTAACACTGTTTAAGGTAGTGTTTGTATTATGAACAAACCCCTGACCAGCTTTTCTACACCCGGTTATTTGTGTGTTGGAAGTTTGGAACACATCTTCTGGTTGTACGGGCATAGTTTAGCTGATAATTATATTTTCTATTTCAAGGTCGATCCTTCTTTTTCAACATGTAATTCAAACTTTATAATTCTGAGGGTTTGAATTTATGGAAAAAGACCAGATTTTGGCAGCTCGTCCTATTGTCAGCCCGAGGGCCCTTGATGGCTCAGTCGATATACCGATTTAGTATATAACCGAAACCAGCCTTCCAGCGATGGGTCACGGGTGCGAGTCCCGCTAAGTCTTAAGAAATGAAGTGACGCGATTTTAGTGTGGCTTTTAATATCTATCAACCAACTATTTTAGTTCTTGTGCTGTTGTAGGGGGAGCATTGCGGAGACGGACGTTGCTTCTCAACTAATCACTTCCAGGATTAAAGTCATCAAAGGCAGGAAGAGAAAGATTCCCGTCAAGTCTGGTTGGTATTTCTTAAATATGTCTGTTTAATTGAAAAGCTAAAATTCATAAAGCTTCATTAAAAAAAAGTTAAATGTTTTGGGACAATTTTTAACGTTTTCTTCTGATATTGAGTTTAAGCATAAGCTATGTTTGAGAAATTTAATATTTAAAATGAAAATATCTTCTACCAGAATAAATATTTATACGCTCACCTGGGCCTAGTTTCACAAAGCGATCTTAGCTAAGTGTGATCTTAACTACCATGGCAACCAATGTAAAGGAATACGTTGCCATTGGTAACTAAGATCACCTTAAGCTAAGATCGCTTTGTGAAACGGGGACCGAAACCTGTTAATATTAACTCTATCCTAAACGTTATCATAAATACTCGTTTATTCATAGTCTATTAGAATTAGAACCAATAATCAAAGTTTGTTTTCAATACGGTATGCATCATCTGAATACCTTTTTTTATGATGGCTACTTTTTAGCAAGTCGAAAGTAATATTTAACATCAGGAAGCTGGCAAGAATTGGCTATAGGACAAGTCCATTTTCACGCCTACTATAGTCAGATTAGTTATACCAAAAAGAAGTGGTTCGACCAATATCCTGAACAGTTTACTTTACATGCTCTCTTGAGCTCGCAGTGTTCTCGGCAAAGGTTAAAAATCGCTTATTATATAACGTGCTCAAGTCAAATATAACCGTGTATTTTTGTTCTTTCATTTAGGAAATGAAGAAAATTGTCGAATGTGCCCGGACCCACTTGAAACCGTAAGCGCTTCATTTCATCAGCAATCTGGACGACGAGGTCTCTCCAAATACCGAGGCTCCCAGTGTACCTCGATGGCATTGGGTGCAGTGTTGGTCTCCAAGACCATTCCCATCAATTATTGGAGAACCAAGGAAATGGATGCCATCTTGCGGTTCGGAGACAGATTCCATGCACAGCAACTGTCAGAATTAGACCGCAACATTGTCGACACAAGATTGGCCCTGCACGAAATTAAATCTGGGGAGGATCACCAATACAACGTCCCGGTACCTTGTCCCAAATCCAAATGGTTTGAGAAAAGCTACAAAAACACAACGGTCATTTATTTCTCCAAGTCCAGTGAATTTTACGGGCCTGTGTGCAAAGTTGCCACTGACGGAACGGATGACCTTGGCGAGACCTCTATGGATTTTGCTGTACGTGCTGTCTTGGAACAAGGCTACGATGGTTGCATTATCACCGTTGGAAACGTTAGCGGGGCGGTTATTCCAGATAGTCATGGTCGACTTAGGTACTTCGATTCTCACAGTAACAATAAGATAGGGCGAATGAGCCTCGATGGTACTGCAGTGCTACTCGCCTTTGATACCATAGATGCTTTTGCTCGACATGTAAGAAAAAGGGAACGTAATTCGAAGTGTCGTTACGAACTTGTAGGTATCAATGTTCATTTTGCTCAAGTCTGTGACCCCAACAAGAGGCAAGAGTAAAGGGATCGAACACCTGCTGATCGTTCCCAGTGTCCAAGTCGAGTCGATCACACGGCTGGATATTTAAAAATTGAAGTTCTATACAGAAAAAAAATCATTCGTTGAAATCTGGAAGTTTCCGCATTTGTATAAGAAACTTTTTGAACGAACAAGCTGAACTACAGACTGTCCAACAATGTAAATAAATTGTAATATAGTGAAACTGCATGACAAATGCTGGATTTTACCGAAAGGGGTAATGAAAAACAATATGTTTCAGACTTTAAAAATTGAACATTTATCTGGTGCTTTATGTTAAACAAAATTTATTCTTCAAAACCGATTGATGTGCCAAATTATACAAACAATAAAAAAATTAAATTGAATTTACTCACGTGCAAGATATTAAGATTGAATTTTGGTGTTTTTATTGCTATCGTATATTTTTACAACTAAGAGGCGTTTTTAAAGCACAGTTTTAATCGATATTGTCCAATAGGATCTGCCGAAATTGATTTTTTAACTCCGTTGTCCAGAAACCGTTAGTCTATAAATGTGAGCGAGGCCAACGGAACATGTTTGACTTATATATCCGGATTCTGAAACTGGTCTGATTTTTCACCATTTCTACTTGTAGAAATGTTCGAATCACCATACTCGTATAACTACATGGAATACAAATAGCGGAGATTTAATTCATTTTTGGGAGTAGAGCTCTTGATAAAACTCTTACTTTTTTATATAAACAAATAGCGATTTTGTTTTAATGACGTTTCTTGATATTTGCAACAAGGAAAACCGGAACTCTGAAACTAAGCTTCCTCTCGTAGAATTTTGTGGTTGAACATAACTGCTATAGGTAAAATGCCAAACAATCGCTCTGTTAGAGTCCGAGACAATTACTCTATCTCCAAAGAACCAGGTTTCGTCCACCATTTAACCTTGCAAACGCCGCCATACAATTGAAATAATCCTTAATGTGGCGTAAAATCAATGTATTTCTATTTACAATCCTATCGAAACCAGTTGGGCACTGGTTTACACATGTACATGTAATTCTCTACCCAAACTTGCCAAACTTCTGATGTAAAAGACAATTCATTTTGATTATCCATAAGTCGGCTTTGTTTATACAGTTGTAAGTTACGGTAAATCTTGGTTCTAAAGTCCTATCCCTCACCCGGTCCTTTACAAACGCGATCATCCAACATCTATTCAGTCTTAATAAATTGTTCGCACATTAATTTAGAGGACTTCCTTTAAAACATGTGAAGACTAGAAACCGAGGTAACTGTAGTGCTTGGTGTAGTTTTGGGCTTATTTTTTTTTGTTTGGTCGAATTCGTCAAAGGTGCCAACATCAGGGAACGTATGTTAGATATTCAGCACCATAGGGACCAATTTTCCAGGCTACTGTAGTGTCCTTTTATCCCACCTTTTTTCATAGCGAGATGGATTAAGTTTACATACTCTAGATAGGTAATTAATTGGCCCAGATGTCCCTGAAACAGACCTGCAAATTAAGACGCCGATCGAAACTTTCCGATATTTTCAAATTCTACATTTTTAGTCCTCTCCTTAGCAAGACTTGGGCATCCGTTATTTAGGGCTTGACATTCTTGAGCTTTACAGCATAACCGGAGATTTAACGACCTGGTGGCTTATGTCCATGCATGTATGTAGGCCTACAGCCAGAAAAGCATTTGTCACAATTGCTAAATATATATATATGGCAAATCTTTTGCCCCATATCCACAGTCCTTCACTGTAGTACCTCGTTATTTAATCATTTTTAACATTTGTTGATCGTCACTGTCCATCGTGGACCATAATAAACCCGCTAACTAAAGGGTCGAGAAACTAATTGTGACGTTGACAATATAAGATTCCGATTGATTCCAAGTCTTTTTCTGGTTGAGTATTGACCAAATACTTTGAATAGTCAGAATGCATATAAAATGTAGAATGCACGGCTCTGCATTGTTTGTAAAAACCGTTCAGTATAGCTGACTATAGGTTTACAAGACTGTTAGTATGTTAGTGGTAGTCGCAACAGGAAAAAATTATGCCTAATGGCCAAATATTAAATAAAAACTAAATTAAAACAAGATTCGAACTAATATAAGAAGTTGATTAAATTTCATTTCGGGGGATAAATCTGAAGCGTGTCTAAGTGTCACTTGTAGAATATGCCCAAAGCTTAGGAATATTTAAACTGGACGATGCATTTGGCCTTACGTTTGTCATTGGACCATATAACCATTTCTTTTTAGGTATTTTAAACACCGAGGCAACCTACCTTCGTACAATATTTGTATAAACATGTTGAATGTCCACCAATTTCTTCTGACGCCGATTTTCTGCAAGTCACGATTGCGTCATGAAATTCCACCGAAGCGCGCTACGTCCATACATTACGTGACGTTGTTCCATGTTTGACGTCATTCAATGGCGTGCAGTTTGCCTTTCTATAGCTGAAAGTCCATTGTAGGGTACATAGATATATGGGTATAGACATTATTTCATTGGAATCGCCGAAAAAGCTTGTGAGCTCTAAAACTCCTTGTGCATTAATTGTATGCCAACTTTTTCTTTCCTGCATTTGATTTTCATGGACCTTTTTTTTTTTTCGTACTCGAACCCGTTCTTTTAAAACTATGTTCTAGAGTACTTGATATTTTATCTTAAAATGAAAACGTCAAAATACTTCAAACTTTATTTTGAAAACAATATTTACCTTTTTGTTAAACAGGATGAAGATATTTTTCTATCACGATCTTATGATTATTGAATGTTTATTGTCAAGCGAAATTAATTCCGACGTTGATAACATGTAGAAGGGATTTAATTATATATTGGAATTTTTGCCGATTTATGTTATTTGTTAATTGAGTTGTGTCCATACTCGACCATAGAGAGTTTCAACAACGGCTAAACTATAGATGTCCCAAAAATACTTAGGCCTAAATAACTTTAGCGGTAGGCTATAAAATAGGTCTATTCGCATAGGGACCTACCTAAGGAAAGATGGGAAAGGATCAGAGGCTACCGTATAATTCTTCAAAAGTAAAAAAAAAATAAGATAGATCTATATGTAAGTGTTGGAGTTGCATGGACGTCACGTTGTTTTATAGTTTTGTCAACACCTGGCGTCTGATCTAAATATTTTCAATGAGAGTGACCTCCCTTTAAGAGCTCTTTCGCGCACCTTGCAGAAGCGTTCCATGGCAACCAACATGTTGACACTTCCCAACACACGTGTCTGGGAATGTAATTTATACTCCCAACTGATAACATTAATTATGTAGGTCGAAATGAAATTGTAAATATTCGCCTTACCAGGGCATCTCCTGGTTAACAATTAGATCATGCCCGGACAAGACGGACAATGGTTTAACAGCGGTGCACACTGTCGGATTTTAACATTGTCATTTGTTAATTACAAGCTACATGTCTATCATGACATCATACAAGTATTAAAACCCTGTTGTTGAAAGGGGCATTGATTTACTTTTAGTTCAAACGGGAATCATCGATGCTAAATGGACTGTGGTTTGTCTAATAATTAACCAATTGTCTGGTTTGGCATATTCCAGGTAGGCTTAATAATTCTATTTCTCATTTAATTTTTTAACCCTTTAAAATGAAATTTTATTAATACATTTTTTTTTACTGAATTGAAATAAACTTAATTTTTTTCATAATTTATACTTGTACTTTAAACTTGGGTAAAGTGTAGTAAGTACAAATTATACGTATAACTTGCTGTTAGTCAATTTATTCATTACCGGTAAGTGGAATGCGCTCCCAAAATTCGAACCGTTTTATCATAATTTTTTATCATTAAGACGTTAAGATTAATTAGAGAGATTAGGGGTCATGGAAAAACTAAACTATTGACATTGGAATCCATGAATTCAAAGGCTAGTATGAACCGTTACGGCCATAGCGTACGAAAAGTAAACAAAATTTAAATAACCAGGAAGAATATTCATGTAGGCCCAAGTTAGTTCAAAACACTACATTAATTTAAAGTCATTAATGTACAGTTTCAAGACTTAATAGTACGTATCACTAAAAAGCTTGTAAAATATAGGCTACTTCTTGTAAAATTATCAACATTTCGGCAGCTCATAACAGAAATATAGCTGAGTTTTAAGTTCAATTTGTAAACATTAAGAATATATTGTTATTAGCATTTTGTCTGTTTTGAAAATGAATTGAAGAACACTATATGCTGTAAGATCATTGAATGTAGCTTTACTATGCCAGGTAGGCCGGCTTACGTATTTACATGCAGGTTAGCGGTATAATAGGCCCCTACAGATGCTTGCATTTAAAACATACAAGTATAGAGGCTGATTTACAACCAGCCATATATTGAAAGTTGAGGCTATTTCAGGCTGATTATATTTTCTTTAATAGAGACAGATATATATATATATGTTTTGTTGGTATTAAAATTCTGTATGAATATTGATCATTTTTCTAGGTTTTTCCTGACTAAGTAAGGACCCATGTTAAGATTAGACTCTGCAGTAGGATGGGTAAACTGTTTAGATGTGTTGGGGATGTAAGTTATACACAACCTGTGGATCCACAACCACCCGTGTCTACGATCAAACTTCCAGAGAAATCAGAAAGCTGGAGTTTCCTTCAGTACTTAAAGCCTCTAACTCCAAGGAAACCCTCATTTTCCGTATGTGTGAAATGTATTGGTGAGTACAATCATGGTTTCATCAGTGTTCACAATTACAATATATATATATATATATATAAATCTGGCTTTTATTATACTATTTAGGATTTTCAGTTTTAATTTACAAGCAAATATAAATCTCTTTCCATGTTAAAAGTGAAATAATCTTGTCCTTGGCGTAGCACATCAATCAACCAAGGAAACCATATTTTCCTCGAGTAAAACGGTAAACCAGGGTATCATCAGTTTATAGACTTACAAATATATCTGAAAGTACATCTGGCTTTTGTTCTTCAGGTACTTTTTGGTACCAGTACTTACATGCGATTATAAATGTCCTTATTGTTCAGTATTTTAAGTTCACCATTACAAGCTAGCATAAATCTCTTTCCAAATGATTACAAATTTTTCAAATTATTACAAAAAATTATTACTGAAACAATTTTGATTGGCATGAAGAATAGCATCTCTTACAAATTTACAAATTATGCTCTTAGTTATTCTTTATTTGGATCACTTATGGCAGATTAAAAATTTAAATGAAACTGGCAACGTCTGTTTTTGTGTATCCCAATTATCTAATTGCTCCCCCCTTAATAAATATAGATGTGGATGTTGAAGACATTCCTGGTTTGTATCAGAATGGCCCTATTTTATCGGTTTTCACATTTTATCTGTTATTGTCAATTGCACTCAAAACATTTTTTTTGAATAGATTTGATGAATTTAAAATGTCTTTTTTATTTCCATGCATTCTATTAGAAGGTTTTTTTTTTTCAAATTTTTGGCTGCTTATGCCACTACATGTAAGTGATAATTAGACAATTTCAAATTTTAGCAAGTCTTTCTACTTTTAACATGTTGATTTCAGATGCCAAAAGTCGGATTATCATTGGAATAGCCAGTGATGAAATTGAGGAAAACACTCCACCGGGTCACTGGAACAATACAGTTGGTTACCATAGCGATACCGGCAGATGTTACAGCTCCCATGATGCATCGGCTAATACAACTGGCGAACCATTTGGACTGGGTAAGAAAAGGTTCAGTTACAGATTTGTACATTTTTGTTAAATAAAAACTATGTTTGATTTACTTGATCATTGGAGACATACTAATCCTAAAGGGACTTATATTGTTCTGCGGAGACATAATGATCCTAAAGGGGCTTATATTGTGCTGCAGAGACATACTAATCCTAAAGGGGCTTATATTGTGCTGCAGAGACATACTAATCCTAAAGGGGCTTATATTGTTCTGCGGAGACATACTGATCCTAAAGGGGCTTATATTGTTCTGCGGAGACATACTGATCCTAAAGGGGCTTCTATTGTTCTGCGGAGACATAATGATCCTAAAGGGGCTTATATTGTGCTGCAGAGACATACTAATCCTAAAGGGGCTTATATTGTTCTGCGGAGACATACTGATGCTAAAGGGGCTTATATTGTTCTGCGGAGACATACTGATCCTAAAGGGGCTTCTGTTGTTCTGCACAAACATACTGATCGTAAAGGGGCTTATATTGTTCTGCGGAGACATACTGATCCTAAAGGGGCTTATATTGTTCTGCGGAGACATACTGATCCGAAAGGGGCTTATATTGTTCTGCGGAGACATACTGATCCTAAAGGGGCTTATATTGTTCTACGGAGACATACTGATCCCAAAGGGGCTTATATTGTTCTGCGGAGACATACTGATCCTAAAGGGGCTTATATTGTTCTGCGGAGACATACTGATCCTAAAGGGGCTTATATTGTTCTGCGGAGATATATAGATCCTAAAGGGGCTTATATTGTTCTGCGGAGACATACTAATCCTAAAGGGGCTTATATTGTTCTACGGAGACCTGATCCTAATGGGACTTATATTGTTCTACGGAGACATACTGATTGTAAAGGGGCTTCTATTGTTCTGCACAAACATACTGAACATAAAGGGGCTTCTATTCTTCTGTACAAACATACTGATTGTAAAGGGGCTTCTGTTGTTCTGCACAAACATACTGATCGTAAAGGGGCTTCTGTTGTTTTGTACAAACATACTGATCGTAAAGGGGCTTCTGTTGTTCTGCACAGACATACTGATCATAAAGGGGCTTCTATTGTTCTGCACAGACATACTGATCATAAAGGGGCTTCTATTGTTCTGCAGAGACATAATGATCATAAAGGGGCTTCTATTGTTCTGCACAGACATACTGATCGTAAAGGGGCTTCTGTTGTTCTGCACAGACATACTGATCGTAAAGGGGCTTCTGTTGTTCTGCACGAACATACTGATCGTAAAGGGGCTTCTGTTGTTCTGCACAAACATACTGATCGTAAAGGGGCTTCTGTTGTTCTGCACAGACATACTGATCATAAAGGGGCTTCTATTGTTCTGCATAGACATACTGATCGTAAAGGGGCTTGTATTGTTCTGCACAGACATACTGATCCCATCATCGTAAAGGGGCTTCTGTTGTTCTGCCCGAGACATACTGACCCTAAAGGGGCTTATATTGATCTGCTGAATGGAGAATTTGCTTCAAACAGCATCATTTATATTGAGGACATTTTTATCATGATCTCAGAGTTTTTAACACCATGTCCTGAGAGGAGTTCTGACAATAAATGACTTGAATTTTTCGTTGTGTGTCTTGAAAGAGTGCCATGGTCTCTTGTGCCAATATGAGCCCTTCATTTATGGGTTGTGGGTTTGAATCCCACTCAGTCCAAAGAGTAATAAAAAAGTTTTCACTCAATGAATTGATGTTGTATCTAATGGTTATCACGTACCGGCCGAAGGTCAGTGTTTCCTCTGGACAAAGACCCAGATTCATCCCCAGACTTTATAGCCTGGAAACACTGCCATATAGGCTTTCTGTTAGTGAAATAATCTCACAACCTAAAACATCAATCAATCAATCGACTAATTCTAAAAATACTACCTTACAACTGAGATAATCTTGAACGCAGCACAAAATACAAAAAAATCAATCAATCTAAGTATATCATAAAGGATATTTTTCCTTGCATGCTAAAATTTGTCTAATATTGACATAGATTTTGTTTAAGGTGACTATATGTACCCTTAATATTAATTTGACAGGAGATAAGATCACTGTCACAGTGTCTTACTTCAATAAAAAATCATCGAATGTCATTTTCTACAAGAACGGTCTCCCTGTCGCCACCAGGTAGGTGAAATTATTTTCATATGAATTGGTGTAACGAATTTTGTATGTAGCCTATGTTTCAATCTTTATTTGTTTGGGGCTTCGGAGGCTCAGTCTGCAGAGCCTTTCATTGATGGGATGTGGGTTCAAATCTCACTCAACTCAAAAAAAATGGTGTGTTTTTTTCGCTTGATCGCCCAATGTGGAAGGGTTTTAGGTACCCACCAAAAGTATATAGATACAGTCATGTGTTGTAACAAAGTCTGTAACAAAGTGGTCACATCATAGCACTTGAATATTATATCCCATAATTTTTCAAGTGACATCATTAGGCTTTAGGTCTAATATTTGAGAGATGTTGACAGTAAAATCAGCTATTATTTCACATTTTACAGATACTATTATCTTGATCTTTGTCTTACACTTCCCTTTTTCTCATGATTCAAACTATTGTTTGCAGGTATTTTTTTTCTAGTAATCACAAGGGTTACTTCCCTTGTCTGTATCTGGTCAATGGTCCTGTCGAATTGGAGGTTAACTGGTCAAGACATTTGTCAACCCAATTAGGCACTGTTAGCTTGGTAAGTAACTCTATTCCTGAGTAGATGTAGATGGATTGGCCAAATCATAAAATATGTCGGAAGGTGGGGAGTTTCCTCCATCAAAAAAGATGGCAAATATGGCATTAAAAACCAAACAATCAATCAATCAACTGGAAATAATGTATTTTTGTATTTAAAAAAAGTCCTGGAGTGATAGTCTCTCAGTCTGACCGCCACAGACCTTCCCAGGTACTGGTTTCCTCTGAGCAAATAGCTTGGTTTCTCCACCCAATAAACCTGACAAGGTGGCCACATAAGTGAAACAATCTTGAGTGAGGCGGAAAACATTAATCAAGTTCAACAAAATCTCACCTGGTAATGCTTCTATATCAAATGAAAGGATGTTGAGGAGTATGGTGGTTTATAACATTTACTTCATTACCGATTTCTAGCATACCAGTAGAATAATTTCTAGTGCACTTAATTTACACATTGGCACAGGTGTCAACAGCTTATGTTGTTCACAAAAAACTTACTTCTGGGGGATGCCTTAATTATTTCTAATTAGAATTTCTTATTTGTTAACAGAGTGATGTGTCTAATTGGGTTGTCTCCCCTGGTGTGAAATGTTCCGACGGTATATTTTCCTACGATAAAGTCGAATCAGAGGCTTCCATCCAAAGTACAGCCACATTGGGGCCTAGTGAGTTATTTCAATGGTTATAATCAGTTGCATTTCATTTTGGGGCCTGTGTCGCCCAGCAGGAGGTCTGGGATTACAATATGCTGAATGTGAAATTTTCTGGAGCCGGGGCATTGGGGGCACAGTCAGTAGAGGTTAGTGTCCATCAATGGGTTGCGGGCTCGAAATCTCACTCGGTCCAAAGAAATAAATGATAAACAACTTGGTTTTCTCGTCAGATACATCCCCCCCCCCCCCACCCACTCACTAAACCTGGCAACAGTGCCATGTAAGGGAAATATTTGTGAGTGTGACGTGAAACACCAATCAATCTGTCTGGATTCTTTTCTTTAACTGAGGAATGACTTCATAATATAGTAGACTCTATTGGTATTAATTAGTGTATCAACACTAAAACACTTGGGAACACGGAATAACTACACTAAAATAAACATGGAGACAAGTTTCTACTTGTGATGAAAAGGGTGTCATTTATATTGTTATATTGTTATACCCATTTATAGGTTAAGGGGGGGGGGGGGATGTGAATAACTAGGGGGTCCGGAAGGTGTACAATAATACAAGATTCTTTGCTGTTTCTTTCTGCAGGTCTTCCTTTTTTTGATCTTACTGTCCATGAGTGCTCAAATACTGGTATTGGACCAACTGTGGCTATAACAAGCTGTAGTCCCATTAAACCCACCCCACCGTGTCCCCTCCTTAGGGATTACCTCAAATGGGAACCCAGTAAGTATGGATCATCAAATTCAAATATTTTAGGTAGTGGTGTATTAACATAGATAATTTGTTAATTCTATCAATGGCTGCTATTCGAAATGGAGATCAATTAATATAAGTTTAAGACTCTAGAAAGAAATAAAAATATGTTTTTTAAGGACTTAATTGTACTTGAATCTTCATAGGCATTATCTTTAATCACACAAAATCTATATTTCTGGCTGGGTTGTCACTTGTTCACCATATGTTGATTGATTGATTGATGTTTTACTCCACACACAAGATTATTTTGACTTATATGGCAGCTTTGTCAGGTTTAGTCGGCAGGAAATGGGGCTGTGCCTGGAGGAAACCCCAACCTTTGGCGCGTACCTGACAACTCTTCCACATACATGTACAGTGATCAAGTGAAAAATCCAAAAATATTTGGTCTGAGTGGGATTCGAACCTGCACCACATCGATGGAAGACCTGTGTCAGACTGAGGGATGATCACTCTAACTGACTGAGCCCCCAAGGCCCCCATAACCATATGTGGCAGGAGGTTTCCTGTATATCATTGTAACATATAATAAACAATACGATCAACAGATGTGGCAGGGGGTTTCCTGTATATCATTGTAACATATCATAAACAATACGATCAACAGATGTGGCAGGGGATTTCCTGTATATCATTGTAACATATCATAAACAATACGATCAACAGATGTGGCAGGGGGTTTCCTGTATATCATTGTAACATCATAAACAATATGATCAACAGATGTGGCAGGGGGTTTCGTGTATATCATTGTAACACCATAAACAATACGATCAACAGATGTGGCAGGGGTTTCGTGTATATCGTTGTAACACCATAAACAATATGATCAACAGATGTGGCAGGGGGTTTCCTGTATATCGTTGTAACACCATAAACAATACGATCAACAGATGTGGCAGGGGGTTTCGTGTATATCGTTGTAACACCATAAACAATACGATCAACAGATGTGGCAGGGGGTTTCCTGTATATAATTGTAACACCATAAACAATACGATCAACAGAAGTGGCAGGGGGTTTTGTGTATATCGTTGTAACACCATAAACAATGCGATCAACAGATGTGGCAGGGGGTTTCCTGTATATCACAAGCATCAATACATGTAGACTTTGATATCTATGTATTGATAATTTTTCAGATAGCCCTTTGGCAGAAGGCGACCATGTTGGTTGGGGCGTCCACCATTCTCCCGACAAACGCAATAGACCTGACTTTGATCCTCGGTCAGAACAGATTGTTCACTGTTTCGTGCTAAAGAACAACGTAATGCAGTGCTTCCAAATGATGCTTCAACCTCCAGGAGGGTTTTATCCGATGGCCTTACTCAATCAGAAAGGTATGTGATCACTTCATTATCAATGTTAATTCATTGGATATATTGATTGGATGGTGTTTCATGCCATTCTCAGCATACATGTAATTCAACTAAGGGACTGTCCCCAGTTATCGTTCGTTTGCTTACCGTTTGATTTAGAAAAAACGCACGCTAGAAAAAACGGTAGGTGTTGCCAGCGGTCGTTTTATGTCCAGTCGATCGATAGCTGCCCCATGTGGTGAAAACGCTTACTGCCCGTGAGCAAATCTCAATAACATAACCTCTGCAGCAGGTCTGGATTAAAGGCCCAGTTTGACAACAACCAGCCAAGCTCTAATCAACTTTCGGCTGACCTGACTACAGTTGACCAACTGGGTTTGTATGAGTATTGTTCTATTGACCAATGTAGGCAAATATTTAAAGTGTTCTTTTTTTAAAAACAATTAAATGTTGTTGTCTCGGATAAACTTTCAAAGTTATTTTGTCAAATAAAAAAAATTGTCGAAAGTATTCTGATGTATTTAGATCACAACACACTAAACGTTTTTAAGCTTCGAGTTCCAAACCTAACTTTATCCGTTTATCTGTCATTTTTATATTTACTGAATTAAAGAACTATCAAAGTATTATATTTTTCTTTCAGGGCAGTTCCTAACTATAGTCATAGTATCTTCTTCATTACCGAGTATATATCGAATGCGATGAAACGGGTTGTGATATACCGGAAGTTTTTGCTACTGAAGTTACAAATGTCGGAAAAATAAAAATGAAACCGTTGACTTTTCATTAATTGTCTGTGTGCATTTATTCAGATTTGTCCCACCAAAACGCCCATCTTCTATGACAAAATTGATTTTCCTCGGTATTTTTTTTAATCTTAACAATATTTTTTTCATCCAAATTCTAACTTTTCTTTCAGCGGTAGATCTACTAAAAATGTGATAGATAGCGAACGTGTAAAATGTGCACGGCATAAGAGGAAAAAAATGTCAGACACTGTCAAAGAAACTTTTTCAATATTTTTTCTGATTGCCACACGGGAAACCAACCTTGAACAATGAGTGTATGTATTTTTGTCTACCCGGTACCGTCTGACGCGGGAAATTGACATGCCGATAAATTCAGTGAATTCATCTTCCCAGTTTTTTCTTTATTAAATCCACATGAACTGCCTTGCGTTGTTAAATTTATATCTGATGGTTAGTCCATTCTTTCAGTAAAGCATTTATATAGGTCTTTAAATGGTAATCTAACGGCTTGACTCGCCATTTATGTGATACAGTATTAATAGTTTAAACCCTCGCAATTCCATGCACACTTGCCGCGTGATCAACAAATCTGGTTGAGTCCATCTGTAACCATTCTGTAGGGTGAAGAGTTTTGAAAGTTTTTTATTTTGGATCTACTCAGGCCTACTATACATCTGTCATCAACAAGAAATATATTCATTATTGAGTAAGAAACGACTTTAGCAGTTTTGCAATTATTTTCCAAATATATACACTCGACTGTTTCGACGGTAACAGTTACATCAGCATTATAACAGTATCACTATCACCCCTATTTTAATTTGTGGGCTTTGCTTGATAAGACCTAACTGACAGTTGTCATAGGGACATCCGCCACCTGGCCTACATAGGAATTATTTGTAACTTCACGGCGTTTATAGCTCAACATGAGGTTGTCCAAAAACAAAGCCAAAGGGCTATTAGAGACGGTCAACCTGTATTTGTTAGTGATTTATTAAAATTCTCTTTCTTTCAAAATCGTGTTATCAATAACTAGATTAAGTAACAACTATCCGATGATTAGTCTAACAATAACCCACCGCGAAACATATCGAGTAAACTCAGTGAGAAACTACCCACCGAGTAAAACTGGAAAAACGAAAAGAAAATAGAAGAAAAACAGTTACATATGGAAATATTTTAATTGGAGGACAAACAGTTTGGTAATATATTAAATGTTTATGAGAAAGATCGTAACAAAGAATATATACAATATATCATGTATCTGTTTGACAGCCGTCTGCCTTCCAACAACACAGCACATGTGCTCAGGCTTGAAAACCTAGCTATATGGCAGAGGCAAAACTGTAAGACGCGCTGTTTTACCGACGAGAGCCGAACTCGACCGAGGACTAGCATTGGACCGTTCAGCAGTTGTTTATTCGGGCTAGCAAAAAACGATGGGTGTTGACTGCTAGCGGTCGTTTTTCAAAAAACGACCGCCCGAAAGAGCAAACGATAACTGGGGACGCTCCCTAATAAGCAGTGTTGCCGAGATTTACTGGGAGGGGTGATGGGGGGGGGGGGGACTCCCCCAAAATCACAGTTGTGATATGTATAAGAAATGATACCAGAACAATTAGCTGTCTCAGGCCAAAAGACAGAATTGAACAGAATTATGGTGTTTTTTCTAATATCCTACCATGCCATCATCACAACCTTTATTTTTTACTTGTTCACCCTCTGTGGATTGATTGATTAATGTTTTACCCTGCACTCAAATTTTTTTCACATATATGGGGGCGTTGCCATTTATAATGGTGGAGAAAACTGGGCTGTTTGCCTGGAGAAAACCCCCAACCTCGCCAGAACCTGCCAACTCTTCCAGAAACAGTGATCAAGTGAAAAATCTACTCAAAAATTTCTCAATTATTATTTGGTACAAGTGGGAATCAATTCCCCCACCACATCGATGGAAGGCTTGTGTTGGACTGAGGCCCCTATGTGGTAGAGTTGACAGGTACTCGTCGAAGGTTGGGGTTTCCTCTGAGCGAAAAATGTTGTTTACTTAACCTGGTAACGCTGCCATAATGATATCATTGAAATAATCTGGTGTGGGGCTTAAAATATCAATCAATCAATCATAAAACTTATATCTAGATCTCAAATACCTTTTTGTCTCTGATATATTATTATATTGTCTTTCAGCTTCCAAAATATCTGTTAAGAATGGCGAATGTGTACCAAAGGATATCACACTACAGCTTGACAAAATATACAGAGATCTTTTACCAGATATTAAAGATTTGCTTGAAACTGACGCTATCAAGAAGCGTAAGTAGCCGTTTTTGTCATAATTATCAAATAGTAACTGATGTTGATTTCGCTTTATTTTGTGCTCCTTACATGACAGCTTTGTCACGATCACTGTGTTCTGTATCCACTGGGACTATGAGTCACACTATTAGTTACAGGGTTTGTTCGAGGGGGGATACGGAAATATATGGGGTCAGTAAACCGATATTGGGCGAGGCGTCAGCCGAGCCCAATATACTGTTTACTGACCCCATATATTTCCGTATCCCCCCTCGAACAAACCCTGTAACGAATTTATCCCACCGAAGACCTGAAAATTGGCTTTCATAAAAGGCAGAAAGTGAACTCCGAAAGGTATTTTCTAATGTGTATGGCACAAACAGACATGACTGGCAAGCGTCTAGAAATGACGTCACAAGCCATATATGGTAGTCGCCCTGTATGGATCAGCATGGCGACGTAATATGGAAATATACAGGGTCTCCACGTGACTGGTTTGAACCAATCAACAGGAAGTATTCAGTGTGAGGTGGGATAAAAAACAGTATGCCCTTCCTATCAAAATAAGCTCCTACACCCTTCCCAAACAGTATGATCTGACTGAAAATACCGTTTCTGTCATTTTTGAAGCGTATAATTTTTTTGAGGGTTACCCGTCCTTCTTCAAATCTCACTATCTGCGTGATTGCAAACCAAACCTGTATTCTTTCAAAATTCTGGTAAAACTGTACCGTTGCATGAATTGAGAAAGATATTGAATTTGTAGCAGTTTTATACATGTAGTGATCATAAATATAAATCTCACACCCTATGTTTTGTAACTTTCGATTTTGTATACTGACAGATAATGTTCTCTGTGTTTTTCTGTTCCTCCAGTATATTTCATTGAAAGGAAATCTTTTTTCTTGCTTTTTTTTATCCAGGTTTGACTCTTCCTATGTTAAGACTATCAGAGGCCCTGAATGTGGATATTTCACCAGTGGATTGTCATGTTGGTCTCCATGGCAACACTCAAGGCATTCATACTATACAGTTCCTTCATCCAATATCAAAGGATAGTTCATACTTTTTTGTTGAGATTGATAAACTCAGTAAGTTATTAAATCAAACTTAGAATAACTGGTTGCTGCTGCCTAAAACTGATTGACATTTAAGTTGCCTTTAAATTCTAGAACTTATATGGTGGGTTTACCAAGTATAGTAGGGGATGTAAAAGATGCTGTTTGTCCAGAGGAAACCCACCAGCCTTTGACTGGCAACCTTTCCTCATAGGGCAAACAAGTAAAGACCAATAAGGCGAGGAATTACTTATGGATAACAACTTCTTGGTCTATTGGGTGACAACGTTTCGATGTCATTGACTTTGATAATGATGTAAGAACTAACCTTTCAACTTCTAAATGCTATTGAAAGAAGTAAAAACCAACTCGGATTTTTAATTTTTTTATAATCTTTCAACTTAGTGGGATTTGAACATGTGAATGTTAACACTTTGATTGCATCTTCTGGGATTTGATCAATAGACACACATACCTTTCCCTGTCAAGTCATTGGTTCCTTCCTGGCAAAAAGCCTGGTCATGTCTTCCAAATAATGCTACAGCGGTATTCATAGGCCTTGTTATTTTCCAGGTGGTGGTTCCTGGGTGAGTGTGGGTGTGGCTGGCCCTAGTCTCTCACTGTCCCAACCCCCGGGGTCAGTCCATAACAGTGTTGGAATTGCTTCACATCAGGGTCACCTCTTACATAATAATCTAACAATAGGAAACATGGAAGGGGAAAAATTTGGAGCAGGTAAATTTGATGTCATCTATCATAAAGTTTAATGTACGTGTATCTCCAAATTTGAAAAAAATATATATGTCGAGTGAAACCCAGAGATGAAAGTCTTGTGTTTCACTGGAATTCTCGCTCTGCCGTACTGAGGCACTTCCTCCAGGGTTTTACTATACAGGTTTGAACTCTACTGATCTTATCATCAAAGATTTCTAACTATAATTTGGACTGGTTTCTAATTTAACCCACATGAAGCAGATTGCAATGTGGTGGAGAAGGCCTGGCAATTTCTCTGCCATATCATCAAAAAAAAATTATTTTAAAATTTCAACAACGTACACTGTATTTGCCATTTCAAATAATGGCCCCTTTCCTCCATTTTGTTTTCTTTTTAGGGGACAAACTTGGTGTACAAATCAGCTATTTTGCTGATAGAATGGCAGTGGTCTTATTTATGAAGAACAACCGTCCAATCGGAACTCGATATCTAACGGAGCCGGACAGGAATCGGTATTTGCCCACTGTAGCTCTCTGTGCAGAGGGTCAGGAAGTTGCTGTTAACATTGTGTGGCAGACGCGCGTTGAGACAGCGCCACATTTTTACCCGGTATGTTCAGCATTTCCAGTCCTTCTGTATTCTGTGTACTCCTATGTTTGTTATTCTGGCGTCTTTTTTTATGCAGGAATTGCATTAATAGTAAGTTTTAAGCTGTGCCAGGGGTTTTTTTTCCCAAAAGATTTATTAAAAAATGTTATGGTTAAATTAGTTATAAAAAAGATAATGTTCTCTATAGTCGTGGTAAGTATATTTTATATAAAAACTCTTGGTCCAATTCTCAATTAAAATGTAGACTACATGAACAGGAGGAAAACGTTGTAATATCCTTTTAAATATTTAGTCAATATCTTTTGAAGTATTTCTCATTGCAAAAACAACACAGTTTGCTCACAGCACATTTGGAAAATATACCATCCAGGGGGAAGAACATCTGTAATCACACCATGTGACATGAATTAACCAATCATTACTGTCCCTCTTGCTGAATGATGTTCAACATACCTGGAATGGTTGAACCTCCCCAAGTTAAAAGCAAAAGTTACCACAAGACCATTGTCCTCTGTAAAGTAATTTGATACACATCTAAGGCCATGAACTATGGGCTAAAAATGAAAGACAAACCACTAGCATTACCCAACCAGGGCTCGCTACCGGTCGGCTTTGACACGCCTCAGACAGTCTGCACCTTTTATACGGTAAATCGCCATATTTTTGGGCTGAATACAAATGGCGTCCAAAATATATATCAAAATACTTCACCACAGACGGAAAAATAAAATAAAAATTGTAGTAAATTAATCTAACACTGAAATCTGGTAAAACACATGTTGTGTAATGCAGATTTGGTACATTTCAGGAATCCTCCAATGCTTCAATTAGAAAACTGATCGAGGTTGAAAAGTTAACAAACAGAGTATTTTGGTCCCTTACATTATGACGAGGACACTTTTTGTTGGGTCCTCAAGAGGATATAGAAATTGTACGTTTTATGACTACATTTTTGGTCGCCACATTCAAAATGACCTGCAATCTATCAGAGGGTATTTCACGCACGTAAATCCCCGAAGTTATCAGACTGAGTATCTACGTTGAGAATTGGCAGACAGAATTCAATAAAAAAAGCCCAAACGTTTGTGGTTAATTTCACTAATATTCCCCCTTTCATTTCTAGACCAACTTGGAGCATTGGTGTTTGCCTCAGGGGTCAGAGGTGAAGAATGATGTTGTCATGGCGATTCCTCACAAGGAGAAGTTTCAAGTTGTACAGGGTCCAACATGTCTTCAGTCCGGTAAACAGATTTCAAACTAGGTTCTAAAAGTCTAAATTAAAATTAGAAGATATTTTCTTGAGTGCTGAATTATAATAGAAGAATAACAAAAACATCAAAGTAGTTTTAAGTTGATTGGTTGAAGCTTTACGACGGACTATTTCACTTATTTGACGGTGTTGCCAGGTTTAGATTGGGAGCCAAAAGGAGGCCAGACCATGGGGGGATAATTTGTTCTTGAATGAAATACGGGGCCTCCGTGGCTCAGTAGGTAGAGCGTTGGACGCTTAATCCGAACAGCCTTCCACCAATGGGTCGCGGGTTTGTATCCCACTCAGTCCAAAAAATTTTCTGACTGGGTTTTCACCCGAACGACCTATGTGGGATGGTTGCCAGTTACCAGCGGAAGGTCGGTTTCCTCCTGGCACAGAGCCCGGTTTCCTCCCACAATGAAACTGGCAACGCCGCCATATAAGTGAAATAATCTTGAGCGCGGCGTAAAACACCAAACAATCAATCAATCTTGAATGAAATAGAACATATTACTGCTAAATGTCACAATATTTACTTCTGGTCTAAAATAATCATGAGGACAAGTTTTTAATTGTGTTAAAAAGGGGTAATGTATATTTATTTGTTGAGGGTACAGTTTTATTGCCTGTTTATTACAAATCCTATTTTGGTGAATGTATGGTGGCTTGTAAGTGCATAGTTCTCCACACGGAATGAGGTTTTGGGGGTTGGGTGATTGCTGTGCGTCTAATCGCCCTGATAACATTGAAATAATATTAAGAGCCACTTGAAACCATCTCTCACTCACTTAACCTTCTCTGTAGACAGTTCCTTGGGGTAGGCTAAGAAAAAAACATATTTGAAGAAAAATATTTACAGAGTGAAATAATATTGAGTATACCTTGAATGTTGAGGTGTAAAACACAAACCAAGAAATAAGTTTATCAAATTGTTTGTTTTTCTAGGTTTTAATCATTATGAAATCCAGTTGGTGGATGAGTTCAATGAGCACACCCTTCCCCCTGTCCTTGCTTTGTGTTCAGCCTGTCCTAGAGATCCAAGTCACTCAAACAAATACAACCAGGATTTTATCAGGTTCTGGCCAAAGGGAAAAGGTAAATAGATTTTTTTCGCATATTTTTGCTTCTTTTGTGCTTGGTATACATTTTCTGTCAGGTTTTGATAGAGACATTGAGCATGTTTTTTTCTCACAATAAACATGTAAATATTAATGACATCTTAGAAGTGTAATGAGATCGAGTATGACATGCAGTACCAAACAAACAGAATTATTTTGATAAATATTTACCAAAAAAATTCTTTGTCAAACACACATGGGATCTATTGTAACCTTGTGGCAGAAGTCTTATTTGTCAGGGATGGTGGGTGGGGGGTCCTCATATACAAACAGACAATCCTTTTGTTAAAATTGCTTCCTTAAAACTCGTTGTAAAACTTAAATATTTCTGAGATATTTGTAAAATTCAAAATAGCGAGGCTCTTGCTAAGGGACTAAGAAATAATCCCAATTGGTTATTGGTTTCAGCTGCATCGACCGTGTCTAAAGGAGATCTGATTGGTTGGGGAGTACTGCCCTCTGACTCAAATCCAGACAGCTATATCCATGGTGGTAACTTAGTTATATGTTATCTGACTGTTAACCGGACTGTCGTCCTTACCCATGTATTGGTGCTGCCCCCTGGTGGATTTTATCCAGTCGTTATTATCCCTCCTGGCTGTAAGTGTAATTCACAACTGCTCTCAAGCTTCTAGTAAGGGTTTAAAATATGTAGCGATTGTTTGAGGTTTTATGCTATACTCAAAAATGTTGGGGCAAGTATTTCACAAATCTTAGCACAATAACGCTTTTATTTTGGACTAACACTCCCCCTTGTTGCAAGCATCCACATAGAGGGTAAAATAAATATATGTATCATTGTATGAATAAAACCGTGTTGGGGGCGAGGGGGTGGGGTGTAATTTAGCCAGCTAAGGAGAGGGGTGTATGGATCCGGTGTCTTGGTGGTTGCCATATTACTGTACACAGGTGTTACTGGGGCTTCAGGCTAAGATAATTTGAACAGCCGCTAAATTCAATTGTCGCCTTTAACTGTCATAGCTAATCAGTCAGTCAAATTACATTCTTGTGAGAAACACCCCATGTAAACAACAATATATACAGTGTACTTCTATAGACATGTGAATAGGGGGACAGGAATTCTCTGTGCCTCCTCCCTCCTCAACTTTTAGGCAAGGTTCACTTGATTTAAACAAAATTAATATGAGTGAGGTATGAAAGCTGAAAACAAGCTTGTTACGAATTTTATATGAATTATTTGGAAGAACTTTGGGTTTCAGATTTCAACCCCGTTCAAATATTTAAATTTTAGGCATTACTATTCCTGACTGGCAGAGGAAAGATACATGACTAAAAACAAACAAGTTTACCTACTTTGTATTGTAAAACTGTATATAAGCTACAAGCTTCAAACTACTTATATTCTTATATTTTCTACTTTGCAGTGTCCAAAGTAAAGTTTGAGTTTTCTGCTAGTCATATCGTTGAAAACCCTGTCAGTCCTGATCAAGTTCAAATCCTAATTGGTGCAGCTAAAAAAGAACTTCAGCAATTACCAAGCAATAAGAGGGTGGCTCCCCCTGTGCCTTATAAAGTGTCACCTACACCAGAAAAAGCGCCATCTAGTGATAGACTTAAACATCACAGGTCAAAATCTGCATCTAATAGTGTTACCAGGGAAGGACTCCCTGATGAATATGCAGTGTTGCACAAAAGGCAAGCATCGACAGAAATTGAAACTGCGAGAACTTCTAAGAAAAGAGAACAGTTGCCAGCTGAATTTAAAAGTTTACATAGGCGCCAGTTATCCACGGGGAGCGAGAAATCAACCACCTCCAAGAAGAGTTCAAAAGGTCCAGAGAAGGCCGATAAAAAGCACAAACATAAAAAATCCAAGAAAATGGCGAGTTTAGGAAAGAGCACTGAAATAAAGTTCCAAGATACAAATTTGAACTATGAAGATGAAGATATTGGGAACCAATATCAATCAAGAAGCTGTATTATTTTATAAAGCAAGTTATTTATCCAAATCAATGGTGCAATTTTGGATTTTCCTGTCCCAGTTTTTCTAAAAGCCCCAAGGCTGTGCGTTTCAATTCTTTTGGAGTCTCCTTGCTCTCTCATTTGGACAGGTGGGTTCCAATCCCACTCAACACCCCATAACTTTAAACCCCATAAGTTTCTGTGTGGGTTTTTCACTTAAATTCTCTGTCGAAGGGCTACAAGATACTCGCTGAAGGTTAAGATTTTCTTTGGGTAGCATATCTGGTTTCCTCATCCACTTGGGGCCTGCGGGGTCCAGTATGTTAGAGTGATCGTCCCTCAGTCCCACACAGACCTTACATTGATGCGTTGACAGTTTGAATTACACTCAGACCAAATTTTAACAAATTCTGCGTGGATTTTTCACTTTGTTGCCATATGTGGAAGAGTTGCCAGGTACTTGCTAACGGTCAGGGGTTTCCTGCAGGCAATTAGCCCGGTTTCCTCTCCCACTAAACCTGGCAACGCCGCCATATAAGTGAAATAACCTTGAGTGCGGCTAAAACATCAATCAATCAATCCTCATCCACTTAATGTAAGCCATATTAATCAGATGATCTTGATTGTTGCATAAAACATCAATCAATCTGTCCCTTCCTACTAGTTTTCTGTGGCCATGATTTTAGGCTTCAACAAAACTATATCAACAGAAAATCACCTATATGCTGTTTGAAAGGACGTGCTCGGAACAAGTATCGTTAAAATGTGTGCTATATTCTACCATTGTTTATATAAAAATATGAGGCTTCCAGATAGCCATTGGTAACTGTCCCAGCTCCCACGGACCACTGGATAGGGAGTTTTATTTGAGGATTTCCGATGTCTGCTTTCTTGTGTTAAAAAGTGAGACGAGTGTGCACGTGTTGTCTACTTTCGGCTTTTTGTTTACTGTCAGACAGAAAACAATAGCAACAAGGGATTCCCCCCTAAAGCTTGTTAAATGTACATTTTTGGCAGAAAGTCGACTTGCAGGCTTTTATCTGAGATTGATCGTTCTGTATTTTTCTAATAATCTGAAGGTCAACGAAGAACCACAACAAAATTAAGCGATGTCTCCTTTTAAAAGGCCAGTTTCATTTTGTGACATTTCAAGTTTACATGTATGTTCTTTGCTACAAGTTGTTTAAAAGTTTAGGCTCAGTGCTTGAAAAAGGTTTGACTTTGTAATGTCACAATTGAATTTCTTTGTTATTTGAAGTTTTTTTGAAACTCTAAATTACTTTTGAACAACTCATCCATGACTAGAAATGGAATGAAAAACAGGGCTTTTCTAGTATAATTCTATAATTTTGTTGTATTTTACAAGCACAAGCTGTGATATCCAAGATTTATTTTCAATTTTAAAGAATTGTTTAAAATCATTTTATTACATTGTTATCTGTTATAAGGTTTTTAGTCTTGTTATGTATTTTGTACAGAGGTAGTGAACCGTCCCAACATTATTGCCATAATATTTTATCATACTGTGCCATGCATTGATATCATGGTGTTACATATTCTATAGCTTTTGTTAGGAGAAATATTAAATTTGCCGAATGCATTTTTGGTGAATACAAATAAAAAAGAATAATTAAAAATTGATGTGATGTTAACAGAATGCTGAGTGTATAAAATATGGGTGCCATTTTGTTTTCACCTTTATTTTTTTGTGCTGGTTCCAGGGTGCCATATTGTTGTTTCTTCCCACGAATTTGATTACTTGCTAAAATTTGTAATCAAACAAAATGATCTGTTAAGTGCCATGTGGACCCTAGTCTATCAATCTATGAAGGATTTTGTTGTCCAAATAAAATTTCGGTAGCCTTTTTTTTTCTTTGAGGGGGCGGGGGAGGGGGGATAAGAAATGATTAAATATCAATATTCGCCCCATTAGGGTGTAACGAAATATTAATGAAAAATCCTGCCACAACAGAAGTTGTATATTATGTTGGTCTGATGACAGGCCCCTTCCTTATCTCTTACTCTGAAATCAGTTGTGACATCGGTAGAAGAGTTTCAGGTTAACAAAGCTAAAAAAATAGACAAACAACAAGAACTTACTTTAATATATGAATTTGGCAATATTAAAACCAAAGAAGTATTTCTTTTCAACTTTTCATAATTGTAATTTGAAGTGCAAATATTTAGCTTGAATATTTTTTATCTTGTTCCTGGTTTTAATGAAGTTTTATTATCTATAATATTTGATCAAAATTTTAATATATTTATTATACATATGTATATATATCAGGTGGATTTTACCGTTTTATGTAACTCAGTATAACATAAAAGTTGAGAACATATTAGAAATTATAACTTCTGATCATTATGAATTATAACTTCTGATAATTATAATTGTAACTTCTGATAATTATAATTATAACTTCTGGTTATTATGAATGATAACTTCTGATAATTAGGAATAACTTCTGAATATTATGAATTATGATATGAATTGTTTGCAAAATAAATCAGAAGTTATCACCCATAATAAGTTTATTACTCTGTATAAGAATTATTATTACATAGTCAGAATTTTATTCTTTTTATTGTTAAAATATCATAATTATTCTTTATAAATATTTTTATTTTACTCAAGCACAAGAAACCTGTGTCCATGATATTAAGAAAGTGTTCCCCTGTGTTTGTGGCCTCTACCTTATATTCAGATTAATATATACTCATATCATGTTTATACTCTTCGAGTGTCATATTTCCTATTATACCCTTTGAGTTATTATTATATTATTATACCCCATAAAATGAATACTATACTCTATAAGTATCCAGATTATACTTGCTCAGTATCCTATGAATTATCTTTAGAGTTTATGATCTACTTAAGTTTCATTTTTATGCTCTGTAAGTAATATAATTATACTCTAACCATTATTATTTTTATACTTTGTAAGTATGTATTTACTGTTTATTATACTTTGTAAGTATAAATATTCTACTTTTCAATAACTTTCATTGATGTATTTTAAAAGTAGATTTCTATGAAGGAGATTGGAGGGAAAATTGAATCAGTTTGTTTGTTTTGTTGTTTGTTTTTTTTTGTTTTTTTTTTGGGGGGGGGGGTATGCTAAGGGGGGGGGGAGTATAGTGAGGGGAAACAGAGTAACGAAGACTTTGGCTTAGCCATCGTCAATATGACGCAGCAGTTCTACATACGCTGTTTTATGTGTGATTGATTGTTGTTTTACTCCGCACTCCGCAGATTATTTTTGGAGGCGTTGTTAGGTTTAGTGGGGGAGAAAACTGGTCTTTTTGCCCGAAGCTATCCTCGACCTTCGGCGAGCATCTTGGCAACTCTCGCACATACGTCAATCAAGTGATAAATCCACTCTGAATTATTTTAATGTTTATTAGGTCTGAGTGGGTTTCGAACACGCGTCGCATGGATGGGAGCCCCGTGTTGGAGTGAAGGACGACCAATTTTTTAGATTATTTATTCACCAGAAAAAGAAATAAGTACAAATGGTTAATATGAGTATTGGTCTGGCGGGGATAAAACCCAAGGGGCTTGTTCTATCCCTACCTTCGTGGTCTATACTATCGGAATGCAGTGGTAAATATTGTATTCTTTGCTTATTTGTTGTGAAATTTGCGCCGCCGATTTTTTCGGCGGGTCTCCTTAACAAATATCACTTTTTTACTATGGAATTGATCTTGGCAATGACGAACACGTAAAAAAATAAATTCGGCAGAGCCAAGATTTCTCGGCTAGTTTATGAGAAAATGTTATGAGACGGACAGCGCGTTTCTGGAGGAGAAATAGAGAACGAAGATAGGTTTGATATGTGTTGCCCCATAGTATATTGCCGTAAAGAAAATAAGGATAGATGAGTGAATAATAGAGGATATAGAGAGTCTTCATATTAATAGACAATTTTATGTGATTTAATGTTCCTTTATACTTTTTTGCAAACATAACTAATATGTGCTTTCCAGGTTAAATTGTCACTAAAGATACCTATAGAAACCTGAAGTGGTGGACTTGTTCTATGATGTTGCCAGAAAGACAAAGTTGGGGACTGGTCCTGAAAGAATGATTAGGGTTATGTCGGATTATCATATATTTGGTTTTATTTAAATTGAGTGAAAGGCGATTAGCATTGAACCAAGTTTCAGAAGTTCTTCTTCCATAATTTTAAGAGCGGTGTTTATATCAGAGGAATAACATACCATACTCGTGTCATCAGCGAAAAGTATTAGATTTACAAGGTTGGATACCCTGTTGGCATCGTTTATATACTTAGCGCCATTAAAAACGCACGACCCAAAGAATGTAAAATATTTTGAGAAATGTAAAGTGTAAAATATTGTAAGTATACTCTTAAATTGAAGAACAAGGCATAGGTCACAATGAGACAAAGAATTGACAATATGTGAAACCCTGGTGACTTTTATTCCTTGCAAACAAATCGTTGATACAGAAATTGAAGGTGTTATCATTCAACATGGGTATGTCCACCTCGGGCATCAACGCAAGCAGTACATCTGCGACGCAAGGACCTGATGAGTGTGGCTTTTCTGTGCTGTGGGATCCGGTCCCACTCTTCCTGCACTACCTGGATCAATTCACGTCGGTTGCGTGGCCTGGGTTGACGTTGTGCAATGGCATTCTTAAGCTGATCCGACAAGTGGTCTATGGGCGAAAGATCGGGGGAGTAAGCTGGCCATTCCATGATGTTCACATTATTCTGTCGCAAGAAGTCTTGTGTCAACCTTGCAGAGTGTGGGCGCGCATTGTCTTGCTGAAACGTCGTGACGCCAGCATTGGCTTGGAGGAATGGAAGCAGCACAGGTCGAAGGATGTTATCCACGTAACCCTGAGCATTCAGGTTGCCATCAACAATGACAAGGGGAGTTCTGCGAGAAGTGATGCCTCCCCACACCATAACACTACATCCACCCCAGCGATTTCCTTCCCTCACACATGCATTTGCGAAACGTTCACCACGTCAGCGCCACACACGTTGACGTCGGTCAGGACGATCAAGGCAGATACGAGACTCGTCAGAGAAAAGGAGTTCCAATCATTGATTCGCCATCTCTGATGTTTTCGAGCCCATCGTAAACGGTTTTGGCGTGCGGCGGGTGTCAATATGGGCCCTCGTTGGGGGATGCGTGCATGCATCTGTATCTGTTGGAGACGGCGTCGGATGGTGCTGAGGCTTACCCTGGGCCTTCCAATTCCCACTGTCTCACGAGCAGTCTGTGTCGCGGTGCGAAATCGGCCACGTGTGTCCAACAAACCGATGTACTCTTGGCTGACCAGGGCGTGGTCGGTCGGCAACATTGCCAGTTTCATGTTCCCTGATTCTGAGGCGACTAATTGTGGAGGGATGACACTGCATGTGACGTCCTACGGCAGCACAACTGAGACCCGCCTGTAACATGCCAATTGCACGTTCCCTTTTTTTTTTCGTCTTTATGCTGAGCTTCGTATAAAGTGTTGAACCCACGACAAATGAGCCCTGAAAGCTGTTCTCAGTGACGGTGAAACACTCAGTGGACGTTATTAGGAAATGTTGCGTAATGTTCACGACAGGCGCGGCGGGAACACCACAGGTTATCCAGTTATTGCAACTCAACTCGAACTAACAATAAACAACAAAACGTAAATGGCCAATAGCCAATAACCGTTTGTTTTTAACGGCGCTAAGTATATATATCAGGAATAGGACTGGACCCAACACCGATCCCTGGGGAATTCCACAGGATATCTGGGACGAAGATGATAGTGTACCATTGAATGATACACACTAGGATCTGTCAACTTGCTGAGCCGTCGAGGCCCTCTTATCATGCATGAGCACTCATTTCAACTAAAACGGACGTTTTTTTTTATTCGACGGTTACAGTTTGGGTATTTTCATCAACACTGCGTTGATTATCCAACCTGTTTTCTACGGTTACGGTTTCCTCTTCTGTTCAATGATAAAAATAGATGCTGATAGCTGCTTACTACGTGATACGGTTTCGATTCTCCCCTCGGTACGTTATCACCCAAGTACGGTGGAAATGAGGGGGTGCATAAGAAAGTATCGCACCTTAGGGGGTCGGACACGAAGGTCGGGGGTTTCCTCCGTGCAATGCGCTCCCACTAAACCTTGTAACACGGCCATTTAAGTGAAATAATCTTGAGTGCGTTGTAAAACACCAATCAATCAACTAAGTTAGTCCATGTACTATCGCTATACCTCGATATTGTGATGGTTCAAATGGCATAAAATACTTCAGTCTTGAACGTAGAAAAATACAATTTATTTTTAAATCGATATTTTATAAAAAAAAAAAAAAGGCCTGACTCTCTAACGAGCACAAAGCTAGCATGTTTTAGACAGTTAAGATCTCAACCAAACGAATTAGAGCGTTCAATCCGAACAGCCTTCCACCTATGGAACGCGGGTTCGAATCCCACAGCCCAAAAAAGCATTGTAAGATTCTCTGACTGGGTTTTCACTCGAACGACCTATAGATGTGGGATGGTTGCCAGTTACCACCGGAAGGTCGTGGGTTTCCGGTCCGGTTTCCTCCCACAATAAAACTGGCATCGCCGCCATATAAGTGAAATAATCTTGAGCGCGGGCGTAAAACACCAAACAATCAATCAATCGTATCAATTTTGTATGTAATAAGCGCACATTTTTGCCTCCTACGGGTAACTGGCTTTACCGATGTTTATTTCTTTTTATCGTAGTGTCAATCTTTTAGTTTTTCAAGGTACATGTACTTCAAACGCTTAACTTCTAACGACGATCGAATTTTGGCAGCTCATGCCACTTAAGCAATGGATGGGCCCAGAGTAATTCGCTAAAGTAAAGGTCTCCGTCATCTATCAATTTCTGACATTCATTGGTCGTCGACCAGGTACTGACCAATGAATATCCCAACATAAACAACGAGGTACTATATAGTATAGGCCCAGGGGCGTTATAGAATCCTGGAAGGCAGTCCAAAACCTATTTATCCTAATACCTATAAATTACCGTACATATACAACATTGGGAGTCAAATTCCAACAAAAAAACTTTTATTGTATCCACCTAAAACCGCTATACAGCATAACATCGACACAGAAATTCGTTGATAAATGAATACTTGGCAAAGAGGTAGCCTCATTTGTCCTCCCGACCTGTCTGTCGACGCGTGATTTAATTTTCACTCATGGGAAAGGCGAAATTGGAAAAAGCATTTTGTTTAGCGTTCTTTGTTGTTGTCGTTAACAACTTGGAAAGAAGAAGAAAATTGGCAGGATTTTAGGTATCTATACACGATTTGTGCATAAATTTGTGATTGACAACGCGGATCATTTTCACCGCAGGGACACTGTAGTGTTTAACGCTGTCAATCAGGCATCCTTTTCTCTTTCTGCCGGAACATTCGCTTCCCAAATGGACGTTTTTCTGGCATTCCAGCTGGGAGAAATGTTGAATAAGCATTGACAGACTGAAATCCTCGGATCTTTGGTTTGCCAATCCTCTTCACTTTAAAATCTCATTGTCCTTGTTTGTTTTACGAACGGTGAGGACATTTCTGTGGGCATCTAAGCGTATGCGCCTGACGGACATGTCCCGGTTACGTAGTTTACGAGCAACATCTTTGCGGATTTCACTAAGTTGGGTAGACACCGCTCTCTCTATATCAAGAAACAGTGGATTAAATTCAACTTTTCCGTATGTACCCCGAGATACCCTGTTCTTAGAATTGCTATTTTTCTTAGCTGGTCGAATTTTTGTCTCCTCCTGAATTTAAAAAGAAAAAAGAAAACGAAATTATAGCAATCTAAAATAAAGGCACGTAAAATCCACACATAAACATATAGCACAATAAATACGTACGCAAGACAAGGCCACATTTTGTCTATTTTTTGTTTATTTTTATTTAAAATAATTTCTCGAAGAAACCATCTCGTTAAAATGATATTAAAGGTATTGAAAAAAGCCCTCCAAATCACTATTGTTCTTGTAAATTTATGTTATACGAGATTTAAATAGTTTCTATAGTTTGGTCGATGGTCCCATAAGTTTTCAATGCACTTCTTTTGTAATAGGAGATGGACCGTCAGATTTATTTATTTTATAAGGATTTAAATCATTAAGATCCATTGCCCACTTGCCCCCACCCCACTCACCCAAACAGTTCTATATAATTCTACAAGATGTATGTTAAACTTACCGGGAAATAGTCTTCATAATCAAGAAGTTCCTCTATTTGTGTATTTGTCATCTTGACTTCGGTATGGTGAATTGCTTGACGACGTTCCTAACGACGCTTCACAGGTATACGTCATAATAGACGAACGTCATTTAGGAGTTCTACGTCATTGCTTTATTCTGTCACAATCCAACGTGCTAATGCATATTTTTGGGTTATCTGGCATGAGCCAGTGTGTTACGATGAATATCATTCAAGTCTAAACCAGAGTGATATCCATTGTAACACACTGGCTCGAGTTGAATAAGATAATAATAACACACTGCCTTCGAGTGTAAATATTAGGGTGCAATGTGAGAAGACGATGTTACGTTTGACGTCATAATGCGTTTAAATGTAGATGTTCGTACGGTTAAGGCCCGTTCTCACTATGCGATCTGTCGTACCGACTCGTAGGATGCGATTAAAATGGATGCACTTGATTGGTCTACACTTTCGACTCGACCACCCAATCCAATCTCAACGTTATACGTTTCTGCCAGGGATCGGTCTGTAACCATTTCTTTCCGACATAATTCGTATGGCGGTAGTTGGAAATACCCAAATTTTATGGCCAACTTATAATAATATTGTGCTAGCCAGTAGAGTTGGAAAGTGTAACCAGTTGAAAAACGTAACGATCTCATTCTCCTCTGACTTGTTCTTACTCCACTGACCAGCACAACATCAATTGCACTCTTACAGGCAGTGGGTATATATCTCTTCGTTCAACACACGGACGTGTTGGACGAAGGGATATATGTATATCCGCTACTTACAGGAGTGTACACGTCATTATGCTGCATGTGTCCAACTAAACTATAGTAGTGTGGCGGTTGACTTCTTAGGAACTCGTCGGAATGAAATAAGTTTACTTTCAGTGTAAAACTCGTACAATTTGTGTTGTGAAGGTTATATAAACTCATTACACTTAGTGGAAGATAAATCTGAATTTAAAATGCCCTTTAAATCACTCTGTACTCGAAAATACAAGGGCACACGGAAAATCCTCTGAACTTATTTACTTACACAATATTTGTGTCATGTAACCAGGACTGTTCGTTGGCTTCTATAGGACAATATGTTAAATCTGGGATGAATATGAAAGGGATATGAAACGCCTTTGTATTGTAGTCAGTCTACTGGCAGAACGTTTGGCTCGCTATTGTTCGTTTCAGACACCCCGTGACAGTATTCCGATGATCAGCCTCGAGAATAGACGAAACCCCATTCGGAACACACTTCGGCTATCTTCGCTTGCTACCGGTCGGTTTTGACACGCACATACGTAAATCCCTGAAGTTTTAGAGTGCCGAAACCCGTGTTGTGTATTCCGATTCATTCCGAACCTTACCTATGTCGTGGATATATTGGATTGCGAATGAATCGGAATGCCTTCACGGGGTGTCTGGGACAGACAATAGCGAGCCAAACTGCTGCTCGTAGACTGACTATAACACAAAGGCGTTTCATATCCGTTTCATATTCATCCCAGGTTAAATGGGTATAGGTAGGAGTTCGGCATGTTGTAAAGGTGGTATTTTGTATACAGATCAAAGTGTGTACAATGCAAAGGTATTCAACACTTTGGAGGAGATATAGACGCTACATAAAGCCCTTTTCATGTCCACAATACAAAATACACCATGTATAAGTGAGAAAAAATATTGAATGCGGTGTAAAAAATAAATCATTTCAATAATCCACGCAATATTCTGCAGAATAGAAGGTCTACATGCACTTGATATAATCCTCAGTGAAACTTTCATGCCGCCAAATTTAAAAAAAAAATCAATTGAAACGATTTTATTTTTAGACAAATGTCGACTACCAAATCTGGTAGAGTTCGTAAATTTATTTTCTTCTTTCTGTGTCTAAAAGAAGAAAAGTAAGTATAGGCGAGATAAATCGTATTATTAAAAAGATATATAGGGTTGTTGTATTACTTAATTCCATAAATAAAAAATATTGACATATTTCTATATCTTGGGTGGACATCCATATGGAAGGCAAATTATGAAGTAGTATAAAGATGGGGCATAATACAAAAAAAATGCGTTTCTTAAATGTATTAACCTAAAAAAAATAAACTTTATCAAAGGAGCCACAGTTCGTCAGTTTGTAGAAGAGACATATGCTAGTTCCAAGCTATAGGTCTTCTCTGAGAAGATTTTCTGATAACAGAGAACCCGTTTAGTCTCCCAAGTAAAACTTATGGTCCCACTATAAATGTTGAATAGCTGTAGCATGTGATCTCATTACCATATCATGTGACCTCATTATAATACACGTGTTCTGCGCTGTTGCCGCCAGTAAACCATACACTCTTTAAGTCACTTGTCTTCACCGTCTTGTCTCTACACTTCTAGACCTCGTTACCACACAGGCTAAACTGATACATGGTGTCAGAAGTGGGATGTAAAAAAACACACATCATCTGACAATGGCCTACAAGCTTTAATTCAAGTGATTGAGAAAGGTTGGCCAGAAAACAAAGCTAGCTTACATGCAGCAGTGGTACCATATTACAACGTTCGCGATGAACTCACCGTTGACAGTGGAATTATTCTCAAAGGTCAACAAATTGTCATTCCCCAGTCACTGCGACGTGATATGTTACAAAGAATACATTCTTCTCATATTGGTGTTGAAGGGTGCTGTCGCAGAGCTCGTGATTGTATATACTGGCACGGAATGAATGCAGCTGTGAAAGACTTTATTGAAAAATGTGATGTCTGCAGATCATTTGGTATGAAGCAACAAAAAGAGACACTACATCAACACGATCTACCCAGTCAACCATGGACCAAAGTAGGAAGTGATGTTTTCCCTTTTGACGGTAACGACTATTTGGTTACAGTTGATTTCTTCTCCAATTTTTGGGAGTCGGACTATCTTGAAAATACTAACAGTTCTACAATAATCCGTAAACTAAAAGCCCAGTTTGCCAGACATGGTATTCCTGAAATTTTCTTTTCAGACAATGCTTCTTATTACACCTCTGCAGAGTTTGTTAAATTCAGCAAACAATGGAATTTCAAAACTAACACTTCATCACCTGGGTATCCCCAAAGTAACGGTAAAGCAGAGCAAGCAGTAAAAACAGCACAATCCCTCATGCGGAAGGCGAAACCTTCCAAATTCCGATCCGTATCTTGCCATCTTAGATTTTCGTAAAACGCCAACTCAAGGCATTGCAGTCAGCCCAGCACAGCGGCTAATGAGTCGCAGAACTCGAACACTGTTGCCAACTACGAACAAACTGTTAAAACCACAAGTAACTAACTTTACTTCCAAACTACGCCATAAGAAGAAACGCCAAGCGAGGTACTACAACAAAAATGCGAAAGACCTGCCTCCATTGAGAAAAGGAGATGTAGTACAAGTTCAACCTCAAGGACAGACTCGTGGACAGACCTGGTTTAAATCTAAAGTAACTGAAAATATCAACCCTAGATCATATAACGTTGTCACTGAGGATAACCGACATTTCCGTAGGAATAGACGCCACTTAGGGAAATCTGGTGTAAATTTCAATATGTCTCCTCCTGTTGAGTCCCCTCACCCTTGTGTTGACAGCTCAGCAATTCCTCAGCCACCTATTGAGGTGTGCGATGTTCCACCTGAAACGTTTATCCAGGGTAGCGAGCCGCGAGTGACTAGATCTGGTAGAGTTGTTCAGAAGCCGAGTCGTTTCAAAGACTATGTGATGGAATAACTTGTTTTGACAGTTGTGTTTGACACTGACTCAATAATGATCGTTTGCTTTGATAACATGATTTGATCTATAATGAACAGTTATCTATTCTTTTGATTGTACGTTATTTGCACTTTTAACATGTGTCTGATTAGTCTTTAAAGTTTAAATCATTTGACATTATTTTGGACTTTAAGAGTTAACATCTGTAGAAGTTTGAATTCTTAGATTTGTCTGCTGCTTCCTTGTTTAAATGACTTAAAGTTAAATGTTTGGTAATTTCTTGTTTCATTATTCCTGTAACAGATCTTGTTCGCATGTTCAACTCTAAAAGAAGGGAGATGTAGCATGTGATCTCATTACCATATCATGTGACCTCATTATAATACATGTGTTCTGCGCTGTTGCCGCCAGTAAACCATACACTCTTCAAGTCACTTGTCTTCACCGTCTTGTCTCTACACTTCTAGACCTCGTTACCACACAGGCTAAACTGATACAATAGCCTAAACTGGAATGTAGCGGTAGACACCAAGCGATCAACCACGGCATAAGCACGCGATCATATTTAACTCGGACATAAAAGTACAATCTAATTAGGGATTGACCCTACTGCCATTCGTTGAGATATCATCTACAGTAGAAGATCTCGTACAATGCCACGAGATCTCGATTGTATAAAAGTACCTTGCTTGAATAATCGGATGAGCTATTCGAATACATATTTAACGCATGGGTATGTTTGTGTATGTCAAATGTCATTGGAAAGCCAATACGAACAGAGTGAAACAGACGAGGGTTGGAGAACTTATCAAATGAGACCGACAATACCGAAGTTTTATCATAAAACAACCGAACTGAGATAGCGGACTAAAATTATGATGCAAGTTTTGGCATAAATTCTGATCGTCAATATTATAAGAGGATCCACAAAGAAAATTGATGATGTTGGGTTGAGGAAAATGCATAATCTCTGACTTGAACGAACCGAAAATAAAAAATAATCTGGAAGAAGTTTTATTCGTTATCGGCGTTATTCTGGAGACTAAGTACGCTAAGAGCCTATATATCAACTTATTGGGGGAAATATCTGACGATTTAAACAGTTTCGTATTAAATGGAAAATCTATCATTTTGGCCGTTCATGCCACTTTACGTTCAATAATTATTTGATAAACCAGCTACAAAGTTTCAAGTTTCTGAAGAGCCCCATAAAGATCACATATGTGTTTTCTCGTCACTTCGTGAAACGACAGGGTTAAAGCTGCCTTCATAAGTCCCCGTTTCCACCGCTTTAGATGAACCTTTTTGGAGATATTTGGTAGACCTGGAACGAGAACATGGACAATAAAAATATGGGCTTTTTAATATTTAAAGGCTATATATTATTGATACATTTGCTTTATTCATACATTGTTAGCACATTCAACAGAATATCATATTGAAACATGTTAAATGGATGAATCGAAAAAAGATCTACTTGCAGACTTAATATCATTTAAATAATGTACCAAAACTTCACTTCAAAACTTCTCACTCGAAATTATATGAAAAAAACTCCTCACCTTTTATTTTTTATAGTGACGAATATGAAGGCGATGATGATACCCAAGGCCACCCCTCCTGCGATTGATCCGCCAATGATTGCCCCTGTGAACATTAATTAACTGCATATATATTAATGAGCAAAAATCTTCCTATTTAAACTAACCATGCTTACAAGTTTATAAATATGTTAAAAAGCGGTAAATCATTTAGACCTTTATACCAAATCATAAGTTGTTGTAATAAAACTAAAACCAGAAGTCTATGAATGACTTCTGCTAAAACCCATAATATTTCAGCAGAACTATTTGGAACACAATACTATATTGAAATATTGTTTTACCATGCCGACGTTGTGTTGCTGTAATTTCTGATGATGAGAGTAGTTTCTCTCGAAAGCTCATGTTAAACACCACCATGTACAAAGTAGTACAAGTTATCCTATTTTGGTTTCAGTAAAACGGCTCGATAGAAGAATCTAATATATTGACGATGTTTACGCATCTTCAGCTATGACAAGAATATTGGCAAACTGAGATTCAACCTACCAGTCAGGCAACTTTGAAGCCAATATATTGCAGAAAATCGGGCTGATTCAGGTCACAAACAGATTTATCAATTCCAAAGAATCATAACGGCCATAAAGCAGCCAATATTGGGCCAACGTTTTGCTGGGTGGATCTCAGCGGTATGCAAGTCATAAAATCTTCGGAACGAGGTTTTACCACAATTAATGTTCAGGCCTATACTATAATCAGAATGCAAGAGAACAGGCAAGTTGTCAAAAACCGTCCAAGCGATATTCGGAACAGTATTCATAGGTCAATGCTCAAAGCATCGCTCGTGATATAATGTTCCGGTTGATCCATTTTTATTCACTTGTTTAACGTAGCATGAGCTGCCAAAATTCACACTTTTTTCATAAATTCTGATCGTCACGACAGTAAGAGACTTTGAAGGCCATCAAAAAACTAAATGATCGGCGTTGGAATGAGGAAAATCCATACAGTATGTGGCCTGTACGAAGCGAAAACGTGTTCGAAAAGTAAACAAAATTTAAATAACCGCGGGACGACCATTCATTCATTCTAAGCCAAAGTTAGTTCAAAACAATACTATATCGTACATTTTCGAGACTAGAAGCACTAAAAAGCTTCTGAATTATACGTCTTGAGAAAAATAGCCACTAATTTCAACATTCTGTTTTAACGTCAAAATATCAACATTTTGGCAGCTCATGCCACTTTAAGGATTTAATGGATTTAGTTCATCAGGGTATGGGGTGTCGTTGAGACCAAAATTTCTCAGGTATGACCCATGTTCTTGACCTAAGGCAGGTACCATTAATTTTGTTTAAAAGCCACTCAAATAGAGAGTTCATGCGACTGATATATAAGACATGAACAATTTACAAGCCAGCAGCACGACCTTCTTGGAGAAATGAAATGAAAACAGTTTTAAGAAAAAAAAAGAACATAGGCCAAACCTGTGTTGTCGGGTTCCTGTTGCTGTTCTTCTGTGACCCCTGACCCCGTCGTTGTCGTGGCCATCGACTCGGATTCCATCGTGGAATCTGGGACTGAAACTGATAGAATTTTTAGTTTGGTGGGGACTAATACACTATGGGATAGTAAAGAGTATGGAGGCATATTAGTGTCATGTTGGAATTTTGACATTTTCAGTGTTTTTGGGCAGTTTTCGGAAAGTGGTGACCATGAGCCTTTAAGTAAAGCATAAACTTACGTGTTACTTGCAGCGTGGTTTGTTGTAGTTTCACTGTGTGTATCTGAGACAGGTCTGTATGACCATGCTTTCTAAATCGCCATGGTCGATGGCTGTGTATCTAAGACAGGTCTGTATGACCATGCTTTCTAAATCGCCATGGTCGATGGCTGTGTATCTGAGACAGGTCTGTATGACCATGCTTTCTAAATCGCCATGGTCGATGGCTGTGTATCTGAGACAGGTCTGTATGACCATGCTTTCTAAATCGCCATGGTCGATGGCTGTGTATCTGAGACAGGTCTGTATGACCATGCTTTCTAAATCGCCATGGTCGATGGCTGTGTATCTGAGACAGGTCTGTATGACCATGCTTTCTAAATCGCCATGGTCGATGGCTGTGTATCTGAGACACGTTTGTATGACCATGCTTTCTAAATCGCCATGGTCGATGGCTGTGTATCTGAGACAGGTCTGTATGACCATGCTTTCTAAATCGCCATGGTCGATGGCTGTGTATCTGAGACAGGTCTGTATGACCATGCTTTCTAAATCGCCATGGTCGATGGCTGTGTATCTGAGACAGGTCTGTATGACCATGCTTTCTAAATCGCCATGGTCGATGGCTGTGTATCTGAGACAGGTATGTATGACCATGCTTTCTAAATCGCCATGGTCGATGGCTGGCGTATCTGAGACACGTCTGTATGTACAAGCGTATTCGAACAAGCGGGGCGCACTCTCATTAATTTTATGTTTTCAGACTAGTAGCCTAAACTATATAAAGTTTCAATAATTTGTACTTCTTGAGAGAAATAACCAACAAACAATTTCCCAATTTTGTTTTAAAGAAAAAATTAGAACATTTTGGCAGTTCATGTCCATTTAAGCAAAAAAAAATGTCATCTTCTCTTTGGCTTTACTAGTTCGGTATTAACAGTTTGTAATCCGGGATTACCA
Organism: Lepidochitona cinerea; assembly: GCA_963971465.1. Classification (NCBI taxonomy): domain Eukaryota; kingdom Metazoa; phylum Mollusca; class Polyplacophora; order Chitonida; family Tonicellidae; genus Lepidochitona; species Lepidochitona cinerea. The sequence goes on along the minus strand of OZ020551.1, from coordinate 82,740,908 downwards.
AGTCTACCAATCTTGATAAATAGGAACTTACACATCATGTACAAAGGTATATATAGATTCATTAAGACTGTATCTTTGGGTGTTAACACACATAATTTAGTTCGACGACCTAGCACCAGCCAACATCGTCTTAAAATCCGAACAAAGTAACAATCGGACAATCAAAATCGATGCCAACTTGTTTATGAATAGTTATGCTCTTATCTGATACATACATCTATCGAGGCTAAACGGTGAAATTAAATGTACAGTGATTGGGAGTTTCCATGTTAATACTATACATATCACGTTCTTTCCGATCTGCGTTTTTCTTAACCGAAATATAGGTCAATTATAGGCCATAAAGTCAGTCACCTTTGTAGATATTACAAAAAGGAAATAAATCACAGAAAAATGTGAAGGGCCTATATATACTTCAAGAAAGGAAATTATCTGATTTGAAGTGGGCATTCGAGATAAAACGCATTATAGGGGTGTAGTCCAATTTGTAGACAGTATCCCACCGTTCCCAAATCCGGGAATGTTGGGATACTGTCTACAAATTGTTGCAACTTAGCAACAATACGTTTGGTCCAATTGCCTGATTCCGGACTGTGGATATATAACGTCATGAGGACCTTATACGTATATTTTAATCTGAACATATAGCCTAGGCGTATTATCTTGGGATTTGATGTGACATTCCTGTATAAACTGTTCAGAGTTTTGAGAATGAAACTGCGCCAAAATTCGTCAAAAGAATTTATAAACTATATATACAAACAAAAATCTACAAATTTAATACAAAACTAATTAAAAATGAGTAATGCAACACTACGAAGTATGTATACTGGAGTCTGAAACCCAGGTTTAAAGAGAGTTTCAAACACTTATACAAAACTAATAGTCAAAGGAGATTTATTTTGGACTTTTTTTGTTAGCATTGACAACTTAATTGAAATACTCACTGAGAGGTTCTGTGGCCGTTGTCGGGGTGGTTGTAACTGTAGTCGTCTCGGGCACAAGTTCGGGACAAACGCCTGAAATATTGATATCGGTAAATCAAAACATAATTAAATTTAATATTTCGTGTTTATCATCTTGCTTAGGGACAATATCCTTGAAACAGAATTAGCGGATTGTTGGTCATTTTTATCAAGCAGTAAAGCAGCCAGTAGGAAAGCTCAAAATTATTTTATACTTTTTGACAACAATAACCAACAATGAGTTAATTTATAGCCGGGCTCTTGGCTTGCTGCTAATCCCGACGATCTGGCCGCAAACAAGGCGATTGAGTGAACGCTTTTCGATATTTAACTTTGGGCTGAGTGGGATCCGAACCCTCAACCCATCGATGCAAGGCTTGTATCAGACTTTATTAATTGACTTTCAATGTTATTGGCAAAATATGGAGAAACGGTCACACTCATACAGGGCTTACCAGGGCCAATACGAAACAAGCTAGGCTAATACGAACAAACAAGGCCAATACGAGATCGAACATGGCGACCGTTTCATTGCTATCACTTCAAAATCCCAACGCCATTTTTCTTGAAATCCTCAACAGAAAAACAAATATTCCGTCTATTTCATTAGATAAATTAAAAACTGCATTAATAATAATTTGTAAAAATAAAGAACTATGTTTTATGTACAAAAAGGGGGACAGCTCTTGGTACACTACACCTAGATTTTTAAAAAAAAAATGATAGTCAATAATACTAGTATTTCTAATTAATATAAATATCTAATGAAAAAAAACACATTGAAAGCCAATTAATAAAATTTTCATTAATCAGGATATTCCCTATTGGTATTGCCACAGGTCCTTGGAGAGCCGTATTAGCCCTCGGCCTTCGACCTCGGACCAATACGATTATCCTCGCGGACCTGTAACAATGCCAATAGGGAATATCCTCATTAATAACATTATAATATCGCTCTATCGACTCAGCCATCTCCCATAAACAGGACTGGAAATTCTTTAGCAGCAACCGTTATCGCAATCGAGATCTCGTGCCATTCTACGAGAACGAATGGCAGAAGGATCAATCTCTATTTTAGATTGCCGTTATCGGTCTATAATTTGGACCAGCAACAAAAAATGGGGGTTGGGTGGGGGGTTAGGGTCGATATTCTCTGACTCCGACAGAAGCCTTCCATGATCGATGGTTCGCGGGTTTTAATCGAACGAACAATGGGCAAATTCTGTGTGGGTTATCACCGACCGAAAGTCGTGAGGTTCCTTCGGGCCCAAAAAGTGGAATTGATACTGTAGACTGTGCGATAAGCCTAAAATCAACCAACACAGAAAGGACACATTCAGAGCAAACCTCGACTGTCTTCGATCGTTTCGGGTCGACTTTGACAAGTACATGTACGAAAATCCCCGACGTTATCCCAGTTTAATAGGACATTGGTCGCTGAGGTCGATACAAGTAAAGTAAAATGTTATCCAGTTCAAACAATTATTACAATTAACAGACAACTTTAAATTTCGTAGGCTGACATGCATCTCTATATAAATTTCCGTCCATCGTCAAACACCCAAAGTCAAGGTAACCTTTTTTGATATCATGAAATAATAATAACCTATAAATAAAATACCAAACTCACCATTCTCGCAGGAATATATAATACTTCGAATGCTGCTGTAGTTTCCACAGGCAGTATCCGATGGTGGGGGTCGACTTGTTCGGGCAGGAACTAGACAATTACCAATCCCTTGTCGTGTAGCGTTGCATTCGTTGTGAATTTCTGTTGCGTCTGATACATTTCCTTTCCAGTAACACTGGTCTGTCTGCACGACACAACATTCCGGTTTTGGGGAGCTTATTTCGCTTGACGGACACTCCAATGTTGGTTGATGTTCGTAGTACCGTACTTCCAGAACACAAATCTCCAATTCAGGCGCGCAGAACATGTAGTTGCTGGTTTGTTGAAGGCCTACCAGTCCATGGCAGGCGGATACTGTCTCATTGGTTGCCAAACACCCTTCTGTTAGAATAGGTTAACACAGCCATCGTTAGAAGAAAAAAAAGATCAATCGAATTCTCCTGATTTAGAAAGTTTTCGAATATGCCTACATGTAGATGTTTAATTTTCAAAATTAAATATATGGCTTAGCCGAGAAATCTAGGCTCTGCCGAATTTTGTTTTTTTTCCGCATTCGCCATAGAGTGCAATTCACATTACCAGCCAAATATAATACAAATCGCCCTTCGACCGAAAATCCGGGCTATATATTGCTCTAATATAGTGTATCAGAGTGCTATATTTCAATTCTATGAGACATAGCTTCCAAACGTTTTGTTTTTTCTAGCCTTTTAGACGGCCTGTAACGGTGGCGGGTGTTGAAATAATACAAGCTTTGAATACTCCAAAGAGATAGCCTTTACATGTATATTTCAACAATATTTGCATTAACAATCGACATGAATCAGCCATATTTTTTCTCTGCAATAACTTGAAATTAAATCTCGAAACCATACCAGCATAGAAAAGATATAGAATTTTTCAATTTAAAAGAGATTATCAGTCAAATTGACGTACTTTGTAAAAAAAAATTCTCGTGTCAAATTCCCCATGTATAGGCCTACGAGATGTATTTAAAAAAGGCATTTTTAGCATCAGACAGGGTTCATTTTTTGCTCACTTATTCAAATGTTAGGCACGATACATATACAGCAACTTTACACATTACTCGAGGCGTGGGGGTGGGGGGCTTTTTTAAGGATATAGCAAGCAGGACAGTTAGAATAAATACTGCAGTATGTTTGAATTGAATTTAAATTAGAAATGTAGCAATAAAATGAAAACATTGATGAAGAAATTAAATTTTAAAGCGGAGGAAGAGTGTTACTTACCTTTTGTGAACAGTATAAAACACAGAAGTACGAAAAAAGCATTTTTGCCAATACAGTTGACCACCGCCATGATTTTTGTCAAATATATATTAAAACACGAACTGGAAATAATGGGTGTTCACCTATACCAGCCTGATATTGACACGCCTTTATTCTGGTCAACTACATAAAAACAAATTTATGGCATATGACCTTTTTACCTTCGAGGACCATCGAGATGTTTGGGAGGAGAGCATTCTGGGCGCTATCACTTGAAAAAGGGTTATAAATTTGCCCAGTCATTTTTGGACAGGTGAAATCTCCGTGGTCGTTAAGGGTGACATATTATGACTTTAACTTAGGGTTTAGATAATAGTAAATAATATGGGTACATATACGTATAGCACATTCAAGATATCATCATGGACAACTGACGATAGTTGTATATATACATATACAGCTCTTCCCACTAACAGAATTGATTAATTTATGTTTTACGCCGCAATCAAGATTATTTCACGTATATGGCAGCATTGTCAGGTTTAGTGTGGGGAGGAAACCGGGTACATTGCCCGGATCGTCCCCGACCTTCGACGACACGCTCACAAACGGCGATGGAGTGAAAAATCCACCCAGAAATGTAAAGAAGAATCCTCAATATACAAGTAGCCTACTCAAAGACCAAAAGAGAAATTGCTGGGAAAATGGTTTGCACGTTATGGAGATCAGGATTGAGCCAAACCATTAATTCGTTTGGCAATAAAAATCATAGAAGGACAAACATACAAAAACAAATTAAATTCAATTAATTTCCTATATGGATTTAATTTCTAAAAAAGACTTTATATCAGGTGAAGAAAACAAAGAAATGACAGCCAAATCTAATGGTGAATAGCTGAGGAAAAATAGGTATTAGAGGAAAACAATGTCATCACCTTCAAGTTTGGGCGGTGTCTCGGTGGTCCAGTGGGTTGGAGATCCCATCGATGCGGCGCGGTTTCGAAACGCACTCAGACCAAATAAAAATTGAAACATTTTTTTTTTTGACTTGGTCCCCGTATATGGAAGAGTTGCCAAGTAGGCCTACTCGCCATATTTAAGTGAAATAATCTTGAGTGCAGCGTATAAAACATCAATCCATCAAGTTTGGGTCAAGGGGGTAGATGTTCAGCTACATATAGGCCTAGCCTATCACTGAACACAAAAACGATGAAAAACAGTTTTGTTGTAAGGAACAAAATATTTTGTCAGACTTTTAGGCCTAATTGTAGGCCTATGTGCTTTGTGAATATCAGGTAAATCATATAACGGACCTATTCAATTCTCAATGGTTTACTATATAGGCCTATATACATCACTTGTATATTTCAAAAGTTATAGGTACATGCAAATAATTAATCACGACCGTTTTGACATGGTGGATTTAGATGTAATAACTAATAGAGGTCTATGATTATTTGATTCTCAATCTTGATTCATTCCCACCATGCATTGCAATACCGAGGGTGTATGGGTTTTTAGGGACAGGACAGGCTATAATTGTCCGTCCCATTGAATTATAGACGCAACTTTTAAGTCTGTTTTAAGTGAAATCTCTTTCTTTAACTGCAGTGTAACATACTAAGTTTGACATCGGGTTCAAATTTCGAGCTAGTGATACCATTAGGCATTAACATGAATCATACCATGATTTGTTCTATGTGATCGAAAACAGTCCATTTAACATTGGAACACACGATTTAAGCTCCGTCAAATTATTAAAGTTAATGATATCAACAAGAAATTTGAACTGTAAGTCAAACATAGTTTTGCTACACTGCGTCAATAAAAGAAAGACAAAATTACATACAATAACTTATTTAATTTTTAATCAGTTTCCAATCTTAAATGATGCTCCACGATTATCCCCCTTATTGCCGCTCTTCTTGATATTTATCGACTGCTTTCGGTGACAGCAAAACATTTGACAGTTCACAGACTGGAATTTGCACGTTCATCCAAGGCAACATCAACCTCTTAGCCCTTTAGAGGATTGTTTATTGCAATTATCAGTCCACATGCTTTAGTTTGTGACGCTTGTCAGTAACATTGAATCGGATGACGCTTCAAACACGAAATGTGCTCTGTTTCGGGCCTGCATGTACCGCCTAGCTACCGTACATAGCCGCACACGTGTTTTACTTACAACGTAGGCCTACATGTGCAAAATAACGTACGTAGTAATACATTTTTTTTTTCAATGTGCAAGTTACAATTTCTATCAACGAGTGACTCACTGAGTCCATGTTCTCATACTTAATCTTAAAGTTATAGAAGGAGGAAGTGATGGCCCTAATATGTGTTCCTGTTTACTGCTGTTTGCATAGCCACTGGCACCAGTGTTTCTTTTCATTCTTGTTGAGGCGTGACTGAAATGTTTATATTTGATACTGACATAGTTGTCATCTGGATTACTATAGTTATTGTTCTGGTTACACTTCTAAGTGATTCATATCCTAGATTACTCGACCACCTACTTAAAACTACTTAAAGGAACATTATGCGAATCACTGGACTATTTAATAATAATACTAGTCTGATATGTACAGTGTTGGCCTGACTTACCCAAGCTACTGAGCGTTCTAGTCAAAGTGGTTTTGAAAATTTGATTATCGTAACTGATTGTTAAGCCTAGGCCTAGTAGTACATGCAGTCATACTCATACTGCAGTGAACAGAATGGGGAGCTGGCTTTTAAACGAAGGACCAAAATGGCTGATCATGGTAAGTTGAATAAAATAAGTCGAGTGGATTGAAGTTATTCCAAATCCATTAGTTTGACTGATCAGCTGATTACTTTAACTTAATACACAACTAGTGTTAACTCGAAAAACGACAGTTTTCATATTGACTCAATATTTCGACATTTGGTATATAAAATGTGGAAATATTGAGTCAATATGAAACTGTCGTTTTACAAATTACAGGTTAACACTGACTAAGTACTGTTGTTTTAATGCTCTGATTGAGCTTTTGTAATACTTTAAGATGTCACATCAGAATTGCTTCAATACGCTCATCATATTGCATACCATAGTTTAATCTGTTTGCTCCTTGACAAAGATTTGAAACCACTCATCTTGGCTGAGAAAGGCTATACAAACAAAGACAACAAACTGGCCGTATTGAGTGCTTCTAGTTCTACAGGGATTTAATCAAGACCATTAGATGGCATTAAGTAAGGTATAATGTAGGTATAACCCTTGCTTCATCTGCTAGGAACCAAAACAAAACCATTTTGTTTTTGGTCAATAACAGCATCTCACTTGAGTCCTGATCAAAAAAAATATTATAAAAAATTGAGGCTGTTGTCATACTTTCGGAGAATTGGGAGAAATTTGTCATGGTAATAGTACAAACCAATGTTTAAGATTTTCAATAATTGATTAGCTCAATTAACACAATTAGAAGTTGCCCATTGAGGACAAGCATTTCTTAGATCTTCTTTGTGGCTGATGAAATCACTTGCAAAATGCATAAGGGCATTAGTGAGAAATTAGGTCCAGCACTGTTAAAGTGCAGTGTTTAGAAGTTCAAACCAGCCCTGATAGCTCAGTTGGTAGAGCGTCTGCTCCAGGGCTGGGATATCCGGGTTTAAGACTGGGTCGAGTCAGACCAAAGAGCTTTAACAGTGGGAGCTGCTGCTGCTTCGCTTGGCACTCAGCAATAGGAGTTAGAGCAGCGACTGGTTGGCCCGGTGTCAGTATAATGTGACTGGGTGAGGGGGCTTGCTGGTTGTCTTCGGCAAGTCGTCTCGGTGAGGCAGCACCAAAAAAAAAGAGCAGTGGAAATATGCCCTGCCACAAGGAGACGCAGGGCATTAGCCAGAAATTCGAAGTAGCCCGTCCAAAACTCTAGAGCCACGGGCGCTTGACCCCCCCCCCCCCCCCCCCCCCCTCAAAAAAAAAAAAAAAAAAAAGTTTAATTTATTATTTGAAGAAATAACAAACAACAAATTACGTCGTGAGCAAACATGATAAATTTATTTTTTATATCTGTACACGTAGAGCTGTACTGTAGGCTATAAGGTATACGATTAATCCTACTGATTGTTTATGCTACGGCGTACGGGCTTTGACTAAATGTACAACAAACAGAGAATAAAAAAGAAAAGGATGCTTGAACAAATCACTCCTACATAAGGTCGTCTGTCGGTCAACCCACTAACTCACCATTCCAAAGCAAAAACAGACGTGCGCTGCCGCAGTCCCAATACGTCAATATGCAGCCCCTACGGGTATCCGATCAGTTATCGTACGCTTTTGCCGGGTTTGCTAAAATTTACATCAGTGTTTGCACTGACAAGAAATTTCACAGCAGTGAAGCTGGGCTCAGCCGACTTTTGTTGAAATAGTTTAATTTCTCTCAAGACTCTGAAATGAAGTTTTAGGGACCGCTCGTCTGCATGCTTTTGTAGAGTGACGGGAACCAGTAACTTATCGTACATCCAACGTTAAAGCTGATGTGACGTCATTTCTCGTGCTCGAAAAGTCCCCGACACGGCAGAAGGCGACTATTCTTTGGGTCGGTGACTCGGTGACGAATGTAACTCAATAAAAAGTTTTATCTATATTTGGAGGTTGAATTTTTGAAAGGAGATGTCTCGATACGTAAGCCTGTTGTCATCGGCGGGAAAGCCTGATCGCTTGGGTTAAACACGCATAAGTGTTGGGTGTATAGGTTACGGATCGGATAACGGGATAACTGATCGGATACCCGTACGGTGTAAACTCTATCAAAAAATTCCAAGGAAAATGACATTTCACTCCAATCACTCGCGTAAACACTTGCAGGAGTGGCACTGTTGTCAATTAAAAAGATATTCGTAGCCAAGACACTACGTTGTAAGTGTGAATAAAAAGCTTCCTAACCTGGCTAAAGGTCAAACAAGGAAGGCCATTACGTCACGAAGATCACGTGGTCGCATTGTGAACTTGCGATGTGGCACCGTCTTTTACTTTGCGAAATCCCATTTTATTAGAAAGTATAAGGATCATAAACAGTAAATAAAAGCCTTTCAAGATTAAAGCTGCTTTACAACAAACATTAAAACTAGGCTACAGATTACAGAAGGCGTTAAACCGAGCGCGAGGCCTGATAGCTGGCCGGCTGTTACGGGCACCATCCCACTACTGCACGCAGATTTTTGCTATTTGAGCTCCAGGCGGACCTTCCGACGGCAGTATAACATCGACAAGTACTTTGATAAACGAAATAATTGTGTTCTTATTTCTAATTTACCCACATAACAGTTGATACAGGCGACATGAAGTATGTCGTGTCATTTTTTTACGCATTTTACGTAATTTTTAGGGTGTTAAAAAAAAAAAAAAAAAAATTTTTTTTTTTATTTTTTTTTTTTTGCCCGTCCAAAATAGCCCCTGTCGGCCAATTGCCCGTCCACTTGGACGGGTGGACGGGTGTCTGGCTAACCCTATGAGGAGACGTCTTCATATGACTGAAATACTGTTAAGCAGGACGTAAAACCCAAATCACTCACTCGCTTAGAAGTTCAAATGATAGCACTAAAACTGATAGGCATGAATGTCCATCAGAGTGGTTTAAAATGGCATATAAAACTGCCAAATTGTCAATATATTGTCATTAAAGTGGCATGGGCTGCCGACATTCACACTTTTTTCATAATTTCTAATTGTCACAACAGTAAGAGGCTTTGAAGGCCATGGTTGGCATTGGAAAGAGGAAAATCCATACAGTACGGTAAGAATTCCGCTAATTCAAGGACGAGCAATGTGAAGATAACAAATTATTAGACTGCTTTCTGCCATGTTTGGTCTAAAACAACAACAATAGCGATTGCTCGATAGGATTATCGGTAGCTTCATGCAGGAGGTACGACACCCAACTAAAAGTCTCAAACTTTTAGAGTGCTTTTCGTAATGTTTTGAGTACTTGAATTAGCGGAATTCTTACCGTATGCGGCCTATACGAACCGGAATAGTGTTCGAAAAGTAAACAAAATTGAAATAACCGGGACGACCATTTATTCATTCTAAGCCAAAGTTAGTTCAAAACAATACTTTATCGTACATTCCCGAGACTAGACCAGTAAAAAGCTTTTAAAGTATACATCTTGGAAAAAATAGCCGATAATTTCAACACTGGGTATCAACGTCACAATATCAACATTTTGGCAGCTTATGCCACTTTAACAAAAGTTTGAAATTATTTTGCTCAAGATGTACACATTTTGTTTACTTTTTGGTAGCTGTTTCAGATTGTACATGTACAGGCAACAGGATATACCAGTAGCAATCATTTAATTTTTACATGGACTTTGAAACCCTCTAATCTTCTTTCAAGACAATATTTGGGGGCATAGTTTCAATGGAGGCTATTTTCCTGTCCCCTTTTACTCATTCAAAGCAGTATTTATCCTCAATCTTAAAAATCATTAATTTTAAAAAAGTTTTTTTTTAAATTTTAATAGAAGAGCATTTTGGGTTCAATTCATGGATACAAACTTGAAGCTCTTTTTATATTGCTAAGTTAAACTGTTAAACTGTTAAACTTAACTATTATTAAACTATTCAAACTATTAGTTAAATAGATTGCAACATGTGGGAAACAAACAATGGAATATATTTTTTGTTGATCATTATCAAACAAGGAAGTTGTGAATGTGACAGAGTTAGTCATCATACCACATGGTACATGTATGGTCATCAATTATTGTGATGCATGTACATGTACCAGGAAGTAGGCTATCACATGTATAGGGTATAATTGTCATGTTAATATTCTGACAATTGCTTAAGTTATTTGGACACGAACATGTTCTAGTTTTCTACATGTACGAAGGCTGATGGAATTTTTACATTTTACTTTTCAATCAACTCAAATGGCCTGCCCGTTGGGTATGTCCTTGGGCTCAGCTGGTACAGAGATACTCAGTCCCACCCTCCCCCTAAAAAAATATATATATACAGAATTTTTACTGGGGTTCCACTTGAGTGACTGTCTTTAGTGGCATTTAGAAGGTGGTATAGATAAATAACGTAAGACTTTCGTATGGGTAACACACTTCTAGGTTTATTTAATGATGACGTTTCTGTCTTTCTCCGAAGATTCATGATTTGAAAACAGTCTTCGGAGAAAGACAGAAACGTCATCATTAAATAAACCTAGAAGTGTGTTACCCATACGAAAGTCTTACGTTATTTCCACTTGAGTGCCTTAAATATGGAATGGTTGATAAGTACATCCATACATATACTGTATTTATGAAAACTAAAACACACGTACAGGAAAAATCTTCTTGTCTAAAATACATGTAACCATGGAGACAAGTTTCTTATTGTGTTAAAAAGTTTCTAATTGTGCCTGATTGATATATCATTTAGACCTATATACCCAATCATAAATTGTTGTAATAAACTAAACCCATGATATTTCATTAGGTTGACAATTGACAGGAGCTTGCAGGCCTTAGTCAGTAGAATTTTCTGGAACACTTTGTAATAGATTGACAATGCTTACGTATCTTAAGCTACATGTATGGCAAAAATATTGCTAGACTGAGATCAAACCCCATAGGATCATGGGAAAAGAATGTGAAAATTTTGTTTCCCCCAGAAAAACATAGGTACATGTAGAAGACAGATAGGGGAGTTTAGCCCTGACCAGTATGTCTTTCAAACACTTGTTCTTTTTATGAGCAATGACTGGCCTTTGGGTCAGAGGTCGAGCCACTTAACTTTGAAGTAGTTTGTATTCTTCTACTACATGTGTATAATCTTATCTTTCAATGGTATCCAGACATTTCGGCCTGGGACATTTCGGCCTGAGACATTTCGGTACAGTACATTTTGGCCTGGGACAGTTCGGCCTGGGACATTTCGGTCCAAAGTGAAAAAGGGGACATTTCGGCCTACCTTGGTTTTAATTATATTTGATAAGAGATTTTCTCATTTCTTTCTCTTATTCTATATGAAATATATATGCTCATTAAGTTGAGCTCAAGTTGATAAATTTATCTAACCACAATAGGTTACATTTATAGCCCACCACTACATACATGTACATATATATACTGAGTGTTCAGGAAGTCACAACAAATCTTTCCCTCTTCGATTTTAATTAATGTCTATCGCCCAGGATAGACAAATTTATTTATATTTTCTTGTTAAAAGTTGTATAATAAAGTGAAAATTGTCTGCAGCACATGCCAAGGCTTTGCGCTTAAACTAAAAATTGAAAGCTTTGAGATTCATACCCTTTTGTAATTAAAATCAGAAAACATGATAATAAAGTATTGTACTAGAAACAATGGAAACAATTTTACAAATTCGCATCAATTTAAATTATTAAAACAATTTTCATTTTTTTGGTATTTGTTTAAAACCTAAATTTCAGTGGGACTGACATCAGAATGGTCTGAAATCGACTTCTTGGTGTATAAATAACTAACATCAGGTGTTTACAGAGAGAACCCATAACTTAGACGCTTAACAATTTTAGAACTTAAGTTTCTGATAGACTGTCTAATTAGTTGAGGTAATACAGTATATAAAAAATGTATTCATTAGAATTATTCCTAATTTTCGCAGCAGATAAAATTTCACTTTTTCTCTGACTAATACCTGTAACATATGTATCATGAAAGTTGAAAAGATCGTCCAGAAGCCCACTAGTATCACTGTTATAGCTGAAAAATTGCTGAATATGGAGAAAGAAATGAGAAATATACAATTAAATAGAATAAAAACCAAGGTGGGCCGAAATGTCCCCTTTATCACTTTGGGCCGAAATGTCCCAAGCCGAAATGTCCCAGGCCGAAATGTACTGTACCGAAATGTCCCAGGCCGAAATGTCCTAGGCCGAAATGTCCCGGATCCCTTTCAATGGCATTTAGAAGTTAAAAGGTTACAATAAGGTGAAGAATTACTTATGGATAACAACTTCTTGGTTTATTGGGTGATGACGTTTCGTTGTACATTGTAGTTCTTACATCGTTATCAAAGTCAAAATAAGACTACATCGAAAGGTCGTCACTCAATAAACCAAGAAGTTGTTATCCATTAGTAATTCTTCTACTACATGTATAATCTCAGCCATGTACAGTACAACCTCATGGAAGGTTCAGGTTTCCCTCTTCCTGCAGAGCCCAGTTGCCTGAGATCCAACTAATCCTAAGTCAACACCTCCAAACAAGTGAAACAATCTTGAAATAATTATAGATCAATTCAAATTATTTGCATTTACATCTACTAAGATCAGCTTTACTTTAAATTACTTTGTACGTTTGGAATTTACATTTATATAGAAAGGCAACAATTTACAAATAATTACATTTGAATGTGTATATTTATGAATACTAAAACACAAGGGCACATGTATGGAAATATAGTCTGATACAAAATGAAAGACTCGAAGAAAATGGGGCCACATCCAAATTTATCATACTACAAATTTATCATCTCAAAGATAACCATGGAATAAGTGGACTATTATTTCCCCTCAAACTTAGCCAGGACAAATGGACCTTTGGTTAACATGAATTTAACCCCCTTTTAAACATACCTTGAATGTTAAATGCAAAACACAAAACTAAAAAACAACATACATGTATTTTTAGGACATTCACAAGGAGGAAGTTTTGCTTTGAAAAAAGGTTGACACTTTAAAGTGACTTTTACCCAGCCATTGATTGATTGATTGTTTGCCGCGCTCAATATTATTTCACTTATCTGACGACGTTGCCAGTTTTATTGTGGGAGGAAACCAGGCTCTGTGCCCAGAGGAAACCCACAACCTTCCGCTGGTAACTGGCAACCATCCCACACCCAGCCATTGAAATGCTAGATGTAGTGTTTATATTTAATTTTCATTGTTTTGGCTTGATCTGGTTGAAATTTGTAATGAAAAAGAGGTATCGTATACAGACGGAATCTTGGTTGTAATATACATGTTTCCGAACCTTCAAAAGGTAAATATACATGTATGTAGATTTTTTTCTTCTTCTTTTAATCAGGTGATATTAACAAAGCCTTGGAAAGTTTTGTTGGAAATTGACAAAAATGGACGGTCAGTAATTTCAAGAAATGGCTGGCATGTTTTATAAATAATATTTTTTAAATATTCTTAGGTGGTCTGGCTGTCTATTGACATCATGCTCTTCACATTGGCATTCATCAGATATGACACGACTGAAGAGTTTTTCCTTTTGAGAATATTTACTGGGGTATGTATGATATTTTGCTTGTATTAAACCTCAGGACATAATCTAGGGTAAAAGTTTGGGCACCCATAGTACGGCTTGACAATACCATGGGTTCATGAAGTCTGCATGGAGAGAACTTCTGCTTTAAACCACCATTTCTGTATAATATGTCCCTTATATTTATGTTTTGAATACTTTTCAAAGCAGTTTTTACTTGCATTCAATATTTAAAGCAACAATCACAACATTTTTGTTCTCATATCCTGGTTTGGGCACCCAAACTGCAGAAGCCCAAACCACATCAGCCTAGATTAGGCCCTGAACCTACATGTATTACTTTGACCCCATACTCGCTCAGCAAGATTTCAATAGTAAAATTCTAAAAATATACCCGGAAGAAATATCCTTGTATCCTAGCTTGTATGATGTGAAGTTGAAAGTCTCAAGAGCTGCCAAAATAAACATTTGAAAAAAACTACATGTATGAGAGTTAAGACAATACAGTTTGGGTATATCAAACCCTTTCAAAGGAGTTTCATTTTAAAAAAGGGATATGAAACGGGATTTTCTGGGAAGTGACCATGTTCCCTTTTTAAAAAAATAATGCCCAGTAAATGGAATAACTGGAATCACCTTGAGATTACTACATGTAGTATCCCTAAAAAGCTTCTAGTTTGCACTTCTTCAGAAAAATAGCAGACAATTTCTGAGTTTAAATGAGAAAACATAACATTTAAACAGCATAGGAAATAGATTTAGAAAATCCAAATTATCATCTGCGGGTAAAGCCAAGGAGCTCGGTTCCCTCCCCCAGTATACATGCCAACTCTTGCCATGTAAGGGAAATAATCTTGAGTGTACCGAAAACATATAACATCAATAAATCAAACAACGTTATCCTCTGGTTTTCATATACATTTAAGTCCCAGGAAGATGTCTGTACTGCTTACCATGATCTTAAAGCCACACTCATATATTTCCTGCTTGCCTGTGCATAATTATGTACAGATATAACAGAAAAATCAACAATTAATTTAGTAATGTGCTAAAATGTACAAATGATCTCTGACATGTTCTAGTACATACATGTAATTCAATCAGTTTATCTGCCCTCATAATTTACCACAGCAATGGACAATGATAGTATAATGAAACTTCAGCTTGGATATATCCCATTTTAATATGCAAATGCTGAATAGAATCCTTTTTGTTGTAGAAAATATTAAATATTTCTCATGTGGTTAACTTATGTGTTGCAGAAAGCCCTTGCATTTGCCCGTGCCAGTGCTGCCAGCCTGAACTATCAGTGTATGTTAATTCTGTTACCTGTGTGCCGTAATCTTATATCATTCCTCAGAGGATCATGTACCGTAAGTGGTATTTTGGACTCGTATTTATTTATTGATAAGTCGCCTGGACACAGATAACCCAGGGGCTATGGAATTGTTTTGCTTTACATTGTACACGTTAAGCCATGTTTGCTGACCTAACAAGGAGTCAATTAAGTTTGCCAAATACTTTTAGCCTTAAGGCTTTCTGACCTTCTATGCTATGTGGAAAGCAATTTCAATTCAAGATGGGGGTAGGGTGGGTGGTTGACGTTTTGATCGGTTGCTACTTTTGTCACCAATAATAGCTGTTGAGTGCCCCAATCAATCAATCAGATTATGTTGGGGTGTCTCATTATGTAGTTAGCAAGAAATTGTTTTTATGTTGTCCTAATTAACCTTTGCTGAAGTCATTTTGTTTGAAGATGGTATCCAATTTGTTACCATTTCATTATTTTTATATACTGTTTACAGTCTCTAATTTACTACAGATTGGACTTAAATAAACAAAAACCAAAAATCACTAGCAAGTACATTTAAGGCTTGTTATCTTTAAATTGAGAGTGTCCCATAATTTTGAAGTTTTGATTTTTTTTTTGTATTTTACAGGGTTGTCGGAGGAATTTAAGAAGACAGTTTGACAAAAATCTGACTTTTCACAAATGTGTTGCTTATGCCATTTGCTTCCACACAGGTATGACAACTGTATGAAGCTTCTTTCAACAATTTAAAACAAGAGGATATGTTAGGACTAATGTTGTTGTCCAGTTTGGGAATATTTCCTTAACGTTTATACATTAGAATTAAAGCATTTCTGAACGCGTTTTATATCATGGAGCTGAATGTCAAGCATGTGGTCAAGCCTCCATCAATCAAGCAATAATTCAACTGAATAATTAATAAATCAAACAATCAATAGATCAACAAATTGACCAATCCAGAAATCCATAAATCAACCAATCAATAGATCAACGAATCCATAAATCAACCAAGAAATGAATGAACCTATCAATAAATCAATCAATCATTAAATCAATCAATCAACCAATAAATAAATCAGACAATCAATCAATTAATAGCTCAAGCAATCAATAAATCAACTTGTTTTAGTCAAGAAGATTTTCCCTGTGCCCTTGTGTTTGAGTGTTCATAAATAAATGAACTAATCCTGTCAATCAACCAATCCATCGCTCAATAATCAATCAAATTCTCTTGATAATCAACATTCCTAAATATATGCAAAATATAAAATCTTGTTAGTTGTTAATGTTTTCTTTTTTTCCAGCTGTTCATGTTGCAGCCCACTGTTTTAATTTTGAGTATTTCATCGTCGGTCATCAGAGTTCTGACCCAGTTAACAAGGACTTGTTGATGGCGTTGAGTAGTTTACCTACACAACCTAATGGAACATATGTAAACCCAATTAGGGATGGTATGACTGTAAGTCCACTCTATTACATATATTTATGGACACTAAAACACACGGGCACAGGGAAAATCTTCTTGTCTAAAATAACCATGGAGACAAGTTTCTAATTGTGTTAAAAAGAGGTATATCATTTAGACCTTTATACCCCATCATAAATTGTAATAAAGTAAACCTATGATATTTCATTAGGTTGACGACTGACAGGAGCTTGGTCTTAGTCCACCCTATTACATACATGTATATACACAGGGTTATTTTAGATTTTCCCTGTGCCCGTGTGTTATAGTGTTAAAAAATATACCGGTACACAAGGTGTTGAAAGACAATTGGACTAAAACACAAACATTCTGGTCAAAATCATTTATCAGGTTAAATTAAAGTGGCATGAGCTGCCAAAATTCTATATGTTCTCATAAATTCTGCTTGTAAAGAGAAGCTCAGTGTTCCAAGTACTGTCCCCTGAAAATTAAAAAAATTGATGTTGAAATAAAAAATATCTTTTAAGTCATTAATCTTTATGCACAAATGATATGTGCTAATAAGGGACAAAATTCAAACAGCCCGGATGTATGAGTTCAATTTTTGGGGGTTTTGCTGCTTGTTAAACTACCTAAACATACATCGACAAGATTGATATCAATGGAAAGAATTTTGAACTTAAAAAAATAACCAACAAAAGGCAAATTTTCCTATATTTGGCAGCTCATGCTACATGTACTTTAATACTAATTTAAAAAAAACTACCAATTTCAATTAGGGAAGGAAATTATACAATTTAACATTCTAGGAGACTCCCAATACAAAAGTACCTGGACTGAATTGTGGAATGTTTTTATTGTTTTTTCTTACCTTCTCCCTTCCCCATCAACCCACATATAGATTTAATACTATAAGTTCATGGTGGACACGTGTGAATCGTCTGTATAAAAATAATATATAACGGTTACCTATTTCTTTTTTCATGACACTAGTTTAATAGCCAACTATTCAAATTTTATAATAGATTATAAAACTGGATAATTTTATATTATATTGAACACAGTACAACTGGTTCTTAGAAATATTTTCGTTAAATTTGAGATTACTTAAAAAAATGGCAGAAATACTTCTACCAATTTTTGGTTGTTGCTCGATTCTAAAATCGAACTTGCTTCCCAGAGTAGCACATATTGGCACCTAAAGGTTGGCTGTTCTTAGAATATCAAATGTAGTTATAATTTTCAATCCTTTTTAATTTTCAGGAAGGATCGTTGGAATTGTTTAAGTTTGTTGCTGGAGTTAGTGGTGCAGTGATTACTCTATGTCTTATACTCATGGTCTCCTCCGCTACAGAAGTCATCAGGTACAATTTTAAAAAATTTGAAAAATAATTTATCATTTTATTTCAAGATGGATCTAGCCCAAGAAGAATTTCCGCTCAGGCATATTGATTTCATTTCCATTCCTGTTAATAATATGTGCCATAAGAAGACCATAGTTTCAGCGTAGATTTTCTTATGAAATTAACCTGGCAATGTCTTTGCATGGGTGAAATACTCCTGCTTATTAACATTACCTCATCCTTATGCAGATCTCACTTCGGGTTTAAGCATTGGCCGTTACCCAATGTTAGTAGTTTTCTACCTTTTTCACTGTGATTCGAAATTATCGTATCCGATGATGTATGTAACCAACTTCAAATTGTATGCCCTTTTTCCCCTTTTGTAGATATATATATTTATTAATACTAAAACACACGGGCACAGGGAAAATCTTGTCTAAAATAACCTTAGAGAAAAGTTATTTGTTTATGCGGGTTGATTTTATAAGCAGTTTTATACATGTACATTAATTCTGTCTGAATGATAAGTCCTGGCCATATAGACATAACTTGGCGAAAAAAGTCAGAATTAATTTCCAACACCACTATCAACGTATAGTATTTACACCAGGCTCCCTGGCGTGTTGCATCGATAGTTCTTAGAGTCAGTAATTAGAAGCAGGCACATGGCTGCACACTCGCTTTTCCATGGGTATGCGTTTACTGCACCTTGTCATTGTACAGATTCAGGACTTCATTTGTAGCAACACACAGAGCTCTTATATTTTCATTCTTTTATTCTCTTGTTTTTTTTTACAGGAGATCATACTTTGAAGTTTTCTGGTTTACTCATCATTTATTTGTCATCTTTTTCATTGGTCTGGTTATACACGGTATTCAGTAAGTTATTCTATTATTTACATGCAGATGTGTAGCTTATGAGCTGCCCAAATTCTCATATTTTTTTGGAAATTCTGATTGTCCAGAAAACTTCAGTGCTGGTAGTACCTTGAGAAACTAAATGATTGACGTTTGATTGAAAAAAATATTGATAAAGCCAGTAACCCATACCAACCAAAGATTGATTGATTGTTTGGTGTTTTACGCCGCGCTCAAGATTATTTCACTTATATGGGGGCGTTGCCAGTTTTATTGTGGAAGGACACCGGGCTCTATGCCCAGAGGAAACCCACAACCTTCTGGTGGTAACTGGCAACCATCCCACATCCAACCAAAGAAGTGACGATCGAAGATTCTTTTTATACTTGATTACTGAGTGATTTATAGCTAATTTTGTTTTAACAAATGCTTTCTATATTTGTTAGCTCATGCCACTTTGTCTGTAAACAGGCCATTAAAATGCTACTTGTAGCTAAAAGTCAATAGATGTTCAGTTAAAGCTAATGGGGCTTTCAACCAAGGCTTGTTTAATTTTGTCTGTGTATCTCACTATCTGTGTATGTTGTTTTAAAACTCAAACTTCAAAATTTTATTTTTGATTTTTCTTATTTCTAAGCACTTTCCAAATTTATATTACCAAGGAATGCACTTTGAAAATTTTGCCTCAACAAAATAATATGTTACTTTTAATAAAAACAATGTTGATGGCAGGGGTATAGTAAGAGGTCAGACCAACCTTCCTGCTTGTGTGGACTATGAGAGGTGGGGAGAAGAAGACTGTCCTACACCACAGTTTGGTAACCCTGGCGCCAAGGTATTCAACAGAATCAGTATTTTGCTGAACTAATAACATTGTAAAACTAAAATTAAGTCCCGATCCTTCTACCTTTGCAAATTTAAGAGAACTATAAAAAGATGAAGTCAGCAAAAAGTTGTCTTAACTATTTGGTTGATTGATTGATGTTTTATACCGCAATCAAGGTTATTTTACTTAAATACCGCTGTTTCCAGGGTTATTGTTTGAGGAAACCGGGTTCTTTGCCCAGAGAAACCCACCAACCTTTGGCAAATACCAGGTGACTGAAAAATCCTCTCAAACATTTTTCTTTGGACTAAGTGGGACTTGAATCCATGTCTGATTGATGGAAGGTATATGTCTGACTGAGAGACAATCAATTTGAAGACTGAGCCAATTTGAAATCATCCCATTATTCCAAGCTCGCCAGAACAATGCTGTTTTTCATGTTTTAAATTTAATTTTGCTTAAATGAACAAAATAATGTAATCATTTTTTTTTTTAAAAATTTGTCAAATCTTTTATCTGATATGTTTTTATCTTGGCTGTATTTTCTTATGCTACAGACATGGCAGTGGGTGGTTGGACCTATAGCCTTGTACTTATTGGAGAGGTTTATCAGATTTATTAGAAGTATTCAAAAAGTGACAATCACAAAGGTATGTACAACAATTTTTTACCCCTCGGGCAAATTTTGCCCGAAGGGTATTGTCGTTGCCTCCGTCGTCCGTCTGTCCATTGGTCCTTGTAAACACATTATCTAAAAAAGTCTTTAACTTACAACTTTGAAACTTCACACATTTGTTTATTGCAGCAAGTACAAGAAGCCTATTGAAAATCAACGCGCTCGGATGTTTTTTTCAAGAGTTATGCCCCTTACATTGCCGCTGCGGTAAAAAGCCTTGTAAACACATTATCTAAAAAAGTCTTCAACTTACAACTTTGAAACTTCACACATTTGTTTATTGCAGCAAGTACAAGAAGCCTATTGAAAATCAACGCGCTCGGATGTTTTTTTCAAGAGTTATGCCCCTTACATTGCCGCTGCGGTAAAAAGCCTTGTAAACACATTATCTATAAAAGTCTTTAACTTACAACATTGAAACTTCACACATTTGTTTAATACAGCAAGTACAAGGAGCCTATTTAAAATCAACGCGCTCGGATGTTTTTTTCAAGAGTTATGCCCCTTACATTACCGCTGCGGTAAAAAGGCTTGTAAACACATTATCTAAAAAAGTCTTTAACTTACAACTTTGAAACTTCACACATTTGTTTAATACAGCAAGTACAAGGATCCTATTGAAAATCAACGCGCTCGGATGTTTTTTTCAAGAGTTATGCCCCTTATATTATCGCTGCGGTAAAAAGGCTTGTAAACACATTATCTAAAAAAGTCTTAAACTTACAACTTTGAATCTTAACACATTTGTTTAATACAGCAAGTACAAGGAGCCTATTTAAAATCAACGCGCTTGGATGTTTTTTTCAAGAGTTATGCCCCTTACATTACCGCTGCTATGAACAGTCTTGTAAACACATTATCTAAAAAAGTCTTTAACTTACAACTTTGAAACTCCACACATTTGTTTAATACAGCAAGTACAAGAAGCCTATTTGAAATCAACGCGCCCGGATGTTTTTTTCAAGAGTTATGCCCCTTACATTACCACTGCGATAAAAGGCCTTGTAAACACATTATCTAAGAAAGTCTTTAACTTACAACTTTGAAACTTCACACATTTGTTTAATATATCAAGTCCAAGAAGCCTATTTAAAATCAACGTGCTCGGATGTTTTTTTCAAGAGTTATGCCCCTTACATTACCGCTGCGGTAAAACACATTATCTAAAAAAGTCTTTAACTTACAACTTTGAAACTTCACACATTTGTTTAATATGTCAAGTACAAGAAGCCTATGTAAAATCAACGTGCTCGGATGATTTTTTCAAGAGTTATGCCCCTTACATTACCGCTGCAGTAAAAAGCCTTGTAAACACATTATCTAAAAAAGTCTTTCAATCACATTTTTAAAACTTCCTACATTTGTTCAACACAGCAAGTACAAGAAGCTTATTTAAAATCGACGCGCTTGGACGTGTTTTTCAAGAGTTATGCCCCTTACAAGACTCAGCAAAAAAAACTCCATGTGAATGTGATGCATTTATGTGGAGTAGTTTTTCACTCGCAACAAATTGTCTGGAAAATAAAATATCTTCGGTTTCTTTGGCCCAGACCCGAGGGGTCCTGATGGCGACAGCCACTTATAATTGAATTGGTTCTTTATGGCCTGTGGATACTATTAAAAGTTCAAATTGGGATGGGTGAGAAGATGGTGATCTTCTTGTCGGTTGGTACCTTTGTCGCGGTATAACTATACATTATGTAGCTGTTAGGTAAGAGGTTTAGCCAAAATCAAGTTAAAAAGGTCAATACACGAACAGTGAGTGATTTTTAGAATTTAAACTCTGAATCAGTTTAAATTATACTTCTGGGGAATATTTTTTGGGCTTTTTTGGATGTATTTTCTGTCTGTATTTATTTTGATTAATTGATTTTTTTGCCCAAAATAATAAATTTGACCA
The DNA here is from genome assembly GCA_963971465.1 of Lepidochitona cinerea. NCBI lineage: Eukaryota > Metazoa > Mollusca > Polyplacophora > Chitonida > Tonicellidae > Lepidochitona > Lepidochitona cinerea. The sequence goes on along the minus strand of OZ020551.1, from coordinate 82,718,525 downwards.
AAAGGCTTAAAGATGTGCACAGTAGTGTTCTTCTCACAAAGCAATACTCCCCTTGCATTGAGCTATTTAAATAAGATACCCTTTACAAACCACAAGGAATCAGACCAGTCCGAAACTTCAGGGATTTACATACGTGGAATATCCTTGGACAGACTGCAGGTCATTTTGAATTTGGCGACCGAAATGAGGGCCCAACAAAAGTGTCCTCGTGACAATGTAGCGGACTGAAACTGTCTGTGTTTTAACCTTAAGCCTCGATCAGTTATAACTGAAGCATTGGAGGAATCCTGATACATGTACCATGTATATACTGAAACTGCGTCTGTCTTCTTTGTGTTACACAACATGTGATTTACTGGGCAAATAACTTATATAAACAAATATCTTTATAGATGATTGTAACATTTCATTAATTTGTAAACATTTTTATTTTCTCTTTTTGTCAGTAGTAAAATCATTTTATATGTGCTTCTAATCGCCATTTGTACTCAGCCCCAAAATAGGGTAATTTATTGTTAAAAAAGCGCAGACTGTCTGAGGCATATAAAAGCTGACCGATTGTGAGTAAAGACAGCCCAAGTTTATTCCAACTGCAATCAGACTTGATTACTTGCACGTCTGGGTAATTATCTCCCCTTGATGTTAATTATCTCCCCTTGATGTTGATTATCTCCCCTTGATGTTAATTATCTCCCCTTGATGTTAATTATCTCCCCTTGATGTTAATTATCTCCCCTTGGTCACACCCTTGCTTTGTGTATCCAATTTTCCTTTATATAAAAATGGGCCTTGTTATTATTTTTCTTCAGGTTGTAAAGCATCCCTCCAATGTTATAGAACTTCAAATGAAGAAATCTGGGTTCACTATGCTCCCTGGACAATATGTATTCTTAAACTGTCCTCAGATATCCAGGCTAGAATGGCATCCTTTCACTTTAACTTCAGTAAGTTTGAACAATAATTGACCTCTTTGCCAGTGGCATGTGTTTTGGACAAAAGTTCCAAACGGTTAGACAAACCCAGAGTGTTGACTTTGTGACGTTACAAATATCATGACGTCACAGAGCTATTTCACAGAGTTTGTCTAACCTTATAGAACGTTTTGGACTGGACATGTGGCACTGGGGCAGAGGTCAATATTATACCCGCTTAGTTCATTATAAAGAGATTATCTAACGTGAGCCAGTGTTTTATGATGATTTTTGGCGAGTGACTTTGGGAATTAATAAACAAGAGGGATATTCATGGTAACACACTGGCGCGAGTTGGATAATCTTTTTCTCACACTGCACAAAAAACATATCTTTTTAGTTTTAAAATTCTACTCTTCTTAAAAAATAAGTTATGCCACTCTACTTTCATGATCTGAAGATAGGCTGGGGACCTATTCTTGCCCTAAAATGATACCACCAGTGGCAACACACCAGACCCGATAAATATATGATTGGTGCTAGACATTTCATAATAAAGTCAAAATGACTGATGGCAAAACCATTTTGTGACGTCAGTTTTGACAGTTCGTTTCTGATGTCATAGTGTTTCTTACCTGTTGCTTATCAAGACAATAGTCTTGATAGACAGTATAATCAAAAATTATTTCAACATTTTTTTTATCAATCAAATTTTTCTACATATTGAGTGTATAAATTTTAGTGATGTTTTATTTTAATTGTAAGCTATAATTAATCACTTTAATAGGATTGGTTTATTACTAAATGTTTCTACTGTCTCCTGATATTTGAATATTTCTGATTAACAAGGCCCCAAAAGATGATTACATTGGTGTTCATATACGTTGTGTTGGAGACTGGACCAAAGCTCTGGCTGAGGCTTGTACTGGAGGAGATGGGCAGGGCACACAGGCATCCAAACTACCCAGGTAATTCTTCTATCAATTTTTGCCAATTTGTGTTTCAATCCGCTTAGATTGTAAAAATATATATTGCTGTTATTTACATAAAGATGAGGTTTCCTGATCACCATTGGTAATGTTTCTATTTTCAATGGGCCGCTTGATATTGAGTTTTATTTGGGAACTCTTTTTTTCCTCTTTGTTATTGTCATGAAACATATTAAATTTTGGTGAATCAGTGGTGGAACTTAACGCTTGCCCGCTTGCCAAATGCAAGCAAAGTCAGTGTCGGGCAAGCTAATAACGTCAATCGCTTGCCCGCGAGTGCAAGTGGATTTCAGATTCTAAAAAGAAAAATCCGGTCAACGAGCAATAAACTCACGTAAATATTCTTGTCGTTGCCGCGAATATATCAAAGTTTGTTTTCGTTTGAAAACCGTGCAGCACAAACGCAAGTTTCCGGATGTGCGCAGTCGACTATTTCGCAGTGTGAAATCTCCCACGAACTCATTATTGACTTTACACAGCTATTAGGCTGTTCGCTCTCCTCCGTTCGTGGAGAGTGCGCCAGCTAGAAAATCTTGCCGAAAGACAAACACCTGTGTCAGATTAACAATTTTTAAGAATGGAACGATTTTTAACTAATTATCGGGCAAAACCAAAGGCAAGTCCTCCCTCCACTTCTTCCTCAGAGAAAAATAAACTTTACGATAGCACTAAAAGATCAAGGAATTTTGTAAATGCATGGAGAGAAGAATTTCCGTGGGCTACGGAAATAACAATCGAGCGTAATGCAGAAAAGAATAATTATATAATTTGCACAATCTGTCGCCAGTACACGTTGGACTTAAAAGAAAACCCGACTGAATTTGAATTTCAAAACAAACCATATCTTTATGGGTCCTCAACTTTTCGTAAGACGTCGTTGCAGTATCATGAAAGAAGTTCACAACACTGTGATTACATGAAACGTAAACAAAATGAAAAAGAAACATCACGCCTTGTCAGTTTATTCAGAAATTCGTTTGCAATTCTTAAACATGGAAAGCCATGGACAGATTATGAATTTCTCTGTCGGCTAGATTTAATCAAAGGGGTAGATGTGGGCCAGACGTATCTTAACCGTAAGAGTGGTATGCAATTTGGACGGAGTATATGTCAGGTTATACTTAATTCCATGTCAAGTGAATTTTTAAAAGCAAGATTTTTCACGGTTATGATGGACGAGGCGACAGACAAAAGTCATAATGAGCAAGTCATTCTTTATGTAAGGTTCTCCATTGATGGGCACATTAGTACAAAATTCTGTGGCATATTTAGGGTTTCCCGGGCGAATGCTAGGCAGATATCTGACGGAGTCTTGGCCTCTCTCCGTGGCCGGCTTGGATGGAAATGTGATCGTCCGACTTTAGAGTCTCAGCATGAAAGTCATTCAGATGAAATTGAAACTAACATTCAATCTGAATCACAGGATGAAGATATTGACTGTTTTTCTAGTGACGGTGAGGCTGAATCCGATTCCACCATGCCATTTGAAAACACCCCAATAGATGCTGCCAAAGTAGATAGTCGCCCCGATACGAGTGCACAGCAACAGCCTCAACTTATAAGTATGGTCTCGGATGGGGCTAATGTTTTATCAGGTAGAAAGGCTGGAGTTCAGGCAATTTTAACTAGGGAGGTAAACAGTCACATGGTATATATTTGGTGTGTAAGCCACAGGCTGCAACTAGCACTAAAAGATGCTTTAAAGAAGGGTTGCAAAGAATTTCAAGATCTTCATGATTTACTCAAATCCCTTTATCTCTTTCATGTAAATTCCAACGTAGTTCACTCGGCATTCCAGGAGGCTGTCCGCGTTAAACAGATAAAACAGAGTGCAGCCATAATAAGAGTAGATGGCACACGCTGGGTTACACACATGTTAAAGGCACTAACTAATCTTTTGAACACCATTGACTGCCATCATGACTGTCTAGCAGCTTTACAGGGTGCTGACAATTTTAGTGCCGCACAAAAAGCAAAATCAAAGTATTTTGAGAAAAAGCTGTGCCAAACTGCGTTTTTTGAATTTATGGTTTTCATCCTCGATGTTCTCAAAGCTCTCTCAATTTTTTCGTTAGATTCACAAACACATAGCGCGAGCTATCCAGCTGTACAATTGTCTTTGGACAATTGTACTGACAGATTGGAGTTGTTGAGACAGGATACCAGTCGTGGCACTAATTGGCAAAAGTATGCCAGCGGTCACTATTCAAAGGCCCTGTCCCAATGCAGAATGACGGGCGACGGTACGTTATCAGAAACAACAAAAATAAAAACTCAGGACATTGTTCTAGATTGTATTAGGCAACGTTGTTCTAGCTCAGTACCTGTTGAGCTTGATAGGTTATTTCCCATATTGAACTCAACCAACTGGAAGCAAAATAATCTGTTCAGCCTTGACCATGTTTCAGCTAATGGTATTCGTAATTTTAAAATTACCGTGTGGATGGATGAGGAAATTGTACAAGCCATGGAGTGCCCATGGATAAAAGATCAACTGAACAAACAGGGTGTTGATGTGGATGAAGTACTTGTTGAATGGAGAGCATTCAAAAGAAAACTACCGCATCTAATTATTAATTGGGAACATCCAAAACAAATACAGTGGTCTTTTATTTTGAGTCAGCTTGGGGAAAATTTCATAAACCTTACGGCTTTGGTTGATTTTTTGGGAACTTTTGGAATCTCCAGTTCTGAGGCAGAACGAGGTTTCAGTCAGTTGAAGGTTATTAAAACGGATAAACGATCCAAACTGCTTCAAACACCACTTCAAGACCAGATGCTAGTTAAATTAGAAGGTCCGTCAATGGAGACGTTTGATCCATTACCTGCCATTAACGCCTGGTATAAAAACAGCATACGCTCAAAACGGCCATCATTCATGGAAAATCAAGAAAATGTCAAGTTTGGGCCAAAGCCCAAACAGGCAAAAATGGGGTTTTAACAAACCAACACAGACCATTTCAGATACATTGACTTTTACATATTTGAAAATCAGTCAAATTGTTCCGTATTCATATTTTATTTAGAGACTGTCAAGTTATAAGGCGGGTTGCACAAAAGAATACACCAAAAAAAAAAAGAAAAAAAAAGTTACTTCCATATAATCTAAGCATGATCTCCTCATACGTTGCAACAATCACCGATTGAATTGTTCACAAAATGAACCAAGGCGGATTTTTTTTTTGTGAAAAGGTTACTTCTATGTAATTTGTATTTGATGGCATACAGAGTAAGGAATACAAAGTTTACGTTTGTTCAACATAATTTTATTTTAAAAGTATATAGTCGGAGTTTTTGACTCCAAAATGACTATTTTTTCACACCGACGGTCCAAAATACGGCCGTCAGAATAAAAAAAATGAGTAATTTTGGACTCAGAAACTCGGACTAAAAAGTATGTTGCATCGTTTTCAAATTAAAACATACATAGAAAAGCAAGCAATTTGTTCACTAGTTTCATTTCATATAAATTTACCATCAATTGTCTCTGCTACTAGAAATGTGTTTTGAAGCATACAACTAAAACACTTTCTATCTTTTGAAGTCTCTCGTATTTCAACTATAAATCTTCACAGCAAAACGCCGCCTTTCGTCTGTCAACGGTCTTGTGTGATTGACAACTAATTCATTTGTTACATTAACCAATCAAAACAGCAGAGACGATTACTGCTCATTACTATTCAGGAATTGTTCATACATTAGCTTTTGAAGGTAACAAGCCTAAGCATATGATCAACCAATCCACAACCGCTTCGCTTAGAGATACAGTCCACCTAACAAGTGGCACCGGTAGTTCATAGCATGCCTTGGAATTTCCCTTTCTTGTCCTACATCCTTCGAGTACAGGTTTTCTTTTAGGCGTACCTGTGATTAAACTAGCAATTTTTAGCACGGTACGTTAAAGTTAGGTGGTAGATCATATAAATAAAAGTTAAACATGGCATCCTACACGTCTCGATTTCTCATTTACCGCATACGACGAGTGAAAAAAAATGGCGGCCATCGACAATTGGACCCCCAATAATGTCTGACCATGTTGATTTTCTAGTACATGTATACAAATGAACGCATGAAATGGCAAGTGATTTTGACCGCGGGCAAGCTAATTTTGTGACTCACTTGCCCTGATGGCAAGCACTGAAAAAAGTTAAGTTACACCACTGTGAATTCAAGGATTGACCAAGTTAAGCTATATAAGTGAAAGATGGACAACACAGCAAAGGGGAATTATCTTAAAGCTTTTAAATATAAGAAAAAGTTTGTTGAAGCAGCATTGGTTAATTATTCGTCATTTTTGTCAAGAAGTACATGTACAATACAAGAGCTTTCAGTTGATATCAGTCTCAGCAATGTTTCCATAAGCATCACAAACCATAGAATATACATGTACTCCCCTCATATTATACAGCCCAGCTATTGGAAGTTTGTCCTTTATTTGCTCCATGTCTTTGGGTCTTACAGGGTAGGCCTGCTGCCTTAAGTGGTATTTCATGATAGTGATTTTAAAGGTACTTCAAACACTCAACTTTTCTTTGCAATTGTAGTTCATGAAAAAAGTGTGAATTTTGGCAGCTTATGCCACTTCAATAACTCTTTTTAATAGTTACTTTCTTCTTGTTTTTATAATGATGATTTTAAGTTTGACTTTTGTTCTATTTAGGATTGCTATAGATGGACCATTTGGTACGGCTGCAGAGGTATGTTTTATGAGGAAGTTATTTTTCTCCCACACCACCAGCAATTGTGATGGTTGTGATTTCTATCTGTAGATTTCTATCTGTATTTACACAGTATATTTATCTGTATTTTAAAGTGGCTCAGTCGGTTAGATTGATAGTTCCACAGGCCAACACATCTTTTGATGAGGCGCGGGTTCTAATCCAACTAAAACTAAATAAAGATTGAATAATTTCTGATTAGATTTTTCCCTCAATCACCATATGTTGGAGAGTTGCCGGGTATTCGCTGAAGGTCGGGGTTATCTCTTAGCAAAGAACTCTCTTTCCTCCCCGCTAAAACTGGCAATGCCGCCATATAAGTGAAATAATCTTGAGTGTGACTTGAACATCAATCAATCAATTAATCTATTGATTTGGGCATAAGTGTAACTTTCATCTTGGTGGCCCTGCAAAATTATCTTTAGCAAAGCTTTAATGTTATAGAAAATTTTCATGTTTTTTTTTCTTTGATCTCACTTTAGTGTTTAATTTTAAGGCCTGTTGTAAAGAATCCTTTTTGTTTAGGATATTTCCCGCTACCAGGTGGACGTGATGGTTGCTGCTGGGATTGGGGTCACACCATTTGCTTCAGTTCTCAAAGATATCTGGTGAGTGTGTATATCTATATCTGTTTATATCTTTATCTTTTATATCGTTATGCGATCATCATGTGGAAGGGTTGACAGGTACTCGCTGAAAGTGAGAGCTTTCCTCCGGGCAACGCTGCCATAAAAGTGAAAGAAGCGTCCAATTGAATCCAACCATCGAGTCCCTGATTAAAATGCCACCTATTTTATACAGGTTAGAATTGTGTGTTTGAATCTCACCATTGGGTCAGAGCTTACATGTACTTCCCACCCAGAATGTAAATTTTCCTGCAAACTGGGCTCTAATTCAATGTATATCATCATAGGTTTTACGTTACAAATTTGGCAACAAACTTTCATATAAATGACGTTTTTTTGGCGGGCTACATCTTTCGTTCACAAAAATTTCATGCAGAGGAAATACAAAGTTAGCACATCACAACAATCAGATCTTGTACATTGTATGTTTTATTACAGGTACAAATACTGTGACCCGAAGTCTGAAATGAAACTAAGAAAAGTGTATTTTTACTGGATTTGTCCCGACCCTTCAGCCTTTGAATGGATTCAGGAGTTATTACAATCCCTGGAGACTCAGATGGCAGAACAGGGCAAAACTGGCTTCCTTCTTTACAATATCTACCTCACTAGGGGATGGGACAAAAACCAGGTGAATTATTGATAATTGACCTCTCACCTGGCAGTAACTAGCCTCACTCTTTAAGTTTTTCAACAAATATCTGGGAAAGGAAAGTTTTATTGACATTAGAAACTATAATACTCAGTCATCATTCTTGTGTCTTTTCTTTTCACAAAAATATTAATTTTTATTTTTTTGAAAAATAACTACTGTACTGTATAAATATGTTGAAATACAAAATGTTCGAATTCACAACTTGTATACATTTCTATAAGTGAGACACATATAAGGAAATTTGCTTAATTTAGAATGAAATCAATAGAATTCTGCATAAACTAACTATAATAGTGTTTGAACTGCTATGTTTTATAGGCCAGACATTTAGCGTTAAGTCACGAGGCAGCTGAAGACGCCATCACAGGGCTTCAACAAAAAACTTACTTTGGGCGACCAAACTGGGAACAGATTTTCACCAACATCTCTCAAGAGCATGAAGGGTAAGTAGAGATTTTTCTTTACATTTAATAAAGGGTGACTGAGTCAGCAGAACGATAGTCTCCGAGTTCAACGCTGACTGGTTATTTTCACTCCGTCACCACTTGAGGTTACTGTAATCTCCCAGCACGGTTTGGTAGTTGAAGTTCAGTCTGTGGGGAGCTTGTGCTTGCTTTACCTTATAACGGACAACATCTCAATAGGATGTAGGAGTACCTTTTCGAGATTTTTTAACTTTTAAAAACTACCTTTACCTAAATGTAGAAGATTGGTATTAGCATATAGCTCTTATTTCATCCTTTTTTAGACCACCATGATCTCATGGTGGTCTTATCAAATCGCTTTTTGTCCGTGGTCCGTGGTCTGTCGTCCGTCGTCCGTCTTCCGTCGTCCGGTGTCTGTAAACTTTTCTTGTGATCGCGATTCCAAGAGAACTACTGGTCGGATTTTCATCAAATTTTACAGACATGTTCCCCTTATGGTCTAGTTGTGCAACATCTATTTTTTTTGCTCATTTGCATATTAAAATGGCCGCTGGTGGCCATTTTGTGATTTTTACCTACATTGTTTGTGATCGCGGAATCTAGAAAACCACCAGGCCGATCTTGATGAAATGTTTTTGTATTGGTTCCCCATATGGTCTAGTTGTGCAACATCTATTTTTTTGAGCTCATTTGCATATTAAAATGGCCGCTACGCGACCATTTTGTTTTTCTATTTTTTATCACTTTTCTCTCTTGTGATCGCGATTCCAAGAGAAGTCCTAGTCGGATCTTCTTTAAATTTCACACGCACGTTCCTCCTATAATCTAGTTGTGCAACATATATTTCTTTTGCTCATTTGCATATCAAAATGGCCGCTAGGCGACCATTTTATTTTTCTACTTTTTATCACTTTTCTCCTAAAGTAATGAGAGGATCTTCGTAAAACTTTGTACGCAGGTTAACCCTATGGCCTCGTTGCGCACTATGTACGTTTTTGCTCATTTGCATATTCAAAATGGCCGCTAGGCGACCATTTTATTTTTCTTCTTTTTGTCACTTTTCTCCTAAAGTAAAGAAAGGCTAGGATTTTCGTAAACTAATTTACGCATGTTAGCCCTATGGTCTCGTTGCGCACTCTGCACTTTTTTGCTCATTTGCATATTCAAAATGGCGGCCACTGGCCATTACTTTTTTTATCACTGTTCTAAAGTAATGAAAGGATGTTCGTAAAATGTTATACGCAGGTTAACCCTATGGCCTTGTTATGCGATCTCTGCTCATTTGCATATTCAAAATGGCGGCCGGTAGCTTTTTCTGTGATTGCCATCTACATAGTTTGTGATCGCGGACCCACCAAAATACCAGGCGGATCTTGATGAATTTTTTTTGTGTTGCTTCCTCATATGGTCAAGGTATTTTTTTCGTCGTTGATGTTTTCATTTAACACATTCGGTACCGCTGTCGCCATTTGGCGTTAGAGTGCTAGCCTGCTTCATTACCGAAGACATCGTATGGCGACAGCAGAAGTCGGCTAAAACCCCACTGACGCCGTATGGTTATTTTTTCTTACAACTTCAACTGATTTTGAACATGCACAAATAAAATCACATGTTGCATCTGTTGGTTGCTTTGTGTTTTGTTTTGTCAATCTTCGAATACGGTTAAAGAGGTTTAATTTACTTTAACGGCCGCGCAATTCACTGATAACTTCCAACTTTGTCCAAGTTAGAACGGACACTTCAAGCATACGTATATAACAAGAAAATGTTAAATTTGACAATAAAAGCTTGTGGAATTCCTTATATTTACAGCTTCAGATCTTAATATATATTTTCCCTGTTTCCAATATACTGAACGTGAGTGAGATATTTAAATATATAGGATTTAAAAGTGCTAAAATCGGGTGGTAAAATTAGTTCCCGCTGTCAATCACAGGGCCCCTACCAGGCATTTTAAAAAGCATGACCCAGTTAAAGTTAAATAAGCTATTTTTGGCACTGAGGGCGTTATTTTGGAATTTCCTAGTCCATAGTAGTGGAAAAAAGGCATTTATTGGAGCTTTATTAAACCTCAGAGTGAAATTGCAATCCTCGGGTCATTTTAAAACGTACCAAAATCGACTCCTTTCAGATTTCCAAGGGCGACAATAAGAATAAAAGTTTACATGTATCTTGTATCTTGCATGTTGCCGGCCGCCACGGCTTATTCGAAGTCGGTAAAATGGCCTTCTCGAATTTGGATTTCAAACGCCTAAATTCTTTCCAAAAATGTAACAATAATAAATATTTTTAAAGGAGAGTGTTCCCTAAGACACTTAAGAAGATCCATATTGTATTTTTCGGAGTTTGAAAGGAAGGAATATTTCAAAATGAAATGAAATACACGGCAACGTACAATCACTATTTTGCCGATCGAATTTGCATTCAGGCAGCTATGTACAGCAACTGACTTCGCAATTGTAAATGCTATTTACCAATAAAGTAACTGAAATGTTTTTATTCAATCATGTATTTATATTAAATCGTGCATGAAGATTTTTTCATAACAGTTCACTAATTTCTGAACGAATCGGGAAATTTTTTGCCATTAATTTTTAAACTGACTTTCGTCATGTTTAAATTTTTACTCATCAGACGAGTGATACGTCGCCCATTCTTCACTTTTCACGGGCTATTTTTGACAGATATACATTATCTTTTGATTTGTAAACAAACACTAAATGCATCTTGATAACATGTGTACAATCGTTTTGGATTTTGTAAATTTTAATTGTGTACAGGACTCAAACAAGCGATATCACTGACTGGCCTGTGTGCAAGTACATATAGCTCCGGTAAGTAGCGTTAATGTGCGGCCTCCTTGAAGGAAGTTGGTTTTGAGTTTTCAGATAACAGGCACTATCTACCGAAGAAAATTTGTTCTTGTCCAGCCAGCCACCAACTGAAGAAATAAATTTCACATATCAAATTTGCGATCCGTTTATAAGCAGCCTCACTTTCTGATAGTGTTCTATGGTGGGCTAAGATCAGTTCACTGATCTCTTGTTTTAAATGACAAACAATAACATTTTTTAGTAAATACTGTTTTATTGTAAAATTTCCTATATTTGCCAGCTCAGTCCAATTTAACCATGACTGGAATTTGATTCAACGTCTATCATAGTCAGTCATTTAATATACTCATGGATTTTCAGAATTTTACACTACTCTTAAATCAGAACTGAATTCTTTATTGTTTTTTTCAGAACGAGTATTGGAGTGTTTTTCTGTGGACCTAAAGTACTTTCCAGAACCTTACATAAAATGTGTAACAGATTCTCTTCTGGAAACCCATCCGGAACTCATTTTTATTACAATAAAGAAAACTTTTAGAAATCCTACAAACATATATTTTTAATGTCAGCATGATCGACTCATCTAGATTCTCATATTTACTCGTCTACTCAGCATTCTATTTGGAAGGCTTGTCAGGTACCCACCTAAGGTCAGGGTTTTTTTCTAAGGGCAACCCGATTTCCTCCCCTGCTAAACATGGTTATGCAACCATATAAGTTCAATAATGTAGAGTGCAGCGTTAAACATCCACCTATAATATTTACACCCAACACTGTCTGCCAAAGGAATTTTTTTTTTCATTTGTTCTATCAGAAGTCTATCAAGGGGAAGTATGTAACTAGCCATCTCCCCGTATAAACGGCATTGTCCACAAGCCAGCTGGAGTCAATTAACTACTACAGCGCCCTCTGCCAGTTTTGTTTGAATCCTGCCCAAATATAAAAACGCCCCCTGGTGTATATGACTGAAACTGAAAGTATCAACACTACGGATGACAAGGTAGTTGGCAAGCTAGCAGTGATGATGAAAATAAACGTGGTACAATCGCGAAGTAATGAACAGTGAATTCAATCGCCAAACTCTTATGGTTTGATTTAGTCGCTTGTGTCGAATGGCCTCGATCACTGCCTGGACAGTTCACCGGCCTCCGGCAAACAGCCCTCGTCTGACAGAGGCGAGCCCAGCGAATGAGCGATAGCATCTCCTGCGAAGCGACTTTGTGTGTCGGATTTCAATTTTTTTATCAATAACTTTACCGTTACTAAAGAAATTATTCACATCACATGTTATATAATGAATATGTATTTAGATATTATATTCAAAAGTTTCTATAACACTGCTGCGCAAAAAGGCTTTTCCCACAATTCCAGAGTAATTATTTCGGAAATTGTTTTATGCGCAGAGGATACCAGGACTTTTGCCTTGTGCGCACAAACGTCATATGATGCGTTATTTCAGCTGGCTTGTGGACAATGCCGTTTACATGGGGAGATAGCTAGTTACATACTTCCCCTTGATAGACTTCTGGTTCTATTTATTCTAAAGTATCTAAAATGCAGGTATTTTGCTATTTATATTTATTTATCAAAACCTAAAAAGCGAAATCCATGTCAAATTGTGAATGCAATGCGTTTAAAATCTGCTTTCCTGTCCACCACACACAAAGTCCATCTTTATTCCATGTGACATAAAACAAATAAGTCATAAACTTTAAGACACTAGTCATATTCCAGCAACCATTGCGATTCTAACTTTGAATTTAAAAGGAAAAAAAACCACAGAGTGATATTAGTTTACCATAAATATTTGTTTTGAATATTTTATATTTATTAATGAACATACATGTACATTCCAAGATAATAATTGTATGCTTCCAATAAAAAGTGCCTTCTCATGTTTTGATATTATTGTCTTTTGTAATGAAAAATCTATTACTGTTCTATTTATACACTAAAATTTAAAAAAAATAAAATTCACCAAGTTTAAATATAATAATATGCGTGTTGTTATTTTTTAAAACCGTTTATTAGATTATCAGATTATTTCTTTTCCCCCGTACTTTTTGAGACCGAGGGCGGCCTTGGTGGCTCAGTAGATTAGAGGGATAGTCCCTCAGTCCCACACATTTGAATCCCACTCAGACCAAAACAAATTGAAAAAATTCTGAGTGGGTTTTTCACTTGATCGCCATATGTGTAGGAAGCAGAGTTGCCAGGTATTCGACGAAGTTCGGGGGTTTTCTTCGGGCAAAGAGCCCGATTCCACCCCCACCCCGGGCAAGGCCGCAATAAAAGTGAAATAATCTTGAGTACGGCGTTAAACATCAATCAATCAATCTTGAGGCTGTGAAAATATAGTAGCACACACACACAACTACCGTAGACTATACGTAAAAAGCAAAATACTGACTCATATTCGTTTTACTTTGATCTCCGCTTGCATTTTTACTCGTCCATAATTCAAATGTCCGAGACAAAAAGCAGGCTGCCAACAGGACCGCTTGGGTTGGGTCTACAGCAGATTGCGACAATTGCTGAATAAAAACCCTGAATGCTGAACGTTTTTCACTCGATGGCGCTATTTTGGAATGTATGTTGGTGCCCGGCGGTTTCATCCGAGCAAACTCGTAACTCCGCCATATTTTTATGTCTCAATGTGAGGGTGCTTACTGTACTTACATGTATGCTGTCCCGCAACTAAGGCTTGTCTGCGAGGTATCTCCAGAACCGCTGGCCGAAGTTTTAGGATTTATTTTGTAGCTTTTTGGGGTCCTTTGTAACTGGTCTACCTGCACACGCATGTGTCTCATCCTGGTATACTTACTTGCCGGTCAGGAGAATACTGATCGTTTTGACGTCTCTGCGTCCGTCCTTTCTTCCGTTAGCTTCCAATTCGGATATTTTCATTGGTTGTTGCTCTGTCAGCAAGATATCTTGTGACCCGTTGGTCAGCAATTTATACAATTTTATCTTGAGCGGATTCGTGCAACCTTTGTAACCCGTTGGTCAGCAATTTATACAATTTTATCTTGAGCGGATTCGTGCAACCTTTGTAATTGCTCAAGTTTTGGGATCTGTACGTCTGTCTGTACTCCGTTAGCCTCCGATTAAGATATTTCCATTGGTTGCTGCTTGTCTGACAGATACTTCCTGAAGCACTGGTTGTAATTTTTTAGCTGATTAGTGGGGACATTTGTAATTGACTTAGTGTTAGCGTTTGCACGCCCGCTCCTTCGATTCGGACATTTTTATGTGTAGCTGTTTTGGACAGAACTACTTGTGACTATTTTACTTAAATATCGTTCTGTTGGTCATCAAGTTTTGTTTGTTTGGTAACTGAATTGTCTTTATGTGTGTGTGAAAAGGTATAATGTTTTGGTACCACAAGCTTCTAGTTTCAACTGAAATAACCTCGAGTTTAGCGCAAAACACTATCAATCATTGGTTTCCGGTTAAAGCGTTTGATTGTTGGAATAAGGACAGCCCGTAGTTGTCAAGGCGCCTGAATGAGGTAATGTATTTCAGTCAATGTCAAGTTGTTTACTGTTTGATCTAAAGGTCATTGATCAACCTTTCGAAAGAAACAGTCTTTGTACCCCAGTCCTCACGACCTGATAGCAAAGTACATAAAGTTCACAAGCGCAATAATTTTCAAGCTTCTTTGTTTTTTATCTTTCTTGTTAAAGTGACATGAGCTGCCGAAATTCGGATAATTTTCATCAATTCAGATTTATTCCGATTGTTAAGGAGAGCCCTGAAAAACTGAAGGATTGACGGTAAGATAAAACGTATCGGTAAAGCCTTTAACCCGAACGAACAGAAGATGTGTGCTCATAACTGGTGCAATTTAAATAACCAGGATGTATGAATACATTTTTTGTTCCTCATAAAACTACCTAAATGAACACCCAGAAGTTTGGCATCAACGTAAAGTCTTATTTTGTATTTTTGATAAAACTGACCAACAGTCAGCTGACTGTTTCAGCAAAGAAGTAAAACGGGATAGAGGAAACAGAGTGCACTAAAAAGCTGCTGAATGGCAGAGCTTGAGAAAAATAGCTGATAATTTCTGCATTCTATTTTAACGGAAAATATCAACATTTTCATAGCTCGTGCCATAAAGTGGCTCAACTTTTAATCGTGGTTTCAGACGACGCGGCGCGGGATATGTATGATTGATTGGCAAACATCCCACTTAAGACGATCGTCTGAAATTCCAGTCGTAATATTTTGTGGACGGAGCCACGAATATTTTAATATTTCAAAGCACGTCCTTTAGCCTACTCCAAATGCGTATATTCTCTTGACATTCAACAATTCTAAAAGAAAAGTATTTTGGCAGCTCATGCCACTTTAACTATCTCTATTCCCAAGCATGCACTTGGATCTAATCAGTGCATATTTGTATCCAATCTTATACGGATCTCCCGAGAAGGCCGATACCGATTTGAAACGTGTTGAGACAACGTCCCGCTTTTCGGCGAAAGCCTATAACTTTCGAAAGCGCTCAAATATACAGCGCCCAGAACTAATTGTAATAGAAGCGCGAGGATTGTAGAAGGTTCGCCATTTTAAACACGTAAGTCTACGCTTGGCATATACAACCGATCGGGTTTTCCTTTCGAAAAAATCGTTGACCGATACAATAAATGCCTTGAAATGAATGGCCAATCTTTTCTGTCTAGATATTCATTCCCATTTTGTCGAATTATAGGTCAGAGTTATTGCATAAAATCCATATCTAGAGCTGGTTGGAACAGTTTCCCACGGTCACGGCGGCCATGTTTTGTTTTCTCAGCCATTCAAGAATCATCTTATTCTACAAATGGCTGCGGTCCGTACGGCTGTTCGGGTCTCACATTAACATTACATGCCAGAGCTAGGCTCAGAACATGCATGTTTGTGTAGGCTCAAATTATAGTCTTTGTTTTTTTTAAAGGGATATACATGGCTGTGTTTATAGGATTCTTCCAAACAACAAAACAAAAATGAACAACAACATGGCCAATTTAAGAATTTCTATAGAGCTATACAAATACAAGAAATTACAAATTAATGTACATAAGATTTTTATATTTTAAGAATTTTTTTTCCAGTTTGTGAAATTTTCGTTTTCAAGGTCGGAATATGCTCTGGGAAAATCAGTTTTTGACACAGAAGTTACATTTGCAACTTGTCCAGTTCTCTTCCCATTTGACAAAGTGCAAGGGCACACAAAATGTTAACTGGGACAATCTAGTTTCCATCACAGAGGTTACATTTGGGACTTGTCCAGTTCTCATCCCATTTGACAAAGTGCACACGGCAGACAAAATGTTAACTGGGACAATCTAGTTTCCATCACAGAGGTTACATTTGGGACTTGTCCAGTTCTCGGCCCATTTGACAAAGTGCACACGGCAGACAAAATGTTAGTTTGATACAGTCGTCGCATATTGAACCCTGGAAAAAATGTATATATAAAATTTCAAATTAAATTTGATAGAATCAATCTGAACCAAAACTGAACACTTCACAATTGGTAAAAAAAGTATGCCTTCAAGGTTTGGTGTCGGTGTGTTTTTTGCCTTTAAATTGTTGCAGAGGTCGAGATAGAATTAAAATTTCTTCCTGCTTTCGAATTTGTAATTTGTTCTATTCACATATATATTCGTACATTGGTTATTTTTTGGTGTGGTTTATATGAATTACTCGGTGATTTTATACCTTGTCCTTAAAGTGGCATGAGCTGCCAAAATGTTAATACTTTGACGTTGAAACAGAATGTTAATATTATCGGCTATTTTTCTAAAGACGTGTAATTCAGAAGCTTTTTAGTGCTTCTAGTCTCGAGAACGTAGAATGAATGAATGGTCGTCCCGGTTATTTAAATTTTGTTTACTTTTTTAACACTATTCCGGTTTGTATAGTCCACATGCTGTGTGGATTTTCCTCATTCCAACGCCAATCATTTAGTTTGTCGATGGCCTTCAAAGCGTGTTACTGTGGTGACGATCAGAAAAGTGTGAATTTTGGCAGCTCGTGCCACTTTTAAGTTCATGTTTATTCCATTATAACAGACTTTTCAACCAGAAGAAGAAAGTCGTGACCTGTTCCTTGAGAACACCTCAACCTTAAATTGACTGGTTTAGTCGGGGAAGGCATAACCAAAGTTATCTTTCCATAGATACCTTAATAAAATGTAGCAGCCGTATTTTTGTTCTCAGGGCAATGATAGCTCCAGGTATAAACGGGATAAAACAAGACTCGCCGGCCCTTGACGATAGATGGAACTGATAACAAAATGTACAAAACATCACTGCAACACCTGTACAAAATAGAGGAGATCAAGTAAAACGAAAGCAGTCCCCTCCCCTTTTTTCAGATAGAAACCTTAGTGTAGCAATGATATATCCCAAGTTTCATGAAATTTGAAACAACGGTTATGTCCAACATGGTAACCAGCTTTTTGGTCCAAAATTTGAACTCCTATGTAACCTTGACCTTTGGAACGATGTTCGTAAAACCAGACCAAGCCTATAAGCATCTGCTTTCAGGGGCTGCTTAATTAAAATAAAGAATATCACAGGTGAATTAAAAAATGTATAGACCACCGCCATCAGCACTCTTCGAGTTTGTAAAAAACACGATGTTGAGGGAAGAGGGGTGGGGTGAGGGGTTATACATGTAAATGAAACACTTGGTGATTGATTGATGTTTTCCGCCGCACTAAAGATAATTTCACTTACATGTTGGCGTACTCATCCCCGAGGAAACCACCCACGAGTACCTGGCAAATCTCTCACATAGAGCGATCAGCTGAAAAGCCCACTAAGATTTTTTTCTCGGGAGTGAATTGAATCCGAAACACTTTTTGATTGATTGATGTTTACGCCGCACTCTTAGATTATTGAACAAATATGTTCCAGGTTAAGTAAGGGATGAGCTAACACTTTTGAGATAACATGAAATAAAAATCTTACATTGTCCATGTTATATAGCCTTCTTGTATTTGATGTAAAAAAAAAGTTTGAATGTAATAAATGAAATAATGTTAACAAGGATGTTAATAGCAGCCAAGCTCCAGTTTGTTGTCAACCTAATAAAATACCATGGTTTTTAGTTTATTACAACAACTTATGATTGGGTATAAACGTCTAAATGATATACCTCTTAACACAATTAGAAACTTGTATCCATGGTTATTTTAGACAAGATTTTCCCTGTGCCAGTGTGTTTTAGTGTTCATAAAAAGCAGCAAGTAAGGGGCATATATCTTGAAATAAAAATCTGATGGTCTCCATGCATTTCTAATACGCTTCTTGTGTTTGGTGCATTTAGTTGTGTATATGATGTTTAAAACTGATCATGCAATTTTTTTTTTTTGGGGGGGGGGGGGGGGGGACAGAAGCCTTTGCCAATTTCTTGCACTGGATTAATGTACCAGTGTGTTAAGGTTGAGAGCTCTAAGTGGTAGACTTTTTTAAATTATGTGTTCACAAAGAATGTGTTTGTATTCGAACAAGTTTCCCCAATTGTTAAAAATCAAATGTAGATAACCAAAGCTCCGAATGCATCCGAGATTAGCATTCGGAGCAACACTCGGCTGTCTTCGCTCGTTTCCGGTCGGCTTTATAATAATTTCTGCATGGAAATCCCACCAGTGATTCAAATGCTTCAATTAGCAGCAGACTGTTACCAAAATGATAACACTTACATCCTGTACAATCATTCATACAGCCACACAAACCGGAACTCCAATCTCCTGGTTGTATAATAACAGGGGCCGGGGCTGGTGCCGTTGTCACTACAACTGTGGGCTGCTAAAAGAGTGCACAAGAATTTAAGAAATAAATTTTAAGGCATATGAAATGTTCAACTTCACTTTTACTATGTACATATTTTGCACCATTTCCCAAATAGCAGAGAGACTGCATAAACGTTGCATTGAAACAAAACTTTGGTCATAACTTATGTTCTTCAGTTGAAGTATTATTTGGTCTTCCACTCGACACTGAAGAGTATTGCATCCACTATTCAATAGTTAGACAAGGGTCCTATGGCCGCCATTGTCACATAAGCTTCGAGACCAGAGGATGACTTTGCAGTGCAGATTACTTGGCAGCGTGAATCAAACCATTGGTTTTAGCGGTAAAGGAAATCGGACTCAATACCTGAGGAAACCCACAAACTTCGGCGAATACCTGGCAACTCTTCCACAAAAGTGAAAAGAAAAAAAGCAATAATTGTGTGTATAGCATACGCCATATACATGGCAAGGTTTCCGCCAAGGTCCGCGTCTTAAAATTACAGTCACTCTTCAGATTTTTTCATTATTTTGCGTCGCTGCCTGATTATCTTCTGAATGCAAATTTCTTTTCGGTTAAATCATGGGAATTTTGACGAACAAAAAGTCATCATTCATAACAATGTGCAACTGTCCAAGGATAATTAACGTTTCAAATGCGTCGTTGTTCAATACTGTTTCCATTTTTCCTATCACCTATCAAAATATGACTTTTGATGAACGGTGGAAGATCGATTTTACGCAAAAAACGTACAATTAATGGGTATATTTAGTGGCAATTCCGTGGTAGGCTTACTTGTATTATTGATAAACTGTGTGTCGTTCACCTTTTAAACTTTATTTCTAGGTTATATAATCGCGACAAACTCCATAAACAAAAAACAGAAGACAACGAAACGAACAGCCAGACAGAAACCTACCTGAACAACTGTTGTCTGTGGTAGATTGTTATTCAACGTCCAACCTTTATAAAACAAAATACATGTAATCCACACGTTTATGTTGACAGGATTCATTTCTATACAGTTTACGAAAGTGACTGTTTGAGATTGCGAGTGATTTATTGCATGACTAAGACTTAATTAATCAATAGTAGACTATGTAATGAGAAATAGCAGATCACCAGATCACTATACGAATTGAACTATGGTTGATATGAGTTAATGAACATCCCAATTCTCGTCAACAAAGCTATATGGATTAATTGATTGATTAGTGTTTACGCCGCACTCAAGATTATTTCACTTAGGCCTACATGGCGGCGTTGCCCGGTTTAGTGGGAGAGGAAACCGGGCTCATTGCCCGGAGGAAACCCCCGATCTTTGGCGAGTAGCTGGCAGCTCGACGACCGAGTGAAAATCCACTGGACCCTGTTTGCTCATTTTGGCTTGAACCGAAAAATAACTACCATTCATAAAAATGCTTAGAAAAGGCCCATATTTAGAGACATAAGTTGTCTCCCCTGATTTATTAAATATCATTTTTCTAAGTAAATATGATTATACATGTGGAACTGAATACCCCAATTACATCTTATATCCATGTGACGAATAGTTTGGTATAGGTTTTAGAAACAAACTATGGATGATTAAAATTGACCCGACCTGCCTAATTGAAGGCCTGTGTGGGACTGAGGGACGATCGCTCAAGCCTACTAGACCACCGAGGCCCTATGAATGAGTATATGGACTTTACTCTTGTTTTAGAAATCTCAAGAATCGATGACCCTGACCAGAGTTTTAAGTTTTACCGTATAACATGTCCAGCCCCAGAGGCGAGGAGAAGTAGTACAGATGTAATTGACAACACAATTTACCAACAATTCCTACATTTCTAATGTAACGAAAGTCTATAATAATTATTTAATAACAATTTTCAAGTCTCACCTGGCATTTTAGCAGTGTATGCCTTTTGTTATGTCTGACCGACAGATGATGTGCATTTGGATCAGGGTATTAAATGTATCAGACTTTCTGTTAGCTGTCAATCGCCACACTGAGGACGATATCAGCTTTACAGGTCACCAATAGTATCCTTCGTATTCAGCTACACGAATTCAATACAAACACGAAATTGTTTTACAGGCCGAGGCCACACTATGAGCTTTGAGCCGCGCTGTAGCCGCGCTGCAGCTGCGCTGTGAAAAACATTACATGTGTTTCAGTATGAACCGGCCACACTATAAGCAGTGGCCTAGCAGTGGGTGCTAGCCACACGCGAGCATTGAGCGGCGCTTTACTTCTCCATGTTTACCGCCGCTCAAAGCTCGAGCCGTACTTTTAAAGGTTATTTTTAGAAATCTGGCGGTAAGCAACGATAATTCACGAATATTTTCGAACGAACCAAGGTGCCTTTCTTTAATCAGAAAGACCATAGTTGGGTTGGGGGTTTGGATTGCTACGATCGGCTTCAAGAATAGTTTTAATCATCATATTTTGGGGTGAAATGTTATTAATTTATTAATCAAAGCACTAGAATTATTCATGATACAATAACTTTCTTGTTCCTGCAAATTGCAGCTTGTATATATGTTATATATGTAGACAGGTACAAGTTCGGATCGACATTGAATTATTCTATTGTCTTCAATTATATTTTGTGGCTTCCTGTATTTAGTTGTTTGAGGTGACATTTTATGATGCCTTACATCGATCGGTAAATGGGTTCAAATGTCGTTCAATCCAATAAATAAATTCTGACTCGATTTTCATTTGCTAGCCCTTCATGAAATCGTTGCCATCGGAAGATCGGGGGTACCTAAAACATCAATCAACTCATGCTTTCCGCTGCCGTTGTGGGGGTCTTGAACAGAATTTGATCACTGGACAAATTCAACCAGTCTGCATTAAGAAAAAGTATAAAGCACTGGGATTGAATAACAAGAAGGGACAATCCTTTGGGTGTCAAATGCGACACAATTATTCCGAATATACAATTTTACTATGAAGAAAAATATATTTATCGAGCCATGAGCTATGGAGAAAATTTCGTAGAAACAGATTTATTCGTAATTTCGTTATTTTTATCAAAAAGTACAAAATATAGCCAATCCGTTGATGCCAATCTTGCAGATGTATGTTTAGGTAGTTTTTATAAGGAACGACAAATACCAAAATGTACTCATACACCCAGGCTGTTTTAATTTTGTCAGTCATTTGCACTCTTCATCGGTTCGTTCGTGTTACTGACTTTACCAATATTGTTCATGTCAACGTCAATCCTTTAGTTTTTCAAGGTTCAACAAAAGTTGGAATTCTCTTGGCAATTTGAATTTATGACAAAAAGTCCGAGTTTGGGCAGCTCATACCACTTTAAATCATCCCGACTATTTGAGTTTTGTACGTTATTATCACACGTCTTTGGTTCGCACAGGCTACTGACTTTACCACTATTTTTTTATTTCAATGTCAATCTTAATTAGTTTTGCTGCAAATTGAAATAGTAGAACAGACAAAGGCAAAAAATGGCACCGCTAGGACCATTCTTCCATGCACACATGTTGATCAGAGGCATTTGTCGGTTTTCAACATCATTAAACACACACAAATTGACAATCTGTAAACGATAATGTGGCACCAGTTCAAGTAACTATGATATCGTCATGTAATTAGTTTTACATCTTATTTAAACTTATCTGTATGAATAGGATATGAGATACATGTTCAAGCTAGCTGTACGCTAGCAGCCTATCAAGCTATAACCGCTTACAATGTGGCCATACCAGCTTTTAAGAGCTTTTAGCTAGCTGGCCGCTAGCTGACAGCTTATTGTTACAGCTCGTGGTGTGGCCACCCAAAGCTTGTCGCTCGTAGCTCGGCTACAGCTTGGCTAAAGCTTCTCCAAAGCGCGGCTCGTGGTGTGGCCTCGGCCTACGATATAGCTTCAAACGTCTTTGTAGTTATTAAAGTGGCATGAACAGCCAAATATTGGGAAAATTTGTTAAACCGAATTAGCTAATTGTTTTTCAGTACAAAATAGTTTTCCGTTGATATCTGTCAGCTTTAATTTTTTGCATTTAAGTTTTTTCCGCCATACATAGACACGATTATAAGTTCAGCTCTGTCTGGAACAGTAAGTTGAGTGATATTCTCCCAATCCTACACAGACCTTCCATCTATGGGTCCTTTTCTACCATCCTTGCCTTGCGATTCTTGTCTTCTCATCCTTGCCTTGCCATTCTTGTCTTCTCATCCTTGCCTTGCCATTCTTGTCTTCTCAACCTTGCCTTGCCATTCTTGTCTTCTCATCCTTGCCTTGCCATCCTTGTCTTCTCATCCTTGCCTTGTCATTCTTGTCTTCTCATCCTTGCCTTGCCATCCTTGCCTTGCCATCCTTGCCTTGCCATCCTTGTCTTCTCATCCTTGCCTTGCCATTCTTGTCTTCTCATCCTTGCCTTGTCATCTCATCCTTGCCTTGCCATTCTTGTCTTCTCATCCTTGCCTTGCCATTCTTGTCTTCTCAACCTTGCCTTGCCATTCTTGTCTTCTCATCCTTGCCTTGCCATCCTTGTCTTCTCATCCTTGCCTTGTCATTCTTGTCTTCTCATCCTTGCCTTGCCATCCTTGCCTTGCCATCCTTGCCTTGCCATCCTTGTCTTCTCATCCTTGCCTTGCCATTCTTGTCTTCTCATCCTTGCCTTGTCATCTCATCCTTGCCTTGCCATTCTTGTCTTCTCATCCTTGCCTTGCCATTCTTGTCTTCTCATCCTTGCCTTGTCATTCTTGTCTTCTCATCCTTGCCTTGCCATCCTTGTCTTCTCATCCTTGCCTTGCCATCCTTGTCTTCTCATCCTTGTCTTCTCAACCTTATCTTCTCATCCTTGTCTTGTCATCCTTGTTCTACCATCCTTGTCTTGTCATCCGTGTTCTAGTAGCCTGGTCTTATCAACCTTGTTCTACTATCCTTGTCTTGCCATCCTTGTTCTACCATCCTTGTATTTTCATCTGTGTTCTACCATCCTTGTCGTGTCATCTGTGTTCTACCGTCCTTGTCATCATTGTTCTACCATCCGTGTATTTTCATCTGTGTTCTACCATCCTTGTCTTGTCATCTGTGTTCTACCATCCTTGTCATCATTGTTCTACCATCCTTGTATTTTCATCTGTGTTCTACCATCCTTGTCTTGTCATCTGTGTTCTACCATCCTTGTCATCATTGTTCTACCATCCGTGTCTTGCCATCCTTGTTCTACCATCCTTCTACTGTCATCCTTGTTCTACCATCCTTCTTCTGTCATCCTTGTTCTACCATCCTTGTTCTACCATCCTTGTCTTATCATCCTTGTTCTACCATCCTTCTTCTGTCATCCTTGTTCTACCATACTTGTTCTACCATCCTTGTCTTATCATCCTTGTTCTACCATCCTTCTTCTGTCATCCTTGTTCTACCATCCTTGTCTTTTCATCTTTGTTCTACCATCCTTGTCTTGTCATCCTTGTTTTGTCATCCTTGTTCTACCATCCTTGTCATCTTTGTTCTACCATCCTTGTCTGATCATCCTTGTTCTACCATCCTTGTTCTACCATCCTTGTCTGATCATCCTTGTTCTAACATCCTTCTTCTGTCATCCTTGTTCTACCATCCTTGTCTTGTCATCCTTGTTTTATCATCCTTGTTTTGTCATCCTTGTTCTACGATCCTTGTCATCTTTGTTCTACCATCCTTGTCTTGTCATCCTTGTTCTACCATCCTTGTCTTTTCATCCTTGTTCTACCATCCTTGTCTTGTCATCCTTGTTCTACCATCCTTGTCTTGTCATCCTTGTTCTATCATCCTTGTCTTGTCATCCTTGTTCTACCATCCTTGTCATCTTTGTTCTACCATTCTTGTCTTGTCATCCTTGTTTTATCATCCTTGTTCTACCATCCTTGTCATCTTTGTTCTACCATCCTTGTCTTGTCATCCGTGTTCTAGTAGCCTGGTAGTATCAGCCTTGTTCTTGTCTTGTCATTCTTGTTCTAGCATCCTTGTCTTTTCATCCTTGTTCTACCATCCTTGTCTTTTCATCCTTGTTCTATCATCCTTGTCTTGTCACCCTTGTTCTACCATCCTTGTGTGTCATCCTTGTTCTACCATCCTTGTCATCTTTGTTCTACCATCCTTATCTTGTCATCCTTGTTCTACCACCCTTGTCATCCTTGTTCTACCATCCTTGTCTTGTCATCCGTGTTCTAGTAGCCTGGTAGTATCAGCATTGTTCTTGTCTTATCTTTCTTGTTCTACCATCCTTGTCTTGCCATCCTTGTTCTACCATCCTTGTCTTGTCAATCTTGTTCTACCATCCTTGTCTTGTCATCCTTGTTCTACCATCCTTGTCTTGTCATCCTTGTTCTATCATCCTTGTCTTGTCATTCTTTTTCTACCATCCTTGTCTTGTCATCCTTGTTCTACCATCCTTGTCTTGTCATTCTTGTTCTACCATCCTTGTCTTGTCATTCCTGTTCTACTACATTTGTCTTGTTAACCTTGTTCTACCATCCTTCTGTCAGCTTTTTCTGTCAGCTCGGTCCTGTCGTATGGAAAGGGGAATAATTGGAACTTCAATTTAATGGATATTGGATTCTTTTTGTTTCTTTTCATTATGACACGTTACTCTGATATGTTTTTGGTACACCACCTTGTAAAAGTAAATTCTCATGATTTTCAGTTGCAAAAGATACGACGTTTGGGCAATTTATAGCGTTTGTTGCTGGGGTAAGAAATTAAAATGATTTATAAAGCAGATTGACCGAATCATCATGGCGGGGCTCGAGGAGAGGCGAGGGCGTTAAAGACGCAAGCCTTACTATTAAAGGGAAATTAAAAGTGTGACGTTCAGACTGTTCGATCACTTGACAAACCCTTTTGTCTTTCGATCGATCGATCTATTTGTCGTAAACATATTTACAAGGCTATTGGCTTTAGAAAAAGTAAAGAAGCACAGATTTATCGTTAATAAAATCTAGTTGACACTTTTGAGCTTTCGTAGGGTCAACTGTAATTTGTTCAGTGATATTATGTTTTAGCGAATTGTGACCTATGTATACCCACGCACCAATTGATTGGTTTGTTGGTTGTTTTAGCTTATTGGCGCGTCCATTCGTATGAATTATGTACGCCATACTAGTGACTAATTATTACCTTGAGCGATTACTTGTTTAAGTGGCATTTAGAAGTTGAGCATAATAATGAAGGAAAGAAAACTCTTGCGTATGGATTTACAACTATGTACCTGTTGTCGAATCTGCAATAAACCAAGAAGTTGTAAATCCATACGCAAGAGTTTTCTTTCCTTGAGCGATTAGGAAAACTGTGATGTTTGAACACAATATAGCAATATACTGAATATCTCTGTACAGGAGTATATGTTAGTACGATGGAGAACTACTTAACCTCTTAAGATGTTAAAATATGTAATACAATTGAGCTTACACCCGTATACCATTTACAGATATGCAAATATACAGCACGCACTAATTGAGCCACTCAGTTGAGTCATGTGAATTATATGATAACATTCATTTTACGATTATATGCTAGGTGTCCCCCCACCACCCAAAAAAATAAAATCTTTTAAACGAAACCAAACACATAATATTTGTAATTTTAAGCCCTTGGGGAACACATACCATTTAATACTGCCACCTTCCAAAGAAAATTGACCAATCGTTCGACTTTTTATCAAAATAACCTAAAAATGACACAAAAGAGCTTTCTTCTGATTCGTTGAGGTATTTTTTTATAAACATCCAAAAACCCTCAAATTCTCTTATACATCCCGCTTAATTTCATTGTGTCCGCCAATAACACATCATGTCTTCCATTTGGACGGGCTAGTGACTTCACGGACATGGTTTATTTCACCGTTATTTCTTCAGTATTCCAAGATTCTTCAAACGTTTAACTTCCCTTGAAAGTCAGAATTTATGAAAAAAAGTCCGAATTTAGGCATCTCCTGCCATTTTAATGACAGATTGTTTTATTAGGTTTAAAGCCTTTGCATCTAAAAAAGTCACGGTATTTGAAACGTCATAGGCCGTTGATGAAAGAATCTTTGAGAATAAATGTGACTTTGTGAAAATTGGCCTGTATATTGATTACTCTAAAAAGTCTCACGATGCACTTACTTGATTTGGTCTTGAAATGACAATTCTAGTGATCAACGAATTGGAAGATCCGTATACTGAATTTTAATAATCATTGAGAGATTAACTTATGAATATGCTCGGCAACTCCAGAAAATAGACGGAAGGACCTACCATGCACTTTAACTTTGTGATGATACTTTGTGTCTTCCGTATACAATATACACAAAGATTGATTTATTGATTGTTTGGTGTTTTACGCCGCGCTCAAGATTATTTCACTTATATGGCGGCGTTGCCAATGTGGGAGGAAACCAGGCTCAGTGCCCGGAGGAAACCCACGACCTTCCGCTGGTAACAGGCAACCATCCCACATAGGTCGTTCGAGTGAAAACCCAGTCAGAAAATTTTCCAATTTTTGGACTGAGTGGGATTCGAACCCGCGACCCATTGGTGGAAGGCTGTTCGGATTGAGCGTCCAACGCTCTACCTACTGAGCCACGGAGGCCCCCTATACATAAAGAGGAAAAGGCAATTCAAATGGATTCAGTTATTGATTTGTAAAAAATGCTGCATGAGCTGCATGAATATATCTCTTATCAGTAATGCAAAATACGCGAACTTTCCTAAAAAATTTCGAATTATTCGACGGCTTTTGGTGGGTGGTGGCGTGGTAAAATATCATCCTACCATATTCTACGATAATAATATTGCTGAATACCAAACATATTGACGCATTCACACTTCCTACGACAAAGGCGTGAAAACCACTTTTCCTAGCTTAGTTTTTACATATTAAAGGATTTGGCAATATAGGACAAGGTGTGTCACGACAATGAGGCCTTTTAGGTAACCCGCCCCTAGTGTACAACATTTCATTTTAAACCATTTAATAGATAAATTAACTATTTCAGTAGGTGTTAATAACACTAACTTGTTGTTCCAGTGAATAGCTCAGCATAATGCAATGGCCAAGTAACTTCGAATAAACTCAACAAACGCATATTGACAATTGTCAATATTCCGACAAAAGTATATTTGTCATTTTCAGGAATATGCAACAGTATAACAAAATACACAGATATTCATATCTACAAACACTAAAACACACGGACAAAGGGAAAATCTTCTTTACTAAAATAATTATGGAGAAAACTGTGTTAAAAAAGGGAGGGGGGGGGATATGTTATATTTAAATTGATATAAAGGTGCTGTACGTGTGTAAAATAATAAAACAACAATTTGGATGGCGGGTTAAGGTAGGGCGATCTGGGATGAGGACAATAAACCTAATTGTTCGAGTATTTTACAATTGCGTATATTTCTGCCTGCTGCCCTTGTCTCTTTTATCTTTGTATATTAATTCATTATCAAAGTTTAAATGTCTGTATCTTTTCCTATACTGTCACATTTTCCCGAAGATGACAAATAAACTTTGTCGAAATATTTAAGTTGACAAAAATTATTGAGAATACTGTTATACTCACTTTCTTAAAGCCTTTGCATTAATTACACTGTATCATGCCTTTAAGGCCTGTATATGTATGTTTGAAAAGGTTACAACCAATAAATTAATCAACGAATCGGCTAATCAATCAAACAATCAATGATTAAACCAATCCATTGACCAAGACCCAATCAATAAATCAATAAAATACCCAAAATATAAATCAATGAACGAACCAATCAATATATCAATCAACAACACACCCAATCGATAAATCAATCAACGAACCAAACAATAAACCAATCAACAACCCGATCAATATATCTATCAATAACCCAATCAACAACACAATCAATAAATCAGTCAACGAAACAAACAAAAGATTAATCAACAACCCAATCAATAAATTAATCAACAACCCAAACAATAAATAAATCAACGAGTCAATCAATAGCTAGCTAGATCAATCAATAAGCCGATCAATAAATCAATCAACGACCCAACCAATAAATCAATCAACGACCCAACCAATAAATCAATCAACATTCCAATCAATAATCAATAATCGAGCCAACCAATCAAGGATTAAACTGATTAATCAATCAACGACCCAATCAATAAATCAATAACCGTACGTATCAATAGATCAATCAACGAGCCAATCAATAAATCAAGCAACGAGCCAGTCGATAAATTAATCAACGAGCCAATACATAATCAATCAACGAGCCCATAAATAATCAATCAACGAACCTATAAATAATCAACCAGCGAGCTAGTCAATAAATCAATCAACGAGCCAATAAATAATCAATCAACGAGCTAATCAATAAATCAATCAACGAGCCAATCAATAATCAATCAACGAGCTAATCAATAAATCAATCAACGAGCCAATCAATAAATTATTATTTAGTCAGCCAATCAATAAATTAATGAACGAGTCAATCAACAAATAAAAAACGAGCCAGCCAATAAATCAATAAGTGGATCGTTAAAGCATTAAATGTGTCAATGAACTATTAAATCACTAATTAAACCAATCAATATATATCAGGAGAATGTGGTGCAATAGCAGAAGGTTTAGATAATGAAAAATGGACATACGAGAATTTCCCAATAAATTCGATCTGCCGTAGAAGATACCAGCAAGCTTCTCACAAGATTGTATGCGTGGCCGGGTATCATCGTGCCGGCTAATTATCACGATACGTTTGTGGTCCATGTCAGTGTTAGCAGTTGTTAATAGAAGCTATCTCGATATAGAGAGCATAACAACAGGGCTACAGAAAAACAATCATCATGCTAAATTAACGAAAGGAAACTGGCTACTTTTTATAGCTATTATTCTGTGCAGGTGAGTAGTGGTTTATTTGATATTGCTGAAGTATACAGTTGAGAAAGCACTATGTATTCAACTTGACGTAAGATATACAAAATTGCTAAGACCCTTCCCGAAAGCATAGATATTTATTGAAAGCATGGATTATTGAGGTTTAGACGTCCAATTTGATAGAGCTTTACACCACAAAGGGTTCGGTGGTTCGAATCCCACCCAAAATCAACCGTTTGTGTTCAGATTTTAATTTATCGACACGACGACGTTACATATTAGTCATCCAACTATTTCAAGTTCAATGTACACTATTAAAATGTTTTTTGAGTAAGAGTAGATATAGGGCCACATTTTCTTAACTTTGACCACGGAGTAATCAAACGATTTCAACGCCTCTGCTGAAGTACCTGAAATACAGTTTTGTTTTTGCTTAAGCTGATCGGAAATTATTGTTTTGTCTTTGTTGAGGTCGAAATCAAAGGCGGCCCTGGTTGATTAACCCTATCTATCGATCAAGACGGGTGATTACCTTTCTGTCAAATGCCAATCCGGAGAACATTGTCTTTTAACTGGTTGACTGTTCGGCCAATGGCGTCGGCGTGACGTCAGTTCCGGTTTCGTAGCGGTCTTTAAAGAACACAAGCTTTTGAAGGAGGGATAGCTGAGTGAGGACGGGTCTGTCTGGAGGGTACTAGGGATACTTTGGCTGTATCCCAAACACACACAGTCACGGAGATTTTTTTTAAAACCAAAAGATGTAAGTACAATGCTTTATATTTTGTTTATTAAGTTAATGAGCATGTGTATTTTCCCATGTATAAAATCAATTTGGCCTCGCCTGAAAAAAAAATCGATGTGAATTTTTTTTTCTATCCCGTCGGCTAATGTTTAGCGCCACATTGTGCGTGACAATACCGGCCTAAATACGTGTATCCTTCATCAGAAGACATGACCATCAAATCTCATCAAATAAATACTCTGTCTTAAAAAAATGGCATGTAGTGCACTTTTTTCTTAAAAATTCCGAAGTTCAATCCGGACGTGATTTCATATATTTTAGGCCTAAGTTACAGGACTTCTAAACAGTACTTAACATACTTTGAGAGCGCATGGAATCATTAAGAAGCTTATTATTGGCACAAAATGGAGCAATAGCTGGCAATTCACAATTTCCTAATTTTGCTTTGTTATCCGAAAAATAATGGTATTATTCGAGTTTGCAGCTTGTACGACCTGGAAGCTGTGTTAAATTCTCACAAAGGCCCCGATTATACCATCTGTATGACAGCGTTCTCATTTTCAGCAGGGTTTCATAGATGTCCAAATACTTGAGGTCGTAAACTTGAATATTAAGTTAAGTCCACGAACATGTAGAATTGAGTATTAAGTTGCCAAAAATTGAATATTCACTTGCTAAGTTAACTTTAATTAGGTTTTTATAGGGTTAATTGAGTTTTTATAGTGAGGCAGATGTTCGACCTCAAAACTTGACTTCCTGGAAACACTGTTTCAGTTAATATCTGAAAATGCTTCGATTTTTAAAGAGTTTGGTTTTAAAGAATGTAATAATGTCCAGGTTTGGTTGTTTTCAATAAAAACTGCATGCTAACGGTCCCATCGATCGGTCGCTGGGTTGAAACAATTAAGATTGTAATGATAAATAATTAAGGCATTACCATACTTATGCTGACGTACTTATGAATTGAAATATTGTGTCAAAAGCTTAGTGGTAATGCCTTAATTATTTGTCATTATGATGCAACCTTTAAACAGTTTTTAATTCTGAATGTTATTTTTCACTCGACCGCTAAGACGTACCTGCCGAATATTGAATATTTCCTCTAGGCCAAAATACCGGTTTCCTCCCCCCACTAGACTACGCAACGCTGACATATAAATGAAAGAATGATTGCGGCGTAAAACATCAATCAATAAATCTGACTATTGGGTTTACGTTGGTGACAACTACTGCTTTTCAATAAGATGTTATTTCTGCAAGTTATCGCTTACAATTACGCCACATGCTACATCAAATCTTCCAACGGCATTGGAATTGTACCCATGCCTAAACTTTAATGTAATTAATTATAAAACATACACTCTAAAGTATGAGCTACCATAAATCTCACCTTGTTCATAAATTATGGTTGTCCAAATTAAGGGTTGGAAGCTTGAAGAAAAACTAAAGGATTGACGTTGGAATACTGAATATCCATAACTGTAGGAATACTCTTAAAAACGGTCTTCGAATAGAAAACAAAATTTAAATAACTGAAAAGAACGTTCATTCAAATCATTTCAAAATATTACTTCAACGTTT
Source organism: Lepidochitona cinerea (assembly GCA_963971465.1). Lineage (NCBI taxonomy): Eukaryota > Metazoa > Mollusca > Polyplacophora > Chitonida > Tonicellidae > Lepidochitona > Lepidochitona cinerea. The sequence goes on along the minus strand of OZ020551.1, from coordinate 82,686,415 downwards.
GCATTTTTCCAGATTAGAAGTTATGAAAACCTTGCCATTTTTTGTCAAATTTAAGCCGATGGTTTTGAAATTTTGTTTACACTAAAAGATCAACATTTTTCTGAATACTTAAAAAGAGTGCAGTACCGCTAAAAAATCGATAAAAAAAACTTTAACAGCCTATGCGGAAAGGCTGTTTAGTGAACAGGCCTATGCGGAAAGGCTGTTAAGTGAACAGGCCTATGCGGAAAGGCTGTTAAGTGCAAACAAAAGGTCAGTCCGTGGCTTCCTCGGGGTAGAGAATTCATCACCTCCCACTAAACATGGCAACGGCCTCAAATAAAAGGTTGGTCAAAGTATCAACCTTTTACCAGATGATGTATATTTTTTATGCCCTCCCACATTCGAGTGATTGATATCACAACTAGTGGGTATCGATTATAAACCGATGGCAGATCGTCCTGATAACATTAACAGGGCTAGTCATACTTACCTATTAACACCTTTATGACATAAAAACAATATTTTCGGAGCAGATAATCTGGCTATTTACAAAAATTATCGGTTCATTTGTTTACAGCAGTATTTGATATTTAAACACATTGGTTTATAGGTTTACAGTAGTATTTGATATTTAAACACATTGGTTTATAGGTTTACAGTAGTATTTGATATTTAAACACATTGGTTTATAGGTTTACAGCAGTATTTTATATTTAAACACATTGGTTTATAGGTTTACAGCAGTGTTTTATATTTAAACACATTGGTTTATAGGTTTACAGCAGTGTTTTATATTTAAACACATTGGTTTATGGGTTTACAGCAGTGTTTCATATTTAAACACATTTGTTTATAGGTTTGCAGTAGTGTTTTATATTTAAACGCACTGGTTTATTGGCTTAGTTTAATGCGTATTCTTCGTATTTTTACAGTACATGTTAGCTAATCTGTTGACTACGTACTACAGTACGTATTGGTAAATGTGTTTACTGCAGTACGTATTGGTTAATATGTTTACTGCAGTACGTATTGGTAAATGTGTTTACTGCAGTACGTATTGATAAATGTGTTTACTGCAGTACGTATTGGTAAATGTGTTTACTGCAGAACGTATTGGTTAATATGTTTACTGAAGTACGTATTGGTAAATGTGTTTATGGAGTGCATTTACGTATTGGTTAATGTATTTACTGCAGTGCACATTGTTAATGTGTTTACTGCAGTGTACATTGGTTAATGTGTTTACTGCAGTGCCCATTGGTTAATGTGTTTACAGCAGTACGCATTGGTTATTCCGTTTACTACAGCATGACAAATGGAAATTCGGTGCCAAATAGAGGGACGTTGAAACCGAATTGGCTAATTGTGTGTCATTTTTACCAATCGTACAAAATAATAACTTTCCGTTGATACCAATCTATTTGAATATTGAACGCTATTAGCACACATCTTCGGTTCGTACGGTTAACTGGCTTTACCAATATTTTTATTTTCTCGTTAATCCTTTTTTCACGTTACTTGAAACGATTAACTTCTTTTGACAATCTCAAATTTATGAAAACAAATCCGAATTTTTCCAGCTCGTACCACTTTAAAGGAAGGCGTCCTAAATGAACAACGCAATTTTAGTTTTTGCTCAAAATCCAGAACCCAAGATGATCCTTTTTTGTCCGGTTTTGTTTTGCACTTAAAGTAGTAAAAAACGTAAAGTGGAATAAATTATAATACGTATTTGAACAAACCCTTGAGATAAAAAGATTATTTAGCACTCGAAATATGTCTCGTTTTTACCACAACACCCATCTTTTTCAGTTTTGATTTCATTTGCCGTTCCTAACAAAAAATATAAAATCCTTTCAGATTTTGCGCCTGCTTATATGGATAGAAGGGTTGTTGATCTGTACACGCACACCAACATGCTTGAACGTTAAAGGTGTTAATAGAAACCTGTAAATTAAGCTATGAAAAAGAAAACAATCCTTTTTATCGCCTTTATTACATGTTAAGTAATTCGATAATTACACCCACGCGATGGAAAACCCTACGTTTCTATAGTAGCAGATATCAGCTGCTAGACATCGTGTTTTATATAAAGTGGCATGACCTGTCAAAATTTGGATGTTTTTCCGTCACAAAAGAATGGGGAATTTATCGCCTATTTTTCTCAAGACTTGCAATTCTGAACACTTTTAGTGTTAATAGTCTCTGGAATGTACGTTTCAGGAGTGTTTTGAACTAACCTATACTATGAATGAATGAACGTTCGTCCCGGTTAATTAAATCTTGTCATCCCATGCCACTTTTCAAGAAAAAGGTTAATTTTTCGAAGCCTAAACCTTTCTATTCCTACCGTGTCAAAAATGGATTAACAATCAGTCAATACATTTCGTACTTTTTCAAATCGAGGATAATCTTCCTCAATTATTGGATAGGGTTTAAGTGGCATGAGCTGCCAAAATTAGGATATTTTCATAAATTCAGATTGTCAAAAGAAAGAGGGAATTTGCAACACATTGGAACTAAGCCAGCCAAACTGAATCTTATTTCTTATTAATTCTTAAGTCTTGTTTTCGTCAAATGACTGGACTTGGCTTGATTAAGCCGACGTTGTTGTTGTATTCCCAGTTTAGCGGTGGTCTATATATGGAGATCGGCATATGCCTAACTCAGCCGGGATACACGAGTTTGTTTTTCTGGCTTTGATATTTCTAAACAATAACTTAACGTGCAATTCTGAGGCTGATATGAACGAAAAGCTCTTTATTTGAACTGTTTGGGAAAAATAGCCATTCATTTTGGAATTCTGTTTTAGAGTGGCATGAGCTGCCAAAACGTTGATATTTTGACGTTAAAACAGAATGTTGAAATTGTTGGCTATTTTTCTCAAGACGTATACTTCAGAAACTTTTTAGTGCTTCTAGCCTCGAGAATGCAAAAGTATTGTTTTGAACTAACTTTGGCTTAGAATGAATGAATGGTCGTCCCAGTTATTTAAATTTTGTTTACTTTTCGAACACTATTTCGTTTCGTATAGGCCACATACTGTATAGATTTTCCTAATTCCAACGCAAATCATTTAGTTTTTCGATGGCCTTCAAATCCTTTTACTGTGGTGCCGAGCAGAAACTATGAAAAATGTGTGAATTTTGGCAGCTCATGTCACTTTAACGGAAAAATATCAAAAGTTTGGCAGCTCATGCCACTTTTACGGTTAAGCGCCGTTATCTGCTAGGATCTGCTTCCAGGGTACACACATCTCCGACTTCACAGTCAATAGGAACACCTTGTCAAACCCATTTTTCCCAGTATCTTATTGGCGTATTGCTAGTTTGTGTGTATAGGGAGCGCAAGTCTCCTAGGAATTCCAAAAATACCCCCCCCCCCCCCGGGGGGGTAGTTCTGTCATTTATATACTGGTAGAACTATGGAAAGGTTGCCTGTCCTTTATATGATACTGGTATTATGGGAAGGTTGCCTGTCCTTTATATACTACTTGTATAATTATTGGAAGGTACGCGTGTCCTTTATATACTGCTGGTAATATTGGAAGGTACGCCTGTCCTTTATATACTGCTGGTAATATTGGAAGGTACGCCTGTCCTTTATACACTGCTGGTAATATTGGAAGGTACGCCTGTCCTTTATATACTGCTGGTAATATTGGAAGGTACGCCTGTCCTTTATACACTGCTGGTAATATTGGAAGGTACGCCTGTCCTTTATACACTGCTGGTAATATTGGAAGGTACGCCTGTCCTTTATATACTGCTGGTAATATTGGAAGGTACGCCTGTCCTTTATATACTGCTGGTAATATTGGAAGGTACGTCTGTCCTTTATATACTGCTGGTAATATTGGAAGGTACGCCTGTCCTTTATACACTGCTGGTAATATTGGAAGGTACGCCTGTCCTTTATATACTGCTGGTAATATTGGAAGGTACGCCTGTCCTTTATATACTGCTGGTAATATTGGAAGGTACGCCTGTCCTTTATACACTGCTGGTAATATTGGAAGGTACGCCTGTCCTTTATATACTGCTGGTAATATTGGAAGGTACGCCTGTCCTTTATATACTGCTGGTAATATTGGAAGGTACGCCTGTCCTTTATGCACTACTAGTAATATGGGAAGTTACGCCTGTCCTTTATGCACTACTAGTAATATGGGAAGTTACGCCTGTCCTCTATGTACTACTAGCAATAGGCCTATGGGAAGTTACGCCTGTCCTTTATATACTACTAGCACTATGCTGTGAATGTTACGTCCAAGTGGAATTTCTATTTGGTTTTCTGAGAAACCTTTTGCCTGAACATATTAACTCGGCATTTGGTGCATACCAGCGAAAGGCGACGTGTTCTAGAATGCACCCATAATCCACAGGACAAACATGTCATTCACGGTGGCTTGAATAGGACATTGGAATCCTTTTAGTTTTAAATCTATTTTTTTAGCTATGAATATTTTTTTTCGTTTCAAACTTTTTTCAATTTTAAAATTTATTTGTAGTTGTCAATTTTTTTTTTAATATTGAATTTTTGTTGTTGAGGGGTTTTCACCCAGGTGGATGGACCCCGGTGATCTACCCCGATGATAAGTCACATGACTTTTCACCCTGGTTTTGGTTTTCTTTTTTGTATTTACATATCAAGCATGCAATTTCCAAAGCTGTTTCACACCGTTGATGTGTCCTACCAAAAAGCGGCTTGCAGAGACCTAGCTGGCAACCATGTTGTTGTTGGTCACATGATTTATCACATGGGTAAATAATAACGTGCGTTTTCACCTGGGTGAAAACCTCCTCAAGAAAAATTCAAAACTGAAAAAAAATTAATACTAAAAAAAAAGTTTGAAACGAAAAAAACAAACTCCAATGTCCTATTCAAGCCACCGTAAAGTCATTTTACAGCCGTGGTGGTTTGAAAATGAAATGATATTTTAGTCATATTTTCAAATAACAGATTTATTCAGTGTGTTTTAAAACGTAGGCATGTTTTCTTGGCAATTGGGCTATTACACTTTTTAGCGGTTCGGGGGTCAATTCAGTGAAAGGAAAAAACATTTACATTAAGGTAGACTGGACTGTTTGTGGTTTTAGGGCACTCCTGTGTTTTCCTTTCTTCCTAATTTCCTGGTGCCATTTCGTCTTCTATTTCTGAAAACGTAGAAAATCTCTGCTCGCTCAAATAATCTCTTATCAATGATGTATGGGGCCCAGTCCGGAGTGTCCTTGGGGCTTCCTTGACCGGACCTTCCCGTTGACCTTTGGACGAATAAATCGTCTGGAGAAAACGATGACATGATAACGGGACAATGAATTACACACGTGTTGAAACAGTGGTGAGCTCTATAGAAACAAATCTGATTAAACATAATCTCTTAGGACGGATTTTGTCGCAACATAAGTACACCGTAAGCGTTATCAAGTTTCTATATTAATTACGACAGGAAATGTTTGTATCTGTCATCATTTTTGGTGTATAAATCGCGTGATAAGAAATGCCGTCTATACAACACGAATATCAGAAATAATTGAATCATATACATTTAGACAGGCAACTGGAAGGATTTGACAAGGCGGTTTTACATATAAAATCTCACGTTTGAGTTCCGTTTTAGAAACTGAGCACAAACGTAAGGAGACAGAGTCATATTGGATTGACACTAGATACCCATTAGGACTAAATTTAGACCCTAGTATATGTAACAATACCATAATAATATGGTAGAAAGGGGGAGGGGGGTTACAGGCCTCATTCGAATCTGTTATGTTTCTGTAATCAGAGGGCCTGGAACCCCACCTTTAAGACCATTGACCATTAAGAATTCGGGTAGGGTCTAACAAAGTGAAATTCGTGCAAATTAATTTGATTTACCCGTGACTATGTTTTCGATTGCACTCTCAGCACCCCCCCCCCCCTTCCCCATTCTCAAACCACCTCCAGACGCATTTGAAAATACTGACTCGATCTGTTAGAACTTGCGCCCCCCCCCCCCCCCCTTTCACAAAATCCTGTATCCGCCCCTGTCAATCAAATTCAACTTGGGCCAGTGTGGTACATTTTTTCATCTGTGCATTATAGGTAACAATATACTCATACCAGTGATTTAGGTTACTTCGTCCGTACAAACCATTCGTTACTTTTCTATATATTACTTGCAATGACATCGCGGCTTTTCATTTTAAGTAATATACCCACCATTCTGAAGGTCAACTTAGAGTTCTTTATGTTGTAACTAGCTGTAATTTGTAATTCAGCTAAATTTTCTGCAAAAAATCTGAGAACCTGACTTTTGTGGATTCATTCTTAATGCAATTAAAAAAAGGCAATTAACTTAATTAATTTTGTTTATATCTTCTTCCAAAGGTCACCGTTTTGCCTAACCCTCCCCGTATTGATACTGGCGTTACGAGTGGACTGGGCAAACTGCAATCAGAGGTTTTGTGGCAAACACTTGTCAGATACTCTGAGTTTGGTATGTGGAAGTCGGGGATTTTTTTGGCAAGAAGATAAAAAATCGGGTAAGTGGACCTTGTTGGTTAAACATAGATACAAATGAGAACCTCTTCTCGTACAATGAGCTAAGCTTATAACATAAATAAAGCACGAGTAGAGTGCGTAGCCATGTCAATCCACAAAACCGGAAGCTGTGAGAGTCTCGCAGAGTCTCAGACTTAACATGATGGATTCTATATCCGAATGGGATGTGCAGATTTATATATGGCGTAATGGCGAAGATTCATTGTATATTGCGGTGGGTTGAAATATAATAACTATATTTACTAAATGAAAATTTAGAAAGATGGCGAGAGTCATCAGTTTTGAAGTTAGAGTCACACCGCCACTTGCATGCAGGGTTATTAAGGTGAATACAATGGACCGCAATCCGATCATAACCTACTGTTTTGTAACAACAACAAAAATGCAGTCGAGCCCAATATTGTCGTATGTACAGATAGGTTTGGAAACGATAATTGCAACTAACAATTAAATAATAACTTATTTATTTCTATCGATAATACAATTAACTTAAATGCATGCTATCTTGACCATTGGTCCAAGTGCCGAAGGTATCGGTTTGGTGATTGATTACTTGTGTATTAAATGGCTTCTGCGGTCTCCTCTAAGTTTAACGTGAGCCACGGAACCGCCGTTAGGTTCGTTTTTTACCAGCCTTCTAACGATTGGAAACGTTGGAAGGTTGGACACTATCCCGGATTTTTGTTAATCCTACCCCCTGGGCTAATCCTGTTTTGGAAGACAAATGAGAGACTCATCCTAGTGTTTCAAACGGTAAAGTTGGTGTAAGTTACAAAGACGTAAAATCTGTGGTATAACTATAAGACTTGAGGAAATGGCTTTTCTTTCAACCGGCGTATATGTCCGCCGTGCAAGACAGTTATTCATGAATGACGTTTTTTTATTTATTTAAGTTTTTCGGCTTATCTGAGTTTATACCAACAATAAAATTAAGCCCACATGCTGCATATGAGCGTGATAATTAAGTTGGCAAGAGGTGTAAATATTTCCATCTTTGTTATTTTGCATAATGGCATATTCAACGTACTAAAACACGTGCATCCAAAAGTACATACGCCATTCTTTGTGTTTACGTTGTGTGGGTGGTTGTTTATTTCAACACCAGTCGGAACTCCCTTCGGCTATCTTCGCTCGCTACCGGTCGGCTTTGACACGCCTCGGGCAGTCTGCGCTTTTTATACGGCAAATCACCGTATTATTGGGCTGAATAAAAATGGCGTCGAAAGTAAATATCAAAATGTTTTACTACCGACGAAAACAGAAAATAAAAATAATTATAAATTTATTAAATGCTAATATCATTTAGAAAGATATTTGTTAATATATTTTATTTAGCCCGGTAAACCACATGTTGTAGACAGACGCAGTTTCGGTATGTATCAGGAATCTTCAAATACTTTAATTATATAACTGATCGAGGCTGAAGTTAACAAAGCGAGTGTTTCAGTCCCTTAGATTGTCATGGGGACACTTTTGTGGGGCCCTCAAGGGGATTTGGGAATTGTACGCTTCACGGCTACCTATTTGGTCGCCATATTCAAAATGACCTGCAGTCTATCAGAGGGTATTTCACGCACGTAAATCCCCGAAGTTTCAGAGTGTTTCAACACATGACTACTAGTACAGTATTTGTAATATTGTTTTGCCTCTTCTAGCATATATACCTCTACAACTCTATTCGCGTCTACGGACACTACCGAAGGTGTTAGAATCTCGTATATGACCAGAATCAAATGATGGTATACTCACAGAAAATGTATATACTCGTCTGCCATGAAAATTGAGATGGCAGTGAATAAATATGACCATTTGTGAAAACTGACGTAATTGTAAAGGTGATCTGTATCGTTTAATTGCAAAGAGCGACATGTTTGTCTGCACATGTCCAAACGACAGTCAGATCGCAGATTTGGTTAAATATTATTTATTTTTATTTTTTCGGCGGGAGTGTGGGGGTGGGGGGGGGGGGGGGGGGGTCGGGAGGAGTTGTTAAGACTCAAGTGTAATACTGTGTATTACTTTCTACACACATTCTGAAAATGGTCATAAGATTCGATTGGTCGAATAAGTAAAACCTTCGTACTTCTAGGCCAAATTCACATTGACCATTTAATTTCAAGTTATTTTGTACCCATAAGTTTATTACAGGCCCATAAGTCTAGTGTTCTCGTAGTGAATATTAATCGATGACCAAAGAAATTATCAAAAGCACATGATTTGTACACCAGGGTAAATGGAAGCTTGCGTGGGCATATTTCATATTTTCTAACTAATTCATACAGACATGTTCTCTTATCTGTCCTGTCCTAGGACGTGATAAATATATTTATGGACACTAAAACACACGGGCACAGGGAAAATCTTCTTGTCTAAAATAACCACGGAGACAAGTTTCTAATTGTGTTAAAAAGAGGTATATCATTTAGACCTTTATACCCCATCATAAATTGTTGTAATAAAGTAAACCTATGATATTTCATTAGGTTGACGACTGACAGGAGCTTGGCCTTAGCGTGATATATAATATCTATGGTCTTGGTCAGATTCGAAAGGACAGAGTGGTTAAGATAAGGCAACGGTCAATCAATCGATACCACGGAGTTTATTTCGTTCGTGCCTAACTTTTAGAAAGGGGAGATAAATGTACACTATTTTTCTTTATTTTGGGTGTTTCATTTGATCGAAAACACTATCTTGAAAAGGCTATTTTTTTGTTGGCATGCATTTTAGCGAAAAGGGTTGTACATCGACATTCAAGGTTGTGTGTTGGTCCCATACTATTGGAGGCATGGTGGCTTCCCGGTTCGGCTATCACACCATATAGGTGGAACAGTGTGCATTGTATCTCCAAAGCAAAGAAAATCCACGGAAAACAGCATTGAATTATTTTCCGTGTTACCCCCTGTCCTTATTGACTGACATTAAAAGAACTTTCAAAGCAGTTTTTAGCAAAGATTCTCTTAAAAGATTACTGCCCCGAGTTACACACTCCAGAAACGTTTTTTAAAATCCGAATCACCGCTATATATATTTATGATCACTAAAACACACGGGCACAGGGAAAATCCTCTTGTCTAAAATAAACATGGAGACAAGTTTCTAATTGTGTTAAATAAATGTACTAACATAATTGTTATACCGTTGACCTATTTTATGAACCTTATCGTAGATTAGTGGCGAAAATTGGTTTAAGGATGCGAAAAGGTCTGTGGATAAATGTATGGGTTTAAACTAAAACAAAAATTCCAGAAATGAGCGATTATCGTTAAGTCGTTTAAAAGTGCCGCGCCACAATTGGCAGACAACTACGACAGCGAGTGACCGGTTAATAAAACTTGGCGTCTGCCTCTTATTTCACTACACCCTCAACGTCAATAGAATTGATCAAACTAACCAAGAACCATTCGGCAGATCAGTGGTCACATCTATCATTTAAGACACTGGTAACTTTTGAAGACATCCGTGAAGCTTACAACAGTGGCCACTTTAGGGTGAGTCGGATCGACTGGGAGCGTCGCCGCCTTGCCTGATTTCGTCAAAATGGGAAAAAAATCTCTAAATTGACTCCCCGTTTTTGTTACTTGTTTAACAATTCCGAGTAAATATTCACGTATAGTGGGATGTCCGGATTGTTATGATTTTCTTACAGCTTTAAAAATATTACCAAAGTTGGCATGTGAAAATTCCTTCGCCATATCCTGTAAAGGCGTACGAGGTCTATCTTAGCCATGTCTACAAGAAATCTTGCGAGAATACGATTGGGTATTTCAAATACGTAAATTCCCGAAGTTATTAGAGCGACTAAAAGCTCGATACTGTAAATGGCTGATTTTTTCGCTGTAGAATAATCGAATTTATCCTTTTTCTTGCAGGCTTACCTATTTTGACCAAACGAGCATCAGGTAACGATCGTAGTTTAAAAACTAGGGGGATCATAGACGAATGTTGTGAGAACCCTTGTTCCATCTCCCATCTGGAGAGTTACTGTGCTACCAGTGATAAACCAAGTCCTTTAACAACCGCCCAAGTACAAACGATGGTAAGTGCAACTAAATACGAGTACATGGTTTGATCAATGCTCACCTTTCGAAATTATAATTTTTATGCTACAATAACAATCGCGAATTGGCGAAAATCTGAACACTGTTTCACAAAACAGCGTAGATATACTTTTTTCATAACTTTCTTAGCCACCTATCTCTACAGCGTGTCACTAAAAGAGCTTGTACAAGATGCTCGCTCTAAGGTAGTTATTAGTTAAATACATTTTAACCCCCGCCCACCCCACTTATTACGGCCACAACGCATCTCACCCTTTTCGTGTGACGTCAGGATACTCCACATCTTTCGAGGTTGCAACTGGCGGTCTCCTGAAAGAAACCCTGGGCTCCGACCAATCCTGATAACAAACGTCGATCTGTGGGTCAAAGGTCAGGAGTTTCCTCCTGAAAAATAAGCACGATTTCCTCTCCTACTAAATCTGACAACACCGCCTTATAATTTAAATTATCTTAATTCAGAAGAAAAAATCGATTTTGAAAAATCAGTCTCTCAATCAGCAGTTTGAGTTCAGAGCTTTAGGGTATTTAAAAATTAGGTCAATGTGATTCATTTCGCTTCCAATTACAAAAAAGTTCGCCTTGATCGCTCCAGAAGAACAAACTCAGCTGACTGCTTGAAACTGAGAAGCCACATATTAACCAATCAGATTACCATTTCATGATTCCATAAAAGTTAATAATATTGAAGTTTAGCGTTTCTAAGAAGAAAAAACATACAAATTACAACTGCATTTATTTACTAAAGATGGGAACCCTCGTTCATTGGCTTAATATTGTAGCTTGATTATTTGTGAATTACATCTTATACAAGATCATTGTAGGTTGTTTCGTTGCAATGTTTAAATAGAGGTTTAGAAATGTTTACGTCTGTGGTAAAATATTGATTAGATAACATGTTTTGCTAAAACAAAAAAACAGCTGTCATACTTTACGAGATTATCACCCAGGAAAGGCCATTCCCGTGTGCACTTAACTCTGTGGTTAGGTTGTTGAGTAAAAACGGCTGTATACCTGAGAATTAAATCAAAAGTTTAGAAGTGTTTCAAGTTCGAATTATGGATTCTGTATTGTCTGCGTGGGATTAAATATTGCGACCGGCAACTATGAACATTTCTTACTGGTTTCCTTTTTAATTAACTTATTTTATATACCAACGGAAAGTTATGGCTTGCCTTCCAAAGCGTAAAGGGACCGCATTGATGTTCTTTCGATGCGTCACAGGTTCGAATCCAACAAAGACCAAATAAAATGTAACAATTTCTGAGTGGATTTTTCACTCGATGGCCGTGTGTAGCAGAGTTGCCTGGTACTTGCCGAATTGGGGTCAGAGGTTTACTCCGTGCATACACCTGACGATGCCATATAAGTGAAAATAAGCGCAAGAAAGCAATAAATCAATGAATGAATGAATAAATTAATCCAAAACGTTCGGCATCTTTCCGTCTTTTAATAAACCTATATATTTATATGCACACATATTACCCCCATAGAGTGGTGTTAAGCACCATGAAATCGGTGTATAGGTTAATGTATCTGATAATAGATTTTATAGTAAATGAAGTTACATAATCTGGTGAGAAAATCGGTGACGGCCAAGGGGGTGTGCATTTTGCAACAAACAAAGTTGTGCCAAATGAAATCAGTAGGAAATATTATTAATTAAATGGTTATAAAGCACGCTATATATGTAATTTAATGCTCTGAGAAAATGCCAATAACAGGTAGAAACTAATTGAGACAGATATCAAATTCATCCGCTTTATGTCTTATTACAGATGATGTCAAAACCTGTTGGTGCTGAACAGCAAATATCCGATGACGTCACGGCGGGTACTGAAATAGATCTGCATGTCACACCCAACCCACTCTTACTTAACCGTATGGAAGATTTGCGTGCAAGGCTCCTCGGTGGTGGCCCTAATAGAAGTAGACTCGTTTCTGGACGGCCGTTTTTCTTTGTTCGGCCAATTAGTCGTCGACCAGCGAGAATGATACATTTGAAAGAAGCTAAAAACTTGCTAGGACTTAGGTTGCCGGCCCTTCGATCCAATTGGCCGAATTAGACTAATATGGATGTCTGCTAAGCATGGTATTTTGAATTATTAATATGTCTTTGACGATCTATAAGAAATCCCCTATATTTAGAGACCGCGGCTTGATGAGATATTAATAAATACGAGTATTTGGACCAAAGTACATCTCTATTCTGATCTCCATCAGTCTGTTGATCTAGCTGATCCGTTTAAGTGACTTAGCCTGTGTGCAAATCTCATCAAACTTTACTAAGGTTTTATTCTTTATTCCACGCGCTCCAAATCGTAAACCCAAAAGAACTGGAAATAACATCCAATAAATTCCTTCCTTTTTATCTTCAATGTAATGGATATTAGCTTATATAGATAACTTTTATGTACCCAAAATAGTACGTTAATACGCGGACATACTTTGAAATGAGGAGATTATGTTTGCGATACGTACAATATGAACGTATCATGTTTCCTAAAATATTTTGATTCCCAAATTATATCATTGAACATCGTGTTTGAATACACTTAACTAATCTCATACCCAGCTTGTCTTTTGAAGTAATTTAATTTAGAAGCTAATAACCCATCTATGTAAATGCTAAAGTACTCAACCATTGGCTTGTATTTAGGAGAGTTTATGATTACAAAATGTTTTAATTAAATATGTTTATTGTTTCTCTATCGATGAATCTAGTTTGTCTGCATTTCTCTGTCCTCATTTTGACATCACGTGGTAGCCAAAATGTTTTTTTATTTCCAATTTGGCAATGGTTGAATATTTTTCTCAAGATGTATGACCAAAAGTGTTTAGTTAATTCAACAGTAAGTAATGTAACTTAAAATGACATGAGCTGCCAAAATTCACCCTTTTTTCATAATCTAATCGTCATGACAGTAAGAGTCTTTGAAGGTCATCGACAAACTAAATGATTGGCGTTGGAATGAGGAAAATCCATACAGTATGTGCCCTGTACGAACCGAAAACGTGTTCGAAAAGTAAACAAAATTATAACCGGGACGACCATTCATTCATTCTAAGCCAAAGTTAGTTCAAAACTATATTTTATCGTACATTTATGAGACTAAAAGCACTAAAAAGCTTCTGAATTATACGTCTTGAGAAAAATAGCCAACAATTTCAACATTCTGTTTTAACGCCAAAATATCAACATTTTGGCAGCTCATGCCACTAATATTTAATATTTCCGATTGCCAATCAAAAAAATTACAATAACATGCAATTCAAGTGTTCAATAAAAATCTAAAACACTCGTGCTTAAATAAAAACAAACATTTATTTCATAATTGTCTGAACACTTCCGAAAACGTATGCACCACATTGGGATTTTAATAATGGGAAATAATTAGCGACAAGATATACAACTCCAGAAGTGCATAACAGATTGAGCAATTAACTTGAATGGATTTAAAGTCAATTTGACTGATTGATTAATAGTTGGATTTGTGCGTTTACGGCTTAAAGTGGCATGAGCTGCCAAAATGTTGATATTTTGACCTAAAAACAGAATGTTGAAATTATCGGCTATTTTTCTCAAGACGTATAATTCAGAAGCTTTTTAGTGCCTCTTGTCTCGAGAATGTACGATAAAGTATTGTTTTGAACTAACTTTGGTTTAGAATGAATGAATGGTCGTCCCGGTTATTTTTATAGATTTTGTTTAATTTTCGAACACTATTCCCGTTCATATAGACCAAATACTGTATAGATTTTCCTCATTCGAACGTTAATCATCGTTAATCCTCTTACTGTCGTGACGATCAGAAATTATGAAAAAAGTGTGAATTTTGGCAGCTCATGCCACTTTAATTAAGGTTATTTTATTTAGAAAGCAGAGGGCAGGGGGCGTTGTGCCTCTGTGGAGCAATAGCCTCTAATCCTGATTAAAGTACTCCATTGAAGGGTCGTGGGTTCGAATCCGATTCAATCCATTGTAAATGTAGAAATAAAAACGATTAATTTAACCCCTGTGAAGAATAGTCCTCATGCAGATATCTATGACACTGGGTTGTCTGGGCGAAGAGCCCGACCCCCCGCCTTAAGCTTACAAAAGCTGATATGATAATGTGGCGTAAAATAGCAAATAATCAATTACTCAATCAATTAATCATTCAATCCAAGACCAATGTTACGGTACTCGGCGCTACTTGGTACCCAGTGAACGTCACAATTATCAATCAATCCAAGACCAATGTTACGGTACTCGGTGCCCAGTGATCGTCACAAAAATATCAATCAACCCAAGACAAATGTTACGGTACTCGGTGGTACTTGGTGCCCAGTGATCGTCACAAATATATCAATCAGTCCAAGAACAATGTTACGGTACTGGGCGGTACTTGGTGCCCAGTGAACGTCACAAATATATCAATCAATCCAAGACCAATGTTACGGTACTCGGTGGTACTTGGTGTCCAGTGATCGTCACAAATATATCAATCAATCCAAGACCAATGTTACGGTACTCGGTGGTACTTGGTGTCCAGTGATCGTCACAAATATCAATCAATCCAAGATCAATGTTACGGTACTCGGTGCCCAGTGATCGTCACAAATATATCAATCAACCCAAGACCAATGTTACGGTACTCGGTGGTACTTGGTGCCCATTGATCGTCACAAATATATCAATCAATCCAAGACCAATGTTACGGTACTCAGTGGTACTTGGTGCCCAGTGATCGACACAAATATATTGATCAATCCAAGACCAGTGTTACGCTACTCGGTGGCACTTGGTGCCCAGTGATCGTCACAAATATATCAATCAATCCAAGGCCAATGTTACGGTAATCGGTGGTACTTGGTACCCAGTGATCGTCACAAATATATCAATCAATCCAAGACCAATGTTACGGTACTCGGTGGTACTCGGTGCCCAGTGATCGTCACAAATATATCAATCAATCCAAGGCCAATGTTACGGTACTCGGTGGTACTCGGTGCCCAGTGATCGTCACAAATATATCAATCAATCCAAGGCCAATGTTACGGTACTCGGTGCCCAGTGATCGTCACAAATATATCAATCAATCCAAGACCAATGTTACGGTACTCGGTGCCCAGTGATCGTCACAAATATATCAATCAATCCAAAGCCAATGTTACGGTACTCGGTGCCCAGTGATCGTCACAAATATATCAATCAATCCAAGGCCAATGTTACGGTACTCGGCGGTACTCGGTGCCCAGTGAACGTCACAAATATATCAATCAATCCAAGACCAATGTTACGGTACTCGGTGCCCAGTGATCGTCACAAATATATCAATCAATCCAAGACCAATGTTACGGTACTCGGCGGTACTCGGTGCCCAGTGATCGTCACAAATATATCAATCAATCCAAGACCAATGTTACGGTACTCGGTGGTACTTGGTGCCCAGTGATCGTCACAAATATATCAATCAATCCAAGACCAATGTTACGGTACTCGGCGGTACTCGGTGCCCAGTGATCGTCACAAATATATCAATCAATCCAAGACCAATGTTACGGTACTCGGCGGTACTTGGTGTCCAGTGATCGTCACAAATATCAATCAATCCAAGACCAATGTTACGGTACTCGGCGGTACTTGGTGTCCAGTGATCGACACAAATATCAATCAATCCAAGACCAATGTTACGGTACTCGGCGGTACTCGGTGCCCAGTGATCGTCACAAATATATCAATCAATCCAAGACCAATGTTACGGTACTCGGCGGTACTTGGTGTCCAGTGAACGTCACAAATATATCAATCAATCCAAGACCAATGTTACGGTACTCGGCGGTACTCGGTGCCCAGTGATCGTCACAAATATATCAATCAATCCAAGACCAATGTTACGGTACTCGGCGGTACTTGGTGTCCAGTGATCGACACAAATATCAATCAATCCAAGACAAATATTCAGGTACTCGGCGGTACTTGGTGTCCAGTGATCGTCACAAATATATCAATCAATCCAAGACAAATATTCAGGTACTAGGCGGTACTTGGTACCCAGTGATCGACATAAATAGTTCGATAAGGGAAAAAAAAACAATCAGAAAATCGTTACCATATTTTTTTTTAATATCAGTGGGATTGTAACTCAAAATATTGAAAATTTTCCAAAATAAAAATCATTATATTAAGGCACATTATGGAATAACTGCTCTCTGATTTAGTCATATATTAAAGAGTCTGGTCTCCACAGCTTTATCAACATTCCGCTCTTGTATTTAAAGTGGCCTAAGCTGCCAAAATGTTAATATTTTTCAGTTGATAAAAAATAGTTTGTTCACTTGTCGAACACTATTTCAGTTCGTATAAAGGCTACAAATTGTATGGATTGTCCTCTTTTTAACGTCGATCGTGTAGTTTTTCGATGAACTTGAAATCCTCTGATTTTTGAAAAATCGAAATTTATGAAAAATGTCCCAATTTGCCAGTTTATATCACTATAACTTTTGCAGGGTTCACAATGTTCGACCTGAAGTTCTTATTCGTCGGCTGTCAATGCTTCGTTATAGTACGTGTAGGTGCCATATGTATTACTCTGTTGAGCCTCTCTGACTTTGCCTCCATCCTCTTTGCCACCTTTTCCCAATGGCGTCTTTCTATATAAGACAAACGAAAGAAAATGTTTATTTTAATATTCATTTAGCTTTCGGAATTGTACATTCAGAAACGCGAAAAGAAACCGTCAAATTATCATTTTCAAAAGCCGACATTTTATAATATAAAAAATAAGAAAACATTGATATGTCATAAACTTGAATTAGATCGAATATATATACACTGTATTTCCGGATGTTTGGTCAGAGAGTAATTCACCGTGAGACAAATCTTAATTTGCCGACTAGATATTTATGGCATTGTTTACGGGTAATGCGATATCTGATGTTATGAAAACAACGATTACGAATTCAGCAATCCAGAAATATCCAATTTTATCGGAGACACATAAAACTAAAATAACCGATACTTTCCCATCCCTGTTTACAAAAAGTACAAATCAAAATCCGAAACCGATAACATGGCTACATTTATTCGCAGTGTATTAGATTCAATCGTTGATCGGTGTTTTACACCGCAATCAAGATTATTTCACTTTTGGTTTTTCCTGTATAAAGGGCATTCATAGCAAATCTCGGCTGTCTTCGCTCGTTTCGGTCGACTTCGACATATTTCGGGCAGTCGGAACAAACTTCGGTTGTCTCCGCTCACTACCTGTCGGCTTTGACATGCATCAGACAGTCTACACTTTTTATACGGTAAATCACAGTATTTTGAGCATAATACAAATGGCACGGAGAAAACATTAATACAGACTAAAAAATAAAATAGTCAAAAGTGACTCATTGTTTATTATTTCGCATCGAATGAAGATTTTACACGGATTTCTTTTGCGGAGCTGCAGGGTTAATAGTAACGTGTACAATATATCGGGTTCGTTTCAAACAGCATTTGTAATACTTACTTTCCGAAATTCTCGCCGTCTTGAATAGTTTCTGGTAATGTTTGGTTGAGTGTTTCTGGTAGATTCAGAGAAAGGACCCCAGCGACAACAGCGGTGACACCAAAAATCACCAACGGTAAGGCTTTCCCTATATTACCCCCAACAAAATCCCCCTACAAAGATACAAACATATCGATAGTCTTCATTGTCACTCTATATAGATTTGTTGACGTATATGGCGAGGTTGTCGGGTTTTGTAGGGGGAGGAAACAGGTTCTCTTTGCCAGGAGGAAACCCCGACAAATCCTTTTTACATAACTGAGTATGATTAGAACCCTCGAACCCTCGATAAAAAGCCTATGTTGAGGTGAGAGATTATCTCTCCAAACACATTCGATTGATTGATTGATTTTACGCTGCACTCAAGATGATTTCACATATATGGCGGCGTTGCCAGGTCTAGTGGGAGAGGAAACCGGGCGACATTCATTTGAAACAACCGCTAAAATGGCCTTCTTGTGACTTGAGTATGGCATTATTTTCTGTAACAAAAACCTATGTTCGATATTCCGGAAAATGTTCAGTTTTTTCATTGACAACGGTCTAAAGAATCAAACTTCACGAGTTTAGAAGTAACTGTAGGACTCAAAACTCATCTTGATCATAGAGCTTTAGTTAAAGGAGGGGAAATCTCTAGAAATACATAGGGATTATCGACGATAACAACCTTCAAAGTACTTCAAACATTTCACGTCAATTACCTCCAGTGGCCCTCAAGCTAATAAAAACAGACAGAAGTATGTACTTTCAGTGGCTTATCTGTGTAGCCATTTTTCCGTTTTAGGATGACGTGATGTTGGTGTAGCTATTTTTAGATCAATAATGACGTATTTTTACCGCTCTCAAATGTATAATGGTAGATTTAGGTCCAAAAAAACATGGCGACAAACTTGAAGTGGGAAGATTGTCTCCGAATATATAGGTCAGTATGCAACCGCGCGCCATTGCTTAGCCAACAATAATTGGATAAAACTAATGAAAAAATGGTGGCGGCCTTGTGAATGGCCTATGGAGCTTATTCTCTATTGTAACGCCACCTTCAAATTTCAATTATTCACTTACGTGGAGATAAAACATACATTGGACAGTTATTTTGAAATAAATGAACTCTACTCTTTCCATCTAAACTAGTCTAAAGCTTAGATTTTCTTTCCCTTTAAGGGGCTTGAGGTAAACAATTCGGATTTGTATCATAATTTTCTGTTGTCAAGAAAATACAAACGTTGTAAACTTCATGGAAAACCCATCACGTTGAAGCTAAAAATATTGGTTCAGGCTGTCAACTCACATTCTAGGCAAAAGATACTTCTAAATACCATGGTAAAGTACATTCTCGATAGAGATTTTATTCAACTGCTTCTTTTTCGACAGCCAATGACTGTCTAACACTGAACGCTTTGTTTGGGTCCCGTCTTTCTAGAATGGGTTCGATAAACAACACTGAATGACAAATTTCCCCGTTTCTTATCTAACTTACCATGTCGGATATATATGGTGCGACCATACCCCCTACACGAGCAAACATCGAGGCCGCCCCCAGAGCGCCATTTCTAACAACAGTCGGGAAGAGCTCAGAAGAATAGACGTAAATTACTGCAAATGCTGCGGCTGCTCCCAGCTTCCCGATCATAGCCAGGGTTATTGTGATCCATTCTAATTCTGGAAACATAGAGATGAAACAAAAACAATATTTTTAATATCTGCATGGTATCTTGAATCAGAACTGCGCTACCGGGAGGGCTCGGTACATTGTGTTGGATCTTTGTTGAAAGATTGGATGTGAATTTAGCCGCATGCATGACTTTCATCAGTGGATTGCGGGTTTGAATCTCATATTGAAAACTTCTGATTTTTTTACTCGATCACCTTTAGGCCTAAGTGTGCCAGGTACTCACTGAAAGACAAAGAAGCCGGTTCCCATTGTCATTTAACCTGACAAAGCAGCCATATAAGCGAAATAAGCGTGAATGTAGCGTAAAAACATAAATCAATCAACCAAGGAAAACAATATTAAGTTCTTTGAGTTCTGACAAGGCCTTGAACTCACTCGTGAGACTGGACTCCTATATGTAGCTCGCAAAACATTTCCACATTATGACCTTCTATCACTTTAAACACTCTCAAGACAAATGTTATTTTCGATTATGGCCAACTTACCATCACTGGCATACAGGATAGGAAATATCGTACAGATACACGCGATTCCACCAAGAAGCATTGAACCACAGTGTAAGGGCTTCCGGCCGATTCTATCCAACAGTAGTAAGCATAGGGTATACGCCGGGAATTCCACCAAGCCCACCAGAAAGAAGTTCAAGTATACGTCCCCCGCCAAATTACCGCTGTTTAATGATAGTCCATAATACACCATGCTAACTACCAGCCTGATGGGAAAACAGGGTTTAACAGTTGTAAGCATATATACATTTATGAACACTAAAACATGCGGGCACAGGGAAAATCTTCTTGTCTAAAATAACCAGGGAGACAAGTTTCTAATTGTGTTAAACGTATATACAGATACGGTCATTTTTAACCCCTGGTAACAGTTACGCCAACTAAAGTCCAAGACTCGCTCGTCCTCATAAGTATCACAATATGGGCACGAGTATCACAATATGGGCACGAGTATCACAATGTGGACACGAGTATCACAATATGGGCACGAGTATCACAATATGGGCACGAGTATCACAATATGGGCACGAGTATCACAATATGGGCACGAGTATCACAATATGGGCATGAGTATCACAATATGGACATGATCAAGGAATTTATGAAATACCACTTCGTCTTGCATGCATGGATATCTTGGGTATTGAATCCAAATGAACCAAAACAACTGGAACATGTGGTGAATAATAATACATTTGGCTACTTTTCTTATATTTGAACCGCAATTTGACACATACTTGGGTTGGTCTAAAGATGGTGTGATTTACAATTCCATCCTCATTATAAAACTCGGGCAGGAAGGGGCGGGGGGGGGGGGAGGGGGGTGTGAGGTAATCTTTACCTGTACACCCCTTCCCCCTTCCTGCAAGAGTTCCATAATGAAGGATGAAATTGCAAATCACACCCTATTCGTTTTATTTTCCGCCACATTGAGACCGTAAGTCTTTTAAAAAGGGTCCTACATGTGGAGTATAGAAGAAACAGGGACGAAAACCGAGCTCTTCACTCCAGACCTTCTGCGGGTTCTTGTGTGGTAACCATTGCACATACACATTGGGCCATCGACCAAAAACCTCTTTGGACTAAATAGGATTCGGATCTCGAATTCATCGATGTAAGGATTGTGTCGGCAAGAGACGCTATTTCTCTACCGACCGATCCAACCAAGCCTTACCAGAATATAAAGAGACAACTAACCAGTTTAAAAATACAACTCCGGATCTCGATAGTAAAACTCGAGAATGGAACACCGCTGAGAACTTTTCCTGTGTGTCACTGTCTTCAAAATCTTTTTCATCAAAAAGTTTCTCAGGAAGTTTGGCTTTATTCACATCTGCAGCATGGCGGAGGATTTCTTCCGCTTCCTCTAGTCTGTTATTGGCAATCAACCATCGGGGTGACTCAGGGATTAACCTGGGCAAAAAAGGCCAAAACGAAGTGGGACGAACTATACAAATTCTGACTTTTTGGCAGAAATTCGACATTCCAATGAGACGAATACTTCATTCTAACAAATGCGTGATTTCCCTATACATGTTGGAGGATAGGATAATCGAAAACTAAATGATTGGTGTTGGAAAAAAGGAAATTCTCAAAGTTGGTACATGTACATGCTTTGTACGAAGCGAAATAATGGTCGTTAAAGTGGTATGAGCGGCCAAAATTCACACTTTTGTCATAATTTCTGATCGTCACGACAGTTAAGTGGCTTTGAAGGACACCGAAAAACTAAATGATGGCGTTGGAAAATCCATTCAGTATGTGCCCTGTACGAACCGAAAACCTGTTCGAAAAGTAAACAAAATTTAAATAACCGGGAGGACCATTCATTCACTTGAAGCCAAAGTTAGTTGAAAACAATACTTTATCGTACATATTCGAGACTAGAAGCACTAAAAGTTTGTGAATTATACGTCTTGAGAAAAATAGCCAACAATTTCAACATTCTGTTCTAACGTCAAAATATCAACATTTTGGCAGCTCACGCTACTTTAAGTAAAGATTTAGTGACAAGGGTAGACAGCTTACCACCAGTAGACCAAAAACAGAGCTGATGGTAAAGATACGACCATTTCCAGGTAGTGCCAATCCCGGATGAGATAGGCTATCCCAGCCAATAAAACGATGCCAAAGGCGAAGAAGAATTCTATGACGATTCCCGCCCACATCCGTTTCGAAGGTCCTACTAATTCCACGCCTAAATCGAAAGAATATTTAGTAAGATCTGGAACACCAATCTAAATATAACGCTTGCTTTTCACATTTGTATCTTACTGTTCGTATAATAGCACTCTTTTGGAAAATGGTAAATGTTTTTCAACAGACTTTTTGTGTTGGTAGGGTTAAACCCTGCATTAAGAATATCTAGACACGTATTATATTACTCAATAATACCCAGGGGGCCTCCGTGGCGCAGTAGGTAGAGCGTTGGACGCTCAATCCTAACAGCCTTCCACCAATGGGTCGCGGGTTCGATTCCCACTCAGTCCAAAAGATTGGAAAATTTTCTGACTGGGTTTTCACTCGAACGACCTATGTGGGATGGTTGCCAGTTACCAACGGAAGGTCGTGGGTTTCCTCCGGGCATAGAGCCCGGTTTCCTCCCACAATAAAACTGGCAACGCCGCCATATAAGTGAAATAATCTTGAGCGCGGCGTAAAACACCAAACAATCAATCAATCATTAATACCCAGACACGTTGTATGCCCAAACAAACATTCAACAAGCCAACATTGATATGAACGATTGATGTTTACGCCGCACTCAAGATTATTTCATTTCGTTCCAGGGTGTAAACCCACGACCTTTGGTGAGTATCTGATAACTCGTCCACATACGGCGATCAAGCGAACCCACTAAGAAGCTAACTGATCAAACATGTGGGCTATCAATTCTAATGGATCCATTCAGTTTGGCATAGTCTGTGAGTTCGAATTCCAATTAATTCTGCAAGAATGGGTCTTTCACTCTATCACCCTATGTGGAAGGATTGCTAGCTACCCATCCAATATCGGGGGTTTCATTTGGACAAAGAGTCCGGCTTACTCCTCCACTAAACCTGACAACGCCGTCATATAATCTTTCAATGGCATTTAGAAGTTGAACGGTTACAGTAAAGGGTTTATATAACTTACAGATAGCAATTTCTTGGTTTATTGGGTGACAATTACCTTCTAATCAATCAAGAAGTTGTTATCCATAAGTAGTTCTTCCGCTTTATATTGTAGCCGTCATATAAATGAAACAATCTAAACCGGGGCGAGAAAACATCAACCAGTGGACCAACAATTTAGCCAATCAACAACAAATGAATCAACCAATAAACAACGGTCTAGGATAATATTACTAAAACAATTGTAACTATTCTGGAACTCATCTACACAGTTTTTTGCGTTTTTAATAACAATTGTTTGACACCTTTCAACCTTCAGTCCCCTCAATCAAAAAACAAAAGATAAATCATTCGGCGTACTGGCATTAACGCCATGTCTTGAACTTACCCATAACAAAGGCATTGGCGAAGACGCCAGCATTGCCACACCCATTCAGGAACCTGAGCAGAATGAAGGAGTAGAATTCGGGGGCCCAGGCTGAAGCAAAACCCGTAACCAACTGAATAACAATGCCGGCAAAAAATATCTTTTTCCTTCCATAACTATAAACAGAAAATGTTACAAGCTATTGGAGTGACAGAGAGAAAAGAAACTAGTAAATCATAACAAGTGCAGTAATTTTCCTGTCCAACGGTACCAAAATCCTATATTTATGATTCCTTTCCCGCCAAACCATGCCAAAAGAAAGTTACAGAGAACCACTCCGTTGTCAGAAGGATAATTCCTCTGTCCGACGCGTGCCTTGTATCAATGGGCCACAGGTTCGAATCCCACGCATTCTAAAGAAAAATAATTGAAATTTTCCGAGGGGATATTTCACTAGATCGCCCAATGTTTTTGTTCAAAATAACAAATTGTCTGCTAAACTACTTGCTTGATTTGGAGACTCTCGATATTATATCATTTTAATATGGAGACATTGTCAGGTTGAGCCAGCGGTGGAAACCTGGCTATATGAGACTGGGCTCGAATGAGATGTATGGCATGCAACTCTTGCAATATTGTAAGTAGTTGTTAAACCATAAAACAACAAACAGTCCTCGTTTTTTTTATGCCACCAATCTATCACGGTCAGAACCCACGATTAAAACTTACACTCACACTCGTGTAAGCTCGTTGTGTGTTTAACCCTGGGGTCCAATGATGCCAATCTATAAGTTAAATCATTATTGTTGCTATATAATGTAATATCTTACATATCAGAGAGAATTCCGAACACAATGGATCCAACTAACACACCACCCATGTATACCATCTGGGCATGCGATTTCAGATCTTTTTTCTCACAAACCAAGTCGAGCTAGAATAAATATAAAATAAACAAACATACAAAAACAAAGACCTAGTTTTAATAGTATTACTACGAATAGTGTTATCCATTTGTAACCTTCTACAGGTTTCCAATCAGACAGGTGGTTAATGTGGTCAAATATAAAAGATCATGTGACTGCAGTGTTTAGATGTAACATAAAAGGTAAACGTTGAGTGAATAAGAGTGCCTTAGGCAATGTAAGTTTTTGTTAATGTAGTTTGGTATTGGACTGCTTGCATACTGCCACCGGAAGGTGTGTCGTCTCCTCCCAGGCACAAGACCCGGTTTCATTCCCAATTAACTAAAGAAGCTCCCCATATAAGAGAAATAATTTTGAAAACGACTTAAAATTCAGTCAATTCATCAGTCAATTGTTATGAGAAGGTCCCCAATGGATAAATCTCCCAAAAC
Organism: Lepidochitona cinerea; assembly: GCA_963971465.1. Classification (NCBI taxonomy): domain Eukaryota; kingdom Metazoa; phylum Mollusca; class Polyplacophora; order Chitonida; family Tonicellidae; genus Lepidochitona; species Lepidochitona cinerea. Next base: position 82,661,279 of record OZ020551.1, on the reverse strand, counting down.
TTTCGTTGTATAGGCTGGAAAATGTTAACTCGAGAAATCTCATATGAGAAAAAAATAGATATGCCTCGAAAAATCTCGACATCAGATACGGTACTTATGAGTGATTAAAGGTGCGATCATATCGTGTAAAACTACATCAATCTACAATGTTTCTTTAACCATCAAGAGCGATGTTAAGGTCCGTTCTCACTGTGCGATTTGTCATACCGACTCGTAGGATGCGATTAAAATGAATGTATTTGATTGGTTGACAAATCTTATCGACCAATTAAAAGCATCCGTTTTAATCGCATCCTACAAGTCGGTACGACGAATCGCACAGTGAGCACGGGCCTTAAGGATATGTTGGTCCAACCGACAATTAGCCCTAATGCCAGCGACTGATTAGCCAGAATCAGATAGTATGAATGAATCTAATACTGTGATACTCGCTGTTTACTTATTATCACCGGCCTGCTTTAATAATAGTGTTCATTAATTGCATAACTACCATGGCAACACTGTGTGGCTTAAGCTTCCAGCATACCCTGATACTAACATAGCTTTCTTAAAGTAAGCCCTAAACTAGTACCTCAAAGATGACGTGTCGATGGTTCAAGTGGCTTCCTGACAAAACAGCCCCCCCCCCCCCCACCAATTTGCCAGGCAATGCGGAGATAGTGCAAATATTTGGTGGGTTTGATGGGTGGCACAAAAGACAAACTAATCAAGGTTTCCCAAGACTTACCTTGGTTATGAAGGTTGACTCGAACACTGATGTGTCATAAACCCATTTATTGCAGGATATGGTCCTATTCATCGGGTGATACATACGATCAGTAAAAACCTCCGTGATATTTGGCAGGTACATCTCACAGGGCTGATATGTCCGATCCGAGCCAGGTTTTGAGTATGGTATGGTGGCGTTAATGAGCATCTGATGCTTGATGTTCTGAATAGCGTAGGTATCATTAGACCATCCATGTAGAAAACACCTAGAAAATACAACAGATAGACATTGAGGAAAGTGCATTCTTGGAAACACAAGGATTCATTAGTACAGAGAGCGTGCCAAATGTTCAAACACCACCATGACGTTTTAACATTCTTTAATCGGACTCTTGGTAGCTAACGGTACCAGCTGAGGATGGTGGTTCCTTTTTGTCAAAGAGCACGGGACAAACGACAATGTTATTGGGCCACAAGTTCAATTTATTGCATATATGAATAAACAATATTATCGTTATTTTTTAGAAAAATGGCAGAAATTCTTTTTTGATTTTCGGTTGACGCCAAGAGCTGGAATTGAGCTCGCTCCCTGGAGACCTTTAGTGCTGGCGTAGCCGAGAAATCTTGGCTCTGCCGAATTTTTTTTTTCCGTGTTCGTCATAGCCAAGATCACTTCCATAGTAAAAAAACGATATATGTTAAGGAGGCCCGCCTAAAAAATCGGCGGCGCAAATTTCACAACAAATAAGCAAAGAATAAAATATTTACCACTGCATTCCGATAGTATAGACCACGAAGAAGGAGTTTGTCAAACTTACGCCGCTGTAAAGTGACTAAAGATATATGATTGAAGTATTTCTACGACGCCCCGCACAGTTTAACTGGTCGTTTAAATGTTTTACAATGGCGGTTACGTCAGGTTGAAAGCCAGTGGACTTCGAAACAAATATTGACTGCATAAGGGAAAGTTTACCACTTTACAGCGGCGTAAGTTTGACAAACTCCTTCTTCGTGGTCTATACTATCGGAATGCAGTGGTAAATATTTTATTCTTTGCTTATTTGTTGTGAAATTTGCGCCGCCGATTTTTTAGGCGGGCCTCCTTAACATATATCGTTTTTTTACTATGGAAGTGATCTTGGCTAGTGCTGGCGATAAGTATTATTCTCTGAGACTCGGTTTCGGGTTCGGTTCGGGTGTCACCCAGAAAGTATAATCGATAAAATAATCTGAATACTGTTACATTCACTTTTTAAAAGATACAAACAGAATTAGAAAACAAAAGTTGATCGGTTCCGGGGAAGCGCTTGGAAGCTGCCAAACAAACATGTAGGGGGCTTTAGACGAAGATTGTTTAACGGCAGTCTTTCACTCCCATTTGAATTTCTGCGCAACGAGATTTCGACTACTACAATCTTCCGATTTAAGAGTCTATTTACAGGGGCATGAGCTGCCAAATATTGGACAATTTTGTTTGCACAGAATTAGCTAGATGTTAGATATTATTTTATCAAGAACTACAAAATAAGAGTTTTCACCGATTCCAATTTTTTGGCTAAATCCGCTTTAACCCTATACAGGTCAATAAAAAAGTCAATAAGACGGGCAATGAGTTCAACGTCAAAAGTTAGGGTTATGTTTGACTACTTTGCCGTCCCGTTTTGTCGAAAAGTGCTTCAGATTCGTGACCCTCTGGTCGGTGAGTGGGCAGAGCAACAAAGTTTGTTTCAGGTGTTCTGGGCAAAACCATGATGGTAACGATTGTACCTTGTAAATGACCACCAAAATGCTCGAACTGCGGTGCAGCTCATGTGTCTTCTTCGAAAGGCTGTCTTCTGTTTCTTCGAGAAAGAGATATCTGTCTTATGCCATTATACACACTGTCAGAGTAAGACTATATATTATTCAAGAAATAGCATGCATTTATTTAGGAGATTCCTGCAGCTCGATTTGCCGAAGCCACACGTAAATAGTGAGTCTCCATGTCAGCACAAGAATTCTGTGCAAGCTTATTCTCGGCATTGAAATCTAACTGTCCAGGAACATATGGATTTCTAAAACTGTAATTCAATGGATGCTGCTTTTCACTAAATCTACCTTTCTTTTCTTGTTAAAAACAGACAATAGAGATCGGGAAAGATCTGTAGACTTATACATGAAACACAAACGACTTACAAAAACAATCAAAATAGAGGTTAATAGTCTTAATATACGTAATAGAACCTTAATAGCGTAAGTCCGTTTTCACTTGGATAATTTAAAGGATGCTCTCGCTGAGCAACAAATTGTATTAGGGTACATTTTGGAGTTTAGATCAAACCCAATAAGCACTTTTAAAAGCCAAACACATATTATATAAAGCAGTTACCTTTCTTGATAAAGAAATTCTATCGAAAACAACTATAATGGATTTTTTTATGATTTTAGTGATATCAGAAGTCTATGAATGTACAGACATCTGGTGATATATATATTGGAGAGGTAGGAAAAGTATTTACCGATGTCTGGGCGTTCCCATCACAAACACAGCTAGTACCATGTGTATACAACATGTTATAGCTGGTAAACACAATAAGAAATAGATCCTCTTTTGGTAAGTTCCGAAGTCGCCAATAACCTTTACTATGTCATCGAATTTCATGATTGATTCAGCGATTAGCTCATTTCAGGTATCTTTGAGTTGTTAAATTCGTGTTATATTTTCTTGTTAAAAATGTACAATATTCTTACGAACCCTCCAGACGTCGCATCTTGAGACAGAAAAATATAAATATAACTGATTCGTGATTTCAGTATATTAACCAAGTAACACAGCTGGTAAATCGAAACAGTTCATTTCCTCACTGGTATAATCGAAGAATATAAATCAAGTTACACAGCTGGTAAATCGAAATAGTTCATTTCCTCACTGGTATAATCGAAGAATATAAACCAAGTTATGAAACTGGTAAATCGAAACAGTTCATCTTCTCACTTGCCTTCAAAACTTATCTCTAGAAGTAGTATCTTTAAGAGACAAAAAATTGAAAACACGCTGATTCGTGAACGAAGCGTATAGATCAAGTTATGCAACTGGTAAATCGGAAAGGTTCATTTCCTCAATTGGCTCCAATGCTTTATCCCCAAACATCGCATGTTTTCGACATATACAGGATGAAATATCGATAACGGATAACCGAAGTAAAGGCCTAGCCTAGGCTTATAGACAAGTTATGCAACTGGTAATTTAGGTCGTGAACCCGGGAATAAATGTGACGACTTCGGTCATTGAAAATTCTTGCACAGTTTGTTATACGTCAGAGAAATACACCACTCTGGTCAACATCCACAAAGTCATATTAAAACAGTTTCGGAACGATGATAGCCTGTCAGTCGACCGAGGTCATATGTTCAGACTCAGATTTTAGGCTAGCTTTAAATGTTTTTTGCTGTGACACAAGTTAGGCCTATATAGTTGCCTGTTATCATTTTAAAATGTATGTGAAGACGCTCGAAACGTTTGCTCAAGCGTTGTGTAAACAATGTTCTAACTTCAGTGTAGACTTGTCGGCGTGTTTCGTGCTTTCGTAGTCAAATAAAGCGGTTTTAATTTACATGTGGTGAGAATATGTAGTGAAGTTCATGACTGCTCCGTTTAAATCCAGGCTTCACTTGGCCTTGGGTCAGAGTTAGCTGGCCTCCCATGTGAGTCTTACATCCCTGTAAAAACGGATTTATAACTCCCCTCCTCCCACCATCACCCGAATAAAAAGGCCTTTTATCGACTGGCCGCAGGTTCGAATCTCTCACAGTCCAAAGGAAAATGGAACAATTTCTCAGTTGAAGGCCCACTCACCGCAGTAGCCTCTCTTCTATTTGTGAAGAAAGCCAATTTATATGAGCCTTTATATATATTGGTAAAATTTCAAAGATTAAACAAAGGACAAATGAAATACGCCCAGGTATGATTAAAATGTCTAATAGATCAACCAATCGATTATAGGTAACTTCGAATTTTGAACAGTCTCTAACTTTTCAGGAATGGAGATCTCGTGCCATTCTACGAGATCTCAACGAATGGCAGTAGGATCAATCTCTATTTTAGATTGACTTCGGATGACCTTTTTATGTCCCTTACACAAGAAACTGCCAAAGCCTTGATTCTGTCGAATGACTGATCTTGACTGGCCCACTCACCGTCGTAGCCTTTCTGACATTTGTTAAGAAAGCCAATATACACCAGTTTACTATAAGTAAAACCAATAAAATTAAACACAGGACATATTATACACGTCCAGTTAAGTTTAGAATGAACAAATGGGGATGAAAAACATACGCTAAATTAAAAATCCCGATTCTAACAACAACAACGCGATCAGAGTTGGATTACTCTCACTTCAGGCCCTTATGCCTGTGGTTTACACTCTCGAATTTAGCGGCATGATTGCAAGAATGACGAACAATATTTACCCTATCAGCTCATGAAACTTAGAACTGCGCATTGCTAGGACCAAATAACAAACGGTCTAAGTCATTTTATTTACAGGTCTGAGAGGAACTGGTGCTTTTGACGGTTGTTTCCTACCCAGACAGCCAATGGCCTAATAATAGTTTATTCATCAGCTTGCAGAGCGTCTATATTTTTGCTATGAAATTGAGCATCAGCACTGTGCTGTTAGGCCTAATCTTTGGCTTTGTCACTCGGCTGGGAATGTTCGACCGGTTAAGAGTCCTAAACATTATCTCTGAACCATTCTAGCAAAGTCGGTGGTTAAAATCTTGCCAGACCCATAAAAGAGAAGTTTGTTTTTCTGATCAGATGTGACATGCGCAGAGATGACAGAGGTCTCATTGGCCAAACCCTTCCCTTTTCAGACAGCTCAATCAGCTACTTTTTATTTAAAGGCACACTTGCCGCGGAAATCAGGAATATTGTTTACATTAAAAAAGAAAGACCGTTTTCTGTATTTTCCCCAGACAATATAAGTTAGGAACTTTCTATTTTTACCAAAATTTAAAAGTTTGGACGTCACTTTGTATTTTTAATTTGAATTTGAAAATTTGAATTGTTACGTACCCGGAACGTAAACAAACCACAATGCCCCCTATTGGCGATTTTATGTTTCAGTCGAGTGAGTAAACTAACGGCACAGTGTAATTTTACGTAGGTCTATTTATCTGAGAAATACAGGCTGACGATCGGTTAACAGCGACTGGAAAAGCCTGCTGGTAATTGTTTGAGTGTAACCCACAGATAACAAGGCCTGAAATGAGGGTAATCCAACACGAAAGTTGACTGACACTGATCGTTGTTGTTGTAATCAGGCTACGAATCTTCGTTTGTTTTTCACCCCATTTCTACATTCTAAAGCTAACTAGACATGTTTTATGTGTCCTATATTTAAGTTTAGTGGTATTAGTCGTAGTAAGCTCATGTAAATTGGTTTTCTTAGCAAATTTAAACAGGCTACGGCGGCAAGTGTGACTTTAAGCTGCCAGAATGTTGAATGAGCTGCCAGAATGTTGATATTTTGACGTTAAAACAGAATGTTAGAATTATTGGCTATTTTTCTCAAGACGTATAATTCAGAAGCTTTTGAGTGCTTCTAGTCTCGAAAATCTACGATAAATTTTTGTTTTGAACTAACTTTGGCTTAGAATGAATGAATGGTCGCCCCGGTTATTTAAATTTTGTTTACTTTTCGAACACTATTCCGGTTCGTTTAAGCCATATACTATATGGATTTTCCTCATTCCAACGCTAATCATTTAGTTTGTCGATGGCCTTCAAAGCCTCTTACTGTCGTGACGACCAGAAATTATGAAAAAAGCGTGAATTTTGGCAGCTCATGCCACTTTAATTGATATTTTTTCAGGAAAAACAGACTGTAGTAATCTCACTTAAAATGCAAAAAAGTATAGATATCTTATTACTCTACTTGGCTTAAAGGCACTGTTTGTTTAGAATTGTAAACATTTTTGCTAAAACTTTTGCTAAATAGATAAATACGATTTTGTTGACTTGGATGAAAAGTTGTAGGTCGATTTTCAGCGAAAAATGTACAATTAACGAGCAATTAGTTCGAATTTTGTGGTCTGACAGACGCTTTCGGCTTAATTTAAACATGTGTCCTACATGGATGAGCCCTACTGTAGTAAGTTGTGAAAGCGTTGCTAATATTAATCTATCTGATAAATTGTAAAGAGCCGACGTTTTTTTAGTTCATTTCTCCATAATGTGATCAGGACAAAATACTCATAAAAGAAAAATCGGCCAGGCTGTAAGCGTGCAACGGTTCGTTTTGCAGTCTCTATTAGAAATACTAACCTGGCTGAAACTAAAAGTAAATATATCAGCTGCAAATGAATTCAAAAATCGTATTAAACTCTTAATCAGGTGAAAGAAGTTTACCAGTGATCATCCAAACACCTTCCCAATGTGTGTACGACAGTAAAATGTCGGAATTTTTTTGATCTTTAATTTGCCTCACACACCCAGTGCTCTTTTAAAGGCACACTCGCTGCATGTCGTAGACTTTCTGACATTTGTTTAAGGAGCATGAGCTGCCAAAGCCTGGATATTTTCCATCACAGCAGAATGTGGAAATCGTTGGCTATTTTTCTCAAGACGTGAAATTCAGAAGCTAATTAATACGTTTAGTCGCGAGAGTGTACGATGAAATAGTGTTTTGAGCCTACTTAGGCTTAGAATGAATGAACGTTCGTTCCAGTTATTTAAATTTCCGGCATGAATAAACTAAACCTGCGACATGACGTGTACGCCTATACTCAGTTTTTCGACTTTGGAAGACAACGGAGCCTATTCAGTTTGTTTTAACTATTCTTACTGTTCGAGCAACACTTCCTTAAAGGTCCACTTGCCGCCGCAGCCTGTTATACACTTGTTCAGAAAACCAATTTACATGAGCTTACTACGACTAAAACCACTAAAATTAAACATAGGACACATAAAATATGTTTAGAATGTAGAAATGGGGGTGAAAAACAAACGAAGAATCGAAGCCTGATTACAACAACAACGAACAATGTCGGTTAACTTAAAGGCTAGATTACCCTCATTTCAGGCCTTTTTGTCTGTGGATTGCACTCAAACAATTATCACTCTTACCCGATAGCCAGTCTGTATTTCTCAGATAAAGCACGTACAATTATACTGTGCCGTCAGATCACTCACACGACTCAAACATTAGGGCGCTTCTGCGCATGTTCAGGTTCGAGGTTTGTTTACATTGCGGGTACTTGATAAATCTAATTTTCAGTTTCAAATTAAAAATATTAAATGATGCCAAAACTTTCTAATTTTGATAAAAATAGCAAGTTTCTAACTTCTTCTGTCCGGGAAAAATACAGAAAACCGTCCACTGTTTTTTTATGTAAACAGTATTCTGGATTTTCCCGGCAAGTGTTCCTTTAACTAAAGGGACAACAGCATGCGAAAATGTTGATTTTTACACGTTAAAATAAAATTGGAAATTTTCGGCTATTTTTCTCACGAAGTACTTATTAAAGTGGCATGAGCTGTCAAAATTCACACTTTTTTCATAATTTCTGATCGTCACGACAGTAAGAAGCTTTGAAGGCCATCGAAAAACTAGATGATTGGCGTTGTAATGAGGAAAATCCATACAGTATGTGGCCTGTACGAACCGAAAACGTGTTCGAAAAGTAAACAAAATTTAAATAACCGGGACGACCATTCATTCATTCTAAGCCAAAGTTAGTTCAAAACAATACTTTATCGTACATTTTCAAGTTTAGAAGCACTAAAAAAAATCTGAATTATACTTCTTGAGAAAAATAGCCAATAATTTCCACATTCTGTTTTAACGTCAAAATATCAACATTTTGGCAGCTCATGCCACTTTAAAGGTTTCTAATTGCTAATATAGACTCGGGAATTTGTCATAAAGTAGCTTTTTAAACTAACTATGTCCTTATATAACTGAACGTTTGTCCGGGTTATTTAAATTCGTTACTTTTTTAATTCTATTTCAGTTCTACAGACCTTAACGGTAACCAAAGGCCAAAGAATGAATGAATTAAGATGGATTATAAACTGATTTTTCCGGGCCTTAAATGTTGCTTATTTATCAATGCAGTAGTCTGTGTTTGAGATTTTTTCTTTCAAACGCATAAATTGGTCATTCGGCCTTCGTAGGCCTATATGTGTTATAAGGCTACTTAGGCCTATTCTCAAAAAAAAATTTAAAATGACAAGAATTCATTCCTTACAAAAAAAAAACCCATTGAACCTACAAACATCATTTTTTGTTGAAATCTTGACTCCGCCATCTTATAGAATCGTCCGATTTTTTCCGATTATGTCACGATTTCAACACACGTAAAACGCTGAAGTATTTTAGGGCATTTGATACTTTCCGTGCAGGGGCCTCCGTGGCACAGGAGGTAGAGCGTTGGACGCTCAATCCGAACAGCCTTCCACCAATGGGTCGCGGGTTCAAATCCCACTCAGTCCCAAAAAAATTTTCTGACTGGGTTTTCACTCGTACGACCTATGTGGAACGGTTGCCGGTTACCACCGAAAGGTCTTGGGTTTCCTCCCACAATAAAACTGGCAACAACGCCATATAGGTGAAATAACCCTGAGCGCAGCGTAAAACACCAAACAATCAATCAATCTTTCCATGCACAAATCTATTCGTACAGTTTGCTCTACACAATAGAGGCCACAAGAATCTCATTGCCAACATTTTGGGGGATTACATGGACCCGCATTCTACCCGTGTCGTCCGTTGTGGCTTTGACTTTGATTATTGCTAAAATATTGATTCGATGAAATTTCCTTGGTATAACAAGACAAGATATCAGAATCTCGAATGGAATTTCTTAGCAGAAGTAGCTACATGTTTGTGAGGGTTCTGGTGCACATGTCCAACTCCCGTTTATGATACAGTATCTGTTAGGAACTTAACTTCCACACCCTTGAAGTGGTTCTAGTATAGATCAAAGCAAGTCCTCGGCAAAGAATGGGCACGACTTTTAATTTTTTTACTCCTCCAACGAACCGATATGATCTATTTTTGTGGAAGGTCCGTTGACCTAGTGGATAAGATATATAACATACATTTTATGCTGGAGAAAGTTGGGTTTTCTGGCCCAAGGTAAATGCAAAATCAATTTACAGTTTTCCTGAAAGTGTTATGGTGAAAATAACGAAAGTATACGAAAGACCTGTTGGCCCTTAGGCTATATATACGTCACACAACAGTGCGAAAGGCACCTAATAATTTCAAACTCGTCCAAACTCAATACAAATCGGCTGATGGCTATTGTCATTCTTCCAGCATGTGTACCAGTATATAACGTAAATACTTTTGCAAGGGAAATAACTCAAGATCCTTAAACCATATATTTACCTGTGAGCCGGAACTCCTAAAAGGAACACTGATATAACCATTTGAAAAGAGCATGTTATAGCTGGGAGACACAAGAGAAAATAAATCCGTTTTTGATATGACGAAAACTCGCCAATCTTCATCAAAATTTCGTCGACCTTCATTTTGAAATCTAGTTTGTTTCCATCAAATATCGAAAATCACTTTTGAGGTAGTTTTAAAAACGGGGAGCCAAAAAACAATCCTTATTGCATCTCTTTTACGTGTCGACTCTCCGATAGTAGAAAAGGTCCCAAACAAAAGTCCTCAGGTAAAATTCCACAGCGGACGTTTTCTGGACAACACAAAATATGACAGTGTTTGAGTTTGGTTAGTTCTTATCGTCTTATCGTTAGCTCTATTGGATCTTAGAACTTGAAGATAATCTACATGGTGAAATTCTTCAAAGTATCAGGTATAGTAAACATTAATAATACAAATATGACAGACTTTAGTTCAAATCTGATCGTCGATTGTCACTTCCGAAATTTTGTCACGAGATTTATCGATTGATATCTAGGTCATTTTTCAAAATCCACTTTTATTAAATATAACTGACCTACTTTGATCACGACATGACCAGTAACACGATATCATCAAGATATCGTCATAACCATAGATATGATGCAGCATTTCATATGTACAAATGCTCACAATTTATATGGGACAGTGTATATATTTGTAAACGTCCACCATATTTTTTCTTGGGCTTACATGTGCGTAGGCCTAAATAGTTTAACCTACAAAAACGTTTCGTTGTTTTCATAACAGCAAACTCTTCCCTCCATGCATTGCCTCTCGAGTTCGAACCTTGAGGCTTTCAGCAATGTGATCTCACTGTACATCCAGCTATTGTCTGCTTTGCTAACGTGGATTCAAAATTCAACAAGAGTTTTAGTAAACTCAACATACGCCCGCTGTGGCAAAGTCGAACCGCTACGATTAACAATTTAATATAACATTTGTTTTAATTTCATCAATTCGAATTTCTTGTTCACATTAGAAGTTTTTCTTTTCTGAATTTGATGAAGCTGGAAGGGAACGAAGATATAGACTAAGACAGAATATTACATAATCCAATGTAGAAGCCATATTATGCAATCGACAATGTTCTTAATAGTTCATGACACACCTTCTACCCCTAGAGTATATGTTGTAAAAAAAATTGTAAAGAACGGATCAAAACTCTTCAAGTTATGGAGCGGAAGGGAACGAAGATATAGACTAAGACAGAATACTACATAATGCAATGTAGAAGCCACATTATGCAAGACGATGTCATAAATGGTTCATGACACACCTTCTACCCACAAGGTATATGTTGTGAAAGAATTGTAAAGATTAGATCAAAACTCTTCAAGTTTTGGAGCGGAAGGGAATCCGGGACGGACGCCGCTGGTGATACCATAATACGACCGACTTTTTTAAGTCGGGCGTATAAAAATGGTTCAAATTTAAATGTAATATTCGGCACATGTGTGAACACCTTAACGGCGCTTTTTTGCGCTAATATATATCAACTTCTGTGAATAAAGATTGTTTTGAATCAACATTATCAATATATCGAGCTGGGTCACATTTTATTAAAATCAAAGGGATCCAATAGCTTTGGGAGGAGTTTAAACTCCATTGCGAAGCGCCACATCAAATCAATATAATCAAGGGCACACTCCCCGCTAAAATCCAGAAAACTGTTTACATTTAAAAGGAAGACTGTTTTCTGTATTTTTCCGTTATAAAAAATTAGTAAGTTTCATTTTTTTTCTAAACTTCAAAAGTTTTGACATTATGTAATATTTTTATTTTGTTAGGTATACCCACAATGTAAACAAAGAACAACCCGGCAACGCGCATATATAAGGGTCTTAAATAGCGTGAATCGTGCATTTTAGAACTGTTGGCACTTGACCTAGTCTTCTAAACTAACCTGAGAAGAACAGGCGACCGTTTGGTTTTGAGGTTCACAGAAAGACCTGATAAATTTGAGACTGTAAATTTAAAACAAAAAGATCTGAAATCATGATAATTAAACAAAGAAATAACGGGGTTTCTAATCCATGTTGACGTTTGGACTTCAATTTTCCGCCAACATTTACTCGTTTTATACAAAATTGGACACATTTTATGTGTCACATGTTTATTTTTTTAGATTTTACTGGTATTAAGCTCGTATGAATGCGTTTTCTTTACAAATGTCAATTAAGGCTACGGGGCCAGTATGCATTTAATCCTATTAAAGCGGCATGGGCTGCCAACATTCACACTTTTTTCCTAATCTCTGATCGTCACGACAGTAAGAGGCTTTGAATGCCAATGAAAAACTAAATGATTGGCCTTGGAATGAGGGAAGTCTACGGCCTATACGAACCGGAATAGTGTCCAAAAATTTAACAATATTTAAATAACGGGGACGACCATTCCTTCATTATAAGCCAAAGTAGGTTCAAAACAACACTTTATAGTACATGTACATTCTCGAGACTAGAAGCACCAAAAAGCTTTGAATTATACGTCTTGAGAAAAATAGCCAATAATTTCAACATTCTGTTTTAACGTCAACATATCAACATTTTGGCAGCTCATGCCCCTTTAATCCAGAAAATCGAGAAGGAGGATTGTGTATACAATTCTTTCAAACATATATAAATACAAAAGAAAGCAGATTCACTGGATAGTCTTTATTTTTAACAATTCTTAAAGTAACAGCCGTTTATTTACAGATATCAGTCGCTGATGTAAATACAAATTAAGGATTTCTGTGAGCAAAACCGTGGATGGACGGAGCGAAAAAAAAAATACCGTGAAGAATCTTATATGAAGACATCAAATCTAAATATTTCGTGCATAAAAATTGCACAACACAAACGAAACTATTACACAAACACTTTAACTGGACGGTGTATATCAATACGTTAAAACGTAGATAGGACGGTATACAATTATCGCCAATGCGAATTGCAAACAGATTATCTGAGAAACGTAATAAGCAGGGGTTTTAGATTAAACAAGCAAAAAATATGGAAAAATACATTATCACACAATCTATGCATATAACAATCACAACAATATTGACAATACTGGACGGAAAATTGGTATAACTTTAAACAAAACGATACAATAAACTAATAATGTATGCACGGTGGTTCTAAACGACCGATTAGCGCATATTGTTTTGTTCTATACCTTTAAAGACGGACGACTGCTAACACAACAAACACTCTGTGCCGGTGCAGGTTTCGTGTCCTACCACCTGTCAGCGGTGCCACTGTGGTGTGATATCAGTTTCAGCACAAACTTGTTTGTTGCGTCGGACTGGAGTCATAAACAGTCGTCAGGCTTTCCTTGAATTTGTTAACAGTTTTATAAACAAAAAATATCGAATTGAGTGGTCAAACTATATTTCCTCACGTTGTCTTGACCATTTAAGGTGAAAACTGTTTGATTGATAATGATTGATGTTTCATGCGGATGCATTCAAGGCCGAGACAAAGTATTTCAATATTCTAGGCAGGACTATGTACTTGTCTCGAGAAAAATGTCTTGGTACCGCTTTTTAAATACTGTCATACAACCAAAGTATAGTCCCATTCAACATACAGTGTATATATGTTAAATGAAATTTGAAATAGACATATCCGTTGATTACACCGCATATAGAACTTAAATTGAATTATCCCTGCTTCAACAAAATCAACATTTACATGCATTTAATATAATATACATTGATCATTAGATTAAAATATAATCACCATAGAGAGAAAACATTGACCCTGACTTTCTTACTACAAACCTTGATCAATTTTGCAATCAATATGTAACACCCAGTAGTAAACCCTTAATATCCATAAATGAAATATATCATACTAATTAATAGAACCATAGTACCATATACTACCTGGGAGATATTCCTTAAACACTTAGTTGTTAAACGAATCAATTCCTATCAATCTAATATGGCATTAAACAAACTCTTTCTGGATTTACAACTTCTGTTATATTTTGGTTTGTTAAATGTTATACTTTCAACTTCTATATGTTTGTTTGATGTTATACTTTCAACTTCTATATGTTTGTTTGATGTTATACTTTCAACTTCTATATGTTTGTTGGATGTTATACTTTCAACTTCTATATGTTTTTTTGATGTTATACTTTCAACTTCTATATGTTTGATGTTATACTTTCAAATTATATTGGCCCCTCAAACAAGTTAATCTACTATGGGTTTTTATTTCACATATGATTATTATTTCACTAGTAGTTTTTATTTCACTAGTGTTTTTTCTCATACTTTGTCTCTTCAATACTGGATTACCTATCACCACTGGTTGTAACACAGAGTAATAATAAAGATATTTACACTTAATTTTCAAATTTGAAAAGGACTATCACACTGAAATACTGATTTAATCTTGGTGCCATTGGAATATATATGTACAATTATACAACGTACCATGAAATAAACTTTGATATTGTAAATCCAGGCATGGAAATATGCATAATCGTCTTGTTGACAGGAAGATATGCATTCACATTCTACAATTAGCCACTGAAATATACATGTACATATATATTGTACAATCTACCATGAAAAAAATACATTACATGTATGCATCCACAATGTAAAATCTGCCATGAAAATATGCATCTCCATTACACAATCTGGCATTTAAATATTGATTTACATTGTACAGCCTACCATAGGAAAATTGTATGCATACACTTTGTACAACCAAGCATGGAAAATATATGCATGCACAAAAACACATTGTACAACATAACATGAAAAAACAATCATGAATGTATTCATATTGTACAACCTGACATGAAAAAAAAAACATGTATGCATACACATTGTAGAACCTAACATGAAAAAAAACAAACATTTGTACATAAATTAAACAACTGTTTTGCGATATCTGCCGTTCATATTTTCACACTCCCAGTATAACAAAAATTGGTTCTGGCATAAGGCTTACAGAAAGAAAATTCTGTGCTTCTGCTATGAAGCATTTACCTCTCTGCTAGAGCAATTTATTTAGTCTGTCAATAAGGTTAGGACACACTCAGCTCTGTGACGTCATGATATTTGTAATGTCACAATTCTATCCCTTTGTTTTAATATAACATACAGAGCTAGCAACAATTTTGACATTAAATCTTTAAAGGGGTGCATGTTGGGCAGGGGGATGGGTTACGAGAAAATTTTTTTTTTCTAAAGCTCTGCCAATAAGATGAGGGTAAATATGCCAGTCCTAGCCAAACAGCAAAATGCTGTTTAGAAGGTTTCATCTGTTACGGCAACTGCAGATTTAATTTTTAACAATGAAGGTATTATTACAAGGAAACTTCATCGTAGAAGCTCTAGAAAGTCGACCTTTGTAAATCCACATTGTCCCATTCAAGGAGTACATGCAGTAGTCACATGTTAAGCTGTGTGGCTACTGGTTTGCTGGCGTCAAAAGTAACGCCCAATAAAAGTTTCACGCTGTAGGAAAATAGAAACATGGTTCAACACACAGCAACATGTTTTACAATGTTCCAGCCCGTTAAACAGTGCGGTCTACACGATAAAACAAACAGTGAGAAGCACAAGTCGTGTCTTGTACAAAGGTACAATAGAAGTTTAATCGTGTGGACTAGGGTTTAGACCCTGCCAAGACAGCCATGAAATGATATGTCTATGAACTCTACAACAAATTGTGTTAAAAAGGGGTGTATATCATATAAATATACATGCACATGTATATATACCGACCTCGAAGACATGACTTTCAAACTATGGAACACTTCGTGATACAAGACATTAAAAAATTAATACTCATTTTTTTTCTCAGTCAACAAAAGTGTTAGAAATGGCAGCCTTATTTAAATTTGAAATGAAATATTTTTTTCAAAACAAACCCTACATTTTTTATGTCAGTAAAAGAGTTGGGAATGGCAGCCTTATGGTAATTTGGAATATAATTTTCACAAGATTTGGGACATTTTTCTTCACGAATACATTATGACATAACGAAGTAAATTGATTAAATGGAAGAAGGGCTTGTACAGAATGACCACTTAAATGATCATGCAATGCTACCAACTCACTTATATCAAGGTGGCATACAAAGCCATTCTAGACACTTGCATGCAAACTTGGTAACCTTTAAGAGGCATGGGCTGTCAGTTGTCCCCCCTTGGCATGGGCCAATTGCTGCTTGGAAAGTATCTAGATACATTTATACAACAAACATATGGTGGAAAGTCCTACCATATTTATTGCTTGGCCCTGTGTTCTATTTTAGTCATCCAGAATGTGATCAAAGCGACATCACTGCACGCTGAGCCTAACATGCAATCCTCAAACATCTAGTGCAAATTGGAATATTTAAGACGCAAACTGTGAAATCTCGTCTATGTTGGTTGTTCTAGGGGTTCAAACTTGGACTGGTGTCGGTCAATCCTATCCAGAAGTTGTTTGGCTACAGGACAAAATTCTGTCATCCATAGATCATGGACGATACTACGCACATCATCGTCCATTTCATCGTTCACAGAAACATCCATGGCAGATTCTTCATCTACAGATGAAAAAGTAAAACTTAGTATCATAACAGCAATTTACTCCAAATATCCTGGGGGTGGCAATAATTTCACTCCAATATGGTGGTCTTTTTACAGCCCACGAAATCATCTTATTTTTATTCATTCATAAACACTAAAATATATGGGCACAGATTTTCTTGACTAAAATAACCATCAGGGCAAGATTACAACTGTGTCATTTACATACTCTATGTAAAGACCGAGAGCACTGTGTGGTTGTGCAGATTGATTGGTTGATTGGGCCAAGCAGCTTTAGCTAAGAGCCGAAGGCACTGTCTGAGTACCTGGATATGTCCCTCTGCCCTTCAGTGTTAAATGAACATGGTAACCATTCCCCTTGTTGCCATCAAGAGATAACCTAGCCAAGTAATACTGTCACCTTGCATAACTGTAATGTAAAACTCACCTAGCATTTCTGTTAAGAGTTCAGCCAGTTCCACAGCTTGTGCCTCCCCAAATGTGTCATTAGCACTGGTGATCTTTCCACTGTAGTTCCAGAGAACCTGACAAACCATACTAGCCAACTGCCAGTCTGTTTTCCCAAAGTCACACAGCACTTCTAACAACCTAAAACATATTCGCAAATATTTTTACGTGAACAATAACAACGACACATATGGGTTTGTTTTCAGCGTCACTCTGAAGATTATGTCGATTATTGAGACGAATTCCCAAGGGACTGCTTCTCAAAAAATGTCTCAAACTCTCTGACTTTGTAATGTTGGAGGTATATGTTTCTGTGGGAGCTATACAAGAGGGGAGGGGGGGGGGGAGGGGTTGTTACAAGCTTCTAATCTTTGTGGTGGACCCCCACTTACATCCACTACTAAGTCCTGTCAAAATGTAAGTGTTAAATTAAAATTAACCAACCACTAATGCTTATTTTCATCGATATAACTAAAAAAATGAGAAAACCGAAATAAACCTGGAAATGTCCTAAAAAGGCCAATTATGTCGGTCGCACCTACATGTAGCAATGCTTATAAAATATGAGGGTTTTCCTACATGAAGAGGTATTAAAGTTGCCCATTTTAACCAAATAATAATTTGTCTACTTACTTTTCAACACCGCCTTCTTTCTTTAATACTGGTCTTTTCTCTTCATCTGCCATAAAGTTGATTAAAACCCCACATGCCACATAGACGACTTCCCTGCTACCAGAGTCCAGTAAAGTGATCATAACCTCAGATACTATCACAAAAAGAGAATATTTCAATTGATTATTGGATCAATCTTGCCATGACAGTTGAACCGATGACAAGCGATTTGTGGAATTCTTCCCTGATACTTGCCCTCCATATAATAATATAAAGATCCTGTCTGAATGTGTAGTTTTTCTTGTAACCCTTTGAAGACAGACATGGATAATCTAATTCTCAACCACCATTTAGCAGAGGAGACCAGGATTTGACAGAGGAGACTGATATTTGGCAGAGGAGACCAAGATTTGGCAGAGGAGACCAAGTTTAGCAGAGGAGACAAAGATTTGGCAGAGGAGACAAAAATCTGGCAGAGGAGACACAAATTTGATAGAGGAGACCAAGATTTAGAAGGAGACCAAGATTTGGCAGAGGAGACCAAGATTTGACAGAGGTTACAGAGATTTGACAGAGGAGACCAGGATTTGACAGAGAGGACCAAGATTTGGCAGAGGAGACCAAGATTTGGCAGAGTAGAGCAAAATTTGGCAGAGGAGACCATGGTTTGGCAGAGGAGACCATGATTTGGCAGAGGAGACAAGGATTTGGCAGAGGAGACCATGATTTGGCAGAGGAGACCAAGATTTGACAGAGGAAATACAAAAATGCTTAAAATTTACCTTTTTTCTTAAAGAGAAAATCTCTAGCTGTTTTTTGTCGTGTCAGATTACCAAATACCCTTGCTGATTCTATCATAGGTTCCATGTTTTCTGTAGGCTCAGTCAGCACCAAAGAGAAGAGAGCTGTGGGCAGAAAATAAAATATTTATAACTTATTACATGTACATGTAACAGAAGATACACTACATGTATGAATCAATAACACATAGCATTGAAGTCAAACCCAAGTCAAGAGACATCGGAAGTAATTTGATAAAATCAGAGAAGAAGAGCTCTTAATATCAACTTAATATCCACTTCATCATTTTACTTTCACATACCTGAATTTGACTTTCAGCCAAATAAAAGTGGATTTGACTGCTGAATGTGGAAGAGTTACCAGGTACTCACTGGTTTTTCCTTCACTTAACCTTGCAAAGTTGCCATCTAAGTGAAATGAGTGCGGTGTAAAACACTAATGAATCAATCCAGTCGGCCTCATCAAGCAGCGATGAAAGCAAAAATCTCGACATGACAGTGAAACAAGCCTTTCATCGATAGATCAAAGGTTTGAATCCCACTCAGTATGTTATCACCCCGGACCTACTGATGAAGGTGTATCAGGACAAAAGAGCCTGGTTTCCCCCTTAGTTATCCTGGAAATATTGATATCCAAGGGAAATAATCTTTAGGGTATTATAAAACCATAATAAATAAATGATTCAAAGCCTTTGTGTTTAAAATATTTATAGAATTGAGCT
This sequence comes from Lepidochitona cinerea, assembly GCA_963971465.1. Taxonomy (NCBI): domain Eukaryota; kingdom Metazoa; phylum Mollusca; class Polyplacophora; order Chitonida; family Tonicellidae; genus Lepidochitona; species Lepidochitona cinerea. The sequence continues at coordinate 82,642,025 of OZ020551.1, read as the reverse complement.
ATTTATGACCTCACCTTCAGCGACAGCAGTCTGGTTAGATGTAATGGCACTAGTTTTTACTGGGTAATAAGATAAATTGTTGATCGTGGACACAGCATTTAGAAGCAGCTCTTCACTTCTCAGTGTATCTTTCAGATCTAAAAGTTTGAAAAGGTATTAATAAGTGCTGAAATAAAGGCTTGAGATCAGCTTTTCAACAGTGAAAACAGTGTCAATTTATTTGAAAAGGACATGTTTCTGTCTTGAAACCAGTCAATAAAGAAGTAGCTAGCCGTGATTAGCTCCCCCCCCCCACCCCACCTCCTTTACCTCTCCCTGAATTTTGATTAATCCAGCTTCCAAATTTTCTAAATAATCTAAAATTAAGCACGATTGAGATCCTATAGGTGAATTAAGACCTGGAGAAGCAGGTCCACACCTGCTCATTAGTTGGTGTTTTACGCTCAACTCAAGATTATTTCACTATTTCATGGTGATCAAGTGAAAAATCCACTCAGAATCCCAGAAATGTACAAATGTCCATCAGTAATCCTAAATTCAAGAGGACAGTATAACTTACCTAACACTTTGAGCAGCAGGTCCACACACTGTTTATTGGAAGCTACGACAGGACCTACTTGTTCATTGATGGACAAATTGGCGATCACACGAACAACTTTTATCACCACATCCTCATTCTTATTGACTTCTTTTTCTTCACCATCACTATTTGATTTACCATTTTGAGATAAGCTATCCTGAAATGATAAACAAAAATGAATTGGTGGCGTTAACTGTTATAGACCAATTGCCTAATGATATCATCCACTATTAGCCTGGGGCATTATGGGATACCAGAGAGGGGTTGGAATATTTATAACTAACCTTGGTTCCTTATAACCTTCATATCGGTATTTTTATATATTAAAGTTCATTATAAACCATTGAAGTCTTGTGAAATCTCGACCTTCCATTGGTTCCTTGGGGCACATTTGTCAAAGTTTGTACTTACTTTATATGTCTTTTCCAGGTAGGTTTCAAATACTGTGAGTAGGATTTGTAGTGATTTGGTTTCACTGTGTAGATGTCTTCTGGCAGAGTCGTTCTTAGCTGTCAGGTTACCGAGTACAAAACACACACGCACAACCAGATCCTGTCAAGAGTGTTTGTAAACAATTAGTAAATTTCAGAGTGTTTGTAAACAATTAGTAAATTTCATAAACTGAAGAACTTGCAAAAAATCTAAAGGCTCGATAAGACAAATCTTTTGTTTTGTAATGTTAAATCGTGCTGCCTATCACTGTCTACACACTACAGCATTTGTGTTCAGCTGTTTAAGGGAGGGAAAATATTCCAATCCTAGCCAAACCATAGGCTAAATAACTGTTCAAAAGAGTTCATCATTTACAAGTTCCCTGGAACCTCAATCTTACAAACTGATCCGTTAACATTATATTGTTAGTGGTATGAAACATTTGGTGAAGACACTGAAATGAAATTCAACACACTGCATCAAGTTGATTGATGTCTATATGCTGTTCCACGCTGTTGAGCCATGCTATTTAAACGATAAAACAAATGTCATCCAACAGTCAGACAAAATGTGTGTATTGTTGTACAACAAAAGTTTAACCATGTAGGTGGGCTATAAGACTGTGTGACACAAGTTACCCGTCCCCATTGTCCTGATGCACTGGCAATTCTCATATTTTATCTTTTTGAAATGGAAGTTTACAGCATTTTAACAGAAACATGGGAAAGATAGGAAAATTACAAATTCGGACAGCCTCATCAAAAAGATTGCCAGAAAAGTGCTTCAAAAGTAAGTGGTCAACTTGAAAACATTCAGACAATTTGGACAGATTCAAGGAAAAATGCTTAAAAAGGATTTTTTCGGACACATTCAATGAAAAGTGCTTAAAAAGGTTGAATAGGGAGCACGAGTATTGCGAGAATTCCACAAATTTCACGTCAGTGGCACTGCCCTTGCACATGTGGCAAGCCTTTATCGTTCGAATGTGACACTCAAAATGTCAATTGAAGTGACGTCATCAAAAAACGTCATCTGTCACCGGATATCGTGAAATCTATCAGAAAACTGCCAGGCCCTATAGAAAAATCCAAATTTCTGGCAAACCCTTTGATAATTGATAATAAAACCCTATATCTCAGTGTTTCAACTGTTCAGCCTCTAAGGTACCATCGTTGCATGTGTTGTGATAGTGAGTCTGATAGCACTGAATATCATTTCCATTTGGTCAGATCGAACGAGTAGTGAGGTGGGTAGTTTATGCTTACCTCTTTATGAAGATGTTTGTTGAGCACATAAAGGAATGATTTAAAACAACCTCTCTGTTCTGAGAGGGCAGTACAGCAATCTGTATGTAACGTCATCTTACTGTGAGAAAAAGTGGATAAATATGAAAGCAAACATACTCAAAATGAACTTTTACATAAGGTAGTAGGATTTTTTCTAAATTCATTAATAGCAACAAGAATTCTGAAAGTATTGCATAGCTCTCAAAGTTCCAGAAAATTTGCCGGGTGTGTCCACCCGATTAAATTTGATTGGTAATCTTATTGTGGAGAATTTCCTTACCTAAATGTTCTGGTAGTATTTAACATGATTTCTCCATCAAGAGGGTAAAACTCCATAACTTGACACAAACCACTGATCACACCACAGCTTATGAAACGTTCTCGACTGGAACTGACATCTGCCAAGTTACGTAAAGCAGCTGTCAACTGTAACACAGCAGAATAAAAAATATTGTAAAAATTTGAATCAAAAGTGTTCAATTGTAACATTTCCTCAATAATGGGCCCTCGGTGGCTCAGTCAGTTAGAGTGATAGTCCCTCACGCCAACACAGGTCTCCCATCGATGATGCGGGTTCAGACCAAATAAAAATTGAAGTGAAATAATCTTCAGCGTGGTTTACAACATCAATCAATTCTCAATAATGTAACACAACAGTTATTTCTTTGTGAGGTTATTCTAGAATGTGATGATGGGGGTCCTCAGATGAAAGAGAAAGTGATAGTTAAATAAGAGTTTGTCTGCGGAATGATCCATTGCTTAATGAACAACAGGATGTTGATAGGAGGTGGCTTAAAGTGCCATGAGCTGGTGACATGTTACATCTCTTTTTACCGTTTTTGTTTTCCAGAAGTGAATATTAATAGTCTTTTACAATCTCTAAATGGGTTATTTTAATTTATTTAGTTTTCATCAAAAACTTTGATCATGTCACTGGCCAATGAATAATTTTTGTTTTACTGTTGAACACAAGTACATGTACTTTGTATAATCTAGCCAATCAAAATTGAGCAATAAGGTTGTATTTTTCAAATCAGCTGGCTGGTGTAGCTCATCTCAACACTTTATATCAGTTCTTATCTTATAGCCATTATTGCCATTCAATGGAAATACACCCTTTTAAAGAAAATTTTAAAATGTATGCTACTATTGTCTGTGGCATTGATTATCTCCCCTTGAAATTAGACCAAGGCTTCATTACATGCTATTGATTTACATGACATATTGCTGTTTTCGTTTATTCTGTGGATTTTAATGGCACTCTGGCCATTTTTTTAAAGGTAAAAATATTTCAAGGGATTGTTTCAATTAATCCCGATGTAAAAATAGCCGTAGAACATTAAAAACAATATATTTAAAAATATTAAATTTTAAACAACAACTTTAAATAAGCTATGAGGATTTTCTAGGCCATTGGTTATGTTGAAAATAAAATAGAAATTAAGTTGACTATAAAAGAGTAGTTTTAAAGTTCTTTTAACAATTTTAGAATCAAAATTTAGACTTTTCTAATGCATTCAAATATTAAGGGGAGATAACTCTGTATTGTCTAGTCTTCCATTAAATTACAGGGTTAAATATTGTAGCCTGAAATATATCAGCACATTAAAACTGATTTAGTATTTTATCCACATTGCAATGTCTAATATAAAAAGTTGTGGAACGAAAGTTTACTTCATTCTGTGATGTAATTTTATGACTCCAGTTTAATTTTTTCAAATGGAACATGCTGGACTGGAAGTAGGTTTTGTCGAAATGTTGAGGAGTGTATGATCGAAACAAAATTGAGTCTTGTTGAAAGGTGTATCATCTTAATGTACATAAACACAAACAGTAACTCTTCTGCAGTAGCTGACCATTGTCTCAGCAAAAATCACGACCCTAACAAACTGAAATAATTGAGTCAAAGAGTCAGTTCATATTTCTAAATCAATGTTTGGCTGCATGTCTCCATTAAGGATTATAAGCCTGTGCTTGTCCCAATGTTACAACACACCAGTCTTGATCTGTACAAACAGCGGTGTCCTGTTGATTTGTTCTTTGGTAGCTTTATTTTATTCATCCTACTTACTCTATCAATTTAAAGTATTAAATGTTAATATTTCTCTGTATATAAATTGCCTGTTGAAAATTGTTAAATTGTGTGTTTTACTATCTGATAAGGAGAGTAGCTACATGTAATCTCGAAAGCTCATAAATATACACCACCATGTATAAAAAAGTATGAATAGTTGGCTTTAGTAAACACAAAACATACAAACAAAAACTTTGTAAATACCTTACCTGAACTAAAATATTTCCTAACTGTTCACTGGCCTTGTTATTTTCAGTATTCTAGAAAAAGATAAAGAAATTTGAATTGAATTAAAAACTTTAAATGAATAAGATGTTCTTATACCTTTTGATACGATTGTGGGGGCCTCCATGGCTCAGTAGGTAGAGCGTTGGACGCTCAATCCAAACAGCCTTCCACCAATGGGTCACGGGTTCGAATCCCACTCAGTCCAAAAATTGGAAAATTTTCTGACTGGGTTTTCACTCGAACAACCTATGTGGGATGGTTGCCAGTTACCAGTGGAAGGTTGTGGGTTTCCTCCGGGCACAGAGCCCTGTTTCCTCCCACAATAAAACTGGCAACGCCGCCATATAAGTGAAATAATCTTGAGCACGGCGTAAAACACCAAACAATCAATCAATCGATATGATTGCTGTAAACAGGAATGTAACAATTTGAGGATATTCATTTGATTGATTGATTGATGTTTTTCAGCGAATTCAAGATTATTTATATGAGGGTGTTGCCAGATTTAGTGGAGGCTGAAACCTGGCTCATCTCCCACAGGAAACCCCAGACCTTTGACGAGCACCTGGAAACTCTTCCACATATGGCAATCGAGAGAAAAATCCACTCAAAATTTTTTCAATTTTAATTTGGTCTGAGTGGGATTTGATTGCATGCGTATCGATGGAAAACCTGTGGTGGACAAATGGACTATCACTCTGACCGACTGAGCCACAGAGGTCCCTCATAATACATTCGCTCTATATGCATTTAAAGTTCTGTGATATTTTTTCCCCATAACTTAATGTTTTTACTCACCACTTTGTTCACAGACGTTAAAAGAACTGCCAGAGCTTCCAGGGCATGCTTTTTCAGCATTGCTTTGGATATTGTGGTATTTCCGCTTAAAAATTTGAAAGACCCAGAACAATACACCAAAGCCTCTGTGCACAAGTTCAAATCCAAAGTCTGAATAGCTTCTATTAAATATTCTGTAAAACAAAAAAAACTCATTAAAACAAGAACTTCAAAAACAACAAGATTTTTTTTTTATGTATAGGCACATGCCAGGACATTTTTGAAGACCGTCTTCAAACTTTTAGATGCTGAGGAACCAAAAGTTCTCCTTCAGTTAGCTAGAATTATTTTGGCGGAAAGGTAAGTTTGATTGTCTTGTGTTTTATGTTGTACTCAAGATTTTTTCAATTAAATGGCAGAGTTTCCAGGTGTAGTCAGGGAGGAAACCCCCGACCTCCGCTGGGTACCTGGCAACTCATAAGCCGATTGAGTGAAAAATCTTCTCTGAAATTTAAGTGGGAATCAGGCCTGTGACACTTGGATTAAAGGCCTGTGTCGGACTACACCACTGAGGCCCTTTTAAGTTTTATGCTGGATTGAAAGAACAAAGCAACTTGTGTCCCAAATGAAGGTTTTGCATATGTAGGTACCCAAAAAGGACCTTGGACGACAGAAACTAAGTAAGTGTAGAGCGTGGGCAGACAAACCTTTCAAACATTTAGTCTGATAATAGGCTTAGGTCCTTCACAATATTTGTGATATCTTTACAATGTATATGTTTCGCCAAATAAAAAAGGGACAAATCAGTATATAACTCTTGCTGTCCGCGAAATACAAAAAAAAAAAAAAAAAAATTCATATGAAACAAAAGTAGACGATGGGATGAAAACCCCACAGAGCTTGTTTTAGCCCATTCTATTTTTTATAATAGTTATTTGCCTTAGCAGACATTTATAAAGATTAATACTATAGGATTAAATTGACAAAATGTTTGACCTTAAACTAGGTATCATATTTTCTATTGTTTGTTGTTTTATTTTTATTGTTGCTCAACTGCTCCTGACCGAATTCACAATATTCAATGTGTAACAGCATTAAGCTGAACACTCTTTGACATTTATTGTTTCCAGCTAAACTGATTGATGGGACCAGAAATCAACATGTAAGGTCTACTTGTGACAACAGAAACATGATTTACGTAACTTTACATACAACTTACCTAATATGTTTCCTTCCAAGAAATCATTGTCATTCTTTTCACTTCGACTGACTTTAAACACCAATTTGCACACATTTGTTAAATTATTGCCTGTTACTTTCAACTAAATAAAAAACAAAAAACATATATATACATGTGTTATCATATATTAATTAAGTTCAAATTGAAAGAGATACCAGCATGTATCTACAAAACAGGTCTAATAATTAATGAAACTTGAAGAGTTGTGAGATGCTGAAATTTGGACTTCAAATAAATTCTGATTATCAAATTGGCCCATTGAAAACAAGAGTTTCGGGAAACCCAAAATAAGCCCGGAAAGGCACAGTAACTGCAGCCATACAAAAACAAATCCTTCCATATTTATTTGAATTTAATTTTCAAAATTCAGAGGGAAGAGGTTGAAGCTTGGTAAATGATTGATTGATTAATTGTATATGGCGGCGTTGCCAGTTTTATTATGTGAAGCTTGGTAAAAGGTAATGTTATGTCAACAAAATGAAATTTTACCACTAAAATCCATCTGTATCAAATTTAAAATGGGCTATTTGGATCAACAATTATTAACAAGATTTGTACACGGTACAAGTCATCAATTCTCGCTGCTGTTAAAACACGATGTTAAACATTGTTTGTTGTCAATAAAGGTTGCACTAAAATGTTTCAATTTTTTAGAAAAGCAGTTTATAATTTACTAATCATACTTAAACAAATGTAATTAATTGGTAATTTCGCAGCTCACACCAATTCAAGTAGATTTGACAATTTTTCTCATAATATTTTTTATCTACATTATTTGGCCATAGACATCTTGACAATATTCTAAATCTCCCCATATACCTACAGGTTATTACTTCTAATTTTATCATAGACCAAATGTTTACAATAGATTTGACTATGGGTCCATTGCTAATGTCACCCACTGTTTTATGGGGCCATGTGGTACACAAAGCCTGGTTTAGCCATATATCTCTCAAGAGAGACTGAGAGCTAACTGTAAGTTGACAAGGTAAATAGACCAAAGCTGGGATACTTATCTCTTGGTCTGTAGATAAAACTTTAATCCTTATATGTATTTTTCATTTGATTAAAACGTTATATATTGATTTAAGTCTTAATCAATTTAGAAACATTATTGCAATTTGAAAAAATCCTTTTTTGATGAGAATCGGAAAAGTAGAAGCCATTTTATAATTTAAAGGTTATTTTCCTGAAAAGGAAAGTAAGAATAAAAGGGAATGTACATAATCCAATAATTTGCAATAGTTGATATCATAAACAATTTTTTTACACACTGTCTGTTAATATGGTATGTAACATGAAAGAATTGAAAACATCGGATCATATTTGTTAAAGTTATGGAGAAAAAAAGTAAATATTACATAACCCAATATGGCTGCCATATTACGGAATGTATGATGTCAAAAATAGTTCGCGACACACCTTCCACCCATAAGGTATATACTCAGAAAAAATTGTGCAGATGGAATCAAAACATTGGAAGTTATGGAGCGGAAGGGAATATTACATAATCCAATATAACTCCCATATTATGTAACCAGTGATGTTAAAAATAGTTTGCGACACACCTTCTACCCATAAGGTATATACTTAGAAAAAATTGTGCAGATGGAATCAAAACTTTAGAAGTTATGGAGCGGAAGGGAAAGCGGACGCCGGACTGCCGTCCTACCGGACTGCCGTCCGGTACCGGACTGCCGTCCTACCGGACGGACGGAGATGATACCATAATACAGCCCGCTTTTCAAGCCGGGCGTATAAAAATAACCATCCAAATTGAAATACTGGGTCCTGGGTTTAACTTCTGGATTTGAGGCTTTATTTCTAACAATGTGTAATATCGTTTAGGGAATATTTGAGTCAAATAATGAGTATAAAATGACAAATTTTTATTAATGACAAAACTTTTAACATTTGTTTTCAATTGATCAATTTACCCGCAGAAGGTTCGATATTCCTCCAATAAAAAAAAATTGTTGGTTTCCTGTGCCTGTGCATAAAAATAAAAACTTACCGCCAAAATAATTCTAGCTAACTGAAGGAGAACTTTTGGTTCCTCAGCATCTAAAAGTTTGAAGACGGTCTTCAGAATATGAGATCTTCTTTTACAATTTCGCCCCAGTAAATTCTCCCTCTTTAATATGATATATAGGCTGTCTGCTAGCTCACTCACACGGCTGACATTCTTTTCTAAAAGTGAAAAAAAAATGTTAAGTTTGCTTGATTTCTTTTTTTTGTGTGCTGTAAACAAAATTATTTCACTTATTTAAGAACATCACAAAGAGTTTTGGGGAAAAGACAATTCAAGATGCCTGTCCCGGACATATTGAAAACCGTATTAGATTATGTGCATACAGAATGACTCCTAGATAAATATAAAAACCCATGTTCTGATGATGATTTTCAGCTTTCAGTGTATATTAGCTGAGAAAGAGCCTCAGATGTGTGAGTTGAAACTGCTATATGCATTACTGTAGCACACATGCTGGTTGTAGAAAGTAAAGCACTTGCAATATATCAATTATTTACACACAATGTACATCTCGGCTAAAAGGCATCGCAAAATAAATTGTTTCGGGGATTGTATTGTCTTGAAATTTGTCTGATATCATGCTTTTTAGGACCAGATTCTACTGTGTTTAGCACCTATTAAAATAGATTCAAACTTATGATGACACTGATGCACATATAATAATTGACTTGGGGGTTGACACTAAATTCCTAATGATAAAACTTACTTTTACTCAGGGCCACCATTTCCTCTACAATTGGTTGTATATGTTCATTATAGAACTCTTTCTCCTCCATAGATTCAGCATGGGATGGATCTACAAAAAAATATACAAAATTGTAAACAACTTGAAAAAAAAAATCCAAAAAACTTCTAAAAATATAACAGGGTTTGTCTTACGAGCTACTATTTTGGAATATGTTCTGTGTTGGAAAATAGAACTTTTCAAATTAATTTGGAGCATTAATTGGTGTTGCTGGAACATTTTTGCTGTAATCCAGGGGAATGAAAACTATAAAAGACAATTTGTTTTGACAATTTGAATTCTAGTTCAGCAACATATACTGTTTTAAAATATGAGAAAATGTAATCTGTCTATAAACCTGAAGGACTTTTTTTACTGCCTCCACTGCTTGTTACACTGTCACTGTCTTTGCTGGATGCACTAGAACAAGACATGGGAAAACAATTACATCAAATATACATGTACGGAAAAAACAGATATCAATATATAGCAAATAAAATTCATGTTAACGGTTGAACGGTTCAGTGAGCTTTGAGCCTTTAAAAAATATTTTTGCAGCAGCATTTTCCCATACAGCAGCTTTCGGACACATATGCTACTACAAATATACTTCTAGTGAGTGATCTAACAGCACAGTATAATTTTACATACTTCATCTGAGAAATACAGACTAACAATCAGGTAAGAGGGATTCAAAAAGCCTGTCGATAATTTTTTTGAGTGTAAACCACAGATTAAAAGGCCTGAAACACTTGTCTTTAAGTTAACCGACACTGATTGTTATTGTTGTAATCAGGTTTCAATTTTTGTTTGTTTTTCATCCCCATTTCTATATTCTAAATCTAACTGGATATGTGAAATATATCCTATGTTTAATTTTAGTGGTTTTAGTTATAGTTAAGCTCATGTAAATTGGTCTTAACAAATATCCAACAGGCTATACAGCGGAAAGTGGGTCTTTAAAGTGATTAGGCTGAAGGTTGAATTACCTTTTAGGTGGACTGTGCAAGGAAGCTGCACTGGGAACTCTCGAGGGACACTCCTTCCCATCTCCAACCCCTCTCTCCTCTACAGGGAAACTTTCTGTCCTCTCTTTAGGGCCGCTATGAACACGCCTGGAGTGAATCGTCTCACTCTCTTCAATGACCTGACGTATATTACCATCCTCTGAGAGAACAAAATTTGACAGTTATGAGTTTGATGCTCAAATAGCAAACTTCATAAATAAGAATAAGATGAATTTGATCAGATAAATATAAACACATGAAACTGGTCAATAATTGTATTTAATGAACGTGAAATTTGGATATATCAATTCTAATGTACGGGATGTATTGATTGGCTTTAATGTAGAAACTTAAGGGAAATTTAAACACGCACTAGGCATCGAGTCGTAGATGCAACATTAAACTCCTGCCTGGATGATTTCAAACGTTATGGGTGGAGTCCCTGGGGATTAGAGCCACTGTCATCCAGACTTTTGTAACAAAAACAGCTTCAAAAATACATTTGAAGAGTGGTAGAAGAGATTTAGGTTACAGAATGCGGAAGAGTTTCACAATTTTTGAACTGGGGCCTTAAGTCCATGGTTCAACAATAAAACCAGTCCACATTATCTAACCATGACAATCACCTTGAATGAAAACATTATTTCTAAAGCAGCAGAATAGACTTCATATATAAGTATCCTATCATTATCTTTGACTGGTAGATGAATGTTTTAGGTTGCATTCAAGATTAATTCACTGGTATGGCGATGCTGCCAGGTGTAGCAGTACAAACGACCCCGCAACCAGCCATTGATTAAACATAAATTGAATTTCTGTTAGTTGTTATGGATTCAAAGTAAATTTAACACGGTTTCTGATTATTTACCGTCTCCAACAGATCCTGTTCTAGCCCGGCCTGAGATGTCCCCAGCTGTGAAGCCATCCACACTGTTTGACTGTTGTAGTCTACTACGGCCATGTCCAGAGCCTTTCCGCGTTGTAGGGCGGTTTGGGTCTGACGGAGGTTTAGGGGGCAGTAACTGACCTTCTACATCTGCTGCAGTTGGAGGTTTGGGAATCTGTGGAAAAATCGATATAAAAATTATGGGCTGCCAAAAAAAAAATGTAAGTTTAAAAAATAAAATATACATGTATGTAAAGGTAGGTAGGTGGGTATTTAGGATATTTGTGTTTTAGATTGCTCATGTTATAAAATTAAAAAAGAAGTATGCGTAAGAACTTGAATATGACAAGAAAAATATAAGAAGTTGGGTAAGCCAAAGTGCAAGTGTAGCAGTAAATAATGTTTATCTAAAATATACCTTGTTATATGTTTTATGGATTGAAGTTGAACAATTTAAGAATTTTTTTCACATATCTTAACTTTGGGGCACTGGCAAATTTTTATATTAAATGTTGTTTGGATTCGGTCAACACTTGTGATGTTATATCAAGATATACAACTGTAGCATGCTTTGATCTAAAGGTGTCTAAAGGTGACGTCATAAACGCATCCTGATATTGACATAATGTCGAAAATTGTTGGGGTGATTTTTACTGAGGTGTCAAATGACACACTTAAATCACCTGATATCATTTGGAACAAGTTTTTAGTCAAAATTCAATTCAGGGCAACATGTACTGTATGTTGATTTTTAATATGGTGTTTTTGGCTTTGTTTGAAAATAAGCTTCACTTGCACTGTAATGCATTGTACATGTAGGCTTTCATAGAAGTCCAGATATTTGAGCCCATAACCTTAAATATTGAGTTATTTAGAAGTGGAGTTGAGTATTTTAGTTGACAGAAATTAAATATTTCCCTACTAAATTACCTACAATTCAGTTTTTATAGGACTAATTGAGTTTTTGAGGCAGATATTTGACCTAAAAAATTGACTTGGAACCGGGAAACCCTGACATGTAAAGAAAATATATATTTATTTATGAAGACTAAAACACAGGGAAAATCTTCTTGTCTAAAATAACCTTGGAGACAAGTTTCTAATTGTGTTAAAGACATGGAAACAAACTGCTTAATATCAACAAACAAATCATATTTATGAATACTAAAACACAGACAAAGGGAAAATCGTGGAGACAAGTTTCTTATTGTGTTAAAAAGAGTTATATCATTTAGATCTTTATACCTACATGTAATCATAACTCATGATACAGATCATACATGTACATAACAACAGCAATTGGGTAATACAGTCAAGAAATTTACACACATTCATTTGAAGTTCAGGGGTTACCTAGCCCTTAAAATAATTAATGCATCAAACAAAAATAAAAAATTAAAAATTAGCATTTAACGATTCTGCTTGGCAATATTATATGCTTGGTGGGGTGGCTGTAAAATTTTGCTGGTTATAAAATACTTCAGAAATCCAGTCCCCTGACAATACATAAAAATTTTGGCAGCAATTTTTTGGGTGTGGAATTTTACTGGCACAAGCACTGCAGTTGCCATGCAGTTACATATTGCCAAGGAGAGTTTAGAGGAATTCACTAAAATTAAATTCTATACACTAACTTTGGTGCAATACACTAACTTTGGTGCAATATACAAATTTGATAGACTTGATTTTTAATTTTATGGCCTAGTCAATTTTTATTGTATTGTTTTGGGGTTAAAGAAGTGTACGAGGGCGGGGGGGGGGGGGGGGGGGAGAGATATGGAAGTTTACATGTATCGGAACGGGAGGAAATCCGGACCAGCATGTAGAATCACCTGACATAAACAAATCATGGTAATAGAGTATAACTTTATTACCATTTATAATATATAACTAACACCCATAAACATATATACATGTATTCCCATAAGCCAAGCCAAGCACCTAATCGGTATATAATAACATTGAGATGAGAAGCCTTGCATGTTATGTGGCACAAAGACTCAGTAATTGTGTCAGAGATTTGAAATCAGGCTCAATCAAGAGGTTAAATTATGGGCAACAAGATTTGGCAGGAGTTGTGTAGGCTTATTGAACAAAAGATTTCGTGTATTTTACAAGATTAATGTTGTGTGTAAAGTACAGCGTTAAAGGCACACTTGCCGCCGTAGCCTGTTTAAATTTGCTAAGAAAACCAATTTACATGAGCTTACTACGACTAATACCACTAAACTTAAACATAGGACACATAAAACATGTCTAGTTAGCTTTAGTCTGTAAAAATGGGGTGAAAAACAAACGAAGAATCGAAGCCTGATTACAACAACAACGATCAGTGTCGGTCAACTTTCGTGTTGGTTTACCCTCCTTTCAGGCCTTTGTATCTGTGGTTTACACTCAAACAGGCTTTTCCAGTCGCTGTTAACCGATCGTCAGTCTGTATTTCTCAGATTAATAGGCCTACGTAAAATTACACTGTGCTGTTAGTTTACTCACTCGACTGAAACATAAAATCGCCAATAGGGGGCAGATCGGTTTGTTTACGTTCCGGGTACGTAACAATTCAAATTTTCAAATTCAAATTAAAAATACAAAGTGACGTCCAAACTTTTAAATTTTGGTAAAAATAGAAAGTTCCTAACTTATATTGTCTGGGAAAAATACAGAATACGGTCTTTCTTTTTTAATGTAAACAATATTCCTGATTTTCGCGGCAAGTGTGCCTTTAAACACAAAAAGTACGAAAATAGACAGATTAGGGGGACCAATAAGTTTCATATGACAAAAGTTACTTTTCTTTCACAATTTCTGTAGTGATTTCTTTAGTATAGTAATGATGATTCAACTAAAATACATGTAGGTTACGAGTAGAGTACTCTTTGTAGACTAAAACTGATAGTTTATACTGCACACACAAAACAATGACAGTCAAAATAAAATAACATCTGTTTAATTAAACAAACTTCATGAAATGCTCGTAGATTTCGGTTTTGACATAATATCACCATTTAGTCATCTTAAACATAACACACCATCTTTACTGTATAAATTAAATGTGATTTAATTTGTCATGGGCTTGTGTTAATAAGAATTTAAACGAAAGACTCTGGAGGTGAATGAACTGCAAAAAGCATGTACTGGTACACAGACAATTTAATTGAAACACATGGAGCTAATTTTCGGTCGTTTTATCCACTAGCACACAACAGCATATCTCCACTCATACATCTCGGGCTATTCGAATTTTGTCCATTTAAATTTTGACAGCTTATGCCCCTTTACAGTATATACACAATAGATATCTTATAATAACTAGATAAAGTTATCTTATAATAATTAGATACGAAGTTAACAGCTTTGGGCAGATGTAAGAGGCACAGTAAATAACTTTGTATCTAAATGTATTTTCAGAATATTTTACTTCTAATATAAGACCCGTAATGTCAGGATTTTGGGGGAGGACACAACAATTATTTTATGAGGACAATCACCTGATCTCTGTTAGCTAAATACCGAAGTCGCCATCTTGCTAAGTGATTTTTGACTTGCGTTACCAAATTGTTTTCAATGTAAACTTTTCTGCCATTTTTTCGAGAATGGAATAAGTTTCAAGCGGTAGGTGCTGCACAAAATTCCTCAACCATCATGACAAACGTGTACAAGTGGCTTTAGTAGGGCCTATGTCTTGACTATCGTGCAACAACAACGACAAGAAATCCTTTTCAAGCGGTAACCTCGTTTCGGATTGTACCGTTAACGTTATAATCCGGCATTTTGCTAGGTGATGGACTATTGTGCCGTTTTCTACTGCGCAACACATAGCGCTTAGCCAATCTAGTTATTATAAGATATCTATGATATACACACAACATACATGTACATGCATATAAACATGTATAAGTACATCATTCACATCAGTGACATTGATAGTTATGGCAGAAAAAAATAGGTCATCTTGGAGAAACAGATTGGAGCAATAGGGTATGTAAGTTTCTTCCGAGATGTCTTGATATTCGGTGACGGTTGGCACTATTAAGAATGTTCATGCTACAATTTCATCTGAAATTGACCTAATTTTGTATCATAACGTCACAACTGTTAAAACAAATAACGCTGAGCACATGGGCAATACTTGGGACAGGTACTTCATGGAATTCTTACAATACTTGTCCTCCGTATAGCAATTTTTGGCGCCCTTTTGTAAGATCTTGGATGAAATGAATCCATGATGAGCTACATGTATCATGAATGTTATAATTGAGAACATATTGTTGATTGCATTATTTGTTGTTGTGGATTTTCACTTGTAATTAAATTCTGATGTCAAAGGCAATTGTTAAACAATGAATACAGTCATGTACACGTACAACAACTAACATGTAACTTACATAGACAGACGAGCTTTTCTCTTCAGCCAAAGCACCTTTAGCTCGAGTCTAAGGGCATAAAATATTGAGTTGATAGATAAGAAATACATGTAGAGAAAGAAAAATGACATATGAAAATATAATTAGATACAAAGTGAACAGCTTTGGGCAGATAGAAGTGGCACAGTAAATAACTTTGTGTCTAAATGTATTTTCAGAATATTTTACTTCTAATATAAGACCTGTTAATGTCAGGATTTTGGGGGAGGACACAACAATTATTTTATGAGGACAATCACCTGATATATATTTCTCTGTTTAGCTAATATCAATTTAATTGGCTCACGCAGTATGAAACTTACGATTTACCTATGTGAAATACCCTCAGACAGACGGCGGGTCATTTTGAATGTGGCCACCAAACAGGTAGTCGCCAAACGAACAATTTCTCTTAAGGGACACAAAGACTCTGTTAACTTTCAGTTAGTGTTACACAACATCTGGTTTACCAGGCTAAATTTACATATAAATATAAACAAAACATCTTTATAGATGATTTTAGCACTTGATTAATTTTATTTTCATTTTCTCTTTTTGTCTGCAGAAAAATATTTTGATATTTACGGTGATTTACCCTAGATAAAAGGCACAGACAATCAGAGGTAAAGCCGACAGGTACATGTACATGTAGATCGTATTGCAAGCATTACCATATACCGTTTGGTAGATGGTAGTACATGTATATATATATATATGTTTTAGACAAGATTTTCCCTGTGCCCATGTGTTTTAGTGTTCATAAATATATATATACCATATACTAAGTCGCTTTATGCGGTATATGGAGATGCTTGCAATGCTAACAGGCAGCGAGCGAAGACAGACAAAGTTTGTTCTGATTGAGGCTCATGATTTGTACATGTTCCGACAACCAGTCAAAAATTGGCCGTAGCATACTGATAATGAGACGTCCACTTTCGTAGGATGGAATTGTCTAGAAACCCAACAGTTACTCCAACACTAAATCTTAAAAGAATGGTGTGGGCCACTATAGGTTAATAATTGTGATTTCGAAAACTTTCGGAATCAGGTTTGCATATTTTTTTCCGTCTACACGATTTTTAAAGAGAATACTTAAAATAGGTAACATTATAGCTTCTTTCGAAAACAAAATTGATCTTTTTAAAAGAAAGGGCTTTAGTAGTTTATATTATTTTTCTGTATTTCGTTTAAAATAAAGTGCCAGTCAAAATGATCAAAACCTACAGAAGCCTATGATCTGGTATTTGAGATAGAACAATTGTGTTTCTGTTAAAGCAGAACTTTATAGGGAAAGAAGTTGGGATGAGTTTTAAAAAGCTAATGCTATACTGTAAAATGGGTTAGATAAAGAGATAAACATTCAGAGAAAAAGAGTGTATGTAATCCAGCAGAAAACAGATTTACTCCCATATTTAAATGTTACCATATATATTTAGAGTGACCTGGTGTAACTTCTGGTACAAAAATCAAACATATGACCTAGTTTTAAATCAGAAGTTTATTGAAAACAAAGTAGAGTATAATGAACATATATTGTCAAAAAGCTCCCTTTAAATTATAAGAAGACTGAGGCGAAATATGGTCTTATTTTTACAATTTATACTTATAATTTAAATACACTTACATGTTCCAATGGTGTTAGCCTTGTACCTGACACGGGTCTTGAGTCAGAACCATCAAAATGACGAGACCCCAAACTGAAAGGAAAAAAAAATAATATAATAAAATTTAAGACTCAAAGCAAATTTATCCCTGCATTTCATTTTTAAAACATTTCTCTTTAATTATCTTTAGCTTAGCAGTCTTACATACATGCTATACTTTTCCAGCATATTCATACAGGTACTGTAATATTGGAGATAAATGTGGTGAAACATTACGCGTGCCATAACACATTCCAAATAAGGCAGAATCAGGTTAATTGATTGATTAATGTTTTACAGTGTGGACAAGATTATTTCACTTATATGGCAACATTGGCAGATTTAGTGGGAAAAGAAACTGGGCTCTTTCCCCAGAGGAAGCCCCCGACCTTCAGTGAGTTATGAGGAACTGGCAACTATTTCACATAAGGTGATTTAAGTAAAAAAGTGACTTTCAAGAAGGGAATGAACAAATTAACTGCCATGTCGTACTATAGTAAGATATAAGAAACATCACATAAAAGTCTGGCCTGCATGTGTTTTTATAACATGTATATCTCAAGGATTGGAATTAAATATACAAGTAACATACTGAATGAAAGTTAAAAGAAAACAACATGTAATTAAATTTAAGGCTGATACAACCAGAGCTAACCATGTACATGTATGGCATGACTGTCCATATGCTAGACTACTGTATAGGGCCTTACCTGAAAGCACTAGGGGGTCTGTTTTCTGGTGCCCTTGAACTTGAGGGCCCAAATAATGTCCGGTTCTCATCTCTTGGTGTAAACGGTCTTTTGGTTTTTAATGATCTTAAGGAGGTTCTTGCATCATTTATTATTTTAGCACTTGTGGGTAAGTTTTTAGGCGCCTCGTAAAAGGGTCGGTCTTTCAGTTTTTTTTGGTCCATGCTAACTTTGTAAACTTTTCATTAAATATGGCTCATTGTCTGTAAATAAAATATGATAATGTCACTTAAATCAGCTTTTATGTTGTACATGTATACACATGTGAAGAATTATCTTAATATTAAAACATTTAATCATTTGGTACATTTAATCACGGTCATGGTATAAATGTTATTTGCCAGCAACTAGTTCACTTGACTCCAATTTCTGCCAAAAACCCGGATTACGATTGCTTGACAATTTATGTCGCACTCAAGATTATACAGGCTTAATAATGAGAGAGTCATACGCCGAGGCAATGCTTTAATTTTCACAGCATTAAATCTGAACTTTGGATAGCAGCATTACTGTACATAAAATCACTAAGGTGTGTAGACTTCTTTACCATGCAGAAAGCCTGTTTGTTAACACAATTTTTTGGCAGCGATGAAAACACGAATTCTGAGAGTTGGGGGAGGACTTAAATGCAGCTAATGATTATGTTGTACCGAATAACAGGTTAATTCTTGTACCGGTAGTTGAGAATATTTGAGTAAATCAATACATGTACATTGTTATGACTGTTATATCTGTACATGTATTTCACCCTTCAGCCTTTCCAAAGTAAATCTCACAATTCAGAGACAAAGAAATGCATTGCACTGAGTTATTGTTGTAACATAGATCACTATGGCACTGGTTTATTTAAATCTAATTGAGAAGTCTGTCGTTGTGGAGTTTAATAGCCCAGGAGTGATATCATTATTAAGACATTATCATACATTATCAATTTCATGGTGCTGTTTCAATAGATCAAATATCAAAGAGGTCACAAAATGTACATTTTATTTTTCTATAAATACTATTGAATGTTTATAATAATTGAAGCCCAATATTTTGGGGGGCTTTCTTTCTCAAAATTAGCTCTGGCATGTAGCGTTCAATTTTGCTGCAAGACCCAAATCCCTTTAGAAAAAAAAGAGTCCAGAAAAAATGGCCGGCGCATTTGCGGAAAAATGTGATAACCACCATTAGATATTGATTAATGGCATAATTCGACAAAAGGAGAATTGATATTACGACAGAAAAGGTTGAACATACATTTTAAGTCAATTATTGTATTGGTAAATGCAATTTTTCGTTAGAAAAGGGGATGGCTTGGATCCGAGGCGGAAGCTCACAGTTTTTTTACTGGAGCTGCTCTACAATTATTGCAATGGAGTTGGTAAGAGGATTGTTTATTACAATTATCTCAAAATACCACAACCTAAGTTTTGGTTTATTACAACAATCTAATTGGGTATAACAGTCTAAATGACCCCCTTTTTTCACATTATTAGAAAATTGTCTTCATTGTTAGTCAAGGCGATTTTCCCTGTGATATAGTGTTTTAGAGTTCATAAATATAAATAAACGATTTAAGTTAAATTGTCATGAGCTGCTAAAAATGTTGATATTTTGATGTTAAAACAGAATGATGAAATTATTGGCTATTTTTCAAGACATATAGGCCTATTTCAGAAGCTTTTTTTGTGCTTTTAGTCTGGAGAATGAATGATAAAGTATTGTTTGGAACTAACGTTGGCTTAGAAAGAATGAATGGGTGTCCAAGTTATTTAAATTTTGTTTACTTTTCGAACATTATTTTGGTTAGTATAGGCCACATACTGTATGGATTTTCCTCATTCCAACGCCAATTGTTAAGTTTTTCGATAGTCTTCAAAGCCTCTTACTGTCGTGACGGTGACCATCAGAAATTATTAAAAAAGCTCATGCCACTTTTAACAGGCATGGACTGATCCAGAGGCATTTTGATACCCGTATACAGGTATGGGCGCCCAAACTCACAAGCAAAAAATCCGCCCATATTCTTAAAACCAACAGATTTTAATGTCAAAATAGCATTAAATGTTGAATTTTGGGCCTGAGATGTTGTTTTTGTCTTATTGTGGGAACATTTTTAACCGAAATGGTATGCCCAAATTTTCCCTGGATCAGTCCCTGACAGGATGGTGATTAACCCAATAATATTAAATGTCTACCTCGCTATTTAGGTTTGGATAAGTCATTAAGTGTCAACATTACCAAATAACGGAATAAAACCATTACTTGAGAGAGGTTAATGATGATCACTGATCAAATTAGCATTAATGTCTATAATTATTGACATTATCAATTTATCACTAATTATCAGTTAAATAATGAAATCCATTCATTTCATTTTCAACCCAAACTGCTAGATGACTATCTACATGTAGGCCTACTGCTGCAGTTTTGGGGAGAGTAATGACTATCCAAATTCTTTTAATATTAAAAAAAAAAAAATACCTCCTATCAAAATTCATACATTTCACATTTAGAAACACTTAAAGTGATCACAAATCAGTTTAAAATTACATTTATGATCTGACAAGTGCGAGTGTGTGCTTGTCAAAAAGACAAAATTGTCATTTGTTAAGAGTTTAGAAAGAAAACAAACATGAATTTGAAGTAATATAACATAGTGCATTTGTCAAAAAAGCAGTAACGAAAACTCACAGAAATATGGAAGCTAACTCCTTTTCCAAAAATGTACGAAAGTCATCGAATGACAGGAATTACGAAAAATGAGACGAAAATTCGTCTTGGAATGTGAGTTTGTTTTTCTCTTGCCGACACGTTTGCGCATGCCCCTAGACAGCTGTCAGACAAATCTCGTCGTCGGCGTGTCGAAACGAGATTTTCCTGAAAAGGAAAACATGTGTGCCGGATTTTCGCTACCGAAGGTGTAAGAAAGATTTGGTGCCGTGCAGTTTGTGATTGGTTTCCCCTTGCACCATTGCAACTTGTAAGTCCCTATTAAGTCGATTGATAATGTTTATGCCTTGTTGTGTCTAACTTGCACTCTCTTGCATTGATCTAAACACTAAAACAGATCCAACAACGACATGTTCAGATATCGAAAACTGGTCACTGAACAAGTTACGTAATAATAAACAGGTTGGGGAAATACGTGAATCGACGAATATCCGTGAATCGACGGACTATCCGTGAATCGACGGACAGTTTTGGGGAATGGTAAAGAATACATGGTGAGCCAATGTGGGCGGAGCAACCGTGGGAAAGTTTTTAATTGGCTTGCATTCATTGGTTCTTGACTAAACGGTCTATAATGACAGTAACAAAAGTAGTATACGGGGACGTTTGGACGCGTGAACTGTTTCTTTCATCCTATCTTCTTGCTGTATACAACAGCGCCACCTAACGTCTTACGGTAGACAACTCCCTTCATTGCAACACACCCAAGTTAATGGATTATTTTTTTTCTATTTAATTCCGCACTCAACGGGTCTCGAACCCCTACCTTTCCAATCTGAAGCTGCGCAGAACCACATGCGCACTCATTTAGACCGTAGCATCTTTCCACTAGACTAACTTCCAACACAGCGTTAGAGGTATTAAATTTCTATGTGTTACCTGAACTGTGATACACGCATGCGCACTTCATATTTATATACCCTTTGACCTGCGATGACGTATTTGGACGAATCCAAGAGGATCCTTCGGTTTTGTAAATAAACATGGCTAAACCTAACCCTTTTCTGTCAATAAACCCCGTCCCTAACCCTAAGTCCGTCTTTAGCGTTGTCAATAAAAGATTCCAAAACCTAACCTTATTCTGTCAATAAACCCCGTCCCTAATCCTAGGTTCGACGTTTTGTCAATAAAAAAGCTGTTGACAATTGGGGCACAGCGTAGTGACCCTCCCTCTCTGAAGAGCTGGCATAGTGCCAAAGGCCAACAGTCATCGACCACAGACACGCCTTACGCACAGTGGGGCCACTTTATCAATGAGTTGACTGACCGCAACTTTTACGTTACCTACTATGCTTTACCCAAGCCCAGTTTTGTCACAGAACGACGGATAGGCACCTGTCAAAAACGATAAAAGTTATCCGACTTCCAATTCTTAAGAAGACGCAAAGTTTTGCAGTTCAACAACAACAGAACAGCTTTCAAGCATACAGCGCCACTAGCCATTGTATGGTGAACCAAAGGGGACTAATCTAGCAGGCCTGTCATGTACAAGAGGCATATAGTATCCAAGGCAAATTAGTCCCCTTTGGTTCACCATACAATGGCTAGTGGCGCTGTATTCTTGGAGGGCCCTACTTTGGATGCTCTTGTGTGATCCTGCCGGTGGACGTATTTAAACCACGTGACCGGTATGGTAACGTCATCAAATGTTTGTACAAGGTATTCGATCATAAAAGTTAAAAAGCAAATGTGAGTCTCAAAAGTTAAAAATAAAACAAAAAGTGTAGTCTTTATATTTTTTCAGGGCCCTTTCACTGGACCCTGTTTGCTCATTTTTGCTTGAACAGAAAAATAACTACCAGTCATAAAAATGCTTGGAAAAGGCCCATATTTAGAGACAAAAGTTGTCTCCACTAATTTATTAAAGTGGCATGAGCTGCCGAAATTCACACTTTTTTCATAATTTATGATCATCACGACAGTAAGAGGCTTTGAAGGCCATCGAAAAACTAAATGATTGGCGTTGGGATGAGTACAGTATGTGGCCTGTACGAACCGAAAACGTGTTCGAAAAGTAACAAAATTTTAATGACCGGGGCGACCATTCATTCATTCTAAGCTAAAGTTAGTTCAAAACAATACTCGTACATTTTCGAGACTAGAAGGACTAAAAAGCTTCTGAATTATACATTTTGAGAAAAATAGCCAATAATTTAAATATTCTGTTTTAACGCCAAAATATCAACATTCTGGCAGCTCATGCCACTTTAAATAGCATTTTTCTAAGTAAGCAGGATTATACATGTCAAACGGAATTCTAATTACATCTTATAACTATTTGAAGAATAGTTTGGTTTAGATTTTAGAAACAAGCTATGGATGATTAAAATTGACCCGACCTGCCTATTGTAATAATCAATGACTGGCTGTTAGCTTAGAGGTCATCCCATTTTACTCTGAAGCAGTTTGTATTCTTTTATAATCTGGGCCCAGCCATATACATGATATTACATGCCGACTTTCCTGGGTCCAAGATTCAAAATTCATACCCAAAGGGTAAACAGTTTGTAACATTTGAATCCAAAATCTTTCCCTTTCCCAAAGTGTGTGTGGACAGTCATTTATAATGTATATGCACAGAGCTCAAACAAATATCCACGGGGAACAATAGATTGAATGGATGTTTGTGATTAACCCTTCGAAATTGAGTAAATGAAACTGAGGTGCAACTGTTAAATTGGTCTGTCACCTAACTAGAACTCTCCAAACCTACAGATGTCAACTGAACTGCTTTCTTTAATTATAATCACATTATCATTGATCATACAGAAAAATAGATCTCCCAATTCTCGGTTTTGGCGCTTCTACATGGACGAGAAACTCTTGTCCATCAAAAGGTCTCTTTTTTTAGACACAGCTGGAGGTCATTGAGTTAAGATTAACATTGAGGTAAATAAGAAAGAATCAGAAATTCTGTAATAATATAATAAATAGAACCTGAATGAAGCTGAAAACATCTTAATATTACAGAAATATACTTCAACCTTGATTTAATGGCACAAAACACTACATGATTATCAATTTGCACAAAATAAATAGGAAAATGCTTAAAAATTTATATCTCACATGTTTATTACTCTAAAGAAAACCGACATAGCTGATGTCTGAATACAAGCATAGTATGTTTGATTGTAAAGCAGCAGGATTTAAACTGATAGCATTCGTGAACATTTCCATCATGTCCTCGTTTGATTGACTGCATCATTTTACTTGTCTAAATAAGTTTTGTGGAGACTTTTTGTTCGGGGTAACATACAGTACATGTATCCGTAAGCCTTCTGAATCAAATTCGTTTCCACAACACAGGATTCGAAATCCAACTTTCAATCACACATTATCCAATTTAAGAGAATCTCACCCTAAAGGGCCTTGATTTTACACAACTAAGCATATTATGACTTCTTTTTCTAACAGGTGAGCATTCAATTTCAAGATGGCAGTCTTAGGGGCCCAACTGGTGTTCAGTTTGATTGTGTTCAGTTTCCTTCAAAAGCTCTCCGGCTACTACTCCTTTGGACGATGGCTCTTGTGTGACCGCCTAGTTCGTTATCTCCATCCTACTGATAAGGAATTGAGAACTTTGGCAGGACAGCCTGTTTCCAGCGGTAAGGGAAAAGGCCGAAAGAACAATGGCAGTAATAATGTAAAATCAGCCTCTTTTAATATTCCAAGGAACTCAGCTATACAATTAGAAATGGCAAAAGTGGATGCTATAGACTTACTACCACTTGAATTTTTCTCAGAGTTCCAATGGTTAATGGACTATTCCTTCAGTGCCCTAGTTGTATATGCTCTCACAGAAGGCTATTACGTGATTGGTAACCCTAAAAGTGAATTCAACATCAGTGTTCTTTGGTGCTTACTTGCTATCGGATTTGCCTTGAGGCTGCTGATTTCCCAACTGGGAATGTACTTTAGAACAGAGGAAGGAGGGGAGAGAACTCTGTGTGTCACATTTGGATTTTTTTACCTGGTTGCTGCCATGGGAATATTAATAGTAGACGATGAAATTTTAGAGTTCGGTCTTGAAGCCGGCTACAAAAACTTTTCCGAGAGCGCAGTGATTATGTTAAGGAAGCAAGGAATGGAATATGAGGGACCAGTGAGTTATCTAACGTTTCAGATCATTCTAGCTTTTGTTTGTGCCATTATTGGAGCGTTAATGACTTTTCCGGGCTTAAGACTGGCTAAGAACCACTTAGATACTTTAAAATACTCCTCGGGGAACCATTTATTACAAGTTTATATTCACGTGGCTTTTACTCTCCCATTAATATATCTACTTCTATGGGTGAAACCTATTGGGCGTGATTTGATCTGTGGAAAACATTGGCAGGCCAAAGAGTATATCAATGAAGCTGTGTTTGAACTGATTAGAATGCTTCTACTCCTAGGAATTTGTTTTATTCGTCTGACTTTACTCTCAACAAATCTCCAAGCATATCTTAATTTAGCCTACGAAAAAGTTGAGAAAATGAAACGTGAAAGTGGCCGAATCAGTAATCTTGAACTTCAGAAGATGGTGGCAAGAGTGTTTTATTACTTGTGTGTTGTGGCCATCCAATATGTGGCGCCGCTGATTTTATTGTGTTTTATCACCCTTTTGCTGAAAACGCTCGGCGATTTCTCATGGCTGCGTATGGTTGGGATTGAAACTGCTCAATCACAGACAAATATTCCTGCGCCTCCGGCTCCAATCAATGGAACTGCCGATGGTATTGCTTCAACAGCTGCGCATTTTAGTTGGGCTCTTGCTAATCTACGGACAGTCTTCACGCCAAAGTGGTATTCCGGCCTGTTTTCGTTCCTTAGTTGGTGGACATGTGCCACATGGTTTACTTCCACAGTGTTTGGTGTTTTATATTACTCTAGAATAGCTGATGCCTAATTGATGTGCATTGCCTGCTAAAAAAACTTAGTAACGTTTTTTATTTTGCATAATGTAGCCTTGTCCAATGCATGCAGTTTGATTGCGGTGGAAATAGAATGATTTTCATGTGTATTTTTTATCACATGGTTTTAAAAATAAAAGCCCTCCCAACGTTTTTTTTTTAAAATTATTTTGTTCAGGTATTTGGGACTGAAACTAAGCAATCACGTCCATAAACTGTTTTTCATGCTTTCTTTCATAGCGATATTTGGTTAAAAGGCCACTGTGCGTCTGGGAAATTACAGACTTAAAAAATGCTCACATTTAAGATCTGACTGTAGTACACACAATGGTACGGTCTGTTTACATCTAGTTTCAGCCAGGCGGAAAATTCAAACAAAGGCTCCAGAGTATGCAGTTGAACGCTACAGCCTGGCCAGTCGTTTCATGGTCTTCTGACTTTAATATTGGTTTTTTGTCCTGATTATAATGTAGAAATTAACTAAAGAAGGTTGGCTTTTTACAGCGTATCAGATAGATGAATATTAGTAACACTTTCACAACTCACTACAGTAAGATTCCCCCATGTAGGACCTCTGATTACTATAACCATTAACCGCCTTTTAGGCAGTAAAACAAATGTAAATTTAGTTTTATAAATAATGTAAACAATACTGCGCACCTACAATTATAGGGAAATTTGGTTATATCATTGTACAACATTGAGGTATCATTGTTCTGATTTTGGTTGAGTGATCTTGGTAAACAAGTTGGCGGACTCAGGTACACAGTTTACCTAGAAAGCTTTGCCTAAATCTGTTTGACGTCATCAGGCTCTGCGGTAAGTGGACTGTTGAATTTCAATTGGTCTGGTGGTTAATTAACAAAAAAATGTATAATTAAATTTCAGAAAATCATCAGCACTTTTGTAAATGTTATGAGCCTCTGCATAGAGGGGGCTGAATTACATTTTGTAATTGTATACAGAGAGTTAGCCAACTACCCATCCAATCTGAGTGAAGTCTGAATGTTCAATGAAAAGAACATCCCGACTATAGTCAGATTGCTACCCATCCAAGTGGGCGGATTGTTAAGAAACAACATTTGAACAAGCTGTTCTCAACATTTGTAACTTTATACTTGGGGGTGTGCTCGATTTGAACACCTTAAATACAATTTCTGACTAACCCCTTGTGAAGTGCCATCCAATATTTGAAAATAAGGTGTCCAAAATACATTATTGTAGCTATTTATACAAAATGGGATGTTCAAATTGGCCGACTTCGTATATTGGCCATGTTAAATAGCTTTTTTGGACACCTTATTATCAAATCTCGGATGGCACTTCATATGGGGTAAGTCAGAACTATTGACAGTCGACAGCCTCCGCCCTCCTCCAAATATAAACTTTAAAGGATCCGACTGGGATTTTTCATTATCTTCTGATAATTATTTGGGGGGGGGGGGGGGGGGGGGGGGGGTCTCCGTGGCTCAGTAGGTAGAGCGTTGGACGCTCAATCCAAACATCCTTCCACCAATGGGTGCGGGTTCAAATCCCACTCAGTCCAAAAAAAATAAACATTTTCTGACTGGCTTTTTTTCTCGAACGACCTATGTGGGATGGTTGCCAGTTACCACCGGATGGTCGTGGGTTTTCCTCCCACAATAAAACTGGCAACGCAGCCATATAAGTGAACTAATCTTGAGCGTGGCGTAAAACACCAAACAACCTATCTGATAAATATGGATTGGTGGCCTGGTACATGTACCAATATAAGGTTACAGCTTTCCTTCTTGCAAAGAGTTCCTTCAATACGGCCTAGTTTGTTTGTATT
Organism: Lepidochitona cinerea; assembly: GCA_963971465.1. Taxonomy (NCBI): domain Eukaryota; kingdom Metazoa; phylum Mollusca; class Polyplacophora; order Chitonida; family Tonicellidae; genus Lepidochitona; species Lepidochitona cinerea. The sequence continues at coordinate 82,614,538 of OZ020551.1, read as the reverse complement.
GGCCCTGGTAAGCCCCGTATGAGTGTGGCCGTTTCTCTGTATTTTGCCAATAACATTGATTATTAATTGACTTTGTATGTTATTGGCAAAATACGGAGAAACGGTCCCACTCATACAGGGCTTACCAGGGCCAATGCCAACAAACTAGGATAATACGATTGATTGATTGATTGGTGTTTTACGCCACGCTCAAGATTATTTCACTTATATGGCGGCGTTGCCAGTTTTATTGTGGGAGGAAACCGGGCTCTATGCCCGGAGGAAACCCACGACCTTCCGTTGGTAACTGGCAACCATCCCACATAGGTCGTTCGAGTAGGATAATACGAACAAACAAGGCCAATACGGACTGGGCCAATACGAGATCGAACATGGCGACCGTTTCATTGCTATCACTTCAAAATCCCAACGCCATTTTTCTTGAAATCATCAACAGAAAAAAAGAAAATGGCCAATGTACAGTTAAAGAAAAACAAATATTCAGTTTATTTCATTAGATAAATTAAAAATCGCATCAATAATAATTTGTAAAAATAAAGAAATATGTTTTATGTACAAAAGGGGGACAATTCCTGGTACGCTACACCTAGCTCATTTTTTGTCGTCGTTACTGAAAGAAAAATCATCAGCTACATGAAAAAAATAATCAACTTGTACAAAACACTATTTTTTATAAATAATATAAATATTTTATGAAAAATAACACTGATAGCCAATTAATACAATTTTCATTAATCAGGATATTCCCTATTGATATTGTCACACGTCCTCAGACAGTCATATTAGCCCTCTGTCTTCGGCCTCGACTATCCATGGACCTGTAACAATGCCAATAGGAAATATCCTGATTAATAACAGTATATACTATTTTAGTCCACATTTTCCCTAGTTTGTACTTTATCTTAGCACCTTTTTTCAGTGTCTAACCTCTAGATTTTTGTGCCCTGGTTACATATAATACGACATCCATATATGTTCATAGAATAGAGAAATGAAAAACTTCCATATGAACATAGAATTTCAATTGCTTTAAATTTAAACAAATATTTTCTATAATGTAGAGTAATCAGTTGTAGCAGAAGGCATATGATGAGTTTATCATAAAACTCTTAACATATGACATCATTAAGCAATAAGCTCACCGGGATTCGCATTATGTTGAATGGTTGCTAGTAGATGCTTGTTCTACTAAACAGCTGACAAATTGGCTTACAGCATGGAAGAACTGCTGATTGTGATTTTATTCTATTCGCAAGTGGAAGTGTGTCTCAATGATTGCGGTCGCGTGTAAATTCGAATAGTTTACGTGCGTCATAGGTAAGTGTACCAAAACAAGTTCTGTCTTAGAAATCAGACGTGCAGATGCGCATAGCAAGCAAACGTACATTTGCTCCGTTAAACTAAACCTACTTAAAAGGAACGAAAATCCAGCCAATATGTACGCCCACTGAATAGAGCAACTAAATAGCTTTCGATGGAAGTATGCAATTTATTTCTACGACGTTCTGTTGATTTTTAAGAGATTTCTAAATTCCGCATTAAGAGAATAAGCGATAGATTATCCATGTTGAGTTCAACAGGCCAACTTACGTTGACGGACCGGCCGATAAAGTGTAAGTTTCAATCCAAGCTGGCTTTGAATCCGCCACATGAAAAGGTCTACACTGATCTCTATTCTCCATTTTAAATATATTAGCGCTAAATCTCAATTGGATATATTCCAGCGTTGTAGTGTGTTTGTTTAATTAATTCTAATATTTATGCCACACAATGTCTTAAGATGCTGTAGAACTCTTTATGGGCACAAATGCCACTTTTGAACTGTCATTTAACTAAAGTTCTTTGCCCCATATTTCTGGTCAACGTCGATCACTTCGTGGGCACCTAATCAGTCTAGGCCTAAACGTTTGTAACTAGTCCTGATAATAGCTTTCATGCCAATCAGTTTGACATTTAGTGTGTTTTATAATATGCTTTTATGGAATTTTCGCTGATAGTCTTGCATCACTGAGCTAAACTCCACTCAAACCTCGACTTCCGGCACTGTAGAGGGCATCAACACAACAATGTACAAAGTAACGGTTTGAGTGAAATATTGATCAATGGTGCGCTAAACATCTTTTAATTAATTACACCGAGATAGTTTAATAGCACCATTATATTCACACCAAACTGAATATTTGTTGCAACTCTGTCCCCGTTTCTAAGGACTAGACACGCACGCTTACGGCTCCACATGCCTAAACGACACGTCTAGCGATTTTCAACAAAACAAACCAGTGACAATCTGAGCAAACGCAACCGGGCCGAATTTAAGTTACATATATACTCCTACCCGGTGGTATAAACGATAATTTATACTAATATAGACTGCTTGAGAAAACCAAGGTACGATTGGGAAACAACGACAAATAAATAAACTATTCGGAGTGTCACACAAAACATCAGTCAAATTTTATTCTCCATAAGTTTAGCATAATGCCTAGGCCGCCTTGCACAAATACCCCTTGAGTATATATCCATACAAGATGGGACTTTAGCGGACATACATGTAATGAATGGTATACAGACCCCAAAGAGCAATCCTTAAATACGAGTCCGTTGAATGCAAGCGGGTCCTGCTTACATGGCGTCAAAAAAAAAGTATCAGACGCGATTTAAATGACCCAAAGGTTCCCATTGGAATTCAATCCACACGTATTCTAGATGATCTTAAAGACCTTATGAATTGAAAAAAGCAAACCTTTGTTCTCCCCAAATAACATAAGTATATATTATGAAAAATTATTCTGACACATTTCCCACCCCAAAAAATATTTAATTTATCTTTAATTTTGAGTGATAAACCTGCATCAAAAATGCGAACTTTTCTGCTTCACGATTTGTGTTTGTATGACGTCATAGTGATGACCGAATATGGCGGGAAGTTAAATCATTGCGGTTTACAGATAGCTGTTGCTGGGTACCACGATGTCGTGTGGTTGATATTGCGTTGAAACGGGGACACAATATGCATCAGACATTAAAAAGGGCAATTCACCGATGGAATAATTATGCAAGGACATGGATTTCATTCGTGTGCAGACTCCTGTGTGATTGTGTACCCTCTCGTTCTTCCTCGAGTCTCGCCTGCACTCAGTCAGTCTCACTCGGTATCTTCGGGGACGATTGGTTTCAGTCTCAGATCTCAATGACATAAGAAATTTGCGGCAGTAGGAAGCTGTTGCCAACAACAGTCCCCACAATAGATGCTAAATATCGGCAGTTTGTTTAATTGTGAATCAACATAACCGGAGACAAGTAAGTTCAACTTTCGTTCAAACTTTTAACAACAACAACAACCAGCGCCTAACGCCAAACAGTAACAGCGACGTGACAGAACATTTTGACATTTGATGTGTAACTCTAAGTTTTGATGTGCAGCCCAAGTTCAACAAGATATACGGTCTATACCTCTGTATTTGTGTTCAGATTTCTACTGCCAGACTTATAAAAAAAATAAGATTATTTTACTCTTTGTCATTCACTCATTGTCAAATTCTTGTAAGCTGGACTACTACGGGTATCCGATCAGTTATCGTACAGAACCAATTATCGTACACCCAACACTTATGCGTCTTTAACCCAAGCGATCAAGTTTTCCCGTCGATGACAGCCAGCCTACTCATCGAGGCATCTTCTTGCAAAATTTCAACCTCCAAATATAAATAGAACTTTTTATGAAGTTATATTTGTCAGGCGATGCAAGAATAGTCGCCTTTGGCCGTGTCGGGGAATTTTCGAACACGAAAGATGACGTCACAACAGCTTTCACGTTGGGTGTACGATAACTGATCCCTTCACTGTACAAAAACACGCAGAAAAGCGGGTGAATGTCCGGTCCCTAAAAATTTATTTCAGAGTCTTGGGAGAAATCAAACTATTATAACAAAAGTCGGCTGAGCCCAGCTTCACTTCTGTGAAATTTCTTGTCAATGCAAACACTGATGTAAATTTAAGCATTGAAAAACCGGCAAAAGTGTACGATAACTGATCGGATACCCGTAGTACTACTACTACTAACTAGTACTACTAAGTAATGGTACTTCGTAACAACAGTTACTGTAAAAAAAATGAAATCTGGTTGCTGTACTGGGTGTCATGGTTCATAAGGTTCCTGGCTATGATAAATAATGATTAACCTCATCATATGGGATTGTGATATTCACTGCTAGCTAGAACTACATGTAGTAGAAGTAAATGTCTAGTCATATGTGATGTAAAATAAGGAGGAGCATCAGAATATATTGAGGGAGGAGGGCTCATTTCGCAAATTCAGCAATATTACATTTACCGGTGTGTGTATTTATTTATTTATCGGTTGGTCATGACAAACTCTTTGATCTGACAGAGTTATTATTGGCTTGCAATTAGCATTACTGTTCTGAAATAGTATTATACGAATCTTATGTTTTGTTTGCTATTTAGGTAACTTGGGACAGTGGCCAGATCATTTATGTTTTGTTTATATTTTGTTACATAGATTGTCATTTGGTGGTAATGATTATCATAATATTTATTTTGTAGGTTTTGAGCACTACTTCAAATGTGGAAGGGCACTTCGGGGAAGTAAAAGTGGTGACAATATTAACCTGAACAGTTGCATCTGTGTTGCCACCCTGGACTCATTGTTCATGTTTTAAAAGTCACGTGTCAACTGTGTTGAAATGCACCAAATACAGTCAGAACTTCAATAGCCAACATTTGTATTTTTGTGGCTATGGTGATCCAGCTTTTTAATTTCTTTCAAAAGTGTTAGTGTTACGAGCTTCCAGAACGGCTGGGTTTACACCGTCGCTGTTTATCACCAGTTGCTCCATACGGTCTGCTCATCTCCACTATCTTTCGCTAACATTTCGAAGTCGTACAGGTTGTAAATATCGGTCGTTTCTCCCCCCGTATCCTCCAATTCTTCTAACCACAAATCGGTAGATTTAATACTGACAGCCATGTTATAGCTGTCAATGCTCTGTTTGGTCATCACTATGACGTCATCGCTACAGCGATGGCCGAGGGTTTTGTTCGCACAATTTACGGCTGCACAAGCATTTTCCAGACGCAAATACTCGGAAACAGAGCTGACGACCACCAATGAAAAAAAGTTTTACAATTGCTGAACATCCAGACTTTTGAACCGTAGTTAAATTATCTATATCCTCAGTTATGTTTCATAAGTACTTTAACGTATAATTTATTATTAGCGGACGGAATAACAAAAAGCAAATATATCATTTAGCTAACCAGTCCTTCAAATACGAACTAATGCCTTTTTTTCTGTTTGGAAATAATTTTGTTCTTTTTGTCGAGTTAATTATCAATGAGGCGAACTATTTCTACAGCAAGGTTCTACAACAACAAAATTGTTGTACCTTGACAACGAAAAATATCATTATCCACGTACATATTTTTGATCCTGGATGTTTCTACTAGATGCAGCTGGAATCCAAAGGTCGGTCTTTCTCCAATACACTTCACGGGCTGATTCTTATAACATTTACGCCCGATGGCGTAAAGTGTGTTGACGTAAAATGTTGCTTGAATAGTCTTACGCCAAAAGTTAATGTTGTTAATATACAGCCCCCCTTCCACCCCTATATAATCGACGTCAAACACGCTCATAGGGTACATGGATTTATAAATGCCACTGTGATATAGTCAGCAATCTGCCTTAGTCTGAAAAAAGAAATTCAAGAATATGTTATCTTTGAAGTCGAATGTTCACTTTTCACTCGACAATTGTCTCCGTTAAAAGATTGCTTGCTTGATTGATTGATTTTGACGCCGGATTCAAGATTATATCTCATATATATGGCCACGCTGCCAGGTTTAGATGGGGATGAAACCAGGCTTTTTGTCCGGAGGAAACCCCCGACCTTCGGCGAGTACCTGGCAACTCGTCCACATATATCGATCGAGAGAAAAAAATCTTCTTCTATTTGGCCTGAAGTGGAATACGATCTCACGCCGCAAAACAGTGCGAACGTTATGCAACTTAGCCAAATATGGGGCATGGCCTATATGTTCTAATTGCTTGAATCTTGTTTAAGCGACTTCAAAAACAAGCAGACACAGTCGGTTATATCCCCCGACTTATGGAAAATATTGAAAAATACTTGTTGAAAAAAACTAATTAAGAAGCCGTTATAAAAAAAATCAAGCTACCTCTTACCCAGTTTTTTAGTAATCTATATTGGATCATGTTTCCATGCAAACGTTTAAAATAATAAAAAAAGTTTTGTTCAAGAAATTGAAAACCCTAAAAGGCACATCAAGTATCATTGAGCTATGTCTAACAGTTTTCGAGTTCTACTGATGCAGGAAACGAAATTAATAAGTTACGTTTCCATGGAAACCATAAAAAATAAATAACAAAAAATGTCAAGACGTTGAAAACCTCAAAAGGCACATTTACACAAGATGATTGCTCCACACACCAAGTTCCATTGAGTTATGTCTAATAGCTTTCGAGTTTTGCTCTGGAAACAAAATCGGGACGGACGGAGCCCATTTCAATATCCCCCCCCCCCCCCACCCGCCCTTCAAACTACGTTTGCCGGCGAATAAAAATGCCTAGCTTGAGCAATTATGGGCATTAATGAATAACTAAATTGGAGATCCCCTTTGCGAAAGCAACCTTCGGTTTCATCATGAACGCTATACGTTTGGAACAGAGCTCGGTTCGATGGTAAGCAACTTTTAGCTCAGTAAAATGGCCAGTACACGAAAACAAAGCATCTTTTTTAGTTACAGATAGAAAAAGCTCTACCCATGACTCGCTAATTGATGAGACCGGTGGAGCTAAAGCGCCTGACCGTTGTTTGTTCAGTTTTAACGGTTATAAATGCCTTGGCACACCATTGCAATCTCACATTTTAGAACAACCTGACACAGGGGTAATCCTTTAGACAAATCAGGTTTATATGACTATCGAGATAGGTTCCAATTGGACTTTGTAAAGGCAGGTTCCAATTGGACTTTGTAAAGGCATGTCATGGACACTTTCATTCCCAATCAAAAATAAATACTGATTGTATTTTTCAAATTTCGTTAGATAGAAAATTAATTGATTGATTTTTCACGTCGAACTATAGATTATTTAATTTAGTGTAAATTAGTATATAACTAGCTTTACGGCTTATGGTAATTCTTGCAGCGCTAGCCTATGTCGGGGTGAGAGACTATCACTCTATCGATTCAGCTCTTATTTGGCAGCAGGTCACAGTTTTATTTTCCTTCATTTCCCATTTGCGGTAATGTTAATGTCTGCTCTCATAGCACCTTCCCTAACTTTCGTTGAACCAAATCCTTCGGTGGGGGCCTTGAACAGTCCTTTGGCAGTATTTTAAGCACAATTTTTTCATATGTTGAAGGTAGAAATTTTGAGATACGAGTAGAATCAGCTGATAGGGGTGTCTTTGAACATATATCTCCGCTCATAACAAACCAAAGCACCCCCAACTACCAGATCTCCATCCACCTGAACTGGTCCCATTCCACTTCTAAAATCATTTCCAGACAGTAATTCAACCCCATGCAGGGGGGCCAGGAAAAAATAATAAAAAAAACACACAAAAATATCTGAAACGACAAACTGTGACCTGTATCTATATAGAGTAAAGACGCGAGAGTTACGTTTGAAATCTTTTGCTATTTTTCATGGCCTTAGGCTCTGGGATTGAGACACCCATGCAATAAGGACTTTGACAAAAGATGTATTATTCTTACCTGTGCCATTTTTAATGAATACCCTTTCTGTTTCCTCCCAGGAAAGCAGCACCCTTTAAGTTTTCCAAGATCCAGAAGCAGACGATCGTCAATATCTTCCCTTTTTGATTGACCTATTATAATCAAGATTATTTCCTTTATCACGTGTAGATTGACCGAAAATAAACCAGGAGCTGAAATCTAGAAACTTTCGAACTTTTAGGCCAAGGTGGGCGATCTTTTTGTATGTATGAAACGTACGCAGTTTGGTGTTGTCACTTATATGGCGGCGTAGCCAGTTTTATTGTGGGAGGAGAGCGGGCTCTATGCCAACCTATGGCAACCTTCCCACATAGGTCATTCGAGTGAAAACCCGGTCAGAAAATTTTCCAATTGTTTTTTTTTTTTTTTTTGACTGAGTGGGATTCGTCCAACGCTGAGCCTACAGAGCCACGGGGGCCCCTAATACAAAAGAAGAAAAACTAATTCCAATTCCCCACAAAACTCAATATCAAGCGGTCCAAGGGAGTTAAGCAGTTTATAAACGGTCATCCAGAAGCATCAGGCTTGTTATGTTATTTTTGAGGATGTTCTCCCCATGAGGTATTCTGTTAGGTCTTTTGTACACTCACCTGTCAGTATACTGACGAGAAGACCAACCAAAACACAGGTAATAACACCCAGGGCACTTAACCACAGATACGACAATGAGTAAAACTGTTCCAACCCGCTTCTAAAATTAGAATCAAATTTAAACATATGAATTGGGTTCAAACGGCATTTGATTCCGCACGGACAAATGCGTTGGAAAAATAACTGAGCTCCCATAGGTATCGTTAAAAATACGATTATGTTTACCATCAAGATATTCGATGAGTGAAAAAAAAGTAAACGATAAGTCAAGCTGTCATTTAGTAAGTGTATGCTACTTTACTAATCACGACAAGGCCATTGGACTTTTGCTTTTACTCCGATGTATAACAGTGGGGAATTTATAGAAGTGTAGCTCATCATCCCAATCGTGATGACGCGCCTAACTTTGTGCACCCAAGTACTAGTGATATTCTTGATACGCACCATGACAGTTGCTCCTCACCCTAACCCGGTCAGGAACAGAGCAACACTACCTCAATTTTGAAACTTTCTAAACCCGTCTTCGTGAAATAATTCTCAAGTGCGACTTTAAACAGCAATACATCTCTCAGCCGCACGTGTGTATATATTGCATGCAGGGATATTTGGTAGGCTACTCTATTTACTTACAAGTGACGTTGTTCCGTGTAAGGGCCAAGGTAATGTGAATCTTCTATTCCTGTGCTGTTGAACATTGATTGTGAAATATTGGAATAACAACCTTCGATTGATGTCGACAATCTCTCATCAATTGGTTTGGTTACATATTTCCCAATACCAAGCCACATGGAGAGAACGAAGCCAAACGTACCGCCTGTGATTGCACCCTGTTTAACAAACAATAGAGAATCTGACGTTTTTGGATAACATGTCTCTTCAACCGGGGACTCGTACAGACAGATGGACATTTAATCCAATCAATAATTGATCGCAGGTTCGAATTCTGCTACCCACCCCTCTCTCCCTTATCTATGAAATATCGACTGGGGTTTATTCAAATAAACATATGTCAAATGGAGTATTACCACGTTGGCTTACGGAAGGATGGAATTTTCTCCGCATCCAAATTCTGGTTTTCTCCCAGAGAAATCGACACAACGCGGTGAAAGTTTAAGAATCTCGATTGCAGTAAAAACAATAAAAATATGTTTCCGATAAATTAACATTAACTTAACGAATATTTCCGAGAAGAAGTAGCCCATGCAGTCTTTGTCACCCTTAACAGCAATGGGTCGGAGATGCTGAATTTATTTTATCTTATAACTTATAAGCTTTCTTGGGATTGAATTTTTTAATAATGTTTGTTTGATGTATAATTGATGAATCTCATAGAACATTGAGCACTGCCGGCATTACTGCTTTATGGAAACCAACCATATTTAAACACTTTATTATACACTTTATTAAGTTTGTATTTATATGAGTCAGGAATATTCTGATTGCTCCGATGTTCATAGAGTATGTTGAAATATATCCAAAGACAAATACCCTTGACAATCAACTTTTGCTATATGTATATAAAAACTGGATGATTTTGAATCACATTTGGACCCCATGTTTAAACACTTACTATCCAATTGGTGCAGGGAAATAACGCACCTAAAATAAATATCCCGACAAGAGGTGCCCCGGCAGCTCCATTAAACGTGAGAGAAGCCTGAAATAGATAATCGAGTAATCAATTATTAGTTTTATGGTATAACCATTTGGGAGTTGACCAGTACAGTTGATACGTTAATAATTGGGGTTGTTTAGAAATGGTCCTTAGGACAAGACCTGGAAGTAAATGGTTCTTAGATTTGTTGTGACAGACTTTCAGGTCCACCGAAGGGTTATCATGAGCACCCAACGCTATACATCTGGTTATTTAGAAAACATCTGAAATTTCACCAGGCGTCATGCTTAACTTAGACGCTTTTACATGCGTGACCAACATGGGTTTTCAATTTGACCCAATCATGCTTACTCCCCGCATTGTAGACAGTATATGAATAGTATGTGAGGATATAGATACCGCTAGTTGTCAAATGCCATAAAATTCTGCAACATTTTTATAGCCCTGCAATCCTGAAAAGATTCCAGAAAAAATCTGAAGGTTTTAAACAACATCAGGGAATTTTTGTTAAGTACATGGCGACCAAATCTTTTGCAGTCAATATGTAAAAAATAATGATGTTTTGTACTCCTTTTAAGTATATCGTGAGAAGGCTGCATGTGTGTCGACTATAACAACACACATTGAAACCATTTCGTTGGTTTTCAGTCGTCGACCAATGCAGGGGATTTATTGAGTAACATGTTGAGGCACTGATTTTTTAAAATTTTTAAAAGTCTTTTGCAAAGACCACTTTCTAAATGCACCAAATATATACCCATTTAGCGCTGAGTATGACTTTTTCCCGTTTTCACAAGCAATCTCATTAAATGTAGTACCTGAAGAACTGTTCCTCCTAATCGTTCTACCAAAAATGCCATGCCAATTCCTAGACCGCCAAACAGCACCACTATAACAGGTAAAACATTAAGGGATAGCTTACAAAGGTTTCTTCGGTGATCGAAGAATTTCGCTGTAACAATTGCTGGTTCTCAAATAATGCAAAAAAAAACGAAATCAGTTTTCAAACTGGGATTCACTGCTAGTACAGATCCCAGTGTCCTACTCCAATTATTTAAGCACGAGAATCGTATAAGAATTGGTGTTCTATGAGACATGGAATTTAAGACGACCCCTAAATACCAGGCATATGACTACCAACCGTTCCCGGTCCGCCTACAGACCAAAGCAACTCCTTAACCAGCTGTATCATTAGCGTTTTGCGTTTTCGCTTAGCATTTGGGTACAATAACCTGTATCTCAGAATTAGGCTAGACGTCAACACGTGACCTGTTATTTACTTAGAATAAATACAGAAGATAATTTTCACTTTTTCGTATTATTTGTCCCATAATACCTTCATCAAGTTCACATTAAATCCCCTGGTCTCACCTAAGCCACGGGTTATCCACGTCACAGTACTGTCTGGAACGTTGGTGAATTTAATCTTCAAGAAATCCTCCCAAGTAACGGCCGCTAGAGAATTTAGCATGGATGACACAGAACTAGATAATAATCGAAATGAATTTAATTTTTAACTGATTAAAAGGATTTATCACATAGAACGAACAATTGGAACCAAATAAATTGCAGATTAAAACAAATGAGCATTATAATCCCCTTTATTTTGATCATTTTTATGCTACTTGAATGGGTTAAGGAAAATGATGCAGATTTGATGAAGACACCGTATCTTTTTATCATATGAAAAAAAAGAAACGTTTCACAGGTTTTTCACCATACTGTACTGTACAGTACAGATAAGAAAGATAAACTGACTTATCAAATTAAATAAATCATGTGATTGCTTTCTAAATTTTCTAAAACTGTTATGGAGGCGTTGTCACAGTCGATGATAGATGAATTGTTAAGGCACAGGAAAATGGACATCCTTCCATTTGGTCTTTAAAATGCCCCAGCATACTTCGAGCGATTACGATCACAGAAATTTTATATTTTTTATTAGGAATTAAATAATGAATGGCCTGCATAATAAGTAATAAACAATCATAGACAAACCACGTGTTAAATCGGAAAGTCTAAACCAAATAGAATAGTCTGCAAAAAATAGAATTCAGTTCGTTTACATCAGAGCAATGAAATCAAGACCATTTACCTTAATGCTCCACTGAATAGAGAGGCCAGGAAGGCCAGGAGCAAATGCTAGAACTTGTACAACGAACAGCGGTAGCAACTGAAAACAAGCAAAGTACTTTTGATTGAAAACCTTATAACGGTTAAGTTGTTCTAACTTCCAAATTTAAATAAATGTTTTAGATGACTAGGCCTACAACCGTTTCTATAGTACTTTTATAATATTAACCAAATTAATTAATTTTTTAAATGAAAGAATACCATCAAAGTTTTTAAATCTACATATTGTTATGTTCAGTACGATTCAGATTTTGACAGTAAATACATTGAAAAATCTAAAGTTTACAAACTAAAGCACTTCATATCTGTTCACACCAGAATGGACTAAATCCTTGGCCATGAACTACGAAAAATTGATATTGCAGGATCGTAAAGGTGTCAATGCCATGAGATACTTATCTTTTATCTACATATGGTGAGATAATAAAGTCAACTTACCTGGTTAGCGTTTGAAATAATGTCACTGCTTAACGGGTCACAGTCTGCAAACGTGGCGTATATAACCAGTCCAACCAGTGAACACAATGTAATGAGGAAGAACATTCCAGGTATATTACACAGCAAGGCACTGAAACAAATGGTTATATATCGTTTTTATAAACCACTGCTATTTTTCTTTCCTTCTTCTTGGTTTAAACGCAGAACACACTTCTTAAAAATGAGGTAGTTACCTGAAGGCTGATATTTTTTGGTTCAAAATAGAATTAATAAAACGTGACCATTAAAAGTTAGACAAGGTGCCGTTAAATTGTTCTCTGTCAGAAACTTTTTCGATTTTTACCATAAATACAGAGACCTTATAACAATGTCCGAACAAATTTTCTCTTGAAATACAGGTAAGATAACGTGAACTTTTTCCAATAGAAGTTAGATTGATTGATTATTGTTTTACGCCGCCTTTTAGATTACTTCACTTATGTGGCGGCGTTGCCACGTTTAGAGGGGGGGGGGGGGGGGTGGGGGATGAAACGGGGTTCTTTGAGAAAACCCGCAACCCTGCATACCTTCTACTAAGAAGGTACATGTACTAACTCATACAACAGGTCTTAAAAACTTCCCGTTTCGTCCTTATTCTAGTCATCGGTGCTGTAATTGAACATGTGACTGACATTGTGGAACTAATAACATGAGTTTGAGTGACAACCTTATCATGACGTTCTAAAAATCTAAAGATATCGCGAAATATTTGGGGAATTTTGCAGACCCTAAAAAGTTCAAGTAGTTCTTACATTTTAGCATCCCGGAGTGACGCTGCTGATGCAAACCTTTGTACCATCTGCTGGTCCACAGTGTATGGAGGAAGCCAGACAAAATATATTCCAATAACCAGCGTCCAAAACGTGTGTCGGACCGTCGGGTCAGGGTTGAAACTGCAATATTTTTGATAATGATCAAAAGCTGAAGTAACATCGGAAGAATAATACAAAAGATACTGGTTAACCTAAATTTATGATAATAATCATTATCCTAATATCTCGCTAGATACCAAGAAAGTTTCAGCGACCATGATGAAAGTTATATTGAAATAGCAAGTGAGCTAGCTAATAAATCGATAATAAATGAATAAACACCATAAATTGAGGATAAAAAGGCCCAAGGTTTAATTACTCTAAAGACAACAAGTCGATGAATGGCGTATTTCCATGGGTATAAACAAGGCTGAGTGACGCGATTGACAAATCAGCCGCTGATTCCCGTGGGTTATCTCCGGCGAATCATGCAAGGAAAATTACACCTTTTTCTAACAGAAACGCTCAAGACTGCCTTCCTCTCTCCCGGGTAAACACAGGCAGAATAAAAAGCCAGCCGTAAGCATTAAAAGCGCATCCCTCTGGTCCGACACGAGCGGATGCCCCCAGCTAACACTAAAAAACCCGAAAATAGTATGAGTTAAAGAGCTGCCCAAGTGTCCCCTTGGTATACTCAGGCAGACACCGAGTCAGTTCCCAACGCATACTGCGCCTGCATCCCCCTGGTCCGACTCGGGCAGATACAGCCTTCACGCGTGTTAGCACCACAGGTGAGTACACACCTGAAACCTTAAAGGTGTATCAAATAACCATTATGAACCCATGGAAAATAACGCATTTACAAAGAAATATCCAAACATGTAAACAAAAACAGTAATCATAAACCAGCAACTTAGGGAGGGTGGGTGGGAATTTTGCGATTTTGTGCTAAGATGCTACCCAACGTGCTGCCTGAAGCTAATCCAAAATGCGAGTGTGGGGGTCCCAACGTTCCAGCAAACCTCTCTGTGCCCCCAGCCAATGAAAAAGAGGTATAACTGGTAACCAAGGCACCCCGTCGCATTGCGGACTTTTACTGATTTGATCAAAACAGCCCGCCCTCTAAACTATATCCCAAGGGCGACAACTCTAAAAACAACAAAAACCCGTTTAACTCTAAAGACAAAACACCGAGTTTTATACAAGTGCTCGAATTGACGATAATAGCATTTATCATACAGTTGTTAAATGCATTTATCATACAATATTTATAATACGATAAAACCACCCCAAGAGCTTTCAAACTTTGGTTAATTTTCGATCAAGCAGAAATAGGAAACGCCTTTTATTCCACAGAAAACTTAGGAACTATACACCGATACATTCCTACGAATGTACGTAACAGTAGTGTTAAGAAGAAGTAAAACTTAGGAGCTTAACGTTGATACATTACTTATGAATGTACGTAAGAGTAGTGTTAAGAAGGCGCAAAACTTAGGAGCTTAACGTTGATACATTACTTATGAATGTACGTAAGAGTAGTGTTAAGAAGAAGTAAACTTAGGAGCTTAACGTTGATACATTACCTATGAATGTACGTAAGAGTAGTGTTAAGAAGGCGCAAAACTTAGGAGCTTAACGTTGATACATTACTTATGAATGTATGTAAGAGTTGTGTTATTTGAATACATCTTTGGTAGGAAAAGGCACAGAGTGAAACGATATCATTTTCAGTACAATTCAAACACATCTTCTAGACGATTGCGAGTTTAAAGTGAAGACAAAAAAAAATCAGCAAAAGTGTGTTAAATTTATCTTTCCAACGGATTCAAACTAACCTTTTGCGACTTTTGTCGCCAGAAGCCAAGTTTTTCAAATACCACATTTGACTAGTCCTAAATCGCAAAGCAAATTGGTAATTTTTTGTAGTCTTCCATTTAAACCCAGGCTAAATTCACTCATTTTGAAGTCTTCGTCTCAAATGAAATTAAACTTAGATTGAACGAAAAAGATTTGTTTTTAGCAAAATGCGGCTATGGGAACAGGGACTCATGCCAATGTGTTATGGAGGCATTAGAGTGGATAAAATTAACCTAAGCTGAACTGAAGGACTTTGGAAGTTCACCCATTTGTTTTGCTTGTTGTGATCTTTCACACACTTCACTATCGGATGTAAAAGTTACAATACAAAACGCAAAAATATGTGTTTTGTACTGTTATAAACGAACAATTAACACGCTTCTTCACAACTTTGAAGTAGGTTACTGTTTTTTTAAACATTGTATATTTGCAGGCTAAGACATAATTTATGTTGTCTATATATATTCTATATCTAAAGTTGTCCTTATCGATCGACAAGAGAACTGTCACCGCCAGATCAAAGCGAAATCACCACGCATGTGTTGGAATAATTTAAAATATGACCAAGAGATGAATTATGTTTAATGCTCACTTACTTAAAGAATTCAATCCGCCCCCCTCTGTCTGCAACTGCCCATACCTTCTCCAAGCTCCCAATACCAATGATACCCTGAATTAAAAAATGATGGATGATTTATGGCCTATTTTAAAACAAAATGTTCCATACATGTATTTCAGATGTAAACAAATAACACAGTTTGATTGTACCATGATACCAATAGGCAGTCGGAACTCCCTTCGGCTATCTTCGCTCGCTATCGGTCGGCTTTGACACACCTCGGACACAGTCGGAACTATGGTGTTCTATTTGGGCCACTTCTCCGTCGCGCGTCGACTTACACAAACGCGACGCGCGACGCGACGCGGTACTCGACGTCGACCTCCGCGTCGCGCGTCGAGTTTTATAATGTTAAAAGATAGACAGTGAACTCGACGTCGCGTTTTCAAGCGCGACGTCGCGTTTTTCTTGCGCGACGTCGCGTTCCGCGTCGCGCGTCGAGTTTGCAAACGCGACGCGCGACGCGACGCGGAACGCGACGTCGACCTCCGCGTCGCGCGTCGCGTTTGGCAATGTTAAAAGATAGGCAGTGAACTCGACGTCGCGTTTTTTTGCGCCGAGTTGGAAAGTTCAGGGTTGTATGTCCTTTGCGCATGTGTGGGGACCATTCGTTATTGTAGATTAACTATCAATTTCAATCCTATAAAATCAGCCAAATAGAAATAGTGCCATGACAGTACGTACACCAGATTTCGATGTGACCGTCAGCCAACCCGTACGGTACATGAATTTAGTATTTCTTTAGCTCAGTGAATAAATCTGATCGATGATATTGATATACTTCGCTTTTTGTGAACGAACCCTAGAATTAAATTCTCAGTTTTTAAAGATGAAAGTTAATTTGCTTCCAAAACAAACAAACGACTTATCGTAACCACAAAATAGCGGTTTGACAGCTAATTTTTTAATAGCCTACACATTGAAATAGACGTCTGATTATATTTATTGATATATAATAATGAATGGTCCCCACACATGCGCAAAGGACATAAAGCCCTAAACATTCCAACTCGACGCGCGACGCGGAACGCGACGTCGCGCAAAAAAAACGCGACGTCGAGTTCACTGCCTATCTTTAATCATTGCCAAACGCGACGCGGAGGTCGACGTCGCGTTCCGCGTCGCGTCGCGTTCCGCGTCGCGTCGCGTTTGCAAACCTAACGCGCGACGCGGAACGCGACGTCGCGCAAGAAAAACGCTACGTCGCGCTTTAAAACGCGACGTCGAGTTCACTGTCTATCTTTTAACATTTTAAAACTCGACGCGCGACGCGGAGGTCGACGTCGAGTACAGCGTCGCGTTTGTGTAAGTCGACGCGCGACGGAGAAGTGGCCCAAATAGAACACCATATGTAAGGGACCGAAATACTCTGTTTGTTAACTTTCAGGCTCGATCAGTTTTATAATTGAAGCTTTACCGGGCAACATAACATATATATAAAAAATATCTTTGTATATGATTTCAGCGTTTGATCAATTTACTAAAATTTTTATTTTATTTTTCCGTCTGTAGTAAAGTATTTTTAACATACTTTCGACGCCATTTGTATTCAGCCCAAAATACGGTGATTTACCGTATAAAAAAACGCAGACTGTCAAAGCCGACCGGTAGCGAGCGAAGACAGCTGAAGGTTGTTTCGACCGACGGATAACAATTATTCGATTGAAAACGTCTGTCTGTAGTGCGCTGTTGATTGGCTAACGCACTGGTCCATTCACTCCCAAACTTTCTTCCGTATTCTCTGTTCAACACCTCTAACTCATTTTACATTACCTGTATAAGAACAGCCATCATCCCAGCTACCATTACTATTGTCTGGAAGACATCTGTCCATATTACAGCTTTTAACCCGCCCTAAAAATGTGAAACAAAAACAACAACAAACAGTAATCGTGTTAATTGGTAGGTAAATGCCAAGCATTGTCTTTTTCCATATTTCGTATATTGGAATTCACTTTGTCCTTTATACAACTTTTAGTTAGAACTACTTATTCATAAGGTGTTTTGTTGTTACAGAATATAACAAATGTGTTTTACCAAGAACGTGTACAGTGTACAGACCAAGCCAACAATGACAATTGAAGCCCACACTGGGAAACCGGTGACTGTAAGGGAAAATACAAAAAAAGTAGTCATTTTACTTTTTTATAATTAAGTCTGTATTTTTACATTACGGGGAATTCACTAAATATCATGGGTTTTGGTTTATTATTTATTAGTTTTAGAACTTATAATTTGGTATGAAGGTCGAAATGATATACCTCTTTAAAACACAATTAGAAACTTGTCTCCATGGTTATTTTAGTAGAGAAGATTGTTGTGTGTGTTTTAGTGTTCATAAATATAATATATTTATGGACACTAAAACACACGGGCACAGGGAAAATCTTCTTGTCTAAAATAACCATGGAGACAAGTTTCTAATTGTGTTAAAAAGAGGTATATCATTTAGACCTTTATACCCCATCATAAATTGTTGTAATAAAGTAAACCTATGATATTTCATTAGATTGACGACTGACAGGAGCTTGGTCTTAGTCAGTAGACTTTTCTGGAACACTTTGTATTACATTGACAATGCTTACGTATCTTAAGCTATGGTAAGAATATCGTCAGACTATATATTATAGGGTCATGGGAAAAGACAGTGAAAATTTGCCCCCCCCCCACCCACCCTCACCCCTTACCCAGAAAAACCTAGGTAGAAGGCAGACAGGAGAGTTTAGCCCTGACCAGTATGTCTTTCAAACTCTTGTTCTTTTTATAAGCAATGACTGGCCTTTGGGTCAGAGGTCGAGCAAGTTTACTTTGAAGTAGTTTGTATTCTTCTACTATAATCTTGGCCATAGCGATGCTAGCTTTGTTATACTGAAAGACAAATGGTATTATAGTTTTTTCACGACATCTTCCTGGGTCCAAGTTCAAACCCAAAGGATAAATAGTTTGCAATGTTTGAATCCAAAAACTTTCCCTTTCCAAACGTTTGTGCTTGGTATCTGCAGCGGAAGTGAGAAAAGGGATTTTCTCAATAGGCATGATTTCAAAATGGTCCTTGACCGAATGACCTAGAGTATTGAAATGTTGTGCCACAGGTACATCATGTTTAAGTCTAATACTAGATAAATGGTTGGCTGCTCTTTGTCGTAGAGAATTCTGAGTTTCTCCAACATACTGTTTGCGACATTTTTTACATGTGATAACATACACGATATTAGAGGAGTCGCAATTAAGATTCTCTGCCATTTGATATTTGTCGCGAGATTGTTCTCCGAAAAAGGTTCCGCGATTGGGTACGTATATATCGAGTTTGCATCGCGTCTTAAGGCATTTCATTGATGTACCTGAGAGAAATGTTGGACGGTAATGGTACACCCGTGAAGGGGAGATAAGCGTTTCGGGGGCTGAAGGGGGAAACATGATTTGTCTTACTGTGTTAGATTTGATCCTTCAGAGTAATCTAAAAGAATATCTCCTAGGGAGGAGAGCTTTAAAAAGAACAGAACAAGCCTGGTTAAAGAAATCTGAAAAAACTACAGTTTCTATAGAATCTAAAAATCTGAGACTTAATGACTCCCTTGAAAGTGTGAGGAGGATGGTATGACCCAGCATGTAGCAGCTGATGAGTGTCAGTAGGTTTGAAGAATACTTTGTAATCTAGATGCCCAGTAGTATGATATGTATGGCCCTTGTAAATAGTTACATCCAAAAAATCCACAGAATTTTGATCAATAGTAGGCTGTAACTTAATGCTTGAGTCGTGAGAATTAAGAGTATCAATGAAAATATGAAGGTCTTCCAACGTATGCTGCCAAATGATAAAAATGTCATCCAGATACCGAAGGTAAATAAAAGGTTGTTTGTGACATTTGTGAAGAATATCACTCTCCCACTCAGCCATAAAAATAGAGGCAAAGTTAGGACTAAAACGTTTTCCCATAGCACACCCTTTAATTTGCTGAAAGATCTCCCCATTGAATTCAAAATCGTTACCTTTTAAGCTAAGTTCCAGCAATTCTAAAATGTCTTTATCCGGACGACGGTGGTCAGGATATCTTTGGAATGCTGATTTTATGGATTTAAGCCCCAAATCTATGTCAATGTTTGTATACATAGACTCCACATCCAGAGTGACCAAAATCACATCTTGTGGGATGGATTTCTCAGACAATTTGGCCAATAAATCATCCGTGTTTTTGATAAAGCTAGGATGCCGATTCGCTATAGGTTTTAGATAGTAATCAATTAGCTCTGATATTCTATAACTTTCACTGCCACAATCTGAGATAATAGGACGCCCAGGGGGCATTGTAGGCTTGGGCCATTTTTCAATGGGTTTGTGAATTTTCGGAAGAATATAGAAGACCCTGTTTCTAGAGTTATGATCAGATTCCAAATAGCGATACTGTTTTTCATTAAGTAAGCCTTTATCTTGAAGAGAAACAAGAATTTTATTAAACTTCCTAACATTTTCAGGCCAAATTTCCTTATCAAGTTTTTTGTAATGGTGAGGGTTGCTTAGCTGCCGTTCTATCTCTTCAATATAATCCTGTTTAGACATAATAACTGTTGCCGAACCTTTATCAGCAGGTTTAATAACTATGTTTGGATTTCTCCTTAACTTACTTAAGGCAAGACATTCTGAATGAGTGAGGTTATGTTGGTTTCTAGGATTAGTTAAAACATCAAACTTCCTTGATACAGAGTCACGACTTATGCTTATTTCTGGATCATACATGTAAGAAGGGGGCGTATAACCGCTTTTAGATGTAAACGGCTTGCGTACCCCACTAGAATCTCTGTAGATATCAGCCAGACTTACAATTCTAGAGTACTCCATAACATGCACTAATTTACTAATAGAAAAGTCCCTATCAGATAATGATTTTGGGCAAGGCACAAATGAAAGTCCTCTACTGAGTAGAGATATATCATCAGCAGTGAGTTCCTCGTTACTAAGATTAACAATATTACTTCCTAAGCCAAAAGTAGGGTGGCACATGCCCTGTCCCAAATTTAGTTTAAATCTATTGTCTGAAGCCAGTGGGTATACAAGCAATTTGCTGTATCTTCGGTCCAGTGAATTTTGTCCGTGGATACTCTAAATTTTGAATTAGGGATTTTTGGTATGACGATAACTCTCTTCATCTTGGAAGCAGAAGAGTTATATAGGTTCAGGTTCGAAACTTCACTGGCCGGTAATTTAGTGGATGACTGGATCTCTACAAAGTAGATGAGCGAGTTGGAAAAAGTCTTCCTAACCGCTGTCATCATGTTGCGCATCTGAGTTAAGGAAGTGTTTGGCTCAGTAGTTGTCTTGTTATTGATACCAATATTCAAGATAACTTTCTCAGGTTGGGGACCTTGATACTTTTGAATTAGCGTCCGAAATGAATTGAAATTGGCACCAGGGAAACATTCTACCTGCATATCAGGGTGGGGGTCAAGGTTAATTCTAGATAGATTAGAATCCCCAAGTAAAAGAACTTTCTTAGTTACATTAGGAAGGTGCCAATTAGAGGAGGTGTGCCGAAATTTCCAAAATTTAGAATTAGCTAATTTATTCCGAGGGTTGCGCTGACCCCTCGGAGGGGATCTCACTGCATCTGAATATCTCATAGGTGAATGGGCTGACAAAACTGGGGATGGGGGAGGAGGAGAGGGACTAGATGTACTAGGTCTAGCAGAAGTGATCCTAGTAGAAACTGGGGAAGACGGGGGACGAAAGGGGACAGAGGTACTACTAGGTCTAGGGGAGGGGGGCTGAGGGGATGAATAAGAGGGGGCAGAGGTACTAGGTCTAAGGGAGGGAGTATCAGTAGGGAAAGGCGATGGGGAAACAGAAGGTAAAGTTACAGGCCTAGGAATCTGTGACTGCAGAGTTGGAGGTGAGATAACAGATGTCGACGGGCTGACAGACGGATGGGGTTGGGGAGACGATGGTGGACTAAACTGAGTAGTAGCAGCAGAAGTGACAGATTTAGTGATGGAAAGAAGAGAATAAAAATTTTGAATGGTCGAAAGTTGTAATTTACCTTTATAATTCTGTTTGCCCCATTTTAAAGCATTATTGAGAGCACTGTCAAAGTTTAGACATAGACAAATATGGCATCTTATCTCCATTTTATTTCAGTTTTGTGATTTGGTTTATTTGTGATTCCGTATATTCTTTTGGATATTTGGCAGAGAGCTTGGAATTAATATTTTCACCACTATTAGAAGTACTTCATGGTAAAGCTTATTGCCAATTGAACTTGATATTTATCCAGATCCCATGTTATATCACATGACAGCGTTGTTTAAAACAAAGATGGCAGGTTGCCATGGAGATTTACGTTACACTTGGGCTCTCTTTTGGTGTTGAGATATGTTATCCATTTAGTTTGTGGCGTGAACAAAGCGAAGCTGTATTCGAATATTGACCAATCTGTTACGGCCAAGTAATTATTTAGAAAAGCTTTAAACAAATTTGGATTAGCAAATTCGAGCATTTTGTATTTCAAAACAAACTGGTTTTATTTTGAGGATATTTTCGCAGTCCTGATATGACGTAAAACGCAAGTAAAATATGAATTCAAGAAGGTGTTAGCTCATTTTCATAAGATATGCCATGTGTCCTTACCTCCTCCACAGATATTCCCGTTATTGTTATTTAGGTCAGGGCAAGTATTGGCCTATAATATAGCTAACTACGCCTTTAAAAAGCGAGGAGATTAAAGAACATTCCTATATAGTGTAGATATTGACCATATTGACTTAACTGTCGATCAATAATATATCAAATAAGAAATGTAAGTCTCCATTAAAGGGTTGATCTAAAATCGATAAATCGATATCATAATCGATAAAGAGGTCAATGTTATAAGTTGTTCAGAAATACGGTTATTGTTAAGACATAAAGAGCAATAAGTTGAACACCTAATATAAATACAATATCAACATACGTCCGGATTTTAAAAAAAAATTCCCAAGAAGATATGAATAGTTATCCTAAATGATCCCAATAGTAGTCCTCCGTGGCTCAGTAGGTAGAGCGTTGGACGCTCAATCCAACAACCTACCTGTACCACCAATGGGTCGGGTTCGAATCCCCAAAAAATCGAAAATTTTCTGACTGGGTTTTCACTCGGACGACCTATGTGTGATGGTTGTCAGCTACCACCGGAAGGTCGTGGGTTTCCTCCGCGCAAAGATCCCGGTTTCCTCCCACAATAAAACTGGCAACGCCGTCATATAAGTGAAATAATCTTGAGCGCGGCGTAAACACCAAACAATCAATCAATCAACCAATAGTAGTCTACAAAAGGCATATGTGAAATTGGATTAGATACATGTCTTATCTTTTCGATGAAATATATTAAAAAAGCCAACATATAGGAACCGATGTTTTGGTATTCATGCTTAACTGAAAGGTATAATATTTTATTCCTTATAACGCCAGATGACTAGCTGATGTTCCGGATGCACTAAGTATTGGTGGTCTTTTGCAACATCAGCGATGACTAGTATAATATGAATATACCTGCATTGAGAGCTGTACACGGTCCATACAAGACGATTCCCATTCCAAGAGTCTGCAAAGATGATTAATTGATGGATTAATTTGGTAAGACAGTAGAATATTTGCAAACATTGTGATTGTCTAGAGGGAAAAGTCATTTATTGTTTATTGAATAACATTATTTTTCTTTAAAACAAGGCTTTACCTTTAAAAATTCCTCAAAGAAAAACTCATATTTTGCCAAATAAATTCGTATCAATACAAGGATCCAAATTCGTATCGATACAAGTCAATGGGACATATGTTGACATGTATTAAGGGTGTTGGCGTTTTACCAGGCCAACCATGCAAGCAAAGGTAAACCTTTCATTGATTTTCCTGATTGAACGATTGCTTATCAATTTACTTGGCTCTCGTGATTACTTCACTAATACGAAAACGATGCCATCATTATTGGAACCGAAATCTGTAGGCTCCATGCCGGGAGGAACCTGTCCACAATTTCATATAGACCTATCTTTTATATTCTAGCAAAAGCCTAACCACACCTTGAGGCGGTATGAGCTGCCAAACTTCGGCTTATAACGAACAAAATTCAATTAACCGGGATGTATTATTACATTTTCGAGTTTGTGTTGCTTATAAAAACTATCTTAACGTACATATCTAAGATCGATATATGGAGAAAGCTCCTATTCAATAATTTTTTGACAAAATTTAATAAAAATCTCTATAATTGGCAGCTCATGCCACTTTAAATGAATGGCGTTATATTGAAGGTCAGTATTCTCACAAGGTATTCTGGGAAATTATGTTGAGTACCCATGTACCTAAGGAAGTGATCGATATACATGCCCCCATTTGAAAAGCTCTTTATATTTTACACATATTCGAGAACAGGCAACAAACTCACTGCTCGGATAACAAACAACCCAGCTCCAAACAACCGTACAGCTTGAGAGGTATAGCGCATTTCCAAATACTGAAATACAGAAAACAATAACTTCGATTATAGATTCATTTGACTCGTATGGCAGTGATACCAGTTCTAGTGGAAGAGAAACCATGCATCTATGCTTAAATAACCACCCGACTTTACGGGATAACTGGCAAAATTTCTACATCAGGCTATCAAGTAGAGATTTTTTTCTTTTGTTTTTTGGTTTGTTTTGTTTTTGTTTTGACTGTGAGTGATTCGAATCATGAATGGAAAGCTACAGTCAGGGCATACAACAAGTGATCATCAAATGTATTATCACGACAGCTAAGGTAGTAAAATGGATATGGGATCAGCGATCCAAAATACAGCAAGTGCTAAATGCTTTGCTCTCTTGCATTTTAACTGTTCTCCCTTGTTAAGGATAACTGTCACAAGGTTGATTTTTCCCAAGCCGGGTACTCCTACTCGAAATTATCTTGTTTTATAATCATCTTATCGACATATACCCGTTACCTTGGCTACGAAATGCTCCCTAGACACCACTTCCGGTAATCCCCGGTAGCGGTCATGACCAACAATCTACAGAAACAGCCCATAAAATTGTAATGGAATCCCCAATTTACATAATCTACTAGTATCTACCTTATAAGTCGGCATAAGGAACTTACCTGGAAAACACTGACGATTTTCAGCTTAAAGAACATGGGTCCGAATAGCAGTGCCCCAGTAAGTGGTGCCAGGGAAGAACTGAATACAGAGATCCAGTACTGAGTTCCGTACTGGTAGATTTCAGCCGGGGTTCCCAAAAGCGTGGATGCTGAAAAGAAGCTGGCGAGAACTGATAAGGCAATGGGGAAAAATTTCATGCTTCGTCCTGCGAGAAGGAAATCTTCGGAGCTCTTTTGTCCACCTTTCCTCAGAGAAAAATATACCCCTATAGCTACGGAAAGAGCCAGCATGGCGCACATCACCCCATAGTCCGCTGGGTGGAATCGATGCTCAAGTCCCACGGGAGATCCCATTTTCCCCTGGACGCTTTTAAAGTTATACAAAATAATTGAGCGGGCTTGTAATCAATCCATACCTGAGGTCAAGCGAGCCTATCTCCCACTCGAACATCAAGCTAGAGTTGGGCCTGTTTTCGTTATACCCCTTGTGTAGTTTGAGATTAAACAAGTTATCAGAAGTGTTAGACCAACTCTTTTGTGACCTACTTAATTTTCAACGTTAAAAGCATTAAGGCGATATATACTTATATAGACAAAAAATGATACAGGTATAGTTGTTTGGGGTGAAATAGCAGTGAAAACTATTGTAAATGTTGGAATTTTAGGCGCTAGATAATTTCGTTTGCTTGTGTGTTTTAAGAAACAAATAAAGTTTGAGTTCCATCAACAATAGAAACAAACATTTTAATGAAATCAAAATTTCATATATCGTAAAATATACATACATTGAATTTATGCAGTGAGTAAATACGTGCTTTCAAAGTGATTGCAATAGTATAAACCAATATATAAAAATGACAGAATATGATAAAAGCTAGAAATCCAGATCACTTGATTATTTAACAGCTGATACCAAATAAAAAAGACAACCAGATAAATTAATCACAGTTAATACGTATTTTTTTAAGCAAACGCATTATCCATTTTTTTAATTTATTGGTGAATAACCGACACTCATGGACCCAGGAAAGTCCATGGCCGGGCGAGATTGGAACTCGGAATCAGGGTTACCATTCAACCATTCTAACATGTGAGCTATCAGCCCCGGCTAAAACGGCTCGTTTGTTACATTCTCACAGACAATAAATCCAGACCATTTTAACATGTACTAGTATTTGTCAGTATCATAATTGACGAGTGTTTCGAATGCAATTGCAATCGTCATCAGGGAAACGTTGGTACAGCGGTAGGACGGTGACTCTCAGTCTGATTCTCACTTGAGCCTAGATTTTACCAGGTCCATCAGTGTCGGTTATTTATTATTTCAGTGATTTCCCTTTCGGCGATTCCCATAGCGCTATATCTTATTTGCCTCATAAACTGAGACAATATTCATTGTCTGTTACAAACTGCATTCCACCTATCGAAATCCTTCGGCTGAATTTTACTCTTTCAAAGGATTGGCTCCTTCTATGATCACCCCAAAATTAAATTTCAATAATAAATGTCTGAACAATATTAGTTTATACTCTATACTTGCATTGTGTTTCTAATAACGGATTGGCTATATTTTGAAGTGGGTTATTCTTTCTGAAGGAATTTGCATACCATTATTAAGATGATCTACCAATGTGCCAAAAATAACAACTTGAACAGCTCCCTTCCACATTACATTGGTTTTCAACACCAGAATTCATTTCAACAACAATACATTATCAAGGAGAATCTAATAAGATGTAAGGAAATTAACTTGGTATCCAAGGCATTGCTGGATAGTGCAAACCGATTTACGTGTCGTAAAAGAGCACAATGTTCTTTCAAGCTGAATCAACCAAAGTGTGACATAAAAACATAGAATTGTAAAATCTTGCCATTTTGGATTTTCAATATTTTAAAATGTCCTGTTTCAGCTCATTAGAAACTGGATGTGATATATTTTGAGTCTTCGGCAAATAGCCCAATTTCTGCATATAAACTATTATGCTCAACCTTTTGGTGGTCAGGGACTCTGTTCATAAAGCAGTCACGTCGCAAAAGAAGACTTGTCGCCAATGAATACCACTGTGAAGAGATATGGCGCCATGGCAACTGCGATTGGTCGCATTTTCCCAAGGCTTCGTGAAACGCTCCCCGGGAGGAATTTTCTAATCGTTGTATATTAACAGCTACATTATCCTGATTTGATCAAGGTTTATGAACATTCATCTGGTCTGTGTACTTTTAGAAGTATACCAACGTTTATCGTCAGACTGTGAGCCAAGTCACGTGACATTGGCGCCATTTTGAATGGGGCTACAAAATTCTCACTTTCTAAACTGTTTAACACGCATCAATATCATGATTATAAGCATATCATGAAGTTGTTTCTATAGATAACAATGTCTGAAGAATTCGGGTACGATGAGCAAATGGTTTGATCGCATGTTCGTATATTTATACAGAAAAAAAAAACAGACGAAAACATACACCTCTACAAATCAAGTTTTTGTGGAGGAGGACTGATATCTATAGATAAGCTATCTTACATGTATGTATTCAACCCATTCATAATTAAGGAAACCGCGTGAATTGAACGTGCACGAATTGTTCTTGGCTTGGTGTCCTGTCTATGGTGGTCGGATATAGGCATTCTACTTCACTTGCTTTATCGCTCGACATTGAAGCACATTTCGAGAAGCTTTTCCTCCAAAATTCACACTTTTTTCATAAATTAAGATTTTGCCGACAAAAAGCGGGGTTAAAGGTCATTGGAAAACTTAACGAAAAAAGTTGGAATGAGGATAATCCATACAGTCTTTTCGACAACTTTTTTTGATTCGTACAGGTCACACACTGTAAGGATTTTCATTATCCCTACGTTAGTCAACTAATTAGTTTGAAGCCTTTTGCTTTCGTGAAAATAAGAATTTCTGAAAAAAGTGTGAATTTTGGCAGCTTATACCACTTTATGTGCCTTTTGTCCGACTCGCCTAGTGCGGACTTACCGGTGCGAGACGAGTAATTGACGTTTTTTTCATACCGACCTCGAATCGGGAACTGCGAGCGTCACCAAATGCCATACGGACGAGAACGTCACCATGCAATTCAAGGATAAATGAGAGGGTTTAAGACAATACCTATTTTTTTGCAATCAATTAATTTAGAAACATATAATGTACGAACTCGACCAAAAAGAAAACGGGATTTCTGATACAAAACCTGCAAAATGCTGTTCCTTTCTACGATCTCTATACGGAAATGAATTAGCATAGCATCGTGACGTCATAGTTAGCATCTGATAGGTATATTAACATTAGTGGGACGTCATACCCGATCGACGTTGAGTCAGTGCGTCTTCGTGATTGGTTGAAAGACGACGAATGCGCTAAAATGTCAAGTATGACTTCAAATACGAATTTTTGCAATTGGTGACGGAAGGTATGCATATTTTCCATAGCTTTTTCTTTTGTTTCATTATGTTTTAAATACATACTTAGTCAATTTACAGCTTCAAATCACCCCTAGGTGTTCCTAAAGGATTTGGTATTTATACTTTTAGAAAAACGCGATTTTTCCACCGGACCTTCACCTCTCTGCAATATGATTGGTCAATTGCCATCCAATAAACATTCGTATTGGGTGTCCTAGCACACCCGATACGGTAAAACCTCGCCTTTACACACACGTAATTGGCAAATCGCCTTTTCCATGCACGTAAAAATGACAAAATATATATAATTTTGTGTTATTCAATTTAGCGAATT
This sequence comes from Lepidochitona cinerea, assembly GCA_963971465.1. Taxonomy (NCBI): domain Eukaryota; kingdom Metazoa; phylum Mollusca; class Polyplacophora; order Chitonida; family Tonicellidae; genus Lepidochitona; species Lepidochitona cinerea. The sequence continues at coordinate 82,585,857 of OZ020551.1, read as the reverse complement.
TGGCGTGGTTGCATAAGACTACATTGGTGTAGTTTGGTGCAAATCATGATGTATTACCACGTGAACTTAAATGGCTGTTTCCAGCTTCCATAGTTGTTTAAACAGCCAGTCACAACAGTGAATGTTTTGGCAATAGATCTAACGCTGGAAGGAAATATTCAAGGTTTGTAGATAAACTTTAACGTTTATCAGTGTATCAAGGTCCCAGATGTTCTACATAGTCTTCCGCGCCTATTTTACTTATCAAACGGGTGGTGGCTCTCACATGGACTTTAAAGCTTTAAAGCATTCCAACTATCCTGAGAGGATATGGTAAACCTCGAACATCCTTCCCGGCCATAATTCCGCGTGGAATTTAGGGGAGCATTCTTCAAACTCTAAAGCCATAAGAAAAATAACAAACTTAAATGCCAGTTGATAGTCAAGGTCAGAGACGAATATCAGCGACGAAATAAAGCCATGTAAGCCCCTACAGCAAAGTATGATGACAAGATGGATGTCAATAGTGCAAGAGATAAAAAAAAGTCCGATAGAAATTGGGTTATTTCTATATTTGAATTGGCTCGATAGTTGTGAATCGTGGATTCTTATCAGGGAAAGAGATAAGTTGATATTTTATGATGTAATATAAAAAAGAATTACTAGCCGAAACGTTATCATTTCCATAAGCCGTCCGAATCAACTATGGAGGCGTTACTTTGGACAAAATGCTTTGCAGCCGTCTTGCTTTGTCTCGGTGTTGTTAATGCTAAAGTAGTTCCGCGACTCTTGGGACATTTCCGTGCAGCCAATGCGGCTTTTATCGGCATTGAGAAAGATACACATCAATCCAACGTCTTAGATCAATACAGTCTGATTATATCCGGTTTTAACGCTATTCCATTGGCATCTGATCATGTTTATAGAGTCTCAAAGATTGGACGCCATTTAAAAGATCTCGCCAGTGTAAGACCAGCTGTTGTGACCACAGGGGTAACATGGCCGAACGAGGTCAGTGGGGTGTCAGGTAATATAACCTTTGATTATTATTCTATTCTATTACAACACATTGTACTGGAAAGTATCGAATTTGATCGGTTAATTTCAGAGATACACTGCATGACAGACAAAGGAAGACGATCATTTGGATATTGTGAAAATGCTTCTTGATTCTTGAGTCCGAACGCAAAGTCGTGTTGTCTTGAAAAAGAAGTCCAAAATAACTGAGACGCCTTTTCCTATTCTAAGTTACCTTAAAACAACATCTTTTACATTCTTAAGAGTCATATAGTTTAAATAGGATTGACTTTAATGTTTCTTCGGTTCATCGAGTTATGAACGAACTTGCCCCTGTGCAAACTAAATAAATCCGCGAAGCGGTTTACGAAAAGTTTGCACAGGGGCCAGTTCGTTCATAACTCGATGAACCGAAGAAACATTGAAGTCAATCCTTATTATTTAATTACTATCCCATATACTTCGTAAACAATACAAAATATCCAAAATAAGTGATATATTTTATTTTCAAGAATCAAAACAAACAAACGCGCGCAAATCTACACCTGGGATGAATATTCATCCCAGGCTACACGTAATGACAAAGCTGTCTACCAAGTGACGCCACAATCACAGGCAAATACGATTGTAGGTGATGACGTCATCTTGCGTCATAGCGTTGAGCCTGTCAATGCAGTTGTGCTGACAAGAGTGCAAACATTTTCGTATGCCAACATAATAAGTTCTTCTTTATTTCTTTGAAATCTTATCGGAATGAACAATAAATGAGCAGGTATCTATTCAACATATTTTCAAATTAATTGCATTCTCCGTTTCAATAAATAGCAGTACGCCTATAGTTGTTTCGTCAGTGCGTCACGTGTGTCGTCAAAAATAGTCCGGAGCTGGTTCGTTCATCGGACTAAGAACGAAAGCAGATTAGTCGTAAACACACTGGAAATTAAATTTGAATATTGTGAAAATGCTTCTTGATTCTTGAGTCTGAACGAACGCAAAGTCGTGTTGTCTTGAAAAAATAATCCAAAAATAACTGAGACGCCTTCTCCGATTCTAAGTTACCTTAAAACAACCTCTTTTACATTCTTAAGAGTCATATTTTTTAAAGGCTCTTATTCGAATATATTTTATTTATTTTTATTTTTTGATCACTTATAAGTTCTATCAATTCAATAAACTGCAATATCAAAACATGCACTCAGCATACACAATCTTCTAATATTCATTTGTAATTACAATGTATATATTTTGTTTTAACGGCATTTTTAATTATACCAAGAATTCTGGTTGTCAATCGACGATTTAACATTAACATTTAAATGAGAAAAACAATTATATTTTGTCTGTCTGAGGTTAGAGCACCATACTACATAATTATAGGCAGCTGATTTGATTTGACTTTATTTTATTCAACGGAACAAAGAACAATTGATAAAACAGCGTAAATATATACAAATGGGAAGCCCCATCTGCAACATATAAATTAATAACAGGTCCTTTGATGCCACTTTAGCCTAAATATTGATTTTCCAGGTGAACCACATATGCACTTCTGCGAATTCGTGAGCATTCCAAAACTTAAACCTTGTATTTTCAGAATCAGTTTTCGGGAAAGAAATGGTTTCCGTTGCGGGGGGATTTTTAGTGCCCTTGAAGACTCACGGTACTATATCTCTGTATGACACAAGTTCCAACCCTCCCAAAGGACCCTATTACATCACGAATAACCATGGTTCAGATGCTAACTGGTTCTATCATCGTGTGGTCTGGAAAGACATGGATGGGGATGGGGATCTGGATGTTTTGACTGCAAGAGCCGAGAAGCCTTTGATCGGTAACATTGCACTTTTAGTCTCATGTTAGGGGTTGTAATCTTAATCTTTTGTGTTTGGGTTTTCCTCTAATTGACCTTTGTTATACAGTCGCTACAAACGTGTAAAAGGTCAGTGTTTCTTTTTCTGGTTAAACTAGTCCCCATTGGCTGTGACAGTATACCAGGCAGACGATCAAGCCATATAAGTTAATGTAGTGATTGTTATTGAAAAAAGCATACTGTCACAAAACAATGAAAGTCGTTTTTTTATCTAGGCTCAGCGAGAGGACAGTTGTTATGGTATGAAAATCCTGGAAAACCACTGGCACAAGAGTTTAACAGTCCTTGGACTGCCCATGTACTCGCCAACGGTCCCGACGTCTACTTCAGAGCCGTATCTTTACCAACCCCCCAGGGAGCGATGGACGCCATTATTTGCGCTGGATTTTTCTCTGAGAAAATAGAAATATTCTGGACCACCGATAGTAAAAAACGATGGACAGACAAAACAAAGGTTTGTAAACGTATATTTTATCAAGTGCAAAATAAACACGGCAAGTTGTAACAATTCCCGCATCTTGGTGACGCAAAACATCCAATAATAAACCATTCATCTCTTAAAGTGGCATGAGCTGCCAAAATGTTGATATTTTGACGTTAAAACAGACTGTTGAAATTATTTTCCGGTTCGTACAGGCCACATACTGTATAGATTTTTCTCATTCCAACGCCAATTATTTAGTTTTTTGATGGCCCGCAAAACCCCTTACTCTTGTGACGATCAGAAATTATGAAAAAAAGTGTGAATTTTGGCAGCTCATGCCACTTTAAGCTGTTTGTATTGACGTTTTAAAGTTAACATATTCATTTTATCTTTTTTCAATTCTTTAGATACATTCCAGGGTTATAGAAAGTGGTATTGGCGCTGTCTTTGACTTGGATCTAGTTGACTTGAACAATAACGGCAAAGGGGAACTCTTGGTGACGACCAACAAACAACGAAATGCTGCTATATATGCGTATGAAGTTCCCAGTGATTTTAGGTGAGAAACTCTGGCCGCACTCATGTGTCTCTATCCTGTTTGACTTTTTTGTCGGTCAGGAAGAAGGTTTACCTCAATTGATTTTTTGGTGCTAAAGGTCAACGCCTCTATTAAGAAGGTTTTCTCTATTTACAAGAAGCTCACATACGAGATTCTTGCAACATCGATGATGACACTGTGAGTCTGTGACTATGTATTCTGAGTTTTGGGGTATAGGAATGCTCAAAACAGACCAAGAATTATATAACGTACCGTACTATTATTTTGTCACGTGACCAGCTGCTTCTCCCCACTCTTACAAATCAGCGAGCACTTTCAGCAGTTTGTGTAAATTATCCGACCAGTCGAATAGAAATATGTAGTTTGAAAGAACGAGCTGTTCAAAAACGACCACTTTGAGTCACAGAAAATCTCAGCACAGAATAACGTATGTAGTTTTGCACCCTGCTTTTGAATGCCAATGGGCGACGTTGACGGTTTTGTTGGCTGATTGAGCCAATCGGAATTTTGCAAGATCTCTTGGTCTTAGTCCAGTGCATCCTTTTTAACAGAATGCACTTTTAAGAGTATTAACACGTTTCTGAATTGAACATAATATTAGTTACAGGGTTTGTTCGAGGGGGGATACGGAAATATATGGGGTCAGTAAACGGATATTGGGCGAGGCGTCAGCCGAGCTCAATATACTGTTTACTGACCCCATATATTTCCGTATCCCCCCTCGAACAAACCCTGTAACGAATTTATCCCACCGAAGACCTAAACTGTACGAAAATTGGCTTTCATAAAAGGCAGAAAGTGAACTCTGAAGCTATTTTCTAATATGTATGGCACGAGCAGACACGACTGACAAGTGTCTAGACATGACGTCACAAGCCATATATGGTAGTCGCCATGTATGGATCAGCACGGCGACGTAATATGGAAATATACAGGGTCCCCACGTGACTGGTTTGAACCAATCAACAGGAAGTATTCAGTGTGAGGTGGGATAACTATGAATACATAGACTATAAATGCTTCAGTGAGGACCTCCTTAACAACAGGAGTAAATATATTCCAAATACATATAATCAATATTATTAAAGTTTGATTGGCATAGCTTCGTAAGTTTAAGCCCTATTAAGATTCGAAAGATTGTAAATTGTTATAATTATGTTGTTGACGGGTGTGAGAATGTATATTGCAATTCCTGACATAATGGTGTAATACTTTTAGGACCGGTACCTTCACACGTCACGTGCTCTCGTCTGGATTTAATGCCAAGTTTAATCTGTTTGGTCGATCAGGAGCCTTGGGATCAGCCTTTGCCATTCATGAACCAGTCAGTGGTACAAAGTAAGTAGGAAGACTTTGTGTTGGTTGTTTGCCGCAACCAGGGCAAGATAATATTTCCTGTAGGACAGGACTGTAAATGGCAGGACTAAATCAGATATGACTATATGTCAAAATTAAACATACCTTTTTCAAAGCAGGTAACGAAAAACGTTTTGTCTGAGAGTTTTATTGAAAAAGGGAATGGATACCATACATTTTGGAAAGCCTGTTTACGGTACCAACCGAAACTATTATTCTTCTAACTGATCCATATCATACAAAAAACCTTCTTAAAAACAAAGTGTATGTTACGATGGACCTAAGGCTTTTTCTAAAATGACCTCTTCAGTTCGATGACTCTCCTGACGATGACTTAATTAAAGTCGAAATATTGAGATTACACCATGAATATTTTCGGAGTTTCCTTACTACTCTTCAGTTCAGTTGTATGTTCTTATACATCGCGAGGTCGGATGTTAGTAATTGTGGTCACATTTGTATGTATAAGAGAAATGACCGTGCGCTAGATGTCCCTCGATTTATATTAGTTGTTGTCCAAAACAATGTTACTATTTCTTTTCCGAACTTAATGAGTTGTTTATGTACTGATGGGTTTATTCGTTTAACAAATTAGATTTTAATCACCGACCTACAGTGTATAGATGCGGAATGGTCATTATGTGCCCCTTACACATCAATAACTATGAATGACATTTGTCGAGCAAACATGTCGGAACGATCTAAAGGTTGTCGACTCGCACAGATTTACAATCGCAGATTGATCAATCAATATCTACATTTTCATGTGTTTGAAGGACAGTAATGCTGTTCTGTAGTTGACCGTTAGGTTCACAGACGCCCATGCACTGTCATTGCATATGGCCACAATTTCAGCACGTCAGAGATACTTGGGCCAGGATAGTCTGTGAGATGTGGACATTCCGTGTTCATAGTTAATTTATAAATAAAATGGGTAAAACTTTCGATATACGAGATTTCTGAAAATCATTTCTTTCGTTTCAGACGTCCTCTGGTCGTCCTTTCCGGAGATGATGATGGAAAAGCCTACATCTTGGAGAGTCAATCCGAGTCAAGCAGCAATTGGCACTATACAACAACAACATTTCTAGGAGCTAATTCAGATACAGTCGGTGAAATCGCATATGCGGATGTTGATGGCGACGGTCATATGGAACTATTTGTTCCGGACTATAACAAAGGCTATGTTTATGTGTATACTTTAGCACCCAGTAGTTAACGACAAATAAACAAATCCTTTGACAGAGTTTGTCTTTGTAACCAAGGTCTTTCCCAATGATTTATACAGAATCCTGGGTGTATGGAGTCGTATATGTTGTACCGAGTAGGATTCATAATCACGATTATTGTTTTTTTAGTTAAGCAATACTCTGTGCTCTCGTTGCATTTAACCAAGACAAGCTTTAATTTTCTTCAAAGAGAGCTCGAATTGGGACGTGATTTTAAAAGTACATGAAATTGCACTATTTTGTCCTGAATTCATCGTTTGGTAGTCTATGATCCTTAGGTCTATACAAAGTTCCCTAGTATATAGATGAGCAATAAAACAGGTAGAAATATAACTAATTTTAGATCGCTAAGATAATGTGTGTTGGTTTTGCTGTCCTCAATTGTGTTACTGTAAGAAGATTAGTCATGGGTTTTCAAGAAAGACATTTGCCCTCCCTAAACACAACAGACCCTTTCGGCTTAAGGACTGACGCTTGCGCAGAAGCCTCGCTGTATGGCACAATGATGCTAAATTTTGAGGGCGGTGTGATATAGCCAAAACACATAGGACAACTCCTTCTATATTGTACATGATGGTGTATATTTATGAGCTTTCGAGAGTAGCTACTCTCATCATCAGCTATTACAACACACAATAGACAATTTTTTACAGGCATTATATATAGAGAAAATATAACACAGTTAATACTTTAAAATGATAGAATAAGTAGGATAAGCAAAATTAGGCTTCCAAAGTACAAATGAACAGGATCTGTACAGATTAAAACCATGGGGGGGGGGGGGGGGGGGGGTGTTGTAACATTGGGACAACAACACAGACTTATAATCCTTAATGGAGACATACAATGATATACTTCTGAATTTGTGAGAATCTAATTTACACGTATTGCGAATCTATTTAACGTTTCTTTTATCATAAGTGCATAGGGCACTCTATGAACTACAGCCAGTAGTGTTCACATGCGGGTTGCCGACCTTGCGAGCAGCGCTGGAAGCATTGCTTTTTGTACAGTTATCTACTCGACTGAAAACATAGATAATGTAGTGTTCTTTCTAATCGCCAATCATTTTATCTGGATTGAGATGACCAACAGACACAAGGATACAGGAGATAAAAAAACAAGTTCAAGGGTTATAATATAGGGGCATTATTGAATCGCACTGAGTAAAGACTTCTCAAAATGGCGCGATGTTTTACAGGGGCATTCATACTCGCGACATTCTTAGGAGTTGTTCATCTACAAACTCCCCGTTTGTTAGGGAAGATATCAGCGAAACATGCAGGGTTCCTCTCTTTATTCGAAACAGAAAAAGGGAGCAACGGCTCAAGATCTAAGTTTACCCTACTCGTAGCTAGTTTTGACGCCGTACCTTTCTCGAAAGACAGTGTTTTTGGTGTCGCTGATGTTGGAAGCTATCTTTCCAACCTACCAGGTGCCACTGTTCAAACTTTGACGGAAAAAGTCACGTGGCCCAACGATGTTTCCGGAGTGCCAGGTAACGTGGATACTTAAATACAGTGTTTCGATACCAAGATTTTGTATATTTGTTTATTCTAGAAAGAAAATATAGGTTTAATTCTTCAGTAGTTTTTTGCAAATAAGTACTCGAAAATAGAAAGGGAATTTCCAATGTTATGAAATTGCTTTGCGGGATTCCAACATTTGATTATCATGTTCTGAAAGGATATATTTATGTCCATTGAAATAAAAGCAATTCAAAACATATTATCTTCCTAGGTTCTATTGTAAAAATTGTGGTACTTCTGGTTCTTTAAAGGAGACGGTTAAATATGACGTAGTGAAACAAAATACGTCAAATGGCATTTGCTACATCTTTTAAACCAAATATCTCAGGTAATTTGCGCTCTCTTTTCTCTTCTTTCAGCCAATGTCATGGGTCCAAATCTCGTGGTAATACCGGATGGGTTTTTGGTTCCATTTAAAAAGAAAGGTTCACTTAGTATCATCAACATCACAAACAGCCAAGTCCAGGGGCCATACAAAATATCTGACGAGGGCGGTAAAGAATGGTTTTACCACAAAGTTATCTGGAAAGATATGGATAATGATGGGTTAATGGATGCCGTAACCTGCCGAGCTTCAGACAAATCCTTCGGTAGGTAGTTTTACTCTAAGCATCGTTGGTGTTAGGCCAACGTTTTCGAACCAGTTATAGGCCTATTTTTCCAATACGGATGGCAGGGAAATGAACTCTAATTGTAAATATTGATTATTTGTAATTACATCAACAATTTCTCTGCAGAAATCTGTTAAATCTTACATTTTTTCTCCTCAGGGCAGTTTGATGGAGAATTAGTTTGGTTTAAAAATCCTGGTGCGCCATTTTTCCAGTCCACCTGGAAAGCTAACATAATCACAGATGGTCCAGATGTATATTTAACACCTGCCCGTTTACCTGCATCTCAGTCCAATTTTGATGCTTTGCTAATTCCGGGTTATTTCGTCCGTCGTTTGTCAGTTTATTGGATAGAAAATAATGGCACATGGACAAATCCTGATACTGTAAGTTTTGTTTTTTGTTGTAATCGTCATGACATATCCATCCTCTCTCCACCTCACGCGTTATTAAAGTGGCATGAGCTGCCAAATATAAAAACAAAATCGTAGAAACAGAATTAGCTAATTGTTGGTTATTTTGGTCTGAAACTGCAACATAAGCGCCTTCCGTTGATACCAATCTTGAAGATGTACATTAAGATAGTTTTATAAGCAGCATAACTTCACAAAAATGAACTAGGGGCTCTTGGAATCCTGTCCATTATGTGCACACTTCATTGGTTCGCACATGTCACTGGCTATACCATTTTTTTATTTCAACGCCAATCATTTGGTTTTTCTAGGCACTTCAAACGCTGAAATCTTCTTGACACTCGTAATTTACGAAATAAGTAATGCTAATGTAAATTGTTCCACGGGTATGTGAAAATTGAAGGAGATATATACGAACAAAGTATGTTATGGTATACAACTTTTACTTTATTAAATAAAACACCGACAATTTTCCGATATACATTCTTAACGTCACTCATTACGTATTTGTATTTATACTCTCGTCATATGTTCTAAGTAATTTATGGCATTTTCACTTTATACTGTGCACTGTTTATATACATGTTGTTTTTCATTACCTTAACGATCTTAGCTTATAGATTGAAAGCTTGCTTTCAAAATTTAATATACTAGAAGCTGTAATCCATACCATACTAGATCCACTCGTTATTGCCAGGGGTATTACAAATCCCACCAATAAGGCCACCCCTATATATAGCTTACCCATACCACATCTCCGTCATGGTTATTAGCACTTTTATTGTCCTCATCACGGAAACCGCGAATATCATCGTCGCCCAGCTCCATCATATGGCTATTACCACTATCCCAATCATCATGTACAGTAACATCATCAGTGCCGCAATCATACAAAGTTCCCCCGCTCTGTAATCCCCCAACTCGATAGTGTCTCCCGCATCATTGGCACAATTAACTCTGTCATCTTCACCATAGCCATGTCCAAATAGATATTTTAATCTAATGCCTTATCTATAGTTTTCTGTTCAATTTTTATTATCCTGAACATCTTGTTAATGTAGAATACGGTCTCGTCCATGCAGCTATTATTATAGTCCCTCTGTCCGACACAAGCCTCCCATCGACGAGGCACGGGTTCAAATCCAGCTCAGACCAATTAAAAAAATATAAAAAACCCTTCTGAGTGGGTTTTTACTCAATCGCCGTACGTGGGAGAGTTGCCAGGTACTCGTCGAAGGTCGGGTGTTTACTCTGGGCAACGAACCCGGTCTCCCCCCCCCCTACAAAACCTGGCAACGCCGCCATATTAGTGAAATAACGTGAAGTACGGCTAAAAGCCTCGATCAACTAATTTAAAACGATTCTAACTTAGTAATCTTCTCAAAGCATTGAGTGACTTTAAATTGAGTGTTACTGTTGGCGATGGTTGAAGTGTTTATGTCTCTAAAAAGTCACTGAAGAAACACCATTGGTGATTGGTGGAAGTGTTAGTGTCTATAGGAAGTCAGAAACGCCATTGGTGATTGGTGTTGGTGGAAGTTTTAGTATCTATAGAATGTCCGAAACACCATTGGTGATTGGTGTTGGTGGAAGTGTTAGTATCTACATTGTATAGAATGTCCGAAACACCATTGGTGATTGGTGTTGGTGGAAGTGTTAGTATCTATAGAAAGTCCGAAACACCATTGGTGATTGGTGTTGGTGGAAGTATCAGTACCTATAGAATTTCCGAGAACCCATTGGTGATGTCTATAGGAAGTCCGAATCACCACGCCTGTTATATATTCCAGTTGCATTATATTCAGAGTTGTTTCCCCCTCTTTTGCACTGAAATAAAGTTAGCTCATCTTCTGCCATATTCAAAGCACTTGTCGAATTTGCTCTCGCGGTTTGCACACAGTAAATACGTAACAAACGCCCTCAACATGCACCAATTTTAATGTTGGTTTCAAATTGTTACAGGTCAAATCTAGAGTGATAGAGGACACCTTTGAAGTCGGCGGATGTCCAATATGTAGATGTAAATGGCGACGGCAAAAAGGATTTGTTAGCGACAAGTAGCAACGCCAAAAATGGCTCGGTCATTGTATACGAGTTGCCGGATGATTTCAGGTCAGTGGACATTAATATTTGAATGGCATCGCCCTAAATGTCCATCAATGTACAGACATCCACCGATAGATGCCCAGTTAATCTAATGTTAAAATGACACGAAAAGATTATTTTACCAATGCAAACACTTAAACCGATTTCACTTGTCAGCGTAGTCTGGATGGATTGATAATTGCGTTTACAAATCAATCGACTTTAACTGATTTAGGTTTTACGTCGCCATTTAGATAATTTCACCAATATTTTCGATGCCCAGGCTAAGCATTTTAGGTTCATCGCCCAGATGAACCCCAGAACTTCCGGTGTTATATGGCAGTCATTCCCAAGTGAAACCCAATCTTTCTACCATTTTCATTTTTACTGAATGGGACTCAAGCCTACGACCTATCGATGGAAGACTGAGTGTAAGTGTATCGCTTTATCAAACTGAGCCACGTAGCCCCCTTCCCGGTTATCTGTCAAAAAGTTTAGCTTCAGTTCTGTATCGATCCTATTTTAATCCGGGGATTTGTGAACCCTCCCATTAACATAGTCCGAGTTAAGGTTATTCTTGTTTTCTTTATCTGCTTTGTTTCACCCACAGAACTGGGGTTTATAAGAAGCATGTATTAGCCAGCAAGTTCAAGGCAAAAGGCCTGACACCAGGGAAAGGTTCTCCAGGTTCGGCCCAAGTGTTCTCCCCTTCAACCAATAGCTCGGGGTAAGTCTACATCATCTGCTGTTCCTTTTTGTTTAAGGTTTTTTTTGATGGGGTTGGGGGGGGGGGGGTAGTCAATTTCAATGAGCACTTTGATTCTTATCACTGAATATATGTCCTATTAACGATTGTTTTACGAGACACTCGAGATTAATTCGCCTAAATTTCTGCCAGGTTAAGTGGGTGAAGAAGTCGGGATCTTTGGCGAGTACCTATCATTATATATGGAAAGTTAGTATACGGGTCACATTCGTTCTAAAATAAAATACAAAACACTCTATACTGGACATTTTCACTCTTTAAAGCGCGTTTAAATTGTTTAGATTTCCTGTAACTTTTGTCAATTGCTAACCGACCCATCGCTGTTTTACGGGTTCGAATCTCACTCAGACCAAATACAATTTTAAATGTGGAAGAGTTGTACGGAAAGGACGATGGTTTCTTTCGGGCAAACAGCCCACTTAACTAAACCCGGCATCGCTGCCATGTAAGTGAAATAATAGCCGATCAATCAAACAATTGCACTCTTAAAACTCTGGTATTGTTCCTTTCTAATATATATATTTCGACCCATTTTCCCCAAATAGTTCGGAAAGCCAATAGAGAGGCGGCGAGAATCTCGTTGGTCCTAATCAAGGGCTAACGTTGAGATTCAATCTATACCCGTGCCGTAGACAAATACTGGTTCCCAAGGTGTGAGAATCTGGGGTGCCGCTTAACGTTGCAAAGTGAAGCTTTTTGTTCGATGGCGATGGAAGCTAATCTGAAATTTTATTAATTCTAGTTTTAAAACAAATTTTCTATTTTTTCAGACGTCCATATATTTTACTGTCTGGGGATGATGATGGAAAGGCTTATATCTTAAAACCCACATCCTCCGATCCCTCCAACTGGGATTATAGCATGACGTCTATCGTGGACGCAAAGTCAGGACCCGTTGGAAGCTTTGCCATTGGGGATGTTGATGGCGACGGCTTTACGGAACTGTTCATTCCCATATATGAAGCAGGCGAAATCCAGGTGTTTACATACAAGGCAAGCTGAACGAGAAACTGGGTTGAACATAGGGCTACTTAATAAAGAGAGTTTATACAAAAACATTATTGAATTGGTCACTTGAAAGGTCATCCAACTTGGGAGACCCATAAACAATACTCCCACTGAAACCCACTTTTACATGTAAAGCAACCGGTTGATATTTTACGCAGCATTCTAGATTACTTCATTAAAGGGGCATGAGCTGCCAAAATTCGCAGTGTTTTCATAACTTCTGATCGTCACGACAGTAAGAGGCTTGAAAGGCTATCGAAAAACTGAATGATTGGCGTTGGAATGAGAAAAATCCATACAGTATGTGGCCTGTATGAACCGAAAACGTGTTCAAAAGTAAACAAAATTTAAATAACCGGGACGACCATTCATTCATTCTAAGCCAAAGTCAGTCCAAAACAGTACTTTATCGTACATTTTCGAGACTAGAAGCATTGAAAAGCTTCTGAATTCTACCTTCTGAGAAAAATAGCCAATAATTTCAGCATTCTGTTTTAACGTCAAAATATCAACATTTTGGCAGCTCATGCCCCTTTAACATAGCAGCGTTGTCTGGTTCAGTGGAGGAAACCGGGCTCCATGCCCTGCGGAAGTACCTAGAAATCGTCCACATAATGCTGGCGGATAAAAGCACGAGACTGTCAACACATCGGTATCTGGACTTTTCTTTTGATCGATTGTTTGGTGTTTTACGCCGCGCTCAAGATTATTTCACTTATATGGCGGCGTTGCCAGTTTTAGTGTGGGAGGAAACCGGGTTCTATGCCCGGAGGAAACCCACGACCTTCCGTTGGTAACTGGCAACCATCCCACATAGGTCGTTCGAGTGCTTTTCTTTTGAAAAACTAGCTATAAAATATTTTAAACAACATGGCCAAATGTTGTAGAAGTGGAGGGGCGGGGGGGGGGGGGGGGGGGCAAGTCTTTCCGCATGGCTGGTTTAACGCAGCCCTAGATTATTTCACGCCCTTTGTCAGGTTAGTTATGCGAAGCAATCGTTAGAGGGAGAATTATTAATGGTGTGAGGGGCGTAATCTCGATATAACGTCGAGTCTACGCCATTTCTGAAAGACGGGCTCAGATTTGTGATTGGTGTTTTACGCCGCGCTCAAGATTATTTCAGTTATATATAGCGGCGTTGCCAGGATTTTATTGTGGGAGGGAGGAAATTGGGCTGTATGCCCGGAGAAAAACCTACTATCTTCCGGTGGTAACCATCCCACATTAGGTCGTTCGAGCAAAATCCCAGTCAGAAAATTTTCCAATTTTTTTTGGAACCCGCGACCGATTCAGATTTTTAATTAACAGGGTCAGTGATTAAAAACTAAAATCATATTTAGAAAAAAATATGTTTATTCAGTTATGTACCGGTAAAAAAATAAATCCACTTTCCACAACCATTATCTTAAAACATAAAGTAGTTATTTGCTAACTAATTAAAACGAGACCTTGGTTGACTTGATTAAGACAATAACTAAAACATATGGGCTGGTTTGATCGCTGTCCGATTTAAAAAGTAAAGCAAACCCAGACTGGTTTAATAACGGAATTTAAAAAAAGGACAGCCAAACCGTCTAGCCAAACCGTCTAATGCGGTTTGATAAGGTCAAATGCAACCAAATAATCCAGCCACCATTTAACGACTAGGAAAAAGCCAATACGTATAGGGTTGCTTGAAGTGATAAAACCAAGCTACCATTAACAGGTTCCGCACATGTTTGGGCAGTCATCTGGGACGTTACTGTACTTTTTACAAAATGAGGGTGGCCACTGTTTTCCACAATGCGATGGATCTTCGGCAGGACAATTCGCTACAAAACGAGAAAAAAAATGTGTTCTACAAGGACCTTTGAAAGAAAAAGGTCAATTAGTTCCATATTATACCCACCGCTTTAAAAAGTGGCAGGACCTGCAAAATGTACAGGACAAAATTTTCATTGAAAACGGATTTAGCTCCCCTTTCTATTCCTAATGAAAGCCCAAAATATTAAATATACATTTATTTGTTTTAGTGAAACAGGGTAAGGATAGACAATAAATGGACATTTTTCCCAATGTGAATTTGTGGGGAAACCTTCAGAGATTTCCAGTTCCTGTCACTTAAGAGTCATTATGTAAAAAAGGCATGTCGAACGAGGATTACATAATTGGTACAGGAGCTATTTTTCTAATGGAAAAATCATAGCGTTGTTTGCATTGTGCGAAATTCCCAAAGCTCTAGTACCACTTGGCGATCTCCCACTTGGAAGGGAACATCTCTTCCATTTCATTTATGGGACTCCCAACACTAGTCAAAACATAGATAGAACGTTGGTTTAGGGTGTGGAGGGTAATGTTGCGTTGTCAATTGAATTGCTAAACCCTATTAGTTTACAAATAAGAACTCCGTAGCTACCTGCGCACCCTTCCATATGGGCATTCCAGTAAAAACAGACCCTATACAATATTTGTAAATATTTTATGTAAGAACTTACTGGTTTCACAGGTATCCCCACTATATAATTTTGTGCAAGAACATGTACATTTGTCTACATCCAATGTACCTCCGTTAAGACACGTTTTGCCGTCACAGGCTCCTGAATAAAATGACAGATTCAAGGAATTAAAAAAAAAAAAAAACAGAAAAAATTTATTCATCGAGTAAAATGGTCTCAAAAAATTTCAACGGACATCGCAAATTTTAACGTATGCGTCGATAAAATAGAAACAATTAAGATTCAGCCAGACACGATTCCTTTGATTATATATTTATGTAGAATAAAAACAGAAGCACAGGGAAAAATCTTTAGTAATATAAAAACATGGAGACTAGTTTGTGTTACAAAGGGGAGGGAGGGGGGGGTATGTCATTTAGGACTTAATACCCATGGATAGGTTGTCGTAATAAACCAAAACCATGCTATTTTATTACGTATGGATATTTCTATAAACAACGTACTTTGATTATAGATTTGATTATAAAGAGAAATCTGGCTCAGTTCATTACAGCATCCTGGTTTTCTACACAAAAAAAAGTTAAAACCCCCCTCCCCCCTGGAAACGGACCCATAAGATCATTGGTGTTGACAAACTGATGTTGCAGAAATGATAGTAATCATCATAAAAAAGGGCAATATTCTGGCGATAAGAGAAAAAAAAAAACACCATTAATACCAAAAGGCTATACAATTCATTCAGGACATCGTTTAGCCAAACCAAAAGTGTATTTCAAAATAAAAAAAAAAAGATGCTTGTAAGTATTAAACTTCATAGTCCATCTGGCTTCACAGGGCGAACATATTGAAGTAAAAATGTCGCTTCGAGTGAATAGAACACATCCCTGGTGCAAACGGTCAATAGCGTATACCTTATTGTTATTAATAGTGATTTTCTTATCGCCAGAATGTTGCCCTTTATAATGATTACTATCATTTCTGCAACATCAGTTTGTGAACAATCTCCCTATACAAATGATTCTATGGGTCCGTGCATTGGGGGGGGGGGGGGGGGTGCTTAACGTTTTGCTCTGTATATTAAACGGATTATTGAAGGCTGCAAGTTAGTCTTGGAAAAATATTTCCTTCCAAGTAACAATAGAACAGATGAATCTAGGCAACTAGAATAACATTTGCCAAAGAGGTAGAAAAAAATATGTTTACCGCCCCACCCTCATTAAGGAGGTGGCATTTGGCAACCATTGCATAAGCGTCCAAAATGAAGCCTCCCCCCCCCCCCCCCCCGCCAAAAAAAATCATTTAGCCGCAAATAAATGTTGATTTGAAAGAGCGAGCGACTTACGTTCAAGACACATGGAGCCAATGAATGGAGACGGGCAGGTACAGCCACAGGTTGTTAAGTCCATGGTACCTCCGTTGTAGCAGAACGTACCACCACAATCTGAAGACATTTGAAAACAGAAACTACGTTTCAGAAGAGATTTTAAGTAGCTTTGGTCGGAATTCGAGCTGAAGTACGATTAAAGGATTGTCGAGTGGTCCACATTTGTCCTTTGTAAATTGGAGCTTCTGGATTAACTAAATAACGGATTAAAATACACATTAACGACTGCAACACGGGTGAAATAATTATGCAAATAAAAGTGTATCATTGATTTTACCACAAAGCTTTTCGTCCACACATTGGCCTTCACACCCTGAGCATGGTTCGCCCAACTCGTATGGTGTTAAATAGTTGGTTTGTCTAAAATGGAAAAATAATTTATTTCATTTTCAAATCTTAGTCAGTATCAGGATTAACACAAACACCAAAAGATTTACCTTTGCTATCAGAGAAAAAAAACTGAAATGTTCAGAACGAATACCCCTGCAGAACACAAGGCAGTTTCAAAACACAAAATGGCACAACAATAAATCATTGTCAATATGTACCAAATGTGTATCTTCATAGCATGAAAATTATAGCAGTAGTTCGGACAACATTGTATCTAAACACGGAAAGACAGACGGACATGGCATCGATGGTATAATCGAAATAACCCTCGTAAAGAGGAAAACGATCGATGTTTTCGCTGCATTCAAGATTATTTCACTTACTTGGCGGCGTTCAAAAAGGTTTACTGGGGTGGGGGTGAAACCGGGCTGATTGACAGGAGGAAAGTGAAGTTCATACATTACACCTAGTAGCATTCAAGTTGTTGGGGCATTTCAGGCGGAAACAAAGTTACGGTTATCTTTATTTATTTGAAAAATAAGTAGCATTATAGTTATATTGCAAGCGAGTTACAGGTTTTGTAACCATGTACATTTCATACTTCTGATGAAGGTCACAATCCTATACTTACCCGGTGAGGTAGTTACAGAAATAGAAATGGTGATATGGCGAATCCTATACTTACCCGGTGAGGTAGTTACAGAAATAGAAATGTTGATATGGTGAATCACATTTGGCATATCCACATCCAATTCTTATTGCCGTGTCTTTGACAACCTGGAAATATGTATGTATCATTAACAAACAAAACTGCTTGGGTCGAATCTAGTTAAAATTGCTTCTCGGCTCCCGATGAGCTAAATTTCACTTTTCAAGTTAGCCATTTTATTTGTTAAATATGTTACAGGTTTAATTGTAGCGACGCCTAAATTCACAATGAGAAAAGCCTTGGGCACATTTTAAACCGCCGACGGATCTTAAACACTGATAACATACCTGTGTGTAATGCCCAACAACCGCATCAGTAGCATTACCATACGTAAAGTCTTCCACCTCGCTATGCCATCCGTCCGTTATAACATTGGTCCAGTTAGAATAACCAAAACCTCCATTCTGGCCCGGGGACATACCATAAGCTAACACAAACGGGGAAATAGTATACAAACGCCCGAAAACAAATTGAAAGGTAAATCAAATGGTGTGGTTAAACAGTGCCGTGGGCCAGGCTGGTCTACCAGAGCACCATCAAGGACCACAATACTGAACGAAGCACCCTATTGTAGCATCTTTAGAAATCAAAACCTAAAAATAAAGCCTGAAAATGGCACCCGTTTCATAAAATGGGTCACGACGGTAATAGGGTTCAATCGTCTGCGAAAAAAATAAACGTTGGAAAAAAAAATGAGAATAATCCAGTGTTGGACCTGTGCCAACCGGAAAGTAGTGTCCGAAAAGTAAAGACACTTATAATAATCTTGAAGAGAACAATTCATAGTTAGTTTCAAAAGCTTACTTTGCGTACAATCTCTAGACTAAGCATTAACGACCTTGTAAATTGAAGGCCGAGAAAATTAGCCGATAATTTCAACAAAAAAATTTACCCGGAAAAATATTCTGGCAGCTCATGCCACTTAAGCAGTTAAATGGTTAACTAGTTTCATTACAGGTTTACCCACCGGGTGGATATCGTGAATATCCCTTCTGAGAATCGTGTCCTACGACACACTGCTTTGCCCACTGCTCCGCAAGAATGGCCAGCTCATCGTCCCAATACTGCAAATAATTGATGATTGGTAGTTACACATAAGATTATGCAGTCGTGAGGTGATTAGATACTCCCAACAATCTTCCATTAAAATCAAGCCGTATTTGGAAGAGTTGCCAGGAACTTGTCTAAGGTTGAGGGATTGCTCTGGACAAATAGCCAGGTCCCCCCTCCAATCAAACCTGGCAAAGCCGCCATATAGGCGTAAAACCGTCAATTACAGTATAAGCTATAATTTAGAAACCCTTAAAAGACTGTAGTAAGTCTTAAACATAACAAAAAAAGGTGACGAATTAGGCTTTAAAAATGTATTCGAAAAGTTAAAATAACGTTTACCATTTTTTGCATAGCGCTAGCAGTAGGGTCAACTTCTTTTCGGAATTTGTTGTGTAATTGGAGAATTTCGTCGATATCCGCATCACTCACTCCAGCAGAACCGGTAGTGTAGTTAGAACTTGGTGACAAGCACATAACACTATTATTAAGGGCTTGGTATTCACTGGTACATGTCGAGGTCTAAAAATACAAAACAAAAACATTTTCTAAAACCAATTGCTTCAAGAGCTAGTTTACGGCAATTTTGGCAGTTGTGTAGGGGCGACAAGTGGAATGCCGTATCTGGTGTTAAATTCAACCTTCGAGCAATAGGTATCTATGAAATCATTCAAACATTGGTTTACCGGTTCGTTTTCAATTTGAGTTTGCGATGTTTAAAATGTCCCACTGAAAAGTAGACGGGCAAGTCTACATCCGTTCCGGTATCCATACCCACCAAAACTGAACTAGGAAAACGCCCCATATAAGTGAAATTCACCCAATCGCGATGACTGGACCGACTTTAAAGCAACACATTGATAATTCAAAAATATTAACTGTGCTCAGTTTCAGAAACGGTCAAGAGATTTCAGACATTAAAACAAAGTAGAAATCCAAGGGAGATAATAAAATGAAAAGACAATACCTCTCGAGGACGTCTCAAAATAACACTGGATTGCACCAAACAACCTGGACAACAAATGGGAGGTTATTACTATAGGTGGATTGCAAAAAAGTTTTGCATTCTTTCATTCAAGACAAACGCAGACTGAAATATATTTATATTTTAGTATGTAATTTCATTAGGTTACTATGGATAAAAAACATGTAGACAAAACATTAAAAATATATAATATATCGCACAAGCACAGGTTTAGGATAAGCTAATATACAAGATTATAACTATGGTATATATTAAAATTATAGTTAAAGTAAACAAAATGGAGATTATCGCAAGAATAATTCAGAATTGAAGAGGATTGATCACAAAGTTAATACAATAGAAACAGTTGACTGACGGGAGATTTCAAATATTACAAGCTTTACTTACCGATATTTAGTAAGATCACAACACAGACAGCAAATTTATACATTTTTAGCTTTTGATCAACCCACGAATGCTGAAAACAATTTACATGTATATGTAACGGTATTTGCAATGGATTTTTGAACAAAATCCGATTCTTTGACCGGAGCGAGGCCCCGAAATTTAAATGGTGTGCGGTAAAAGCACAGGTATATGGTAAAGCTCTGCCTAGGATCTTCCTATGGACCTTTCAATTTTTCTTACGCTGGTACGTCAACGACAACGCCAACTTCACGTCTTAAGGAACGGCACACCTAGACTGAAGTCGTGGATTTGATTTTATAGCTGAACTACGGACCATTTTTAAACCTATTGCGTTATCTTATCCGGTAAAATCTTATTTACCTAAAATGGACATCCGTGGACAGATTAAAAAAACAACAAATGACTGACGTCAGAAATTCCATGCTTGTTTGACCAAGTGCCCCATGTGTCAAAGGGACGGCTCACCACACACAGTTTCAATAAGCCAGTGAAATATATAGGAAACACTTCAAGATAAGGGATTGCTACAATGTCCAGGGTTATATAGGACAGGCTATGGGGTACTCGAGTGTAATAAATATCCGGCATCTCCCATGTTCGATTAGCTTTCAATACTAGCCACATTAGGTGTGAAAATGTGGAATGTGTATCAACAATTTAGTGACTAGGATTTTTAGGCAACTTTTTAGCGGTATCGGTTTTAAAAAAACCTATAATTGCCGATGGTGATTTACAACGAAAACTTTTCACTTTAAGGTCAGGGTTTTAATTAATTTTATCAGAAGTCGCCTGGATGTGTCTCGACCAATTTAAGATCCATACATTTTGCAATAGGTGTTTGGATGGGGCATTTACCATCGGTTTCCGTTGAGGTCTGTACAAAAAAAAAAAAAAAAGAGTTGACAAATGTTCTCGAAATGCACTATTCCATGGCAAAAAAAAATGTAAATCACATTTTTTTATACATAAACAAAGACATTAGAACTGAAAAATACCAACAGAAAAATCACTAAAAACTGGTAAAAAAACACGATGTAAATCATTGTTGGAGAATCAAATAAAAATATAATCACAATTATACAGCAACAAAAAACAATTTTTATAAATAACTTTCTACTACACAAATTTGGAAATAGGTTTTTGTAGAGTGTAATTTGAACACATAGGTTTATACCATAATAATTAACAAGAGATTAGTGAATCGATCTTGGCGACCACCATATAACATAAAGAATTTGTGTGGTAGAAAGTGGCTCCGAAAACTTCAAAACAACTTTCGTAAATGTTTGGTCACGAGTTTGATCGATTGATTGTTTAGTGTTTTACGTCGCGCCCAAGATTATTTCTCTTATATGAAATATACATATATATATGTTGGCAGTTTTATTGTGGGAGCAAACCGGGCTCTATGCCCGGAGTAAACCCACGACCTTCCGGTGGTAACTGGCAAACATCTCACATAGGTCATTCAAGTGAAAGCCAGTCAGAAAATGTTCAAAATGTTTGTTTTTTTTTCTTGGGGGGGGGAGGGGGGGGGGGGGGCGTGGGATCCTTTCATTGCCAGGCGATCATGATGGTCGAACAAGTAGACCCAGGTGAGTCAATTCTCATCTCCCCGGAACCCAGACGGGGAAGATAAATTCGTGCATATATATCAGCCATTAACCAATCAAATTAGCTTACCAAAAAAATAGATCCAATCGATTCGGAACCGAAGCCTTTTCAGTTCAACTTATCAACAGGATAAAGTATACCAGTTTCTTTTCTGGTAAAAAGCGCTCAATAAAATTGTGGTATAAGATTAAGAAGTTGGTTGACTATAAAATAATTCACGGGTGTGAAAGCTTTCACCAACATAAATCCGTTACCCTGATAGACTACAACACTTCTGATTATATACCCTGGTGAACGGTGTACTCAGTCAAACACGTTCTCCGGATACCAAACGTTACTAGGAAGTCGTTATTTCGTGTAGTTTTACATGAAGATTACACTTTGTTTCTTCATAAAGATCCGTTGAACACATGTTTATAGCGCTAAATAAATTCATAAATTTATACTATCAAGCATTAAGCAGTTGTCTTCAAATTTCGAGAAAAATGATTTATCAAAGGAAGAAACACTCATCGTAAACACAATCCAAATTCAACTAATCTTGACTAGAACAAGAATAAAGTACCCATTATGACATAATTATTACACCCTAAAGAGTTTTAATCAGAGATAACTGAACAGAGTTGATAGACAACATCGATTTCTTCGTGGTTTTAAAATATCATTTTTTGGTGCACGGTGGGTTTAATGTTTTGCTAATCAGGAGAAGAGAATGAGATGCATTTATTTTCTCGAATCGTTAAAATTCCTTGGTATAAAAAATGAATATGCCACTTTAAAGTTTTCCTCTCCTAAATTAATTTAAAGTGTAGATCATTAGCTAACTAAAATAACTGATGGGGAACAGATATGTGAGAGACTAATTGTACAGCTGGCCCCAATCTTACCTATTCTCATATACCGATTATTGTAAAAAAAAATTGAATTAATGGTGATTTGAGACTAATTTATATCCCCACCCCCACTTTTTTGTCGACCAATGCAGAATCGGGTAATTTTGACGAGATCTTTGTGTAGATAAGCATCGAGAATATAATATTCTCGATAAAGATCCATGTTAACATGTTTTTGTTTTCTCTATTCTACGTCACATCAAGATATTTGCCAAATTAAAGCTGGTTTTCCAAATATTTAAACCGCTTTGTAGTTTAAAAGTTAGACATAACAAATGACGAATTCTGTACCGTAACGACATTTTCCAGAGATCTCTCTTTAAAAATTACATAAACACAAAGCGGCCAAGTTAAAAGATCAGCAAAAAATCCCTGGTCAACACATATATTTCGCCTGTTTTTCGATACAATTCGATAGATTGACACCTGTCGAGGTTCTACAAGTACACCATGAAATCTTTCAATTGCGATGATTTCAAGTTTTAACCCAAACTAACTTCCCTAATATCATTTAAATCAATTCACACCGTGTGTGCCACACTCCTTTTAGAGTTGCTAACTTATTTGGTACAAACATAACAACTGAGGTGATTTATTTCTTTCGCCTACAGGTGTCCGAAAGCGATGAAGTTCTTACATCCACAACAAAATCCTACAATTTCTGGATTATGGAATGATTTCATTTGGTGGTGAGAACAGCTTGAATATGAGGAGAAACGGTTTGGATTTTAGATAATTGATCTATCTCTAATCATGATTTGACATTTACATTGACATAGTTTACAGACATAGTTTATATTGTAATACTGTCTACATATCCATTGAAAGCAATTGAAAACACGTATCTGTACAAAGTTTATTTCTGGATAAGCTACTCGCGCTACTGTTGAATTTCTAGCCAACCAGAACGTAACAGTGCTCCCCTGGCCGTCTAAATCACCAGATTTGAACCCAATAGAACATTTGTGGGATGATTTGGATAGACGCAAATTTCAGTGTAATGTGATGCTTATTTCTGTATTAAAAATGATGTTGAAAATTCATATTTTGAAGAACAGAAATTGGATGTTGCGTTTCTTTTTTGGGAGAGTATATCAAGCATTAAGCAGTTGGGTTCTTTTCAAAAAAGTGCTTTAATCGGCGGGTGCGGAAGAGCGGTCTCAATTACTGTGTGTCAATACACCTGGATAGACAAACGAAGCCTTACAAGTCCGACTTTCAGACCCCAAAATGACTATTTGTAAAACTGGCGAGGAAATTTTGAATGCACCCGCCAATATATGAAATAACATTTGCGAGCTTGAAACTCGGAGTAGTGGGCCTGTAAACTAGGGCTCCCTCGGTAGAATGATAGACGTTCAATCCAATAAAACTTTCAAACTTTATAACCCGCCAACCATTCGCCTGCTTTGCGCGCAACACTGTCACGTGGTGACTTCATTTTGCCTGCTTTGCGCGCAACACTGTCACGTCGTGGCTTCAATAGACCGGCAAGCCCAGCCTCCAATTATAGACTTCATCATAATCCGCCAAAGTCCCTTTTCATGTTTTTTTAAAGATTTTTTATCACATTACTAGATTCATTCGGTTAACCATAAATCGGCGTTTCCTTTGTATTTTTGATTTCGCTAAATTACGTTATCGGTAAGTAATTAGCTATCCCCTTTTAGAAAAATCATCCGAAACACGATAGGGCATATATTTAATGAAACTGTGTAGTCATTTTGTAATTAAATTACCATCATCTCACTTGTCAACTGGCCATTTTAGTTGCGATATCGTCAGTTGAATTTTAAAGCTTTTTCTTCGCTTATAATGTAAAAGCTCAACATCACAGATTGATACCTTTAAATAATTGTTGATTATAAATTGGCGTTGTTCGGCCATTGCTTGCGATATATAAAAACGCTGTTATCTCCCCTTTGTAACAGAAAGGGAAATAGACAATACAGTGTATGATATTGATTGAAACTTATCTCATTGGCAACACAGAAGTCCAGAAAAGTTTATAGTCAACAATCACCAGAATCACACAGCTGTGTATAGACAAAGGGTGTCAATTTGAAACCAATGATCACGCACAGATCTACCACAGTTACACAATCCTTAGTCACCAACAACAGTTAAAAACCGTTATCTTTAAGAATACAATGGTCATTTATGCACAAATGCCGATGTGCAGCTCTGTTGATTTTTCATCGCATCCCATTCGGCAGACTTGTGGTCAGGTTGACAATGATGCTGAGATCACGGCTCTTACAGGTAAACTCAAAAATCATTTAAGTGGAATATATCCTTATGCTTTAACATATCTTAAACTAGATAATTGGGGCCTGCGTGACCCTCTGTAGAGCATAGTTGGACTTTCAATACAGTTCTGCTTAGCTTAATACATGTGGACTCAAATCAAATTTAGTTTGACTTAATATATGTAAATAGTATTAATGGTCTTATTGAGAGACGAATGTTATGGGAAGCTAGGCGCAAACCGATAGTTTGGGATCTGACTTTGTTTTTAATATCATGATCCCCGGTCTGAAAATTTGCTATAACAGATTTATATGGAAAATTGTTTTTAGAACAACGTAGAGTGCCAAACGACCAATCGATGGTGGACTTTGTGATTTCCGGAGGTTGTTTCGTGCACAGTGTTTCGTAGAAGTGTGGACATTATACCGTCTCCACAGGCATTATACGTATCGTGTACGGTACACGATAGTTGTACCTACGCCTCAAAACGAGGTGTATAAAATAAGAAACGTCCGGTCTTCATTTTGTTCAACACTCTAAACTGAGTTGGTTTTACCCGATACCCATGTGGAAAAAGTTTCCACTGAAACTGGCAACGCCGCCATATATGTGAAATAATATCGAGTACAGAGCAAAACATCAGCCAATCAACCAAATGTCTAGGTAACCCTTTTTGGTTTTCATACTGACGAGATTACATCTGGATAAAGATTATTGGTATTTCATATCAAATATTCAAATTTCTTGAAAATAATTATGTTAAATTTCTAAAATAACCCTTCCTGAAACAAAAGTTTAGTTTGTTTCCGTAGTAACGAAAAACAGGATGGATTCATTCATATACTTTATCACCAAAAGGGTATGTGTTGTACAGGGTTGATTCATATCTAGAGTTTCTGAGGCTACGTGTTCTATCCACTAACCAATCTTAGCATCCAGTTACATTGGAACTCTTAGATCATTATTTTTTAAAAAGTCAGATTTTTTGCAATTATCGTTGATAGAAATCTAATATTAATTTATCACATTGTGGATTCTCCAAAAAAGATTTGCAAGAGTTTCCGAGTTCCTCCAGGATTAATGTAAAAAACGTCAGTTGTCATTTGCTATGATATTTATAAAACGAGTTTTTATACATTGCGAGCTTCAATGATTTCGTTGACATTGAAATTTCTAGCTCATAGCTTCAACATTCAACCTGTCGCCGTTCTCATCCCTATTACTGTAATCGCTCTGGTTTGCCAAAAGGGAATTAACTAGAAGGCTGAATTGCCGTTACAAAAATACTTATCCTTTTCTGTCTGTAGGAGTCCGTGACTTTGACTGCACAATTTCCATGTATCTTTGACTACAGGCCACTTTGAAAAGTGTATACGATAGTATCACGAAAACAATATAAGAAGTTCGACTACCGCGAGTATACGAATTTAAGAATCATCTTAGCGAATCATTTTACATGACGTTACAAACGATATGTATGACATAGATTACGCATGTTATGAAGCATTCCTATATTCCATGCGTGGTTGATAAATAAAATAAAGTCTTAAACAATCCTAACATGTACATATTTACTCCCAGAGAATTTTTTCAAAAGGCAATAGCTCCGAGTTCAAAGTTAACACCTTAGATACAGTACATCAATGTTTGCGTTAGAGACAAAATCTGGCTGAGTTGTAGAAAGCTTTTAATTATTTTTTGCTATTTTTTGTGTAAATAGTTTAGACGAAACAAGTCTTTAGCATTATGGACAGGTATAGTTATGATTGATGGATTGGTCGATTGATGTTATACGCCGCACTCAAGATTATTTTACTTATATGGCGGCGTTGTAAGATTTAGAGGGGAAGAAAACCAAGCTCATTGTCTGGAGGAAACCAATGACATTCGGTAAAACATCAATCCAAACAAGTTCCACTTTCATGAGTTAGGCGGTGGGACCCAGCAAACCATCCAAAAATTCAATAATCAACAAATCCATAAATTAATGAAATCAATCAAGTAATCAATCGAGTCAATATAATCAATCAATATAAAGAATTGCATTTTCTTTCTTATCAGCGTGACTCGGCGTATTTCCTGTGGAGTTATGGATCAAAAATGGCCTCTCAAACACCAACAAGTGTTGTGTTGGCAGAAGAAGATAACTTAATTAATGAAAGAAAGTCATTTATTACTCAGGTATACTTTTAAACTTTAAGGGAAAATTACCCCCTTAGCATCATTTATACCAGCCATGTTTTCAAGTTGTCTCTCAGAGGGAAAATAACAAGCAAATTTGTTATTGTGTATTTTAGTTTATTGTCAATTTGTTGTAATTAATCACAAGTTTGGAAGTTGGTGAAAAACCTTTTAAGTGAAAACTCTTTTTTTCAATTCATGCAGTGTAAAAAGGTTCAACGCGGAGTTCAAATTTCGTGTAGATACATTCAGATCTACCTTTAATAGCATTTAAAAGTTGAATGGCTAGAATAAGGTGAAGACTCACTTCTTGGTGTATCACGACGTTTTGATGTAGTTTTTACATCCTTATCAAAGTCAATGTAATCACTAACATAAATAACTGTTTCTATTTTCCTATTTTGCCATAAGAAGTGTTTGCCATCAACATAATGTGGCGTCAAAAGTTATTCGAATCCGCAGTGTCACAAGTTAGAGGGCGGGGGGGGGGGGGGGGGGGGGAGCTGGATTACCAATACCTAATGATAGACGACCTTTGGCCATTGGTTGTATGATATGTCTGTGGTTACCCGAGTAAAACAAAGAATACGGAAAGCGTTCGGTTTGCGGCTTTTTGTCGCCATATTGACAATGAGCTGCAGTCCGTCAGAGGGTATTTCACGTACGTAAATCCCCCCATGGACTCGAAGTCCAATTAGTTCAAATAGATATCTATGTGAGTGGGTTTTCCCTGGACCGCACTGCGTGTTATGCACCCCGTTCCTAAGCGTAACACGCCAGAATATAGTGGAATCGTCTTGAGGGGGCTTGAAACACCTATCAAGCAAAAATAAATAAAAATCCACTATACGTTCATGTTAATCTTTTCCCTGATTATTACCCGTAGCCATACAAGTTGCATCGTCTTGACTCGGGTCCATCCCAGAGTGTCAGTATGACCAGAACAGAAGGATTCCAACTGTTAAGAGACATGTTGATGATTCGAGAAGCGGCAGCAGTCGCGAAAGAATTGTTCGAGAAAGAATATATACGTGGACGACTACATCACCATTCAGGGCAGGTAAGTTTTTCCTACTGAAGCCATTTTAAATATGAACGTCATTTATGGGCATATTATGCCGCATACACAATTTGAAAACGGTACTTGAGTTATCCTTCTTTGACAAATCAACTGACCGAATAGAATATAATGCCAAGATTGCTTGGTCCGGTAAAAGAGAAAGAAAACAAAAAAGGACATTTAACTGTATCGATTGATTGGTTAATGTTTTACGTCGCACTGAAGATTATTTCACTTAAATGGCTGCGTTGCCATGGGAGAAAACCGAACTCTTTGCGCAGAGGAAACCGCCCGACCTTCAAAGAGTACCTGGCAACTCTTCCACATACGGCGATAGGGTGAACCCGCGCCGCATCGATGGAAGGCCTGTGTCAGACTGAAGGACTGTCCCTCTAGCCGAGTTATCGAATGGGTTTCATAAAGCATCGTATTTATGTGTGTGAATCTTACACGTGGTTTGCCATATGAAAGAAAACTGACAATGGATATGTCAGAAATGTGGCGTAACACAAATGGAGATAGACGCACTCTCGGCGGCCTTATCTGGATTTCCACAACGCCCATTATAACTGATTACGGCTGAAAGTTAACATAAACGGTGTTAGGATTTCTGGTGTTATTATTAGGAATCTTTTGTTCCCAAGAGGATATGGATGGTTTCGTTACGCAGCTACCTTTTCCGTCGTCATATTCAAAATAACCTGCAACCTATCCGATAGTATTCGCCGTATGTGAAACCCTGAGGACATCTTAGTGGGTATTTGACATACGGACATCCCCGGTGATATCCAAATGGAAGAAATATTTATTATCGAGCTTATCGATAGTAAGTAGGGCGTTGGACGCTCAATCTTAACAGCCTTCCGTCAATGGGTCACGGGTTGGAATCTCACTCAGTCCAAAAACAATTGGAACATATTCTGACTGGGTTTTAACTCGAACGTGGGTCGTGGGTTTCCTCCGGGCATATAGTCCAGTCTCCTCTCACAATAAAACTGGCAACGCAGCCATATAAGTGAATTAATCTTAAGTACCAAACATTCAATCTTATCAATCAATCGAAATCGACGTTAGCGGGAAACTAACAAAGGATTTGAATTTGATTCAATCAATACGTTTCTGTGCAGAATAATTGTTATGCTTTGGCGTCTCCTCTGGCGTCATTATTAAAGCAATCCATATATTGCGCTGCAAGCGATCTAATCTAAATTCCAAACAAACAGTCTTACAAAAGCTACTTGTTTAAAGGAGGCATCTTGTGTTGGTATTGAGAGTGCTATCGGGAAGTTGGATTCGATCATCTCGTCATATCGCACGTTGGGCTGGTGTCTTGTCCGGGGTGTTCCATTACGGTCAATTTTCGGTGAATTGATGGGTAAATATCTATTGTGTTTATATAATACTTATAGTTAGGGTTTGTCTACTTTGAATTAACGTCAAACTTTGAATCAGCATCAATATATCCAATGTATATATGAAATCAGCCCCAAAAGTCTTTCTGTCTTTAATTTTGGGCTGGCTAAAACTGCTTTTGAAGAGAAATGTGTTTTTCTATACGTCCAGCTATGGACCGTTCTTGTTTTATATGTCGTCCCAAATTTGTACTCGTGACATAAACGATCTGAAAGAACTCTATATGTTTTCCATGTTTAGTGTTATAAGTACTGTCTCTCCACCACCCATGTTTCAATTGATTCAATAACGAATAATCAAATCTCTTCACATGGTTCAAATTATTCGGCTATTTTCTGCCAATACACGTTACATCTGATCGACTGTTTGAGATAGTCAGAGGTGGGGAGAGGGGGGGGGGGGGGGGGGGGTGCAGAGTTTGAAAACAAATGTTTTGTTATAGGAAGGTCATTTGTCGGAAAATATCGCCAATTTTAAAACCAGAATCTTTATTATTGTTATCTTCATTGTTTATAATTGTCGTTTTTTCAACTTTTAAATCCAATTCAAACACTTATTTGAATACACATTGTTTGTGTGCCAGTTAAATATCTCACCTTTAAATTTCAGGTAGAATCACAGGTATTAACAGTGGAAAATGCGGAAGTATGTATATGAAAGGCCACAACTTTTATGGTGGACATGGCATTGTTGGTGCCCAGGTAAGGTGATATTCTAAGATGTAGCTACCAAAATTCCGACTTTTGTTTTTTAATTCCTGACTCCCCCACCGCCCCCCCCCCCCCCCACACACACACACACACGTCAAAAGAAAACCGGAAGTGTCATTCTAATTCTTGTTTTAGTGGTAAAATATGTCAAATCAAATTCTAACAAGCGATTTCGGCACAAAAAAACCATGAAAGCTAGCTCTGTAAAATGAAATTGATTTTAAATAAACCTGCAACATAATTACGTCTTTCGAAACAAAATAATATGCATGTTGTGAGTAAATTGGGGTTGCGTGGCAAACCGCTTTTTAAATAAGCCTCTTCTAATAAGCATGACGTATATTTTTGTGTTGATATTATTTCCTGCCGGTCTTGACAAACCCCTTCTAAGACCCAAACACATTACAACAGAAGCCGATGACGTCAGTAGGTCGTATGTCTATTGAAATTGATTTTGTGGCATGGATTTTACTTTCTGTTAGGTTCCCATTGGCGCTGGTTTGGCGTTTTCGCACAAGTACAGGGAGGACAAAAGCGTATGTGTTACTTTATATGGAGATGGATGTTCAAACCAAGGCCAAGTCTATGAAGCATTTAACATGGCCAAACTGTGGAAACTGCCGTGCATATTTGTTTGTGAGAACAACGGATATTCTGTTTATTCTAACTCATTTAAACATTCAGCATCAACGGAATTCTATAGAAAAGCAGACTTCGTTCCTGGAGTTTGGGTAGGTGTTGATGAATTCACGTTGATAAATTATTCAAAATATTTAGCCAATATTTTGATCTTTGAGTGCATGCAACTGTAATATATATTTTCCCTTTCTCTCCAATAGTACGAAGATGATATGCATATTGTTCATACAGCATTGTAGTTTTCTATTCGAACAAACATATTTATTTTTTATTTCCAAAAGGTGGACGGCTTTGACGTACTGGCAGTGAGGGAAGCTGTGGGATTTGCCAAAAAACACGTTCTGAGCCAAGGCCCGATAGTGATAGAGCTGGAATTCTATCTTTATGACGGACACAGTATCAGCCACCCTGGAACTGAGTTTGTATTTTTATAAGTAAAACAATGCTCAAATATTATTTCAGGACTAGCCAACGGAATTTTGCAATGTCGTGATAAATCGAAAACCGTTCTAAACGGATTCACATCACACGGATAACGCCAAGGAATTCGCCATAAAGGCCAATCTTCACTGTATAAATTTCACTGATCGAATCAATGTGAATATTATTGATCACGGAAAATGCCGACCAAATTCAGAAACATTACGTTTTTTTACATTACTGTTCATAAATACATGTTTACTTTATTCGTAAAAGCTTATAAAAAAAATCCAAAAAATAATCGGAAGCACCATTCAAATAAATTTCACCTTCCGACCACCGGGGAAACCCCTTAAAACACAGCTTCAGTCATCTAGTTCGTGGAAGCTTCCAAAGACTAGGTGACCCCTGAACCCTTGGTTCTTGACCCGGGATAATCAGCCTCTCATACCCGCCCCCAGCTACAGCAAAAAAACCTTCTTGAAAACGCTGCGTTAACCCTGTCTGATGTTAACGTCTAAAGGGTAGTGTTGTTTTCAAATATGAAGCCATATGGAAAAGTCGGAAATAAAAACTATCTGCAGTTCAACTCAGCGTCGAAAGTTACAATCGCTACAGTAACCTTAATACACAACAACACTTCTAGCTCAGTACTACTCGCCGAAGATCTGGCGTTTCCTCCTGACAAAGAGGCCGATTTCTTCCCCTTCTAAACCCACTAACACTTTCTCAGATTAGTGGAATAATCTTTAGTGCGGCCAAAAGCTTCAATCAATCAATCCACCTCAGTTTAAAGGTGGTGTTATTCTAAGTCATGGATGCGGTGTTAGCCTTTGGGACCAAAACAACGTATTTCAACGTAGACAACGTCATTATCAACACATA
Organism: Lepidochitona cinerea; assembly: GCA_963971465.1. NCBI lineage: Eukaryota > Metazoa > Mollusca > Polyplacophora > Chitonida > Tonicellidae > Lepidochitona > Lepidochitona cinerea. The sequence continues at coordinate 82,553,645 of OZ020551.1, read as the reverse complement.
CACCATAAAAAAACAATAATAAAAACACTAACTTTAAAAGCTAATGGAATCCATAATTTCAAAATTTTTATTCCTAGATTACCTATCGTTCCTAACTTTTTTATGCAGATTTCGTACATGTGAGCAGATTGAAGCGCGGAAAGCCCAGGATCCAATTATACTACACAAGAACAGGATGACGTCATCAAATATGGCCACGGAGGATGAACTAATAGTACGTTAACATGGATCTTATGAGTTAGCTGTAATCGTAGGATGTCCCTTTTTGACAAATATGGGTGGGGTGGGGATTTTTTGAATTTCTAGTTGCATCAGGAACATTTATCAACCATAATTATAAACATGAACGGCCCTGTATGAGGAGCGTAGGTATATGACAGTGCATACAATTCTACCCTGGAAGCCATAAGTATCTTTTTGAATGGAATTCCACTCATTCTAAAAGAAAAGAATACAACACTTCATCTGTGTACTGCTGTCAGGTCACTTCGTAAGAACGGAGATTTTCCTTCTGTTTTCATGACCACGTTGCTTTTAAGGGAAAATATCCTGGACTGGATGTAAAACCACAGTATGTCAGTTGTTATGAGACAAAAAATAATAAAAAAAGGAAAAACAGACCAGCAGAGTAAGTTATTTACAGGCAAATATTAAACAAACATTGGAAAGAAAATATAAATCAAAATGACTAACTTATACAAGTTAAGAATTTACAGTTCCGAGAAATCTGTTATCCGGATAACTTCACTGGTAGTGGTTTAAATCCCAGGATAACGAAATATAAATCCACGGACTGAAACAAATATAGCTCAATTAATACTGCCGCGCCAGATGATTGTATGGGATTACTGGCGTAAGCCCGAGCGGACTGAGTGTATTCAGCGGTGATAGTTTCGGTATAAAACTCAAGCCAAAATTCTGAAAAAAGATCTGTATTTTCTTCTTAATGACTTTTAGTAGTATATAGTCTCTGTGTCATTAATTTCCGAAATGTGTGTTAATTAGACAACTTTTTAAACCGTACATCAACTATAATGCAACAACAACATAATGACATTTGAAAGTAGTAAGTGGTTTAAAAGTTTAGCACAGAGATTAAATTGTTTTGAAATAAAAACAGCATGGATTTAACTCACTTTTCTCGTGAATACAGTCCTTTAAACACAAATATTTAAAACAAAAGGCGTCAGGGCCTTCAAAACGTCTGTGTGGTGCACAACATTGTCCTTCAGTTCAAGAGTCAATAAATCTAAGTTTTGACTGGTTAAAGTTAATTTTAGACTAAAGGGAAATAATCACCAAGGAATAAAATTGTCAAAAAGAGTTGTCTTTCTTTAACAAACACTTAAAAGTTCATACAATGAATCCAATACAGTGACGTCACATAGATTTAAGCAAAGCTTTCTGGGCAAATTATGTACCTCAGTTTGCCATTTTGTTTGTTGGTACTTACCAAGATGTCACTTTTTTTGGAAAACATTGGCGACATAACGTGTTTTTACCCACACATTTTTCTGGTAACTTTACACCTTTTGCGTCTTCTTCTCGATACAGTATTCTTTCTTCCGCCGTACTATTAAATTATGTGAACATCCCTCAATCCTCCGATATGTGACGTCATCATGCAATCGGTCAATTGTTCTACAATTCTTTTATTGTCTTTATTTCATTTCAGGCGCTTGAGTTAAAATGTAAGAAGGAAATCGAGAGGGTGGCAGATTTGTGTCTCTCGGACCCAGAAACTCCCATTAGTAAAATGTACACAGACGTGTTCAAAGACCAGCCGAAAGACTTCAACGTTAGAGGGTGTGACGTGTTTACAAACGTCAAACCTGAAAGATAGCTTATATTTCCAGCTTACAGACAGACATGTTGAAACAATCCCATCCACTCCATCGCTACATCAAATAATTTTGTGCGATGGTTGCGCGGTCTATTAGTTAAATGCTATCGACTGTTATTATTCACTTTCTAGGTGTTCTTTAAACGAAGTCAACAATGAATTGTATAGACAGTTTCATGATAATACAATCTGTAGCTTAATGTCTTCGAATGAATCATGGATCACGCGAAAAAAATCTTTAAAAATCTAAACTATGTATTTATGTTTTCTATTTCAAAACACACTGGCGTAGGGAATACTTTCTCGACACAACATAATGAAACAAACTTAAAATGTGCACAAACCTTGAAAAGTTATGCTGCCCTCTCTTGTCGAATTGAAGGTAGCTATGGCAGACGGATGTGGCCATTCGCGTCGGCGTGCTGCGCCCTATAAAGCTTGGGAACTCAAAAACGCATTATTAGGCCAAAACCGCGCGCGATTAGCAGCATCTGGCAATTGTTTATCTCGACTTATCAACAAACAAAAAATAAAACACGCGGCTCAAAATCTCGAGATTAGGCACGAGAATACGCGCGGTTTTCCAAAAAATCCCACCATTAGGTAGCATCTGCCCTAATGGCGTGTTTTTATTACCTCGTGCCGCGCGTTTTGTAAAATACGCGGCTCGAGCTTAAGAAACGCACGGGAGTGAGATTTAGAAAAGACGCGCGCTTTTTATTCTCGCGCTGGTGTTTTAAAAAACCCACGGCACAGGATTATAAAAAGATTTTTTCCCCAAAAACTCGCAAGAAAAGGAAAAACAGCGCGTGTCTTTTGAAACACGCCATGTGAGAACCAGAGAACACGATGGAAATGCAAACGCGTATATTCGTGCATAATCTTAAGTGTACGAGCCGCGTGTTTTTTGTTTGTTGATAAGTCAAGATACACAATAGAGAGATGTTGCGAATCGTGAGCGGGTTTGGCTTAATAGCGGGTTCTCGAGTTCTCCGGCCGCGTGTTGTATAGGGCGCGGAACGCAAACGGGAATGGCCGCACCTGCCTTCCATAGATAGTGACTGGCGGTTGAGAATTCTCCAGTTTTACGGCTTTCGGAATAATACATTGGTCCTTGGTATTTCACCGTGTGGGTATGTGTCCTTTATGATCCTGCTGTTCCTCGTACACCCTTCGCCTCTGACCCAAGACATATGATTATCAGGCGGGTTATAACGATTCATATATCCAGGTTAAAATTAGTCCGGGCTTCTGACTCCAAAATTACTATTTTTTTTATACTGACGGCCGTATTTTGGAGTCAGGGATCATTGCAATCAAAAAGTCGGAGTTGGCTGCACGCTTCTGATCAGGCAGTTTGCGGTCAGATTTAGAAAGTAAATAACAACATAATTAACTCAAATAGTGTCAGCACGACATTCATTAATAATTTAGCCTTTTGTAAAGTGAATTTAACGTTTAAAAACTGAAAAACCGCTAAATAGTATTACGTCATCAATGGCGGAGAGTTTGAGACTGGAGAAGGCAAAAATGAATTCAGGGGAAGAATAATGTTTACTGGCCGATCCTGCTCGTCCATATCACACACTGGTAGGTAGCGAAATTATCAATGAACGTGATTATGAGCGTTTAGACACGATCTGAGTTGGTTATATTGCCATTTCTTTGTCCAAATCGGACCACATACTGCCCGCTTCTGAGCGGGCAGCCAACTCCGGCTTTTTGATTGCAGTGAACCCTGACTCCAAAATACGACCGTCAGTATAAAAAAAATAGTAATTTTGGAGTCAGAAACTCGGACTAGGTTAAAATATACTGAATGCTGAATTATGATTTGTCGTTTACCAGGGTCGCAAAAAGATATACAACACGCCTGATTTGTTATGACCACTTCGGCAAAAAACATGGCCGCCACTAATTCATATGTTTAATCGCTTCGAAAACAAAACAACTGTCTTATGAGAATCACGTACAGTGTATACACGGCTAAGTTTCTGTAACTGTGTGTGGTTTTTATTTCAATCTGTGTTAAACCTATTCAAAATCTGCTATTTGAAATTGAAAGATTAAATTTTTCATGTATACACACGGCATAACTATGTGCGCCGTTTGTCTTTGCTCGGCTCGGTCTAATTGTAGAAAACAATGGTCTAACCAGCTGGGAGCGGTCACCATTGTAGTTGAGACGCCATTTTGTCGTAGTTACAGGCCGGGTGATATTTTAGCTCCGGCCCCTATTTTCCTACGAAAAAATTGTTTACCGATGCAATAAATGCCTTAAAATGCCTTAAAATGAATGACCAACATTTTCTGTCTTAGTATCCATTCCCCTTTTGTCGAACTATAGGCTTGGGTTATTGCATTACAACGATATCGAAAGAGGGTTGGCACATTTACCGCGAACACGACTGCCATGTTCTGTACTCTCACCTTTTCACGGAAACTCACGGAGCTCACATGACGAGGTGACCTCTTGAAACCGACCACATTAGCATACAAAACGAGGGTCACATGGTGACCTCTTACGTCAGAACTGTCAAATTTGGGGTCAAACTGTACCACGTGACCAATCGCGGTAAAACGGAAGTAAAGATGGCGACGAAAATATTTGAGGAAGTAAACCGGATAAATCGATATAACAAGACCAAATATGTTCACAAATAAGCTACATCGGCTTATCAAGTAAGAATATGCATCCTGGTACCATTTGGAGTGGGATTCAAAGACTGGCAGTGAGTTTGTTTTTATTTTGACACATTTTTCACTCGACTTGTTGGAGATTGTGAGAATAAAGTCCCGCTCAGGTCGAGTTAACATCCGATCCGATCAGATAGAATGTGAAGACCGTTCATGTCCACTGAGACTGGTTCATCGTTTAGCCTACCCGGTACTGTTTCCGGACTAATTAGTGGGAAGGGAAACTCGCCATCATATAATGCAGATTGGTACGAGATTAGGAATGGCGCAACAGATTCATCGAAACACCTAGAAAATAACATCACATGATGAAGCATAGGTCGCCGATTGGCTGCGACCGTAAGACTGGTAGAAATAAAATAGGACATACTATATCCTTAAGATCGTAAGACTGATCAGTCTTCGGTGGATCAGAAGTCTTAACGTCGCTGAGGTCCAAATAAAGTTCTCCGTCTGATTGATAGATTGATGGTTAACTAACCACTGGAACTTAAGCTAGGTGGACACAGATCTTGTGACTGCGTGGTGAATTGACGAGAGAATACCAATCCGTACGACGCAAATACGCCTGAATTCAAAGGTCGAACCAAAACGAACATATGTATTGAAAAAAGGTAGCATTCGTACATGATTTTTATTTGAAAACCAGCAGCCAGGGAAGAATCCATTTCGTGCGGAAAGCCACCATATTAGTGAAATAATCTTGAGCGCGGCGTAAAACACCAAACAATCAATCGTGCGGAAAGAAGATTTGTGTCTTCATCTGCTCCTCAAATTGACTAAAATTGAGGCAATCAACTGTAATTTATTGACAGCAGCCATTGTGTATCTCAACCCCGTTTCAGGAACCATTGCACGAAACCTCCTTTCCAGGGGTTATTCCGCTTTTTTACATAGGGATGACAGTGGTTAGCAGCAAGTATTGCGTCCTCCATCGCAACAATCCAGATGATTTTGTCGGGTGCCGCTTGAGGTTGGGATCACTCAATCACAAGCTATGTGTGCACCTACCTTAACAACGGATCTTAAGTAGATCTAAGCGGGGCTTTACTTGACAAAAGTAAGACTTATAGTAGTCCCGGTTTCTGTCTCCAAAATGACAATTTTTTTATACTATTACTGACGGCCGTATTGTGGAGTCAGGATTCATTGCAATCAAAAGGCCGGAGTAGACTGCCCGCTTCTGAGCGGACAGTATGTGGTCCAATTTAGACAATGAAATAACAATATAACCTGCTTAAATCGTGTCTAAAAGGCCTTGATAGCGTGTATGAATATTTTCGCTACCTACGAGTGTCTGATATGGACCATCTTCGCAAGCCAAGTTAAAATCTTCATGTCCCCATTCACGGAATGGGGACATGCAGATTTTAACTTGGCTAGAGAAGATGGATATGGACCAGCAGACCGACTAATAAACATTTTTCTTCCGGTGAATTCACTTTGCCTTCTCCAGTCTCAATCTCTCCGCCGTTGATGACGCAACACTCTTTATCATTTTTTTTAGTTTTTAAACGTTAAATTCACTTTTAAAAAAGCGAAATTATTCATGAATGTCGCGATGACACTAGTTGAGTTAGTAATATTGTTAACTACTGTCTAAATCTGCAATTTTAGTGATTTTGGAGTCAGAAACCCGGACTAGACTTACAGTAGTCTAAAACATCAGCGCTATACCTAGTTAAGAGCTTTGTGCCCCCCTTAGCCGGAGCATTAAACCCCGTTCAATGTTTTTGTAATTAAACTTTTTTGACACTTTAACACTAACAAAACAACAAGGGACGTAACTTCAAAGCTCACTAAATTAAAGACAAAATATACATGAATTAAACAAACAACAAAAAGTTATTCAGAATGTTAAATGTCAGTTAAAATGTTTGTATTTTAAAGGCTACCAAGCCGTTTCAGAGTCTGATATCTGGCAAGTTTAGGAAGATCGTCTTTGCCAAGAATTTTTCGTACGGGTCGGTCATGTTTGTCGGTTATCCTTCGTACGCAGCCGTAATACTCGTGCTTGATTCTCTCATTCCCTATTCCTGGGGATACAGTTCCCCCTTTTGTGAACTTACCATCGACGATCTCTTATTTATCGGGCCTCTGTGTTTCTTTAAAAGTTGACTCATTTCTCTTCTTTTGGCAATGTCATTGTTGCCCCACCCCCTCCTCCGACTCTTCATTATGACTGTTCTTCTTTGAGTGATCACCACAAATAAAGATAAATGGACGCTCCATATCCCTTTTCTTAAAGGGGCTTATGTTATGTACCATGTGCAGTTTTTGAATGTTGATGTCTTTGTCTTGTACATGTATGTCAATTGCGATGTTTGTAAATAAAACAAATAAAAAAAAATAATTGGACGCTGGTGGTTTCTCACAAGAGCATTCAGTGAGTGGTTTGAGGCAGCAGGAGAAATTGAGTTCTCAATCTGTATATAAGTTATGTCCCCAAACGTGTGACAGGACTATGAAGCCTGTTGGTTTCTGTGAGAATTATATTCTCAGCTGCTAACTATAACTCCTGTTTGATGATTGATGTCCTCACCTTGTTGTATTTGAGTTAACATGAACTATATGAATAGTGGTGTGTATTTCATTTGAACACATTTGCCGTGACAGGACCTTTCCAGGCTGAACATTCGGAATTACTTTCGGACTTATAATATACACTGCCGGTTGTTTCTTAAATTCAAAATAAGATGTTTATATGAGCTACATGCTCTAACCGACATTGCCTGACGCAGATATTACTTTTTGCATGTTGATGAGATTTGTTTTTTCGGTTGTGCACAACAATAACAAAAATAAAGTTTTCCTTTGACCCAGATTCTTTCATTACATTACTTCCGCTATTATTCGCTATTGACTGGCAAGTCTGGATAATCACAAGTTGCATTTAGAAACAATGAATAATATAACTAGATAATATATACTTGCAAATATGAATAATATGAATATGAATAAATAAGTTTAAATTACTTCAAGGCACATTCACCGTAGAAAATTGTTCACAGAGCACAGCTTTCTGCATATTTCTCTGAGAGACATTGGAAGAAGTTTTTCATTTTTGGAAAAGTTTTTAAAAGCGCATACTGTCCGAGGCGTGTCAAATCCGACCGGTGGCGAGCGAAGACAGCCGAAGGGTGTTCCGACTGGTACAGGTCTTGAAGTTGCCTGTCATGAATATATTCAGCAGAAGTTTTAGTTTTTCAAGACTTAGAAACGCTTTTTAGTGCCATGTTCAGAATATTCTGATCTTGGATATAACAGTTCAGATGTAAAAATGAAACATTAACCGTCGTTTGTGAAATCTATATTGCCTGATACAAACCGTCCGCCATCGTCAAACCATTCAACAAAATGTCCATCGAAGTTTTATCGAAATAATCGTTCTTTGGCACACAAGCCAAATGTACCCAAGCTCACAACTCAATTCATATCTCTCTATGAGGTTGACATTTAGTTAAAACACTAGCAATATGGAAAAATGGTAGAGATATTTGATAGGTGAAGATAGTTAGTTTTATCACAAATTACAATTTTTAACATTGGATTGAAACGGTTCTCTGATGACAGAAATGATCGCGATCTGATGTTTAAGAAAAATTACTCTCGTGACCCGTCTGACTTTAAATGAACCTACCAGTCAGGTGAACAAATGTATATCATCCGACTTATGAGCACTGACAAAACATAATTAATGGAGTCTACAAACCCACACTCGTAAATAGTTTTTATTCCGATCACTATAAAATGTTTACTCAGATGAATTTTAAGTATCTCTAATGGAATCTTGCGTTTGTCAGCTTTAGTAAAACAAATACCATGATCATTACCTAGTACTTAGACCATCTATATAAACAGTATTCATATTTTTCAATCAGTGCTGTTTTTAACAACCACTGGAAGGAAGCTTGAATTCACTGCAATCATGATGAAAACTATAGCATTGTTAATGTCCGTCTTAGTTTTGGCTGTGACAGAGGTAAGTTGCTTTAAGTATCCTTTGTCTAATTCCTTAGTATATTTGTCTGATGTATAATGTTGTGTATTATTTTCTTTTACATCTAATTTTTATCCTAATCATATTCAATTCTTTAAATATACTCGTGTAAAACTCTAATAAGAAAACAACTTCGAAGCTAAGATTCCCTCAGTCGCCGTATGTGGAAGAGTTGCCAGGCATTCGCCAGTGGGGGTTTTCCTCTGGGCAATGATTCGGGTTTCCTCTCCCACTACACCTGGCAACGCTGCCATATAAGTGAAATAATCTTGAGTGCGACATAAAACACCAGTCAATCAATCAATCGAAACTAAGATGGAGAGTTCAATAGATTTTAAGAGTTGTTCAAATGTTCATTTCTGAAGCTCCAACATTATTTGGTATACATCATAGGCAATAAAAGTTGGTATATGTTGGTTGTTTAATAGTGCACTATGAAAATATTTAATTTGTTATTTTCAGGCCAAACATCTAGAATTAAAGGCAAAACGAAAAGGTGAGTTTTTTATGTTTGATAAAAGAACAATAATATGTTGGACGAAATGCATTGAAAAGTATGAGTATTCAAACTTAAAAAATAAAATTTTTAATTACTCTTATCTTACTGAACAGTTATATTTTCATGCTCCAACCAGAAAAACTAGGATAGTTAATTTATAGACGGAATACTGTTTGTATCAGGCCCCAGGCGTCTTTTTATAACTGAAAAACAAAGAATTTGGACATTATTAATTCGTTGCCTATGAATTAATTTAAAGTTTACATAGAGAATATAAACATGTTTGCTTTTGAATTCTTTTTTGTTTCTTTGTTGCAGTGGTCTGATCGATATTGTCTTTTTGTCTAGTATTATTCTGTTAATGATAGGTGTTTTATTTTCAGTTGTTTTTTTTCTCTATATTTGTTCTATCGTTATCCTTTTGTTTGGCTGTTATTTTCGTCTCTGTATGTATTGTCATTGTTATCATTTCTGTAAGAGAACCCTATTAGTCAGTAGAAACTGAAGTAAATAATTGAATAGTAATGGACATGTCCTGTCTGTGTTAGTATATGTTATCATCAGCTATTGGATATTTACAAGTCAAAAGTTGTCCCCAAAACAATAATAAAGTAAGTTGTTAAATTGTCACATGGGGTATGCGGTAATCAAAATCATGCATAATAATAACTTTTGGATACTCAATCCCCCAAACCACACATCCAGATCGTCAGGTCGTCGACTTTTTTAGGCTAGCTCCACTGAAGAATGACTACATCGTATGTTTTCCATTTCATATTGTAGCTTTCGAAGGTTGTGGAACTCAAACATTTAACCGTTCCTCCGGATTGATACAGACTCCCAACTACCCGAATGACTATGACAATAATTTGTACTGTCTCTACAAGATAAATCTACCTAACCTCTCGGCCCCAAATACCACTGTCAACTTTTACGTATGTGGTGGTCATGTTGAATACAATATTGATTGTGCCTGGGATTATGTTCAGTTTGGTAGAGGCAGTGAACATAGATGTGGCTTTTTGACAGACAAGTTCTACAGAGGTAATAGTCAGATTTTGATCGTGATTCTATTAGCATACCGTTGGCAAATCTTTGAAATCGTTTACACCATGCATTGTTGCTTTTGGGTACCACACAGTCGACTTTTCGGTTTATTTAAACACTGTTCCTAACTCTCGTAAACTGGAGGCTGTTTCTCAAAACATTTACCCCCGACGTAAGTCCAATGCAAGGCTTAACTGTGATGGCAACCTATGCCTCCTTCACCATTACGGTATGACTAGGCGTAACGTTAAGAACGGCGTAAGTGTGTTGAGAAACAGGCCTTGTATTTTATTGCTTTTGCAATTATGAGTTTGACAGTGGCTTTCGCCCCTTAACGGCAACAAAATACAATTTTCCATTTAATTTCGTTAAAAATTGTATGTTATAATTTTCTCGGAAACGTCGCCGATTTAGCACTTTGAATAAACAATGTCTGTTGGCAGTAATTCTACGCAACCAATACAACTCGGAGGGTTGAAACAAAAGTATATTTCGATGTGGCTAACATTTATATCCATTGATTTGTTTTAGTCCCTCTTTCCAACGGCTCAATTGAGGTACTATTTAGTTCCGATAACGTTGTGGTTAGTTCCGGGTTTCAAGTGGCTTACGGTGTTAATGCTAGCTTACACCAGCTTCGGACCATATGTCCCCCTGTCCCTCGGGCGACGTTTGCCCCCTTAAAGTTGACGACTCAACCTACCCCCTGGACCAACTCCTCAGACCAGGATTACAACTGTAAGTCCTTTTATTTCAAGGAAGAAAAAAATCTTTATGGAGATGTTGAATCGGACGTGTCTCGATCGTGTATACCTTGTGATAGCCGTTTTGGCATCCAATTAATTATTTGACTATTTTCGAGATCAGATTAAGATTGTATGTCATTTTAACCTCCAACATAGTAATATACACTTTTTAAAACATGTTTTATAACTTTACATCCGTCATTCTTGTTACATGTATGTTTGATGTAAACGAGAAAATAACCTTGAGTGCGGGTACATGTAAATCTCTAAGTAACAATAATGCGCAACACTTCTACATATGTTCGATCCTGTGTACTTTGGACTGTGCATAAATAATTATAAGCTAAACATTCTTCTGCTTAAAACAATTGTACCCGTAGCAAGTCTTATCAGCTAATGTAAAATTGTTTTAGCTATTTGGCAGAGAAAATGCTTTAGTTTATTTTCATAAATTCTGATTGTCACGACAGTAAGTGGATTTGAAGGTCATCGAAAAACTAAATGATTGGCGTTGGAATGACGAAAATCCATGCAGCATGTGGCCTGTACGAACAGAAACAGTGTTCGAAAAGTAAACAAAATTTAAATAACCCGGACAACCATTCATTCATTCATTCATTCTAAGCCTAAGTTATTTGAAAATACAATGTTTTATCGTACATTGTCGACATTGTAAGCACCAAAAATCTTCTGTCTTGAGAAAAATAGCTGATAATTTTATCATTCTGTTTTAATGACCAAATATCTCAATTCTGACAGCTCATGCCACTGTAAGCAGGCTTTCAAAAACGAGAAGATCAGGTTTGTTTTACTCTTTTTTCAGCAACCAACCCCTGTGGAGAGACTTACTTTACTAATGCTGGCGGATTGATTGAGACACCAAACTTTCCTGAAAACTATCCTAATAACTTGGAATGTGTTTACAAAATCCGCCCAAATCACCCTTCCCCGAATTTCCCAATCAAATTCTATGTCTGTAGATGTCAAATAGAGGAGACTTACGAGTGTTCTGGTGACTGGATCCAATTGGGTAGAAATAATACCAGGATTTGTGGAATAAAATCTGGATATGCCTACACAGGTTAGCTTTTGTATGAAGTTTAATTGGGATAAAGTTCAAGTCAAAACTCAAAGCTCACAACAAGCGATGTTTGATAATCATATACATTGAAAAACACGTTGGGTAACTTGTTGGGTAAGCATCAATGGCTAAAGCAGAACCACAGCTCGATGACAAGAAGAAATTGAACACCGTGGTTATTTGTAGTATTTCAGGAAAAGTTTAAATCACATCAAAAGTTTGATGTGTGATGGACGGAATTACTATGATTTTATCAAAATTCAATTCTGTTAAAATTTGAATTGTGCTTTTTAAGGTTCTGGCGTTAATGGTTCCGTGGATGTAACTTTTCACTCGGATAGCAGTGTGACCAGAGCCGGTTGTCAAATAAGCTTCGGTATCGAAGCCAGTTGGGATCAGGTCGTCGATGTCTGTCCAAGTATGTGAGATATCAGCTTGTTCATTTATATTCAACACTTCAATTTAATCACTCAATATGAGACATAAAACAATATCCACTACAGTTGCATTGACGTCCTTGCGTCAATGCGTTATGTTGTATTTTGAATGTTGACGATTTAAGAGTCAAAAGTTTAAGACATTGTATTATCATGTTTTTCTTCTGATATAGTACAGTGAATATGTGTGTGTGGTAGAGAATGGGTTGCTTTTATCGAAAACTAATTCTAATGTTTGATCTTGTTTCAGCGGCCAAATAGGATCACTTGCTGTGAAAGGTGTGGATAACACTTAAACCAATATAATGAGAAAGAATTGTACATCTAAATAACACCCCCCCCCCCCCTACTCCTTTCCTCTAATTTTAATGGACATCTGACTAAAAATATATACATCCTCTGCAATGACTTTATGTTTTATTGTTAGTTTTTCTTGATTTTACTTTGATTTGTCACATAATGCCGATGAGCAAAACGATACAGAATGATAAAGTTTAATTACATGTACTCGCTCAATATCATTCGCGTTATTTCCATGGAGATGATATGAAGGATTACATCTTTAAATGTGAACACAGCTTTTTAATACATACAGACCATAGATTCATGAAATTATGTTATTTTAGTGTTACAGTTTTAGTTGAGAAAATCACACAATAGAAGCCTTTCTTAGAATAAGTAATGTATAAAAAATAGTCACCATATTATGAGTGAGGTTTTACTCTTTGTCTTGAGGCAGTTTGAACTATTGTCCTGAGGTACCGAACCGAGCTCGTCGATTCTTTCCTAACATGGAATCCCAACCTGTCAGTGAACCTGCAGTGATCCTGTTAATTAACTAACCACACGTGAAATCCCAAAAGAGCAACCGAAGGACATTCAGTGGGTCATACCCTTAACAATATCGCTTCAAAGGCAAAATATGGATGATTCCACGAATTTAGTATTCCGCCCCATAGAGTTCCTATACGACAGATTCAAATGAGGACTACGTACATTGATTGGTTGATGTTTTACGCCGAGCACAAGATTAGTTCACTTAAATGGCGGCGTTGCCAGGTTTAGTGGGGAGTAAACCCGGTTCTTCAGCAATAGGAAACCCTCTTTCGGTGAATATCTGGCAACTTTCACATATGGTAATTTAGTGAAAATCCACTGAGAAATTTTTCAATTTTTTTTGTCTGAGTTAGCTTCAATCCAGCACCGCATGGATCGAACGCCTATGTCGGACCCATGGACAGTCAGTCTAACCGTCCAAGCCACCGAGGCCGCGATGACTTTTGGAGATTGAGGATTAGATTACATGGATGAAGATTTAAAGTATTTAAAACTGAAATGTCATTTGGCTTCCTACCTGGCATTCCGATATATATCTTCCTGACATAAGAGACAAATATTTTTTTATTTTACCAAGTTCAATACTTCAGACACATGTATCACGTTGAGAATATTGTGTGAACAAGACATAGGAGATCACCAACGGTACCTCTCCGTAGGTTCATTTCTGAGATAAAATTTATAACGGCGACTATCCAATACAAATCAGACCATCACCCTCAACAATTAGAATCAGAATTTTCTAATCGTCCCTTTCAAGGAATGATCTGGTATACGACCACGCCTTTGTTTGTTGTTTTAATATAGACAGTTACCATGTTTTGGATTTCTCAAATAAGGAAATCTTTGAAATCTTCTTAGAATAAACAATTTAGCACCTGATCTCTAATGAGAGATATTCTGTAAAATGTTTATTGGTATTACAAATCAGTTTTTCGAAAAGTACAAAAACGGCAAACCGCTGATATAGGATTACAGTTGTTCGCTAGAAGAGTATTATCCGATCTTATTGAAGATATTGTTATGTTTATTTGATATTTGTCTCTTGTTAGTGAATATCTTCTATTCGTACAAGTTACTGGCTTTTCGGTTATTTTCTTTTCTCAAAAAGTCAATTCTGTGGTTTGTATCAGTCCAAATTTATGACAGTACATGTCCCTTTAAAATAAACATAGAAAGTTTTAACAACGCATATATATACAACTTACTTACTGATTTTGTCAGAAAGCCAAATGTAGTTTTTGTATCTTCAACTTATACCGATATCTTTGGAATGGTAATTCATAAGATATAGCAAAATTCTAAACCAAAGGACTGGAAAATATCGACAGACGTGGAAAGATGGCATCCACATTAGCTGTTATGAGTCATCAACAAAACAAGATATGTCAGTTATGTTCACAAAGTGTACAAAATCAGTGATAAGAATACATACTTTCTGATTGGTTCATTACACAGTGTGTCTAGGTTTGTGACAGTTATCAGGCAATCGATCCAAAATCCTCCTCCTACACTGACTGATTGACAGCGGAATCATGCACGGTCTGTTGATTTCTATTAAGCTTTCGCTGTGTCAAAATGTCAAGATATATCTAGAAACGGGAAAACGAGTTTTACGTCTGTCAAAGTAATAAAAAACGACTTGTCGGACTTTAATATTATTATTTTTTGGCAAACGAATTGAGTATTTGTCGGAAACATAAACATTCATGTCTGTGTAAGAGATATCTAATTATTTTAGGGTAATGTTTGCTTTTAGATTTTCATTGGTACAGAAACTGGTGGAATGTAAAGCAGGGCACCAAATATTTTGTCAATTAAGTGTAAAACTGGTAGGACACCAGGAGCCTGTTTTATGAAAATGCGCAGCGTAAGTTTCTACGTAACTGTCATAGCAACGTATCTCTATTGTATGGATAGGCATGTCAGTTACTTAAAAATTTACGCTACGCCGCCTTGTGACAAACGACCCAAAGCTAAACTGAACATTTTTCACTAGTGTGTGTAGTGTGTGATATACATATACTTTTGAAGCCATCCAGGGATTTTTTTCACATGTCTTCACACATAAAAAATGGAAACCCAGGATATAGACTTGGTTTCTAAAGTTAAGTCTCTGCCCACATATAGTATGGTGAATGCAACAATAGACAAACATTGTGCGTGGTTCTCTATTAGCTTATACGAAGATACATACACCTTGCTTGCTGCTTTATGTCACACTTAAGAATGAGCCTTTGGTGATATGGTACCTGGTAATCGTTTATCAAACCAAACATCAATAGTGCAAATCCGCTCAACCCACCATATCCTTTATCTCGAAAACCACTTACATACATAGTATGAAATTTATTTAGTTTGGTAATTGGTGTTTTACGCCACATTCGAGTTTGCTTCACTGGTATTATGATGTTGCCAAATAATTGAAAAAGGTGACCGATCCCTAAGGATAGATCGAAAGAAATTCTGAACTTCAATGGGTACAACACGTACCTTACGAGTCTTCCACATATGGGAGATGAAGTGAAAAAAACACATACAGAATGAGTGAAAGTCGACCCATTTAGAGAAAGGCCTAGAGAATATCGCTGTGCCGACTGAACCATATGGACACACAACCTATTTAGAATAAAGCCTTGGCTATTTTAACATGTATTTGCAATTCCATTCAAGCCTTTTAAGAGTTAACTACCTATAGGAAAAGGACCCAGTTTCTATTTTTCAGCCAACGAAAATTGATCACGGTTGTGTTAGAGCTAGGAAGTGACTTACTATGTGATAGTTTTGTATTTGGGTTATTTGAATATCGGATTAAAACTAATGCAAAGCGACTGTGCATACATGGTCATTTGACCAATAACAAGGAAAACTTTCCTCTAGAATTGTCCCATTCAGTCAATTTGCCTTCATTTACCAATTCCAAAATTGAATTTCAAAAGATCAAAGATTTTCAGCTAGTCGTTTTGAATTTTGTGAGGTCATTTACACAAGACACCCTTCATGTTTCAAAGCCTATATTTTAAAGTGTTTAAGAAACAATTCAAAATGTTATTCTCTCGAAATAAAAAAAATGAATCATCATATACCCTTTAAATTTGCTGGAAATGATTGGTTGTTGATTGTAGTTTACTTTGAGCATCTTGTCGGGTTAGAGACTTACGGTATGGATAAGTCATCTCACCCGTAAAAATATCTCTTTATCTATCATTTACTTTAAAAACATTGATATTTCCAGGACGTGAAATGTCATTCCCGAGCCTCGTTGGCCACAATGTTAAGGTTTTAATTTGTGGGTAATTACCTAAATCTTGTTTAGGCTTTTCCTTTCCATTTTCAAATAGATCAACGTTGACATCCTTAACAACCAAAACAACAATAAAGTGGACATAGTGCACGCCGGTTTTACGCTGGACACAATTCAACATGGGTAACACCATTTTCAGCTTACAACTTCTTAGCAAAACTGTGGTATTTTCAAAATTGGTTAAAAATTAAAAAAAAAACGTTCATAAATTGATGGAAAGCTTAAATGTATTATTTCACTTACATGGCGGCGTTGTCAGGTGTATTGGGAGAGGAAACCGGGCTCTATGTCCGATGACATACGGCGATCGAGTGAAAAATCCGCTCAGAAATGTTTTCAATGGTATTTGGTCTGCTTGGGATTGTAACGTGAACATACGTAAAAAATACCAAGACAATACTGACATGATTAACTTGATTTAGGGCTGACAAACAAGGTTGCGAAAAATACAGGTCAGTAATTTTATTAATATTCATTAATTGCAACAATGTTAAATATTATTATTTTGCTAGGACACATAATGTAGATGCTTTTGTTGAAAAACGTAAAATATTACATGCATTGAGGAAAAGGTTAAAATCACAGACACACAGAGTGCTCTCCCCTTACCCATTGATCCAATACATATTACATAGATCAGATCAGGAGAGCATCCAGTGTACCTGTGGTTAAAAAGAATGACAAGGTCAAAGAGTTATTAAGGCTCAGAAAAGTCGACATACTTCTTTAAGTAAGGATTATTATAACTCAGTGGGAAAACCCAACGTAGATTTTCATTAACGACATCTAAAAAATGTCTTCAATGTCAAACATTAAAGGCACACTTGCCGCGAAAATCAGGAATATTCTTTACATTAAAAAAGAAAGACCGTATTCTGTATTTTTCCCAGACAATATAAGTTAGGAACTTTCTATTTTTACCAAAATTTAAAAGTTTGGACGTCACTTTGTATTTTTAATTTGAATTTGAAAATTTGAATTGTTACGTACCCGGAACGTAAACAAACCGATCTGCCCCCTATTGGCGATTTTATGTTTCAGTCGAGTGAGTGAACTAACGGCACAGTGTAATTATACGTAGGCCTATTTATCTGAGAAATACAGACTGACGATCGGTTAACAGCGACTGGAAAAGCCTGCTGATAATTGTTTGAGCGTAAACCACAGATACAAAGGCCTGAAAGGAGGGTAATCCAACACGAAAGTTGATCGACACTGATCGTTGTTGTTGTAATCAGGCTTCGATTCTTCGTTTGTTTTTCACCCCATTTTTACAGTCTAAAGCTAACTAGACATGTTTTATGTGTCCTATGTTTAAGTTTAGTGGTATTAGTCGTAGTAAGCTCATGTAAATTGGTTTTCTTAGCAAATTTAACCAGGCTACGGCGGCAAGTTGGCCTTTAAGGTACGACAATTGTATTATTAGGTAAAGAAATGTTTTTAAGTCAAATTCTTATTAGAAGTGAACTTTTGTATAGTTAGAAATGAATAACCCGTTTGCAAAAGAATAGGGAATGACAAATTTTACATTAAACCAAGACAATAAAAGATAATATAATATACAATATATTATCTCACAAAAGAATTCCTTCGTCAGTTGTAATATAGCAATGTATGTTATATCCATATTTGGCTTAAGTTGTCCATACATGAAAAAAAAAACAAATAGGATCTTTCGGAATAATACCATTAGCGATTGGATTCTGGGATGACGTAACGTCTTTTCTTATTTCATTAATTTGTCCCAGTTACTGTCAATTCATTGTCTATAGTTATTTACTCTGAACAATATAGATTGATGCCACCTTTTAACACTGACTGTCTCTCCTTTATTAAGTGGTATTTCTTTCATTTCAGGTTCAGATAGAGTTCGAAAAACTGGATTGTCGATCCGTATTTCCATTGTCATTCTAGGTTATCAATCTACTTTTTTATGGAATTTCAATTTGGCTATCTTTGAGACGAGAAGACAGGGTTGCTCGCAATCAGTCAATTCCTAACAATGCCTTGATTGAATTCATCGCCTGGGCGTCAGCTACGGGACTTACACTCCATGGTCAGGGTTAAGGTAGGCTTTTTTCTATGGCTCGATATTGTACGAAACAGAAGATTTATCACATGGCGTTTAAAGTTATATGTTTAAATCAACATTCAAAGGCATTGTTATTGATAGTTCCATAATGTGTAACGAAACGAGAAATATTTAAGGAAACTTCCAAAGCTTTCTTTTGAATGTACAAGAAACGGAATGACATGTGTGCCTTATTCTTTAATAGAAGTTGTCATAAAACACGGGAGCCTTAGGTTCTAAAAACGGATACTCTCTTGTAGAAATCACCAAACACTTGTGTTGCTGGTAAACGACACGCATTTTTATATAAAATATTGAGATTAAAATAAACAAAACAACCAGTAAGTTGTATTAACAAATTTTATCGTATATAGAAATAGTAAGATAATCACCCGGACAATAGTATATAGTGGATGAAGAACTACCTACGAATCCCACATAAATGAATCTAGCACATCAACTCCCTGTTTTTTTGTTATTTTATAACCCTTTCTGGTATGTGATTATATCACATTTTGTAAATTTCAAACATAACTAGACTTACATACTGTACGCTTTGTTTAGTGTGGCATGAGTGTACGCTATGTTTAGTGTGGCATGAGGGTACGCTATGTTTAGTGTGGCATGAGTGTACGCTATGTTTAGTGTGGCATGAGTGTACGCTATGTTTAGTGTGGCATGAGGGTACGCTATGTTTAGTGTGGCATGAGGGTACGCTATGTTTAGTGTGGCATGAGGGTACGCTATGTTTAGTGTGGCATGAGGGTACGCTATGTTTAGTGTGGCATGAGGGTACGCTATGTTTAGTGTGGCATGAGTGTACGCTATGTTTAGTGTGGTATGAGGGTACGCTATGTCTAGTGTGGTATGAGGGTACGCTATGTTTAGTGTGGTATGAGGGTACGCTATGTTTAGTGTGGCATGAGTGTACGCTATGTTTAGTGTGGTATGAGGGTACGCTATGTTTAGTGTGGCATAAGGGTACGCTATGTTTAGTGTGGCATGAGGGTACGCTATGTTTAGTGTGGCATGAGGGTACGCTATGTTTAGTGTGGCATGAGTGTACGCTATGTTTAGTGTGGTATGAGGGTACGCTATGTCTAGTGTGGTATGAGGGTACGCTATGTTTAGTGTGGTATGAGGGTACGCTATGTTTAGTGTGGCATGAGTGTACGCTATGTTTAGTGTGGTATGAGGGTACGCTATGTTTAGTGTGGCATGAGGGTACGCTATGTTTAGTGTGGCATGAGGGTACGCTATGTTTAGTGTGGCATGAGTGTACGCTATGTTTAGTGTGGTATGAGGGTACGCTATGTTTAGTGTGGTATGAGGGTACGCTATGTTTAGTGTGGTATGAGGGTACGCTATGTTTAGTGTGGCATGAGGGTACGCTATGTTTAGTGTGGTATGAGGGTACGCTATGTTTAGTGTGGTATGAGCTGCCAGATCCGGACATTTTTCATGAATTCTGAATTCTGATTCTCTAGGTAAGGACCTCGCAAAAATGAAACTTGTGTGTGCCAATATCATTAATAGCTCGGATTCGTTTACCATTACCAGGAATTCTTTTATGAAACTATCAGTGTGTTCAGTATGGCCCTTGGTTTTATCGTCTGTTAGATATTGAAAAAAAAAATGCTGGTTTGGAAATATCGTCGGTTAACTACGATTCAAAAATATCAATTGGCGAGGAAAATAAATCTGACCTCAAATGTTGGATAACCACAGTTTCTCTTTAACAGAAATATATAAGTAGCAGTAATTCTGATTCAACATATCAATTGAGTTGAATAACTTGCAGTCCTTTTTAAGTTTTAGGCGTTTTGCTTCATATCTTTTGTTCACGTCAAAGTAAATATAGGCAATACTACGGCTGTTTCATACACTAACAAACCTGGTGGAAACAAATAAGAAACAAGTAAATATGGTTATGGGCAATAGAACGGCATATATGGATTTCAACCAGTTATCTCCCTTTGAAAAAAAAATGTTCTCGCAGAAGAACTATCTAGACTTTAACCTCTATTTGAGGTTGGTGCACGTCAATATAATAATAATCATTATCAAATATCTAGACTTAATAATGATAATAAAGAATTGCAATCTTATCCGGTATATTTTTAGAAAAACAAAATATGAAGTTATTTAGGTCAACCAACTACAGATTTGCTCGCTTCACATCTTAACTGTCCGATACACGTCATGGAAACAAGACACTGAGTCCATCGCAACAGATGCCTTTTCATTCCCTTGGGGAAATCATTTTATGTACACGTTCCTTTCTTTTAGTTTGATCTCCAATGTTCTCGACAAGATTCAGTAGAACGCCTACTAATAGTTCCGACGTGGCTGACATAAGTATTGCTTAAAATTTTTCGTCGGCCCTTAATAAATCCAATAGGTTCGGAGACGCTTTATGCATCTATGCATCAAAAGTGGATACATCCGCTTGGGGAAACGAGAAAATTGGCATGCCGTATATCGGGAGATACCTTTGTAGTCTTCACATTTCAGTCAGAGCAGTTACGATGATTCAACATTAATGGGGATCATCTACCCGTAAGCAATACAGATCCTACATCACCAAATGAACTCAATTTTGCCGTGAATGGAATCTCGATCCTTTTGTACTTCTGTGGGAACAGTAGTTATGTGACAAAGGTTCAAATTAAATACGGCCTACCCTGCAAGATCGGGATTATCTTCTATTATTATTCAAAAAGGTCGCCCAATAGGCAAAGCTATACTGGGACAAAGAAAAACGATCGGCGTAACTGAAAGGGGTTTGTTTTAATCTTGGCATTAAATTCTTGCTATCCGGCGGAACTAAAAAAAATTAGGTAAGTACTTCCAGGAGTATGATTGATGGATTTCTCCGTAGGGGTGTAATGGCCCTTGATAAAACTCTATCATCAATAGGTTTTCGGTAATGGAGTGTGTTAGCTTTAAAGTAAAACCTCCCTCAGACATATCGATTTGTTGTTAAACTAATTTTCCCTGAGTAATGGAAACCTTACCTAACTTTTACTTGGATGAAGTGTAACGGTATAAATGACAACCGCAAACCCACAAGTCACGGTAAAAGTTCGTTGCCTTTATTAAAAATGTTCGGGTTTCATAATCACGTAAGTAAATTAGGAACTGGAATTATTTCCACCGCGGAGAAAACTTCTCTCCGTTGTGTAAATATTTCCACCGCGGTGAGAACCTTTCCACAGCGGTGGTAACCTTTCTACAGCAGTGGGAACCTTTCCACCGCGGTGAAAAGGTTCTTACCGCGGAAAAAATCTCCAAACGTAATTTTTGAAGAAAAAACCCCATAATTTAATAATAAATCTATTATAGCAATGTAATGATCGGCCATTCAGATACCGATAAGCAGTGTCGCACTGCTGCAGTTAGTTTTAAATCCTTGTAAAGGATTCAGCCAGTCATAGCTATAAAAAGAGACATTATCGCGAGAAGATATTTATCTTGTGTAAAGATAATTGTCCATTAGTTTGGACTTTTTTGAATGAATTCTGATTGTCAAGATAATATTAGGATTTGAAGTCACCTTAAAAAACTAAAGGATTCGCGTTGAAATACTAACAAAATATCGGTATATCCAGCAACCCGTAGGAACCGAATATGTGTGCGAATGGAGCTGATTTGGGTATAAATTTGTTCCAGTGCAAATATGTAACACATGCAATGTACTTTATGGACCTACCATGTATTCGTTCAGCTTCCCTTTGGCCGTTTTTCATAGTACTGTGAACTTAAGCAACACATTTACCCCGTCCATCAATGGGTCATTGCTACTTTACTTTGGTCCGAGTCGAACCCGCGGCAACTGTTACTCCGTTACTCAATGGAGGTCTGCGATTTCCTCTGCACAACTAAACCCAACAACGACGCCATATTAGTGAAATAATCTTGAGTGCGGCGTAAAAACAATAATCATAATTTATTTACATATCCCATAACTAAGGAACACGCAAAGCACATTTCTTAATATTTCTCTGTCAATATGTAAGTATGATTGGACAGCAATACTGTTCACAGAACAGTAATCCACTAAGAACAAAGATGGATTACTTAATTGGTTGGTTGGCTGGTTGGTTGTTTTAGCTTATTGGCGCGTCCATTCGTATGAATGATGTACGCTACCTAATTGATTGGAAATCCGCTATATTGGTGGTGATTTTATCGTTATATAATTCTACAAAAGGTTGAAGTGCTGAAATGACAAAGTCATTCAGATTCTGACAAACAGTATTGCGTGAACTTGTGAACGGATTCTTGGGGCTGAGCTAGACATTTGGGATGAGTGAGACATTGGCAATAAAACTGGCAATATTATTAGTTACACAGTCTGTGTGTGACCCAATACGGAAATATATGGGGTTAGTAAAATCCATATTGGGCGGGGCGAATTTATCCCGCTGAAGACCCTTTCTTTTAGACGACGCTTGTCTGGTTGATAGTTTTTTACTTAGCGAAGGTGTTTTCAACTCAGCCGATACGGGCGATACCGACGGCGACCGTTCTACTCAGTTCTGGCCACTAGACTAACCAGGTAACCTACATTCAGCCGAAATTTCGGGCTACTTCAGCACACCTTGGGATAAGTTCGCTTGTTATGTATAGGATAAATGCCGAGCTACTGCCGATTCTTAAAAAATAATTGGCGAGGCGCGGAGCGCCGAGCCGATTATTTTTTAAGAATCGGCAGTGGCGAGGCGTTTATCCGGCTTAAACGTCAGTCTCTTTGTTTTGCCCCTGCCGATTATTTTTTAAGAATCGTCTAGTACAATCTGAGCCTGGTGCCGTGTTACACGAAGTTCACTTCAAGTAAGCCCTGATATGGTATGACTTGAGCTGTAAATATTGGGAAATAATTTTCCCAAAATATTATTTTATTAGGTGTCCAAAAATATTGCCAGATTGTCAGTTCATTTATACTTGTAAAGTTTATCATGTGTGGGAAAAATAAAATATTTTTTTCTGAATATTTTAGAGTGGGGATTCAATTCTACTGCAACCTACTCTACCCATTTCACTATGATTTCGTTTGAATGGCGTTACGGTACAACGAATTTTTTTAACGAAGGAAAGCATTTAAGTGAGGTATTAATTTGACCAAAAAGTTAGATGCCCTTTCCCTGCATAAATCAGATTTTCTTCCGATAAAACATTCTTTTTTCCGCTACACACCATATAAAACAAGTCTGCTTTGTTTTAAATTTGTCTTAAATCTTCACGTCTAGTTATATTGGCTTCTCTTAACTAAGCGATTTGATAAAATACGGTAATTTAAAATATTTTTTATTGTATTAAAAAATATTTATTGAATTAAAAAAATCTACAAATTGTGTCTCCAATTGCAAACAATCCGCATTTATTTGCTCGTTTATTTAAAATAGTACATATCCAACAAACTGAATCCTTAAAGCGCTCCATTAAGACAAACCGGCTGTGATCCCCTTTATATAGCAAACATCAAACATTCTAATGGAGTAGCTATTGTTCGTTCCCAATGCGCATGTGTGGTACCTAATTTGCATTCGAAGGACTGTATTGCCTGTTCGAGTCTACAGACGATTCGTGAAAAATAATCGTCAGCTCGAACAATAGGGTGAAGTCACAGTAGACGTTTAATCACTGATAAAGGTTTCCACAGCGTCTAAAACTATAGTCATGTACATCGATAGGTTCTGTTTGTATTTTTAATTATGTCGACTCACTTCAGCAGACGTTTACAAGATGTCGCAGCGCAAGTAACTCTAGGTAACCTGATACGAACTCGTCTGCCTGATACGGAAAAATATCACGTCTCCACGTGATCGATGACGTCCAATCAAATGCAAGTATTTTGTCTGATGCGGGATAATTCTTTTTACGAGAAGATATTTGAAAATGCTGTATAAACATAGACAGATTTACATATATTTAAATTGTTTGTCTAATATTAGCTCTTCTGAAGGTAATATAAGATTAAGCTCCGTGAAATATCAGAACTACCAAAAGGTTCACAAAAGAAAAAGAGAAATAAATTGACTGTTATTGTAACGTCAATTGCATTGAGTAATTCTTTTTGCACTTGTAGTATCGGTTTCCAGTACCGACGGCGACGGACAAATATGTTTGGAAAACAATGCATTTTTCATTCATAATAATAACAACTCAATACAATAAAAGAAGAAAGACTTTTTTATTCCAAAATGTATAAGAAATATGATGTTTATTACAATGCAGGATTATATATTTTAAGCAATAATTCTAAAAATGTCTATTATTGCAAGCTTTCATCCCAATACCAAATGCAGCTGTAAGCCCGTGAAAGTCATGGCCAGTTCTTGGTATATATAGACGTATTGGACAATTGCATACTGTTCGCCTTGCACCCATTTTTGACAATCGCAAATATTGGATTGCTTCTTCTTCTTCTTATAAAATTTGATTGGCGACTCCATTCTACAAGAATGATTCGCGCCAAAATATTGGATTGCATTCTGTTCGACTGTTTTTAAAACAGTTTAAATATCACCAAAAGCTCCTCCCAAATGGGGCGTTGTGTCTATATCATTGGTTCACGTGAGATGACGGTTTACAATTGAATCCTTGAATGGTGTGGTGAACTCCAGTGGGTTCGTGTGATCGTCCCTCAGCCCCACACAAACCTTCCATCGATGAGACGCGGGTTCGAATCACCCTCAGACCAAATACAATATTGAATAACTTCTCGGTGGATTTTTCACTCGGTTGCCGTATGCGGAAGAGTTGTCAGGTACTGGTCGGTCGGCGGTTTTCCTCCGGGCAATGGGTTCGATTTCCTCTCCCACTAAACCTAGCAACGCCGCCATATAAGTGAAATGATCTTGAGTGCAGCGTAAAACATCAGTCGATCAACACTCTTGATTGGCTTAACGTAGTGAATTAAATCAAAGTAAGTTGATTAAACCATGCTTCATTCAGTATAGTTGTTTGTCTTCTATGTATTCTTCACACGTAAGCTGGCTCCGGGTTTTTATATGACGGATATATTACAGGCGATATCCAGAGTATTTTGGTTTGGGTCTGCTTTTTATTTATAATGTGGCTGTGTGGAATCCGGATATCAGAACCACCACCCCACTGGTCCACATCTGTAACAAACCAATACATGTAAAGGGTAACATTTAAATGACCATATCAGGACAAAAATCATGCACTAGAATATATTGAAGATAAGAAGCATCTTCATAAATATTTTTTATATTTGCAGAAAATCGATAAATTTGGTTAAAATCTTGACTATAATCATTCAAGTTACATGACCTGCCAAAATTCGAACGTTGTTTATAAATTGTGATTGTCATTGTGAATTGTGATTGTGAAAGTCATTGGAGTTGGAATTCATACAGTTTCTGGGCTTAAATGCAGGGTTGAAAAAGTAAACACAATTTAAATAACCGGATTTCGCCATTCATTTTAAACCTAAGTTACTTCAAACACTACGTGAGAGTATACTTTCTGGAAACTAATATCACTAAAGCGTTTCTTATTTGTACTTCATAAAAATACCTCATTTTTCAAATTTTGGTCTGGACTGAAAACTGTCAATATTTTGGTAACGCATGCCACTTTAACAAATATTGCTCTAAAAAGTATTTAGGTAACTGACATTCTTTTGCTTTGGGACAAGAAGATTTCATGTATGTCAAACAAATCTAAAACCATGACATATATTTCATCATCGAATTGTATGCTACCAAAATGTTAACATCCGTTAAAAGAAAATTACAAAATTATGGGCTATTTTTTCAAACTGCAAAATAGAAGCTTTTCCGTGCAAATTGTCTCAAGAATATTGTTTTGGACTAACTTAGGCATGTCATAAATTAAGGTTTGTACGGGTGACTACAATTTACTTGACATTTTTCAACACAATTTAAGTCTTTCTTTATATTATAACGTTTATCTTTTAATTTGTCAATAAACTTCAAGCCCTGCCATTGTCTTGATGACCATTTTTATATGAAAAATGTGGAGATATTGGTAGTTCATGCCACTTTATTTATTAAATTTATATTATACTAATGAACTGAGGTCTGTAGACTCCAGGGGTCAATTTCATAAAGGAGTTGTCACACATAGACCGACCTCGCTGACAAAAACTCGTATGTTTTAACATTAGAGCTTATTTCGCCATCTTTGTTAGTCTTCTTTATGAGTTCTATGAAATAGTAGCAAAAGTAAACAAAATTGAATGAAACTTACGTTTTTCTCCAGACGAAGAACACAGTTGATAAAGGAGGAATATAAACATAACAACGAAGGTGCCGAATGCAATCAAAGCAACAATGATTGGGAAAGACATCTTACACAATGGCCATGAATCGTTGAGATGGATGGTATTGGCAGGCACCGTTCCCCAGTACTTGCTACAACTGAATTTTGACGTTGACTAAAAATTAAAAACAAAAAGGGTTTTATACAAAGTGCTAGAAACAGATATAATTGTTTTCCAGGGTCACGGTTTTTTACGTAAGCAATGTGCGATTGTAATATGCATACTTTACAGAGAACGTGTGAAGAACTTCTCATACCTTTTTCATCACAATTGAAAGGACAGTGAGCTGATATGTTAATATTTTAAAATAAAGCAACACAAAAAAATGTGTAAGCGAACTGTTAATGAAAGTTCAACACGTCGTTCTGTTTTATAACATCCACACCTTAGAATTAGATAGCTTATTACAGCTAGATATGACATACGTATTTCATGTTGTTTTGCTGATTAAGTGTGGTATTCTTGCATGCCGGAACCAAAGATCCGTTCAATTAGACCGTCAAATGCTGCTTCAGTGTGCACAAAAATAAGTTGATTTACACCTCTTTTCTGAACTCAGATTGTTAAAGGCACACTTGCCGCCGTAGCCTGTTTAAATTTGCTAAGAAAACCAATTTACATGAGCTTACTACGACTAATACCACTAAACTTAAACATAGGACACATAACACATGTCTAGTTCGCTTTAGACTGTAAAAATGGGGTGAAAAACAAACGAAGAATCGAAGCCTGATTACAACAACAGCGATCAGTGTCAGTCAACTTTCGTGTTGGATTACCCTCCTTTCAGGCCTTAGTATCTGTGGTTTACACTCAAACAATTATCAGCAGGCTTTTCCAGTCGCTGTTAACCGATCGTCAGTCTGTATTTCTCAGATAAATATGCCTACGTAAAATTACACTGTGCCGTTAGTTCACTCACTCGACTGAAACATAAAATCGCCAATAGGGGGCAGATCGGTTTGTTTACGTTCCGGATACGTAACAATTCAAATTGAAATTAAAAATACAAAGTGACGTCCAAACTTTTAAATTTTGGTAAAAATAGAAAGTTCCTAACTGATATATTATCAGAATACGGTCTTTCTTTTTTAATGTAAACAATATTCCTGATTTTCGCGGCAAGTGTGCCTTTAAAGAATTACGAGTGTTGGGACTTAATTAAAAACAAAGCAAAATAAATCGAAAACACTTATTTGAAATATATTCAAGTTCCCTTCACGCTGAATTGTTTGAAGTGACATGAGCTGCCAAAATGTAGATATTTTGGGGCAAAAACAGAATGTTGAAATTATCGGCCATTTTTTTCTAGACGTATGATTCAGAAGCTTTTTAGTGCTTCTAGTTTCGAGAATGTACGATAAAGTATTGTTTGGCTTTGGCTTAGAATGCATGAATGATCGTCCCGGTTATTTTAATTTTGTTTACTTGTCGAAACCTATTTCGGTTCACCATACTGTATGGATTTTCTCATTCCAAGGCTAATCATTTAGTTTTTCGATGGCCTTCAAAGCTTTTTCGATGGCCTTCAAAGCCTTTTACTGTCGATTAGCCTTACAACACCAACATCCCTTGTTGAGCACATCGCCAATAGCGAGGTACATGCAGCGATTTTAATAAAACTTTTGATTGTTTCTGTCTCCCTAGTGCCTAATGAACACACTGATGAAAAAATCGTTAATTTGACTTTTAATTAGTCTAAAAACATCAACATCTTGTGTGGGGCATATCGCTGATAGCAAGGCACAAAGCACGATTTTAAAGAAACTTTTGATTGTTTTTAACTGCTCTTAGTCCAATGAACACATTCTGATGAAGAAATCGTGAATTTGACCTTTAATTCGTCTTAAAACACCAACATCCTTTGAGGGGCACATCGCCAATAGCCTTGCTTCAGGACCAATTTTAATGCTAATCTGTGGCGCACTTGCCCTACTTGGATGTTTTATGTCCTGGGAATCTTACTCCTATGATTTTTATAAAGCAAGATCCGACGTCTCACTGGAGGGATAAGACGCAGGTTGAAAGCTAATGGAGGCTATACGCGCTATTGACCTTCTGCTCTAGGGATGTGTTCTACACACTCAAAGTGACATTTTTCCTTCAACATGTTCGCCCTGTGATGCCAGATGGAAGTTTCATACTTACAAGCATCTTTTTATTTTGTTAAAATTGTATAGCTTATTGCCATTAATGATGATTTCTTATCGCCATAATGTTGCCGTTTATGATCACAATTGTTTCTGCAGCATCAGTTTGCCAACAATCTCCCTACACCAACGTTTTTATCGGTAGGTGAAGACTATCCAGGGGGGGGGGGTGCTTAACTTTTTTCTTGGTGTATATTTAAACCCCAAAGTATGTCTTATGATGATCACTTACAGGCATTTAAGCTTCTTTAAATGTGCATGGGTTTTGTTTCAATCTATTTTGAACCTAATCCGAATCTACAAATTGAAAAACGTAACAAATTCTTCATGCATCGATCGATAACGTAGATATGCTTACAAGAGGCATATAACTCTGTGCTTCATCTGTTTTTGCTCGATCCGATCGATAGCTCTAGGTTTATATATTTTGACAGTAGCTGTATGTGTT
Source organism: Lepidochitona cinerea (assembly GCA_963971465.1). NCBI lineage: Eukaryota > Metazoa > Mollusca > Polyplacophora > Chitonida > Tonicellidae > Lepidochitona > Lepidochitona cinerea. Next base: position 82,524,168 of record OZ020551.1, on the reverse strand, counting down.
AAATATCTCGCTTTAGTCAAAATATATTTGTCACATACAGAATGTGCGCCATAAAATAAATAACAAGACATGCTGATAATGTGGACAAACAATGAAGTCATAACTCCGATTGACACTAATAAAAGTATAGCAGCTAAAGGCCGATAGCGATCTAAAAATAAATCTACGACGATTCTCTATCTGGAGGATTCCAGATAATAAATTCGTCATTGATATTTTACCCTGGATGTATGAATCTTTTATGACCCTTCTGTTCCTCACACACCCTTCGCCTCCGACACTGTCACAGGGCGTACGATTATTATAAGGGTCATAACGCTCCATACACCCAGGGTAAAATAGCAATAACTAATATTATAAAACCACTCGAAAAGTTCGTTATTTGTGTTGTCAATCAAGGTAGGAAAGCGTAAGGCTTGTGTCATCCGCGAATAGTATGAGATTCTCGCTGGCTCTTACGACTTCATTGATGTAAATTAAAAAGGAAATTGGTCACAGTACCGAACCCTGTAGTACCCCGCACGTCACAGGTAGGTGATTGGAAGTAGTGTTGAATAGAGAGACCATTTGTGACCGACCCGATAAATAACTTTTTGAACCAGTCGTTGAATCCATAATGCCGGAGTTTATGGAATAATATTCAACGGTGTCGAATGCCTGGCTCAAATTTAGGAAAGTCATAATGCTGTAATATTTCTGCTCCTTAGTTTGAGATGCATTTACTAATTTCATTCTTTTCCCTCTCCCTTAATACAATTTTGTGCAACCGGCCCCTGATCTATACAGAGCGAGAACCATATATGGGTATGCTCATGCCATATAAAAATATCTTTCGGAGTTTTCGCCCAATATACCGTTTATGAAGCTTGACAAAGTATTATGATCGCTTCAATCGTCAAATTGACGCCTGCTTCGCGATTTTCTGTGGCGATTTACCCCACCCCACTAGAATCATTCTTATAAACTCCTAAATCTTATTACAAAGCCATGCAGATACTATCATCGGATAACATTTCACAATTTGGGTTTCTGAAAACTGTGCAAATCCTGTACTCGCTATAGACACGGAATCCCCGCAAAGCTCGTCTGCACTACTTTTAGTCTCTTTCACGAACGGGTTTGCGATTGGCGTCAAGCTTTCATGGCGTCCCCAGTCGTAATCTAGAATTATCGCAATGTTTTTACGAATGAGGGGAGAACAAACGATTATTGCAATCGCAAAATTTTCAATTCACGACCGATTGGTTTGCGAATGATAATTGGGCAAGCTCCCTTACTGACCCTTTTTATTTCTGTATCGCCCCTCCAACCTACCCACCATGTAACTAATAATGTTTACGAATGCCTGATATATCCCTCAACCAAGTTTCTTGGCAAAAGCAGAATTTTGATTCATGGAATACCCGGGTCGTATAAACCCATACACCCCGTCTGATTTTTTTTATGAGCCGTCTGGCGAAAAACCACGACCACCACCACTTCAGATATTTAATTGCTTCGAAATTCTTATCAGCACCACGACCACTTACTGTACATACTTTTTATTTTAATCTGTTTTCAGCCTAATCAAAATCTGCAAATTAAAAAACGAAAGATCAAATTCAAGGCGCCTGAGTGCGCCGCCTGTCCTTGCTGGATCCATTTGACCGACGTTCACATACTTTGACAGTAGTCCAATGTGTTAAATATCTCCGTATATTAGCTACCTAAAATATAGTCCGAAATATCTGCGCTGATGATGTAAGACATTTTTTGACAGATAGGCCATCATCAGCGTCAGAACGCATTTGATCAATTTACTGGGAATTTCTTGCCACCCTTCGAGGTGGCAAGACCACCTCTCGTTTCTCATCAAAAATATCAAGATTCTCTTCATAACTTTAAAAAATAAAATTGCTAACCCGTACTTTAATGATTTCCCTTTCTCCTCGCGCCAATCTGAAGTCTGTACGTCGACACAAGCCATAGATCTGCCCTGTTAAATTTCAAACTGTACCAAACCTTTAATTTAGAAAAGTCGCCATTTGCATACTCTCAAAGGTCAACTTGTCACATGATTACCCACTAGCAGGCGATATAGTTCATTGGTCGTGTTGGTTCACGTGACTTCAGCAAAAAAAGCAACACGACCAATGAACTATATCGCCTGCTGGTGGGGTAGTCATGTGACATGTTGACCTTTCGCGCGCATAGTGACGTATCAATGAAATTATGCAGATGGCGACTTTTGTAAACTAAAGGTTTGGTACAGTTTGAAATTTAACCGGGCAGATCTATGGCTTGTGTCGACGTACAGACTTCAGATTGGTCCGAGGAAAAAGGGAAACCATTAAAGTACTGGTTTGTAATTTTATTTTTCAAAGTTATGTAGAGAATCTTGATATTTTTGATGAGAAACGAGAGGTGGTCTTGCCAGCCCGAAGTGTGTCACGGAATTCCCAGTAAATTGATCAAATGCGTTCTGACGATGATGATGGCCTATCTGTCAGAAAATGTCTTACATCATCATCGCAGATATTTCGGACTACCTAAAATAAAGGTGCCACAGACAGAATCTACATTATTTACGTCATGTATTAAAATAATTGGACAAGCTGAAAAGTTGCGCAAACAATGCAGTCTTATCTGATTAAATTAACACTATTAAAAGCAGCAGCTTATAGCGATGGTAAAATAAATCGCCCCGTGAGATAAATTTGCGACGATTCTCCGCTTAGGTGTTTCGGATTTCGGAATAATAAATTCGTCATTAATATTTTGTTGTTTTCATTTTTTATATCATTAATATATAGAACGTAATCTAGATTCTAGATCTTTAGAATAATATGATATAGATGTAGAATAATATGATATAGATGTAGAATGATATGATATAGATGGAGAATGATATGATATAGATGTAGAATGATATGATATAGATGTAGAATAATATGATATAGATGTAGAATGATATGATATAGATGTAGAATGATATGACATAGATGTAGAATAATATGATATAGATGGAGAATGATATGATATAGATGTAGAATGATATGATATAGATGTAGAATGATATGATATAGATGGAGAATGATATGATATAGATGTAGAATGATATGATATAGATGTAGAATGATATGATATAGATGTAGAATGATATGATATAGATGGAGAATGATATGATATAGATGTAGAATGATATGATATAGATGTAGAATGATATGACATAGATGTAGAATAATATGATATTGATGGAGAATAATATGATATAGATGTAGAATGATATGATATAGATGTAGAATGATATGATATAGATGCAGAATAATATGATATAGATGAAGAATGATATGATATAGATGGAGAATGATATGATTTAGATGCAGAATAATATGATATAGATGAAGAATGATATGATATAGATGGAGAATGATATGATATAGATGTAGAATGATATGATATAGATGTAGAATAATATGATATAGATGTAGAATGATATGATATAGATGTAGAATGATATGATATAGATGTAGAATAATATGGTATAGATGTAGAATGATTATAATAATAAAATTTAAGTATTTGGTTTAAGTGGCGTAAGCTGCCAAAATTTGAACTTTTTTTTATAAATTCTGATTCTCAAGACATTTAGAGGTTTTAAAAGTCATTGACGTTGACGTTGCAAAGAGGAAAATCCAGTCAGTTTGTGTGCTGTACAAGCTGAAATAATATCCGAAAAGTAAACAAAAGCTGGGACGAATTTCAATTCAGTTAGTTACTTCGTTACTTAAAAACCAATATGACTTTAACTGGGCCAATATGACTTGAACTCGGCCAATAAGACTTGAACTCGGTCAATACAGTCCTACGGCTAATTCGAACTTGATTCATCTGCTGATATTACCCGGCCGCGAAGGTCGTACTCGGGAAATAACTTCCACATTCAATTAATAAAACCCTATACATCTTGTTCGACTTTGTTATGACCCATTTGTCCACCTTCACTTAATGTATTGTGTACTAATAAGCTTCTATGCTTCTATAATTGTATATATTTGTATTTCAAACTATTTGGAAATTAATTAGCATGACCTTGCTGGAAATCTATGCGTCGTCTGTCTTTGCTGGATCTGTTTGACAGACACAGCGGTTGCGACACTTTAACAGTAACCGTCTGTGGGAAGATCTGGACATTAAGGCATATCTGCCACAGAGGTTTCGGGATAATAAAATCGGCATCGATATTGTTGGGTTTAAGAGAATCGTTTATGGGCGTTCTGTTGTTCATACGCCCTTCACATTCTGCTTAGGGCGTATTGTTATCAGAAGGGTAACAACGATATATAAACCAACCAGGGTAAAAAACCAATAACCAATACCCTTCAGTGAAAGAATGATTATGTCCATGCCTTTTAGAACCGATAATCAAGAGCATATTTCTGTCCTCGAAAGGTCCCTTAGGCTATAGAGGGAACAATTTGTTAGACAAAGTGCTTCTATTTCATCAGAATGTCCAATGAAATAGCCTTATTTGGCAAGAATCCCCTGGGAGAATCGAATATCCGATCTCAAGTACATGATATCTCGGAAGTGTCTGGACACAAAGATCAAGTATTCCTGACAGCTAACTGCAGAAGCTCAAGTAGTTATTTGGACAATCATCTACCTGATATAAAGGATGTGATTAATTCGCCTACATTGATTGATTATTGGTTAAATGTCATAAAGATGCAACGGGCATTTTAGACAACTCCGCGAAAATCTACAGACCACTTCCCTAATAACATCAGCGGGTTCTTATCACAGGGTGTCATGTGCCTTTAAAGAAAGAGAAGGGGTCAAAACTATTGTCAAAGATTTACTCCAGACTAAGAGCACGGTTTCTCTCTCCCCCCCCCCCCCTCACCCTAATCTGGCCACTCCGCCTTATAATGGGAATAATCGTGAGTGTGGCGAAAACCATCAATCAATCAATCAATCTTCAGTTTGCCCCCCAGTCCTGCAAACTATTCTAAATCATCCATTGCATATGCTTCAGTCAAATACTTAACTGTATAATTCAATAGGCTTTAGTCCATAAAACAGTATATCCGTGAGGAATGCCTCGAAAATCCGGAAATAAAAGCCTTTATGTTTCTATACTAAGGCCTCTCGAAAGCAGTTGAATGGCTCTGTAGAGCTTGATACACCCCGCCTGGGATGCACCTATTTAATTGTCTTACAATTTTCTTTTGGATTCTGTGGCAACAGTCACGTATCATCCTGCATGTTGAGCCATGTTGATGCTACCCACGAATTAATTTAGATATATTGTATCCCCAAATGCTATCCTTATGTGGATTAGACATGTTGTAAAGACTTGGAAAACCGTTGGTTATTGATTTTGCACAATTTGTAGGATTTTTGTATAAAATTATTGTACGATTGAATCCCTGTGATACATTGGCTTCCTAAAGGAGGGGAAATCTCTAGAAATACATAGGGATTATCGTTGATAACAACCTTCAAAGTGCTTAAAACATTTCACGTCAATTACCTCCAGTGACCCTCAAGCTAATAAAAACAGACAGAAGTATGTCCTTTCAGTGACTTATCTGTGTAGCCATTTTTCCGTTTTAGGATGACGTGATGTTGGTGTAGCTATTTTTAGATCAATAATGACGTATTTTTACCGCTCTCTAACGTATAATGGTAGATTTAGGTCCAAAAAAAAACATGGCGACAAACTTGAAGTGGGAAGATTGTCTCCGAATGAAAAAATGGTGGCGGCCTTGTGAATGGCCTATGGAGCTTATTCTCTATTGTAACGCCACCTTCAAATTTCAATTGTTCGCTTACGAGGGGATAAAACATACATTGGACAGTTGTTTTGGACTAAATGAACTCTTTCCATCTAAACTACTCTAAAGCTTAGATTTTCTTTCCCTTTAAACGAAGCCAAATCTATGGGGATGACACTGCCAGTACGTTATAGAAACCAACTGGCTTTTAATATTTCCCGTACCATTGGAGATTTAGTTTCGGTTGACGTACATATTTATACGTTGGTGGGTTGCACTTATTAATTATATGGCGGCATTTCCAAATTTAGTGGACCTGAGGAAACTGGTCGTTTTGCCCTGAGAAAATCCAACTTTCCGCCAGTACCTGGAAAGTCTTCATACCCAACTACGGACTGAACCCAACACCGAGTACATGTATGTGTTTTATTCATCGGATTATAACATGTTCTATGAATAATTAGGCAAAGTTAACGTGTATTGAGGGTCAACCAAGAAAAGAATGTTTCGAGATGCTTTGTAGAAGTGATTGCTTGGACAAACTGTATTAAATAAATCTCTGCGATCTGATTTTTTCAAATCCTTTTACTGTCGTGACGATCGGAAATTATGAAAAAAGTGTGAATTTTGGTAGCTCATTCCACTTTAATTCATTATTATGAAATCATTGAAAGTTTTAATTCGAAAAACAAACTTTCTAATTTCTAATTTCGAATTTCAAAATCAAAACACAGACAGTCAAAATGATTTGTACTGACAGATGTTAACTAATGGTGTGTTTCCACACGTGCGTTGACGGATGCAATTGTTTAACGGAGAGAATGAAGTGTTTCCACGGACTTGCCTTAACACGTGCAATCAAGAGTGCAATCTGTCATAAGGTTACGGTCAAAACTCAAGGTCATATCCCTTATGACATTTTTTTTCGGTTTCGCGAAAGAATGTGAATGAGTGGACATCTACATGGGCAAGTTCGTCATGTAAGACAACTTCAAAACAGTATGCTCTTTTATATATACAGAAACACCTACCAATCCATATATATATATATATATATATATATATATATATGTTTAACTTTAAATTATACCTATATATGTTATTAACTTTAAAAATATATGGATATATATAAATAGCTATATAGCATGTAATGAGGTCCCTTACATTATATATATATAAAATTATTATATTTACATGTAATTCATATATAGAAAGTTTATGTCTGTGTTCGGGCTTCAGTCTAGTTTAAAAGTTTATTTGATGGGTTGACTATGGTCGTCTGTGTATTTTTTATATTTATTTATATTGCCGGGATGGCCACCGACAACCGACGACCGTCAATAAGCTGCTATCTGAAGTAGATGTAAATGTACCTGTCACATTTTAAATAATATATGTACTGGTATCATTTTCTATGGCTGGGATGGCCACCGACAACCGACGACCGTCAAGAAGCTGCTATCTCAAGTAGATGTAAATGTACCGGTCACATTTTAAATAATATATGTACTGGTATCATTTTCTATGGCTGGGATGGCCACCGACAACCGACGACCGTCAAGAAGCTGCTATCTCAAGTAGATGTAAATGTACCTGTCACATTTTAAATAATATATGTACTGGTATCATTTTCTATGGCTGGGATGGCCACCAACAACCGTCAAGTAGCTGCTATCTCAAGCAAAACAGTACATGTATGCTCTTTTATATATACAAAAATATCTGCACTCTGCAGTAACGTTTGTCATCTTTATATATATATACGTATCCATCTCTTTTTTTCTAGAGTAGACCTCACATGTATTTTTCATTTCTTCATATGTTTATGTTTATTGAGATCATTAAATATTTGCACTTCTGCTCTTCGCAGGAAGTTTGTGTATTTTTCTGATGTGCTGTTTCTGGCGCACCGACGACCGACAACCGCCGGCAGTAACTAACATATTTTTTCAAATAAATTGACTCATGTGGATAAGTCAATTTATGACAATAATTTTATGTATGTGTTGTTTTCAAAGCACCGACAACTGCCGCTAATTATTAACAAGATACTTCCGAAAGATTTAGTTGATGTGGATATATTCGTTTTGTGTTGACTCTAACTCACCGACGACCGACAACCATCGCTGAATCTTTAGCAAGTGACAAATGAATTATGGGAGTGAAATACAACCTTATTTTTCAAAACATATATAGGTTTGGATTGGTAGGTGTTTTTGTATATATAAAAGAGCATACTGTTTTGAAGTTGTCTTTTATGAAGAACTTGTCGGTATTACTTGCAATGTTGGGAACAATTGGCAAGTTCGTCATGTAAGACAACTTCAAAACAGTATGCTCTTTTATATATACAGAAACACCTACCAATCCATATATATATATATATATGTTTAACTTTAAATTATACCTATATATGTTATTAACTTTAAAAATATATGGATATATATAAATAGCTATATAGCATGTAATGAGGTCCCTTACATTATATATATATTAAATTATTATATTTACATGTAATTCATATATAGAAAGTTTATGTCTGTGTTCGGGCTTCAGTCTAGTTTAAAAGTTTATTTGAGTGAAATACAACCTTATTTTTCAAAACATATATAGGTTTGGATTGGTAGGTGTTTTTGTATATATAAAAGAGCATACTGTCTTGAAGTTGTCTTTTATGAAGAACTTGTCGGTATTACTTGCAATGTTGGGAACAATTGCATCAAAATCTCACAATAATGCTCCGTTGAACATGTTCCACACGCAAAGTGATGTCAAATTCGGACGTATCTATTGTGGTGTATAGGGGGGTTGCAGTTTATTTTGGTTAGTCGAGTAATGAACAAGTCTATGAACAAACTTAAAAATTCGGTGTGTCTCAGTAGCCCAACGGTATATGAAAAATGTACAAAATCAATCTATTTAATTCCGAACACTTTAATATTCTGCCGTATCAAAACCATATACAAATACCGTATCAGACAGCCCAAAAAGAAACAAACGCGCGCCAAGCTGCACGTCATCACGTAGTCTCGATCAAAGCATCTTCTCTAGCCAAGATAAGATCTGCATGTACCCATTCCGTATTTTACCTTGGTGGAATACTCCACTGAAACCCGTAAATCGAACAGCGCCCACTGGTGTGAATGTAAGAGTTGTCTGTCCTATACTTACAGAGTCTTGGCCAATCAAAACTCGTTACAAAAAAGTTCAAGGTGAACACAGCCACCATTACGTTATTTTTCATGTAAGTGCTCGAGGTTTTGTTTAACTACGAGAAGTTTTACTCACACAGTAAGTTTGTCATTGTAGACGCTGAAGGTTTTCAATTTTTTTTTAATTTTCTTCGGTTTAAAACATAATGATATAAGCGATTGCGGTGCCTGAGCGATTGCACGGCAGGACATTTTGGGTAGAGGAGATGATTTAAAGGCACACTTGCCGCGAAAGTCAGGAATATTGTTTACATTAAAAAAGAAAGTCCGTTTTCTGTATTTTTCCCAGACAATATAAGTTAGGAACTTTCTATTTTTACCAAAATTTAAAAGTTTGGACGTCACTTTGTATTTTTAATTTGAATTTGAAAATTTGAATTGTTAGGTGCCCGTAACGTAAACAAACCAAACTGCCCCCTATTGGCGATTTTATGTTTCAGCCGAGTGAGTGAACTAACGGCACAGTGTAAATTTACGTAGGCCTATTTATCTGAGAAATACAGACTGACGATCGGTTAACAGCGACTGTAAAAGCCTGCTGATAATTGTTTGAGTGTAAACCACAGATAAAAAGGCCTGAAATGAGGGTAATCCAACACGAAAGTTGACCGACACCGATCGTTGTTGTTGTAATCAGGCTTCGATTCTTCGTTTGTTTTTCACCCCATTTCTACATTCTAAAGCGAACTAGATATGATTTATGTGTCCTATGTTTAAGTTTAGTTGTATTAGTCGTAGTAAGCTCAATTGGTTTTCTTAGCAAATTTAAACAGGCTACGGCGGCAAGTGGGCCTTTAAGTTACCTATCCGTGTCTTTGGGAATGGAGACGACTTATCGTCATTGTAGGAAACCCTTTTCTCTTACCCACAGGGAAATTCTGACTTGATTACATGCCCCCTTAAGCTAGTAGAAATTTTTGATCGAATGGTCGAATTGGACAGTTCTTTTAAACCTAACCGTGAGGCTCGTTAAAGAGACGGTTAGCTGAAGTTGTATCAGATCTGGTTTTGAAACGAGAGATTCGTCACCTAAACACAGAATGCCAAGAGCTTAACTTTTTCCAACCTAGAGACCGGGCCATAGGGTGGTTAGGCAGAGTGAAACCTGACGTGAGAACAAGATTAGCTACCACCCATGAGACTCTTATCAAGTGACAAGAGGAAATAATTGCTCGTCAGCAAGGCCAAATTGATAAACTTTTGTTAGCTGCAGAGCGACCTCCTCAACATCCATCTGGCGGATATATGAAACCGTTTGGCCAGAGACAATACAGGGAACGCTGTTGTTGGGGATGTGGATCTTTAAAAAATCTTCGGAGAGACAACCCTGATTCCCGAGAACATTAACTTACAAAGTCTTCAGTCAGGGAGAATTTAAACTAGTATCACCTGTAGTTGCGAGCCACACTATGGGTAAATTTGATAAAGGCTCATTTTGGAGAAGACTGTAGGATCTTGTCCTGAAGCCGTGATAGAAGTTGAGGGAATAGGCTTGAGATGTTATTGAACACAGGTGCCCAAGTTTCAATAGTAACAGAGTCATGGTACAAAGAGAATCTGTGGGAAAGAAATCCCATTGTTATGATGTATTGAGTTGAATGTTGGAATGTTGTAAGTTTCCCAAGATGACATTCTTGGTAGCTAAAGATCCAGTGGACCCTGAAATTAAAGAGAGAAAGTGTGATTGGCTCAAATATATTCAGAGAAATGAGCAAGCAAACATATCTGAATATACCAGATCCAAAATGGCAGACTATTGTTTCCTTATATGAAGAAACGAAAGCGTTGAGTTAAAGTATCTAGAGAAAACCTGTCATTCAAGCTTGGTCGATTCTAGTAGTTGAAGGCTCTGTAAAACCCCCAAACAGTGGACCATTTACAGCTCTTGTTGAATGAATTGGTGCGGAAGTTCCAACTTTGCAGAACAGGTATTCTGATGTATTCAGCTCAGGTGAAGATGAGATCGGGTATTGTGATACAGTCGAACAACGAATAATGACTGAAGATGACGTACCAGTTAAAGTTCCTTAGCCAAGAGTGCCCCCTCACATGTGGTCGGAAGTTCAAAAATATTTACAATCAGCATAGACACTGGAGTCATACGTATATCCTCGAACCGTCTCAAGTTGTACGTGTTAGGAAAAAGACGGTAAACTGCGTTTATGCTGTGATTACCGTGATCTCAACGCAAAGACAAGGAAGGATGCCTATCCTTTACCACGAATAGAAGAGACTTTTGCATTCAGAGTCGACACAGGAGGTTTATATGAATATGTTAGAATGCCGTTTGGTTTCACAGGAGCCCTTGGGACTTTCATGCGCCTAATGGACAAAACTTTTGGAGACCAAAATTTCAGACCCTTCTAATTTACTTGTATGATATTCTCTGTTTTGGTAAGACTTTTGAGAAAATCCTTGATAGGCTTGAAATGGTTTTAAGTCGTTTGAAAAAATGAAATTTAAAGGTAAAGACTAAGAAATTTCAGTTGTTTAAATCTAAGTTGAGATACTTAGGATATGTTGTTTCTCAGGAAGGTATTCAACCTGACCTGGATAAGATATCGGCGATTAAAGATTGGCCCCAACCGAAAACAGATACAGATTTCCGATCTGTTCTTGGCATCACTGGCTACTATAGACGACTTGTCCAGAACTATGTAAGGATTGCATCACCTCTTCGTCAGTAAAGAAATCGAAGAGACGTAAGAAGAGTTTTTTCAACCCTAATGGTGTTACTGGCTGGAACAACGCTTATGACGAAGCAATGACGACGCTTCAAGATAAACTTGTCAGTCGACCTATTCTTGGCAACCCCGATTTTTCGAAAATGTTTGTGGTAGATGTAGATGCAAGCCATTTAAGACTTGGGGCCTGCTGAGTAAAACATCGAGAGGTATTCGTCCATGAAACTTGAACTTTTAGCTCTGGAGTGGGCTGTATTCGAGAAGTACAGGGATCTTTTGACGGTGCTCCTCTTAGTTATATACAAACCACACCCAAGCTTGGAGCCACAGAGATGCGCCGAGTCGGTCAGCTTGCCCAGTTTGGCATAAATCAGGAAAGGTTATTAGAAATGCAGACTCTATAAGTCGTAAACCCGAGCATTGCTCAGAATCTACTTGACTGGAAGAAATATCAGTCCATGTTTTACAACATTCACCCTTTTACCAGGAAATCTCCGAAAAGAAATTAAAGATTTAGTGGAACAAGTGTGGATGGAGGAAGTCCAAGCCAAACCTACTAGAAATCCATCAGACTCGTCAAACTTAGTTGCCTCGTGTCTTGCAACTTTGTCCAGATGTCAGACTTATACAATGATACCTGAGATATTATCTTCTATGCATGATTCTATGGGACACCAATGTGCGAAGATAATATTACATGTAGGTCTCTTGGAAAATAGATGTTATTGGCCATTCATGGTTCTTGATGTTAAGGAGTATTGTTCAAAGTGTAGTCGTTGCTTATTGAGCAAATATGGTACAATATATATAAAGACTCTTTTAACTACATTGTTAGCCCAAAGGCCATTGGATATTTTAGCTATGGACTTTACGGTGGTTCTCAAACCCGGTATCGGTAATATTGACAATGTTTTAGTTTTAACAGAGGTCTTCACCAAATACACTCAGGCTATCTCTACAAAGGATACCTCCGAAACTTGATAGAATTTGTCTAACAACTTAGTTGAACGTATGGAACCTCGACGTACGGCTTCTTGCACAGCAGGGGAGTTGGAAATACCCAAGATAGTTCAATCTGAAGCCACAGACAGGGATACAGGAGATATGACTTATGATCCAGTAGGGGAGTTGGAAATATCAAACAGGCGTGGGCATGGTAAGTTTGATGAATGACAATATCGAGACACTATTTTTAGCTGTTTTCTCACAAGCTTTAACAGACATATGTAAAAAAAATGACTATATTGTAATAATATACTTCAGTTCAAGAATGATAAAATAGGCCTGGTTGGATACCTACCTAACATGTGGGAAAGCGCCCATCGATGTGAGTGCAGCACGCAAAAGCTCCAGTCCAGTCCAGTAGAATATGAAGGGTCGTTTACATCATTGCCTCTTTATAATTAAACGAGAGTGCCGGCCTTTATACGAAGCATCCGTGTGTTAATATACTAGCTTCTATGTGGTTGATTTAGAATTTTTCAACGCGCAAACACGTATATTTTACCTAAGTCTGTTAATTATAACTATTTAATTTATGTCAAAAATCCTCATTTTATCAAGGAAAAAACAGTAGGTCTATGGTAACAATAGAGTTCCGTAGTATAATCTCCTATCTCCAAGACATTCAACTGGGTCAGAAAGTGGGAGGGGGGGGGGGGGTGCAAGGAAGTATTTTATTCTTATCTATCTTACTTATTTTACGCCTGTGGTGTTCTATAGTTGATATTATATTTGCAACCATTTATATAGCACCCGGGATGACTGCACTAAAGTAAAAAGATTCTTTAAAAAATGCAAGCCAGTCCATCATTTGATATTATAAACGCTCTACATGACGATTGTCGGTGGCCTTCGAAGCCATATAACAAACAAAACAATGGAATATATCTCAAGCACATATAAGAGTACAATAGATTTCCAAATTCAGGAGACTGCTATAGGCGGTGGTCAGTTGTCTCTGGCTTTTTCAGCAAAGGGTAAACATTGAATAACGGTAAATACATGTACTACGATTTCACTCTCGAGCAGAATGGTCGTCGGTTGTCGGTGGCCATCCCAGCAGGTAAAAAAGGTCTTATTAAGAATGAGGGGTACACATCCATCGACTTGGTAGGACACTGCAGCTACTTGACGGTCGTCGGTGGCCATCCCAGCCATAGAAAATGATACCGGTACATATATTATTTAGAATGTGACAGGTACATTTACATCTACTTGGGATAGCAGCTTCTTGACGGTCGTCGGGTTGTCGGTAGCCATCCCAGCAAGTAAAAAAGGTCTTAAGAATGAGGGGTACACATCCATCGACTGGGTACGACACTGTAGCTTCTTGACGGTCGTCGGTTGTCGGTGGCCATCCCAGCCATAGAAAATGATACCAGTACATAAATTATTTAAAATGCGACAGGTACATTTACATCTACTTGAGATAGCAGCTACTTGACGGTCGTCGGTTGTCGGTGGCCATCCCAGCCAAAGAAAATGATACCAGTACATATATTATTTAAAATTCAACAGATACATTTACATCTATACTTGAAATAGCAGCTTCTTGGCGGTCGTCGGTTGTCGGTGGCCATCCCGGCAATAGAAATAGAAAAAAACACACAGACGACCATAGCCAACGCATCAAATAAATCAATAAACTTTTAAACTAGACTGAAGCCCGAACACAGACATAAACTTTCTGTATATGAATTACATATAAATATAATAATTTAATATATATAATGTAAGTGACCTCTTTACTTGTTATATAGCTATATATATATATATATATATATATATATATATATATATATACGTATATATATATGTATATATATCTATATATTTTTAAAGATAAAACATATATAGGTATGGATTGGTAGGTGTTTCTGTATATATAAAAGAGCATACTGTTTTGAAGTTGTCTTACATGACGAACTTGCCTCTACATGGCCTATTCATACAAAATGTATTTGTAACGCAAACGTAAGTCAGTAAACATGAGTAAAAAAACTCACTCGGTGTTGTCTGTGGAATTCGAGCTGACAGCAAAAGGTCATCAGGTTCGGAAACCCCTTCAATGACGTCATGGTTAGCGAAATCCCTCGTCCGATGCGTTAACGCGTGCCACTCTGAAACTTCGGGGATTTACGTGCGTGAAATACCCTCTGATAGACTGCAGGTCATTTTGAATATGGCGACCAAATAGGTAGCCGTGATGCGTACAAATCCCAAATCCCCTTGAGGGCCCCACAAAAGTGTTTCCGTGATAATGTAAGGGACTGAAACACTCGGTTTGTTAACTTTCAGCCTCGATCAGTTATATAATTGAAGTATTTGAAGATTCCTGATATGTACCGAAACTGCGTCTGTCTACAACATGTGGTTTACCGGGCTAAATAAAATATATAAACAAATATCTTTCTAAATGATATTAGCATTTAATAAATTTATAATTATTTTTATTTTCTGTATTCGTCTGTAGTAAAACATTTTGATATTTACTTTCGACGCCATTTTTATTCAGCCCAAAAATACGGTGATTTACCGTATATAGAACGCAGACTGCCCGAGGCGTCACTCGGAACATCCTTCGGCTATCTTCGCTCGCTACCGGTCGGCTTTGACACGCCTCGGACAGTCTGCGCTTTAAATACGGTAAATCACCGTATTTTTGGGCTGAATAAATATGGCGTCGAAAGTAAATATCAAAATGTTTTACTACAGACGAAAACAGAAAATAAAAATAATTATAAATTTATTAAATGCTAATATCATTTAGAAAAATATTTGTTTATATATTATATTTAGCCCGGTAAAGCACATGTTGTGTAACGCAAAGAAGAGACGCAGTTTCGGTACATTCCAGTAATCCTCCAATACTTCAATTATAAAACTGATCACGCCTGAAAGTTAACAAACAGAGTATTTCGGTCCTTTACATTATCATGAAGACACTTTCAATGGGCCCTGAAGAGGATATGGAAATTGTACGTTACATGGCTACTTTTTTGGTCGCCACATTCAAAATGACCTGCAGTCTATCAGAGGGTATTTCACGCACGTAAATCCCCGAAGTTATCAGAGTGCCCGAGGCGTGTCAAAGCCGACCGGTAGGAAGCGAAGATAGCCGAAGGGAGTTCCGAGTGAACGCGTGCGTTAAAAACTATCGGACTGGCCATGGAAACTATCGCGTTTTTCTGTACTTCCCATTCTTTGGGGGAAATCGCATCCGTCAACGCACACGTTAACGCATGTCCGTGGAAACACACCATAACACCGGTCTGTTGGAAATTTCATTAACACACAGTCCTGTATCGATAATCAATTAGTTTACCACGAAACTTAATTAAACATTTATCAATAATTCGAATTTCAGAATTGAAATTTGGAAAATGGATTTTTGGAGATCGACCATTATGGGTTTAACCCGGTATATATAATCCTGTTCAAGGTTTCACATGCAATATATAATAATATAATCAAAGCCGTTCACGGTTTATGTATATGTCTATAGATGCATTGGTAGTGCGTTATGATTATCCAGCATGTCCTTTGTATAATTTGTATAATTTGAAATTTAAATTCCTAATTTCGAATTTCAAATTCTGAAATTCAAATGAGCCTTCAGGGCGTTTGCTCAAAACTAAGATGTAGAACGTTTCCTTAAAATCATAAAAGCTTATTTAGAGTTTTTACGGTGTCAAGTGCATGCGTTAATAATACAATTCTCTGTTACACGATTGATTGATTGGTTGGTTGTTTGGTGTTTTACGCCACGCTAAAGATTATTTCACTTATATGGTGGCGTTGCCAGTTTTATTGTGGGAGGAAACCGGGATCAATGCCCGGAGGAAACCCACGACCTTCCGGTGTTAACTGGCCACCTCTGTTACACGAAGGATACTTTTCAAAGCCACTTGCATTCACACTGCACCAGTACAGCTGATGAAGAAAACTGTTTCATAATATGTATGCCCACGGCAATCAAAGAAAACAGTACATAAGTGCGCCCTTACATGAACTACGTACATATGGTTTGGAGAAGTCTCCTTAGACGGGAATCATGCAGGCAATTTGCCCGTTTCATTGTCGCAGATCTATAGAAGTTGAAAATCAGATGGGGTCCTGATTGTCAAGAAGCACAAATCGCCCCAAATTTAATCTATGCATAGTAATATATATATATTTTAATTGCCATGTTTGTTCAACAATTTAGATCTTTGTAATACTTATTATAAGAAGAAAAATATGCTCAATTTCAATACAAGGTTTGTAAAATCATACAATTTGACATCACTTTGGTTTTAAGACACAGAACAAAATGCATATTTTCTCCTTGTTCATTTTGGCTGCCAGGGAGCTTACCCTGGGGGAATTTATAGAGACGATTGTTCTCAAAGTCAATCAATTCGACCGGAAATGCTAATGAAAAGTATTTTATCACCAGGGGAAAAGAAGCTATTTTGAAAACAGTATGTTTCACACTGTTTCCGTGTATTTCAGACAGAATGGTTCAGAGTGGAGGGTCGTTAGACCTAAAATTGAGAGTTTCATTTGCCCGATAGGTCTCTCGAGGCTCCGCATATCCGGAAATCAATCTAGGGCCTTAATGGGAATAAAAGAAAGAGTTTTCAAAGATGTCACAAAAACAGTACATAATCCTGGCTTAAACCGTTGAATTGCGATGTTTGTGATTTTCTGTAAGGAGAAAATATACTGAATCTCGATCGGACTTTTTCCGTTTTAAAATCAGTGCGGGAAAATCGTTCCTGTCTATCAAGACAATTAACCTGCAATGACAAAACGTTTTAATATAAAATATGATAAAAACGGCTAATTGGCTAAAACCATAAAATAAATATTTTTCGTATACATATATACTGGGAAATTGGCAATTTTCACTCTTTAGATCTTTCAAATAAAAACAAGAAATTTTTTAGTATAAAGAAGATAATTAAAGTTTTGTTTTCAATTGGTTTGAAGTCAGGAAGCACTCCGAAAGGGCATCTCAAGTTTGACAAGTATTATCCAGACGATTTGAAAGTGGAGCTGATTATTCCTAATAAACAAGGCGCATTTACCCCCAAACCGACCTTGTCTTTCTTGATTGTCAATCAATGGGCTGAGCAGAAACCCGGCTATTGATGTATTTACGATCAGTTGTGACACAGCCTAGCCCATCAATCCATGATTCTGACCAAGGACAGAGCATTGTCAATCACAGTTGTCAAACTTGACGCCAATTCTATCAAAACTGGACCTCGCTAGTGTAGATGTTCAGCAATTTACTATATTCGCATATACCAGAAGCAAAATAACTGTCAGCCGGAGTGCGCCGTATTTCTCTAAATTTCGATTGATGCTGGATGTCATAATTGGAAACTTTGACTATATTACTTTTTAAGTGACATTAGTGCCAAAAATTTAGCGTTGTTCATAAATTCAGATAGTTAAGAGAAGTTGTGCGTTTGAAATCTCTGAAAACAGAGAGATTGATTATGGAAAAAAGACATCGGTGAAGCCAGTAACCCGCACAAAACGAAGATATGTGCTAATAACGGACGAAATTCATATTCGGCGTGTTTGAGCAGGCTACATTTTAAGGATTTTGTTTATGAAAAATACCTCCAAGTACATCTCTACGTTTGGTACCAGCGGAAAATTGATAAATTCTTGATAAAACCCTCAGATTCTGATTCTGTATCTAAGAATTGTTATCAATATTTAACAGCTCATGTCGTTTTGTCTTTTTTGTCAATAATAAGGTAAATCATTATTCAGGGGATTTTAGAGCATGCAGTGTCCTGGAATGCAAGTTGTGTATCGATTGTAAACTTAATTAAACATATCAAATACCCATTTATATGTGAGTAAATCTCGCAATTAGCTAGGGTGAATCGGGAATTTAAGGTCGACAAGCGGGGCACCATACATCTTATGAATATTTAATTACATGGAAATGAGGTATGGTAAAAGCGTCAACACAAGTCGTGAACACTACATTACTTACTCTTGTTCAACAAAGCACCTAAATATAGAATATATCCTCTTTTTACATGGGGTTTCGAAGTTTAACAGATACTATCAACATGTAGTTTGATTTTATACAGTGATTCCACTTCTTGCTCAGTAATGTTCACATTTTTCATAGTACTTCTACTAAATAGAAAAAAAAGGTGGTAGGTTGATTTTTTCATCAAAAAGCTTCTATGGAAATTTCCGATATGTGTTTTCTGATATTTGCATTGACGTATAAAGTCCTAACCAGGATCCTTCCCAAACCACCTGTGATGTCCAATGGTGATTGCAATCAGGTTTATTCTGTCCATGATTGGTACATTGTAGGTAGTTACGGGAGAGGTAGTTACGACGGATGAATGGAAATAAAGTCATAGTCAATTGATGTGAATCTCAGACTGGATAAAATGTAAAGAAAATAAACGAAAGTAAGCACCTTTTTTGCTCGATACCGGTTCACTTGACTTATCTAATTACAATAATCCGTTGTAGGTTTTATTTCAGTGAGCTGAAAGCGTACTAATGCACATGCTTTAAAAGACCTTTTCATTTCCAACGAAAACAAATCATGTCTACTCCCAATATGACTCGATTGAGCCATTTCACTACATTGACCCTATTGCAGTGTTCGTTTTGTATTAATAATGCAACATACTTTATCACCTATCACCACCAAGAGTTAATCGGGGATTTAATGTGAAATATCCGAAGGCATAAACCTGATAAATATTTATCAATATTGAAATAAGATACAAAATATAGCATAAAATTATAACGACACACCTCCCAATTGATCTTGTCATGTTAATGGGTTCCGCCTTTGAACGTCACCTAGGCATGTCCATGTAGACGTTGTCCTCCTCCCTCTGGGATTCCTTTGATTACGATGCTTAAGTGCATTTGGAATTAGTTTTGCAAGATTCAAACCAAAACTGTGTCTAATTGGCGACATTTTGTCTTTTGTTTGCCCCAAAGACCATTCAAAAGTATTGGTACCGGGGGATAAGAATTGGCCCACAGCTTGCAGGCAAGCTTGATCGAATGGGGCGACTTACCTGTGGCAAATTATTAAGTTGTTACATTTTTATCTTTTGGTATAGACCGATTCGCTTTTAAAACTAATTTTACCCGGGCAATATCTCGGTT
Organism: Lepidochitona cinerea; assembly: GCA_963971465.1. Lineage (NCBI taxonomy): Eukaryota > Metazoa > Mollusca > Polyplacophora > Chitonida > Tonicellidae > Lepidochitona > Lepidochitona cinerea. The sequence goes on along the minus strand of OZ020551.1, from coordinate 82,504,356 downwards.
ATTATTTTGAGGAAATCTATTATACTTTTTACCAAGCAGCTCTGCTGCGATGTTGGTATTTTAAGAGTTACTGATTTTATTTTTTGCAAATCGTCAAATTGTCCGGTTATTATTTCGGGTAAAATTTTGAGAATTGGTTTGGAACATGGTTAGTATATACTCATTGTTTTGTTGTTGTGGAGTACAACTTTTCCTCTGGGTTGTTGGTGTTTTTACAGCTTTTGTCCTCTGTTTCTGCAGATCGTCACAATTCCATATATCTTGTAACATAAATGATATAAATTGCTTTGAGACCTGATTGGTATATACCCGCCGCTACAAAGCAGTTTTACGTGTCATTGTTTTCGGAATGTTGATATATTCTAAAAGTTATTTCCCTTCATTGGTTTTTCAACAAATTTGTTGAGCACACATCTTTAATTGGGGATCGGAGATCATCCATTAGTTTTACTGATACTTTTGCTACATCATATGGCATTTAAAAGATAGAATAAGACAAGCCCATTGTTAAAATACACAGAATGAAACGATCAAATTACTTTGACCGATGCTAATCAATGAAGTATTGACATGGATAAATGGAAAGTATAATCCAGGAAAAGTGGATAATATTATACACAATTTAGACGCAAACACATAAAAACTTATATTTTACTTATATAACAACGTGGCTAAAGTCGTATGGGAAGAAGTGTTAAACCAATTCAGTGATTATTTTCAAATTTCTTGTGTTAACAGTCTTTGGTAGTGCCATAGACGACTTTATGTTGCAAAAAACACTCGAGCAAGATAGCGGTCTCATCCCAAAGCTTAATTAAAGGGGCGGAACATTTTTTGTTGGAATTAGTAATAATAACTCTTCATCACATATGGACAGCATGGGCTAATCGGGGATATAATGGTGATGAATTGAAGACATAGACCTGATAAATATTTATTAATATGGAAATAAGACACAAAGTACAGCATAATATGGAAATCACACGGGACCCAGATGTCTTATCAAGGACACCTAAATGGGTAGATTCGGACGTCACGCACAGTTAAACTTACACACGTTGTATTATTTTAATCATTCTTTCTATAGCCATTATTCATTTAACAAGTTAAGCATTTGGTGTTAGTTTTGACAGGTTCAGTAGTCTCCCGAGAGATTCGCGATATCCGGTGAAGATGACGTTTTAAGATGACGTCGTCAGTTCGATTGACGTTTTTTGTTCTACTACGTTAAAACTGAGCGTTCCATTCGAAAGATAAAGGCTCTCCACATGGACAATGGCAGCGCCGGTAACAGGAAATTTGTGGAATTCTCACGATACTATATCCTTATCGTGTCCTCAGATTATTACATATCTTATGGAAATTTGAACAGAAAATCAGATTGTGATATTTAATGATATGCGATCGTATGACATTTGAAGGGCCGCGTTTGTTGTTTTTCCACACCCCATTCACCTGGAAACGAAACATTACCAATAATATTGTCTTGAAATCGACGTTTTATTGTTCTAAAGATCACACACTCCTTTGCTGGAAATTCTGAGATGCCCCAAGGACCGTTAAGCTGAACATACATCTATCAATGTTATTGCAACCCTAATAGTTGACCGGAAATCCGTCTTTTTTGCAATACATCATTTCATACTTACTCAAGATTCGGCTGGCCAGGGTGTTATGTTGCACCCTTTATTACATCTTTGGAATTTCCGATTCACAATAACATCTAGTTTTAGCTCAATTAAATGACCAATTACTGACTATAGTGTTCTATCTTCTATAAGGATCTTAGTATCTCGGTTGTTTTGAATTAAAAAAAACTTATCCCAATAAAATTGTAACATCATCTTCTCGTTGTCGATGGAATTAATTGTATTACAAGTAAACCAACAAGCAATCCATCAATTTACCTAAGGAAATTAAATTCTATCTCTCATTGAGATACTCATCGTTCACTTATTTGCTTAAGGTATGGTTCGTTCCTGTTTGTTAAAGTGGCATGAGCTGCCAACATTCACACTTTTTTCATAATTTCTGATCGGCACGACCGTAATAGGATTTGAAGGCCATCAAAAAACTAAATAATAGGACAAATTTGGAATCATTCCATTGATAAGTGTGTTGCTTACATCTATTTGAAATATACTGATTATCAATATCATAAAATTTCAGTATATTTTCGTTATGTTATGATCAAATATTTTAACAGACTTATCTGTAGTTTTACTGTCTGATGTAAGGTCTAAAGAAACATTTTGCCACATTTGGCCTGTTAAGGGTTCTCCTGAATAATTCCCCATTCATTCAACGTTACATTTGTACCTGGAATCTCGCGAGACTGTAATATCAGCCTTTAACGGGTTATATTGTACATTATTAATTGACTGTGGAAGTTATTACTCGAATACGACCTTTTCCGCTGGGTAATATCAGCAGACGAATCAAGTTCGTATTAGCCGTAGGGTTGTTCAAGTCATATTGGCCGAGTTCAAGTCATATTTGCCGAGTTCACCGAGTGCGGCTGAAAGACGCAATTGTAACATGTGATGTCACAGAGTTTTACAGACGCAGACGACAGATGTTGATTTCAAAATGTCTACACCAAGGTCTTATTGAAGGGATATTAGAGTTAGAAAAAAAAACTACTGTAAGTGAATCCGATTGCCGTTTTAGGACAGCGGAAGAGGAAGAAACTTCTCTACTGATCCAGGAACAAAAAAGAGCGCAAAAAAGGTCGGACGTCATTTTGTTTAGGGCATGGATTAAATGTTCAGTGGGCGACCTCCTGTTCAACTTGACAGCTTGCATTAAGTTAACTTCTACAGTCTATTAATAAAAATATTATGAATCGAGTGTTTTCGTATTGCCTTGGTATTGGCCTTCGGGTGGTTGTATTGACCCTCGGCCTGCGGCCTCGGGCCAATACGGCCACCTTCAGGCCAATACCAAGGCAATACGAAAACACTCGATTAATAACATATAGTAGCTAAGGGTAGTTTCTATGATGGTTTATACCTTACCGGTATGTTAAGGGTTTACAGTTTGAGTGAGTTTGATGATGGCCTGATATAGATTCTGTATATGTGGTATTGAATGGAATGATGCTTTGAATTTAATATGGCCCATCAATCTAATTAAAATCAAAATCTAAGAGTATAATGACTGATCATTTCGTCCGTTGACTATGGTGTGTTTAGGTCCGACACTGCAGCGGTTGGTTTCCGCCCCCTGGCGCTATATATTCTATTATGGGCATCACTGAGATACTCATATCAGTGGTATAACTATTGCTTCGTAAATAAGCCTCTTTCGAGTTTGGCTAAAACCCCGCGAGGTCACGCGAGAAATGAGTTTAGGGGTATCAATGGTATAACTATTGCTTCATCAATAAGCCTCTTTCGAGTTTGGCTAAAACTCCGCGAGATCACGCGAGAAATGAGTTCAGGGGTATAACTTTCACGGACTAGCCGTTCATTTAACATTGGCGTCTATGGTGATCGACGGTTATCGTGTGGTTTTGTCTTTGATTCTTTATTTCTAAATCATTTCTTTAATTTATTTTTTTGTGAAGCACACCAGAAGCTATCTGTTGCGTTTTTGTCAGTTGACTGTCAATAACAACATTTATATCGCGTGGATACGTTTCGAAGTTGTCAAAAACCAACGGTGAAAACACAACAACGACGTGTTGTTTTTGTGTTAGAAATAATATTATTTTTTTGTCCGTCAAAAATAAGTATCTAATGGATTTGTATATGTATTGATATGTCTCAGAAAAAGACTTTTGTAAAACGTATAGATTGTAACCTGAGAATCACAGACATAACAACAGGGTTACAGCCGATCTCCATAAGCACTAATGTTAATCCGACAGCCGATCGGTGATCCCTAAACACAGGTCTCGCGTGATCTCGTGGGACTTCCACCAATGGAAGGAACAGCCATATTTTTAGATTCCACAAAGCAGTCCTCTGAATAGCCAATAAATGTTAACAAAACTTCTGTTTTTATTCAATATGATGATAGTAGATTCCCCCCTAAAAGTTTCAATTTAATTTTGTTTTTGTCAAACTCAAGTCTCGACCAAAATATTTGACAAGGTTGTATTAATTATCGCCCTTGGAGCCAGGAACAAGATATCCGTGAACTGCGAAATTGACACCTTTATAGATCGTCTGCTTAGAATTCCTTTCAGTCTGATTGAGTCAAATCAACAGATCCACCTCATACAGGCAGATAAGCAAATTCTCTACATTGTGTGGCTTCAATAGCACCACGTATCAAAATATCCACGGTGAATAGCGGCAACAAAGTTCAGATCTATTATCGTAAGAGGTTAAGTAGTCCTCAAACGCACTGACATATACTCATGTGCAGAGACATTATATCTATTGTGCTAAAACATCACAATTTTCTTCATCGCTCAATGTAATAATTACTCACTAGTATGGCGTACATCATTTATGCGAAGGAACGCACCAATAAGTTAAAACAACCAACCAACCAAGTTCAGATCCATATAGTTATTTTATGAAGCTTTTAGATTCCTTTTAAGCAGGCTCAATATTTCAAAAGTCTGATCATAGTTGTTTAGCTTGAATATGAATAGCTCTTTAAGAGTTAAAAATATGATAAGTACCATTATGTTAAAAAAAACATATCACGGATATCATTAAACTGCATGTCACTTTTTTTGCAAACATCGAGAAAATAGGTAAAATGCATAAGTGACCTTACTCTTTTTTTCTCAAAATGTGTCTCAATAGAAAAAAATTAAGAAGATATTCTATCACACGAGCACGCCGGTCTCATTTGAAACAGACGATAAATAGAGCAACCAGTTTGAATCCCCCGTAAAAAAATTGTGGTTTACTTAAACATTAATAAAGAATGTATTCGGAAAGACAACTTGCATTAGAGCAAATGATAAATGAGGTTGCCAGTATCTATGTTTACTACCCATCGTCATGGGGTTATCCTGGCCTCTGCAGTCGCAACCAAATATATTAGCACAACAGATTAGTTTTGGTAATATTGTTTTAGTTTTGATAAGGTTGGTAAATTGTAACAGACTTTTATCATGTTTTAGTTGTACATCAGATACATTTCTATGCATTATTTTACTTTGAACACTCAATTAACCTGTTACTAACCATTAATTTTACTGCATCTTCTTGAATGCGATGTTTGTTACAGCAGATCCAACAGCCTAGATATTACCAGCTCGGTCAATCTAAAGTAACATTGTAATCGTTATTTATTATTATTTATTAGGATTATTTATTAACAGGGCTATCTTTTAGTTGTTTACCCTTTAATTGATTGACGTTCTGTTTTTTCTTAAAATGACACGACCGAAATTCTGTCTGTGTTCATTTATTTCGATTGTCAAGTTCAGCATTTAAAGTACCTTGGAAAACCAAAGGATTGACGTTTACAAAAAAATATTGGTATTAAAAGCCAGTAACCAGTATGAAAGGGTGACATGTGCTTACAGCGAGCAAAATTTAAATAGTATGAGCATATTTTACATTATCTAGAAGAAGCCAAATTTACATAGAAACGTATTTGGCGTACATCATTCATACGAATGGATGCGCCAATAAGCTAAAACAACCAACCAATATAAAAATATATGATGGATGAAATAGCATCATCCTTTTCAAACTAACAATGAATTCCGGATAAAGAGACACAGACAGCTTGTGTAGATCAGCATATCGGATGTTTGCAGAAGTGTGCTTCTAAAAGTAGATTTACGTGACGTATTTGAAACATTCCAAAACGCTTCCTGCTAAAACATGTTACACAGTTTAACGCATACCGTCATGCTTTATGCCAAACAGATCAATTTCGAGCACGTGACTTGATAACATTCTTTGCAGAAAGACTGAGGGAAAATCTGCCTTCTCAAAATTTGTGAGAAATTAACTGCATCAAGATAAACCAAAAGTACGTTGACAGTACGTCGGAAGTTCTCTATAAGAAACTAAAGACATGTTTTCGTGACTTTCTTATTGTCTTTTGCCAACGGTTTTTTTTCTCACGTAGATCCACTTTAATTGATTAAGTCGGTTCTTTTGTTGCTTTGATATACTAGATTAAAATGGAATAACTGGGCTAATCGTTTCGGCCAAACATCCCTGAGTCTGACCATGTATGTCGACACAAAAAAATATCATTTTCCAAGGTATACAAGCCAAGTTATACCAGAGCAGGTTTGTTGCAAGTGGCATGAACTGCCAAATTTCAGGAAAATGTCGTTCGAAAACTGTATTCATACATTTTTTATTTCAACATGAATCCTTTAGTTTATCAAGGTACTACAAACGCTGAACTTCTGTTGACAAACGGAATCTACGAATGAAATCCCGAATCATGCCACTTTTAAGCACATCACCTCAAACAACCAATCGATGTGTCTAATGGCTGTAACGATCACACACACCCGTTTCTTAAAGTTATATTGGGAAACATTTAACCTCAAGAGTGTCGGCCAATTTTATACGTAATAACCATGATTTATTGGCGTTCAGCAGCACCACGTTTTTTTCTAGTCTTTCACCATCTCCATTTAGAATTTAAGAACTATTACACCGGTAAATGTTTTATAGGCAATTGCTATATTCTTTAGAAACAATCTGAATCCAGATCACAAAGCTTTTTTTCACATAGGTTGATGGATTTATGTTTACGCCCCATTCAAAATTCTTTTACCTGAATGGTGGCGTTGTCTGGTTAATTGGGAAGAGAACATCTGGATTATCCTTCAGAGGAAACCGCTGACTTTCGGCAAGTATGTGGCAATAATTTCTCTATTGTGTGAAGTCCCCTTCAGATTTCTCTTATGTATGTTTCTTTAAATTCAGTTGGATTCGACCTCTCGACTGAAGGCCTGTTTTCGTGTAAGCGCCTCTCATACTATTGACTGAACGAACCAGGTCACTAATGACAGAGAGCTTAACTACAACATATATTTATGAACAATAAAACATACAGGCACAGGGGAAATCTTCTTGTCTAAAATAAATGCATGTACATGTTAGTTTCAACATAGTAGGTGGGGTTGAATCCCAAACATATCGTCTACTCTGTTTGATAATCCTATTTATTTTTTCGTACTATGTAAGGCTTTCAACGTCGTTCATCAAAATATCCCTGGTGAGGTGGGACAAAATGGTCCAGATCCACAGCGAATTGACCCTTCGCAGACTCCGCCCCTCACGAGCGAATCGACCAATCAGCTTGCCGGAATTCCGCCACACCTCCAGCTCCTGACCGACCTCGGACAAACAAAAGCGAAAAATGGCGATCGAATAATGCTATGCGTGTCAAACGGGTTCTTCTGAAATGACGTTTATCTGCTATTTACTTTTTGTCACGGCAAAGTATAAAGTCGGATGATGATCATTGCTCATTTCCACACCAAAAAGAATGGTTACACACTGTTGTTAACGGCTGTTACCCTCCGACAGTCGATATATTCCGATCGTAGGGTAAGCTACCGTCCGGTAGCGGCGGTACAATCAAGGAGTATAGATAGTTTATTTTAGTATTTATAATTATACTTAGGGTACGGTAGTTTATTTTCACCGCGATCCCGTAGCTAAAGCCACATTTTATATTGCCTATTTTTCGCTGTCGAAAGTGGATAAAAACTTTTAGTTTTACTAAGTTTTAGAATACCCAAAAAATGCGAAGACGTGACGGCCTACGGTAAAAAAATGGCACTTCGAGTTAGATTTAAACGAAAATCTATCGTCTGTGAAAAAAGATTCAGCTTAGACTATATAGGCTAATTTCATATGAACGGAAGAGTAAGTTTTGGTGAGGTTGCCATTTTTCCTATGGACTGTGGGTATCACATACCAGTACGTGAAAGGTACACAATTTGTACAAATATATACGAACATTCACTGATTCAGATTGTGAGGTTTTTCAATACTTTGTTTTGTTGTTGGGCATGCCGAGAAGGTACTAGTACTAGTGACCTAAATTTAATTAAACTTGGCAAACACCATCTAGAGGGAAATAATCTTTAGCATGCCGAAAATAAAACATCTATCAATAAATCTGTCCATCAATCTAAAGCTCACAGGATGGCGGCCAACTAAAATATACCAGGATCTTCAGGAAGTCCAGCAGCCTTTTAGATTGTATTTGTAGGCCTGTCACTAAAACCTCAGTTAGATTTCATCTATGGAATCTACACTTTGGATACAATGCTGAGTTTGTATGCACAAGTTTTCAAACTGGTGACCAACAAAATTAATACAAAGAAAAACATATCACACAGATTAAATTTAATTATTTCCCTCCTCTCCATAGTACATATATAAAGACATACTTCCTTAAAGTGGTATGAGCTGCCAAATTTCACACTTTTTCCATAATTTCTGATCGTCACCACAGTATTATGAGGCCTTGAAGGCCATCGAAAAACTAAACGATTGGCGTTAGAATGAGGAAAATTCATACGGTATGTGGTCTATACGAACCGGAATAGTGTTCGGAAAGTAAACAAAATTTAAATAACCGGGACGACCATTCATTCATTCTGAGCCAAAGTTAGTTCAAAATAATACTTTATCGTACATTCTCGAGACTAAACAGCTTCTGAATTATACGTCTTGAGAAAAATAGCCGATAATTTCAACATTCTGTTTCAACGTCAAAATATCAACATTTTGGCAGCTCATGCCACTTTAAGCATGGTTAATGCATATCTGCCTGATTGGATTTATGGTATTTATCATACCCGGTACTCAACTTTATTTCATGCCAACAAAGTCAAAATAAAAATCAGTGAATTCAAAACAAAAATATATTTTGCATAAAATCGAGATTGGATTGAATTATTTCAATACTGGTAAACAATTCAATCACAGAATGGAGAACAGTAAGTATATCTTGACAAGTATTTATGTGAAATGTTCAGGATGTTGAATCAGCTCTACACCTTATTTATTCTGTTGGCAAAATGTCTTTTAAATATTTGGGAGCAGTTTTCAGACAGGGATTTCTTTATGAATTGTTGAAATGTACAGAATCTGGTTTTCACAATTATGGCTTTTGCATTAAAAACGTTCATAGAAATTAAAAGTCAGGTTATATCTTGAGACCAGTCATGAATATGATGCCTCGTCTGAGTCTCCTAGAAGAACACCTCGCCGGTGATTCTGTCTGTAAGCGTTCTATAAACTGAAGTCTTCAAAAGGAAGTTTTTGTTGATACTCAATCCCTATTAGCTTTGGGGTTTTAAATTTTGGAAAACTTGAGACCGTCAAATTCTCCGACCTATTTTGGTATTTAAGAACACTTGTAAGTTGTATTTTCCTCCACTTTCCTGCCACAGTCTCTGTGTTTTACAATATTGTACTTTGACCCGAGGCACCTCTTGTTTTAGGGAAACGTCTCCTTTTGGCAATACCAAATTAGGGACCTATAAGAAATAAAAAGCAAAATAAGCAAATTACAATTGTGCTCTGATATATTAAATGTAATTTTTTTAAAGTTGGGCTCAGCGACTATGTAAGTTTAATCCTTTGGAGTTATTATTCTGTAATATCACATATCGACAATAATATATAATTTTGGAGTATTAATTTTTAAATTATGACTGACATTAACACAAATGTTGTGTTGAGAGTATTCATTCAATTATAAGTTTTATACATCAACACTAACACTAACGGCTGAACGACCTAGTTCTCATAATACGATACTAATATATTTACTATGCAGACCAAATGACTTACAAAAAACTTGATTAGTAAGAGGAAAAACTGATGAAACTCTACGAGGCATATCTTAGCAGGATTACAAATACCGGTACAATACATTGACAGTTGTTGTTGTATCGGTATCAACCATTTGACGCATCGTCACTAAGCCGTAAGCGAACAGCATAAAGTTTAAGTATTTAACCAATGACTTAGAATACATTCATTATCATTCTTGTAATCTACTTACCCAATCGCACATCTACATAGCGCCACTATCAGATGTATATCGGTGGTTGAAATCTCATGATTCACTTTTTCGTACGACGGAGTAATCATCGAAAACACCTTCACCTTGCCGAAATACTCGAAGGCACATGGATTTCACTCGCTGTGAACGATATTTTCACCCGTACATCGTGCATATATAGTCCCCAGACAGTTTTATTATACAGTCGTGCGCTTCTGGAGAACTGCAGACAGAAAGTTATCGGTAAGAACCGTGCACAGTTCAACCAACAACTACACTAGCGGCCATGTTTTGATCAATGTTTGTCCGAGGTGACCTCATTAGCATAAGTAGGCGGAGCGTCGCGTAGGGTCAATTCAATTTCATTAGTGTTTTTTATTGGCAAACCCCTTAAAACCTACAATTGGCCACGATCGTTAAACGCCATATCTTTTAAAAAGCATTCCAATTACTCGGGTCGAAGTAAATTAATCAAGAAAGTTCATTGACAAAAAATACCTAACATATTTAGGGACAAACACTTGGTTTCAGATAAAACAAGTAATAAACCTTCAACTAAAAATGGTTTAGGTATGAGGTAAGATTAAAACGATGTTATAGATTTTGGTCGTAATTTCTTTATTTTGAAATTGCTATCATAAATACACACCCGTTATATAACAAAATACACTCCGTCAGAATGAAAATAGATGGCTTCTTGCCATCTGTGTTAAAAGCATTCGAATTAATAGAGACAATCTTGTTTATGTGGGTGTGATTTCCAAGACAGAACGTTAATATTACTGCCGACAAGGTATGTTTTCGGGACGGGTTTTACCAATGTAAATAACTGCCTAAATTTGTTTTGACATTGAAACGAGTGTATTTATCATATAGATCTAAAAGTTGTATTTTTTCACTGATCGCATGCCCATATATGATTCGATTAAAGTTCGATGTTATATGATTAAGATTAAAATTCAATGTCACTGGGATTGTTATTCTACCCTTGATCATCTTGTTATATACTAGTTTCGCCATCTGTTGAATCTGAACGTCACGTATCCGGGATTTTCCTGTAATTATGAATTATGCCAAGCTATGCAATTTCTATTAAATTTTATCATACGTTTGGAATTTGCCTTCGCTATGGATATAACAGCGAATGAATCAATATATATGTAATTGTTTATTGAGCGAAGCTGTGGACGTGTCTGGAAAAGATTCCAATATATCCACGTAGGTCCTCATTCTATGATTTAAAAAAAATATTGCTTGTGACGATCGTCTCACGCGGAAATACATCCTAATAGACGATTTTTAATGTGTGAGTTTTTTTAACAGCTTTTAAACTCGAAATTAGTATCGTTCGCAAACTGTTAATAACTGTATTGATAGCAAGCCAATTCTTAATTTTAAACTCAAACCGGTATCGTGAGAGAAATAGTTTTATAGCCTATTTTTGAGCAAATTTACTTCTACATATATGTCTTATGTTTTATGATGATGTTATCGTCGCGATAAGACTGAAATAATGTTGAAAGCGACGTTGGCCATTCTCGGACTCACTCACCCACAAAAACAAAGTCGCCAAACCTTACTTACGCTCGACACAAACAGGATAAAGCTGGAGAGGAGCTTCTCCAAACAAACTTATTCCTTTGAAGCATTGCATCAATATTTCCCATACAACTGGTGTACCTCAGTTTTGCAGTAAATCAGCGTTTGGACACACATGACCAATGGGCTCTTAGTTCCGTTGGAATAAACATCGACACGGTCACGATATATAAATATATGTTTCAACAGTATGAGTAGGAAGACATTTTACTGACATGAAGATTAAAATATTACAGCCGAGTTGTAAGTTTCAATAAGTTTTAATATTTGTATGTATGTCTTTCAAACGTCTAAAAATATTGTAAAATTAATTAAGATATGGCCTTAATTATTCTCCTTCAAATAGTTTGGGCTGGTGACAAAATGCAATGATAGATTAATTAATCAATGAAATCAACATTTAAACTTCGGGTCAAAGTTTATACTTAAAATCAAAAAGTTGTCAAGTTAATTTTACGTTCTCTTTCGCGGCACAGGCATCAATTTGAACGGATAGATCAGTCATTGTAGCTAACTCTACGGCGATTAGATAGATATCTCTCTGTAAATATCACAAGCTGTAGCTAATGGTTATGTCTCAAAGAATCTTATCTTCGCTCAGAAGCTTAGGTTCCGAATGTTGATTTTTAGCCGACCAACACTGTGGAACATTACCTTGTTCTGTGGAAATGAATCAACTCTGTGATCGAATCGCTGTTTTCAACAAATCCGTGATAATTGCACGGATGTAAAACGTTTTAGCCAATATCCATTCCAAATCCTCTCTGATACTCTTGGTTGATTGCTCTTTACACACATTCTGTGAACGTCTTGCAGTGTGTGTATTTAATTTTCTTTTATTGTTCTTATTTATAACATACTTGTTTGATATTGTCTATTTTTCAATGGTGGATTGTTCTGAGTGAACAATTCCATGTATCATAGATGAAGCTGATGTCAAATATAGACGAGGATGTTTGGTGTAGTTTCCATTGAGTATCCTTCTTTTAGGAAAACAATAGGCAAGTTGAACGTGTGTCTCGTGTTACAGTCCATTCCATACCGACCGAATAATGAACCATATCCACAGTTGATGTGTTGTTTTCCATCGTTCTTGGATGTTGACCAAAACAAGTAGATGGTAATCGATGATATTGTTGTCTATTAATTACAAAATACCCTTGATGTTACCAGATCAGGGTTGCATCAGAGTTTGATAATGTCAAACGCATTAACAGCACAAATTTATTTACGTTGATACCGTTTTTGCCAGGCTTTACTCTATTGCACAATAATCATGGGCACATGGTTATCAGAGTGTAGCCTAAATCAATCATGATAAGCTATATACATTAGACTGATCTTGTTGCCCTTTGGTTGATTTTTGTCCCCGTTAACCGGAAAATGACACTGCCTTTGATTATCGTGAGGGCGGTATGTCTACCAAGGCATGCAACTGAACTATCAAAGGAATCCTAAAGTGTTTATATTTTCCTTGGAATTTCTCACGAGTAGATTTAAAATTGATCGACTAAAATATTGCCAAGGTTGTCTGTAGAATGTGTGAAGCCCCTTAGCCTTAAGGTTTCTCTCAAGGGTTGTCTGAGAAACACTGCGTGATAAAAATGACACGATCAAAATCCATTAACGCTTTTATGATGGAGCCTTGAATCTGCACTTGGCAAACCTTTTGCGACTACCAGACGTACAAATGTGTTTGTACAACTCTTAGATTTTATCACGGGAGACAGGAGGTACATTTGCTGGGTCCAATAAGTTATGAAATCTTTTAGTGGCATTTAGAAGTTGGAAGTACAAATCAAGACGAGGATTACTTATGGATAAACAACTTCTTAATTTATTGGGTGACGACGTTTCGATGTAGTTCTTACATCATTATCAAAGTCAATGACAATCAACAGGTACAAGTTCATTATATAGTGGTTGGCAGAAATACAAGTTAAGACAGGTGTGAGAATATCTGGATTAAGTAACAATGTAACAATGGGGATGAGTTAAGTTCGTTGTGGATTATCTTGAAGGATTAGTAAGTCATAGCAGTTGGGGATATATAATCCTTGGTCTCTGTTTATGCTGGGTTTTGTTCTTCTAATCTGGATGGCTTCCTGTAGTTTTCTTTTCTTCCAGTGTTGTTGATTGATGGATAGGGCTGTAGTGGTTTCCCATTTTATGTGGTGACTGGGGTTGGAGATTATATGCTCAGAAATAGCAGATTTGTAGTCCAATTTGTTAATAGATGTTTGATGTTCTTTTATCCTGATGTTAAGTGGTCTGCAAGTCTCACCAATGTAATGTGCATCACAACTGCAATTAATACGATAAACTACTCCTTTGGGTTGTGTTTGGTTGGTTGGTGTGTTTTTTCCGGTGGCTTGGATGTAGTTTTTAAGGGTTTTTGATGATGAAAATCTTGTGTCAATGCCTGTAGTGGACTTGATAAGGCGAGCAATTTTGTGACTGGTGGATCCTATGTATGGTATGCTGATTCTTATGTTTGGGCCTTCTTCGACTGGTCTAGGCTGTCTGTTTGTAGGGTTGAGGGTTTTATGGATGGTTGAGTTCACTAATTTAGGTGGGTATCCATTCTGTTTGGTGAAGACAGTTTTGAGGTGGGTGATTTCTTTGTTTAATTCGGTGCTACAGATGTCTTGTGCTCTTCTTGTCAGTGTGGCTATGGTTCCTGTCTTGATGTGTGGTGGATGGTTTGAATTGTAGTGTATGTATTGGTCTGAGTGTGTAGGTTTGCGGTAAACTGTGGTCTGTGTTCCTTCTGTGGTTTGTTGAATGAGTACATCAAGAAAGGGGAGTTTATCATTCTGCTGTTCTTCCATGGTAAATTTGATGCGGGGATGCTGTGTATTTAAATGGTCCAGAAGTGTTTTGGCAGAGGTATTGTTGTTCAGTGCGACAAAAGTGTCATCAACTTTTCTGATCCAGGAGATGGGTTGAATGGGTGATGATGCCAAGGCTGTATTTTCCAGTTCTGTGATATAAATTTCTGATAGAATAGGTGATAATGGGGATCCCATAGGTAAGCCGTGTATCTGCTCATATGTTTTGTCTCCCCAAGTGAAATATGTAGAGGAAATGCACATGTGAAGAAGTCTTAAAATACTGTCAGCTGTAAGTGTGGAGATGTTTGGAGAGGATTCTAACTTTGATTTCACTACGTCCATGGCTTCTGGTGTCGGTATGTTGGTGAATAAATCCACGATGTCATAACTCACAAAATAACAGGGTTGATCAATTTCTAGTAGTCTGCTGCGAAAGTGTTTGGAGTCTTTAATGTAGGATTTAGCTGTGTTGGGCCATTTGGACAGGAATTTGGTTATGAATTTTGCTGTGTTGTAAAATACTGTGCCTTGGGAACAAACTAGTATTCTAGCCTTGACAGGGTTCTTGTGTATCTTTATGAGGGCTCGGGCGTATGGTGGTCGTGGGTGTTGTACGATTAGGTGTTTTTGTTGTTCTTGGTTAATTTCTCCATTTGTCTTCAGTTCGTTGAGTGTGGATCTGTGTTGTCTGTCATACTTGTTGGTTGGATCTTTCTTGAGTATTCTGTATGTGGTTGTGTCATCGAGTAAGTCAGATACTAGTTCATCAAAGTGGGTTTTGTCAAGAACAGCTGTCGCTTTACCTTTGTCTGCTGGCGCAATGACTATTGTTTTATCTTGCTTTAGTTCTTTGATGGCTTTCCATTCTCCTTTGGTTAGGTTGGATGGTTGTGGTTTGCTGTTCTTTATGAGCGATATGATTTGGTGTCTTAAAAAGTCTATGTTGCCTCCTGGTGCCAGTTGCTGACAAAACCCACTTTGATGAACTAGTATCTGACTTACTCGATGACACAACCACATACAGAATACTCAAGAAAGATCCAACCAACAAGTATGACAGACAACACAGATCCACACTCAACGAACTGAAGACAAATGGAGAAATTAACCAAGAACAACAAAAACACCTAATCGTACAACACCCACGACCACCATACGCCCGAGCCCTCATAAAGATACACAAGAACCCTGTCAAGGCTAGAATACTAGTTTGTTCCCAAGGCACAGTATTTTACAACACAGCAAAATTCATAACCAAATTCCTGTCCAAATGGTCCAACACAGCTAAATCCTACATTAAAGACTCCAAACACTTTCGCAGCAGACTACTAGAAATTGATCAACCCTGTTATTTTGTGAGTTATGACATCGTGGATTTATTCACCAACATACCGACACCAGAAGCCATGGACGTAGTGAAATCAAAGTTAGAATCCTCTCCAAACATCTCCACACTTACAGCTGACAGTATTTTAAGACTTCTTCACATGTGCATTTCCTCTACATATTTCACTTGGGGAGACAAAACATATGAGCAGATACACGGCTTACCTATGGGATCCCCATTATCACCTATTCTATCAGAAATTTATATCACAGAACTGGAAAATACAGCCTTGGCATCATCACCCATTCAACCCATCTCCTGGATCAGAAAAGTTGATGACACTTTTGTCGCACTGAACAACAATACCTCTGCCAAAACACTTCTGGACCATTTAAATACACAGCATCCCCGCATCAAATTTACCATGGAAGAACAGCAGAATGATAAACTCCCCTTTCTTGATGTACTCATTCAACAAACCACAGAAGGAACACAGACCACAGTTTACCGCAAACCTACACACTCAGACCAATACATACACTACAATTCAAACCATCCACCACACATCAAGACAGGAACCATAGCCACACTGACAAGAAGAGCACAAGACATCTGTAGCACCGAATTAAACAAAGAAATCACCCACCTCAAAACTGTCTTCACCAAACAGAATGGATACCCACCTAAATTAGTGAACTCAACCATCCATAAAACCCTCAACCCTACAAACAGACAGCCTAGACCAGTCGAAGAAGGCCCAAACATAAGAATCAGCATACCATACATAGGATCCACCAGTCACAAAATTGCTCGCCTTATCAAGTCCACTACAGGCATTGACACAAGATTTTCATCATCAAAAACCCTTAAAAACTACATCCAAGCCACCGGAAAAAACACACCAACCAACCAAACACAACCCAAAGGAGTAGTTTATCGTATTAATTGCAGTTGTGATGCACATTACATTGGTGAGACTTGCAGACCACTTAACATCAGGATAAAAGAACATCAAACATCTATTAACAAATTGGACTACAAATCTGCTATTTCTGAGCATATAATCTCCAACCCCAGTCACCACATAAAATGGGAAACCACTACAGCCCTATCCATCAATCAACAACACTGGAAGAAAAGAAAACTACAGGAAGCCATCCAGATTAGAAGAACAAAACCCAGCATAAACAGAGACCAAGGATTATATATCCCCAACTGCTATGACTTACTAATCCTTCAAGATAATCCACAACGAACTTAACTCATCCCCATTGTTACATTGTTACTTAATCCAGATATTCTCACACCTGTCTTAACTTGTATTTCTGCCAACCACTATATAATGAACTTGTACCTGTTGATTGTCATTGACTTTGATAATGATGTAAGAACTACATCGAAACGTCGTCACCCAATAAATTAAGAAGTTGTTTATCCATAAGTAATCCTCGTCTTGATTTGTACTTCCAACTTCTAAATGCCACTAAAAGATTTGATACGTCATCACCATGGAGATGCGGCAATCCAAGACATCAACAAGCTCAACAAATTAGAAAAGAAACTGATCAAGACTTCAAATCACATTACCTTCCTCACAAGGTGTAGAAACAACAAGATTATACCCAAAGGACTCCAAGTTAAACCTCCAGTCAACTCAGAAGCAGCCAAGAAAATATTCAGAGAAGCAAGCCATCGCCTAGTCAAAGAACGCCTTAACCACAACAGGAAACTCAAAGCCACCACACTCCCTCGCATTGTTGAACAAGTGGACAAACTGAAAACCTCACTGCAACCAACATTATTTGAATCTGTACGTCAGGCCCAGGTAAAAGCCAACAACAATCTCCATGACAAGATAAAGAACACTCACATCAAGAAATTCAACAACCTACACGTCAGAAACCCACCCAGTACTCATACAAACAGTCCAGACACACAGACAAAGACTGTAGTCAACTTAAGCAGTAAAGTATTGACCCCTCAGCAACTAAGTATTTTGGAGAAAGGACTCAACTATATTCCAACGACCCCCACCATACCCACGGATGACTTCATCACTGATGTTGAGAACGGACTACAGCAACTGGCACCAGGAGGCAACATAGACTTTTTAAGACACCAAATCATATCGCTCATAAAGAACAGCAAACCACAACCATCCAACCTAACCAAAGGAGAATGGAAAGCCATCAAAGAACTAAAGCAAGATAAAACAATAGTCATTGCGCCAGCAGACAAAGGTAAAGCGACAGCTGTTCTTGACAAAACCCACTTTGATGAACTAGTATCTGACTTACTCGATGACACAACCACATACAGAATACTCAAGAAAGATCCAACCAACAAGTATGACAGACAACACAGATCCACACTCAACGAACTGAAGACAAATGGAGAAATTAACCAAGAACAACAAAAACACCTAATCGTACAACACCCACGACCACCATACGCCCGAGCCCTCATAAAGATACACAAGAACCCTGTCAAGGCTAGAATACTAGTTTGTTCCCAAGGCACAGTATTTTACAACACAGCAAAATTCATAACCAAATTCCTGTCCAAATGGTCCAACACAGCTAAATCCTACATTAAAGACTCCAAACACTTTCGCAGCAGACTACTAGAAATTGATCAACCCTGTTATTTTGTGAGTTATGACATCGTGGATTTATTCACCAACATACCGACACCAGAAGCCATGGACGTAGTGAAATCAAAGTTAGAATCCTCTCCAAACATCTCCACACTTACAGCTGACAGTATTTTAAGACTTCTTCACATGTGCATTTCCTCTACATATTTCACTTGGGGAGACAAAACATATGAGCAGATACACGGCTTACCTATGAGATCCCCATTATCACCTATTCTATCAGAAATTTATATCACAGAACTGGAAAATACAGCCTTGGCATCATCACCCATTCAACCCATCTCCTGGATCAGAAAAGTTGATGACACTTTTGTCGCACTGAACAACAATACCTCTGCCAAAACACTTCTGGACCATTTAAATACACAGCATCCCCGCATCAAATTTACCATGGAAGAACAGCAGAATGATAAACTCCCCTTTCTTGATGTACTCATTCAACAAACCACAGAAGGAACACAGACCACAGTTTACCGCAAACCTACACACTCAGACCAATACATACACTACAATTCAAACCATCCACCACACATCAAGACAGGAACCATAGCCACACTGACAAGAAGAGCACAAGACATCTGTAGCACCGAATTAAACAAAGAAATCACCCACCTCAAAACTGTCTTCACCAAACAGAATGGATACCCACCTAAATTAGTGAACTCAACCATCCATAAAACCCTCAACCCTACAAACAGACAGCCTAGACCAGTCGAAGAAGGCCCAAACATAAGAATCAGCATACCATACATAGGATCCACCAGTCACAAAATTGCTCGCCTTATCAAGTCCACTACAGGCATTGACACAAGATTTTCATCATCAAAAACCCTTAAAAACTACATCCAAGCCACCGGAAAAAACACACCAACCAACCAAACACAACCCAAAGGAGTAGTTTATCGTATTAATTGCAGTTGTGATGCACATTACATTGGTGAGACTTGCAGACCACTTAACATCAGGATAAAAGAACATCAAACATCTATTAACAAATTGGACTACAAATCTGCTATTTCTGAGCATATAATCTCCAACCCCAGTCACCACATAAAATGGGAAACCACTACAGCCCTATCCATCAATCAACAACACTGGAAGAAAAGAAAACTACAGGAAGCCATCCAGATTAGAAGAACAAAACCCAGCATAAACAGAGACCAAGGATTATATATCCCCAACTGCTATGACTTACTAATCCTTCAAGATAATCCACAACGAACTTAACTCATCCCCATTGTTACATTGTTACTTAATCCAGATATTCTCACACCTGTCTTAACTTGTATTTCTGCCAACCACTATATAATGAACTTGTACCTGTTGATTGTCATTGACTTTGATAATGATGTAAGAACTACATCGAAACGTCGTCACCCAATAAATTAAGAAGTTGTTTATCCATAAGTAATCCTCGTCTTGATTTGTACTTCCAACTTCTAAATGCCACTAAAAGATTTGATACGTCATCACCATGGAGATGCGGCAATCCAAGACATCAACAAGCTCAACAAATTAGAAAAGAAACTGATCAAGACTTCAAATCACATTACCTTCCTCACAAGGTGTAGAAACAACAAGATTATACCCAAAGGACTCCAAGTTAAACCTCCAGTCAACTCAGAAGCAGCCAAGAAAATATTCAGAGAAGCAAGCCATCGCCTAGTCAAAGAACGCCTTAACCACAACAGGAAACTCAAAGCCACCACACTCCCTCGCATTGTTGAACAAGTGGACAAACTGAAAACCTCACTGCAACCAACATTATTTGAATCTGTACGTCAGGCCCAGGTAAAAGCCAACAACAATCTCCATGACAAGATAAAGAACACTCACATCAAGAAATTCAACAACCTACACGTCAGAAACCCACCCAGTACTCATACAAACAGTCCAGACACACAGACAAAGACTGTAGTCAACTTAAGCAGTAAAGTATTGACCCCTCAGCAACTAAGTATTTTGGAGAAAGGACTCAACTATATTCCAACGACCCCCACCATACCCACGGATGACTTCATCACTGATGTTGAGAACGGACTACAGCAACTGGCACCAGGAGGCAACATAGACTTTTTAAGACACCAAATCATATCGCTCATAAAGAACAGCAAACCACAACCATCCAACCTAACCAAAGGAGAATGGAAAGCCATCAAAGAACTAAAGCAAGATAAAACAATAGTCATTGCGCCAGCAGACAAAGGTAAAGCGACAGCTGTTCTTGACAAAACCCACTTTGATGAACTAGTATCTGACTTACTCGATGACACAACCACATACAGAATACTCAAGAAAGATCCAACCAACAAGTATGACAGACAACACAGATCCACACTCAACGAACTGAAGACAAATGGAGAAATTAACCAAGAACAACAAAAACACCTAATCGTACAACACCCACGACCACCATACGCCCGAGCCCTCATAAAGATACACAAGAACCCTGTCAAGGCTAGAATACTAGTTTGTTCCCAAGGCACAGTATTTTACAACACAGCAAAATTCATAACCAAATTCCTGTCCAAATGGTCCAACACAGCTAAATCCTACATTAAAGACTCCAAACACTTTCGCAGCAGACTACTAGAAATTGATCAACCCTGTTATTTTGTGAGTTATGACATCGTGGATTTATTCACCAACATACCGACACCAGAAGCCATGGACGTAGTGAAATCAAAGTTAGAATCCTCTCCAAACATCTCCACACTTACAGCTGACAGTATTTTAAGACTTCTTCACATGTGCATTTCCTCTACATATTTCACTTGGGGAGACAAAACATATGAGCAGATACACGGCTTACCTATGAGATCCCCATTATCACCTATTCTATCAGAAATTTATATCACAGAACTGGAAAATACAGCCTTGGCATCATCACCCATTCAACCCATCTCCTGGATCAGAAAAGTTGATGACACTTTTGTCGCACTGAACAACAATACCTCTGCCAAAACACTTCTGGACCATTTAAATACACAGCATCCCCGCATCAAATTTACCATGGAAGAACAGCAGAATGATAAACTCCCCTTTCTTGATGTACTCATTCAACAAACCACAGAAGGAACACAGACCACAGTTTACCGCAAACCTACACACTCAGACCAATACATACACTACAATTCAAACCATCCACCACACATCAAGACAGGAACCATAGCCACACTGACAAGAAGAGCACAAGACATCTGTAGCACCGAATTAAACAAAGAAATCACCCACCTCAAAACTGTCTTCACCAAACAGAATGGATACCCACCTAAATTAGTGAACTCAACCATCCATAAAACCCTCAACCCTACAAACAGACAGCCTAGACCAGTCGAAGAAGGCCCAAACATAAGAATCAGCATACCATACATAGGATCCACCAGTCACAAAATTGCTCGCCTTATCAAGTCCACTACAGGCATTGACACAAGATTTTCATCATCAAAAACCCTTAAAAACTACATCCAAGCCACCGGAAAAAACACACCAACCAACCAAACACAACCCAAAGGAGTAGTTTATCGTATTAATTGCAGTTGTGATGCACATTACATTGGTGAGACTTGCAGACCACTTAACATCAGGATAAAAGAACATCAAACATCTATTAACAAATTGGACTACAAATCTGCTATTTCTGAGCATATAATCTCCAACCCCAGTCACCACATAAAATGGGAAACCACTACAGCCCTATCCATCAATCAACAACACTGGAAGAAAAGAAAACTACAGGAAGCCATCCAGATTAGAAGAACAAAACCCAGCATAAACAGAGACCAAGGATTATATATCCCCAACTGCTATGACTTACTAATCCTTCAAGATAATCCACAACGAACTTAACTCATCCCCATTGTTACATTGTTACTTAATCCAGATATTCTCACACCTGTCTTAACTTGTATTTCTGCCAACCACTATATAATGAACTTGTACCTGTTGATTGTCATTGACTTTGATAATGATGTAAGAACTACATCGAAACGTCGTCACCCAATAAATTAAGAAGTTGTTTATCCATAAGTAATCCTCGTCTTGATCAATAAGTTATGGACCAAGAAAGGATTATAAGTCACAAAATACAGTGTTTGATTATTGTTATATGCGTTTGCTTAATACTATTATACTTGAAGTACAATGTACTTGATGCATGGCATGGCTTTATTCTATTCTTGGAGGGTTTCAATTCAAATATCACGAATCGATAAATTTCTGATTCACACTTTTTTCATAGTTTCTGATCGTCACAACAGTAAGATGCTTTGAAGGCCATCGAAAAGCTAAATGATTGGCGTTGTTAATATGAGGGAAATCAATAAAGTCTACGGTCCATACGATCCGGAATAGTGTCCAAAAATTAAACAAAATTTAAATAACTGGGACGACCATTCATTTATTCTAAGCCAAAGTTGGTTCAATACAATACTTCATCGTTCATTCTCGAGACTAAAAGCACTAACAAGCTTCCGGATTATACGTCTTGATAAAAAATAGCCAAAAATTTCAACATTCTGTTTTAACGTCAAAATATCAACATTTTGGCAGCTCATGCCACTTTAAACAAGAACACTTTTACACACTTTGATCGTAATGGACAATAAGACATGTAACAACCATTTTTCTCACTTTACACGAAGCAAAATTTTATGAACTGTTGAAATTGAAAAACCCTATGGGGTTCCAGAATGTTGGTCCTGGTAGATGAAATAGTGTAATAGCTGCCCGCTACATCGATCAGGCGATGAGACCTCCATCGTGCCCCATTTAGCTCGTCATGGAAATCATGTCTTCCAGCAGCAGAACGGACGAGCCCATACTGCCAGAGTAGTGAGAGACGTCCTCCGCCAAAGCAAAACACAGGCTCTTCAATGGCCTGCTCTCAGTCCAGACTTAAATCCGATAGAACGCTTGTTGGACGAGATTCAGAGGAGGCTCAATCTCGTGCGGCCAAGGCCGACAACTGCAGCTGAACTCACTCAGGCGTATCACAGAGTTTGGGCCCAAGTTCCTATCATCTTTATCAACCGTTTCATCAACTCAATGTTCTTCTTCTTCTTCTTTTTTAAGGATTTTTGGCGGCTCCATTCTACTGAATGATGTGCGCCATAACTAAAGGGTTTTATAACAGTACAAAAAAAAAAAAAAAAAAAAAAAATGTCTACATATATGAGTATGGATAAAAATACTATAACAGTATATGGATACATATGTGTAAAAATATTTATACATATATACTTCTGAATGGATAGTAAGATATTCACGGTCGTAACTCTATGTCAATACATGTGTAGATAAAAGGTATACATGAAGATAATACTAAAAATTCTATAAAAGTATATGGATACATATGTGTGAAAATATTGACACATGTACACTTCTGAATAGATAGTAAAACATATTAGGACTTCACGGTTGAAACTCTGTCGATACATGTGTAGATACAAGGTATACATGAACATAATACTATCTTAATCTAATATTGAACAGTTTATGCCTGTTTAATTATACAATTGTTTATACATCTAAATACATAACTAATTTAAAACTTATGACATTTGTTAACAAAGTCAGCAAGGGCTTGGTATACCTTTGAAATGTTTTTATCAGGATTTAATACCGTTTCGAGAGATGGGTTTCTTATACCATTGGCTCTCAAAGTAGATAAAAGATTTCTTCGTTCATCTTTGTACAAAGAACATTGAAATAAAAAATGAAAAATATCATCTGACACTAAACAATTTGGACATAAACTTGAGTCGATACGACCAAATCGTTCTAAATAAGCATTAACAGGGATATGCCCGGACAACAATTTAAAAACGATAGACTCCGCTTTTCTGGATGACAATGAGAATGTGAGAGGGGAAACAGACGGGTGAAATTGACGAAAAAATCCACCTGTAGTGGCCTCGTCCCACTGGCTTTGCCATAATGAAATAAAGAATGGCTTAACGACACTCATGACTTCTGCAACAGAAAGATAAACCTCATTAGATAAAGAACTCAAATTGAGTCCAGATTTTGCATACTGGTCAGCTACTTCATTACCAAGGATATCGACGTGACTTGGGACCCAATCTAAACTGACATTAATTCCTTGATATTTCAGCATCGTACATAAATAGACAATTTCATGAACAATGACTGGTGATTTCTCGTGTGAAACATTTGATGGCGAACAAAGAGCTGAGAGAATCACTCAGAATAACGGACATCGTTGGTTTAAAATCTAAGAGAAAACGCAACGCCAACAAAATAGCAAATAACTCTGCTGTGAAAATGGATATATGATTTTGTAATCTTATCACTTTAGAAACATTAACATCAGGACAATAAAATGCTGCAGCTGTTTTTCCAGAGGAGCAACATTTAGAGGCATCTGTATATATGTTCAGGTGCTGTGACCAATTACATTTAATGTGATCAAGTGAGCACAATCTAATTGTGGAGACGGGGTCGCACTTTTTAACCTTTGTATGTAGGTCCATATATATATGTGGTATTTTTAAATGCCACGGAGGGAGCTGGGAAACTACAGGTAGTTGTAATAAAAACTTATCTGCCCCTGAAATTCTTAAGATATCCTCAGACCTGTACTTAAACCCCTTGGTTTGCCTCTTGTCACCAGCGTATGACAAATCGTACTCAGATGGTTCTAAAACACTGGAAGCAGAGTTTCGATTAGAAATTTTCAGTCGTAAAGTGTATTTCAATACCCTGTACTGCCGTCTGATGTGTAATGGCCATTCATTACAGAAAATTTGAAGGACTGACAAAGGCGTTGTTTTTAAGGTACCTGTAGCGAGACGAAGTGCAGCACATTGCAACGAATTTAACCTATCTACCTGGGTCTGGGACGCTAACCAATATGATTCACACCCAAAGTCAAGGCGTGAGCGCAACAAACCCCTGTAGATAGACAGCATCGATGATTTGTCCGCACCCCAAGATTTACCTGAAACAGACCTCATTAAATTTAAGACCTTTTGAGATTTTGAGAGCAATGAATTAATGTGTTCGCCCCAGGTCAATCTCTTATCAAACACCATGCCTAGGTACTTAAATGATTGGGACACTTTTATTACAGAGCCATTAAGAAACAGACAAGGTGACATCTCAGGTCTACGTTTGGTAAATAAGACAGCTTCTGTCTTGACTTTAGAGAACTTAAACCCCCCAACACTTACTCCAATTCATGATATCACATAAGGCTTTCTGAATGTGATCTCTCGCTGAATTCAAATTGTTTGATGCAACCCATATAGCTTTATCATCAGCAAACAATGAACAGCTAACTTTTGGGTTAATAGCCTTAGGTAAATCATTGATTGCCAAATTGAACAGTGTAGGTGACAACACGCTTCCCTGGGGCGTACCGTTTTCAATACGAGTATAATCGGATAAATCTGTACCAATTTTCACTTAACACCCCGGTCTGAGAGAAAACTCTCAACCCAACCTAGCATCTTGCCATAGATACCAATAGCTTTCATTTTCATCAATAAACCCTGTCTCCATACCATATCATAAGCCTTTTCAATGTCTAGAAAGACAGCCAGTACATATTCTTTGTTATTAAGTGATCGCCTTATAGTGTTTTCCAAAGTAACAATGTGGTCAGTTGTTGATCTGTTCCTTCTAAAACCACTTTGAACAGGGGTTAGAATATTGTACTTATCCAAAAACCAATTCAGTCTACTGCTTACCATCTTTTCCATTAACTTACACATCACTGATGTCAATGATATAGGTCTGTACGACAATGGACAGGTTGGGTCCTTGCCAGGTTTAACTATCGGAATAATAAGAGATTTTTTCCAATCTAAAGGAATTTCCATTTGGGTCCAGATGGTATTATATAATAACAAAATGGTGGAAAGGCATTCATCGGGTAAATTACTTATCATTGAGTACATCAGTCCATCCATTCCTGGGGAGGAATCCTTACAGGTAAAGAGAGCCTGCTTTAACTCGAGAACAGAAAAATCCTCATCAAGTGGAGAATCATATAATAAAATATTTTCAGGACGTAAGGACTCTTCTACATGATTTTTATGGGAAATAAATATTGCGTCATAATTAACAGAACTAGAAACTTGGGAGAAACTCTTAGCTAGCGCATGACACTTTTCTGAATTTGTAACATAAGTTTTGTCATTAAATGCAATCGTAGGGATCGACTGTGGCTTTTGTTTGCCACTTACAGCCCGGATCTTATTCCAAACCGATTTTATGGGTGTGTTTTTATTTATTGTCGAACAAAAGTTCCTCCAGTGTTCTTTCTGAGCCAACTTAATCACCCTTTGTGCTTTGGCTTTGGCTTTTGATTGTTTATATTTTATGATATCATCATATAATCGTGTACGCCGGGCCTTATTTTTACATTTTGTTCTTTCCCTAACGGCCCAAGAGCAATGTTTATTCCACCAGGGCACAGGTGCCTTCTGGGAAGGTTTTCCTGAGGTGCGAGGAATAGATTGGTCAGCTGACTCATTTATCATAGCAATTAAATTGGATGAGAAAACATTGACATCTTCACTAAATAACTCATCAGTGATTAATTGCCTGCTAGTATCCCTATATTTGGACCAATTAGCTTTTTCCACTTTCCATCGTGGTGTAAAATTTAAACAATTAACATGAGGAGAAAATGCAAAATTACTGTCCAGGTAGAAGACAATGCCAGGTCACTGGAACAAAATGTTAGATCAATTGCTGACAACCTTCCTGATCGTATATCAAGGCGTGTACCCTGACCATTATTTAGCAACACTAAATTAAACTCAGCAAACACTTCACACATAAGCTTTCCATTGAAATCGTCACTAATGCTACCCCATAACGAATGATGGGAGTTAAAATCTCCACATACTATAACTGAACCATTGCATAGCTGTAGAAGTTTTCTAAAATCAGTGATATCTAATTTATTACAGGGATTGTATAGATTGATAACCGTTACAGGTACAAGGTGTAAATTTCTCAGTTCAAAACATTGACATTCAAACGACTTAAAACTAGGTAGTTTAACGTCAGAATAAGACATACTAGCCGAGAAATCTTGGCTCTGCCGAATTTTTTTTTCCGTGTTCGTCATAGCCAAGATCACTTCCATAGTAAAAAAGGGATATATGTTAAGGAGACCCGCCGAAAAAATCGGCGGCGCAAATTTCACAACAAATAAGCAAAGATTAAAATATTTACCACTGCATTCCGATAGCATATAGACCACGAAGAAGGAGTTTGTCAAACTTAGGCCGCTGTAAAGTGACTAAAGATATATGATTGAAGTATTTCTACGACGCCCCGCACAGTTTAACTGGTCGTTTAAATGTTTTACTATGGCGGTTACGTCAGGTTGAAAGCCAGTGGACTTCGAAACAAATATTGACTGCATAAGGGAAAGTTTACCACTTTACAGCGGCGTAAGTTTGACAAACTCCTTCTTCGTGGTCTATACTATCGGAATGCAGTGGTAAATATTTTATTCTTTGCTTATTTGTTGTGAAATTTGCGCCGCCGATTTTTTCGGCGGGTCTCCTTAACTTATATCCCTTTTTTACTATGGAAGTGATCTTGGCTATGACGAACACGGAAAAAAAAAATTCGGCAGAGCCAAGATTTCTCGGCTAAAGACATACCAGTTTTAACGAATGTGGCTAGGCCACCTCTGTTCCCACCTTTTCGGTCAGATCGCAATATAGTATAACCTGGGAATGAAAAATCATATTTGGAATTCAGAAATGTTTCCTGCAGACAGATTACATCAGGCAACGTTTCAAGGTTGGAGACATATTGTTTAAATTCTTGTCCATGTGAGTACAGGGACTGAATATTTTGATGCAGAATAGAGAAAGTCATAAGAAAAGAGTAGAAATATAGACAAATTCGAGAAATATTAAAATTATCCATTATTACACGGAGATGTCCTATGCGTTACAATAGATGCTATTCTACCCCGGTCGACGGCTTCTTCTCCGAGAAAACGAGCTGAGGTGTTACAAATAAAATCAATGGCCTCGGTTCTTTGTGGTACTGACACAAATTTGAACAATACCTCGGTCAGCAGAGCCACTACACTGAACAATGACGTGGGGGAACAGACATCTGTCTGAACACCTACCCTCTGGCTCTGTCTGAACAGCGATTGCTCGCTTTGTTGTCTCCACTGCTGGGCTGGTGTATAGTGGTGCACTAACCGCTGAACTACTGATATGCGGTGTACAAGGCCGTTGGGACATTTGACTTACTTGTGAATATCTAAAGGCTGGATCTTGAGAGAAGTTTAGATCAACTGTAGTTTCTACCTCACTAGAGGCACGGACTGTTTTCAAGGCGTCAGCAAAAGATATTTTTTCTGAATATTTAATAAACTGGGCTCTATTTGCCTCTTTCTGTACAGGGCATCCGAAGTAAGCTGGGCTGTGCCTGCCCTGACATAATACACAGTGTAGTTTGGATTTATCGGGGCAGTCGTTGTACGAATGTTCCTCCCCGCACCTTGGGCACCTTAATTTACCTCTACATTGTGATGCCACGTGATTTAAACGTTGACACCTGTAGCAACGCACCACAGGTGGGATATAGGGCTTAACTGTAAACATTTCATACACCAATGTTATCTATTCTGGCAAGTAGTCACACTCAAAATATAAAATTAGGCGATTAGTCGGGCTATTATCCTTACCATAAACTCTTTGTACTTTATAACATTTGATCTTTTTCAAACATGACAAGATTTCTTGCTCAGTTATATCAGTATTTACACCAAAAATAATACCCCTACATGCTGTTCTATTATAGACTCTACAGACCACATCTTTTCCCATAATCTGATTGACATTTAGTAATTTCTTGACTTGACCTTGGCTTACACATGTTATCAGCAGATCTTTAGAGGGCAGCTTTTTGGTGTACTTTACATTGCCTACTGCTTTATGAAGTGCCTCTCCGAATTTAAGTAAATGGAAGTTCCCTACAGGTAATTGGCCAACAGAAGACATAACAACGTCAAGACATTTTACCTTGTTATCCTGGTTTGCAGCAGATCTAGTTTTCTTCCCCTGATCTCGGTCAGCACTTTCTGATCTATCCCGTGTGCGCTTTGTGCGTACGGCTTGGGGCAGTTCAAATTCCATGTCATCTTCATTCCCGTCCATTTAGAAGAAATCTAACGATCTTAAAACTATCTGGCCTGGCCAGAGAAACGAAGTAATATTTACGGTGCACAGGACAAAGGAGGTTATTACAAGACAGTTAGCGGTATAGAAAGAAGTACTCTGGGGCGACTCAGAGAAGGGGTATACACGACAGAAGCCCTATGACACAAAGTGCGGAGTCACACAGTGCAGTGCAAATACAACTTTTAAGACTAAGGCTAATCCTAGAATAAAAAAATAAAAAATAATAATTTTTTTATAATTTGTTTATAAATATATCTATTTTTTTCCTTCCCCCTAAATATAGTCAATATCAAACTATAAGATCTGTGTGTACTCAAGGGGACACTCAATAAGTCGTTACTATGTTCACCATTACAATTTGGGTGAGAACAAAGGAGAACAAAAACCAACAACAACAACACAAAATTTGAATAGAAAAATGAGAAGAATACTGATAGATTATACACGTTTGATATCAAAAACCTAACTAATATAACTTATTTACAAATATTGGACTAACAAACCATTCGATGTAGCTAGATAGTAGCAAACTCAAGGTAGACAAGAGCTTTAAATTTCAAGAGCTGAGAGAGAAAAAATAAAACACGTCTACACAGTAGGAGTTGTCAACCGGAAGTCCTCCACTCAATGTTCAGACAATGCAACGCTGTAGTCAACACCCATGGTGGCCATACACATTATTGACTTCCAGATCGCACTGTGGTGCCACCTATTGTCACTTTCAATTGAAATTCTCTAACATTTGTCTGCCAATGATGATGATCAATCATGTCAAATTTGGAATCATTCCGTTGATAAGTGTTTTGTTTACATCTATTTGAAATACACTGATTATCAATCTCCAAACAGAAGTGACGTTTTTTTTGCGATTCGGTATAGTTGTCACTATTTGGCTTATAAAATAGTTTAGAAAATTTAGTAAAACATAGCAAACCTGCTTTGTGAGCGTGGCCACATAGATATTTTATCATAACTAATGGCAAGCGACTTTCGATAAGTAAGTCCGCCATCTTGCTTGTTTAATTTTTGAATTGCGTTAAAAACTTGTTTTCATGTGAACTTTACTGTCATTTTTCTGAGAATGGAATACATTGTAAGCGGTAGGTGCTGTATAAAATTCCTTGCCCATTAAGACAACCGTTTACAACTTGCTTTAGTGGGTCTCATCTTCTCTAGCCAAGTTAAAATCTTCATGTAACCCATTCCGTGTTTTACCTTGGCGGACTACTCCACTCAAACCAGGAAATCGAACAGCTAGTTTGGATTAGATGTGAGTAAAACTTCTCGCAGCTAACCAAATCCTCGGACACTTACACTGAAAATAACGCAATGGCGGCTGTGTACATCTTGAACTTTTGTTTAACGAGTGCTGATTGGCCAAGACTCTGTAGGTCTCAGAAAGACAGCTTTTACATTCCCAGCAAGTGGGCGCTGTTCGATTTACGGGCTGGAGTGTAGTAGCCCGCCAAGGTAAAACACGGAATGGGGACATGAAGATTTTAACTTGGCTTGCTAAGATGGTGGGGTCTATGACTTGACTTCCATGTATCAACAGCGACAACAAATGTTTTTCAAGCGTTAACCCTGTTCTGGAATGTAGCGTTAATGTTAGGTCCGTCACTTTTAAGATGGCGCACTAATGTGACGTTTTCGCATAGCGCTTATCCAATCTAGTTAATATAAGATATCTATATGCGTGGCCATCGATGACAGAGCGACAACGCAACCGATTACGTTGATCTAATTACGAGATGCAAACAACAGCTAAAATACAAGTTTGTGGTAGACAAACAACCATGTAAATCATTTGCGCAAAATAGAATTACGATGCAGGGCAAAAACTCTGGCAGATTCTGATAGACGAAATAAACTTTATATAATGCAAAAATACATTACACTCGCAGTTATTTGGTACGTGAACGCCAATCTACGAATAAATCAACTCTACCTTCACGTAAGTGTCATTTACAAAGAAATACTTGTAGTTGTGTTTAATTTATTATGCAAATAAGCACACACAAAATATGTTATTTAATTGTTCTAATACGTCATAAAATTAGAATTACAGTTCGGCTAAATGTGATATATTTGGGTCAAGCAATACCTTAACAGATTAATTAAGATAAATTAATGGATTTAAGACTATTGTTTTACATCAATGAGCCAAAATAGTTTAAATTGACAATGTAGTTAGTTTTACATTACGCACTGCTTGCTATTGATTTGGACTTTTCTCTTTCGCCACTAAAACTAATCTGAACAAATTGATATGTAATATTTAACACGCATTTGATCTGCACCGGAATTATTCATATATCCCACAAGCTACAGCTAATAATTGGGTCTTAGGCAATCTTCGCACCAATCAGAAACGAAGCTCCCAAAATGTTGACTTCTCGAACTATCAGAGTTCTATGGAGACGAATCCGAACTGTATAGTCAGACCTGACTTTTTTGCAAATCCCTGATAATTGCACGGACGTGAATATATTTAACCAAGATTCATTCCAAAGCTTCGCTAAGCTCATGGTTTATTTTAGTTGCCACGTGATTTGTTAAGTTTCCAATAAACTGTTCTATATTTTTGAACACTAAAGCACACCGGCACTGGGAAAATCTTCTTGTCTAAAATAACCATGGAAACAAGTTTCTTATTGTGTTTAAAAGGGGCATATCATTTATACGTTTATACTTGTTATATATTTATGGACACTAGAACACACGGGCACAGGGAAAATCTTCTTGTCTAAAATAACCACGGAGACAAGTTTCTAATTGTGTTAAAAAGAGGTATATCATTTAGACCTTTATACCCCATCATAAATTGTTGTAATAAAGTAAACCTATGATATTTCATTAGGTTGACGACTGACAGGAGCTTGGCCTTAGTCAGTAGAATTTTCTGGAACACTTTGTATTACATTGACAATGCTTACGCATCTTAAGCTATAGTAAGAATATCGTCAGACTATATAGTATGCCCCCCCCCCCATACCCTTTCCCAGAAAACCTAGGTAGAAGGCAGGCAGGGGAGTTTAGCCCTGACCAGTATGTCTTTCAAACTCTTGTTCTTTTTATAAGCAATGACTGGCCTTTGGGTCAGAGGTCGAGCAAGTTTACGTTGAAGTAGTTTGTATTCATGTATGACTTTTCTGGGGAATATCCGTGGGAACACCATTACTAGTAAAAGGCCGATTCTAGCACATCAAAAAGGGGGGAAATGGGGGACAACGGCAGACAACTCGTGTCACCACAACTCGGGTGATTGTATCCCTTTGCCGCAAACTCAAGTGGGCTTAAAATAGGCTAATCGAGCAAAAGACTAGAGCGTATGTAGGTTACTGAAATCAACCAAGCGTATTGCAGCTGATTCATTCGAGAAAGGGGTGTTTTGTCTTACTCAATTCAAACAACCATACGACTAATACAACTAAACTTAAACATAGGACACAAAAGACGTCCCGAGTGGTCGAGGTCAATAACTAGCACATCTCATTAACATCTAAGCTCCCGGCTATTGGTCGCGCTTGACTACACATCTAATTAAAATCTCCTATCTTAGCTCCCGGTCATTGGTCACGGTTCGCCGCATGTCTTATTAAAATCTAAGCTCGCGGCTATCGGTTCACTACGGTACACATCTCATTAAGAGTAGAATCTAAGTTATTTACTAAATTATCTCAGTGGCATTGCATATAAAAAATATACTACATATAATACTTAAGTCTTGACCACTGGTCATCAACCCGGAAGTGACCGGAAGTGAACCGGAAGTCGACCGGAAGTCGACCGGAAGTAACCGGAAATAATCCGGAAGTGGCCGAAGTGAACCGGAAGTAACCGCAAGTGAACCGAAATGAACCGGAAGTAACCGGAAGTGACCGAAAATAATCCGGAAGTGGCCGGAAGTGAACCAGAAGTAACCGAAAGTGAACCGAAAGTAACCGGAAGTGAACCGGAAGTGACCGTAAATAATCCGGAAGTGACCGGAAGTGACCGGAAATAGACCGCAAGTGACCGTAAATAACCCGGAAGTGGTCCGGAAGTAACCGGAAGTGACCGGAAATAACCTGAAGTGAACCGGAAGTGACCAGAAATAGACCGGAAGTGACCGGAAGTGACCAGAAATAGACCGGAAGTGAACGGAAGTGACCGGAATTGAACCGGAAATAACCGGAAGTGAAGTAATTGAGCAAAAAAAAAATAAGTTCCAAGCCCGGAAGTAGCCAAATTCTAACCGAATTCGGTCGTGTTACATATCAAAGTAAAGGGTGTAAAGATATCTGCAAGACTTACTATAGCTCGTTGTTTTCTCAATTCTGGTTTTACACAAATCGATTGAAACGTTCAAATCTAGCATTAGTCTGAGAGCTTAGGGACTAACGCCATTCCCCTTTAAACGGTCCGACCTCGAACCGGAAGGGACGTCATTGAACCGGTAGTTGTCCGTAATTTCGTTATTTTTTTGTCCCACAGCCTAGGTACTAACGCCATTCAATCCGTTACGACATCATATCCGCTATTGTGCGGCGTAAAACACCAAACAATCAATGACTCTAAGCAGCTTTTCACCCCAGAACTGTATTGTGAAAGTCTCACCCAATGCATTAACATAAAGAAACATAATACATCGTTCGTTCTGATGAGCATTTTATTTTCTTCATGGTGAACATTCTTCAAGTACATCGTTTCCGGTTTTCGTAAGGGTATTCGTCCGGTAAAACCTGTCAAATAACATATAGCGTATTTTGATCGCGTTCGCTAATGCCTCGTCAATCGGTAGGCCAATTACTCCGCGTAAGAAATCCCTAGTTTTCACAATTTCTCGGTGAAGCGGGTCTCCCATTGAATGCATCCAAATAGTGTTGTACTGTCCGTATATAGTCATCAAGGTTTTCTTTATTTCCGGCCTGCGCCGTCGGTATTCCTCCTGCAAACTGCAGCCGTCAACAGACATATGAGTTTGAATAGCTTCCTTCACAATGTCGTCCCATACGTCGGAAATTGTATCAGCCATACCGCTAGCGGGCGTAATGCTCCTCGTTAGAAAAACATTTCGGTCATCTTCTAAAGTATTTTCATCCGAGGGATGCCCTCCATAAACGGTCATCTCAGTATTCTGCGAATCGGTTTTGTGTTTATTGAAAACGTGCCGCTTCATGTCATGTCGGCGACTAAACGTCTTGTTACAAACGTGGCAATTGAATCTCATTTTGTTTCACCCACTGTGGAATATAATTTATAGCGCTATTTCAGCGGTCGGTCTAATCCAATGTGAAGGACGCGCCGCCTTTTATACGCTTCTGTCTTGCCTCCAATTCCGACTTAGCCATTTCCACCGCTTGCTGTGCGTTAGATACGGCAATAATCCGCGGCAAATCCGCCTTTTCACGGTTGGGGGAGCTTTCGCGATAATAGGACTCGACAGTTTTTCTTTGTTTAAAGGCTTGACTTTGTGGCGTACCACTTTTTCTGCGTTCCTGTCTGACCTCCGATCTGGCCATTTCCACCACTTGTGCGGGAGACACCACATCTATCTGCGGTAAATCCGCATGGTCGGCGTCAATTTGCGGCGGATCCATCTTTTCACGGTCGTTAGAGCTTTCACGGCAATAGGGCTACAGAGGGATGAGCGTGTTTCTACTTCTGAATGCTTGGCCGAGGGGCGAGCCTCTCTCACTCATTACACCTTCGTTCATGGGTATTTTACCCTTTTCCATATTGCGGTAAAAACGCACCAATTTATCCACGTTCGACATGTTTAAACGTTACAGACACCGTCTGCGTAAGAAATGTTGTCGAAGTACGATGATAGCTCGTTATATGAAGCTTTATGATACGCGCCCGCTGAACGCCAGAAGCGACCGTTAACGCAGCCTTAAGCGTAAGACAATATTATCATTCACTCACAATTAGCTGCGTTAACGGTAGCATTGCAAGCATTACCATATACCGCAGGCGTAGAGCGACTTAGTATATAGGCAATGTAACCGCGACCGCCATCTTGATTTTTCGAGTGACTTCCGGTAGGATCTGTCAGTGCGATCGCCGATGTCAGGGTCCGGTCAGTTTCAGGTAATTTTCTTTATATTCGGCTTTTAGCTGGGGCGATTGCATGTAATTTTTATTTTCCTCAGTGATTACTGAGTCTTTCTAAATCCTCATTTAAGCCTGACATTCTCTGGATTTCTTTCACGCTAGGGAATTCCCTTTTACAACTAATTACGCTGAAAGGTATTTCCCCACTTTGACCTTAAAAAAACATATGATCCAAATTCCGCGTTGTTGAAATTTGGTAGGAATCTAGCCAATCATATATTAAAATAGTGTGCAAAGTTTGACATTAATGCGCCAAGTAGAACTCTTAAAATATATGCTTAGTTGACAGCTCCTCCAAATACATACTGAATCCCATTGACAACTATTCATAAATCATAGTTTACTGGGGGTTTTATTTTCTTCTTTTACCAGCTATCGCCACAACTTTCTCTGATTAACCCTTTGCATGTTCGAAATGGAAATTTACAAAAATATTAATGGGAATGGGATTTTTAATATTGGATACAGCAATTTGTGCCACTGTGCAAATTAAGTAATCCTTTATGTGGTGTAAAAGACAAATCAATCAATCAGTCATGGGTTAATATTTTCCCCCAAACTTATGATATGGCAAGGGCATTTGGAATTCTACCAGAAGATTGGCCTTTAACGGTAGCATGTGTTTTAGTGGTCATAAAAAATATATCTATATAAAATAAACTACATAATTGGAAAAATTACTCAGGTCTATTTTCTATTAAAACAACAAATTCTATAATTGTCTGCATATGACTATCCGGTGACAAATTTAAACAGGTCCAGTTATAAAGCTTGGTTTATATACATATTTTATATATTTTTGTTCAGGTCGCCAACACTAATGATGGATAAGAGAGGGCCAAAATTGTTAAAGTTTAAAAGATCAAAATATTTGTATTTCTGTACACAGATGAATGTACAAAAAGGGAGACAATGTTTTATTTAAAACAATAAACGAAATGTAAATATAGTACTGGGTACTTATGTAACATATACAGTGCACTACAAAATTAAAAAATAAACTGTTTTTTTTTTCTATTTTCTTTGTGTCTTAAACATGACTGTAATTATGAGATTTTAAATATTTCTATTTTTAGTTCTTCATGTACCAACTAAAGGTTATTTCATCCCTATCGTTGTTGCGATAAGACTGAAATAATGTTAAATCTTCTCTCACTCACTCATCCATATATCCTTCCATTGAAATGCATAATGATCAAAATTCACTCACACATCTTTATTAGCATTTGATTGTTTATGATGTATCATTGGCAGGTGTGTGTGGGTCAGGCCTGTCATTTGCAAGTGGGGGGTTCAAAAAGTATAATTTAAGAGATTCAAATTTTCCTGTGTTCTCGTTTACTAATTCAGTAATTTCCCTGATGATGATTGCAGCTTATGTTTTTTAAGTTTTCAGCATAATTCAAATGTCAATATTTTCTCTCCAAATATTTATCATAAAACACTTAAAATGATAAACAATCTCATTGATTTGGGCACACTACTCTATTCTTGTAGATCTCTGGTAATACCATGCCATTCTTGTAGAAATATTTAACACTTTGATGTGGTGAATATCATCCCCAGTCCCCAAATTTTGTAAATTGAAACTCTAGTAGAGGTTGTCCTATTTCTGAAAAATAATTGCACATTTATATTTTAATGCTTAAGAATACCACAGATTTCCATCAATTAAGTTTAAATATCAGAAGACATTGTTTGTAAGAAAAGTGTAATTTAAGTTAAAAGTATAAGCAGGAGTTAAACTGTTAAAGGGGCATGAGCTGCCGAAATTCCCACTTTTTTCATACTTTCTGATCGTCACAACAGTAAGAGGCTTTGAAGTCCATCGAAAAACTAAATGATTGGCGTTGGAATGAGGAAAATCCATACTGTAGGTGCCCTGTACGAACCGAAAACGTGTTCGAAAAGTAGCAAAATTTAAATAACCGGGATGACCATTCATTCATTCTAAGCCAAAGTTAGTTAAAAACAATACTTTATCGTACATTTTCGAGACTAGAAGCACTAAAAAATTATACGTTTTGAGAAAAATAGCCGATAATTTCAACATTCTGTGTTTACGTCAAAATATCAACATTTTGGCAGCTCATGCCCCTTTAACTAAATAATACTAGAAACTTTGTATTTATGACCTTTTATTCAATTTTATCAACGGCCTCATTGCAATACATTAGATAATTGGTTTAGACCAGCATTAAAACGAATTGATCAGTAAACGTTAAGAAAATCAGTATATATCGCTTTCTGTACAAACACTTTTACTTGTGAATTAAATGTTCTGATTTAACCTAACCTTCTGTTGGTTACTGGCAACCATCCCACTTCTGACAGCGATTAACATGAATCCAATTTGAAAAGCCCCATTCGGACTAAAAATTCCACTACGTACATGCTAAGGGGTAATCGTTGAAAATTGTGGTGATAGCTTGTGGTGGGAAACCTCAGTAAACTATGATTTATGAATAGTTGTCAATGGGATTCAGTATGTATTTGGAGGAGCTGTCAACTAAGCATATATTTTAAGAGTTCTACTTGGCGCATTAATGTCAAACTTTGCACACTATTTTTATATATGATTGGCTAGATTCCTACCAAATTTCAACAAAACGCGGAATTTGGATCATATGTTTTTTTAATGTCAAAGTGGGGAAATACCTTTCAGCGTAATTAGTTGTAAAAGGGAATTCCCTAGCGTGAAAGAAATCCAGAGAATGTCAGGCTTAAATGAGGATTTAGAAAGACTCAGTAATCACTGAGGAAAATAAAAATTACATGCAATCGCCCCAGCTAAAAGCCGAATATAAAGAAAATTACCTGAAACTGACCGGACCCTGACATCGGCGATCGCACTGACAGATCCTACCGGAAGTCACTCGAAAAATCAAGATGGCGGTCGCGGTTACATTGCCTATATACTAAGTCGCTCTACGCCTGCGGTATATGGTAATGCTTGCAATGCTACGTTAACGGTCGCTTCTGGCGTTCAGCGGGCGCGTATCATAAAGCTTCATATAACGAGCTATCATCGTACTTCGACAACACTTCTTACGCAGACGGTGTCTGTAACGTTTAAACATGTCGAACGTGGATAAATTGGTGCGTTTTTACCGCAATATGGAAAAGGGTAAAATACCCATGAACGAAGGTGTAATGAGTGAGAGAGGCTCGCCCCTCGGCCAAGCATTCAGAAGTAGAAACACGCTCATCCCTCTGGAGCCCTATTGCCGTGAAAGCTCTCCCGACCGTGAAAAGATGGATCCGCCGCAAATTGACGCCGACCATGCGGATTTACCGCAGATAGATGTGGTGTCTCCCGCACAAGTGGTGGAAATGGCCAGATCGGAGGTCAGACAGGAACGCAGAAAAAGTGGTACGCCACAAAGTCAAGCCTTTAAACAAAGAAAAACTGTCGAGTCCTATTATCGCGAAAGCTCCCCCAACCGTGAAAAGGCGGATTTGCCGCGGATTATTGCCGTATCTAACGCACAGCAAGCGGTGGAAATGGCTAAGTCGGAATTGGAGGCAAGACAGAAGCGTATAAAAGGCGGCGCGTCCTTCACATTGGATTAGACCGACCGCTGAAATAGCGCTATAAATTATATTCCACAGTGGGTGAAACAAAATGAGATTCAATTGCCACGTTTGTAACAAGACGTTTAGTCGCCGACATGACATGAAGCGGCACGTTTTCAATAAACACAAAACCGATTCGCAGAATACTGAGATGACCGTTTATGGAGGGCATCCCTCGGATGAAAATACTTTAGAAGATGATCGAAATGTTTTTCTAACGAGGAGCATTACGCCCGCTAGCGGTATGGCTGATACAATTTCCGACGTATGGGACGACATTGTGAAGGAAGCTATTCAAACTCATATGTCTGTTGACGGCTGCAGTTTGCAGGAGGAATACCGACGGCGCAGGCCGGAAATAAAGAAAACCTTGATGACTATATACGGACAGTACAACACTATTTGGATGCATTTAATGGGAGACCCGCTTCACCGAGAAATTGTGAAAACTAGGGATTTCTTACGCGGAGTAATTGGCCTACCGATTGACGAGGCATTAGCGAACGCGATCAAAATACGCTATATGTTATTTGACAGGTTTTACCGGACGAATACCCTTACGAAAACCGGAAACGATGTACTTGAAGAATGTTCACCATGAAGAAAATAAAATGCTCATCAGAACGAACGATGTATTATGTTTCTTTATGTTAATGCATTGGGTGAGACTTTCACAATACAGTTCTGGGGTGAAAAGCTGCTTAGAGTCATTGATTGTTTGGTGTTTTACGCCGCACAATAGCGGATATGATGTCGTAACGGATTGAATGGCGTTAGTACCTAGGCTGTGGGACAAAAAAATAACGAAATTACGGACAACTACCGGTTCAATGACGTCCCTTCCGGTTCGAGGTCGGACCGTTTAAAGGGGAATGGCGTTAGTCCCTAAGCTCTCAGACTAATGCTAGATTTGAACGTTTCAATCGATTTGTGTAAAACCAGAATTGAGAAAACAACGAGCTATAGTAAGTCTTGCAGATATCTTTACACCCTTTACTTTGATATGTAACACGACCGAATTCGGTTAGAATTTGGCTACTTCCGGGCTTGGAACTTTTTTTTTTTTTGCTCAATTACTTCACTTCCGGTTATTTCCGGTTCAATTCCGGTCACTTCCGTTCACTTCCGGTCTATTTCTGGTCACTTCCGGTCTATTTCTGGTCACTTCCGGTTCACTTCAGGTTATTTCCGGTCACTTCCGGTTACTTCCGGACCACTTCCGGGTTATTTACGGTCACTTGCGGTCTATTTCCGGTCACTTCCGGTTACTTCCGGATTATTTACGGTCACTTCCGGTTCACTTCCGGTTACTTTCGGTTCACTTTCGGTTACTTCTGGTTCACTTCCGGCCACTTCCGGATTATTTTCGGTCACTTCCGGTTACTTCCGGTTCATTTCGGTTCACTTGCGGTTACTTCCGGTTCACTTCGGCCACTTCCGGATTATTTCCGGTTACTTCCGGTCGACTTCCGGTCGACTTCCGGTTCACTTCCGGTCACTTCCGAGTTGAT
Source organism: Lepidochitona cinerea (assembly GCA_963971465.1). Taxonomy (NCBI): domain Eukaryota; kingdom Metazoa; phylum Mollusca; class Polyplacophora; order Chitonida; family Tonicellidae; genus Lepidochitona; species Lepidochitona cinerea. The sequence goes on along the minus strand of OZ020551.1, from coordinate 82,463,596 downwards.
GACCAGTGGTCAAGACTTAAGTATTATATGTAGTATATTTTTGATATGCAATGCCACTGAGATAATTTAGTAAATAACTTAGATTCTACTCTTAATGAGATGTGTACCGTAGTGAACCGATAGCCGCGAGCTTAGATTTTAATAAGACATGCGGCGAACCGTGACCAATGACCGGGAGCTAAGATAGGAGATTTTAATTAGATGTGTAGTCAAGCGCGACCAATAGCCGGGAGCTTAGATGTTAATGAGATGTGCTAGTTATTGACCTCGACCACTCGGGACGTCTTTTGTGTCCTATGTTTAAGTTTAGTTGTATTAGTCGTATGGTTGTTTGAATTGAGTAAGACAAAACACCCCTTTCTCGAATGAATCAGCTGCAATACGCTTGGTTGATTTCAGTAACCTACATACGCTCTAGTCTTTTGCTCGATTAGCCTATTTTAAGCCCACTTGAGTTTGCGGCAAAGGGATACAATCACCCGAGTTGTGGTGACACGAGTTGTCTGCCGTTGTCCCCCATTTCCCCCCTTTTTGATGTGCTAGAATCGGCCTTTTACTATCTACTGCTATAGTAAGAATATCGTCAGACTATATAGTATGCCCCCCCCCCCCCCCATACCCTTTCCCAGAAAACCTAGGTAGAAGGCAGGCAGGGGAGTTTAGCCCTGACCAGTATGTCTTTCAAACTCTTGTTCTTTTTATAAGCAATGACTGGCCTTTGGGTCAGAGGTCGAGCAAGTTTACGTTGAAGTAGTTTGTATTCATGTATGACTTTTCTGGGGAATATCCGTGGGAACACCATTACTTACACACTCGACTTGTACACGTGTACTTAATTTCATAGGCTTCGGGAGAGGGTAAGTATAGCAGGTATGTAAAATGACCACACAATTGTCATCTAAATAGCAGCTGGCAACCCAGATATCTCTTTTAATTTCGCCAGGCAAAGCCAGTAAGACAGGGTTTCGCTGTTCAATTAGATGATATATTCGATTCAGTTAACATTCACTACGTTATAATAAAGGCAATGCAGATTTTGTTTGTTCGTTATTTTCTTTTTCCGTTTTGGAACATTTACACGTACTTCCCTTTTTTAGCTGTTTGTCTTTCGCTTTAAATAACATTGCAAGCCTTTTGTAATACATATTATTGCTAAAGTCGATTTAATAAGAAGCACTCTAATGATTCGTTGTAAACAATTTAATGACAAGATACATATGTATTCACTTGTTAAATCGAATTATTCTCAAGGTATACATGTGGCAAAAAATCCCTCAAACGCATTCAGCAGTTGACATCATGGTAAAGGCTATACTTTTTGGTCTGTTGGATGAGGCTGCTCCGTTAAATTTGCTTACGACGTAAGGATGAGTTCACCCATCAATCAAGTATTTGCTGTGTCTTTCATTGACGATTGTGTTAAGAATAAACGGAATCCAAATCAATCGTGTGAATTACTCCAGCGTCAACTGTATGAGGTAGCAGCTCTTCATTTCGTACAAGAACAATGGTGGGTACTTGGAGATTGTTTGACTTCTGTTGACTCCATTTTGAGCAAATACCCAGATCGATAACCGTCTGTGTTTGCAATGATGAAGCTACTGAAAGCACTCTATATAGGTAAATCACGGGGGATCTTTCAAAAACGTGTTGTCAAAGAATGTCAAACGGAGACACTTTTGAATATAAATTATTTGGACATATCTATTTGGAGTCAGGTCATATTCTATTAAATTATTTATAGAGTGTGAACCCATGGCTTGACGGCTGCGAACCAAAACAAATATAGCTATTCAATTATTGGAATATATAAAATCCTTTAGCAAACTACTATGCCTGTGCCACTCGAATAACAAAGAAGTAGTTTTGCAGAAAATCCACAGCAGCAATCAAGACATAACCATGGAAGATTTCCCGATGAAAAACTGGTTTTAATACCTTTTCTGACTGTCGTTTGGGCATATTCGCGTTAGATAACTTTATAACAGAATTTAAACATGATATTGTGCTTTTGTGAAAGCAATTTTTCTGAGAACTAAGAGCTTGTTTGACTTCTCTTTGAACACCTAACCTGATCGATCAAGTTGCTTCCCGTGTCTGCCAACATATAGTGATGGAATCACTCTCTCCAATGATAACAGAGCTTTGACGTAAGACTCATAAGGAAGCCTAAGAAAAAGGTTCCCAAATAAACACAAAGAGTTGACACTATTGAATGCAAATATAGGATTGTTGCTTGTTCAAAATAAAATCTGTATGAACTATATTTAAAGATTTTACGATTATGTGCTCTGTGTGTACAGAAGTAGTGGTTAGAAAGTAAAAACGAATGCTTTTTTTTTAATCCTATAAGTACTTAATAATATTTTGTATGTAAATTCCCATATACGGTTATCAGTAAAAACCTGATATTCTTGTAGAAAATAAGAGGGGAGTTTTAAAAATAATATGAACATTTTGGCAGGTAATGTCACTTCAAGGCGTTCGAAACTTAATTTATGATAATGATACTGATAACTTAATAATGATACTGACGTGATGCTCATAAGAGATCACATGATAAGGTAATCTCACGACTATACATGTTGTTGTCATCAAACTGAGTATAAAGCTGGTAATAATCCGGATATACCCAGCGTTAAATTCTCAACAAGCTCACCTTTTATCCCTGGGTCAACTGCTAGTTTAAAGCCATTGACTGTCGGACCAATAAAAATTCTCTTCTAATCGTTGGAACTCTTCAGTTTTTGAGACACGTTTATCGAACTGAAGTGTAAACCGAAAAGTCCTCCATCTTTGTTTTGAACACTGCTTGGATGCTTACGTAACGCCGATTCTGTTTGGTGAAATTTCCGCCAAAGTTTTGTGGCGGAACCAATCAAAGTCTACATGCATTTTAAATTAGAAACGACGGATTTGATTCCACTTGTCCCAATGGGTAAAGTGAGCGTGAGGGTTAGTTTTAATGGGGTTCCAACGATGCTTTCAATAAAATAAAGCAAATGAGTTTTATAGTTATACGAGCTCATTCCTCTATTAAGCCAACTAGATTGTTCGGCGGATCTCAACATCTGTGTGGTTAATTTAATCATCTATTTATTGAAGAAAACGCAAATTATTATCTACTTTATTACATGATCACGTTAGAAAACACATAAACAGAATTTACTTTATGGTTTTGAAATACATCTTATCGGGTTTTATGAAAGCGAATTGTCAGAGCACTACGAGCTTGTTTGACTTCTCTTTAAACAATTATCCAGATCGATCAAGCCCCTTCATTTGTCTGCAAACATAAAGCTATGAAATCACTCTCTCCAATGATTAACATACATTTGACGTCAGACTAAAAGGAAGCCTAAGAAAAAGATTTCCAAATAAATGCAAAGAGTTGACACTATTGAATACAAATATGGGATTGTTATTTGTTCAAAAGGAATACTATATAAAATCTATCTAGAGAGTTAACGATTATGTGCTTTGTGTGAACAGAAATAGTGTTCAAAAGGTAAAAAGAAAACAAGGACAAATGCTCTTTTATTTAAACCTACATGTAAGTCAAAAACAGTATTTTTATGTAAATTCCCATATATGGTTATAAATTAAAAACCTAATATTCCCGAGAGAAAAAGAGGAGAATTTTGAAAATAATATGAAGATAATGCTACTTTAAGGCGTTCATATTTTAATTTACACCTGAATACTGACGTGATAAGGTAGTCTCACGAATATACATGTAGTTTTCATTGATCTTAGTATGCAGATACTATTCCGGATATACCCCTTTCCAATACATTAAAGCAAATAAGTTTACGAGCTCATTCTTCTATTAAGTTCACTAGATTGTTCTGTGGATCTTAACATATGCAGGATAGTTAATTTAATCATCTATATATTTAAATAAACGCAAAGTATTTTCTACATTAGAATGACAAATCGGATTTGCTTGCAGTTTTACTGAAGTCATAAACAAAAGAGCATTTAGTTTATGGGTTTCAAAACTGAAATTATGAATGCATTTTATGGTGTCGAGTAATTTTGTAACAGTCCATCTCCCACTCAGGAAATGTATTTAAGATGAAACAGTTGCCATGTTATTTGGAAAGCTGATCGAAACAGCATGTCATTCGTATTGGTGGTGTGTTACAAGAAATCAAATGTCAGTCAATGTTCTGTGGCTTAGTTAAGGTGGCACTAAGACCGGGGAATGACCATCCAATTATATGGGTGTCCAGACAGTGTCATAGAGGTCGTGACTCTGTGTGATACCATTGCCAAAATATACTCTCCTTACCAGCAAAACGTGATATTTTGTGGGAATGGACACATTTTGCCGATGTCAATCAAAGTTTGGCTAACCATACCATGTAAGCAGAGTATCCACTCACCATTCACCTACGTAAATATTGCTCCTGTGACTAAAATAACTCTTTGGTTTTATAAGCATAAATCATTTTGGCGTGCAAAGTAGTCTTTATTGTACAACTATATATGCTAGTATAAAACATAAACCAACCGAAAACGCCTTTATTATAACTTATCAATGTAAGCCCGATCCAAGAAACCTATTGACTTTATTTCAGCTAAAATAGCTGAATTGTCGCGGATCTTTTTCTAGATAAGCCTTAATGACAGGGTCACACTTTAACGAAGTTCAACGTGATTTTGGCTTAATTGATTTTTTAGAACGGCCTGCGTCATGAGCGAACCTGACAAAGAATCCAAACACCAAAACGCTCTTTAAGGAATTCTGAAATCTAGACAAGCGATGATATTAACGCTCAGGCGACCGTCTTAGGCTAATCGTGTATTCATACATCTGGTATCTGATACAGACACTTAATCAAGACCCTTAAAGGGGCATGAGCTGCCAAAATGTTGATATTTTGACGTTGATACAGAATGTTTAAATTATCGGCTATTTTTCTCAAGACGTATAATTCAAAGACTTTTTAGTGCGCCTAGTCTCGGGAATGTACGTTAAAGTATTGTTTTGAGCTAACTTTTACTTAGAATGAATGAATGGTCGTCCCGGTTATTTAAATTTTGTTTACTTTTCGAACACGTTTTCGGTTCGTGCAGGCCACATACTGTATGGATTTCCCTCATTCCAACGCCAATCATTCAGTTTTTCGATGGCCTGTAAAGCCTCTTACTGTCGGGACGATAAGAAATTATGAAAAAAGTGTGAATTTCGGCAGCTCATGCCCCTTTAAACTCACTAATTAAAATATTTGAGGTTTACTTTGTCAGAAATGTTAAGCTAGCTTTGAATCCTTCCTAACAGCTTGATTAACTAAACCCGGCTAAAGTTTCAATATTCCTGTTTGATAAATCATGCATTTTCATTATTTCATCATTTAATTAAAGCGCCGGTACAAAGTTCAAATTAAGGTAGAAAATGGCAACTGATGATGCAAAAAATGGACAATTACAGACAGTAGTTTTTTTTGTGGACCATGGCTTCACATAAAATGGAAAAGAGTTTGATAACATCTGTTTTCAATTAATATATCATTTAAGGATACGTGGCCAAATAGCGTATGTGGCCAACTAAATAAAATCTTTCAATGGCATTTCTTGGTTTATTGGGTGACGACGTTTCGATGTATACTTAGCGCCATTTAAAACGCACGGTTGAATTTTATGTTTCTACCACGGTAAGGCTATTGGCCATTTATGTTTTGTTGTTTATTGTTAGTTCGATATGAGTTGCAATAACTGGATAACCTGTGGTGTTCCCGACGCGCCTGTCGTGAATATTACGCAACATTTCCTAATAACGTCCATTGAGTGTTTCACCGTCACTGAGAACATCTTTCAGGGCTCATTTGTCATGGGTTCAACACTTTACACGAAGCTCAGCATAAAGACGAGAAAAAAAAATCAGAAAACGTTACCATGCCCCGACTTACGACACAACAAAGGGAACGTGCCATTGGCATGTTACAGGCGGGTCTCAGTTGCGCCGCCGTAGGACGTCACATGCAGTGTCATCCAACCACAATTAGTCGCCTCAGAATCAGGGGACATGAAACTGGCAATGTTGCCGACCGACCACGACCTGGTCAGCCAAGAATCACTACAGCCCGCCAGGATCGGTACATCAGTTTGTTGCACACACGTGACCGATTTCGCACCGCGACACAGACTGCTCGTGAGACAGTGGGAATTGGACGGCCCAGGGTAAGCCTCAGCACCATCCGACGCCGTCTCCAACAGATACAGATACAGATACATGCACGCATCCCCTACCGAGGGGCCCATATTTACACCCGCCGCACGCCAAAACCGTTTACGATGGGCTCAAAATCATCAGAGATAGCGTATCAATGATTGGAACTCTGTCCTTTTCTCTAACGAGTCTCATATCTGCCTTGATCATCCTGACCGACGTCAACGTGTGTGGCGCAGATGTTGTGAACGTTTCGCAAATGCATGTGTGAGGGAAGGAAATCGCTGGGGTGGATGTAGTGTTATGGTATGGGGAGGCATCACTTCTCGCAGACGAACTCCCCTTGTCATTGTTGATGGCAACCTGAATGCTCAGGGTTACGTGGATAACATCCTTCGACCTGTGCTGCTTCCATTCCTCCAAGCCAATGCTGGCGCCACGACGCTTCAGCAAGACAATGCGCGACCACACTCTGCAAGGTTGGCACAAGACTTCTTGCAACAGAATAATGTGAACATCATGGAATGGCCAGCTTACTCCCCCGATCTAACGTCCATAGAGCACTTGTGGGATCAGCTTAAGAATGCCGTTGCACAACGTCAACCCAGGCCACGCAACCGACGTGAATTGATCCAGGTAGTGCAGGAAGAGTGGGACCGGATCCCACAGCACAGAATATCCACACTCATCAGGTCCTTGCGTCGCAGATGTACTGCTTGCGTTGATGCCCGAGGTGGACATACCCACTATTGAATGATGACACCTTCAATTTCTGTATCAACGATTTGTTTGCAAGGAATAAAAGTCACCAGGGTTTCACATATTATCAAGTCTATGTCTCATTGTGATCAATGCATTGTTCTTTAATTTAACAGTACTTACAATATTTTACACTCTACATTTCTCAAAATATTTTACATTCTTTGGGTCGTGCGTTTTTAATGGCGCTAAGTATAGTTCTTAGATTGACTTTGATAACTACACCGAAACGTCGTCATCCAATAAACCAAGAAGTTGTTATCCATAAGTATATCTTCACCTTATTCTGGCAAACTAGTCAATGACGAAATATGCCTTTAATCCGAAAACGCTCGGAAACAGTCATTTACAAATGGTGGCTGAATGTTGGTCATTTCTTATTCCCACGCTTTCGCTTGGTCAAATCAAGGCGAAAAATAAGAATCAAAGTTTTACAGCTAAAACAGACGCCCGGAACGCTCTGAGCTTAATTAAAAATAATAAAACGCAAAGTTATCCACTACAGGTAATAACTTTTGTATAAACTGTCGATTAAATCCGTATTGCCTGATTGCATATGGGCTAGTCTGCTGTATGTCTCAATCTCCACGACGCGCAGCCTAGCTTTAATAAACTTCGCGTTTTCTTGTTTTTGCTTCAGCTCAAGGCTTCAGTGAAGTCAAACGAAAATAAGAAACGAAATTTTACAAGGAAAAACCTATGCGTTTTCTTACTTTCTTTTAAAATCTTGAACGTGGGGAGTCAAGGCGTTCAATGATGATGCTGGTGGCCCCGATAATAGAGCATATACACGATTAATATGCAGCACAACGAAGGTAAATACGTATTTTATTCTGGAGATATTTATAGTCTGCGTTTGATTTTCAAATTGTATGTTAAGCTATGGATATCGATACAGCGTGCCAATTCCAACAAAATGTATGCATCTTTAAGAATGAATCTTTAAAGAAGCAGAAACAAAGACCTCTGTAAAACAGTCTCAATATCCTATCACCAGATGTCCGGTAACGATTCTTTGTCGCCCACAGGAAACAAGAACAGCAAAAGCATATTCGGAAAAGATAGAACATCTTATGCGGAGAAAATCTCGACATTAACAATGGGGATGGGTTTTTATATATTGAATTGAGAGCATATAGTCTCAGTGTACAATGATGTGCCATGGTTCTGGTTACGACTCGGAGAAAAGTCTTTACATTTGTTACAGATAATCTATAGACAGTGGAATAACCCGAAGCCAGTGTACTGTTTAATGGGGCGGGAATTGATGTTAAGGGAGATGATATTAGATTAACCCAAGTAGTTATTGAGATAAATCAGTTTAGGGTAATGCAAGAAACCAAATAAGTGTAAGGTTATTTACCACTGTATCCTAGAGTGTTTTCTGTTACATTTATTACCTAGGGTTAACTGGTAAAAGTAAATCACCATATAAAACTAAATGAAAAATGGATAGCTAAACTGCATTTACACTTAAGCGCGTTCGTGATGATCCTTATATGAAGGATCATTATGCCCTGGTGCATGCAAAATCTTAGTTAAAGGGTAACTAAACTTAGTTAGTAATCAAGTACACGACAAGATCCTAAATTAATTATTACCAAACAGTGAAATCGATCGAAAAGAATTTGCCTGGCGAAAAAAAGGAATGGAGATGGAGATCTAGCCTCTTGATATATATTCGACATATGAAGGAGGTAACCCATAATGTTTTTGTGTAACAGTACCAAAATACTAATCTGAAGATGAACGGGGAAACACAAACGGGGAAACACAAACACAAACTCCATATAAGTTATTGAAAATGTGCAAGAAAATAAAAAATGAATCAAAGCAGAAGAACGCTACAATCTTCAATATAAGTCTGTACCTTAATCGTGAGATTGTTAAAACAAAAATAAAGGCAGTGTTTCCTCCTGTGTTAATGCCATACTTAGCAGTTGTTCATTACATTATCTTACCTCGCCTGTAAAGGGCAATAAGTTCATATTACAGAAGTTCGTACATACTATGTGATTACTTCAGTCCAGAGTCTGTCTGATATCGATGAACTTATCTTTGAACAATGACTGAGCTATTTAAACATTCTTTAAACGTTCACAAGCAAAACGCGACGACGAAGAATTTGCTTTATCGATTCGCACATCACACGCAAATCCACACAGTATATTGGGCATAATACCAGAGAAAAGTTTCCATGATTTGTGATTTGTACAGATAATGGTATTTTAATAAATCTTTTTAAAAAAAGTGGTCCATTATTTAGTGAATGTCTTGTAGAGTGTGAGTAGAACAGTATTCTTATTATTATATGGGATTATACTTTCTTGAAAAATTGGATAACGGCCGAAACAGGAATGGAGCCCGGCTCCCAGAGTATGGGACCTATCGTCAGAACTAAATCCATTCAACCAACCGGCCTCCTCAGCAGACATTTAGTACCCCTCTGGTAACGTAATTAACACAGTTTCCATTGCTTAATGCATGGGTTTTATTAGTTTCTACCGATTTTGGATGACGACCGAAACGGGAATCGAACCTGGGTTCCAGAGTATGGTACCTATCGCCAGCACTAAATGCAAACTGTCTTATAAAAGGCGATCGATTGGCAGAATGGATAAGGCAGTGATGTTGCTTTATGATGCTAGATGATCTCGCCGGGAATATCACGAAGAACATATGAAGTCAAGCCAATCTACACTAACATGAGCATAAGTGAATAAAATAGGTACTTTCAGCCAAGTGTTGGCGGTTAGTACCATGGGTGATTCAGTTAATGCATACATACGTTAAATGGTTTGTACAACACGGGTAACCTATATTATTGACGTGGTATTACTCTGTCCCTATATTTCAAGTAATACGGTTTTGGGATTGTATGTTTAGTGATGGATATAGCGAAAGCCTACCAAATCCATGATCGATGTTGACGTTCGGATTTCAGTTTTTTAGGTACATTGTATGTCTTTACACAACCAATTACACTTTTCTAACCTAACTGGATATATTGTTTGTCCCTTGTTTTTAATTTCAGTGGTTTTACTAGTATTAAGCTCCTATAAATTCACCTCCTTTACAAATGTCAAAAAGGCTACAGCGAGTGTGCTTTTAACAAACAGAGAAAGGCTACAGCGAGTGTGCTTTTAACAAACAAAGAAAGGCTACAGCGAGTGTGCTTTTAACAAACAGACAAAGGCTGCAACGAGTGTGCTTTTAACAAACAGAGAAAGGCTACGGCGTGTGTGCTTTTAACAAACAAAGAAAGGCTACAGCGTGAGTGCTTTTAACAAACAGAGAAAGGCTACATCAGTGTACTTTTAACAAGCAGAGAAAGGCTGCAGCGAGTGTGCTTTTAACAAACAGATAAAAGCTACAGCGAGTGTGCTTTTAACAAATAGAGAAAGGCTACAACGAGTGTTCTTTTAACAAACAGAGAAAGGCTACATCGTGAGTGCTTTAAACAAACAGAGAAAGGCTACAGCAGTGTACTTTTAACAAGCAGAGAAAGGCTACAGCGAGTATGCTTTTAACAAACATAGAAAGGCTGCAGCGAGTGTGCTTTTAACAAACATAGAAAGGCTACAGCGAGTATGCTTTTAACAAACATAGAAAGGCTACAACGAGTGTGCTTTTAACAAACAGAGAAAGGCTACAACGAGTGTGCTTTTAACAAACAGAGAAAGGCTACAGCGTGAGTGCTTTTAACAAACAGAGAAAAGATACAGCGAGTGTTCTTTTAACAAACAGAGAAAGGCTACAACGAGTGTGCTTTTAACAAACAGAGAAAGGCTACAGCGTGAGTGCTTTTAACAAACAGAGAAAGGCTACGAGTGTGCTTTTAACAAACAGAGAAAGGCTACAGCGTGAGTGCTTTTAACAAACAGAGAAAGGCTACAGGAGTGTACTTTTAACAAGCAGAGAAAGGCTACAGCGAGTGTACTTTTAACAAACAGAGAAAGGCTGCAGCGGGTGTGCTTTTAACAAGCAGAGAAAGGCTACAGCAGTGCGCTTTTAACAAGCAGAGAAAGGCTACAGCAGTGTGCTTTTAACAAGCAGAGAAAGGCTACAGCGAGTATGCTTTTAACAAACAGAGAAAGGCTACAGCAGTGTACTTTTAACAAGCAGAGAAAGGCTGCAGCGAGTGTGCTTTTAACAAACAGAGAAAGGCTACAGTAGTGTGCTTTTAACAAACAGAGAAAGGCTACAGCAGTGTACTTTTAACAAGCAGAGCAAGGCTACAGCGAGTGTACTTTTAACAAGCAGAGAAAGGCTGCAGCGAGTGTGCTTTTACACAAGCAGAGAAAGGCTACAGCAGTGTACTTTTAACAAGCAGAGAAAGGCTACAGCGAGTATGCTTTTAACAAACAGAGAAAGGCTACAACGAGTGTGCTTTTAACAAACAGAGAAAGGCTACAGCGTGAGTGCTTTTAACAAACAGAGAAAGGCTACAGCGAGTGTACTTTTAACAAACAGAGAAAGGCTACAACGAGTGTGCTTTTAACAAACAGAGAAAGGCTACAACGAGTGTGCTTTTAACAAAACAGAGAAAGGCTACAGCGTGAGTGCTTTTAACAAACAGAGAAAGGCTACGAGTGTGCTTTTAACAAACAGAGAAAGGCTACAGCGTGAGTGCTTTTAACAAACAGAGAAAGGCTACAGCAGTGTACTTTCAACGAGCAGAGAAAGGCTACAGCGAGTGTACTTTTAACAAGCAGAGAAAGGCTGCAGCGAGTGTGCTTTTAACAACAGATAAAAGCTACAGCGAGTGTGCTTTTAACAAACAGAGAAAGGCTGCAACGAGTGTGCCTTTTAACAAACAGAGAAAGGCTACAACGAGTGTGCTTTTAACAAACAGAGAAGGGCTGCAACGAGTGTGCTTTTAACAAACAGAGAAAGGCTACAACGAGTGTGTTTTTAACAAACAGAGAAAGGCTACAGCGTGAGTGCTTTTAACGAACAGAGAAAGGCTACAGCGAGTGTACTTTTAACAAGCAGAGAAAGGCTGCAGCGAGTGTGCTTTTAACAAACAGAGAAAGGCTACAACGAGTGTGCTTTTAACAAACAGAGAAAGGCTACAGCGTGAGTGCTTTTAACAAACAGAGAAAGGCTACAGCGAGTGTACTTTTAACAAACAGAGAAAGGCTACAACGAGTGTGCTTTTAAGAAACAGAGAAAGGCTACAACGAGTGTGCTTTTAACAAAACAGAGAAAGGCTGCAGCGTGAGTGCTTTTAACAAACAGAGAAAGGCTACGAGTGTGCTTTTAACAAACAGAGAAAGGCTACAGCGTGAGTGCTTTTAACAAACAGAGAAAGGCTACAACAGTGTACTTTCAACGAGCAGAGAAAGGCTACAGCGAGTGTACTTTTAACAAGCAGAGAAAGGCTGCAGCGAGTGTGCTTTTAACAAACAGATAAAAGCTACAGCGAGTGTGCTTTTAACAAACAGAGAAAGGCTGCAACGAGTGTGCTTTTAACAAACAGAGAAAGGCTACAACGAGTGTGCTTTTAACAAACAGAGAAGGGCTGCAACGAGTGTGCTTTTAACAAACAGAGAAAGGCTACAACGAGTGTGTTTTTAATAAGCAAAGGCTACAGCGAGTGTGCTTTTAACAAGCAGAGAAAGGCTGCAGCGAGTGTGCTTTTAACAAACAGAGAAAGGCTACAGCGTGTGTGCTTTTAACAAGCAAAGGCTACAGCGAGTGTGCTTTTAACCAACAGAGAAAGGCTACAGCTTGTGTGCTTTTAACAAGCAAAGGCTACAGCGAGTGTGCTTTTAACAAACAGAGAAAGGCTACAGCGAGTGTGCTTTTTAACAAACAGAGAAAGGCTACAGCGTGTGAGCTTTTAACAAACAGAGAAAGGCTACAGCGTGTGAGCTTTTTAACAAGCATAGAAAGGCTACGGCGTGTGTGCTTTTAACAAACAGAGACAAAGGTCACTGTCAAGTGATATCCTCATCTCGATATCCTCACCACTTGATGTTCGGTGACGACCCCTTGTAGTTCCTTATTTATCAGATTGTACATTTCAATCTTAATTACGCGAGCTTTTCTTTATTTCCTTACTCCTCGAGCAATGATAGAATGCTGCTGCGGTTTGTGTCATCTCTTAGCAAGATGTCAACATCGGGAGAAGATCTACCGTAATTAAGTATCTTCTGCCCGTACATATCGAGTGTGTAAAGACAATTAATATGGAGACACATCACAATCCCGTGTTTAAACACATCCCTGTGGGAGCCCTCATTTTGCCTTCGCTCTCTTCCTTGCAAGGCTCGGAAGAGCTACAGGTAAGAATAACTTCCGAAAAGCAGAAAAGAACAAATTCTGTGGACAGAATTAATATCCCGAAAAAAGAAGAAGACCAATTGTGCAAACCTAAGCTGTACACTTCATGGGGCATTCCAATGAATGCTAAATAAAATCGTGAAACCTTTTTCTATGTGGGTAGCCCCTCTGAGCCAAGCTAAATAAAAAGTGGGTATTTTAAAGGTCCATTTTCCGCCGTAGCCTGTTTGACATTTGTTAAGAAAAACAATTTGCACGAACCTACCGTACTCAACTAAAACTCAGTTAAAGTAAGCAAAATAATACTGTGCCGTCAGATCGCTCACACGACCCAAAACATTAGGGCACTTGTGAGCATGCACAGGTTTGGAGTTTGTTTACATTGCGGATACTTGATAAATCTATTTTTGTATTTCAAGTTAAAAATATCAAATCATGACAAAACTTTCATTTTTTTCTGGGAAAAATACGGAAAACCGCCAATAGTTTTTTTTAAGTAAACAGTATTCTGGATTTTCGCCGCGAGTGTGCCTTTCAGGATTGGTCGGTGTCTCAGGAACATTTTGTGAAACTATAATTACCATCAATAAAATGTGCTTTAAGGCAATGCAAATAACTTGTTAGGTGTGCTATTATTCTGTAGAAAAAAATGTGTATGAGAATTTTGCCAGGACAATGTGCCCTGGGGATTTTGGAAGAACGATAATAGCTCTTCCACGCGATGTCTAAAGCCGACAAACAAGAAGTTTTTGGATAAGTGATTGGGAGAAATCACTCCGGGAGGATTATTCCCGTCAGATTCGGGCCACCCCAAAAAATTATTCGAAACATCCGTTTGGTAATCGCTTTCTTGAGAAGCAGCGCTCAATGGTTGCAATTAATGTCATTGCATAAAGAATATAAATGAATTCAAATAGGTTGAGAACAGGATGTACTGCATACCAATATGTTTTATTGGAATTGGAATAACGTTATCAATCCCCAAAAAGACAAATGTGAACATTTAATGGTATATTAGTTTTCTCTAAAACTTGACACCATTTCTGCTGTGAATTAAAAATCGATACAAAATCCTCAGATGGAGATAGACAATTTCACAGAAGGCTCTATTTAAAGGGATAATATGGACGGCACGGCTTAATTACATTTTTTATCATAGAGTAGGCCTACTCATAATGCCTAATCCTTTTGAATAAATGCAAAACCCTGAAAAAAGCCTTCTTAGCTTGTCTTTCCTTTGTTAACAATTTATCAGATAATGATTGAGTGTTTTTTTTTATAATTTAGAAGTTTGCTTGCATAATTTATATGTGGATTCAATTAGGAATTGGCTCATGAAAGCGTTCATAAAATACATTAAAAAGCTGCACTGTGCGTTCAATTGATACTTAGAACGTCCAGTCACAAACACAATAATTGGTAAGTGAATTAATCCAGCCCAAATTGTCACTTCCCAATGACCATTTGCATTGATTGACAACCCATTCAGCAAGTCTTTTAGGAGAATATCCTCAATCACTAAAATCTCACACAGGTCGTTTATACAAAAACGTTGCATGTTGCGGGTATTAAGTGAGTGGCATTTATATTCAATCATGTCTTGTCTCAAAAACCGTAAAGCAATAAATGAAGATTACGAAAAGCTGATTTTTAGTTTGAATTTATTGGAGTACATAAAAAGTTTATATGATTGTCTTAAAATCAATTGCATACCCTCGATCACAATATTCGAAGAAATAAGGAACGTTAACTAGAATGCATAACCTACATTTTAAGTTTTTGTTGCAACCCTCTAGTGGTTTGAATATAGTATGTTAGTCTACTGAAAAACAAAACAGTCAGAATGGTTCGTGAGTGCTTGCTTTTTTAAAATGAATGGGGATTTGGTTTTGAAATGATAATGCCTTGATATCATATCGAACAACTGCACTCAACCCAATATCCACATAAGTATCAGTTTAGTGTAAACCTGGTACATCCTGTCTCCATTGTTACACTGTTCACGGAAGTACCATTGTTATATAAAAATACCGGCTTTTAAAGGAATATTTAGGACCTGTTTAATTACGTTTTTTAAAACGGGATGTAATTTCGTTGTTAGATAGACATTTCTGGCCATCATGTAGCAAAGCCTATGTGAGTTTCATGACGCTAGTAACACAAGGAGCGTCGGATTGGTCTCTGTTTCTTAGTGTCCAATTAAGTCTTGCGCTCGCTTTTTTATATCAGCACTTTTCAATGTAGTCAAGACTTTGTTTGACTTCTGTAGGCTTCTCTTTGAACACCGGTCCGATCTATAGCCAGCTTGATAAAATATAGAACCAAGAGCTTGCGAACAAGATGTGATGCAAGTTAATCTTTGTATTCTATTTAAACTTCTGATGGGAATCCGTAGGGATGTTTCCGAAATAGGTAGGGCCTATTATGAAACCATTCAAAGAAAACACCACTGAGAATAAACAGGAAATCTGAAGGCCAATTTGTTCAGTACATTAGAAAAAAAAGTCAGAAAGGACGAAAAAATAAAATCGTATGATAAATAATTTGTCACAAAATGTTTACAACGGCAACTGTTATTTTCAGAAAAGGTTTTGTGCGGCTGTTGACTTTACATAATTATCATATTTACAATTTAAATAAAACTTCAAAAATATTGTGTATGCTCAAGCCAAATTCACAGACAATGGTACTTTTGTCTCTGAACGGTTACAATAATGGTCACGCTTGTTATTCTGGCGTCTACTTTATTACCCTCGTTTAAATGTACAAATTAAATTTGTTGCAACAAATTTCCGAAAAGGCATTTTTTGTTCTGCTTTCGTTGCAAAAATGTAAAAAGCTTGAAAGTTATTAATTATTGATCCAAATCCAGTCCTTTTGCTTCAATTTTGTTTTAGGTTTTTGTGTGTGTTTTAAGTGCTTTTGAGAATATTGATGGACAAAAAACTGAGCAGAAGTTTGCTTTCACTGACAGAGACGTGTCAGTCTGTGCCAACTAAATTAGATTTTGACTCTAGGAATTGGGTACAAAAAGAAGTCAAATAAAATTAACATCAAATCAACTCACAGGGACGAATCTTGTGTGCGGAAAATAGCCTTCATTGTGTGACTTGCATTATGAAACCAACAAAAAACACATTGCTTTATTGAAATAAGCAATAATGGCAATATGATTAAAATGATATTTTATTTTTTCATTTTTCAATATATCAAAGAGATAACTGATACTCTTGGATACTATGCATTGTCACGTTTAATACGGTAACAGTAGTCCTGTGTGTGTGTGTTTTTGTTTTAATTGTATGAATGATACTAAACAAGTCAAAATATGCCACGGTTATCCAATATCAAACCTCTTCTCACCTTTTTGGTCCGAAATAACTGGCTTATAACATGTAGAACACTGCTTCAGTAAAATACTGAATAATAACAAGTTATTAATATACTTTTAAACCCCATTCAATTGATTAGGCCGACGAATGAATTAAGCGTTAAAACTTGAACTGCGTGGATTAAGTACCTTCATCCTCCCCGGGCAAAGTATTTTAAAAAATACAATCTTTGATTATCTTCTTTGCTAATGCTGCATCCTGCAGTTAAAGGGGCGTGCTCGGAACGAATATTGTTAAAATGTGTGCTATTTCACCGTTGTTTATACAAAGATGAGGTTTCCAGATGGCCATTGGTAATTTTTCCTGCTCCCATGTTTTATTCAAAGGGAGAGAAAACAAAAAAAACAGCATGCAATTGTATCGAACGGACTCAGGCCTTCGTATGTATATGTCTGTTAATCTTGCACGTAGTTTAAGGTGTGAAAATACAATGAAAATGAATCTGCCAGAAAAGAAAGACTGTCAGTGGAGCGAGCCATTGATATTTTGAAATTTACAGAAAGAAGTATTAGTAAATTACTTCCTTTGCAAGCTTATCGTATCTTGGATGGTTATAACCTGCACTGTCAGTGGTAAGACTACTTTTTCTGAAAATTCTGCAACGACCCCACATTTGCGTAGACACCAGATGCAGCCTGTCACGTCTTCTCAAAAGGTTGATTTTCAAGCCGGTATACATTTTCGAGTTATTGGAGTGTTTGTCTTTCATTATTAGCGCTTATTTCTTCTCTTTTAAGGATTCCAACGTCGACTTTGTTGTGGTAAAACGAATCGAGTGCGCAGTAGAGCCCTTTCTGTTTGAGCGTTTGTTCTACTTTTGGCTGTTTGTTTACTGACTGTCAGGCACAAAACAATAGCAGCACGGGATTCTCTAAATAATTCGTCAAATGACTTGCTTTAGATAGATTGAGGATAATGTACAAAGTGATAACATTTCAGATAGAGGAGAGGCACGTACATTCTGAAACAATAAAAACAATTTCAAAGATGTCAGTTTTCCTAATGAGACTGAAAGGGTCCCATATCCTCCAAAACTACTATGAGAAAAAGCTAAATTCCACTACGTCATCGGTCTGTCACTTCAGAACCACGTGAGATTGCGCACGCATGCAGAGCCTTCAGTGTGCTTAGCTTGGTCAGAGCCTCAAGACGTGTGTTGACCGACTCGGACAACATCACTCAGTTTGCCATTGCATGGGTAGACCCTACTCACTTGCTTTGGGTTTTTATGTTCGCGGTAACTATCACACTCTATTGCATATAATACTATTTGGAAATTGATAACCATTATTGCAATTTGAAATTGAATTGACCAGCACGTGGTGACCTGACCACGTAGACCTTATAATGGCGAAACAAAGCCCGACTCGGGTGCTCGCTAATGAACGCGGCTCTTCGAGGACAGACTCTGTCGATGTGAGCGTTCAAGAGGAAGCTCAGCTGCTAAAATCAGACGAGGACAACTTATCCTTAAAAAATAACGACGTAATGAAATTAATGATGGGTATCAACATGAGCATGTCGACTATGTCTGCCTCTATGTCCGATATGGGTAAAGCCTGGAAAATGTTGGCTGGCGAAAACCATGATCAATCTGAACCGGACTCTGAATTTGAACCTCGGCAAAAACGTAGGAAAGCCACTCATACAGTAAGCTCGTCGGACTCCGACAGTAATGACACAAACCGGTTACTCAACCAGGTCGCTGCCCCACACTCTCAGCCAGGTAACACTGACAATGTGAATAAAGACAGCCTGTTGTCTGAAATTGCCCAAGACTTGAATAGTGAGGAAAAGCTCGACAAAAATGTTGTGACTGGACTCGCTGATATCGTAAATAAGAGATGGTCCAATAAATTGCCCGACAAAAAGCTAGAGGAAAAAACTAGCAAGTATTGTCGCCCGGAAAACTGTCAAAATTTAATGACGCCGAAAGTAAATAAAGAAGTATGGGCTCAAATGTCACACTTCACCAAAAGGCAAGATTTGAAATTGTCCAGCCTGCACCAGATACTGGTATATGCAGGTGTTGCCATAACAAAGACAACAGATGCAATGCTGCAAGCTAGAACAAAGGGGGATTCCCCTGATCTCAGTGAACTTATTCAAACAAACACTGACATTATTGCCATGCTTGGCCACGTCGGAATGGAAATTTCATTAAGACGTAGAGAAGCTATTCGCTCAACTTTGAACAAAGATTTTTCGGCTCTCTGTAGCCCTCAAGTTCCTGTCACTGAGTTTCTATTCGGCAACGATGTTGAAGCGGAATTCAACAAAGTGAAAATCTCAAATAAAATTGGCAATGCAATTGCATGTGACCAGAAATCAAATTATAGACCTCGACAATTCACATCAACTCGACAAAGCCGTGACCAGTCTTTTTTAGGCCGGCGCTATGCCTCCAACCGGGGCCAAATGCCTTACAGGAACAATCAGTGGAGGAAGCCCCGGTACAATACCAGGGGGAAAGGCAACAAGGGGATGGGCCAGAAGTAATAACTGACAAAGCTGGCCACCTGAATATATCACAGTCTGTGAGTACTTTTTCATCTATATATCCCAAATTATGTCATCATTTTGAAAATAAAGTGAAACACTTTAAATCTGGACAATTGTCTGAACACTCACGCATGTGGGAAAACATAACCTCAGACCCCGAGATATTAGGCACAGTTAAAGGTCAGATTATTGAATTTGACAGCAAACCTGTACAATCTCACCCTGTCAGAGAAAAGCAATTTAGCTTGACTGAAAGCCAACTTATTGATATTGAAATACAAAAGCTGCTTAAATTGGGGGTTATCAAGCCATCCCAGCATGAACCAGGAGAATATATTTCTCCAATATTTTTAAAACGAAAACCAGATGGTTCGCATAGAATGATACTGAATTTAAAAAGTCTAAATCAATTTGTAACGTACCATCATTTCAAGATGGATACTGTGTGGACCGCCATCCACCTCATGACACCTAACTGCTTTATGGCAAATATCGATCTCAAGGATGCCTACTACACTGTGGCGATAGCTCCACAACATCAAAAGTTTTTAAAACTTCTTTGGAAAGGTTGTTTATACCAATATACCAGTTTTCCCAATGGCCTAGCATGCTGTCCCAGGCATTTCACTAAACTGCTTAAGCCATTACTCTCAGAGTTAAGAATCTCAGGCAATGTCTCTACTGCCTATATTGATGACATCTTCCTTCAAGGGGACACTAAGGATGACTGCATTCATAATATTATCGAAACTGTTCAAATATTCGATAAGGCTGGATTTGTAGTGAACCCATCAAAGTCAAATTTATTGCCTTCTCAGAGTCAAATATATCTGGGTTTTATATTAAATTCTGTAAAAATGGACATTTCTCTAACTCAACCTAAGGCCGAAAAGCTGAAACGGGCATGTCATGAAATTCTGGAAAACAAACGCCCTTCTGTTAGAGATGTTTGCCGAGTCATTGGGAAAATTGTCTCCAGTTTTCCTGGAGTCATGTATGGCCCTCTCCATTATAGGGCCCTGGAAGAAAGTAAATCTAAAGCCCTAAAACATAATGCTGGCAAATATGATTCAATCATGATGCTTTCCTCAGATGCAACTGCTGAGATAAAATGGTGGATTAAGAACATTGACAAATCCTTTAACTTGATATCACATGGGCATCCAAATATCGAAATTGAATCGGATGCTTCCCTTCAAGGGTGGGGAGGAGTATGTATGGGTTTGGCCACTGGTGGGCAATGGACCCCAAATGAGGCCAACAACCACATAAATTACTTGGAACTTCTAGCAGTAAAGATGGCTTTGAAGTCCTTTAAAAAGCAATGTTGCAACAAAACATGTTAGAATTAACATAGACAACACAACAGCAGTTGCCTGTCTAAATCATATGGGAACTAGCCATTCCAGTATTTGTAATAAAATAACCAATGAAATATGGACTTGGTGTATAATAGAAAACAACATTTGGTTAAGTGCTGCACATATTCCAGGCAAACATAATGTTCTGGCAGATGAAAAATCGAGAAAATTTCAAACAGAGATTGAGTGGATGCTCAATAGAAGCATATATAAGGATATTGTTAAAATCCTGCAAACAGAACATGATATTGATTTGTTCGCATCCAGGCTTAACCATCAAACCAAACAATTTGTTTCATACAAACCCGATCCTGATGCTATAGCAATTGATTGTTTTACAATAAACTGGGCTGCATATAATTTCTATGCATTTCCTCCTTTCAGTATTATCCACAAAGTGTTGAAGAAAATTCGAGAGGAGGAGGCAACCGGCACTATTGTGGTTACCAACTGGCCCACTCAAGCCTGGTATCCCCGCCTACTGAGAATGCTGATAAAATCGCCGATTCTTATAGCGCCACGTCAAAACCTGTTGATTCTGCCCAGCAGTCCCAATCTCGTACATCCACTTCACAAAAAGTTGACTTTGCTTGTATGCCAAGTGTCCGGCAAAGCTTATCTCGCACAGGCATTTCACAACGAACTTCAGATATCATCATACAGTCCTGGAGACAAGGAACCAGAAAACAATATAAAACCTACCTCGTCAAGTGGGAAAATTACTGTGTTGCCCTTGGGATTAATCCCGTTTCGCCACCTATAGGGATTGCCCTCGACTTTTTAACAGAACTTGTAGATTCAGGACTTAGATACAGTGCTGTCAACACCGCTAGGAGTGCGTTATCTGCAGTTATTACACTTCCAGGAGGAATACAGTTTGGTTCCCATCCTCTCGTCAAACGATTTCTTAAAGGTGTGTTTGAACTAAAACCTTCTTTACCCAAGTATAGTCATGTTTGGAATGCTTCTGACGTTTTGAATTATTTATCTTTAATGCCTCCAGTTGAGCAACTTTCTTTAAAGAAACTTACTTATAAGCTAACAATGCTGTTGGCTCTTTTAAGCGGCCAAAGATGCCAGACATTAAGTTTACTAGATATACAGTTTTTGAAGTTTAATGACACTGGGTGTGTATTTATTTTGAACTCAATCTTAAAAACTTCAAAACCTGGCCATCACAAAACGCATCTAGACTTTTGTTCTTTCACTGATAATCATTTATGTGTTATTCATTGCCTTAAAGAGTATATCAAAAGAACTGAATCTCTTAGGGGAGACAACTCTAAATTATTAATTGCTTGTCAAAAACCTCATAATCCAGTTACGACAGACACTATATCCAGATGGCTAAAGACAGTGCTAAAAGACGCAGGAATAGACACTGCAATATTTTCTGCTCACAGTACCCGAGCAGCATCTACTTCTACTGCAGCCTCACGGGGTGTCCCGATTGACATTATTCTTAACAGTGCAGGCTGGTCTAGCGAAAACACTTTTGCCAAATACTATCGTAAAACCATTAATAAGCCTAATTTTGGACAAGCAGTATTAAAGAATGATTAAGTTAATGCAGATAATGATGGGATGCATCAATGTTAACCAAGCGATAGGATTGGAAATTAACAACTCGTTTCATTTGCTTTTTGTTACACGCTGTGTTTGGTATTGTTTTGTATGTCATACACAATGCATTTACTTTTGAATGGTAACTTACCGATTGAAGTGAAATAAACAGTAATACATAACTGTATTTTTTCCGAGTTTACACACCTTGTGTTTACTACTTTATCCTTGTTGCTAGTGGGCCATTGCTTTCAAGTCTCACGTGGTTCTGAAGTGACAGACCGATGACGTAGTGGAATTCAAAAATTAAACGAGACTTACCTGTAAGGTGAAGTTTGATTTGAATTCTACTAGTCTCGGTCTGGAACGGAGGAATCATGTGCCCAACCCAGAAGGTGTTACATTGTTTCTACCCTCCCTATATCAATGGACCACTAGCAGCTTTCAAGACTGAAGGCTCTGCATGCGTGCGCAATCTCACATGATTCCTCCGTTCCAGACCGAGACTAGTAGAATTCAAATCAAACTTCACCTTACAGGTAAGTCTCGTTTAATTTTTGAATTCTACTTTTTCAGGTTGATAAACCTCTAGTCCATTGACAATTTTGAACCCTTTGTTACATGTGAGATTTCTCTTTATTTATCCAAAAGTCGGTTGGTTACGCTTGGATTTAGTTTACATGCGGATAGAAGGGGGTGGCTGAAATTTCTTCTACATAACTATAGCCCGTTCTGTCTGTTGTATGAATCGAATGTAAGTCAATCTACTGGTGCTTATCTTTGGCGCTATTTGGTCTAACACATCACCATCTACTTGTATAAATGTTCACACTGCTTAACGGTGGCCGTGACTCTTTTAGTCACCATTGCCAAAATAAATTCTCGTTACCAACTATACGTGGTCTTTAGTGGGAATTATCACGCTGTACTGTTGTCCATCGAGGCTTAGATAAACATTCTATTTGAATGACATGGTTCTTGAAGACAAAGACAGGGTATCATCTTGTCATTATCCTCACAGATTTACAATCCACTCAAAATCGGATAGACCTACAGATAAACTTGCGAATGAATGAGACATTAACACAGCGATTTGATCGCCATATAAATCTCAAGAATGTACGTTAATGCACTTTTATAAGCAGCTACACTCTAAGAAAGAACTCGTCCGTTCTTAGCGCACATCTTCGGTTCGTACAGGCTACCGCCGTTAGCAATAGTTTTGTTTCAACGTCTATCCTTTAGTTTTTCAAGGTATTTCAAACGCTGAATTTCTCTTGACAATCAGAACTTAAGAAAAAAATGCAAATTCTTCCCATTTTAATCACTATTTCGGTTCAATTAGGCCACATACTGTATGGATTATCCTTATTCGACAAGCCAACCAGTCTCTTAGTAACCTCTTATAGTTTTCACAATGACAATTTATTTCAAAAGATGCGACTTTTGGCAGTTTTGTCTCTTTGACTAATAAAATATGCCCCAGATTATGTTTTTGAGATTGTTTGAAACTGACACTAGGGTTAACTACTACACTATCATGCTTCGTGACGAGGGGCATCTTTTATTGGTCTGAGTATGGAATCAGGGAGTGGAATTAGAGAGAAAACATATTCGATTTGTACGAGTTTACCGACTTTACTGACAGCTTTTATTTCAAAGTCAAACCTCAATTTCTCTTCATAATCGGAATTTAAGAGAAACATTCCGAAGTTTAGCATATAAAGCCATTTTTAAGGAGAAAGCTGTGTCTGGTAAAATACCTGTCAGGTTAATCTGGACTGACATCTTTAGTCAATACAATTTAGCTTGGTTTAAGAATTATAATTAAAAGAAAACAAATTATTCCTCACAGCTGCAATGACTTATTTGTAAACCGGTAATGTAGGGTCGTAATATGAGGACGGTTGTATAACTCTAGTAGCTCCCGAAAATTGGTATAAAATAACAACTTTTTCTCTTTTGTTTACGGTACATTTAGTCTGGAATTGATGGCGTGTAAAGTTTGTAGGTACCTATAGTCTAATTTCGAAGCAATAGCAATTCGAAAATATATAAACTTTTCAACCTTAAAACAGTGTTGGTATTCGTTCTATGATTCGTTTCTAACCTGAAAGTTCGTTTATTCATATTTTTCTATCTTGTTTGCATGCGAGAAGTGCACACTTTTAGTAAAAAGTGTTCACAAACGCCATATTGCATTCTTGGGTTTAAAATGAGGTTTAGTAAATAAAAAGGTCAAGTTTAAAACAAGCTAAAGATTCATAAAGAAAACAATTCATTCTGAAGAAAAGTATTTGAAAAAGGAAATTGATTCATGCCATGTGTTGACATTATAATATTGTATTGCCTTTTAACATCCATAAAGTAGTTATAAACTATTCCGACTTATTCTTATAACTATGCAAGAAACCCAAAAGTGTTTATAACGAAAGCTGAAACACGCATATGTTTACTCGTCTCACAATAACATGTGTTTTGTAAAAGACACAACAACTTAAGTAAGCAATTCGAAGAATGACTTGTAACTCGAATATCGATTTATTTGTCCAGACACTCTTTAGGTGTATAGAAACTTGCTTGGGGCATTCAAGTTACAACTAAACAAAGCAAAACGATGTTTTATCAACGTAGCAATGTCTTTCATGTCAATCTGTTTTAATGATTTAGCATGTGTATGGGTTTTAGCAGAATATTCTGATGTCAAAAAAAAAGACGAACTATGATAAAATAACCATCATGTTAATGAAGCAATCACATGGAAATTAACTAAACTTTTTCTCTCTAAACCGAAAAACTCGCGATACACCTCAAGTATCTGTGAATTCAAATAAAATCAGCTTCTGGGTTTAAATAAATACCGTATTATCTAGAAAATGCAAATAACATTGAAGAAAAGACAGGCTTTCGAATCGGGAATCATAAAATATTTGAATATAAACCAAAATCCAACAGAATTGTGTCCCTCGGAAATCTACATAAGGGCTAACCAATCTCAAATAGCATTGCCGGCTGTCATGTAAACCATACACAGTGACGAATTGGTCCAATACAAATATTTGACGATCGTCGGAAACGCATACTTTTTTACTTGGAGGAAATATTGATCTGCAAATACGGACAAAGTCTGGGTTTGGTAGACCAAACCATGAGGGATTCCGCATCTGCGTTGATAAATCATTCATTTAAAAGTTATGATTCCGGCTTTTTGTAGCAACACACTCTGTAATACTGGACGTATTATTCAATACGATGAAATAAGCTTAACTGGTAGCTTTGGGGTGTGTGTTTGGGGATGATTGTTGTATGGCAAACCAAAAGCCTCAATTTACAGCGCCTATCTCCACACTGGATACACGAACTCAATAGTAGACAGTATTTTACACAAATCACTGCTGAAGTTATGGATGGATTGTTGATTGACGTCACTCGGGAGTATTTCACTTATATAGCGCTTATGGCTAGAGGACATAGGGATCTGTTACGTCAACAACCTCTTAGCCTGTCTCATGTACCTGGCAGCCATTTCACATAGAACGTGATTGATTTCTTTACATATAAGTGAGCATTTTATGTATGAAGATAACAAGTTGCCATAAAAACGATTAGTTGGTGCCTTTTTTCGGAAGTGATGAAGAAAATTCAGTAAGAACATCTTTGTTAAACTTTATGTTTACTAGCGAGTGATCAGCGAACAGCTTTCTTTATAAGCATATGATCATTCCGCGTCATCAATTTCAAAGCTTAATTCATTTGTTTATCTGCAAGTTGATTAATAGGATCAAGATTATGTATAAATAGTGGTTATAGATTCCACAGTGTATGTATGGTGAGACATTTTTATTCTTATAGTTTGGGAACGAGAGTTGTTTGTATCACAGAAGAAAATATGGTTGCTCACGTTTAACACTTTCACAGTTTGAGTATAACTATAATAGCAGAAAGACTAACGAAAAAGATTAATGTAATGACGAGAGTCAATATTGTATCCATACAAGCATATGTACGTAAGTGTGAGGCTTAATTGTAGCTGTTGTGTTTAGTTTGTGGCTCTTATTTATGGCGCTACTAAGTCTAGTCTACCGCTATTATATTTTGTCGCTGACCAATCTGATTACCATAAGCCGTGACCCTTCTAGTTGCCACTGCCAATATAAATGATTAGTACCAACAAAGCGTGATCTCTTGGGAAACTATCAACGATTTATCGGTGTCCGTCGTGGTTTAGAGGAACATGATATTTACATGGTCTAAGCAAGCACCAACGAATCACCCCATTATTGATTTATATAACGTATCAACTAAAATGTGGTTAAAGTGATAACCAACTTTATTTCTCACTCAAAAAGTCAAAAGATCTCTGGTTTCAATGTCCAGATAGTGGACCGTTTTCTTGTAAACCGACTTTAAATAAAGTTTCTTGTATCTTGTATCTTGTAATGCCAAATGCTAAGTAAGGTCATTTATTTCCAAAGCCTCTGTGCGCTCCTGAATAAGCAGGAGGTAAACTGAAAAAAAGTTTTCTCAACTACATTGTTTTCTCTAGGACAAAGTTTCCTCAACTGCATTCTTTTCTCTAGGACAAAGTTTCCTCAACTGCATTGTTTTCTCTATCTCAAGGGAATGTGTGAATCTACAGCAAACACACCAACGAAAGATACAATCTAAGAAAAAATAATATTCAGTGAGTATGTGATCAGTGGGGAACGATGGTATTTTCGGAAGTTAACAAACATTAAATTAACTCAAACTCAAGTCTATTCGTTTTGGTCAAAATATTTCAACTATATTTTGTTTTCTTCAGATTTTTATCAATAAAAGCGTCTCTTAGCAAGTCTTGTTTTTCAGAAATATCACATTTTTGCCGTCTCATTTCCCCTTTTTAGAATTCACGTGTTTTCTTGTAACAGAAAGTGTACAGTGGGAATAAAATAACATCTTATCTCACCTTGCTTACAAGCATGCGCCAACCATGTGTGGTATTTCGCTCAGATGGGTGTATGTATGTCTCTGGGTGTTTACGTAGAAATGGATATGGGAAGCTTACCGGAATGGTTAATGTGGTGTTGACATGTTTCCTAGAACAGAATGTCTAGAAAACATAAATCAAGAGTAAGAAGTATTCTCTAATAATACCCTTCTAGAGACCACACGGATTTTGCTAAATTGGAAATCATTTAATTTGAAACGGTCTCAAAGTATGTGACATTTATTAAATTAATTTTTCATAGCTCGTCAATTTATGTGCATAGGTAACCCTTAGAATCTAAGCCCATTCGTCCCTTTGGAAACATCAAGATTTGCAACGAGTAAACACTGTCAAAGGCTGTGAGAAACATTGCTTCCATAATACATGTGACGGATTGAGCAGTAAAAGGTTAGTTTTCGCCTGGCCAAGTCTGCAATTCCACCGTGTTTTATCTCCCCAACTGGAATAACGTTATTAGCCAAGCGGTTAAACTATTCATTCAGGAAATCTTGTTCAATCCAAGAGAAGTTATTTCCAATGATTAGATTCTTTACTGAAGTGTATATGCCTTAATGTAACAAGATAACATATGAACTCATGTGAACACTCCGTGATTGTCTGTTGTGAATACAAATTAAGGAAAGTCTCGCAGAGAACACATCTGAATTATTACTTCAATTCGTGGCTTAGTGATGTACATTGTCAACATCAGCTAGGATTCGGTGTACATACAAATCACCTTTTATCCATTTGTAGAAGTAAGCATTCCATTAATCGAGGGAAACATTTTTATCAAAAGCATGGTAGTAATCAGTTTCATTTGCTTCTATTGTTAAAAGAGTTGGAACTTTTAAATTAAAAATCAGTAAAATTAGTTTCAATGGAAGACTTTAAAACATACTCGCCGATAAACTTTAGCGCACTTTAATTTTTGCATTGCAAACAACATATGTTTTAAATTTGAAACTGAAAATTTGTTTTGTAAGGTACCCACAATGTCAAAAACTGTGGTCGTGGGCCCTCTTGCACAAAGTGCTCTCAACTTCAGATGACAGCATATATCCACAGCTATGTTATGAAGGATTTGGTTTGAGGGACACAAGAAACCCTGTCGATGAATTTGAAATTGTAAAATAAAAACAAAAAGTGAAATCCAACACTGAACTTACACGATATCGTTCGGTGCGTGTTCCGACGTCATGTGTACAATGTTTACGTTACATTTACACCACCGTTTCAACATAATGTGCCCCAAATTTAAATTTAGTGATTTATTCACAGAAAGCTTGTCTGTAATATCAAAAAGGATATTGATTTGACTGCGAGTGTGCCTACTACTGTGTAATACTATTACTTCTCAATTTTATAAATCATGTTTTGAATTGTATGTGGGGATTAAACGTTGTGTATTAGCGTAAGCAATATAATAAGGAAAAAATATGTGGAATTGCATCTAATCGAAGGTTAAATATGATTGATTGATTGGTTGGTGTTTTACGCCGAGCTCAAGATTATTTCACTTATATGGCGGCGTTGCCAGTTTTATTGTGGGAGGAAACCGGACTCTATGCCCGGAGGAAACCCACGACCTTTCGGGGGTAACTGGCAACCATCCCACATAGGTCGTTCGAGTGTTTAATATAATTATATAACATATTTTGGAATACATGTGTTGGAGCAAATGATGGATTTTGGAATGATTGAATTTCAGCGAGTATAGTCTACTAAATTATTACCTTGACGACTTAAACACTTTGAATTAACCGGAACGTATATTGGGTCATTTTGGGGGACTATCCCTGAATAGTACTACAGTAGTAGCCTTCGATTTATACTCTAATTTTGTAAATTTTGTTTTGATTAAACCCCAATTAATAGGTTTTGGGCGGGCAATGTCACTTTTAGAATACAACTTGTTACAAGAAATGTAAATAAGTAATTCATTTATATTACTTTGAAAACATGAAATGTTGTTAACAACGAAAATCCCGTAAGTAACATACGAAGCGTACCTTTTTATGTTTTCAGAATAAAAGGATAATTTCTGCAAAGCAAAATTGTCTAATTCACTCCCTGTTATTTTACTAATATCCTCAAATATGTACATTTTTGTTGAGTTGATGTAGTGGTTTACCAATTGAATTGGAGACTGTCAAACGTATACAGTGTAAATGCGTGCGTTTTTGTAATTCTGGTTGGGGAAATAAAGCATTCATTTCTCAGCTTGTATATTTAAAAACAGAAGATTGACATGACAGTAACACTATAGAATTGCCACCAGACAAAGTGTGCAATTGTCTTTCCTCTGTTGCGTAGAAATATGGAATGACGTCACATTAATTAACAAATAATCATACAATTGCCATCAGACTAAGTATGAATTTCTCCTGCATGTTTATATTATCAATAACGAAACGCTTAACCTTATCCATCAATGAAAGTCTGTGTCGGCTCAATAATAACTATTTCAGGTGTTTAACACGACTCGTGTGTAAGAGTTGTACGATAGTATGTAAGATAGTATATTATGTATATTATGAACCCAAAACAAATGTGATGGCCTCTTTAGAAACATTCGAGACATTATCTTGTTTAGCGGCATTTAGAAGTCGAAGATGGCTTGATAACGATACTAAAAGCTGGCTCAAAATATACCAAGATTTTGCTATCCACAATTACTTGTTTCCATATCATTTGAGACATTGCCGTAAAAAAAGGGAACGGTTTGAGAGTATATCGAAAGTTACGCCAGGATAAATATTCCGTTTTTACTAACACTGTACCTAAACACCTGTAACAAGCTTAATTAATCGGGCAGGTGAGCCATTCCAACAGGAAGTCTGCAACCGCCAAGAACGGCTATATCAAATGATTTAACTGACTAAGTGGTATGTGCTTATACATAACAGCAACATATGGATTGGAAAGAGGATTAGGTGATGATTTCCCGATGGGAACGATATATCGAAAATAGGTTCCCAATGTAAAGGATAAACTCGAAAACACAGTTAAAGACACACCTGGTTAAGTGATTGAACTCCGATCCGTAATCATATAGCCTAGTGAAACAAATAATTTTACTTTGGTCCAACACCAGCTTCGAGGTCATTCTTGATCGTTTTGATATATTGGGATTCAAATAAGCCAAAGGTATCAGGTTTTCAGAGAGAGAAACCCAATGGAGATATAAGGATAACTGCAAATTTACATATACATGCAATGCATATAGAAAATATTTTCTATGGTGGCTGCTTTGTGTTATTTCGCGTTCTCGAATTTTCGCCGCGAGATTTAGGAAGTGAAAACGCGAGAATACGAAATAAAGCTAAAATCTCGCCGCGAGAATGAATGGCAAAAAGCGATCACTTTTGGCTAGTTTTCGTGCTCTTGTGGCGAGACTTTATATTTCTCGCAGGGAGATATTAAATTTATTTCGTGTTTTCGCGAGAACACGAAATGGCACAAATAAAGCCCGTTTAGCTAATTCTCCAGTTTTCGCATTCTCGCGTCGAAATTATATATTATATATAGTTTTTTTTTCGTGCTTTCGCATTTACTTTTATTTCGTATTCTCGCGTTTTCGCCTCCAAATTCTCTCAGCGAGAACTCGAAATAGCACAAAGCAGCCACCATAATTTTCTTTGAACTTACTCAGAGAAATACTAGTGTCAAGTGTTTTAGCATTTCAAATGAACACACGGTCTCATGTCCATATTTATCGATCGTTTTGTCTGGTTGTTGTGCTGGAATGTATGACGCTGCTACGTCTGGTTATTAATCTATTTTATGGATGAGCAGTCTGATTACATAGATCGTGACTTGTCTGGCTACGGTCACCAAAACAAGTTCTGATTACCCCCCGAAACGTGGTCATTTTGAGGAAAGAGAAGTGATTTATCCATGTCCAGCGGCGTTTTGTTGAACAGTAGGCCTATATGTTAACGTCAATAGCGGTGTCAGCAAGTATCAAAGAATCACTCCATTATTGTTCTTGTGTGAATACATATCAACTAAAAGTTGTCTTATAGAGCTGTTACTAGCTACTCCATAGTTGTAACCTTCTACTAGCCAAATGTTTGAGCGAGCTGCAAAAGTCGACCAGTCCGTCGGTTTCGTTGAACTGCTAATAGAAAGAAACAACTTGCCCGAAGGAAACCTGCTAACTCTTTCCGTTGGCGTTCGAATAAAAAAAGCCGGACATATAACAGAAGCTAAACTGAATAATTATTCTCTAACATCCTCTCTGAAAAGGTCTACTGGGGGCATCGGTGAGTGAAAGTCCCCTCACTTAACCCGGCAATGCCTTCATAAAGTGAAATAATTTAGAGTGTGGCGTAAAGTATCAATCACTTAATCAATCTGAAATGATCTCAAACTACGCGTGTTTTAAGTTAACCCGTAGCAGTTTGAGTAATAAATAACGGTTTGGTATCAAAATAATAGTTTCCGCCAGGCTAAATGTACAATTTTCCCGTGAATTAATCACAACACCTGCAATAAACGTGTATTAACCAGATAGTCACCATTCAATAAGGAAATCTACCAACGCCAAGAAGAGCGATGGTAAATGTAAAAAAAACTAACACATGGACTCAAGCCGTCCTTCGGCAGTTAGGTACAGCTCTGTTTATTACTCAAACTGTGAAATGTTGGCAAATATAGATATAAAGTTGTGTTGTGCATGTATTGTCTTTCACAAAAGTCAACATATATAATAAAGAAACTCTCCATAAATCTTCATTTTAAGTAAGTATTTAAATGTATAGAACATTTAGCGTAAGCATAGAAATGAAATTAGAACCGGTACTAAAAACGAAGATCAGTATAAGCACAATGAGAATCTCAATCTTGATCTTGGACGTTAACCAGTAAAACTAGTATCAGATTTATACACCCAAGAACAGACTAGCGCCAGACTGACTATCTCATAAAACATAAACTATCGGTTTCCTTTATATATGATCACTGTCAATTATTTTGGTCACATATTCGGGCACCTTCTGACAACCGTTTGTTTGTGATCAGGCAAGGCAGAATTTACAGGTCTAATAAACCAAGATTGGGAAACAGGGCGGATTTCTTGTATGACCATTTGTACGACCAGCAAAGGCCGTAAAACCACTACCGAGAACATCAGGACCGGTATTAAAACTTAAGTTATTTTTTTTCAATTTAAGTCAAAACCTTAAGTCTGCATTCATAAAGGGGCTTAAGTCAAAACATAGCTAAGTTTCTACTCTGTCCTAAATAGCCCTGGTAACTGGGCAATTCCCAATTATCAGGGGAATCCCTTTCCAATGTCTAGGTCAAAGTTCTACTGTTCTGTCAAATGAGACAAGAAACATATTCATGTTCAAAACAGCGAAGTCATCGTTAAATCGAAGTTGACGTCTCAAGTGATTTAAAAATTGAGAAGAAATTGAATACTTGATATTGAATTACTTTAGGATAATGGGCATTGTTAATTGGAATGAACCTGATGCTAGAATCTGAAAGATTTTTTACAAATTTTACAAAGGGAGGGACGCCAGAGAAGTAAAAGATGAAAAAAGATCCCTCACAAAATCTTTTACGAACTGCACAAACATTGAAAAAGTTGCTAGTAGATATTTCACTCGATCTACCTATGTTGAAGATTTTCCAGTTAATTGGCGAAGGTCTGGGTGAAAGACGGTTTCCTCCCCTAAACATGACAACGTCGCATATAAGTGCAATAATTGGCCATGTCGGCGTAAACATCGATCAATTTAGTCAGCCTTACTTCGTCTCTCGGCTTAAATATCTTCACGGCTTTGGGTGTATGCCAGCTCAATAATTTGTCCTAACTGCCCGGGTCAATTTACTGAATGTTCTTATTGTAACGGTTTGTTGTTCAAAATTGCTTTTACGTCAGAAATAAAATCTTCAGCCGGACATACCTCTTCTTTGAGGGTTTGATTAATTTTTACAAGTTTTTCGTTCCTTCACTTTACCAGTTAATTGCCTTGTTACATTCGTGTGGTCTCTTGATGTTTATTTTTAGATAATATTTCTAACAGTATCTATTTCTACTTTGCCCATGCCGTTCAAAACACTTCAAATTCTAATTTATTTCTATCCAGACTGCTATACGCATACCAAAACGTTATTAGCGGTACGCCCTGTTATACTAAAGGAAGCTGATAGAAACTAGGTTTTTCACTAAATATGTATGTCAGCAACTAGTATTAACAACTTCTTGATAGCAACTGTTTGTTGCTAGCAATTACCATGTCAATATAATACGACCAGCCACACTTCTGTGTTAACTGATCAAAAGCATGCATACCTCAAAGACGCTTCTAACAGGGTGATAAATGGTTTTCTAAGATTAACGTATCGTAAGAGCTTCCCGCTTCATCTGGTAATTGCCTGTCTATATTTCGGTGACCTCTTAATATTTATTTTTAGGTACTTATCGCTATACCTATTCCGACTTTCCCATAGTCACCCGGGAAACCCTTCAACACCAGGGAATAATTTCTTACAAGTTTCGGGTATCTGTTTCTATCCAAACACGAACACGCGCATGTCGACTCTCTCAACGGAATTCTTCAAATAACAGTCGCGTTTTATCGCTACTCCGTTTTCATTGCAAGAAAAATTAAGTTCCAAGCCAGTCCAACGCAAAGGTTTCGTATTGAAGCCATCTCGAGCCGATCGGAAAACCTAATGGATGTCCCGAAAGTCTACACTGCAAATAACGCCTTTACTAACTCGAGCATTACCAAAGTCTCACCTACACAAAACAGCTATATAAGTCCCCAATAATGTCCCAGAAATACATCATGACAGATCGCTTAAACACTGTTTAACAACAAAATACACCGTCCTTCCACCACAAACTTCCTCAAGTTTTATATAGAATCATTTCTTAACATAAACGTATATTGTAATTATTCCGACACCTTTCATTTCAGTATAATGGTGTTCAAAGTGGCATGTGCCGCCGAAATTCCTTTATTTTTTAATAAAGATTTCCGCGACAGTAAGAGACTATAGAAGTTGTCGAAGACCTCATTGTTTGACGTTGGAACGAGGAAAATCCATACACAAATTTGAAACACCGGGACGAACGTTCATTCATCCTAAGCCTAAGTTAGATAAAACACTACTTTAACGTTCATTCTCAACACTAAAAGCACTAAAAAGCTTCAGAATTGCACTTTAGAGATACAGCCGATAATTTCCACATTCGGTTTGAACAGAAAATACATTTGGCAACTTATGACACATTAAAGAGCATCGATATATCATTTGGATTTCTCCAGAATGTTGTGTATATTGGAGAAGTAAATGTAAGTATTTACGATGGCAATGGTAACTGGGGGAGTGACAATCTGTGGTAATCAGTTTGGTCATCTGAAAAAGTGGATTGTCATTGACTAGACTTAGTGGCGCCGTAGAGAAAGAAAAAACACACACACACAGCCATATTTGACTAGAAGACATAGATATAAGATGTTCCTTCTTATTTCCACTCTCGCTTCTTTCTCTAGCATTTACACTATTCACTTGTCCTGTGTCATTATGCTATCTGAATAACATCGATATTTATACTTTCGCGTTTTTAATGAAAGTACATGTATGTATTTGCGATGGTAATGTTAACGTTGGTAACGATCTGTGATAACTGGCCTGCGTATTCATAAAAGTATAATTTCGATGCTTAGAATTGCTAACGTCCGATTCTTCTTAGCATAAATTCACCCTAAAAGCCAACGAAAGTAGTCTAAAAAGATGAAATGTGGTAAAATTAAGAAAATTACAGGCCATCCTCGTTAATTACCGAATTCTACGTCACGCCTTCTATTGGTAACAGTAAAAAAAACTTATATTCTTGTAAGATGAATCAAATTATTCATAATTACATATTCCTCTATATGTTGATTCAGAAGCACAACACGTCAAAATAACAGAGTATAACATAATAAGTTGTATTTCTCGAATATAGTACATGCGTCAATTAGAAGTGTATTCTAGTTCATTTCATTTGGCTTTCACTTGAAAATGGCGCATTGGTTTGAGTTATTTGTAAATATTTGCGCTGGCAGTTGAACCTGGAAGAGTCACGATCGGACATAATCGGTCTGGTCATCCACAAAAGTAGTTTATCCTTGACTAGACTTAGTAGCGTCTTGAGTAAAAAACGCACAGCGATATCCGATTCTTGTTAGCACGAAACTATCCCAACAGCCAAACGAGGTCGTTCACAAAAAGATGAAATATGGTTACGCTGATGAAACAAGCCCATACATAAATGGGAACTGAATATAGTTATCCTTCTTTGGGAAATAATATCTGCTTGAACGAAATTAATATTGCACCCTTTATAATTCGAATAAAACACAATTTTACTTCCGTCAAACGACACAAAGAGTTTCAGGAGTAAATGACCGTTCCTTCTTATTCTCGCTTGGTTTCTTTGTGGAGTGTCTTCTATATTTGCCAGTTCGCACTTGTAGTGTCTGAAGAGCATCGATATATCATTTGACTTTCTTCACAAGATCGCATACTTTTGTAAGTACATGTACATGTAAATATTTAGGTTGGAATTGTACTTGGGTTTAGTCACGACCGCACATAATCTGTCTGGTCATACACAAAGGAGATTGTCTTTGACTAGACTTAGTAGCGCCTAAAAGAAAACCAGAAAAGTAGCAGTAAAACTGATATCTGCCCTATTCCTCATCCCGAATATATGCAGAAGACAAATAAAGGATATTAACTCTAACAAAATACATTATGGAGAAAAATGACACGATACATGACCAATCGGGTTTTAAACGCCCAGATAAGATTTATGAACAATTTGACGATGTGCAGAAACAAAAGGAAGTAACTGTAAAAAATATCAACATCACTAAGGAAAAAGTTACATTGCATGTCATTGAATAATTAACAGGCAAGTTTGAAATCAATCTTCGAAATGTTAACCAAGAAATTATCCCGACAAAATATATAAAAGTATCAACTTTTAGCAAGTTTTAAAACAATCCTCAAATTATTAACCAAGATATAGGCCTGACAAGAATCCTAACTAATGGTTGACGCAGTGACTACATACTCTTCGGAAAGTTTTCGGGCAGCATAAAAAGAAGTCATTATCCGATTTTGGTTAGCACAAAACTATCCTTTCAGCAAACCAAGATTGTCCAAAAATATGAAATGTAGTTAGACTGATCAAACAACAGGCCCTCCCTGTATATGTCTTAGTATTGGCTAACTTCTTCCATTACTATCAGTAATATAAGAAATTTTCTTATGGTAGAATGAATTAACTTCTTCGTTAGTACATGGTTCATAAATACGTGGTTCTCTTTGTATTGATTCAGAAGTATAGCACGTATTAACAAGGGAGTTAAAATTAAATTGTTAAATGTCTCTAATGAAGTACATACATATGTAAGAATTGTATTCTACTTCATCTCATTTATAAAATAATATATGTATAAGGAGAGAAAGATTTCGAACACTACAAAATCTTTCAGCAAAACGACTGGTTTTAGGAGTTGTAGATTTAAGGGCTACTTGATCCTTCCTCTTTGGTTCCAGTGTCTTTTTTCTTGTATGTTAACTAGCTTGTCATCATGGTGTCTAGAGTGTATTGATATATCATCTGACATTCTCCAGAAAATTGCATACTTAATGGAGTAGGTGTAAGTATATACGTTGGCAATAGTAACTAGAAGAGTCACGATCTGTGTAAATGTAGATTGTCTTTGACTAGACTTAGTAGCGCCTTAGAGAAGAAACCATGGTGAGGCCAAATCTTTCAAAGCACTAAACCATCGCAACAAGCAATTAAGATCGTCTAAAAGAGATGATATGTAGCTATATTGAGGAAACATCACATTCCCGTACTGATGTCCAAGTTCTAGGTCACTTCTGTAATGTGAACATTAATGGAAGTTCTCCATACATGCAGGGATCTTTGTTATTATCAGCCCCGATTTGTTCGAGGAATGCACACGATATTATACAATTATTGACTCTCATGCCAGTTAATATGATGTTATAATGACCTGGTTTTCCAGGTCATTATAACCATCATATTAACTGGCAGGAGAGTCAATAATTGTTTTATTATATATCAAGTTACCGTATATATTTATTCTTAACTTTCACAGAATTTCAGGCAGATGTTATATTTAGATAATTCACATATTCATAGTACATAGGCATTACAAATGCAATATTAGTTATTGATATTTTACCCTGGGTGTATGAATCGTTATGACCCTTCTGATAATCATACACCCTGAGCCGGAGGCGAAGGGTGTATGAGGAACAGAAGGGTCATAAAAGATTCATACACCCAGGGTAAAATATCAATGACGAATTTATTATCCCGAAACCCCTAGTAGCGGGTGAATTGTCACAGATTAACGTTTCAACCGCTATCAGCTGGTACTGTTATTAGTTAATTTAATCAAATTTAGGGACCTACGACTTCATCGTGTGTGCAAATTTTCAGCTTGTCTTCTTATTTGTTTTATTACGCAGATTCTATCTGTGACAAATATATTTTAGCTAAAGCTAATATCTCGATATTTCACACATAGGCCACATCTACAGTCAAAATGTACGAACCTCTGCCAAACGGATCGAGCCGACGACAGACGACATACAGAGTTACGCCCCTTGTATACTTAGCAACGTTATCGATCGATGTACGAAGAATTTTGTGTTTCGTTTTTCCATTTGTAGATTTAAATTCGAGTTAAATTAGACAGCAATAAAAACTTTGCACAATTAAAGAAGCTTAGGTGACTGTAATAGATCCTCATAAGACCTGGTTTGGGCTTTTCGAAACGAGTAAACATTTGAAGTGGTGGCGGCCATGTTTTTTCGTCAGGCGGGTCATAACAAAATCAGGCCGGGTGTATGGGTTTATACGACCCGGGTAATCGACCAATCAAAATTCAGCATTTGCCAACTAACTTGGTTGAAGGATAATAAAAGATAATATTAACTATCATGTGACCGCCTATTGACCAATGAAATTGCAACACTCATCCCAGTTATATAATAAATTCTTTGAATGCTTCTAGAACTGTTTAAGGGTTTAATACCGCCGTAGCGGTGTTTGTTGCGTAACCCGATACCGCTGAACGTTGGTTCGTACCGAGTCAAACCACGAGAATGCGCAGCATTCGAGGGGTTTGACGAGGTGCGAACCAACGTCCAGCGGTATCGGGTTACGCAATAAACACCAAGACGAAGGTATTAAAGTCGATTCTACCCCGATAATTGAGAAAAATGAGGAAAAAGTGACGGACAGATTGGGAACTTTTAACCAATCAACGATAAGCTTTGGTCACGTGCAACGGTGATGCACTACAGACTCGATGTCGTTTGAAAAGTCATCTCTACTTAACATGTATATTTGCACACGGCACGCACATGCAGGAGGGGTAGAATTATTATTTATAACCCCTCGTAACTCACATGATGCTGAAATACAAGTCAAAAATAATATTTCTTGCAAATTTCGGGTATCTGTTTCTATCCAAACAGTAACACGTATGTCGAGCTCCCACGGAACAAATAATTGCTCGAAGTGATAAATTTGTGTAATAAACTTATTATCTTACATCATGACAATGACAGCCGTTTGAACCATTGCTAATTCCGTATAGGATAAATGCCGAGCTACTGCCGATTCTTAAAAAATAATCGGCAAGGCGCGGAGCGCCGAGCCGATTATTTTTTAAGAATCGGGAGTGGCGAGGCGTTTATCCGGCTTAAACGTCAGACCCTTTGTTTTGCCCTTGTCGATTATTTTTTAAGAATCGTCTGGTACAATCTGAGCCTGGTGCAGTGTTACACGAAGTTCACTTCAAGTAAGCTCTGATATGGTATGACTTGAGCTGTAAATATTGGGAAATAATTTTCCAAAAATATTATTTTATTAGGTGTCCAAAAATATTGCCAGATTGTCAGTTCATTTATACTTGTAAAGTTTATCATGTGTGGGAAAAATAAAATATTTTTTCTGAATATTTTAGAGTGGGGGATTCAATTTTACTGCAACCT
This sequence comes from Lepidochitona cinerea, assembly GCA_963971465.1. NCBI lineage: Eukaryota > Metazoa > Mollusca > Polyplacophora > Chitonida > Tonicellidae > Lepidochitona > Lepidochitona cinerea. The sequence continues at coordinate 82,424,530 of OZ020551.1, read as the reverse complement.
ACTCTAGCCATTTCGCTATGATTTCGTTTGAATGGCGTTACGGTACAATGCTTTTTTTTAACGAAGGAAAGCATTTAAGTGAGGTATTAATTTGACCAAAGAACAAGTCTGCTTTGTTTTAAATCTGACTTAAATCTTCACGTCTAGCTATATTGGCTTCTTTTAACTGAACGATTTGATAAAATACGGTAATTTAAATATGTTTTTATTGTATTAAAACATATTTATTGTATTAAAAAAATCTACAAATTGTGTTTCCAATTGCAAACAATCCGCATTTATTTACTCGTTTATTTAAAATCGAACAATAGGGTGACGACACATGAGACGTTTAACTTCAACTAAACTCGCAATCATACATGTAAGGTAACTGGTAAAGATGCGTTGAAAACCCTTTTACGGGGATATCAAAATACAGAAATTCCTATTTTTGGGACTGGGAGCCATTTTCGATTTCAATACGCTAAAAATACAATGTTTGGGACAAATGTGGAATAGATAATTGATACTTATGAAAAATAATTAAAGCATCACCGCGACGTAGATTTTTGTCAACAACACGAGCTTTCGACATCAATGCCGGTGTCTTTATCAAGTGCAATATGATAAAGACGTCGACATAGGTGTCAAAAGCTCGTGTTGTTCACAAAAACCTACTTCGTGGTGATGGTTTAATTATTTCTCATAAGTATGGAACCCACGTTTAAAGAGAGAGATTAAAATATGTCATGTTCATGTTCTGACATTGTGACCTTGTACCTTGAGTTAGATGTTCTCCTCGAACGATGGACGATTGTTTGCTGAACATCTTTACAATATTGCTTTTCGCTGATGTCTAAAACGCCAGGAAAGGGCGTGCTTTGTAAAAGCTAGGCAATCTACCGAAATCCAAATTCAGATACTGGATTTGTTGAATTGAAACAAAAAGCCTAAACGCACGATAAACTATCTTTGTCTGATCACAATAACCATCAAAGTTTTATTGATTGTTTTCACCCTGATTAAGTATACTTCACGTTTATGTTGATGTTACCAGGGTCATTTATTGAGAGCAAATCCTCAACCATTCTAACCCTCATCAAACAAAAATGAACAAGGAACATACTGTTAATTCCAATCAGCTGATTGATTTACATTCATTGATCTCTTCGGGAAAGCATTTAAAACCGTTTTAAGGGATTTACTTGCTGTCCGAGATTTTCATCTATAGTCTTAAAAGGCTTCCACAGCGAGATTATTTGAATGTAGGAAAATGCCGTTTAAAACGGACAGTGCCAAGTGATTAGAAGTTATCAATATGATGATAAATATTAAGCTTACAATAAATACACAAAGAAAGAATAATACAAATGCAAATTTAAAACTGGCGTTTGTGTAAATGCAAATAAAACTGATTTATCAGTAAAGACAGTAAATTGTACGAATCGAAGAAGTGTACTACAAACGGTGAAAAATTCAAATAGTAAGAGTATGTTTTAGTTGTGTTTTGTTACTAATACAAAACTACGTTAACGTACATCTCAAAGGTTGACGTCAGCGTAAAGCTCTTGTTTAGTGCTTAATGACAATAATGGCGAAAATAATTATTTTGACGAAACATTCGAAACATTACAGCTGTCAAGGAAAGTCATTTCAATGTTTTGTGTTTTGTCACGATACAAGAACGAATTAAAATTGTATGAATTCCATTGAATATTCTAAATGATATGCACATTGGTTATGACGAAATAGACACGATTTATTGTTGTAGCTTATGGTGCCACGCTGATTTACTCAAACAGCCTCGGTTATTGTAATCTCTAAAAAGTCGAGACTTTATAATGTCACATGGGGCTTAAAGCTGACGTCATAAAATTCACATTATTCACCATTTTTAGACATTAAGCCTTGCAATTTACAAAGCATAAGCATTTTCCCTATAAAACAAGTTACATTTTTCTACCCGGCATGAAGATCTACCTCTCTGGATATGGTTTAGATGCAACTCAGTTTCATTTCTGATCCCAAATGCGAAAGTAGCCAGTTGAATTCTTAAGCCCCATCTTCTAGTAGACATTGACAAATAGTTGATTGAGTTTTGATGATTCATAAGGGAGAAAAGCTGTGACATATTGTAAATGGAATTGACGATTCTGTTCTATAGTAAATTGCCCCGCCATACCAAAGACGATAAGAGGTCAATCTAATAAACATTGATGCAGTGAAGTGTTGTCTCCTAATGGGCCGGTCAGGAACTGTTGGGCTAGGATTCTGAAGCAATTCTGACTCGTATACGACAGAACTTAGTTGGCGAACTCCTAAAATAAACCAATTGGAACATAACGGTTAATGATATGTATGTGTAGAGAAACGTATCCACAGTCAATAAGCCCCTTTCGGGTTTGGCGGAAGCCCCACGATATCACGCGAGACCCGTGTTTAGGGGTATAACTTTCACCGATCGGCTGTCCGATTAACATTAGTGCTTATGGAGATCGACTGTAACCCTGTTGTTATGTCTGTGATTCTCAGCTTACAATCTATACTTTTTACAAAAGTCTTTTTTCTGAGCCATATCAAGATATATACAAAGCCATTAGATACTTATTTTTGACGGACAAAAAAAATAATATTATTTCTAACACAAAAATAACACGTCGTAGTTGTGTTTTCACCGTTGGTTTTTGACAACTTCGAAGCATATCCACGCGATATAAATGTTTTTATTGACAGTCAACCGACAAAAACGCAACGGATAGCCTCTGGTGTGTTTCACAAAATAAATTGGATTAAAGAAATGATTTAGAAATAAAGAATCGAAGACAAAAACCACACGATAACCGTCGATCACCATAGACGCTAATGTTAAACGAACGGCTCGTCAGTGAAAGTTATACCCCTAAACTCATTTCTCGCGTGATCTCGCGGGGTTTTAGCCAAACTCGAAAGAGGCTTATTGGATAAAAACCTAAAAAATAGTATTATTATGTCTTGTAAATTACTAATTTTCCGAACATTTACTCGTACATTTCTTCTCCAATTACCACAGCGTGCGTTGTGTGTGTTCCTCCTATGTTTTAATATAACTTTAACAGTTGCCGATACAAGCAGAATATGGACCTTTACATGTCACCCCGAAGCATAAACAACCACACGGGGTAAAACATTTAGCATTAATACAGGCTGCAGGCAGGGTCTAATAATGTCTTAGTTTATCTTTCTTCAGAAAATCTAAAAGGAATTCGCAAAGGGCCTTTATGATAAAAGAAACATAAAACTATATTTAGTGTCAGACTTTTTCATGTTTTCAATTAAAGAGATTCCTTGTCATGCCTTCATTTTCATATCTTATCTATAATAACTCAACAGATTAAAACAAACCATTGCCTTCGGTTCTTACCAAAATATAACTACACCATCATTCCAGACGTTTGGTTGTTAGCTCTTTCGTTAAAGACATTCCTGACGTTTGGCTAGCTTTATCGTTGAAGATATTCTTGACGTTTGGTTGTTAGCTCTTTCGCTGGAAAGGCAAATGAAAAGGCAAATGATTGATACGAGATAAGCCCCTAAATTAACTACATTCGTCAGAACGAAAAACCGGTCTCTAGTAAGAGAAACTCACCCAGTGAATGAACTTTAATTGTGATATTACAACCATAATTGCCAAACGAGCTGCTGTGAAAAGAAAGATATCTGGCGAGCAAAAGTATTCACACAATGTTCACCAATGCTCTATTGAATTTCTCGATCTAACAGAATCATCAAGCAACCTTAAAATGGATTCATTTCCATCGTTGTAGTACCAGTCCCTAAACATAACAAGAGTGATAACTGTTAAACGAAGGTTGGTTACCTCCGTGTTTTGGGAGAGGTAGTTGGGGCTTATCACTCACTGAAATAAATCGAGTTACGTGTCCATGGTATAAGCTTATGGCTTAAGTGTGTATTATTGAACAAAAGGAAGATGGTGGGGTAAAATCGATAATGTGTTGGAAAGTTGTACATCTACTTCCATTGTCAAACACTCAATTACCTATAATTCCGCTCATGATAGAGTTACATTAAGGACCATTAATCCCCTTTCAATATCAATCAATCTTAGTCTGTAAGTACATTTCTCCTAGTTTGAGATAATGGCTGTTTCAAAGCATTTCCTCTTGTGTGTACCCATTGCCGTTGCGTTCGTGGGTTGCCTTCATAATGAAATGTGTACTTTGGTGGTCCAATGGGTTAGACTGATCATCTCTCAGTCCCACACAGACCCTCCATCGATGCGACGCGGGTTCGAATCACACTCAGACCAAATACAAATTGAAACATTACTAAGTGGATGTTCGCTCGGTCGCCGTATGTGGAACAGTTGCCAGGTACTCGCCGAATGTCGTGGGTTTCTTCCCCCACAAAACCTGGCAGCGCCGCCATACAAGTGAAATAATTTTGAGTGCGGCGTGAAACATCGATCAATCCATTATAATGAAATGGTAATATCATTTTCAGATATTACGCATTAGTTAAAATCGTCACCCCAGGACAAAGGTAATTGTATATATTGAGCTCGTACGAGCAAAGCGGTCAAATAGAGATCCGAAGTGTGACATTTACTAAATGAAGCATTACATTTACTGCTCAGAAAACTTATATCAAAATTCAAGATTGCCTCTCATTTGGGCAGTCTCCTTAGCCAGGATGTTGTACTCTTTCTTAAAAAAGGAATAACTATGGAAAAACACAGGTAAAAGTTGCCAAATAAAGCAGTCATTAGATTTTCATTTTTTACTTTTTGTATTTAAAGAAGCCCATATTACCTTGGAAGCCTCTTTTTGGGTTTCACGTGTTTTCGTTCAACTGAGGATCAGCTTTTTGATGCCAGATTCATCCAGGGTGAGCATCCGTACCATTGGTGATCTAAGCACAATGGTTAAACGTGAAACGTGATAGGTGTGGCTGCTTCTAAACCTGGACAATTTAGAGTTCGAACATATTTTAGTATATTTGTGAATTTTGTGTATAGAATATGCCAGGGTTGACCCCACCAATAAAGCATTAGGTTAACCCGTACCTTTGATTAATAAAACCGATTTATGGCAACAACGATGAAAAATACAGCAGCGTTCTAAGGAGACTTTGGTTGTATCTCGTTTCAATTTGCAGTCGATTCCACTCCGAAAAACGTAACTATTGTTTGTTTAACAGCAGCTGAGTGAGTCAACCGATCAGATAGTTCATGTTTAGCCTGACCATCGTTACGTTATTGCTTTTTGCTGATCCATAAAAGCTAGGATGGAGACTATGCTTTGTAATTCTTTTGCTATCTACTGGCGTGTAAAATCTGTCTGGATATTGTGCATTGACACACAAACATTCAAATAAAAAACTTGAAACGATCTTGCTCACATTAAACATCAAAGGTTGAAAGTTGATTGATTGTTTACACTTCATCCAAGTTTATTTTACGTAGATGCCACTTTTAGCTTCCGCATGAAAAGCGATCAATTATCTATACAGTTAAAAAATTTAAGGAACGTCTTAAGTGCGTAGGAATATTATAGAAATCTAAGAGAAATTTCTGTAGCTTTTGTGTTCAAGTACATATTTTAAATGACATTGGACATGAACCCAATTCCATAACTACTAGATTGAATATATGAATGGTTATGTCCCTTGGTTATGTCCCCATGGTTATATCGAAATTTCGGTTTATTGTTGTAGAATATGGCGCCAGGCTGATCAAATACTTATTATGATAGGGCAAATGGATTTTAGCAGACGTAATAAAACCAACATTATTCACTATTTTGAGACAATCCATTAGCTTTTCAATTCATAAAACAAAAGTACTAATAAAACAAATCACATTTTAGACCTCCGAATAGAATTTCTCCAACTACCCTGCATAAAGATCTTCCTCTCTTAATATGTTTTAGACACAGTTTTCCCGTCAAACCTTGAAGTGACATTTATGACGTAAAATTGAAAAGTAGCAATTTCATTTCTAAGTAGCAATTTCATTTCTAAAGGCCTGTCTTGTTTTAGACATTGTCAGATATTTGATTTAGTTTTGATGGTTCATCAAGTTTGATTTGATTTTGATGGTCCATAAAGGAGACACGCTGTGACATATTGTAAATGGAATCGACGATTGTGTGCGATAGTAAATTGCCCAGTCCAACAGGGACAAGAGGTCAATATAATCAAGGTTTGTGGAGAGGAATTGTGTCTCCTGATGGACTGGTCAGTAAAACTGTAACGTTGGGATTCTGTATAAATTCTGACTGCTACTGTAAAATTATTTGATGAACGTGGCCTAAAACAAAAGCATTGGAACGTAAAGAAACATGTACGAATACGTACATATTCAAAACCGATATGATGCAACCCACAATATCCAGTCATCCACTAAATTACCGGCCAGTGAAGTTTCGAACCTGAACCTATATAACTCTTCTGCTTCCAAGATGAAGAGAGTTATCGTCATACCAAAAATCCCTAATTCAAAATTTAGAGTATCCACAGACAAAATTCACTGGACCGAAGATACAGCAAATTGCTTGTATACCCACTGGCTTCAAACAGTAGATTTAAACTAAATTTGGGACAGGGCATGTGCCACCCTACTTTTGGCTTAGGAAGTAATATTGTTAATCTTAGTAACGAGGAACTCACTGCTGATGATATATCTCTACTCAGTAGAGGACTTTCATTTGTGCCTTGCCCAAAATCATTATCTGATAGGGACTTTTCTATTAGTAAATTAGTGCATGTTATGGAGTACTCCAGAATTGTAAGTCTGGCTGATATCTACAGAGATTCTAGTGGGGTACGCAAGCCGTTTACATCTAAAAGCGGTTATACGCCCCCTTCTTACATGTATGACCCAGAAATAAGCATAAGTCGTGATTCTGTATCAAGGAAGTTTGATGTTTTAACTAATCCTAGAAACCAACATAACCTCACTCATTCAGAATGTCTTGCCTTAAGTAAGCTAAGGAGAAATCCAAACATAGTTAATAAACCTGCTGATAAAGGTTCGGCAACAGTAATTATGTCTAAACAGGATTATATTGAAGAGATAGAACGGCAGCTAAGCAACCCTCACCATTACAAAAACTTGATAAGGAAATTTGGCCTGAAAATGTTAGGAAGTTTAATAAAATTCTTGTTTCTATTCAAGATAAAGGCTTACTTAATGAAAAACAGTATCGCTATTTGGAATCTGATCATAACTCTAGAAACAGGGTCTTCTATATGCTTCCGAAAATTCACAAACCCATTGAAAAATGGCCCAAGCCTACAATGCCCCCTGGGCGTCCTATTATCTCAGATTGTGGCAGTGAAAGTTATAGAATATCAGAGCTAATTGATTACTATCTAAAACCTATAGCGAATCGGCATCCTAGCTTTATCAAAAACACGGATGATTTATTGGCCAAATTGTCTGAGAAATCCATCCCACAAGATGTGATTTTGGTCACTCTGGATGTGGAGTCTATGTATACAAACATTGACATAGATTTGGGGCTTAAATCCATAATCAGCATTCCAAAGATATCCTGACCACCGTCGTCCGGATAAAGACATTTTAGAATTGCTGGAACTTAGCTTAAAGGGTAACGATTTTGAATTCAATGGGGAGATCTTTCAGCAAATTAAAGGGTGTGCTATGGGGAAACGTTTTAGTCCTAACTTTGCCTCTATTTTTATGGCTGAGTGGGAGAGTGATATTCTTCACAAATGTCACAAACAACCTTTTATTTTCCTTCGGTATCTGGATGACATTTTTATCATTTGGCAGCATACGTTGGAGGACCTTCATATTTTCATTGATACTCTTAATTCTCACGACTCAAGCATTAAGTTACAGCCTACTATTGATCAAAATTCTGTGGATTTTTTGGATGTAACTATTTACAAGGGTCATACATATCATACTACTGGGCATCTAGATTACAAAGTATTCTTCAAACCTACTGACACTCATCAGCTGCTACATGCTGGGTCATACCATCCTCCTCACACTTTCAAGGGAGTCATTAAGTCTCAGATTTTTAGATTCTATAGAAACTGTAGTTCTTCAGATTTCTTTAACCAGGCTTGTTCTGTTCTTTTTAAAGCTCTCCTCCCTAGGAGGTATTCTTTTAGATTACTCCGAAGGATCAAATCTAACACAGTAAGACAAATCATGTTTCCCCCTTCAGCCCCCGAAACGCTTACCTCCCCTTCACGGGTGTACCATTACCGTCCAACATTTCTCTCAGGTACATCAATGAAATGCCTCAAGACGCGATGCAAACTCGAGTTGGAGAAACTCAGAATTCTCTACGACAAAGAGCAGCCAACCAATTATCTAGTATTAGACTTAAACATGATGTACCTGTGGCACAACATTTCAATACTCTAGGTCATTCGGTCAAGGACCATTTTGAAATCATGCCTATTGAGAAAATCCCTTTTCTCACTTCCGCTGCAGATACCAAGCACAAACGTTTGGAAAGGGAAAGTTTTTGGATTCAAACATTACAAACTATTTATCCTTTGGGTTTGAACTTGGACCCAGGAAGATGTCGTGAAAAAACTATAATACCATTTGTCTTTCAGTATAACAAAGCTAGCATCGCTATGGCCAAGATTATAGTAGAAGAATACAAACTACTTCAAAGTAAACTTGCTCGACCTCTGACCCAAAGGCCAGTCATTGCTTATAAAAAGAACAAGAGTTTGAAAGACATACTGGTCAGGGCTAAACTCCCCTGTCTGCCTTCTACCTAGGTTTTTCTGGGTAAGGGGTGGGGGTGGGTGGGGGGCAAATTTTCACTGTCTTTTCCCATGACCCTATAATATATAGTCTGACGATATTCTTACCATAGCTTAAGATACGTAAGCATTGTCAATGTAATACAAAGTGTTCCAGAAAATTCTACTGACTAAGACCAAGCTCCTGTCAGTCGTCAACCTAATGAAAAATTATAGGTTTACTTTATTACAACAATTTATGATTGGGTATAAAGGTCTAAATGATATACCTCTTTTTAACACAATTAGAAACTTGTCTCCATGGTTATTTTAGACAAGAAAATTTTCCCTGTGCCCGTGTGTTTTAGTGTCCATAAATATATAAAAAAAGATTATCAGGTCTTCTAAATTACTCTACTAGTTTACAAAATATTTACCCGAACACTTCGTCTTCACAAATCCCCCAAATACAAATATCGGCAGTTGCCGACACAAGCAGAATATGTCTACGTCCCAATTTTAAACATGTACACCAGCAATTTTGAGGAGAAGTCGACATTGGAAATAACGTTTTGTTCAACCAACACAAAAAGTAAACCAATGAATGTAAAGTTGTTTTGTTAACTATATTGTAAACGTGATGCCTGCAAATAAGTTCTGCTTACAATATAACCATTTAGTTGCCTAAATATCGCCACAGACTAAGTGTTTACTGTCATTGAAGACAATATGGCAGCAGGTCACAGTTTCATTTTCCTTCATTTCCCATTTGAGGTAATTTTAATGTCTGCTCTCACAGCACCTTCCCTAACTTTCGTTCGACCAAATCCTTCGATGAGGGCCTTGAACAGTCCTTTGGCAATATTTTAAGCACAATTTTTTCAAACGTTGAAGGTAGAATTTTTTCACTATCATTACAAACAGCTGATAGGGGTTCCTTTACACACAGTCCGCCGGATGTAAACAGACCAAAGCACGCCATAACTACCAGATCTCCATCCACCTGAACTGGTCCCATTCCACTTCTAAAATCATTTCCAGACAGTAACTCAACCACGGTCCTTTCATAAAAACTACAAAAATACCCAGAAGAAAATGCAGGGGGGGGGGGGGGGGGGCCAGGAAAAAATAATAAAAAACACACAAAAATATCTGGAACTTCTTTCGGGAGTCAGAAACTGTGACCTATCAGAGGCCAAAAACAAATTCCTTTAATCTCGTTCAAAATTTACCACATTGAGCTTAAAGGTATTTGGTATGATCTCTCAAGAGGAAAACTAAATGCAATGAAAACTAAGCCCTCTGTAGCCCTCCCATTTACACCACCCCACATTAGAACATAGCGAGGACAATGACCGATGAGCTAAAAAAAAAGCTTAAAATTGTCATATCTCAGCACTGGGAAAACATATTTGAACTCTGTAAACTAGTGTGAAGTCTACTAAGGATGTTCGACAATAAAATACTAAGTTTATGAAGACACATATCTTCCTCTACTAAAATATACTGTGCATTTGTTAAATTTTAAGATTGGTTGGATTACAAAATGGATAAATTCTACTCAAAGTCAGTCATATTGTGGCCAAATTTAAACAGCTTGAAAAAACAAGTGTAAATCTTGTATCCCATGTTGATTTTAGGCTCAAAATTCATCAGCAAACCGTTTCGTTAACTCTGTTAATCTATTTTCGTCACTCAAAATTCTACCTCTTCTAGTGCCTTTATAATAAAGGAATATATAGCTACATGTATGTTCAGTATTTAGACTTTTTCGTGTTTTAAATTACACGGATCCCGAGTGATGACTTCATTTTGATAAACAGACGATACCAACATACATATAGATATAGGGCCATATAGAGCCTTCAGTTCTTTCCCAGTAATGACCACACACGAGTTGATCGAATCATGGGGCTTATGGAATTTGCTTTATTTTACTATGTTTATGTTTTTACGTTGCCATGCTGACGTTATGTCATCTATAACGTATGCTCTCGATTACTTTGCATGACGTCGTTCGTCATGACGCCAACTATTTTTAAACATTTTTTATTCGTTATGTTCAGTATGATTGATAACGGTGCTAGCATCTGCACCGAAACTTCGCAACCCAATAAATCCAGAAGTTGTAGTCCATACAGTTTTGGTTTCCTGTTTATATCCTCAACTTCTACATGCCACTCAAACAGGCTGGGAGATAGTCCACGATTGAATGTTATGTTGTGCGGACGTCTGATGTAGGCCTACATATATACTTCTGTTTGATGTACCTTGACAGTTTAAATGATATTAAAGAAAAAAACACGGATGCAAAGCTTGAAGTCCACTGCGTTGTTGTTGCACTGCAAAGTGTGTATTACGGCAGGAGTTGAGGAAAACGAAGACGTGATTTGCGTTTTTCAACCACTCCCAATCCCCAATCAGCCGTTCGGTCTATGGCTCATTTGGGAGTGTTACTCCCGTTCAGGAGTGGATTCCCGATCGGCACTTTTCCCTCAACCTGCTTACCACAGAGTATACGCAAAGAATCCATCCATTATTTCTATTCCAACACATTCACTGATAAGTTTATAAAAGCTTAGTAATATGTGTTGGTTATCTCTTGTTTCCATCGAAACAACATTTGCGATCTACATAACGTAGATTCTTACCGATTGATCCATGGACGAGCCTATAGCTGCAAAATGATAGGGGTGCTAGATTCAAACTGCTGTTGTATGTTTTTCCATATTGTGTGATACAGGTATAACTAACAACAAGAACAAGAGATCAGTGAACTGATCTTAGCCCACCATAGAACACTATCAGAAAGTGAGGCTGCTTATAAACGGATCGCAAATTTGATATGTGAAATTTATTTCTTCAGTTGGTGGCTGGCTGGACAAGAACAAAGTTTCTTCGGTAGATAGTGGCTGTTATCTGAAAACTCAAAACCAACTTTCATCAAGGAGGCCGCACATTAACGCTACTTACCGGAGCTACATAGTAGCCTAAATGTACATGCACACAGGCCAGTCAGTGATATCGCTTGTTTGAGTCCTGTACACAATTAAAATTTACAAAATCCAAAACGATTGTACACATGTTACCAAGATCCATTTAGTGTTTGTTCACAAATTAAAAGATAATCTATATCTGTCAAAAAAAGCCCGTGAAAAGTGAAGAATGGGCGACGTATCACTCGTCTGATGAGTAAAAATTTAAACATGACGAAAGTCAGTTTAAAACTTAATGGCAAAAATGTCCCGATTCGTTCAGAAATTAGTGAACTCTTATAAAAAAATCTTCATGCACGATTTGATATAAATATATGATAGAATAAAAACATTTCAGTTACTTTATTGGTAAATAGCATTTACAATTGCGAAGTCAGTTGCTGTACATAGCTGCCTGAATGCCAATTCGAACGGCAAAATAGTGATTGTACGTTGCCGTGTATTTCATTTCATTTTGAAATATTCCTTCCTTTCAAACTCCGAAAAATACAATATGGATCTTCTTAAGTGTCTTAGGGAATACTCTGCTTTAACAATATTTATTATTGTTACATTTTTGGAAAGAATTTAGGCGTTTAAAATCCAAATTCGAGAATGCTATTTTACCTACTTCGAACAAGCCGTGGAGGCCGGAAATGCATAGATAAACTGTTTCTTATAGTCGCCCTTGGAAATCTGAAAGGAGTCGATTTTGATACGTTTAAAAATGACCCGAGGATTGCAATTTCACTCTGAGGTTTAATAAAGCTCCGATAAATGCCTTTTTTCCACTACTCTGGACTAGGATATTCCAAAATAACGTCCTCAGTGCCAAAAAATAGCCTATTTGTCTTTAACTGGGTCATGCTTTTAGAATGCCTGGTAGGGGCCCTGTGATTGACAGCGGGAACTCGCACTAGCGAACTAATTTTACCACCCGATTTTAGCACTTTTTAATCATAGATATTTAAATATCTCACTCACTGTCAGTATATTGGAGACAAGGAAAATATATATTAAGATCTGAAGCTGTAAATATAAGGAATTCCACAAGCTTTATTGTCAAATATAACATTTTCTGGTTATATACGTATGCTTGAAGTGTCCGTTCTCACCTAGACAAGTTGGACGTTATCAGTGAATTACGCGTCCGTTAAAGTAAATTAAACCTCTTTAACCGTTTGATTGATTGACGAAACAAAACACAAAGCAACCAACAGATGCAACATGTGATTTTATTTGTGCATTTTCAAAATCAGTTGAAGCTGTAAGAAAAAATAACCATACGGCGTCAGTGGGGTTTTAGCCGACTTTTCTGCTGTCGCCATACGATGTCTTCGGGAATGAAGCAGGCTAGCACTCTAACGCAAAATGGCGACAGCGGTACCGAATGTGTTAAATGAAAACATCAACGACGAATACATGTTGCATAACTTGACCATATGAGGAAGGAACACAAAAAAAATTCATCAAGATCCGCCTGGTAGTTTTGTTGAGTCCGCGATCACAAACTATGTAGATAGAAATCACAGAAAAAGCTACCGGCCGCCATTTTGGATATGCAAATGAGCAGCGAGTGCATAACAAGGCCATAGGGTTAACCTGCGTATAACATTTTACGAACATCCTTTCATTACTTTAGAACAGTGATAAAAAAATAATGGCCAATGGCCGCCATTTTGAATATGCAAATGAGCAAAAAAGTGCATAGTGTGCAACGAGACCATAGGGCTAACATGCGTAAATTAGTTTACGAAAATCCTAGCCTTTCTTTACTTTAGGAGAAAAGTGACAAAAAGAAGAAAAACAAAATGGTCGCCCAGCGGCCATTTTAATATGCAAATGAGCAAAAAAATACATAGTACGCAACGAGGCCATAGGGTTAACCTGCGTACAAAGTTTTTTGAAGATCCTCTCATTACTTTAGGAGAAAGTGATAAAAAGTAGAAAAACAAAATGGCCGCCTAGCGGCCATTATGATATGCAAATGAGCAAAAGAAATAAATATTGCACAACTAGACCATAGGAGAAACGTGGATGTGAAATTTAAAGAAGATCCGACTAGGACTTCTCTTGGAATCGCGGTCACAAGAGAGAAAAGTGATAAAAAATAGAAAAACAAAATGGTCGCCTAGCGGCGATTTTAATATGCAAATAAGCTCAGAAAAATAGATGTTGCACAACTAGACCATATGGGGGAACCAATACAAAAACATTTCATCAAGATCGGCCTGAAGGTTTTCTAGATTCCGCGATCACAAACTATGTAGGTAAAAATCACATAATGGCCGCCAGCGGCCATTTTAATATGCAAATGAGCAAACAAAATAGATGTTGCACAACTAGACCATAAGGGGAACATGTCTGTAAAATTTGATGAAAATCCGAGCAGTAGTTCTCTTGGAATCGCGATCACAATAAAAGTTTACAGACACCGGACGACGGACCACGGACCACGGACAAAAAGCGATTTGATAAGACCGCCATGAGATCATGGTGGTCTAAAAATCTCATAGATGTATTAACATTTTAGCTGATGGAATTTCGCTGTACAATTTAAGCATCGCGTTTTGACTTGTTTCCACCGCCAACAGTTTCTATCGCTGGTAAACATCTGGACAGACACAGCAGCCTGACATCTCTACTTGAGTTTGGGCGATGCCATAATTCAGTGATTTTGGAATTGCTGACAACGTTCAGTTTTGGGAGTTTGACGTAACAATGAAAACGCTCTCTGCGTATATGCTACGCCATATGTGTCCTATCTCGCAGCGTGTAGGGAAATAAACGTAGGGGCATGTGATAAAATATCAATGGAATGTTCTTTAACTCTTGTATTCTGGGAGGACTACCATACACTGAAAGAAATCTATTTGCTTACACGGTACTAGCTAATGGCATTAGTGTATATTACTGAACGAAATAAAGATACTAAGAAAAAGACATTTAATATGCTGTAGTTTTACTTCTATGGGCAAGCACTCAATTGCCTATGATTCCGTTAATGAAAGTAAGGACCATCAACCCCTTGCCATATAACACCAATCTAAATATCTCAATACTTTGCTCTTAAAATATTATTAGTTACAGGGTTTGTTCGAGGGGGGGGGGGGTACGGAAATATATGGGGTCCGTAAACGAATATTGGGCGAGGCGTCCCACCGAAGACCTAAACTGTACGAAATTCAAGCCGTATTTCTGAAAATTGGCTTTAATAAAAGGCAGAAAGTGAACTCCGAAGCTAACGAGCAGACACGACTGACAAGTGTCTAGACATGACGTCACAAGCCATGTATGGTAGTCGCCCTGTATGGATCAGCACGGCGACGTAATATGGAAATATACAGGGTGTCCACGTGACTGGTTTGCAAGCATTACCATATACCGCAGGCGTAGAGCGACTTAGTATATAGGCAATGTAACCGCGACCGCCATCTTGTTTTTTCGAGTGACTTCCGGTAGGATCTGTCAGTGCGATCGCCGATGTCAGGGTCCGGTCAGTTTCAGGTAATTTTCTTTATATTCGGCTTTTAGCTGGGGCGATTGCATGTAATTTTTATTTTCCTCAGTGATTACTGAGTCTCTCTAAATCCTCATTTAAGCCCGACATTCTCTGAATTTCTTTCACGCTAGGGAATTCCCTTTTACAACTAATTACGCTGAAAGGTATTTCCCCACTTTGACATTAAAAAAACATATGATCCAAATTCCGCGTTTTGTTGAAATTTGGTAGGAATCTAGCCAATCATATGTACAAATAGTGTGCAAAGTTTGACATTAATGCGCCAAGTTGAACTCTTAAAATATATGCTTAGTTGACAGCTCCTCCAAATACATACTGAATCCCATTGACAACTATTCATAAATCATAGTTTACTGGGGGGGGTATTTTCTTCTTTTACCAGCCATCGCCACAACTTTCTCTGATTAACCCTTTGCATGTTCGAAGTGGAAATTTACAAAAATATTAATGGGAATGGGATTTTTAATATTGGATTCATGTTAATAGCTGTCATAAGTGGGATGGTTGACAGGGACTAACAGAAGGTTGAGTGTTTCTATCTCTCCAGCAATTTGTGCCACTGTGCAAATTAAGTAATCCTTTATGTGGTGTAAAAGACAAATCAATCAATCGGTCATGGGTTGATATTTTCCCCCAAACTTATGATATGGCAAGGGCATTTGGAATTCTACCAGAAGATTGGCCTGTAACCGTGTCATGTATTTTAGTGTTTTTAAAAAATATATCTATATAAAATAAACTACATATTTGGAAAAATTACTCAGGTCTATTTTCTATTAAAACAACAAATTATATAATTGTCTGCATATGACTAGGCAGGTCGGGTCAATTTTAATCATCCATAGTTTGTTTCTAAAACCTATTCCAAAATATTCTTCGGACAGTTATAAGATGTAATTAGTATTCAGTTCCACATATATAATCATATTTACTTAGAAATGATATTTAATAAATCAGGGGAGACAACTTATGTCTCTAAATATGGGCCTTTTTCAAACATTTTTATGAATGGTAGTAATTTTTCTGTTTAAGTTAAAATGAGCAAACAGGGTCCAGTGAAAGGGCCCTGAAAAAATATACAGACTAGACTTTTTGTTTTATTTGTAACTTTTGAGACTCACTTTTGTTTTTTAACTTTTATGATCAAATACCTTGTACCAACATTTGATGACGTCACTGACCTGCCTAATATGACTATCCTGTGACAAATTTAAACAGGTCCAGTTATAAAGCTTGGTTTATATACATATTTTATATATTTTTCATATTTTTTTTTTCAGGTCGCCAACACTAATGATGGATAAGAGAGGGCCAAAATTGTTACTGGGCTTAAATTTTGAAATATAATAGACTGGTTAAATAGGAGCAAGTCAGAAGTAGTCTTAGTTGGAAGACAACGCAAAGTTAAATAGCTAAAACACAAGTTTAAATGATCAAAATATTTGTATTTCTGTACACAGATGAATGTACAAAAAAGGAGACAATTAAAAAATAAACTGTTTTTTTTCTTCTATTTTCTTTGTGTCTAAAACATGACTGTAATTATGAGATTTTAAATATTTCAATTTTTAGTTCTTCATGCACCAACCAAAGGTTATTTCATCCCTATCGTTGTTGCGATAAGACTGAAATAATGTTAAATCTTCTCTCACTCACTCATCCATATCCTTCCATTGGAATGCATAATGATCAAAATTTACTCACACGTTTATTAGAATTTGATTGTTTATGATGTATCATTGGCAGGTGTGTGTGGGTCAGGCCTGTTATTTGGAAGTGCGGTGGGGGAGGGGGGGGGGCTCAAAAAGTATCATTTAAGAGATTCAAATTTTCCTGTGTTCTCGTTTACTAATTCAGTAATTTCCCTGATGATGATCTCATTGATTATGGGCACACAATCATATAAGGATTGACTTCAATGTTTCTTCGGTTCATCGAGTTATGAACGAACTTGCCCCTGTGCAAACTAAATAAATCCGCGAAGCGGTTTATGAAAAGTTTGCACAGGGGCCAGTTCGTTCATAACTCGATGAACCAAAGAAACATTGAAGTCAATCCTTATAATTTAATTACTATCACATATACTACGTAAAACAATAAAAATATTCACAGGGAGTGATATATTTTATTTTCAAGAATCAAAACAAACCAACGCGCGCAAAGCTACACTTGATTTCAAAGCTCTCTGCCAAGTGACGTCACAATCACAGGCAAAGCGCCTGTACAACGTGATGACGTCATCTCGCGTCATAGCGTTGAGTCTATCAGTGCACTGTGCTGGCATGAGTATAAACGTTTTCGTAAGCGTACAACATGTACATAACAAGTTGTTCTTTATTTCTTTGAAATCTGATCGAAATGAAAAGTAAATATAAGCAGCTATTAAATCAACAGATTTTCAAATTTATTGCTTTCTCTGTTTCAATAAATAGCAGTAGGCCTATTGTTGTTTCGTCGGTGATTCACGTATATCGTTGTAAAAATAGTCCGGAGCTGGTTCGTTCATCGGGTTATGAACGAAAGCAGATTAGCCAATCAAATTGAAGTATTCGTTGTAAACACACTGGAAATTAAATTATATTCTTGTAGATCTTTGGTAACACCATGCCATTCTTGTAGAAATATTTCATAATTCAGTAATTTCCCTGATGATGATTGCAGCTTGATGTCTTTTTTAATTTTTCAGAACATTTCAAATGTCCATATTTTATCTCCAAATATTTATCATAAAACACTTAAAATGATAATCTCATTGATTTGGGCACACCACTCTATTCTTGTAGATATCTGGTAATACCATGCCATTCTTGTAGAAATATTTAACAAACACTTTGATGTGGTGAATATCATCCCCAGTCCCCAAATTTTGTAAATTGAAACTCTAGTAGAGGTTGTCCTATTTCTGAAAAATAATTCCACATTTATCCTTAAATGCTTAAGAACACCACAGATTTCCATTTCCATCAATAAAGTTTAAATATCAGAAGACATTGTTTGTAAGAAAAGTGTAATTTAAGTTAAAAGTATAAGCAGGAGTTAAACTGTTAACTAAATAATACTAGAAACTTTGTATTTATGACCTTTTATTCAATTGTATCAACGGCCTCATTGCAATACATTAGATAATTGGTTTAGACCAGCTTTAAAACGAATTGATAAGTTAACGTTAAGAAAATCAGTATATATCACAGATTTTCTTTCAAAGAAAATCAATAAATCTTAAATATAAGAAGAAATTGTTTGGAGGAAAAGTGTAATTCAATTTAAAAGTATAAGCAGGAGTTAAATTTTTATCTAAATAATGATAGAAAATTTGTATTTATGACTTTTTATTCAATTTTATCAACACCGTCAATGCAATCCATTAGATAATTGGTTTAGACCAGCTTTAATAGTTGATAAGCTAACCTTTCTGTACAAACAATTTTACTTGTGAATTAAATGTTCTGATTTAACCTAACCTTCTGTTGGTTACTAGCAACCAAATATGACAGCGATTAACATGAATCCAATATGAAAAGCCCCATTCAGACTAAAAATTCCACTACGTACATGCTAAGGGGTAATCGGTGAAAGTTTTGGTGATAGCTTGTGGTGGGAAACCTCAGTAAACTATGATTTATGAATAGTTGTCAATGGGATTCAGTATGTATTTGGAGGAGCTGTCAACTAAGCATATATTTTAAGAGTTCAACTTGGCGCATTAATGTCAAACTTTGCACACTATTTGTACATATGATTGGCTAGATTCCTACCAAATTTCAACAAAACGCGGAATTTGGATCATATGTTTTTTTAATGTCAAAGTGGGGAAATACCTTTCAGCGTAATTAGTTGTAAAAGGGAATTCCCTAGCGTGAAAGAAATTCAGAGAATGTCAGGCTTAAATGAGGATTTAGAAAGACTCAGTAATCACTGAGGGAAATAAAAATTACATGCAATCGCCCCAGCTAAAAGCCGAATATAAAGAAAATTACCTGAAACTGACCGGACCCTGACATCGGCGATCGCACTGACAGATCCTACCGGAAGTCACTCGAAAAAACAAGATGGCGGTCGCGGTTACATTGCCTATATACTAAGTCGCTCTACGCCTGCGGTATATGGTAATGCTTGCAATGCTAGGATAATATTAGTTACACAGTCTGTGTGTGAACCAATACGGAAATATATGGGGTTAGTAAAATCGACGCCTCGCCCAATATGCGGTTTTACTCACCCCATATATTTCCGTATTGGGTCACACACAGACTGTGTAACGAATTTATCCCGCTGAAGACCCTTCCTCAGCCGACGCTTGTCTGGTTGATAGTTTTTGACTTTATTTATTTTACAACTCAGCCGATACGCGCGATACCAATACGGCGATAGTTCTACTCAGTTCTGGCCACTAGACTAACCAGGTAACCTACATTCAGCAGATCTTGGGATAAGTACGCTTTCTATTCTCTGATAAAGGTTTCCACAGCGCCTAAAACTATAGCCATGCACATCGATATGTTCTGTTTGTATTTTTAATTATGTCGACTCACTTAAGCAGACGTGCACATGCTGTCGCAGCGTGTATTCAGGGGCAAGTAACTCTAGGTAACCTGATACGAACTTGGTCTGCCTGATACGGAAAAATATGATCGATGGCGTCCTATCAGATGCAAGTATTTTGTCTGATGCGGGATAATAACAAGTACTCTCATTGTAATTTTTCGAAAATGTTATCTGAGAAGCAAGGTTGGTAAATACAAATGAAACGAATAAGAATATGACACTTCTTTGTGTAATCAATATTCAAGTTTGCTTTAGATTTATGTTTATCTGATTACACGTTATTGCGTTCGTGTTTTGCCTTCGCAATGAGGCAGCAGAATCCCTTTCGGATGTGATGTATTAATTTAAATCGCCTCCACAGGACAAAGGCAATATAATCTTTTGTACATGCCAAATCAAAGTGGGCAGAATAGCTGTTCAAATTGTCAATATCACTACTAGCCTATCAACTTTCTTCCACCTTGAAATATTTAGCAATATTCTTCGGATAAAATGTAGTCTACCAAGACATGCTTAATATGTCGATGGATTATTTGGACGATGCTTTCGAGAAGGTTGGTAAAGTACGGAGCCCTGTTAGGGCCATGGTTGGAAGTTTGGTACTTCCAGTGCTTTTTTATCGTTATCGAACGTGTACACATTAAAATCACAAAGAAAATTGTCGACAGCACTGAAAGGGTCTCCAATGCGGCGATAACCATTTCTCCGCAGCGGAATCCTTTCCATCCCGGTGAGATGTTTTTCCGCGGTGGAGATCTTTATTGTTTATAGGTTTCCCATGGAGTTATGATAAATACCTTTGTTGTAAGACAGCCCTGTAACTGGCTTTTCTACAACTTTTTGAACTCATTAATAGTCCAATGGCAATAGATCATTTCACGGTCACTTAAGCAAATGAACAGAGTGATAGATCAAAATAATGCTAATTTGCCAGATTTAAGGCGTTTTCAATAGAATGGTTAACTTGGCACATTGTAAATGTATGGTCTCACTGTTTACGTAGCACGAAGCATTAGATTTTCTTCCGCTTAATGGATAATAAAAAACATTTGCTTCACAAACACCAGTGAGTTAGTTTGCAGAAGCCGAGATCTTTTTTGTAATCAAATCCTACATTGTCTCCTACATTTTTCTCTTGAATCGTTTTTACAGGATTTTTTAGGTGAGTCCAACGGCAAAAACGCTTCAGCTTTTCTATTTTTTTCCTTATAGTTTGCATTCTTTGAAATGCAAATGATTATCTTACATTTTATCGGATAGTTGTTCATTTTCTATTCTTGAATTGACATTTTCTATTCTTACATTGCCATTTTCTATTCTTACATTGTCATTTTGTATTCTTACATTGCCATTTTCTATTCTTACATTGTCATTTTCTATTCTTACATTGCCATTTTCTATTCTTACATTGTCATTTTCTATTCTTACATTGTCATTTCCCATTCTTGTATTGTCCCTTTCTATTCTTAGATCATTTATATTCTTACATTGTCATTTTATATTCTTGCATTGGCCTTTTCTATTCATACATTGTCATTTTCTACCTGTATTTTTGCATTGCCCTTTTCTATTTTTACAGTGTCATTTTCTAATTCTTACAGTGTCATTTTATTTTGTTGCATTGCCCTTTTCTTTCCTTGTAGTGTCACTTGCTATTCTTACATGGCAATTTTCTAATCTTGTATTGTCCTTTTCTATTCTTACATTGTCATTTTCTATTCTTACATTGTCACTTTCTATTCTTACATTGCCATTTTCTATTCTTACATTGCCATTTTCTATTCTTACATTGCCATTTTCTATTCTTACATTGCCATTTTCTAGTTTTATCAGGGCAAAGAACCCGGCCTTCTCTCCCCCTAAACCTGGCAAGGCCGCCATATAAATAACGTAACCTCGAGTGCTGCGTAAAACATCAATCAAGTTATCTATTCTTCATTGACATTATAGATTATTGTTCTAATAAACAAAGGTAATGCAATATCTACCGAAGTATCATTCATTCGTGGTGTCATTTTTCGAAGTCAATTTTCTATTATTTTATATAAAATTCTACTGTGTTGGTACGTTCTTTTGAAAACATTTCCTATTATTGCAGTGACCTTTCGTAAGCGACAATAATCGATGCAAACAGAATATAGAATCAAGCGCTTCATTTAATACACGTGTAACCGCACCTGTTTTTTATCATTTGCCATAAATGCTAACTGTAGACAAGAAGTAAAAACATTTTGGTTTATGGATTAGGCTACATACATTCTTATCTTGGTTCAGAGAGGCCATAAAGCATCCCGACAAGACATTTGCAAAATGCTTTTAACATTAAAAGAGACTTCTACCTATGTTTATCGTGTTAGACTTTTTCATCTTTTAAATTACAGAAGTTGCCTTGATTGTATATTTTTAACTTTCAGTAAATCAGCAGATGGAACTATCTTCTCTACTTGCATTAGCTCTTTCCACAAATACTGCCACGAATAAAGATATCCCGAATTTTGTTTTTTCCAGTCTACGCGTTTCGGGACGAGTTAAAGAACTAACAGTTAATTAACTAACACGGCGCAAGATAAAGAAAAGAAGATATTGACAGCTGTAATAAATGAATTCAAGTTTTTAAAATCCTTCAAGACGTCTGTACTACTTATTGAGGAATAAAGGTCGCATGCGATTCAAATGGATGCATTTCAATCGTTGAGAAGTCGTATCGACCAATTAAAAGCATCCATTTTAATCGCATCCTACGACAAATTCCACAGTGAGAACGAGCCTTTAGGCAATAAACCTGGAAACCATAATCTTAGTTTTCAAAAGACAACTTGGAAAAAAATAAAACAGCTTTAGTAGATTTATAGTACTGTATATTGACGTTCTAACATCTTTTATAAAGTAGCATTTTATCAAGGAGAGCAAATTAAAAGCTTTTAGTTGTAACGGTTTGAAACTCGTAGTGCTTAGAAGTTACTATTCAGAACAAAGAATAATTGTTGAACATAACTTTACGTCCATCGTTTAGTTGTTAGATCGTAATATTTTCTTGACAATCGCAATTCTTGGGAGCCGGGCAAATTCGGGCAGCATATGCCATTTTAAGTACCCTAAATTCACGAGCACTTAGTTTTGGTTTGGATTATTGCGGACATAATGTGTTATAGGTGCTAATAAAGCAAAACCCGAGGACAGTCGTATGAGATTTATTTAGACATTAGGTTTCTGTAATTGTGGAACAGTTTGTTAGATGCTTGATCTGTCTTTAAGATCCATTTTGAGCGATTGATTCCCCACATGTGGACGGTAGGTGGCCACTTTTTATTATGTCACAGTGATATTGGAAATGAAATCGCTACGATAACAGCAGTTTCAAAATCAGCTGTAACGGAAGCTTGGAATTGAATGATTCTAAAGAAATACACCCTCGAAATAGAAAGTTTAAACTGGTATTTTGACTGTGTTTTGAAATAATACCAGTTATTAAACCAAGTTCTAAATTATAAGAAAAGTATCAAAGTAAAGATGCCATGCACTGCAAATGCCTGTGCTTTCTTACAATCATTTTATCTAGATATGCCGTGGCGGCAATTGCTATCGAAGTTTCGAGATCTCCACTGCTTTAGCATCTACTCCAGTCTGTTATCACTTAATATTGGGAAGAATTATAAATTTTCTAATTTTCAGCAACAAAAAAATATTACCATTTTGGTATGCAATACCCCCTGATATTATCCAAAACTGTCATAAACTTCACATTGGCTTTCTAACGATATTGCTGTAATCGGCAATTTAAAGTTAACCAAAAATAGAGCGTGTATATTAACTTTGGTAGGAAGTCACAGATGGCGAAGCGATTTGACATAAACGCAGACAAGGTGTGTAAAAACATTTTGATTTATGTATAAAGATACATTCTTATCTTGTGGCAGGTAGGCCGTTAGATACATCGGTGTGAGGCATTCGCTTAATGAGAACGTACCTCATGTGTTTAATGCAACGTTGACAGAAAACACATATGTATGTTGAGCTTTATGACTTTACAATTAGATAGATTCTTTAAGATGATATCTAAGAAAAAACATCACGCTGATTACACTTCCCGCTGATCCTACCAACTATCAACAAAAATAACCCAGTGTCTGAGAATAGAGAAATGAGAGACTGTTTTCATCGCGAAACTAAGAAAATGTAACGAGGAAAGACGACAATATATCCTGTTTATTTGCCTTCAATAAATTCCAATACAGTGTTGGGATTCAGTACTACCTCATGTTTCATTAGTTGTTAAAACTAACTACATCTACCTGCATGAATAACTACAGATTCAAAAATAGTTTTGACTGGTTTTGTTTTCCATTATCTGTAGAGCTGTTATGTTTTTATTGGCAACTAAGCTGAAGTTCAAAACGGCCACGCGATAAAAACAAGTGCATTTATGTTTGTAAAGTTATTTCGGACATTGATCGATATTTAATTTATCTGTAATGGTGGCTCTGGGAGATTTGGTCTATTACTTATTTCCAGTGTGTCACATTTTTATCGAATCTGCGGCGTACTAGAAATGGAATTGCTAACGAAATCGACCAAGCGAGAAAAAAGCTTTTGTATACTAAAGGGACCTTGGTGGTTCAGTCGGTTAGAGTGATAATCCTTCAACCCAACACAGGCTTTTCATTGATGCGGCGCGGGTTTGAATCTCACTCAGACCAAAGTTGAACATTTCTGAGTGGATTTTTCGATCGATCGGCGCACGTTACTCGCCGAAGGTCGTTGGATTCCTCCGGACCCCCCCCCCCCCCCCCCTCGCCGCCATATAAGTGAAATAATCTTGAGAGCAGCGTAAAACATAAATTGTAGACTAAAGGCTGAGATGTTCTGAATCAGGATTTGAACTAAAGTCACACATCTTTTTCATTTGGTGTCATTTGATGTACATATTGCACGTGAATCATATTTGCAGACCCTTATTGCAGACGAAATAACGCAAAACATGTGATTGTCTACATGCTAGAAAAGAACATCATTTGCCGTCTGCGTTCATTCTCTGTCGTCGTTTTAACATCTTTGGGAAGCTTGAGATTTGAAGGTCAATCCTGTCAATGGTTAGTCAACAACAAAATTTACGAGATTTTTATCCCAATTACGATGCACGACAAACACATCATATTGTTACATGTCACTCTAATTATAAACACTTTAAAGTGAAAATTCCCTTATTTATTTAACTTGTCACATCAATAAGATCAAAGCTTCAATCTTGGAGACTGTCCACTTAAATTTAATCCTACCCTCCAGTTTAAAAGAGATATCCAATTAGGTCCCCGTGGTTGCTGGAAAATATTGTTTTTGTATTTAGCCGTGTACAAAAGACTGTTTTACTAAGCAATCGCAAGAATCACGTGCTAGGTTTGTAAAATTGGGAATGTTGAAGACGAAAGAGATTTTTACAAAGTGAAAAATATGATTATGTTGTACCAGAAGTCTATGAATGGGGAAGTGTGAAAGGTCGCATTACAGCCAGCTTTTACTACATTACGTGACGTTTATGCGCGGTAGATTTTGAAATTGTCAACGGTTGCGCAATTTCAAATCAGATAATAAATTCATTCTCCACTTACTGGACTATTATATCTATTGGCAATCCCAGAAACCGCAGTTCGGATAATCCATTGGTTCTTATAAAAGTTTTACCGATAAAGCGACTCTGATATCTCCTTTTCGACTCAAATCGTTCAGAACAAGGCTTCTTCGGAAACTTAACTTTTTCTCCATCAAGTACTGTTGCCATATCTAAAACGTTCGCCATGTTTTTTCTTATGCATCCCATAGTAGTCCACACGAGGAGGTGATGAAAAGCCACGGTTATAAGGCGCTGTTTAAAGTTACCTTTAGGTCAAAAAGTGCCAATGCTCTGAATATAATGTAATGGGACGTTTTACACTTCCACATTCATGGACTTCTTGCTATACTTGATAGGTTGCCAAATGGTCAATGCACTTACTATTACAGGTAAAAGAAGGACTGGAAAATGTTGTTCTTTTTACTCCTAACAACAGATGTTCACAAAATTGAGATTGAAGCCGACTGAAGACAGAGTGAAGAAATTGATTTATGGGATAGGCCCCATACTTATCTTATGACAGATATGCCAAAAATACATCCCTGTAAGATCCTTGCTTGTGCTGAATAACGCTCGTGTATTTATAACCGACGATGAAAGAAATGTCTACATATGTTGAGCTTTCGGTTATTTCTGCCACACACAATGTATATTTACATATACATGTATGCGTTTCTATGCTAGTTCACAGAACTTAGAACGTTGTGTACGATATGGAAGCGAAACTATGTAAAAACGTACAACGTATTTTAATTAGAAAGCACGCAATGCAGTTGTATATAGCTGTATTACTCCGAAATTATTCACATAGTGTTCAAACGACGAGCTGGAAAGAAAGTCAACACGAGTAAACGCTAGAGATATTAGACTTTAATCAGTTCCAGACAACGACTGCCCTTGTCTTGTCTTTTCACAATTATTTTCTTGTTTCATGAATGATTTCTCAGCTACCAAAAAGTTAATATTCTTGATATTATGATTTGGATCTAGAAACAAAATTCAGACAATAAACCTAATTTGTACATCGGTCTTTATTTACCAATATATTAATTGATGATACACAGAATATACCTGACCGGCCAAGTAAGTAAACCAGGATAGAGACACACGAGTGCGGCTACACAGAATAAAGACTCGAATTGGGCAAATTAATGGCGGGGAACCATTTTGTCATTACAGTTGTCTTTATACTGAGTGTGAAGACCTTTGTATTTATACGACAAACACATATTTATCTTTTGGGAAAAATACATAAATACCGAATCAGACTAAAGGTCGAATCTAGTCTCTATTTTTTGAAACAATGATCAACAATTTGTCTGGGTATTTCTTGTTTGTTTTGTTTTTTTTATTAGAGGGATATGTAAGGTTGTCTTTTTTCGAAAGGTCACCAAAAATAAACCTACTGATGAAGATTTATCTTGTTTAGCTTTCAGTTATTTCATTTCATTTTTATTTCACCAAAGCAATAAACAATATCAGAGAAGCATTAATTCTTTGACACAGAAAACATATAAAATATGACGCCTATAACGTACCAGGTAATACAATTAATGAAGACTTGGCACAGAAGATTATACAGGTTATGCCATTAGATACCTTGGCGGGAGAGAAACCCCTAGGGGCTTGTTTATCCCAATTAATTTCATTATTTAAAATTTATATGGCTTAGGTGGTTGCGTTCTGATTTCTTAACATACTTATCGGAATTCAGTTTGAAATGAAATCAATATTAAAGGAACAATTGTTCAACAAACTCCCTTGTTTTCATGCTTTAGTTAACAAAATCACCTATTCATGTCTTCCCCGTACTCAGACAGGGGCAATCAGTAGATAAAAATCTACGACACTTTATTTGAATATTAATCGCTGATTTCTAGATTAACCCTTTTCCTTGAATTGAGTAGGTCATTAGTATTGAATATGCAGGTGATTTGGGAATTCCTAAACTCGTCAAGGTTTATTTCAGTAAATCCTTAAAATGGAATATTTAGCCTGTGGTTCATACAACTACAGCGGAGATAATTACTTTCTCATATACACAAATATAACTTGTTTAGTTGTTCTGTGATCAGTGATTGCGTGGAATTCATGTTCTAAGCGGCCATTAAGCAAAGGTTCCAAGCAGGTGTTTGATAGGAACGGATTGCTATATAAATGACATTTTTGAAACTTTTTCTTGTGGAAGAGATTGTCCAATATTTCATTTGTCTTTAATGTTCACTTGGAGAGATTTATTTTCTGAGTTATTACCAATGTGTAGGAATATGTCACAGTCTGCGACATATTGGAATGGCAATTGATGACAATATCGGCACTCAAGGTCAATAAATTACTTTTACGAGCGAGGGAGGTGACCATACTTTCCAAAACAGATTTATCTGACAGAGCTAAATGTCCAATAAAAGTGTATCTTTGTGTTGCGTTAAGAAAGTCGGGGCTCCTTTATTCTATATGTCGGATTTTAGTACCCTGCAGTACAACAGCATATACATTATTTTGAAATTGCAATTATCCGCCATTCCAATTATATTTAGACATTATTCCATACAAAAATTATCGGGAGCAAGGACACAAATATCCTTTGTTTTACCCAAAAGTGTGGTTTAGTCGAGTAATCTGACGATTTGAGATCCCAATATACCTTTGAATGTATGGGGACGACAGGAAGGAGACATTGGTTTGAGGAATAATATTTTGTTTGGTAGTAAGCAAGAACTCTATAGAATTTAACAGAGGATTTATTTACAGTAGATTTGAGTTTAATATTGTGTTCAGTGTATCAATAAACATTTAAGTTTCACCGATGAATAACGCAGAATAATGTAAATATTATCAAATCATGGCAAGTAAAACTGATATTGGCTTCAGTGGCAGCTTTGAAGCTAAGAGCCATAAGAGTACTGGAGAGTAAGAGTACTGGAGTGCATGTCACAACCGTCCTGTCATAATCAACATCATTTCATGTTAGGCCCAGCCGAAGGAATTCCCAAAGTTTCAGGGCTTAACTGAGTTTCAAAATACATGTCGTCCAACGAATTTCCAAAATTACAGAGCTCACCTACGTTTCGAAATATATATATACTATTTTACACAACAAAATCGACTGGCATTTTTTCTTCTTTTAATTTTCTACTCTTGGCCTATATTCAGAGTTGATGAATAAATAAATAATCAAGCAATCAATCAACCTCATATGAGGTAGGCGATTATTTACGCATCCGACTTCTTTATAAACAGAATGTTGGTATGGACGAAATGTGGTGTCCCTTTCTCGAGGGATTAATTGCAGGAATTATTTCACAGGCACTTAGGGAATTGAAAGAGTGTTGAACTGTTCGTGATAAATTGAACTAATTCTTGTTTTAGTGGAGGGACAATTGGCATAAAATGACCACGGACAGATTGATTTATCTTTTAACTTTTCCTCAGCTAGATTTCACATGTACCAATGCTGAATATAAACTATTTAAGATTAACGGTTTCAAAGTTTTTTGTAAAAAACAGTATATTATGCGCCATCCCACACTGTTAACAGCTAAAATATATTTTTTCGAATGGTATTACCTTGAATGGTATCATCTCAATTTATAGCTTGAGCTGCAAAATAACAAAGAGTCAACCAACTAATCCTGCAATCAATCAGTCAACAATAAAACATACGGACACAGGGAAAGGGTGAATGCATTTTACGACAGATAGGGTTAAATCACTAATGTTTGCTTGTTTGTTGTTTGGGATCTTGGTGGGTATTGACCTCCTATCCACAGTGATGTAAAATTACTGCATGATTTAAAGACAACTTTCTATAAAGGCTTTTTTCATTCTTAACTTGATCGTTTTCACTCGGTTGTCGCATGTGGAAGAGTTGCCAGATACTCGCCGAAGGTCGGGGTTTTCCTCTGGGCAAAGAGCCCAGTTTCCTCTCCCACTCAACGTAAAACGTTAATCAATCAACCAAATCAATTGCAATATAGTAACCAACCAAGGCCCAGCCATATTTTCAGAAACAAGAATTGACATTTGGTATAATGTTTATTGTTTCGGAAAGTCCCGAAATACAATACACGTGCAGAGAGCTCACCATATATATTATGAGAAATATGCAAGTGAAGTAACAATGCAATTCTAGAATTACATTATATTTTCCAAAATTTGGTTTATTTTTGGCCGTCCTTAACGTCGATATTCTATGATATATTATTTATGGAATAAATTTTGTTCGGCAGTAAATCCCCTGTCCCGTACCAAATCAAAAACTGACCAATGCAATAAAGTGTGGACGCGCAGTTTTGGGCCCTTTATAGATTGGTCAGGAATAATCGAAAGATGGAGATAAGAATAGTATCTACATTCATATGCTGTTCAGGCAAAACATAATCTCATTCACACTACCAAGATTTTTGGATGAATTTCATGTCAAATAATACAATGCCATAGAACTCGGGAACCACAATACATCATAGATAAGGTGAAAGTACCATGCAAGAAGTATGCACCTATATAAAGAGAAGAGTTGGAAAACGCTATTCTATTTTGATACATAACCACAGTTGTTAAACAGATCTGACATTGATGCTGACTGCAGACAAATTACAAAAACAGTTAGATTAATGTAATAGGCTTCATACTTATCTTTTGGCAGAAAAGCCGAAAATACATGACTTGCTTATGTCAAATAAACATCTTGTATTTCTAAATCATGACGGAAGAAACCCGTACATTTGTTGGACTAGTTCGTCCTTTGAATAGGGATATGTCAAACGTCAAGACTTGAGATCACATGTAAATGTCAATAACATGTCTGCCAGAAAAGCAATTTTATCCTACCATTTCATTATCTCTGCTACTCTAGTATGGGTTATTTACACTTGTTTCTACGTTTTAATATGTGACTTGTTAGGCGTGTTAGGCGCCTCCGTGGCTCAGTACGCAGAGCGTTGAACGCTCAATCCGAACAGCCTTCCACCAATGGGTCAAGGGTTCGAATCACACTCAGTCCAAAAAAATGACAATTTTCTGACTGGGTTTTCACTCGAACGACCTATGTTACCACCGGAAGGTCGCGGGTTTCTTCCGGGCATAGAGCCCGATTTCCTCCCTCAATAAAACTGGCAACGCCTCCATATAAGCCAAATAATCTTGAGCGTGGCGTAAAATACCAAACAATCAATCAATTACATGCGTGTTTGTAATCTAGGTTTGAAGAGCGCAATATGTCAGGGTACAGGTATCTCTCTACTGAGTAACATAAATAAAAGTGAATAAACTTTTAATTTATCATCATTCTCAGTGTCCTAACTATTACATTGGCAAGATGCGAGTAGCAGACAAAACATTTTAATACCAGCTTCAGGAAGGGACTTTCTACGTGTTTTTAATAAGCTTTCAGATAATCAGCTGAGAAAAAACAAGCACATTTTGCTAGTTCCAGATATTAGATGTTGAAAGGGCTTCTGTAGACCAGTATATTTAACTGACGGACGATAACATACAGATACCATAATTATATTTCGGGATGGGATCAAAATAAATCCCCCCAAAATACCTATATAAATATCTGTCTGGGTGTTTACCAGTTCACTCTATCTGAATCGTTGTCCAAACATAAAAACACTGCATGTACAGCACCCTCAAACTTCTTAAATTTCAATAAGTATGGTTATTTATATTGTGAATTGCCACCGACATTTGCACTAAAGTAAAGTTTGTTTTGAAAAGGAGGGACATTGTCGGACGATGTGATTGTCATCATTTCACTCAAGACGCAGCTATCAACAAATGCTTCAATAAACATTGAAAAATGGAAGAGTTGTCAGTTACTCGCTGAAGGTCGGGGGTTTCCTCTGGGCAAAGAGGTGTCCTCATCCATAAAACCTAACAATTCCACCATCTAAGTGAAATAATAATGAGTTTGGCGTAAATCATCAATCAATCAACCAAGAGACAGAGCCCTCTTCGTTGATCTGGGGGTTGTTTCTCAACACATTTACGCCCAACGTAAGTCCAATACAAGGCCTAAATGTCAGGGCAACATATACCTTCAACATGTTGAGAAACAGTCCCAAGTGCTTCCACGATGTCTTCGTACGACAGGGTTGCTCTCTCTGCGTCTTTACCTTGAGCTAAACATAACCATCTGAACAGCATCACTTGTGGTTGTTACGACCTTGTATGGTTTTTGATATCTGAACCAATCATTGGTCTACGAAGTTTGTTGTTTCAAATTTATACGAATTTATCGTTTGTGCTCTCGCAAATCACACCTTTCAAATGCCCTTATCTTGAGCTAATCATTAACGACTGAACAAAATTCCTTGTTTTTGATATCTTAATAAATCAATGGCCGTAGATGTTTTGTCAGATTTAGAAAATTATTGGTTTTTACTCTTGAAAATCACACCTTATAGTGTATATTACATTAGTTTCCTGGACACTCAAATATCTGTTTACTTTCAATGATCCAAACTGGCGAAAGTTTCAGCAATTAAAGTTTTCATTCCTCTTAACATATGCCGACGTACTTCTTTGTTGATATTATTTATGTTGTGTATATTATTTATGTTAATTTATGTTGAATAATATATATTTATTGTTAATAAAGCAAATGTTATTGTTACTATTGCCATGTGAATTTCAAAAGTGAATTTCAAAGGAGGACATTTAATTATGTATTTACAACTCCATCCATAATAAATACCCGGTTGCTAGGAACTCGCCGGGGCCAAAGTGTTTTGGGCCAGTTCCTAATGGAATTAATGATCAGTGAACTTGATTTATTTACAGACACTTAACAAATGAGCTCAGATTACGCGATAGATCAAAATAATGCTGGTTTCAATTTGGGGGGAAATGGGTTTATAGTGGGCAAAACAGAGTGATTTATCTCTCTGATTCAACTGTATTTCACACAGGGTAGGGTCCCGAATAACCGTTCACATTTACGGTCTTCTTGTTTGATGAATAAGTTACTTAAATTTGCTCTTCTTATGGAATGGCAAATGAGATATAAAATTCCAGTTTAAGTTTTTAGTAGCCAAATCATGTATGACCGTAAATCTCGTTTCAATTACCATTCAATGATCATTTAAACTAAAGCTGTAAATGTTTTATTCTCAAACAAGTGATCACCGTGTTATGTTTTCAATAACTTAAAGGGACACGTAAACCATTACAAAACTGGTCTCTAGGGAGTTTCTCTACATTACAGATGTAAAAGAGCTGCCAGGTACTCGCAAACTGTCTAGGGTTTCTGGCAAAAAGCCCGTTTTTCTCTACTAAAAAAACCCACCATGTAAATGAAATAATTTTGAGTGTGGCGTAAAACATCAATCAATCAATAGAATCATTAATTTTCTCAGACATCCAAAAAATGACGTATTTCTTAAATACAAAACAGAGCTCAGATGAATACATTTAGTTGTGGGCAAACCATTGTCTATACAAATGGTGTCTAATTGAAACAAAGTCTTAGAAACAACAGTTTCCACAATCCTAAACGAACTTAAATAAGGCAAGTTCGGGACTGAGCTGCCAAAATTATGACTTTATCAAGAGAATTTCAGCGTTCGAAGTACCTTGAAAACCTTGTAAAAAGGATTGACGTTGCAATTAAAAAATAAAAATATAGATAGAGCCAGAAACCTCTACGAAACGAAGATGTGTGCAAATAACGAAGACAATTCAAATAGCCAGGATGAATCGGTACAGTTTTGTGATTTATTCTACTTATAAAACTAAACGTACATCCGCAAGTTTGATATCTACGGAAAATTCTTTTTTTGTTCTTTTTGATAAAAATGACGAATAGTTATCTAATTTTGTTTCAACGAAATTTCCCCTATATTCGCCTTGCCACCTTAAGGACACCTGGACCTGGGGGCCATTCAATGGAATTGATTTTGTCCGGTTTGATACCCGACTTTCTAGTGTGATTTCTCTCTTTGATTGTGTAATTTGATTTTAGATCTGATATTCTTTTCGCGATTTTCTTAAGGTCCCTCAAGAACAATCTAAGCCGAGAAAGAAACCTTATTTCCGATTTGACTAAAACAGTACTCTTACACAGTACAGTAAATTATCACAAAACAAAAAGAGTTGATAAGACAGTCTTTGTGGGAGGAACATTGTGTTTACCTGCCAACAATCCCAGGCGATTAAATTCCACCAGATAGAACAGCTTGGTCAGATAATTTGTTTTCAGTGGGTGTTCAGGGCGGGGGGGGGGGGGGGGGTGTATAGAGATATCAAAGCCAACCGAAACACATTCATGTTTTTGAGAATTTTCGCCATCTAAGATAGAATATAAACTTTTAAAGGGAAATAAACTGCAAAAGCCATTTTTCCATTGATACAACGTGTATAGATTATCGGCTATTTTTTCTCAAGAACTACAAATTAGAAGCTTTTTAGGGCTACAATCTCGAAAGTGTAAACTAAAGTAGTATTTTAACTAATTTATACCTGTATGAATGAACGATTGTCCTGGTTGTTCGCATTGTACTATTTTGGCTGGAGCATGCCACATATGTGCGGATTTTCTTTATTCCAACATCAGTCATCTAGTTCTTCGATGAACTTCATACCCTCTTATTGTTTTATCAAAATATCGGAAAAAGTGTGGCAGTTCATGTCAATTCTATTTACGACTTAATTATATTACCTGAAGGAACCAAAAACATTTCCAAATGGACTTTCGCTGTTGTATTGTCAAAACACATCTGCAGAGCTGGTCACTTCCAATGTATTCTCTTTCTCTTATTTAGTTGTGGTTTACAGAGACATGTCTCCTTCTGGTTGTCTCATATGATTTAAAACCTCGCTAGTTTCTGGCCTGTTGAGCACTTACAAGTATTTTAATGGGGGTATTGGAGGTATTAATTAAAGGACATAAGCTTATTAGTTTTAAAATATTTTATTAAATTCCCAGGAGCCGAAATATTTGAGACTTC
Organism: Lepidochitona cinerea; assembly: GCA_963971465.1. NCBI lineage: Eukaryota > Metazoa > Mollusca > Polyplacophora > Chitonida > Tonicellidae > Lepidochitona > Lepidochitona cinerea. The sequence goes on along the minus strand of OZ020551.1, from coordinate 82,390,216 downwards.
CTACCAAGAATTGCACATTATATGCCTTTTAGCGATACCTATCTTGAAAATACGTTTACATACACTTTATCTCTAGAGGTATAGTATATGCCTTAAATAAATGAATATACATCCCGGTTATTATAAGTGTTTACTTTTCGCTCACAAATTCGATTCGTTCAGTAAACAGGGTTGGCTGTTTTTTTTTTTTTTACTTTTATGTTAATGCCAAGAATTTAATAGTAAGCTTCAAACGATGGTATTCTTTTAATAATTGCTACTCAGGTAAAAACGTTGTAATTTTGTCCAATTACACAAATGTAGACTGTTAGAACTATAACGCTTCTAATATGTACTGCTTTCAACGAAAAAAATATAAACATTTTGGTAATTCATGCTATTTTAAATTCCTTGCAGATTAAAATATTTACAATAGATAGAGCAAGCCTGATCATTAACAAGCATGATCATTAACAAGCATGATCATTAATACCCTCTTCGGTGGAAATGTCAACAGCTGGTCTATTTGATTTATTTCTTTTTAGAACCGTCAGTGAAAATTGAATTTCTGGCCACGTACTTGGAGGTCATCCACGAACAACTTCTGACCGGTGCAAAAAACTCAATTTCCGTTCTGTGTGGTGAATGTTCCGAACCAGTAAACGTGCATCGGTATGTTCTCTTATTTAAAACATTTTAGGAAAAGACAGTCATGACGAATTCAGACCTTTCAGCAATAAACATTTGCAAGACGTGACCCAAGCCATTTTAACAAAAACTGAATGGTCAATTAGCTACAGATCTTCGTGTGGCAAATGGGCATTGAGTTTGAGAGCTTCTTCATGTAGTTAACGTGTCTTGGGACGTTCTTCTTGAATTGCACTCATGACCAGGTTGTAAATAATTGAATTTCCTCTTCACCTCAGATGTGTCAAGGTTGCATTTGTAGTTCCCTGTTGGCTTTCATTCACCCACTAAAGTCAAAAGCAATTTTGCGTGGGAGTTTCATGAAATGACCCTATTCTGTCAGTTACCGGTACAAACTACTTTATTTTCTTATTTCCACCTACCGATTCGCACTATTCATTTATCGTCCAACGTCCACTTTCCGTTGCCATGCCAAATCCTGATTACAGAGCCTTTAGATCAGTTTATCGTGGTAGATGCTGTTACCAAAGTACTAGTCCATCCACGCTAAAGGACAATACCAGAGGACGGATAGAGTTACAATGCATTATATTGGTCAAAACGAAGCTTAAACTACAATATCCAACTTTGTCGATTATGTAAACAATTATGTGAGAGAGGCAGACTGAGTGTTTGTGTTTGTTATTATCTACTATCTAAAGACGAACGACAAAGACAGACTTTTCCCTAAATAAAGTGTAATGTGGACTTTTAATGTAAAGAAATATTATGGGTATACATTTTTTTTACAGTCTCAAGTCTGTAATTATATGTTGTATTTGGGTTCTATACATTTTGGACAAGTTGCATGTATGTGTGTTGATGTCAAACAAGATACAGTACAAAAATCTCTCACTTTTAATGAAAAAGGTATTGTAATTTAACACCATTTATAACCCCTTAGTCAGTGATCCTGTTTTCATGTTTTTAACTTAGTTCAATTCGAACGTGCAACCTTGCTGGACGCTTGGGGTTTTATTAATCCCAATTTCAAGTCAGAAAGGTTTTTTACATTCGGTGTTAAACATTCTAGGTCATGGTGGAATCACCTTTATCTCATTTGGCTAATTTGTGAGTAGACTTTTCTTTCCAAAGTGAAGGAAAGAACCGCATAATTGAATTTCCACAAAAATCACCTTCCAGAGAAAGAAGGTCAAGGTCACACTTCTGACATTCTGTCGGCGTATTAGTACATAAGTACTTCAGGTTCAAAACACGCTGGTCTGAATAATATGTAAATATAAGAAAAGCCGAAAAATATAAATTATGCTCAGTGACATGTTTCCCCAAAATGGTAAAACATCTTTATCAATAGCTCTCTTCAATAGCTACCAAACAGAGACTGGTTTGAACTTGACACTTTTATTTGCTACTGACATTTCGAAGACTCGCTGAGGTCAAAGCAAAGACATACAGACTTTGTTACTCTCTGTTTAGCGAAACATGGTTCAAGCTCGCGGCCAATACATGTCTGTTCAACCTTCACCTCAAGATTTCGAGATTGTATTTACAAAGGGGATTTCATTTGCGCTAGACACAAATTGTGTAATCGAATGAAACCCCGACAGTATGCTACCAATACGACCTTGACCGTTCTGAATGGGAAATGGAAATTCAATTACCAACAGACTGTTCGCCAATCTTTTGAAACGTTAAATACAAGTAGCCTTCGGGCTCATTACGATTTTGTCTATTCAGGATTCCGTGAGCTGAGAATCACAGAAGCCATTCACTTCTTGATGACCCCTGTTCCGAAACTTTAAATACAAGTAACTCTCTGGCTCATTACGATTTGTCAGCCGAAGAATCTGATAATCACAGGGACCATTCACTGAGTACAGTTTCCTCACCGTGAGGAGAAGTCGGTGTCTGCTTACTTAAGGATTATTCGTGTGTAATAAGCCATGTCTCCAAACATGCAAGCAAGGAATGGAGGAAAATAAGTATTATGGAAACAAATCACTTCAAAATAATGATGTAGATTCCAGACCATTGCTTATCTTGCCAAATAGATGCAGAAATACAATTCCTCGCTATTCACATTAGAAACATCCGTGCCGTAATATCGTTTATATTCACTATGTATTTATGACCCACCATTCATAAGATTTCGTTGAGCGGTTACCAGACGCATTTAAATGGCAATGATTGAATTCGCAGTTCATTCAAGCGGTTAACAATTCAATATATGTTCGTCAAGTATCAGTTCTTTTTAACGAAATAAATAGTATGTAGACGAGCGCTTTCGGTTATTGATCCGGGCAGTAAGGACAACTATCTGGAGAAACCGATAGTTAGTTGTTGACTAATTACCTCTGTCGACAATAACTAATTCTCAAAACACGAGTGTATTAGCCAGCCAATCTTAATGGCCACGAGAAGCATGTTGCCAAATGTTGGTTATGTTTTTATAAGAAACGCCATCGCACAAACGCAGCTATTTGGAACTCCAAATCTTGCGACACGTATTTTGCCAAAAATATAATATTCTTGTGGTCAATATAAATCCGTTCACCGCAAGCCTTATACATTGCAACAGCAAACACCGAATAGTCGAACAGTATTATGGGCAATAATGTAGTTTCATTGCCCGAACGGTTTTGTGCCTTGGAAAGATGTTAACTTGCATAGAATATTTTGTTCCTAAAGTATGGACACTTCATTCTGAAACGTTTCATTCTGAAAAAAATATTCACTTAAACACTTGCAACCGACAAAATGTCCACTCGTGAGTTTGTTATGAGCGGTGAATCACGTGTGCCCATGGTCTTAATCTGATAAAGGAGTGCAAATACTCGACATTATCCAAACAAAACACATTCTTATATTGGACGACAAATAATAATTTAACAAACGGGTCCGGTGTGGGACGAATATCACTAGCCAAAAATATAATTTATGACGAGCACAGCTCTGGTAAGATGGTTTTGTTTGGGGAATCTATATAGGTTACGAAGTTTTTACTATCTCAAGTCACATTGATCAATTGCTTGATTGATGTTTTACACTCAAGATTATTTCACTAATATGGCGACATTGATGACAATCATAACGTTGATTTATATAAACATACAACAATAATGGCATTTGATTAAAGGTCTGTAACGTCGTTAAATGTCTGCAAAACAACTAAGACAATCCAAAACTCCCAGGACAAAACTTGGTCTATCTTAACGGCGTTTGGGTCGGTTGAATAACGAACATCTGTCCAGCACGATTTAAGGCATTTCTACCAAAAACAATGTAAGTACCAAGGAATGGCTCGTTGGCACTTAACTCTCCAAATCTCCAAGACTTGTGAAGGGCAATTAGTTTGAAAGCTTCTTGTTGTATTTACTTTACCCGCCGACATTCTTTATAAAGGGAACGTAACAACATTCTGGAGAAAATTGAATTTCCCTTTCAATACAGAAAGGTCAAAGCAATGTGTAGCATGTTGTCAGATTTTATCCAATTAAGGAGTGTGTTCAGTTCGACATAAAATCCATTCACTGATACGTATATTGGCCTTGTGTTGAGGTCTGAAAGTTGTGTATTTCTTTGCCATAAAAAGTAAGTGTTATGTAATTCTGAAATTCAGTTAACAACCTTTCATATGAATGCATATCATCTATTTCGTCATCAGTATGCCATGTTGCTTTTTTTGTTCTCCATACTGCTTTGTGTGGCACAGTGGCAGGTTTTATTGAACGAAGGCTAATGACTGAAGACAGTGTTATTTAATGTGACAGTAGTTGCTCCAATTATCACTTTTTATTGAATCCCTGTTGTCAATTAAATGTATGGGTTTAAAATCCATCGCAAAAAAGTTATTCGCGTTGAAAGAATAGTCATTAAGCATGCCAATGCGAAGCTAAGTTGTTTTGAAAAGGTAAACAAAAGTTAAATAACCGGGATGCACGGGTTTCTCGAGAACGATATCACTCAAAGGTTACTTATATCATATTTTTTTTATTTTCTGATTTTGGAAAAATGTCGACATTTGGGTTTTGTTTATTTCTAACCTGAAGGTTTGCTAACTTTTTTTCTTTGGCAATATTGTATGAGGTCATGATACTCAATTCATTCAGTAATCCAATGATGACAAAAGACTTCTGGTTCTGACTTGATCTCAGCTGAAATGATTGATTCAGTCAAAAGCTTCAAACAAAAGAATAAGCCCATGCATGTACTGTTAAGCCTAAATCGTACTTCGAATAAAGCCTTGGGAGAATTAGCAGCATAAGAAGAAACGGAAATGGCGTTTTTTATTTTTTCAAATTCTTTATTAGGTGTGTCTGATTCTACATGTATGTCCATGAAAAATCAGAAATGTCAGCCGTCTACTTTACTCAATCCATTTTGAGAGATATCATTTGAGTATAATAATAAAGTACGCTATTATAATAGTTGAATTACCGTGTTAAACTGCATAACACCCTGCCGTAAGAATCAAGGTTAAACAATATTCACCATCGAATCAACCGAAGCCAAAATATAGTTGCGACTTTTAGATCAAAATTTTTTCATCATGGGAGTTTGTTAGTGTAGTGTATATGCATTGTTTTGACGCACTCTTATGTGTGTTTTGTAGTTTAGTTTTCTTAAGTAAACAAACAAAGGGAGTATTTGGTTGCTGATCAGTTGTCGAGAAATCCTTTGTGAACTACTACTACCAGCGGTTTACCGTTACACTCGCTTTCTGCTAATATTTCTGGAAAAAAAGAACATATCGTAAGACATATCCTTTCTGACATTGTCAAGAAAGCCAATTTACACGAGCTTACTGCTAGTAAAACCACTAAAATTAAACATATGACACATTATACATGTCCAGTTAAGTTTAGAATGGGGGGGGGGAAACAGGCGAAAATCGAAGTTCGATACCGACAGAAACGATCCGTGTCGGTTAACTGAAGTGTTGGATTACCCTTATTCCAGGTCTTTTTGTCTTTGGTTTACATCTAGCATTTATCGATAGGGTTTTCCAGTCGCTCAATCATAATCCCTAGTCTGTATTTCTCAAATAAATTACGTAAACTTATACTGTATCTTAAGATCGCTCACACGCTCAAAACATTGGGGCGCTTTTGCGCAAGCTCAGGTTTGAAGTTTGTTAACATTTTGGTTACCTGATAAATATAATTTTCCATTTCAAATTAAAAATGCTAAATGATGCCAAAACTTCCAATTTATAGCACAAATAGAAACTTCATAACTCCATGTAAAACAGTGCATTTTCTTTTGTTTTCGTTTGTTTAGTTGCTTTTTTTCAGCTGATGTCAACTTAAGATTGAGTTATTGGTTGTGTCTACACTTGGTACTTCGGATTTATCCAATATTTAATATTAAGTTATTTTAACAGTCTTTACAGCTTTATTCACTCAGCCAGTTCTTAAACAATGCTCTGGCCAAAGTGTTCTCATTGACGCCTCAAGGTCTGCCGTAAGTCAATAATGACACAAAACTTCTGGTTTTGACTTGATCCTAGCTGAAAGGCTTTTCAAGTCACAAGCTCTCAATAAAGAGTTACTTAAGCACATGTTACTGGAGTCGAAGAGCGTTTATAATAAAGTCAAAAAGTGAAGTGATAGTAACTCGTTTTAATAATTTCTGGCTGCATGTCCTAAAAAAGTGATGAATGGACAACAAAAAAAAGCTTGAAATCCCTCCTGTCAATTTTCCTTTGTGTTGAGAATTGTTTAAGTTTGAAAAAGCTGATTAACCTGGAAAAGCTCAAACGCAGTCGCTGTCCTGCCCAATTTATAATTTCTGAGCCATCCTATACACATACAGACAAGTTCTGAGAACTTCGTTACAACAAATATATGTAGACATATCTAACAATTCACAGTCAATAAGATAAACCAACCAACAACTTAAGGAGGGGGGGATAGCACTTTTTACCTTTTTTGCAAACGGAGAATGGGAGAGAAATAAAATAGCCAAAAATTGTTTTTTATACAACAAAAAGAATATCTAAACCAGGTCTTCATTGGCTGTAACATGAATGTACATGAGGAATACCAAGACCTTCTGGTATGTGAGAAACTTGTGCCGAACTTGTGCATGAACATTCATGACAAAAACGAGAACTAAAGAAGTAGATTTATGGTAAAATTACAAAAATATCGACAGAACTGTATCGAGAGTTTAAAAGTAACCTGTACAATGTACGGAGACAATAAAAACACAATCAATCAATATCGAGAACTTCCAGTCACCTCATACCCCTCACAAGACGTTGGAATTGTTCCACGGGCAGCTGATGCCATTCCTTATTCATTGCTGCTTCTAATTCATGCTAATTTTGTTTAGAAGGATCCCGACCCATACATGTTCCGACCAATACATGTTCAAAGTGATTCAGATGCTGGCCAAGCAATGTTTTGGAAACCATGGTTCTTGAACAATGGAACAGAGAAATGTCATCCATTAGTCTGGTGACTAATAGGTGATTGTAAAAATGTGAAGCAACTTGACCGAGAACTTTTTGGATGTAGCGCGCCCCTGCCAGATTGCCTTGTCTTGTTTGCAATCTAATGAGAAACAAAGCCATTCCATAACAGACCCAGCACCTTATGGTGCAGGGTAATCAATTCCAGGAGATTTTTAAACTCTTGTTTCGCTACGCAGAAGGAATCTGCACCCGTCGGACCAGTGGACTTTTTCCAAGATCTCAAGTTGCATTTTGTCTGCACCAATTTAGACTAGTCTTCGGGTCCTCAACCCAGCAGACAAACGTTTTTTTTTGTCCTTTTATCAATAAGATTACACATTTTCACACCAAGCATATTCTCACACAATTAGTCGGTGTTTCTGACCTTTCATTCTGCTTTTAAGAAACGATTTTATTGTTTCCTGTCATGTTTTTAGCAAATGCTAGGGGAACCCTTTTTAAAGAGATGTGAAGAATTTAATTTCTGCTCGGATAAAGTGCTTTGCTTTAAATCTGAACGCTTAAAGCCAAAATAGTTCTGAAATGGAAAGTGGGATGAAGAACATTTGTAACTGAACTGTAAATTCCAAATAGTGGACTACATACTCAAATAAAAAATGTCTGTGTTCAGTACACGTTTCTTTTAAGAAGTATCTGCATGCCGTACTCGCAGAATTATTTTCGTCACTGATGTAGAGGTGTTTAATAATGGCGGAAACATGAAAATATCCCGAACCGACTAAATAAACTTCACAGTGTTCCCTTGAAAACATGACATTAGTCAGGGTTTATTTTTGTGGGGGATATAATATATCATTCCGGGTAAGCGCCGGCCTTCAATCGACGGGTTATTGCTTCGAATCTTACTCAGTCCCAACGAAAATTTCCATCAGCCTATGTGGAAATGTTGCCAGGTATTCGGGTATTTCCACCAATACAAGAGTCTTGTTTCCTCCCAATTAAACCGCCATGTAAGTGAAATAGTCTTCAGTGCTGAGTAAAACATCAATCAATCAAAGAGAGAATCTGTAAACCCTGCACGAAGAATTGCAGTTACCGCCAAACGCTGACTCTGTGGCTTATATGATTGACCATGCTTGAATATACAATCATTTCTATACTTTTTATTTGTAGTTTTTATAGGAAAAACTACTATTGATTGTAGGAAAAGCAATGCCTTCCTTATTTGCCGTTTCTCCAAAATAAACCATAATTGGTTTGTTACATTCACAATAATAATATAACCATTATTTGTACAAATTTGATCTGGTGGGAACAAATCCCTAGGTTTGATCTTGTTTACAGTGTGCACTCAGTTATCCCTACTTTACTTCAGTAATAACTTTCATAAGTATCTGGAAAAGCTTCATCAGACGTTATTAAGGGAAATGTCACCATGGTTAAGATGGTCCCATCAGCTAATAATACAACACCGGAAATTGGATTAGTAGTAAGTGCATTTTTTTTCAGCCAAAAGCTTACACTGGGTGAACGAAACAACTGTCAATCAATACACCTCAGGGTTATTTTAGACAAGAAGATTTTCCCTGTATGCGTGTGTTTTAGTGTTCATAAATACACCTCATTGGGTCTAATAAAAATGACTAAATTCCCAATTTGTATTGGATTTATTTGTACTTATATATCATTAGATTCTAGATTCAGTCTTCACTAAAGTTGGAGAAAATGTTACTTAATATTTTGGAGAAAATCTTTTTTTCAACGACATCTTTGTTCAACGACATCTTTTTTCAGCAACCATTGAACCACTGTCAACGCATTATTTTGCCATCATTAAGTGAAGAATACCACTTCATACCCCGTCGAATGGCGCTTCCTACGACGTCTTAACATGTCGAAGCTGTTGTTTTTTTAAAACCAACTACCACGTTGACTTTTTAAATGTATACCACAGAGATACAAGTAGCTTTCATTTGTGCAGAGAACTTTTTAGATCTTTCTTTTAGGGAATTCCTCCAAAGAAAATTGTTAGTTGCCTCTCACCAGGTTGTTAAACGATGATGATCCTTTGGCTCATAGTGCACAACGCTGCAGAATCGTAGTGAACTGGGAACCGGAAACGAAAGTCCTAAAGGACGCTTCACTTCTTTAATTGTGGTCGGAAGAGCAAGTCAGTTTGGAGACCATAAACAATTATGTCGTAAATCTTTCTGTGACAATCTCTATAAAAACAAAAACAGTTGTCATTAACATCCTTTATTTGATAGTCGCTAAATGGACATATTTATCTAATCCGTTTGGTCTCCTGAACATTTGCCTTCTTGATTTCCGTTCTCTGTGCTGCCACATGTACAGGCACAGGTAACCGTTTTGGTGAATGATGATGGCTCAGTAATAACTATTATTTCATAACGGCTTTAAAAGCAATTTTTTATTTCTGTATTCTATAGAACGTCAGCTTCAATGAAAATGTAACCTTAATCGGGATATATTTATTTAAGCTGCAATAATTTTTGTTATTACTTCATCAAACATTATCGGGTTAATAGCTAACTGACTTAAACGTCATATTTTACAAAAGAAATTCTGTACCCCGGCACGAAACAACGTAAATACACGCATCGGAATAAAATGTACCAGGATTACAACCGACATGACACTAATAGCAGATACAAATGATGCCCCCAAAAGGCAGTAAAATACCTAGGTACTATATGCAGCATGAGTAATATAATATTTGGGCAATGTGATCTAGTGTCGAAAAGTTATTGTTACACTTTACATTTATCGACAAAAATCAGACAAATGTCCCTGTTCTCAGTGGTATTCAGTCGTATGCTACATGTCGGTACTACAAATCGCACAGTGATATCGGACCGTTTTGCCATTTTGCCTTAGTGGAACACTCCGAGTTGACATGAGACCAGAACGAGGAGCCATTGTACCACCAATATGATGTTTAAACTGTCAAATAAGCTCCGGGACCAGAAGATGAAACTATCTGAAAAATAACAATAGTTTTCGAAACAATATTTTTCTAACAGCCGTCTTGTCTGATACCTAAATAACTATAGTTTACTATGTAACAAATCAAGTTGGTCTCTTTTTAAACAGGTTTGGAGATACAGTTGGTTCAGATAAACACCTGGACCAAAAGAAGAGCTTGGATCCGGCTTTAATAAAACCATCGAGAATCTTAAGGTGAGATGGCATTGACTAATTTGGTTCACAAGGTCATGATGACTGCACAGATCAGTTCAGCTATTGATAATGGTTTATTGTACCAATGGCCACAGGGCCATCAATGTAATGATTTAAGTCATTCATGGGGACATCAGACTTTCCTTAATAAAAGGACCCCAGGTTTAACAGATACTATAACATTATACTGATAAATAAGTTATATCTTTAAACGCACTTTATGTTTTCTGAGGTGATTATCTTATATAGCACGGATGCTATTGATTGCAAAATGTTTGAATCTATGATTCATGTCGAAACAAACACCCAGTGTGTTCCTGGTCCGAACAATACATATCATTATATTCAACATAAAATCCTATTCTAATTTTACAAGTTTGTTGTTCCCAAAGGCCTTCAGAATAGCCAAACTATCTAACTAGATTTTCTCATGTACTGTCTATTGATAGATTTACTTCTCTGTACTCTCTCCTAAACCATTATCTCCGACACGAAGACACCGGTTCCCGACTTTCTGCTAATCTCCATTTCGTTGGTGGTCGATTGGTCAAGTCACGCACCTAAACGTTAGCTGACCCCTATCATTCGAAGACTGTCCTTTAGGTAGCTGCTTGTAAGTTAATCCATCAATGCCAGATCGCGGGAAAACACATCGTATTTTCTTAGGATTGTAGAATAATTCCATGATTTAGATTCCTTAGCTTCTCACTAATATCCACTGCAGCTTCCACCTGATTATTTTTTGGTGAAGCTATCACTTTGAACAGCAGGGTTCCCGCTCCTGTCAATTTAGATAGGCAATTTGAAAAACGATTTTATTTTTATTCATCTTTCTACCAGGAGTAAGGAACACGTGCAGTTTTAAGCAGCGTCAAACTTGAGTAGTTGTAAATGTTATGGACACGTATGGGATATGTATTCATTGAAGTACATACACTTTTCTTAAATTTTAAGTTTCTTTTATTTTTTTACTTATTTCATTCTTGTATCAAACAGGCTACGATCAAGTCCGTCATACATCAATCGACAAAATATCAAAATAATCAAATCCGTAATGAGACCAGAACTAAAAACAATGGGAGCAGAGTCCAAAACAAAATAGAAACATGTGCTTTTATATTTTCTGTTCGATAAATAAACAACAATGCTATCGTTCGATAGTTTGGGACACCATAGATAGGTTCTTAAATGACAGATATAAATCTTATTATATACTTTTAATGAAAATATCAATAAATACCTTTTAAAACTGGTGTATTAGTAAGTTTTCTCTTTGACAGTACACAATGTTGAAATGGCTTTTATAGACAGCCACTCAGCTAAGATTTACTCCGAACTAGAAGTTATGTTTCCTAACTATGTACCCTGAAGCCGACATTAAAACATTTTGTGTTGTAACACTGGCATAACAACATCTAACTTTTTGGATTTATTGCTAGAAAAGTTTCAACCCGGATCAACAGATATAAAGCAGGTGTTATACTCCGATACCATAACAAAGCAAATTATTGCATGGTCCAGAATATAAAGACTACTACATGTGGAAAAATCGATCTCTTTCCAGTGAGTTTTGCCTCTGTGACTTTTCGAAAGGACCTATATGATCAAAGACAAAAGATCATGTAGAATTGGGTAAAAAGTTATCGGAAAAAAACATGTGGATGGTGAAATAAAAGAATTTGACTGGAGAAAATAATCAATTGCTAATGCAAGTGGTAGTAGGGTAATTCATTGTAAATATTGGCTGAGTACCAGGCTTGTTACTTGACCACTGCATGCGTGCTTTGACCAATTGACCAAAGACGAGTGTGATTATCATCCAACAGCTGACAATCGATTTCTCAACAAAGCCCTAACGGACGACTTATCTTAGACATCAACTTCAAGTAAACCATGCACCTAACTGGCCTGGCGGGAATCTTTTTAAACACCAAGAATTTTATTCGAACAGAATAAAACGAATATATAACTTAATTCTTAAAAAGGATAAAGGGTAAGCGAAATATAAATAAAGCGCCATATGTATTGGTGGCTGTAGTACTTTTTATTTGTTTTTATTTGTACAACAAGCATTCTCTCAAAGAATTAGGCTCAGTGATTGAAAATGACTTTGTAACGTCGTAATCAATCTGTGTCTAATGTGGATGACTTGAATAAGGTTGAAATATTAAAGTGGCATGAGCTGCCAAATTGTTGATATTTTGACGTTAAAACAGAATGTTGAAATTATTGACTATTTTTCTCAAGACGTATAATTCAGAAGCTTTTTAGTGCTTCTAGTCTCAAAAATGTACGATAAAGTATTGTTTTGAACTAACTTTGGCTTAGAATAAATGAATGAATGGTCGTCCCGGTGATTTAAATTTTGTTTACTTTTCGAACGCGTTTCGGTTCGAACAGGCCACATACTGTATGAATTTTCCTCATTCCGACGTCAATCATTTAGTTTTTCGATGGCCTCCAAAGCCTCTTACTGTCATGACATCAAAAAAGTGTGAATTTTGGCAGCTCATGCCACTTTAAGATTACACCAACCATGTTGACGTAGTTCCTACTTTACTGTATTCAGTTCTGAGAATAAATAAAAAAATAACTTTGATTCCTTAAAAAAGCTGTTAAGTCCCCCGGCAATGATTTATGGTCACTGTTGCAGCCCCAAGAAAGTCATTTCTGTTTTTGTAATCAGCTAAGTATTTTGATTGATGAATAGAGTCCTAACGCTCAAAATGACACTCTGTCCGATCGAGTGTTAGGTGTTTTAAAACAAATAGACAAACCAAACACTAACTCATTCAAGTGCTTTTGGTGTTTTGTATTTCAGGAAACCGATGAATGAACAGGTTTATGAACAGCTTAAGCCCCGTCCACACTATCCAACATCGACCAACATTTCGGAACCAACATTGAACAACTTCGTGTTTGCCCAACAAGTTGCGCCATGTTTGATAGTGTGGACGGGCCACCCAACATTGCCCAACAGACGACAACATTCGACAACATTGTTGGTCCATGTTTGTACATGCACATTCTTGACAACAATTGTTGGGCGATGTTGGTTATCGTAGCCAATCACCAATCAGAAATAAATCAGGTGATTTAAACAGTCACGTGATCTGACAGACAAAATGGCAGCACCAAAGTCGAATGTGGAATAGACCCATTAATTGAAGAGTGATGGAAATCCGTCTGGTAACATGAATACACCACCGTCACATGATTGGAATATTATCACTCATTCGATAAATCAAGCCGTGTAGGCGTAATTACCAATTTCCTAACGATGTACAAATAGAGTATCCGTGACACTAAAAAACGGTAATATTCTAGCCAAGAAATCTGGGCTCTGCCGAATTTTTTTTCCCGTATTCGTCATAGCCCAGATCACTTCCATAATGGAAAAACGATATTTTTTAACTTGTCGGAAGCCATAAGCCACTGTAAAGTGACTTAAGATATATGATTGACGTATTACGCCCGCAAAGTTTAACTGGTCGATTAAATGTTTTACAATGGCGGTTATGTCAGGTTGAAAGCCAGTGGACTTCGAAACAAATATTGACTGCATAAGGGGAAGTTTACCACTTTACAACGGCGTAAGTTGGACAAACTCCTTCTTCGTGGTCTCTACTATCGGAATGCAGTGGTAAATATTTTATTCTTTGCTTATTTGTTGTGAAACTTGTGCCGCGGTTTTTTTCGGCGGGACAAGTTAAAAAATATCGTTTTTACATATTGGAAGTAATCTGGGCTATGACGAATACGGAAGAAAAAAAATTCGACAGAGCCCAGATTTCTCGGCTAGGTAATATTCCAATGCTGCCGATATTAACTATTGCAACGGCAAAAGCGTGTAGTATTCTATGACGAGTATAAATTTATGTTTACCTGTAGCGAAATATCTCGGCGTGATCGCCAGTCTCTCCCCAGGTGGTATTTACGGAAGCGTAGAGGGGACATGCCAAAAAAAACTCTAAAAAGATTTTGTTCCACAAATTAAGATTTCGTTCGACGAACTAAGATTTCGTTCCACGAATTACTATTTCGTTCCACGAATTATGGCTTCCGTTGTTGTCCTAGAAATAGGTTCTCAAAGTGAGGCTATGCGTACAGGTCAAAATGGAAAGGGATGAACTTATTGCCATGTATTTTGAATTAGGGTTGTTGTACAAGAACATTGTGAATATATTAGCTGTGAATCATGGAATTAGACTGTCTTTTCGTCATTTGAAAAGGATATTAAACGAGAGCCAGCCAAGAAATATGCAATGTTCATCCTCATTGGTTAGCTGGAAAGTTATAAAGCCATTAGCCATTGGTTATCATAATTCGTGGAACGAAATCCTAATTCGTGGAACGAAATAGTAATTCGTGGAACGAATTAGTAGTTCGTGGAAGGAATTATTAATTCATGGAACGAAATAGTAATTCGTAGAACGCATTAGTAATTTGTGGAACGAAATAGTAATTCGTGGAATGAATTAGTAGTTCGTGGAAGGAATTAGTAATTCCTGGAACGGAATAGTAATTCGTAGAACGCATTAGTAATTTGTGGAACGAATTAGTAATTTGTGGAACGAATTAGTAATTCGTGGAAGGAATAAGTAATTCGTGGAACGAAATACGAATTCGTGGAGCGACTTCTTTTGAGAGCTTTTTCTTTTGCATGTCCCCTCTACGGTTCCGTAGGCCGGTCTTAAATGCGTGTCCTGTTTCCTAATTAACGGCTCTACATCTTGAAGGAGTTCTGAAAAGGCGTGCCTGATCCATTCTAAGGAAATTGCGATATCCTTGCCTATCGCCACTACTTAATTTATTCAGGAGGTAATGGTAGGCCCCATAGCGATCAAGCTGATCAGTTTCACAAAGCGATCAAAAACAAGGTGATCTTAATTACCAATGGCAACGTATACCTTTAGCATTGGTTGCCATGGTAGTTAAGATCCCACTTAGCTAAGATCGCTTTGTGAAACTAGCGCCAGTTTTCTTATCCACTCCTTAACCCAAACACGACGTTTTTCTTATTATTGGAGGGAAAACAAATTAAATTTCCCACAAATTCTTCAAAAAGTTTGTCACAACATCACGCAACACAGCGCAACATTTTCACAGGCAGTTGTGACTTGTTGGCCTTTGTTTTTATGGACACGTTACCAACATACCGCAACATGAAACAACTTGAAGTTGTCTCTTGTTGGCCAACAGCATGTTGGGTGATGTTGGATAGTGTGGACGGGGCTTAAGAGCAGTTTTCTAATTTCCGTTAAGTGTGCTGTAGAATATGTATTTAACAAGTCTGGCCTAAAAGAAAACTAAGTTTCACATACAAAATTCAATACTACCTATACCGCTCTAGGATGGTTACGAAAGTTAATTAGCTCAGTGATAAATAAATTTGCTGTGTCAGTAAGTCTTCGGGGTAGTTTGTATACATCAGAGTCCATATATGACGTCACCTTATACGATTTTTCTTGTTTCATGTTATACAATTAGTTCATATACAAATCAGCTTTAAGTCCTTTCCATAAACACTTTAAAGACATATAATAAATCAGATGTAAACCTTTCTTAAAGCGACATAAACTACCAAAATGTTGATATGTTAGTACTAGTTTTAAGATTCTCCGTTCAAGTATTGTTTTTGTTTAACTTAAGACTAAGTTGAACTTTGGCTTTGATGAACCACGTCAGTCAGATATAAAAGTAATATCAATACAATTGAAATATTTGTGGATCTAAAATTAGGTTATCTGTCGCTTTTATTTTATGAGTGAACTTCCGCCCTTGCTACATATAAGTAGAGATTCAAAACGGTTAAAACACTGTCTTGACAAAATTACAACCAATGACTTTAAATGAACTAAAATGAATGTCCAAACTTTTCTGTCTTATAAGTTGTTTGAGTGTCATTTAGAAGCTGAAAAAAGTAAAAAGGGAAGGCTTGTATATGGATATCAACTTCTTTATTTATTAGTTAGCAACGTTTTGGTATTGATACTTAGGCCATTTTCAAGCTATGTCTTAATATAAATTCTATTGCCGAAATATACAAATAGGCCAGACTTATTGCAATTAATCAATATCTAACGGTGGTTATCAAAACCTTTTCCCGCAAATATGGCGGCCATTTTTTCTTGACTTGCTTTTCTTTACTCGATGGAGACACCCCAAGTTTCTAAATGGCTAACTTCCATAGCGATCGACCCTCCGGACCGAACAACAAAATTGAACGATACATGTCGGAGCTAGGTAGCAACTTGCCTATGTCGTTTGCCTTTGTGCATCTTAACGACAGTGCCCTGGAGTAGAAGACTAAATCTGTACCATACCTGACAGACGTTAGATTATGAATAATAATGAAAACGAATTGCATTCTACTCGCCTCAAACTACTTAACTGCCCAAAAAACATATTAGGCCACTGTGCTTTCTAAAGCTGTTTTGCGTTTTTATCCCAAGATGTCAGTAGTTTATAAAAGAATACACTCCTGCCGATATTATCTATGGAATCGAATAAAAAGAAATTACGGTTTGATGAATATTGACCATCGAATAGACGACCGGAAATTAAATCCATGAACGACATTTGACTTCTACAGTGCAAACAGGAACAACCCATCAACCAGGAAAAGCAATACAAAATTCCGTTTGATAATAGTGAAAATCAGATAACGTGGAGCTAATAGTATTGTTTGTTTGATTATTGCCAATTTGGACAACTGTAGACTGATTGGTACCAATTGATACTGGTAATCTTTTCAGACATCTTAGTCTGTTCTGTTGTAGATATATCTTGTCCGTCCTTCCACTGATACTAACATCGGATAATGGTCGAAAGATATGCTTTACAGGTCTTTGCCCAACTTTTAGAACAATGTCATAAGTGAATGCTCTGCAGACCTAGGTACATGTAGATACAATGATGGTGTTTGGTGTCAAGTCCTTGGAATCAAAGGGAAGTAAGGCGACTTTACACGAAGTACAATACAAGTTCCCTTTTATCGTCTTTAAGAAAGGTCAGGCTCGATTTCCTGTATAGTTTTTATTAAGAGTAAAGGATTTGGAAAGTCTCTAGGCCTTGTGCTAGTATGAGTTAGCTGTCTGAACCCAAAATGCAACAATTTGCGTCTCAACACTAAGTGGCTTTAGTATATATTGATGAAGGATTGAAACTGTTGAGAAAGCGTACGCTTTATAATAACACAAGAGGACAAAAACGTTGCAAATCCTTTGGAGCTACTTGGGCAGAAAAATCTTTTTAACACAGTAACATGTGATATTTTGGAAACTGAATGAATTTTGTCTGAATGTAATCAACATGAATATATATGTATGTTATGATACTCGAAAAGGCAACTATTTATCGAGACGAAAACCAATACATTTAGAAGAAACTAATTTGTTTGACGCTGTTCCTCATAAGGATAATATTACTTGTGTAACCTTTGTAAATAGAACACAGAAAAACGGTTAGAGGCATATAGTAATACAATTCTGGTAAATAGTTCAATGGTATATAATGGGGTAATGATTTTACCAATAAATGTGTGTCTTGTCCAATTAGCCATGGTAACTGTCCAATAGCTGTCAAATTTATTTGTAGAGACAGCCTTAAATAGAAGACATTCCCTCATAAAAACCATTTCTTTTATGCTTGATCTGCTACCGTTCTTTCACGGACAAATGTGACATTGCATCCTTGCTTTCTCTAAGCCTGTATACTGTAGAACTGGCTTTATACGCACATGAAGCTTCTTGTACTTCGGAAGTACACTTTAGAAGTAAGAAAATCGTTTTGAGAATGAGGGAGATTAAAATCAAACAGCCCAAAAACTATACACATTCCTGCAAAAAGGTAAAATTCTTTTTGGGTGGGTTTGGCTGTTTTATGATTAATTTCAGTACATTTTGGGTGAGTTGACAGATTCCTGGCTACAAATATAAATCAATCTGGCAGAGTAACGTGTACATCAGCACTCCATGTGCATCTTTTGTTTCACATTTAATATTCTTTGGAGACGTGAATTTAACGTACACCTTGAGCAGTGAAAATCCGAAAAGCCAAATAAACATTACTAGCGAATTTTTTTAATCACGACATAATTGTGACAAAATAAAGTGCTCAAATATAGTCCAAAATGATTTCAGTTTATTTGGAGATGTAGAGCTTATAATATTTTTGTTATGGTTCAATACATATTCTGTATGTCAGTTGTTCTGCATACATGACTTCACCTTTGGTGTATTATGTCTTGTTTGATTTCATCGTTTCTGTTGTGTCTGGGATCAAGTTTGGCGATCAAATGTTAAGCGTATACAGGTTGGTTTTCAATTTTGAACATTTTAAAATCGCTTGGCAAGATTGTCCGACATTAACGATATAACCGAAGCGGAACCCTTTTTTCATCCTCACGGAACCTGTTTTATTCTCAGCGGAAATTAAGTTTCTTACATCTGCCAAGATTGTCCGCGGATTACCTCAGACGCGCTGACAACAAACCAAGCCTACAATCAAATTCAAGAAATAAGGCTAGAGACGTTTCTAAAAAACAGAATGGAAGTAAAGAAAATCAATACAATTGATCAAGAGCAACAGTGTAAAGCGTCGTTGACATTTCCCCTAAAGAGAAACAGAGGCTGATCCTGTCTGATTGTCGTAATCTATAATGACTGGCTTTCTTGCATGTGACCATTAGACGAAAAGAGATTTTAAGTGTTTTGTACAAATTATCATCTAAACTAAAGCAACTGGTTTATGTAAGGGAAATGTTACATGGTTTAAAAGTGTAAACTATGATAATTTCATAATGTTCACGTTGTTGAACATTTCCTCATTGAACGACTGGTAATTGGGTTGCCTTGAGATAGTCATTTCTCCAATCTTCAATCTTGACGAAATTGCTCCAGGAGTTATATTTTAAGTGAGGGCATGTTGTGTTGTGAACATTAATCCAACTGTAAAATTAATTGAAAAGCCCAATGTTATCATCTGGATTATCAATTGATGAGATGTCTATAATGACAGCCTTCTAGCAGCTAATGAGCGCAAGTAAAACCACAGTGTATAAAAAGACTGAATGAAACCATTACTATATCTGATGTAGAAAAATTATGCCGTTGAGTGCTTTTGCTTCAGCCCCTAACACACAATAGCATTAACTGTTGTTAATTACTTTACCAAAATAAAACCCATTTAATCCAGATCCGTGCGTTTGTTCACATCCAGGAGATAGTTTTACATTCTGTGCAGACAATCAATCGATTTGCACAAACAGCAGCTTTGCATTTGGGATCCTGGAGTACTTTGAAAGATAAGTGAAACTCACATTTCCGGAGAACATTGATTGAACCCTCCGACTGAAAAAAGTGAAAGTAACCCTAAAAGTAAGCATTATATATAATTAGAACCCATTTCTGCACTAATATGAACTTTTCAGCGAAACGAAATAGGACTACATTAAAGGATAAAATGAAAATCAATAACTTTAGTTATAAGTTTATTTGAAACGTAGTCGGGATGCAATCTACCCACAGTAGGTTTTTCTTTCTTTCTTTAAAATGAAAATACGCTATTGAACATTAACCCAGGTACGTATAATATAATCTCATCACATTTAACATCAATTGTGTTCGATTCTTGGTATGAACTCTCCAAAACACACATTTTGTTTCCAAAACTAATCCTAAAATTAACAAGCCTGTACTCATTTAAATGATTACAAATTGTTTAAATACTGTGACAAAAATACATTAGAACGTTTCGCGATTCATACACAACAATTGTCGTTAATATCAGACCACACGCCACGAACCATTTCAATTTCTGTCAGCTGGTGGTCAAGATCCAGTTTTGTCTCTTACATCCTTATTGCCATTAGACATGGTTGTTTTCATCTTGTATAAAAAAACGCCAGTTTCCTCTTTTGACCTTGAGTGACTGTACTGCAGTTGAACGTCTTTTATCTTTGCGGAAATTAAATCTCTTACATTTGCAAAATCGTTCGTGAGTGAACCTTAAACACGTTTACAGAACTTTGCGAATCAAGCTTGACACTCAATGACAAAAACCATTCCTAAAATGTAGAATGAAGAAAAGAAAATCACTGCGATTGATAGATACCAGCTGTGTGATCGGTCGCTGATATTTCGTCTAAACAAAGCTACACTCTGATTCTGTCTGGGAGAAAAGGTCGAATGTCTAATATGTTCTTGCTGAGTGTCTATTTGATAAGTGACTATTACACGAAAAAAGATTTTAAACGCTGTGTAGAAAAGAGATTTTAAACGCTGTGTAGAAATTGCCTTTTAAAAGGTTTGAACTTGTAAAAGTAAATCGATCGTCAGCAAAACAAAACACAATGTTTGTCTCTTGAAAAGCGGCTAGATAAACAGTACCGCGGTAAAACTTATAGATACATTGTAAAGGCTTAAGAGATGGCGCAGCGCAACGTGAAAATAGAAAGCGACATTTTATAGTTCGGAGATCATTGCTGAATCAAAAAATAATGGCGTTAAAAATCCAAGAACATGGAATTAAAACAAAAGAGCTATTGCTAGTTGGTTTTTTTTATAATTAATTCAATAATGTAAACGGAATGTAAATCTACATCTGTATTTCATACTTGAGAAGATAATCACCTTATGTCAGATTTTTAAAAAAGTTACTTGACCCGGTTATTTTATAAGAAACCCCAGGAACACGGTAGTCACAGCTCGTTAATTGATTAAAATATTCAGATTTCCTCAACTTTCGTGTATTTCATATTGCCATCAATGATTTTAGTAAGTGACTATAAGGTACATCTTATCCAATTATATATTTTTGGTGTTAATTATTGTTTATAATCTAAGCCTATCAATTCATAAAACCGCAGTTCAGACGAAGCCACCTCCTACACAAACTCGTCGGAAAGAGAATTTTGAACAGAAATCCCAAATCACAAAAAAGTTCCATGAGCTGCCAAAATTCAAAATAAAATTCATAAATTAGGTTTGTCCAGGTAATGAGAAGGTTTAGAATTTATTGAAAAAAATAAAAGAATTTGAAATAGACAATTAACCACAAAGATATAACATAAACCAGGTGGTGCTAACTACGTAAATCTTACCGTAAATAACGACATGGCAATCACTAGAATTTTAGTCATAAATAATTATATGAAAGAACACAATTCGCTGCAGAATTATACTCTTTGATATAAGACATGAAAGCAATTTCTCCTTTCTTCCTTTTAATCAGCAGATTTAAACTACCTCCGGCCAAACAGCAACTTTGTTCATCTTTAAGAGAGAATAAAGAACTCACGAGAGAATCAAAAGCGTTATATAAAGCCCTTTCCCTGACACTAAGCTATCAGAGATGAAATACACTAACAACTTTTCTCGCTGCGTTCTCGAATTCTTTCTACTTTAGATATTTTCTTAGGCGTCGCCCAGTACTATTAACCAAGGCCATTTTGGGTAACTTTTGATGGGTTTGACATGGTGACAGGATATTGGGGATAGGGTCTTGGGGACAGGGTCGTCGGAGCAGGATCTTGGGGGCAGGGTAGTTGGGGTAGGATCTTGGGACAGGGTTGTTGGGGTAGGATCTTGGGGACAGGGTTGTTGGACCAGGATCTTGGGGACAGGGTTGTTGGGGCAGGATCTTGGGGACATGATTTTTGAGGCAGGATCTTGGGGACAGGGTTGTTGGGGCAGGATCTTGGGGACATCATTGTTGGGGTAGGATCTTAAGGACAGGGTTGTTGGGACAGGATCTTGGGGACAGGGTTGTTGGGGCAGGATCTTGGGGACATCATTGTTGGGGTAGGATCTTAAGGAAAGGGTTGTTGGGATAGGATCTTGAGGACAGGGTTGTTGGGATAGGATCTTGGCGACAGGGTTGCTGGGATAGGATCTTGGGGACACGGTTGTTGGGGCAGGATCTTGGGGACATGATTCTTGGGGTAGGATCAAGGAGACAGGCTTGTTGGGATAGGATCTTGGGGACAGGGTTGTTGGGATAGGATCTTGGCGACAGGGTTGTTGGGATAGGATCTTGGCGACAGGGTTGTTGAGAAAGGATCTAGGAGACATGATTGTTGGGGTAGGATCTAGGAGACAGGGTTGTTGGGATAGGAACTTGGGGACAGGGTTGTTGGGGTAGGGTCTTGGGGACAGGGTTGTTGGGATAGGATCTTGTGGACATGGTTGTTGGGATAGGGTCTTGGGGACATGGTTGTTGGGAAAGGATTTTGTGGACATGGTTGTTGGGAAAGAATTTTATGAACATGGTTGTGGGGACATAATCTTGAGGACAGTGTTGTAGTGGACATTGTTTGGGGAGAGGTTGTTGACTGTACCATGTTGAAGGCAAACATTATGTTCTAATATTTAGAATTGTCATCGCCTAAAGCAAATGACAGACTATAGCATATGACGGATATTTTACCAAACGCTGTGTAAGGGGTGTGTTGTGTAACATGTTAGATATTGACTTTGGAATGAACAAATATGTGCGAACTTGTGGTAGAGAGGCTTCAAATTAAACTTCGGCCGTCCTCAGACTAGACATAAGGCGCTCTAAAGACTGTAGATGATATGTTGGCAGTGTTCCGGCTTTTATTGTCAAAATGTGCTTATTGCATTTTCTTCAGACCTTCAGGAAACAAGGCCGGTAAACTTTAAATGATACCGTAATGCATTCTCACCCAATGAATCCCTTATCAACCAAAGCTGTCAGATACATATTCAAGTTGTATCCTTTATACGCCACCTTTCAAGTTTGCATTTGTATACTGTATATTTGACAGGTTAAACCACATTTGACTGTATATTGTTGTGAAATCGTGAACAGTTTTCAACTCAAATAATTTAGGAAAAAAATGTTGACAGGTCGTGCCACTTTAGAAATGTAAACTTTAAAAATATTTCAGTGGATATTGACTGAAAATATGGGATGTGAAAAAAAATATTCCACTTATATGGCGGCGTTTCCATGTTTGATGGGAGAGAAAAATGGGTTCTTTGCAAACAATCGACAAGCACCTTGCCACTCATACCCATAGGCAGAAATATTTCAATTCTATTTTGTCGGAGTGGAATTCGATCCCTCAACCTATCGATGGAAGACCTGGGTCAGACAGAGAGACTTTTACACTGGTGACTGTGCTACCGAGGCAATCAGTGAAGAGGCAATAAATTGAAGACAGTATATCGAGTGATGAATGTCTTGTTCAAGGGGTCAAAGAGATTATTACTCGGACAATGGAATTACAAATGATGATGACATCGACTTTCGCTGGATGTAAAGACAATTAAAATATAGAATGTAATTTGAAGTTTGTCACGACGCTGATGTACAACCATACATCACAAGCTGATGTCGAAACTTAAATTTGGTTTGAGTTTGAAAATTAAGATTGGGTTTTGTTAAAGCAAAATTAAATAGCGCTGTTTTCTATTATTACCGTAGCGTACAAAAGTAGTAGAAGTATCAAAATTGCTTCCAAAATTATGTGTCCGTTCTTAGAAAACAATATATACATTTTTAAATTATATTAAGCACCACATGCTGAAGTTAATTATTATTAATCTGCATTAATGTTAATTATGATGCCAGTTATGATGATGATAAGAATGGTGTTCTGTTGAACGATTGTGCTAATTCATATGTGACAGTAAACTGCCTTTAATGCGACATTAAATGTTTTTTCGTGCAATTATGCAAATTCAGTATGCTTCCCCTTAGATGTTTTGTACTTAAAGTCGGGTTTGTGCAACGCGGACTCATTTTCTGTGAACATGACACAAAAGAGGATATCACAGGGGCACAAATGGCAAATTGTCGGTATGCAATCCGCAAGGATGTCGCACAAAGCTATCGAGCGTCAATTAGGCTACCATTATACTAACTTTATTCATATTTATACAGGACCGAGCCGCACGGCTCTTTTCCTTATAGAAATTAAACAAACATTTTAAATCAGTAAACACAAACTGTACATCTACCTTAGGGTACATGAATACATTATATCTATATATTAGTTTACATTAGCTTATCAGCGATTTTCGTAATAATAGTACTTTGCGTATAAAATTTGTCAGTTTGCAGAGTTGTTTCACACATTTGGGGTTTAATAATACATTCAGTTTTCTGTTTGTCGGAAAGGAACAAAAATATTTAGAAAAGTATCTCTTTCTTAAATCAGCATAAATAGGACAGCACAATAAAAAATGGTATTCATTTTCAACTCTTCCGAGCCCACACACAGTACACACCCGCTCATTTTTTGGTATATTGTTGTAGCGTCCTATTTCAATTGCTAAACCGTGATAACCACAGCGAAATCTAGCCAACAATATAAGGTTTTTATTGCTTGTAAATAGATTTAAATTAAGACCATTTCCGAAACCATTGTTAAATAAGCTGTAGCTCTGGTACCTTGAAGAGCTGCCTAATAAAGGTAAACACTCTTTGATAAATATATCTTCTAGGGTTTTCTTAAACATTCTTACAGACGTTGATTGAGGGCTTTCCGAAGAATAAAAGATAGTTAAAACCATTTTTTTGAAACAATATTTGGACCTCCTTACTCCAATTATATATCCTGCTGTTTCCATGTTGTACTATATTTGATTGAGTTTGGTATGCTTTATGAACTGCAGATTGATTATTTGACATTAGTCTATCCCAAAAATTGACAATACGTTTTTTGGCCTCGACTACAAGGCTATATCTACCGAGTTCATAGTATATGAGAACATTTGGGGCATTTCTAGGTAAACCCAGGACATATTTACAGTAATGTAAATGAACCAATTCTATATCGTTAATATTACTCAGACCCCAAATTTCGCAGCCATATAAAAGTATTGGTTTTACAATTATATCAAAAATGTATAACTTACTTTTGACATCAATTTCTAGGCTATTAAAACATCTCTTTAGTCGAAATATGGCCCTTTTTGCCTTTTCGATCAAAAATTTGCGGGTTTCTTGCATATTCAAATTAAATTTTAAGCAAACACCAAGATAACAAAATATATCGACAAGTTCCACCGGCTCATTTTTATAAATCCACTGATAACTACCCCTGTAACGACTAGCTCCAAAAACTACCACTTTTGTTTTTGCTACATTCACTTTTAGTCCCCAGGTATCACAATATCTACCAAATCTGCTTAACAAAACCTGCAGACCCTCAGCTGACTTGGAGAACAAAACGGTGTCATCAGCGAACAAGAGGATGAATATCTGCAGTTCCTCCAGAATATCAATATTTGTTATTCCATCATCATTACTTATATACCTATATACATCATTTATGTACAAAGAGAATAAAATGGGTGAAAGTGGTTCCCCTTGTTTTAAACCCAATTGTATATCAAAAAAGTCAGAATATACATTGTTCAATCGAATACAGGATTTAACAGACACATAAATTGACTTTATAGCCTTGACTAATTTCGAGTCACATTGATAACCTAGCAGTTTAGTCCACAACGCTTCCCTGTTAACTGTATCAAAAGCCTTCTCAAGGTCAACAAAAGCACAATAGAGTTTAGTTTTTTTCTTAATTGCACTAATTATAGCGTTATAAAGAACAAACACACAATCGACTGTGCTTTTCCCTTTACGAAAGCCAAATTGGCAATCTGTTAGTAAACCGCACTCTTCGACCCAGCTATTAAGCCTGTTGTTCAGTACAGTAGAGTACAGCTTTGCGAATACGCTTATTAACGTAATGCCTCTATAATTATTAACATCTCCAGTATCGCCCTTCTTATAAATTGGTATTACCGCTCCTTTTGACCATTCTGATGGGTAGTTTGACGTATCGTACAAAACATTAAATATCTTACAAATATACGGTGTTAATATCCCACACCCTTCGATAAACACCTCACTACATAATTCGTCCAATCCCCCCGCTTTATTACGTTTTAATTGTCCAATGGCTTCAACTATTTCATTCTCTGTGATGTAACCATTTACTATTTCACGCCCACCAATCTCACCAGTGTTCTGCCCATTTGTGGTCTCTTCAGATTGCAATGAATCACTCAAACCCTTAAAATGGTTCATAAATTCTTGAACAGAAATATTTTCATTTACTGAACTTTTTCTCTATACAATTTTGT
The DNA here is from genome assembly GCA_963971465.1 of Lepidochitona cinerea. Classification (NCBI taxonomy): domain Eukaryota; kingdom Metazoa; phylum Mollusca; class Polyplacophora; order Chitonida; family Tonicellidae; genus Lepidochitona; species Lepidochitona cinerea. The sequence continues at coordinate 82,363,849 of OZ020551.1, read as the reverse complement.
TAACTTCTTTCCAAAACTTTTTAGGAGAGTACTTGGCTTGTTCCTTCAGCTTATCCCTCTTTTCCCCTTCCCATTCTTTTCTAGCTTTTCTTTTATATTTATTATACTCGTTTTTGATTTTAGTAAACTCTTTATTATTGTTACCATATTTTCTAAATTTATTTCTTTCGTATCTGTAGCTAGATTTAAGTTCAAGGCACTTTGTGTCAAACCAATCCGCTTTCTTGTTTTCGTTGCTTTTCTTTCTAGATTGGTTAGCATTAATTCTGTAGGGTTTAGCAAAGATTTTACTTGTACATTCATGCAAAATAGTGGTAAAATTTGCTACTATTTTATCAATATTACCATTATCTGTACCAAGCTGTGCTATTGTCGACTCCAGGTGATAAACAGATTAGTGAGAAAACACGGTGAAACTGGCGCTGTGAAGGACCGACCGCGCTCGGGTCGACCACCGGTAACACCACAGCGTGAAGATAGGGTTCTGACCCGACTGGTACGACGTCATTAATTTGCATCAAGCCCATCTTTGAAGCGGCAATGGCTACCCAACCGACGTCTGTGCAAAAGAACCATGAGAAACCGATTGAAATCTGCAGCCCTGAGGACAAGGAGAGTCATCAAACGCCCCCTAATATGAGATCGCCATCAACGGATACGTTTGGCTTGGTGTTTAGCACGACGAGATTGGAATTTGAGGACCTGGCGAAGAATACATTGGTCGGACGAAAGTCGTTTCTTGCTCAACGTCATGGATGGGCGAACGATTGTTCGGTTTGGGGGCACAACAACACAGCGTATACACCCAAGGATATCCATCCATATGTTCCTTATGGAGGGGCCTCTGTAATGGTTTGGGGGTGCATCTGTCACGATCGACTGCAAACTGGACTTGGTCACTATACGAGGAAACCTCACAGGTGACCGGTACATTCGGGAGGTCATGCAGCCAGTTGTCGTGCCTCATTTTGAGAACCACCCATTAGGCTCAAGACCTGTGTGCATGACAACGCCAGACCCCATGGTTCCCGGGCAGTAATAGCCTACCTCCAAAACGAAGCTTGAACAAATCCGTGAGTCCGGATTTGAATCCTTTAGAGCACATTTGGGCTAGGATGGGCAGAAACATTTAACCCCTAGAGCCCCCTGTACAAAATCTGCAGGAATTGGAAGCCGCATTACATCGGTAATGGTGGCAGTTACCCCTTCAACAGATCGGACGTCTCACTGGAGGGATGAGACGCAGGTTGGAGGCTGTAATTCGGACTAATGGAGGCTATACGCGCTATTGACCAGCTGCTGTAGGGATGAGTTGACAACCTTAGGAAAATTTTAATTGAAACAGAATCAGCTAAATATTCGACATTTAAATCAAGAAGTACAAAATGAGACCTTGGGCCGGGATTATAAAAACGTGCTATACTCAACTCAGACTCCATGCTCAACTCTCCTTGAGCATACTCCCAGGAGTTTGGATCAGAGATAGAGATTATAAAACATTCTGAGAACGTGCTCAACTGAGTATATAAACAAGGCAATCTCAGTCAAGTTGAGCACGAATTATTGGAGCTCTCTAGGAAGGGAGATAAAAATGAACGTTTGTTTTGGCATTGTTGCAATTTTGTCAAGTCATCGGCAGGTCGAACATTTGGAAATAAGTAAAACTAAGGGTTTATCACTTCCAAAATTAGTGTAAATAAACTAAAAAACGACAATTTTTCACTAAATATCGATAGAAAAACTATTTAGAGGGCTATTTTACGTTGAGTCTAACTTGGAGCAAGGTCGATAGCTTGCTTAGAATTTCGTACTCATCGGAGCACAAAAACGAACTCAAAAGTTTTATAATCCCGACTTTTGAAGTGTGAGTTTTGTGTTGAGCACAGAAACCGCTCTTGAGCACAGAGTCCTGCTCAAGAAAGTTTTATAATCCCGGCCCATTCCTGTTGATACCAAGCTTAGGTATGTCCGTTAAGGTGAAATCGCTTGTTCACGTTGTTGAAAATTTTCTCATTGAACGACTGGTAATTGGGTTGCTTTGGGATATTCATTTCTCCGATCTAAAATCTTCTCGAAATTGCTCCAGGAGTTATATTTTAAGTGAGGGGATGTTGCTGTGTGTGGGTTGTTTTTACTAAGATTGTGTTGTGAACATTAAACCAATTGTAAAATTAATTGAAAAGCTCAATCTTGTCATCTGGATTATCAATTGCTGAGATGTCTCTAATGACAGCCTTCGAGCAGCTTATGTGCGCAAGTCAAAACCATAGTGTATAAAAAGGCTGAATGAAACCATTACTATATCTGATGTAGAAAAATTATGCCGTTGAGTGCTTTTGCTTCAGCCCCTAACGAACAATAGCATTAACTGTTGTTAATTACTTTACCAAAAAAAAAGCCATTTAATCCAGATCCGTGCGTTTGTTCACATTCAGGAGATAGTTTTACATTCTGTGCAGACAATCAATCGATTTGCACAAACAGCCGCTTTGTATTTGGGATCCTGGAGTACTTTGAAAGATAAGTGAAACTCACATTTCCGGAGAACATTGATGGGTTTAAACCCTCCGAGTGAAAAAAGTGAAAGCAACCCTAAAAGTAAGCATTGTATATGATTAGAATCCATTTCTGCACTAATATGAACTTTTCAGCGAAGCGAAAGAGGACTACACTTCAGGAGAAAATGAAAATCAATAACTTTAGTTGTAAGTTTATTTGAAATGTAGTCAGATTGCAATCTACCCACAGTCGTTTTTTCTTTCTTTCTTTAAAATGAAAATACCCTATTGAAAATTAACCTAGGTACGTATAATAAAATCCAGTCACATTTAACACCAATTGTGTTCGATTTTTGGTATGAGCTCTCCAACACACACACTTCGTTTCCAAAACTAATAATAAAACTAACCATCCAGTAGTCATTTAAATGATAAAAATTCGTTTAAATGCTGTGACAAAACCACATTAGAACGTTTCGCGATTCATACAAAACAATTGCCGTTAACATCAGATCACAATCCACGAACTATTTCAATTTCTGTCAGCTGGTGGGCAAGATCCACTTTTGTCTCTAACATCCTTATTGTCATTAGACATGGTTGTTTTCATCTTGTATAAAAAAACGCCAATTTCGTTTCCTCTTTTGACCTTGAGTAACTGTACTGCAGTTGAACGTCTTTTATCTTTGAGGAAATTAAATCTCTTACATCTGCAAAATCGTTCGTGAGTGAACCTCAAACACGTTTACAGAACTTGCGAATCAAGCTTGACACTCAATGACAAAAACCATTCCTAAAATGTAGAATAAAAAAAGAAAATCAATGCTATTGATAGAGACCAGCTGTGTGATCGGTCGCTGATATTTCGTCTAAACAAAGCTACATGCTGATTCTGTCTGGGAGAAAAGGTCGAATGTCTAATATGTTCTTGCTGAGTGTCTATTTGATAAGTGACTATTACACGAGAAGAGATTTTAAACGCTGTGTAGAAATTTTCATTTAAAAGGTTTGAACTTTTAAAAGGGCATCGATCGTCAGCAAAACGAAACACAACTCTTGGCTTTTGAAAAGAGACTAGATAAACAGTACCGCGGTAAAACTTATAGATACATTGTAAAGGCTTAAGGGATGGCACAGCGCAACGTGAAAATAAATGCGACATTTTTTAGTTCGGAGATCATTGCTGAATCAAAAAATAATGGCGTTAAAAATCCAAGAACATGGAATTAAACCATTCCAAAAGAGCTATCGCTAGTTGGGTTTTTTTTTCATAATTAATTCTATAATATAAACAGAATGTAAATCTACATCTGTATTTCATACTTGGGAAGATAATCATCTTTTGTCAGATTTTTTACAAAATTACTTGACACTGAGAAGACCCAGAAAAATCAACACGATAGTCACAGCTCGTCAATTGATTACAATTTTTAGATTTCCTCAACTTTCGTGTATTTCATATTGCCATCAATCATTTTAGTAAGTGACTATAAGGTACATGTTATCCAATTATATATTTTTGGTGTAAATTATTGTTTATAATCTAAGCCTATCAATTCCTAAAACCACAGTTCAGACGAAGTGGGAATTTTGAACAGAAATCACAAATCCCCAAAAAAGTTCCATGAGCTGCCACAATTAAAACAAAAATTCATAAATTAGGTTTGTCCAGGTAATGAGAAGGTTTAAAATTTATTGAAAGGATAAATGAATTTGAAAATTTTCAGGAAACATAACATAAACCAGGTGGTACTAACTACGTAAATCTGACCTTAAACAACGACATGACAATTAATAGAATTTTAGTCATAAATAATTATATGAAATAACCCAATTCGCTGCAGAATTATACTCTTTGATATAAGACATGAAAGCAATTTGTCTTTTCTTGATTTTAATCAGATTTGCCGAACAGCAAATTTGTTGAGATTTAAGAGAGAATAAAGAACTCAAGAGAGAATCAAAAGTGTTATATAAAGCCATTTCCCTGACACTAAGCTATCAGAGATGAAATACACTAACAACTTTTCTCGCTGCGTTTTCGAATACTTTCTACCTTAGTTTTCTTCTTAGGCATCTCCTAGTGCTATTAACCAAGGTCATTTGGGTACCATTTTAATGGGTTTGATGGCGAAGAGTTGTTGGGGCAGGATTTATTGGACATGGTTGTTGGGAAAGGATTTTGTGAACATGGTTGTTGGGATATGATCTTGAGGACAGGGTTGTTGGGGCAGGATCTTGGGGACAGGGTTGTTGGGATAGGATCTTGGGGACAGGGTTGTTTGGGATAGGATCTTGGGGACAGGGTCGTTGTGATAGGGTCTTGAGGACATGGTTGTTGTGATAGGGTCTTGGGGACAGGGTTGTTGGGATAGGATCTTGGGGACAGGGTTGTTGGGGTAGGATCTTGAAGACAGGGTTGTTGGGATAGGATCTTGGGAACATGGTTGTTGGGATAGGATATCGGGGACAGGGTTGTTGGGAAAGAATTTTGTGGACATGGTTGTTGGGAAAGAATTTGTGGACATGGTTGTTGGGAAAGGATTTTGTAGACATGGTTGTTGGAATAGGATCTTGGGGACATGGTTGTTGGGAAAGGATTTTGTGGACATGGTTGTGGGGACAGAATCTTGAGAGCGTCTTAACACTAAATGGCTTCAGTATACATTGATGAAGGATTGAAACTGTGGAGGAAGCGTACGCTTTATAATAACACAAGAGGACAAGAACGTTGCAAATCCTTTGGAGCTACAGAAAAATCTTTTTAGCACAGTAACATGTAATATTTTGGAAACTGAATGAATTTTGTCTGAATGTAATCAACATGAATATATATGTATGGCATGGTACTCGAAAGGGCAATAATTTATCGAGTCGAAAACGAATACATTTAGAAGAAACTAATTGGTTTGATGCTGTTCCTCATAAAGATGGTATTATTTGTGTAACCTTTGTAAATAGACCACAGAAAAATAGTTAGAGGCATATAGTAATACAATTCTGGTAAATAGTTCAATGGTATACAATGGGCTAATGATTTTACCAATAAATGCGTGTCTTGTCCAATTAGCCATGGTAACTGTCCAATAGCTGTCAAATTTATTTGTAGAGACAGCCTTAAATAGAAGACATTTCCTCATAAAAAAAACATTTCTTTTATGCTTGATCTGCTACCGTTCTTTCACGGACAAATGTGACATTGCATCCTTGTTTTCTCTAAGCCTGTATTCTGTAGAACTGAGCTTAAGCTTTTTGTACTATGGAAAAAGTAGTAGCACTTTAGAAGTAAGAAAATTGTTTTGAGAATGAGGGAGATTAAAATCAAACAGCCAAAAAACTATACACATTTCTACAAAAAGGTAAAATTCTTTTTGGGTGGGTTTGGCTGTTTTATGATTGATTTCAGTACATTTTGAGTGAATTGACAGATTCCTGACTACAGATATAACTCAATCTGGCAAAATAACGTGTACATCAGCACTACATGTGTATCTTTTGTTTCACATTTAATATTTAACGTACTCCACGAGCAGTGAAAATCCGAAAAGCCAAATAAACATTACGAGAGCATTGTTTTAAACACGACATAATTGTGACGAAATAAAGTGTTGAAATATAGTCCAAAATGATTTCAGTTTATTTGGAAATGTAGAGCAACAATATTTTTGTTATGATCCAATACATATATGTTAGTTGTTCTATATACATGATTTCGCTTTTGGCGTATTATGATTTCACTATCCAGAATGTCTGAGACTAAAAAATCAGATAATCGCTAATGTATTTTTTGGTGGTGTGGGGGGGGGGGGGGTCTTGTTTTATTTAATCTTTTGTTTCGTGTCTGGGATCACGATTGACGGCCAAATGTTAAACGTATACAGGTTAGTTTTCAATTTTGAACATTTAAAAATCGTTTGGCAAGATTGTCCGACTAACGATATAACCGAAGCGGAACCCTTTTTTTATTCTCAGCGGAACCTTTTTTTATTCTCATCGGAAATTAAGTTTCTTACATCTGCCAAGATTGTCCGCGGATTACCTCAGACGCGCTGACAACAAACCAAGCCTACAATCAAATTCAAGAAATAAGGCTAGAAACGTTTCTAAAAAGCATAATGGAAGGAAAGAAAATCAATACAATTGATCAAGAGCAACAGTGTGAAGCGTTTGACATTTCCCCTAAAGAGAGACAGAGACTGATCCTGTCTGATTGTCGTAATCTATAATGGCTGGATGTGACCATTAGACGAAAAGAGATTTTAAGTGTTTTGTAGAAATTATCATCCAAACTAAAGCAGCTGGTTTATGTAAGGAGGAAGTTACCTGGTTTAAAACTGTAAACTATGATCATTTCATTATAGATACATACATGTAGGTGTTAAATGTAGCCAAATGTACATCCTTTATCGTTTGTAATTCTTTGGTGACTATTTGCATTTGAGGTGAAATCGCTTGTTCACGCTGTTGAAAATTTTTCATTGAACGACTGGTAATTGGGTTGCCTTGAGATAGTCATTTCTCCAGTCTTCAATCTTGGCGAAATTGCTCCAGGAGTTATATTTTAAGTGAGGGAATGTTGCTGTGTGGGGGTTTTTTATACTAAGATTGTGTGTGAACATCAAACCAATTGTAAAATTAATTGAAAAGCTCAATGTTGTCATCTGGATTATCAATTGCTGAGATGTCTCTAATGGCAGCCTTCAAGCAGCGTATTGCGCAAGTAAAACCATAGTGTATAAAAAGGCTGAATGAAACCATTACTATATCTGATGTAGAAAAATTATGCCGTTGAGTGCTTTTGCTTCAGCCCCTAACGCACAATAGCATTAAATGTTGTTAATTACTTTACCAAAATAAAAGCCATTTAATCCAGATCCGTGCGTTTGTTCACATTCAGGAGATAGTTTTACATTCTGTGCAGACAATCAATCGATTTGCACAAACAGCCGCTTTGTATTTGGGATCCTGGAGTACTTTGAAAGATAAGTGAAACTCACATTTCCGGAGAAAATTGATGGGTTTGAACCCTCCGAGTGAAAAAAGTGAAAGCAACCCTAAAAGTAAGCATTGTATATGATTAGAATCCATTTCTGCACTAATATGAACTTTTCAGCGAAACGAAAGAGGACTACATTAAAGGAGAAAATGAAAATCAATATCCTGAGATGTAGATTTAATTGAAATGTAGTCAAGATGCAATCTACCGACTGTAGTTTTTTTTTTCTTTCTTTAAAATGAAAATACTCAATTGAAGATTAAACTGTACGTATAATAAACTCCTATCACATTTAACATCAATTGTGTTCGATTCTTGGTATGAACTCTCCAAAACACACACTTCGTTTCCAAAACTAATATTAAAACTAACCATCCAGTAGTCATTTAAATGATTAAAAATTCGTCTAAATACTGTGACAAAAATACATTAGAACGTTTCGCGATTCATACGCAACAATTGTCGTTAACATCAGATCACAATTCACGAACTATTTCAATTTCTGTCAGCTGGTGGGCAAGATCCACTTTTGTCTCTAACATCCTTATTGTCATTAGACATGGTTGTTTTCATCTTGTATAAAAAAACACCAATTTCGTTTCCTCTTTTGACCTTGAGTAACTGTACTGCAGTTGAACGTCTTTTATCTTTGAGGAAATTAAATCTCTACATCTGCAAAATTGTTCGTGAGTGAACCTCAAACACGTTTACAGAACTTTGCGAATCAAGCTTGACACTCAATGACAAAAACCATTCCTAAAATGTAGAATTAAAAAAAGAAAATCAATGCGATTGATAGAGACCAGCTGTGTGATCGGTCGCTGATATTTCGTCTAAACAAAGCTACATGCTGATTCTGTCTGGGAGAAAAGGTCGAATGTCTAATATGTTCTTGCTGAGTGTCTATTTGATAAGTGACTATTACACGAGAAGAGATTTTAAACGCTGTGTAGAAATTTCCATTTAAAAGGTTTGAACTTTTAAAAGGGAATCGATCGTCAGCAAAACGAAACACAACTCTTGGCTTTTGAAAAGAGACTAGATAAACAGTACCGCGGTAAAACTTATAGATACATTGTAAAGGCTTAAGGGATGGCACAGCGCAACGTGAAAATAAATGCGACATTTTTTAGTTCGGAGATCATTGCTGAATCAAAAAATAATGGCGTTAAAAATCCAAGAACATGGAATTAAACCATTCCAAAAGAGCTATTGCTAGTTGGGTTTTTTTATAATTAATTCTATAATGTAAATCTACATCTGTATTTCATACTTGGGAAGATAATCATCTTTTGTCAGATTTTTTACAAAATTACTTGACACGGTTATTTTATGAGAAGACCCAGAAAAATCAACACGGTAGTCACAGCTCGTCAATTGATTGAATTTTTTAGATTTCCTCAACTTTGGTGTATTTCATATTGTCATCAATCATTTTAGTAAGTGACTATAAGGTACATGTTCTCCAATTATATATTTTTGGTGTAAATTATTGTTTATAATCTAAGCCTATCAATTCCTAAAACCACAGTTCAGACGATGTTACCTCGTACACAAACACGGCGAAAAGGGAATTTTGAACAAAAATCACAAATCCCCAAAAAAGTTCCATGAGCTGCCACAATTAAAACAAAAATTCATAAATTAGGTTTGTCCAGGTAATGAGAAGGTTTAAAATTTATTGAAAGGATAAATGAATTTGAAAATTTTCAGGAAACATAACATAAACCAGGTGGTACTAACTACGTAAATCTGACCTTAAACAACGACATGACAATTAATAGAATTTTAGTCATAAATAATTATATGAAATAACCCAATTCGCTGCAGAATTATACTCTTTGATATAAGACATGAAAGCAATTTGTCTTTTCTTGCTTTTAATCAGATTTGCCGAACAGCAAATTTGTTGAGATTTAAGAGAGAATAAAGAACTCAAGAGAGAATCAAAAGCGTTATATAAAGCCCTTTCCCTGACACTAAGCTATCAGAGATGAAATACACTAACAACTTTTCTCGCTGCGTTTTCGAATACTTTCTACCTTAGTTTTCTTCTTAGGCATCTCCGAGTGCTATTAACCAAGGTCATTTGGGTACCATTTTAATGGGTTTGATGGAGAAGAGTTGTTGGGGCAGGATTTAGAGGACATGGTTGTTGGGAAAGGATTTTGTGAACATGGTTGTTGGGATATGATCTTGAGGACAGGGTTGTTGGGGCAGGATCTTGGGGACAGGGTTGTTGGGATAGGATCTTTGGGACAGGGTTGTTTGGGATAGGATCTTGGGGACAGGGTCGTTGTGATAGGGTCTTGAGGACATGGTTGTTGTGATAGGGTCTTGGGGACAGGGTTGTTGGGATAGGATCTTGGGGACAGGGTTGTTGGGGTAGGATCTTGAAGACAGGGTTGTTGGGATAGGATCTTGGGAACATGGTTGTTGGGATAGGATATCGGGGACAGGGTTGTTGGGAAAGAATTTTGTGGACATGGTTGTTGGGAAAGAATTTGTGGACATGGTTGTTGGGAAAGGATTTTGTAGACATGGTTGTTGGAATAGGATCTTGGGGACATGGTTGTTGGGAAAGGATTTTGTGGACATGGTTGTGGGGACAGAATCTTGAGAGCGTCTTAACACCAAATGGCTTCAGTATACATTGATGAAGGATTGAAACTGTGGAGGAAGCGTACGCTTTATAAGTACTAACACAAGAGGACAAGAACGTTGCAAATCATTTGGAGCTACTTGGTCAGAAAAATCTTTTTAGCACAGTAACATGTGATATTTTGGAAACTGAATGAATTTTGTCTGAATGTAATCAACATGAATATATATGTATGGCATGGTACTCGAAAGGGCAACTATTTATCGAGTCGAAAACGAATACATTTAGAAGAAACTAATTGGTTTGATGCTGTTCCTCATTAAGATAATATTACTTGTGTAACATTTGTAAATATAACACAGAAAAACAGTTAGAGGCATATAGTAATACAATTCTGGTAAATAGTTCAATGGTATACAATGGGGTAATGATTTTACCAATAAATGTGTGTCTTGTCCAATTAGCCATGGTAACTATCCAATAGCTGTCGAATGTATTTGTAGAGACAACCTTAAATAGAAGACATTTCCTCATAAAAAAAATATGTCTCTTATGCTTGATCTGCTACCGCTCTTTCACGGATAAATGTGACATTGCATCATTGCTTTCTCTCAGCCTGTATACTGTAGAACTGAATTTATACGCACATGAAGCTTTTTGTACTATGGAAAGTAGTAATACTATAGAAGTAAGAAAATAGTTTTGAGAAAGAGGGAGAGTGAAATCAAACAGCCAAAAAACTATACACATTTCTGCAAAAAGGTAAAAAAAATAATTTGGGTGGGTTTGGCTGTTTTATGATTGATTTCATTACATTTTGGGTGAGTTGACAGATTCCTGACTATAAATATAAATCAATCTGGCAAAGTAACGTGTACATCAGCACTCCATGTGCATCTTTTGTTTCACATTTAATATTCTTTGGAGACGTGTATTTAACGTACACCATGAGCAGTGAAAATCCGAAAAGCCAAATAAACATTACTAGCGCATTTTTTTAATCACGACATAATTGTGACAAAATAAAGTGCTCAAATATAGTCCAAAATGATTTCAGTTTATTTGGAGATGTAGAGCTTATAATATTTTTGTTATGGTTCAATACATATTCTGTATGTCAGTTGTTCTGCATACATGACTTCACCTTTGTTGTATTATGTCTTGTTTGATTTCATCGTTTCTGTTGTGTCTGGAATCAAGTTTGACGACCAAATGTTAAGCGTATACAGGTTGGTTTTCAATTCTGATCATTTCAGAATCGTTTGGCAAGATTGTCCAAAATTAACGATATAACCGAAGCGGAACCCTTTTTTCATCCTCACGGAACCTGTTTTGTTCTCAGCGGAAATTAAGTTTCTTACATCTGCTAAGATTGTCCGCGGATTACCTCAGACGCGCTGACAACAAACCAAGCCTACAATCAAATTCAAGAAATAAGGCTAGAGACGTTTCTAAAAAAACAGAATGGAAGTAAAGAAAATCAATACAATTAATTGATCAAGAGCAACAGTGTGAAGCGCCGTTGACATTTCCCCTAAAGAGAAACAGAGGCCGATCCTGTCTGATTGTCGTAATCTATAATGGCTGGCTTTCTTGCATGTGACCATTAGACGAAAAGAGATTTTAAGTGTTTTGTACAAATTATCATCTAAACTAAAGCAACTGGTTTATGTAAGGAGAAAGTTACCTGGTTTACAACTGTGAACTATGATCATTTCATTATAGATACATACATGCAGGTGTTAAATGTAGCCAAATGTACATCCTTTGTCATTTGTAATTTTTTGGTAACTATTTGCATTTGAGGTGAAATCGCTTGTTCACGTTGTTGAAAATGTTCTCATTGAACGACTGGTAATTGGGTTGCCTTGAGATAGTCATTTCTTCAATCTTCAATCTTGACGAAATTGCTCCAGGAGTTATGTTTTAATTGAGGAGATGTTGCTGTGTGTGGGTTTTTGTTACTAAGATTGTGCTGTGAACGTTAAACCAATTGTAAAATTAATTAAAAAGCTCAATGTTGTCATCTGGATTATCAATTGCTGAGATGTCTCTAAAGACAGCCTTCGAGCAGCTTATGTGCGCAAGTCAAAACCATTGTGTATAAAAAGGCTGTATGAAACCATTACTATATCTGATGTAGAAAAATTATGCCGTTGAGTGCTTTTGCTTCAGCCCCTAACGCACAATAGCATTAACTGTTGTTAATTACTTTACCAAAATAAAAGCCATTTAATCCAGATCCGTGCGTTTGTTCACATTCAGGAGATAGTTTTACATTCTGTGCAGACAATCAATCGATTTGCACAAACAGCCGCTTTGTATTTGGGATCAAAAAAGTGAAAGCAACCCTAAAAGTAAGCATTGTATATGATTAGAATCCATTTCTGCACTAATATAAACTTTTCAGCGAAACGAAAGAGGACTACATTAAAGGAGAAAATGAAAATCAACATCCTGAGATGTAGATTTAATTGAAATGTAGTCAAGATGCAATCTACCGACTGTAGTTTTTTTCTTTCTTTCTTTAAAATGAAAATACTCAATTGAAGATTAAACTGTACGTATAATATAATCCCATCACATTTAACATCAATTGTGTTCGATTCTTGGTATGAGCTCTCCAAAACACACACTTTGTTTCCAAAACTAATCCTAAAACTAACAATCCTGTACTCATTTAAATGATTAAAAATTCGTTTAAATGCTGTGACAAAAACACATTAGAACATATCGCGATTCATACATTGCAACACATCAGACCACAATCCACAAACTATTTCAATTTCTGTCAGCTGGTGGGCAAGATCCAGTTTTGTATGTTACATCCATACTGCCATTAGACATGTTTGTTTTCATCGTCGTTTCCCCCTTTGACCTTGACTAACTGTACTGCAGTTGAACGTCTTTTATCTTTGAGGAAATTGAATTTCTTACATCTGCAAAATCGTTCGTGAGTGAACCTCAAACACGTTTACAGAACTTTGCGAATCAAGCTTGACACTCAATGACAAAAACCATTCCTAAAATGTAGAAAGAAGAAAGAAAATCAATGCGATTGATAGAGACCAGCTGTGTGATCGGTCGCTGATATTTCGTCTAAACAAAGCTACACGCTGATTCTGTCTGGGAGAAAAGGTCGAATGTCTAATATGTTCTTGCTGAGTGTCTATTTGATAAGTGACTATTACACGAAAAGAGATATTAAACGCTGTGTAGAAATTGCCTTTTAAAAGGTTGGAACTTTTAAAAGGGAATCCATCGTCAGCAAAACAAAACACAACGCTTGTCTCTTGAAAAGCGGCTAGATAAGCAGTACCGCGGTAAAACATACAGATACATTGTAATGGCTTAAGAGATGACGCAGCGCAACGTGAAAATAGAAAGCGACATTTTATAGTTAGATCATTGCTGAATCAAAAAAATAATGGCGTTAAAAATCCAAGAACATGGAATTTAAACATTCCTAAAGAGGTATTGCTAGTTGGGTTTTTTAATAATTAATTCAATATTGTAAACAGAATGTAAATCTACATCTGTATTTCATACTTGGGAAGATAATCATCCTATGTCCGATTTTCTATAAAGTTACTTGACCCGGTTATTTTATGAGAAAACCCAGAAAAATCAACGCGGTAGTCGCAGCTCGTCAATTGATTAAAATTTTTAGATTTCCTGAACTTTCGTGTATTTCATATTGCCATCAATGATTTTAGAAAGTGAATATAAGGTACATGTTATCCAATTATATATTTTGGTGTAAATTATTGTTTATAATCTAAGCCTATCAATTCCTAAAACCACAGTTCAGACAAAGTCTACTCGTACATAAACACGTCGAAAAGAGAATTTTGAACAGAAATCACAAATCACAAAAAAGTTCCATGAGCTGCCAAAATTCAAAAAAAAAATCATAAATTAGGTTTGTCCAGGTAATGAGAAGGTTTAGAATTTATTGAAAAAAATAAAAGAATTTGAAATAGACAAATAACCACAAAGATATAACATAAACCAGGTGGTGCTAACTACGTAAATCTGACCTTAAATAACGACATTGCAATTACTAGAATTTTAGTCATAAATAATTATATGAAATAACACAATTCGCTGCAGAATTATACTCTTTGATATAAGACATTAAAGCAATTTGTCTTTTCTTCCTTTTAATCAACAGATTTAAACTACCTCCGGCCAAACAGCAACTTTGTTCATCTTTAAGAGAGAATTCAAGAGATAATCAAAAGCGTTATATAAAGCCCTTTCCCTGACACTAAGCTATCAGAGATGAAATACACTAACAACTTTTCTCTCTGCGTTTTCGAATACTTTCTACCTTAGATATCTTCTGAGGTATCTCCGAGTGCTATTAACCATGGCCATTTGGGTACCTTTTGATGGGTTTGACATGGTGACAGGGTTGTTGGGATAGGATCTTGGGGACAGGATTGGTGGGATAGGGTCTTGGGGACAGGGTTGTTGGGGTAGGATCTTGAAACACAGTTGTTGGGGCGGCAGGATCTTGGGGACATGGTTGTTGGGGTAGGATCTTGGCGACAGGATTGTTGGGGTAGGATCTTGGCGACAGGATTGTTGGGGTAGGATCTTGGGGATTGGGTTGTTTGGGATAGGATCTTGGGGACAGGGCTGTTGGGGTAGGATCTTGGCGACAGAGTTGTTGGGATAGGATCTTGGGGACAGGGTTGTTGGGGCAGGAGCTTGGGGACAGGGTTGTTGGGATAGGATCTTGGGGACAGAGTTGTTGGGATAGGATATTGGGGACAGGGTTGTTGGGATAGGATCTTGGGGACAGGGTTGTTGGGATAGGATCTTGGGACAGGGTTGTTGGGATAGGATCTTGGGACAGGGTTGTTGGGATAGGATATTGGGGACAGGGTTGCTGGGAAAGAATTTTGTGGACATGGTTGTTGGGAAAGGATTTTGTAGACATGGTTGTTGGGATAGGGTCTTGGGGACAGGGTTGTTGGGATAGGGTTTTGGGGACAGGGTTGTTGGGATAGGATCTTGTGGACATGGTTGTTGGGATAGGGTCTGCGGGACAGGGTTGTTGGGGAAAAAAATTGTGGACATGGTTGTTGAGAAAGGATTTTGTGGATATGGTTGTTGGGAAAGGATTTTGTGGACATGGCTGTTGGGATAGGATCTTGAGGACATGGTTGTTAGGAAAAGATTGTGTGGACATGGTTGTTGAGAAAGGATTTTGTGGACATGGTTGTTGGGATAGGATCGTGATGACATGGTTTTTGGGAAAGAATCTTGTGGACATGGTTGTTGGGAAAGAATTTTGTGGATATGGTTGTTGGGATAGGATTTTGAGGACATGGTTGTTGGGAAAGGATTTTGTGAACATGGTTGTTGGGAAAAGATTTTGTGGACATGATTGTTGGGAAAGGATTTTGTGGACATGGTTGTTGGGAAAGAATTTATGAACATAGTTATGGGGACAGAATCTTGAGGACAGTGTTGTAGTGGACAGGGTTTGGGGAGAGGTTGTTGACTGTACCATGTTGAAGGCAAACATTATGTTCTAATATTTGAAATTGTCATCGCCTAAAGCAAATGACAGACTATAGCATATGACGGATATTTTACCAAACGCTGTGTAAGGGGTGTGTTGTGTAACATGTTAGATATTGACTTTGGAAGAACAAATATGTGCGAACTTGTGGTAGAAAGGCTTCAAATTAAACTTCGGCCGTCCTCAGACTAGACATAAGGCGCTCTAAAGACTGTAGATGACATGTTGGCAGTGTTCAGACTTTTATTGTCAAAATGTGCTTATTGCATTTTCTTCAGAACTTTAGGAAGCAAGGCCGGTAAACTTTAAATGATAACAGAATGCATTTTCACCCATGAACCAAAGCTGTCTGATTCATATTCAAGTTGTATCCTTTATACGCCATACGAATGGAAGCGTCAATAAGCTGAAACAACCAACCATCATTCATACGCCACCTTTCAAGTTTGCATTTGTATACTGTATATTTGACAGGTTAAACCACATTTGACTGTATATTGTTGTGAAATCGAAAACAGTTTTGAACTCAAATAATTTAGGAAAAAATGTTGACAGGTCGTGCCATTTTAATAATGTCAACTTTAACAATATTTCAGTGGATAATGACTGAAAATATGTGAAGTGAAAAAAATATTCCACTTATATGGCGGCGTTCACAGGTTTGATGGGAGAGAAAAATGGGTTCTTTGCAAACAATCGACAAGCACCTTGCCACTCATTCCCACAGGCAGAAATATTTCAATTATATTTTGTCGGAGTGGAATTCGATCCCTCAACCCCTCGATGGAAGACCTGGGCCAGACAGAGAGACTTTTACACTGGTGACTGTGCTACCGAGGCAATCAGTGAAGAGGCAATAAATTGAAGACAGTATATCGATTGATACTTTCTGTATTGTCCATTATTCTTTAGTGATGAATGTCTTGTTCAAGGGGTCAAAAAGATTTCTACTCGGACAATGGAATTACAAATGATGATGCCATCAACTTTCGCTGGATGTAAAGACAATTGAAATATTGAATGTAATTTGAAGTTTGTTACGACGCTGATGTATAACCATACATCACAAGCTGGTATCGAAACTTAAAGTTGGTTTGAGTTTGAAAATTAAGATTGGTTTTGTTAAAGCAAAATGAGGTAGCGCTTTTTTCTATTATTACCGTAGCGTACAAAAGTAGTAGAAGTATCAAAATTGCTTCCAAAACTGTGTGTCCATTCTTAGAAATATACATTTTTAAATCAATGATTTTTTTTTAATGAACTTCCAATGTCTATTTCCATGATGACTCAATTTTTGGGGCATTTATTAGCCCGAAGATAGTCTTATAATTTTTTAAAGAATTTAGCCCTTACGAAATTGACGTGCATTGAGTTATATATTTGTATATTACGTGGGCACATTAAACATACATTTTGATCCATATTTAAGTTTCCGTGAAAACAGGGAAACAAGGAAGTGAAAGATTTATTAGAAGTCAAACATGGGCCAAAGTTTAAGTTTAGCACAATACTGGAGTTTAATGATGTTTTTTATACGATGTCCTTAAGGCATAAAAGCAATTTGTCTCTTCTACCCGTTAATCAACCCACCTTATTCGAAAAATGACTCTTTTATACTGCCTCAGGCTAAACAGTAACATTGTTAACCTTTTGGAGACCATATGGAATTCCAGTGAGAATCAAACACCCTTTCCCTGTCAAAAAGCTACTCAAGATGACTTTGAACATCTTACAGTTTTCGTCACTAACTTAGTAGTTTGTCTGATGATGTGGTTTTGCTGTTACATCTTACAAGATTAGGTAGTGTACGCTAGAAAACATTGCTTTATTTTGAGTTGATCTCGCTGGTGTACTATACAGAGTACTTATTTTAGGTATAACCATTCCATTTATGGTCATCGTTTTAAAGCCTGATTAAGGGGTTATTATACTTGTCTCTAACACCCCCACCTATTATCCATTCATAGGAGGAAAATGCAAGAAAAACAGCAAGCAATAATTTGAAGTCTTGCTACCACAAAACGAACACGGTATATAATGCAATAGTTTGTGTGGGATACAGAGATAAAAGCTCTGAAATTATCAATGGTAATTTGCAACACATTGCTAGAATTCACACGACTGGTCTGTATGTCTATTTCTGTTACCAGACAAGGAACATATCGAATACTACATAATATTTTCCAGATCTTCAAATAACAAAACAATACTTCACATAATTCATTCATTGATTGGTCGATCCTAACACACACGCAGGATTCTTTTGCTAATATAGAAGCGTTGCGGGGTTTAGTTGGGAAAGAAACCGGGCTCATTGTCCAGAAAACACCCTGGGCTTTGCTGAGTACCTGACATCTTGTCCACATAGTGCGACGGAATAAAACAAAAATCGCAAACATTTATCAGTTTTCTTTGGGCTGATTGGTTAATTATACACAAGGAAAAAAGTTAAGCACCCCATGCTGAAGTTAATTATTATAAATCTGCATTAATGTTAACTGTAATGCCAGTTATGATGATGATAAGAATGATATTCTGTTGAACGATTGTGCTAATTCATGTGTGACAGTAACGCCAAAGCTGCATTTAATGCGACATGAGATGTTTTTTCGTGCAATTACGCAAATTCAGTATGCTTCCCCTTAAATGTTTTGTACTTAAGGTCGGTTTTGTGCAATGCGGAGTCATTTTCTGTGAACATGGCACGAAAGAGGATATCACAAAAATGGAAAATTGTCGGTATGCAATCCGCAGGGATGTCGTACAAAGCAATCGAGCGTCAATTAGGCTACCATTATACAGTAATTAGTTGATTGGTGAGAAAACACGGTGAAACTGGTGCTGTGAAGGACCGACCACGCTCGGGTCGACCACCTGTAACACCAAAACGTGAAGATAGGGCACTGATCCGACTGGTACGACGTCATTTATTTGCATCAAGTCCATCTTTGAAGCGGCAATGGCTACCCAACCGACGTCTGTGCAAAAGCACCATGAAAAACCGATTGAAATCTGCAGGCCTGAGGACAAGGAGAGTCATCAAACGCCCCCTAATGCCAGATCGCCATCAACGGATACGTTTGGCTTGGTGTTTAGCACAACGAGATTGGAATTTGAGGACCTGGCGAAAAATCCATTGGTCGGACGAAAGTCGTTTCTTGCTCAACGTCATGGATGGGCGAACGAAGGTTTAGGGACACAAAAACACAGTGTACACACCCAAGAACATCCATCCATATGTTCCCTATGGAGGGGCCTCTGTAATGGTTTGGGGGTGCATCTCTCACGACTGCAAACTGGACTCCAATGTTGAGGAAACCTCATAGGTGACAGGTACATTCGGGAGGTCCTGCAACCAGTTGTCTTGCCTTAATTTGAGAATCACCCATTAGGCTCAAGGCCTGTGTACATGACAACGCCAGACCTAATCGTTCCCGGGCAGTAATAGCCTACCTCCAAAACGAAGCTTGAACAACTCCGTGAGTCCGGATTTGAATTCTTTAGAGCACATTGGGGATAGGATGGGCAGAAACATTTAAGCCCTAGAGCCCCCTGTACAAAATCTGCAGGAATTGGAAGCCACATCACATCGTTAATGGCGGCAGTTACCCTTTCAACAGATCCGACGTCTCACTGGAGGGATGAGACGCAGGTTGGAGGCTGTAAATCGGCCTAATGGAGGCTATACGCGCTATTGACCATCTGCTCTAGGGATGAGTTGACAACTTTAGGAAAAATTTAATTGAAAGAGAATCAGCTAAATATTCGACATTTGAGAGTACAAAATGAGACCTTCCTGGTGATACCAAGCTTAGGTATGTCCGTTAAGGTAGTTTTAATAAACATTAAACCCCATAAAATAAACTCATGTGTCCCGGCCACTTGAATTTTGTCCGTTATTAGCACACATCTACATGTAACTGGCTCTATCGATGTTTCTTTTTATTCCAACGTCAATCCTTTGCTTTTCTAAGGTACTTCAAACGCTCAACGTCTTCTGACAATCGGAATTCATGAAGAAAGTTCGAATTTTTGGCCGCTTATGCCGCTTTAAGGTCTACGTGTATTTGGTACTCCGTAACCTCCTAATCAGATATTGCATAGGCTTTTAAACACAACAATTGCGTCTTGTAATTGGAGACATTAGGACGGAATTTTGTTAGACGGCCTTGAGGTGGAAGAAGCTATCATTATGGCTCTCGTCTGAAGCCTACATTCAATCCATGGTGTATTATACATGTTACATCTACACTTGTACCATTCGCAGTTTTGAAGAGGTTTAGAAAAAAGTAAATTGACAAAAATAAAATCAAAGAATGAGGTAGTGAAATGAAAATTTTAACTTTGGAACGAACTTACTGAGCCCTATGGCAGAAAAGTTGATTGAATACGTCCAACATTGGAAAGCAATTGAATTGGACTTTGACAGAGGTCTCCTATGTGCCATTTTATTAGTGCGCTCATATCCAGTAGTCTTCACTCTAGGGACTGACAAACGATCCTGTCAAAGAGTATAATTGACAACAAGAAGCTTCAAATTGCATCTCGCTTTTCCATTATCCTAAGATCAGAGAGAAGTCCATGTCAGCATTATTTGTAATTTCATTGTATCCAAGTAGAAATCTCTCTGACCTGTTCTAACAGACATTCATCATTGAAATCTAATCTCCAATAGATGGTATCGCTCGCCATGCTTTTGCGTTCTGTATTGTTTACTCTTTCATTAAGCTTTATAGCTAGCGACTGGCTGATTTGAAACTAGTTTTAAATGGTTTCAAAACCAGATGCAATTTTCTCTGGTTATTAGTAGTCAGTTTTTAGCTAAGTAACCTTTTACTCACCTATCCAATACAGAAGAATTCTAGATATGCATTGAAGATCAAACCGGGAATTGTATTCCTCAAGGATGCTTGACAAAATGTATCGATTTGGAGACCAATGAAAGCATCTCTTGAAAAACAGTTTGTAGTGAGTAAACAAAGATAAATTAATTAGCATTAAATCATGATAAAAGATGCATCTGTTTAGTACTTAATATATATATTTAAGAACACTAAAAAACACGGGCACAGGGAAAATCTTCTTGTCTAAAATAAGCCTGAAGACAACGTTTATTATTTAAACTATTTAGATATTTAGACTTCAAATGAAAGTATAACTTTCGTGGATCATGAGTAAAAGAACTGAAAAAAAAACGGCGTCATTTTCTCAAAAGACTAAATTTTGTTTGCCAGTTTCAAAATAAATAACGATTCCTTAAACAATTTATATGTCGTTTTGGTTTTAAATGTACAGATATATATCTTGTACTCTGAAAAAAAAGATACATTGATCTTTTTTGTTGCATCTTGTACTCTCAATACGGTACCTTGGTCTTTTTTGTTGCACGCTATTTTTTTATAAACAGCTAACGTAAAAGCTTTTTATACGGGTGTTGTCTTCATTGCATTTTATCTTGACCATTTTGAGAAAGAATCACCCCTTATTTGTTTTTGTTTTCTGTAGCAAATGCAACATGGCATAGCATAATGATTTGTGGAATCAACTGGTTCAATAGTACCGGTATTTTGAATTGCTTTTTGACTTGGTCCTGACAATCAATAATCTGTAAAAAGGACCATTCCCATCAACTATTCAACACAGAGCAATATGCTAAAGATAAATACCATGTTGGCTGTCTATTGAAGATCAAACTTTAACCCGGAAATTAAGTCCGTGAAGGATGTTTAACTTATATAATGTCTGCCGGAACAACCCATCGACTAGGGGGCCAATATGAACATCTCCAGGAAAGGTTCTTCTAAGATCACATCGACAAGAACGATGATAAATCCTCCTGAAAAATCGATATATATATTAGTATTGAGAGTTTGAAGAACACTGGGGTGACAATATAGGCTGATTGACATATAACTATGATGGAAAACGATCATATCAAATATTTCACATGCTTAAAAGGTCAATAACATGTTATGGGCTAGATTTTAGAAAAAGGTATGCCTCTTAATAAATGTGTGATTTTATACACGGATGGATGTATTCAATGTTATATATTGTTTCGTTCTTCATTTTCGCTTGTTAAATATTGACGTTATTGCAAGATGTCTATACTCCTGTTAGATTTCCGTGGAACCTTTTAAAGAAAGCTATTTTCCCATTTACATGTGTTGGTCTGTTATGGTCTTTATGTAGATTTTACGCCCGTTGAGTTATACAAGTACAACCACAAGGTCAACACGTATGACATTTAGCTTGAGGTGGTATAAAGAACTCAGTATTAGAATAAGGTGTGATGATTACTGACAGAAGGAGACAAATTGCTTTTATGCCTTGAGGATGTCTTGTAATAAAGAGGATAAATTCTAGAACACGCCTTGATAACATTTGGATTCTAGCACCAACGATATAATTTGAAAGTTCTTCTACATTTTAATGAGAAATAATTATGGCATCACCACGAAGGACGATTTTGTGAATAATACGGGCTTTCGACACCATTCGACATTTCATTACCGACATAGATTTATAGCTATAATATTCGGTTACGTCAACAAGGGACAATATGAACTCCCACCCCCGACCATTATCTTTATTGCATCAAGCGAAAATCGATGTCATCAACATTTGCAATCTGATTCTATCAGAGCAGAAAATCTGTTTGACTTCCAATACTGTAGACTAATCTTCAATATAGAGTAAAGGTAATAATGACGTAATAACGGTGATAATGAAGCAGGGGAAAGAAGACGAGATGACCTAACTGAAATATAATCAGCAAGAATGTGCTTATAGACTGTGTGTTGTGGACATCATCAACCATTGAACCCTTGAATGATTAGCCTATAAATATTCACCTTAGTCAATCGTCAGCTAAATTAAGTGTGAGCATATGCCAGTAGAAAATGAAGACATTATATTGACAGTTATATTGACAAATAAATGCTGACATTCGCTTGATCTAAAGATAATGAAAAACTGAAATACACTTTGAAGGGTTATGCTGTCAGTTATATTATTTACAGGTTCATTTGTCATTTGTATTCTGTGATATGAACTAAAAGTCTGACATAAAGTTTATTATTATTCTGCGTCAGAATATTCCATTGATGTCCTGAAGTAGCCATTCAGGAACCACCGATTAAAACATCGTATTTAATAAACAAAGGATTAAGGTTTATAATTAGAATAAACTTTTAGATGAACAGTTTTTAAATTTGTTATTGGAATTACCGGACCAAATAGTCTCAGTCGTATTTAACTGGTTTGATAATGATACGTTCTTCTGTTGCTACTTTTCAATCAAGATAAAAGTCGACTGAGATGTTTTCAGATCATTTATCATCGTCAGCTCACTGGCTGGTACTAATAGTGTCCATGACAATTTTTAATCGCGAGTTTGTGATTTAACTCTCAGAGAGTCGAATAGTTTTAACAAAAAGTCTACAAGCAAAACTATTTAATTACAGAAAAGCGGTGGAAATGGAAGTCTTTCCTTATGTAATCAAACAAGGAGAAGGCGTTAGGTCTAATTTTTACATTTTGCTGTGAACTTAGTTGCATGGCCTCCCGGTGGTGGAAAATCAAATAGCCTGTTCTCTCCACCAATCAATACGCAGTGTTCTAATAATGGTTTGGGCGAACACCTCAGGCCAAACGGCAACCTTATTAACCTATAGGAAACTCTATATAACTTTCAGTCACATGAGTGGAAAACCTGGTTCAAAATCTGAAAAAGTTTTGGTTTTCGATTGAAGTTACAAAAATTTAAGAATAGAAACGATGAACGCTTTAGATGCATACAGAAAAGGCCATTGGCATATTCGTTAAAGATAATTTCATCCACTCATCTAAAATATTTCGATAGTAATCCACTCGCCTTGTCAACTTTAAAGCGTTTTTTTATGTTACACTATGTTAAAGTGGCATGAGCTGTCAAAATTCGCAGTTTTTTCATAACTTCTGATCATCACGACAGTAAGAGGCTTTAAAGGCTATCGAAAAACTAAATGATTGGCGTTGGAATGAGAAAAATCCATACAGTATGTGGCCTGTATGAACCGAAAACGTGTTCAAAAGTAAACAAAATTTAAATAACCGGGACGACCATTCATTCATTCTAAGCCAAGGTTAGTTCAAAACAGTACTTTATCGTACATTTTCGAGACTAGAAGCATTAAAAAGCTTCTGAATTCTACCTCTTGAGAAAAATAGCCAATAATTTCAGCATTTTGTTTTAACGTCAAAATATCAACATTTTGGCAGCTCATGCCCCTTTAAATACAATTGTCAGAAAAATATCCACTTCGGATTAATTGATTGGTTGATGTTTTACGCCGCACTAAAGATTATTTCACTCATACGGCGGTCTTGCCAGGTTTGTTTTGGGAAGAAACTGGGTTCATTGACCAGAGGAAAGAACGACCTTCGGCGAGTGCCTGCCAACTCTTCCACATACAACGATTGATAGGAAAATCCACTTTTCTATACTTAGCGCCATTAAAAACGCACTGTTGAATTTTATGTTTCTACCCCAATAAGGCTATTGGCCATTTACGTTTTGTTGTTTATTGGTAGTTCGAGTTGAGTTGCAATAACTGGATAACCTGTGGTGTTCCCGACGCGCCTGTCGTGAACATTACGAAACATTTCCTAATAACGTCCAGAGTGTTTCACCGTCACTGAGAACAGCTTTCAGGGCTCATTTGTCGTGGGTTCAACACTTCACACGAAGCTCAGCATAAAGACAAGAAAACGTTACCATGCCCCGACTTACGACACAACAAAGGGAACGTGCCATTGGCATGTTACAGGCGGCTCCCAGTTGTGCCGCCGTATGACGTCACATGCAGTGTCATCCCTCCACAATTAGTCGCCTCAGAATCAGGGAACATGAAACTGGCAATGTTGCCGACCGACCACGCCCTGGTCAGCCAAGAGTCACTACAGCCCGCCAGGATCGGTACATCGGTTTGTTGCACACACGTGACCGATTGCGCACCGCGATACAGACTGCTCGTGAGACAGTGGGAATTGGAAGGCCCAGGGTAAGCCTCAGCACCATCCGACGCCGTCTCCAACAGATACAGATGCATGCACGCATCCCCTACCGAGGGCCCATATTGACACCCGCCGCACGATTGGCTCGAAATCGTCAGAGATGGCGTATCAATGATTGGAACTCTGTCCTTTTCTCTGACGAGTCTCGTATCTGTTTGATCGTCCTGACCGACGTCAACGTGTGTGGCGCAGACGTGGTGAACGTTTCGCAAATGCATGTGTGAGGGAAGGAAATCGCTGGGGTGGATGTAGTGTTATGGTGTGGGGAGGCATCACTTCTCGCAGACGAACTCCCCTTGTCATTGTTGATGGCAGCCTGATTGCTCAGGGTTACGTGGATAACATCCTTCGACCTGTGCTGCTTCCATTCCTCCAAGCCAATGCTGGCGTCACGACGTTTCAGCAAGACAATGCGCGCCCACACTCTGAGACTTCTTGCAACAGAATAATCTGAACATCATGGAATGGCCAGCTTACTCCCCTGATCTATCGCCCATAGAGCACTTGTGGGATCAGCTTAAGAATGCCGTTGCACAACGTCAACCCAGGCCACGCAACCGACGTGAATTGATACAGGTAGAGCAGGAAGAGTGGGACCGGATCCCACAGCACAGAATAGCCACACTCAGGTCCTTGCGTCGCAGATGTACTGCTTGCGTTGATGCCGAGGTGGACATATCCATTATCGAATGATGACACCTTCAATTTCTGTATCAACGATTTATTTGAAAGGAAAACAAGTCACCATGGTTTCACATATTGTCAATTCTTTTTCTTCAATTGAAAAGTACTTACAATATTTTACACTTTACATTTCTCAAAATATTTTACATTCTTTGGGTCGTGCGTTTTTAATGGCGCTAAGTATATATGGTATTCTGTCCGAGTTGGTTTGATAAATTTGAGACAGTAAATTCAAAACAAAAAGATCTGAAAAAGGGTGTATTCGACATAAAACTTGCGCGGTTTCTGATTGATGTTGATATTTGGATTTCATTCCTTGGTATGCCTTCACACCACCATTTAAAAATTTTTAGTAACTGTACATTTTTACGTGTCCTTTGCTTAATTTGGGTGATTTAACTAGCAGTAAGCTCGTATTTATAATTCACTTTCTTCACAAATGCCAGAAAGGCTACGGCGGCGAGTGCGCCTTTAAGCATCATCACGCTGTATATCTATAGAAAAAACACCTGTAACTAAGGCTTGTAATATCTGTCGCGGTGTCTCTCTTAAATTGTTAGGATTTCAAAGGCAGGTCATCTGTAGAGCCAAATGATTTCATTCACTTATTTTGGTTTCTGTTAAACTTCTTTATGAATGTAGATTTGATTACAATTAGAAATGATTAATACCTTGTCAGTTTTAAATCTATAAAGAGGAAGTACGCTTTTGACACCACAATGGAACACGATGCCTATTAATTTTTCATTATATTTTAGCTACATTTTTAAAAGCTGTAGGCTAAGAGCAATATATTATTTTCTCACACTACACCCCCCATAATTTCACTCCCAGGCAGTGTGTTATTTTTTGCATAATCAACGTGTGAAATTATGGCCCAAGTAACGCTATGACCTCACGAAAGATCTGTCAAAACTGACGTCACAAATGAATTACGTCATCGGTCATTATGACGTTAAGCTCAAGCGTCCAGGGGCCGGTTGTTCAAAAGTGTATTAAAACTTAATACTAGTCTCAAATCAGTAAACCAGGTTTAAAACTGGTATCAAAATTTAAGCCAGTTGTTCAAAAGTGTATTAAAGTTAGACTGGTTTTAAGACTAGTATTAACTTTGATACAGGTCAAAGACCGGGCTCAACTATTTGAGACTGGTATCAGCAGAGACGCCATATTCATTGGTAATAACAAAACAACAACATCACATCACTGAGATTCATTTATTTTTACCTGACATGGCACACAGGCTGCATCTATTCGGTTTAACGACGTTAGGAAGAAGGAAAGAGCGCCAGTACAGACACAGGGAAAGTCCTCTCAACAGTCTCACTGATAATGAATTGAGAGCAAGGTATAGGTTTGGTGCGGACGCCATTCAATTCATCGTAAATATTGTACGGGAAGATGTTGACAGTCCCACTAAGCGTAGTCATGCGCTTGACATAGAAACCAAAGTCCTGATAGCCCTGAGATACTATGCCACTGGTAATTTCCAACAAGTAATAGGAGATACATTCGGCGTAGACAAGTCCGTCGTATCGAGAGTAATACACTCTGTCTCTGTGTCACTCAGCCAAAAACTTAACCAATTTGTCCACTTTCCTCGGTCTCACAGCGTAACGAAAGAAGGTTTTTTCTCTAAAGCTGGATTTCCCAACGTGATCGGCTGCATTGACGGAACCCATGTCAGAATACTCGCACCCCACGCGAACGAGAACGACTTCGTCAATAGGAAGGGGTTTCACTCCATCAACGTCCAGGCTGTCTGTGACCATGAAAGTAAGCAACTTCATATATATATAAAAAAGTATTCCAATGATCTATGCTTCCGTATAGTTAAGCAACTTTGAACACGTTGTCACGTACACCACATGTTATGATGATCATAGTCAAAAACTTTCATAACCTGGCGCCACTTGTCTTACATGTGACTTAAGGAGGGGAAATAACTGAGGCGATTTTCTTCGCATTCTATTTATAGCACTGCTATCTATTTTTAGTATTCCAGTAAGCTTACATTCCAGAGAATTACATTTTAAAGCCCTTAGTTTTTCTCAAAGTTTTTTAAACATCTTTGTTTGTGTCTGATCAACTATATAACGATAAGCTATGAATCATTCCCAAAGTTAAAATATTTTAAATCATTGTATTAAGATTAAATGTAGGCTTATCACAATCGTTATTATAAATTATTTAAATTATAATTATATTATGCAGGTAGTGTATTTTGAATATTTGAATGGGAAAAAGAAATTATGTGGTCTGTTACAGAAAATAGAGAATAAAGGCAGATCTTTTTGGTATACCAAGAAAATTTCATTGAATCAATAGGCCTATTTTATTAAAAAGCCCATTTCTGCACATAAATGAGGCATCAGGCCTACATAAAGATCATATACTTGTTGGCTTGTATTTCTGAGGAAAAAGGGAAATGCCATTTTGTATTACTAGTAATTAAATTCTTTCTTTTTCACAGACCGACTGTTGAATATTGTGGCACGGTGGCCAGGATCAACACACGACAGCAGGATTTTTAGAGAATCGGCCATTGGGAATGAACTGGAGAGATTTCAAGGGGGAGGGTTTTTACTGGGAGATTCAGGATATGCTTGCCGACCATTTCTTTTAACACCGTATCATCAACCTCAGTCCAGATCACAGGAAAAATATAACACTGCTCACAAAAAAACTCGCTCAATTATTGAAAGAACATTTGGCATTTGGAAAAGACGTTTTCACCTCCTTCATACTGAAGTTCGACTTTCCCCTGAAAGAGTATGCCTTGCTATTGCAGCTTGTGCTGTCCTTCATAATATAGCCATTTTATTTAAAGAACCGAACATTGAAGGAGAGGATCCAGACCAGGATAATAATAACAATGAAGAGTTTTCTGGTATTGAAGATGGCAAGGGTATGCGGAATTTTGTATCTCAGACCTATTTTTCTTAAAGGGGCATGAGCTGCCAAAATGTTGATATTTTGACGTTAAAACAATATGTTGAAATTATTTGATATTTTTCTCAAGACGTATAATTCAGAAACTTTTTATTGCTTCTAGTCTCAAAAATGTACGATAAAGTGCTGTTTTTAACTAACTTTGGCTTAGAATGAATGAATGGTCGTCCCGGTTATTTAAATTTTGTTTACATTTCGAACACGTTTTCCGTTCGTACAGGCCACATACTGTAAGGATTTTCCTCATTCCAACGCCAATCTTTTAGTTTTTTGATGGCCTTCAAAGTCTTTTACTGTCTTGATGATCAGAAAAGTGAGAATTTTGGCAGCTCATGCCACTTTAACTATTGCAAGCTAATATTACCTTATTACAATAGGCCAATTGGTTGAAACAAATAAAATTGTACTATCCCTATCTAGAAGTATTTGAAATCATATCATTAAGTCACGTAACATATTTGCCAATATCTAATTGTATGTCTGTAAGGGGGTGGACAGGGTACCAATAAAATATTTAATGTTTTCTCTCAGCTTAACTTAAAGGGGCATGAGCTGCCAAAATGTTGATATTTTGACGTAAACACAGAATGTTGAAATTATCGGCTATTTTTCTCAAGACGTATAATTCAGAAGCTTTTTAGTGCTTCTAGTCTCGAAAATGTACGATAAAGTATTGTTTTGAACTAACTTTGGCTTAGAATGAATGAATGGTCGTCCCGGTTATTTAAATTTTGCTACTTTTCGAACACGTTTTCGGTTCGTACAGGGCACATACTGTATGGATTTTCCTCATTCCAACGCCAATCATTTAGTTTTTCGATGGCCTTCAAAGCCTCTTACTGTCGTGACGATCAGAAATTATGAAAAAAGTGGGAATTTCGGCAGCTCATGCCACTTTAAAAGAAAAGCCAGTGTCCAATTGGGCTAAAGGCGTAACCCGTAATTGTCATTTAACCATAAAATATGTAATATATAAAGAAAGACGATCAGATTTAATGTATATTAAATAAATGTTGTATTTCAGTTAACAAGATTTTTTCCCTAAATAGCCATACATCTAACAATGCAGCATTTAAATTAATATACAATGAGGATACTTGGCAACAAATAAATATCACAACAATGTTTGTTTTAGACTTGCCTTTCATTTAATTTACATCATTAAATCAATATAACAGAATAATAATATTTTATATATAGGTACATACATGTAGTTAATAGTTCATTGTATTATTATACAATTTATCTATAAGCATACAAGTATACCAACAATAGAATTAAAACTATTTAATTTGTACATTTGAGGTGCTCTTGAAAAACAATTTTATAAAGGTATGGAAAGCCAAATTTACAAATATGTATAACATATTTACAAGCAAAACTATATCTCATTGATAAAATTTGTTTAAATTATACAACATCAAGTTACTTTATCAAGATTTTTAATTAATAGTGCCTTGTCTCCACAAGACAAATATTCTATAGTTCAAGTTAGATATATTAGACTACAGTGTTTGGAAAAATAAAGACAACAAAATAAGATAATTTTGTCTGGTATTTTAGGAACAGATAAATATTTTTCCTAGTCAAGAAGACTATTTTAAAAAAATATTCCATTCTGAGTGCCATTCCATTTCCCAAATTAATATAAAGGTGAGTATAATGTATTACACTGTGGTTCATAGATAGAACATGTCTTAGTATGATTAGCAGTAAAACAAACAGGCATACTCAATGCCAACTACATGTATTCTTGGATGATAAAAGCACATTAGGAGAAGTTTTAACAGATAAAGTGGATAAATTCTAAGTTCACTTAAATACATGTAGTACAGGTTAAAGGGGCATGAGCTGCCAAAATGTTGATATTTTGACGTAAACACAGAATGTTGAAATTATCGGCTATTTTTCTCAAGACGTATAATTCTGAAGCTTTTTAGTGCTTCTAGTCTCGAAAATGTACGATAAAGTATTGTTTTGAACTAACTTTGGCTTAGAATGAATGAATGGTCGTCCCGGTTATTTAAATTTTGCTACTTTTCGAACACGTTTTCGGTTCGTACAGGGCACATACTGTATGGATTTTCCTCATTCCAACTCCAATCATTTAGTTTTTCGATGGCCTTCAAAGCCTCTTACTGTCGTGACGATCAGAAATTATGAAAAAAGTGGGAATTTCGGCAGCTCATGCCACTTTAACATACAATTCCAAAAATATAGGCCCTGTGGCAAAGTTAATTATCAACAATGTGTTTGAATATCCCGTAAAAGTTCTATCATATATTCTGGTATCATTTAATAACAGTATCTAACATCTTGTAATTATTAGATTGTACTGTAACATAGCCCCTATGTATGGGATGAAATGTCAGTCGGCCTACCACTGTAGAAGATATCGAGAATACACAATAGAATAAGTTTTTAATATTGATAAAATAATCCAATATCAATAAGCTTAAGTTTGGATAAAAATCTAATAAATATAGATTTGTTCTTTGGCTATAAAATGTTGTTTATTTGTGTTTTTCTTTAATAGACAAAATACTGCTTGAAAATATATTTGAAAAAGAGGAGATAAACTATTCAGCAACTAGATTCCTCATTAGCTATGGAGAAAAGTACAATATACATTTTTTTTAGGAAGTACAGTGTATATAATAGCCTACCCTATTCAGTCAAAATTTATAAAACATATAGATTATTGTAAGGTAAAATTCCCTAACACAAGTATATTCAATCAAGTTTAGAGAAATTGTAAATAATACTGCTACATGTATCATATCCTTCATCAATAACCTTCATGGATGTAAAAGATAGAATGATATATATGTTTGTCTCCGTTCAGCATTTGCTTCTTGAAACAGAATTTTTAAACTTCGATATTTTGTTGAAGAACTGTAAATGTAGGAATTTACTTAAAGGAAGTAATAAGAACCCTGTTATATTAATTTTTCATAGAGCACTTCTTATGGCTCTTATCTGCTTATGACTCAATGACAATGGGTATATTATTCTATTATTTTGATCTTTTGAAATAAAAGGTCAGACTTTTCCTGACAATATGAATTAATGAAAAAATCTATATTTTGACTGCTTATTAAATTTTATTTATTTTGAAATGTATAGGAAGTTATTTTTGTACTTAAATTTAATAAATATGTGTTCTATTCTTCATCTAGTTTTCTTTTTAATAATTTAATTTCTAATTTGAGTTTTATTTCTTCTAGCTTTAAATTGATTGATTGTTGTTGGTTTTTCTCCTTTTCACTCTCCAACACTTCATACTGAAGGTTATGTAGCCTATATCCTGAATTTTGATTCTTTTATTTCTACATGTACTTAAGTTGATAATATTATTAGTATCGGGAATAGATATTGATAAGGGGGCTGTCATATTGTCTTTATTACTATTATCAGGATTATTAGGTATTTCAGCTATCATATTAGAAATAGGCTTGAGTGTAGGCCTATGTATAGAGGTGGACGTACTGGCTACATTGGAAGTGGGGTGATTTAAAGCTTCTAACTGGCTAGAAACAGACGAATCCTCTAATTGATTCTCTAAATTTCCTAAGAGAATGGACAAATCTGTGGCACTACTCCCCTCACCACTGTCATCACAACCGTCTTGATCTTCTACTTCCAGTAGTACATCTACCTCAGTGCCCTCTGTCATCACCAACCCTATGAAAAAATTATATTTGGCGTCAGACTGAGGCTCTTAATCTAGATGTCATTTAAAACAATTTATTGCTGATGGATTATGTTTAAAATAAGTTTATCATATGAGCGTCTCAAATGGCAAGTTCTTTATATGTCTATACTAAAACTTAAATTTAGGAAAACTTTAATATTATCGAGAAACTCAGCGGCAGGGATGATTGTACTTGTAGGCAGAGCTCGCCACAGCACATGACTGTTTAACGACAGCAGCGGTTGTCGACAGAGCTCGCCACATCACTTGACCTATTTTCGACTTGTGTTGTGAAAGTTATCACCGGCCGGATTTCACTCAGAGACCAAGATAAACTCGCGATAAAAGAAGTTTGGAATTAGCTGAATAATTTTCATTCAAATAGTTTAAAATGCTATGTAAGAAGAGATAAATGTTTAGCAATTTCTTACCAGATAAACTCTCAACTCCATTGAGTCCGCAGAACGCAGGCGAATCGGCGTTGGAGTCCCATATGAGGGAGGAAATATCGGACACCCGGGCGTACTTGATTCACCGCTCAAAGCAGCTCTCAGCGTGCTACGTCGCACTAGATTGGACCCTCAGCATGCTCATAGCGTGCTGAGA
The DNA here is from genome assembly GCA_963971465.1 of Lepidochitona cinerea. Taxonomy (NCBI): domain Eukaryota; kingdom Metazoa; phylum Mollusca; class Polyplacophora; order Chitonida; family Tonicellidae; genus Lepidochitona; species Lepidochitona cinerea. The sequence continues at coordinate 82,331,224 of OZ020551.1, read as the reverse complement.
CTGCTCATAGCCAAAAGGTAGTGTGGCCTCAGCAGCTTGCTTCAGGTCACGTGATCAACCTAGCAACCGACCGCAAAATGCAATTTTGTGTGATACGAGTGTTGACTTTTGATAATTTTTTCACAAAAGAAGTAAAACTTTATTGAAAGTATGACTGATGTATTTCACTGTCTATTATTGAAGCTGTAAGATTTTAAAAAAGAAGTTATTTCATCCACCATTTTAGAACGATTACAGCGCTGAAAGTTCACTTGTTTCGCACCCTGCTGACAGCAACTACCGCTGTGCTGTGAGCACGTCAATCAAGTACGCCCGGGAGGTGGTGGTGCTCCCCCGCCTGTTCTTTTCTGGGCTGCCCGAAATTCCCCGACCTCTTTCTTCGCCCGACTCTGCAGATTCTTCCATTTACGTTTTATTTGGGATAATGTCCGAACTGGTCCTCCGACAGCGATTAACTTCTCCGCCAATTTTTGCCAAAGTTTGTTTTTTTTGGTGTTCGTAACAACGTTGTTGAATTTGGACAAAAATATTCCTTTGTTTTCGGACATAAAGTCCATTATTAAAAAACATTCCTTCTGTGTGAAATTTTCACCTCTTCTTGTGGAAGTATCACTCTCAGCCATAGTTTTTGACATTAGGGCGGAAGTGGTGTATTTGATAGAAATTATGGGATATATTTTTTCTGATACTAGTCTTAAGTTTTAATACCAGTCTCGGTTAATACAGGTTCGATTTTACGTTTGAACAACCGACTCAAACACATGGATCAAGTGAGCCTAGTTCAAGCGATTTAATACTGGTCTTATATTTAATACTGGTTTTAGCTAATACACTTTTGAACAACCGGCCCCAGCAGCATCTCTATACTGAAGGGCATGGGATGCCGTCGTTGATGACGTCATTTCTGGCGTCACAATGCCTTATCGAATCTTTTTTGGACAGCCATTCTTGAAAAAAGAGCGACGTCGCCAAATATTTGTTTAACTAGTGCCGTGTTTTTTTAATAAAACGCTGGATTTTTTGTGTAGTGTGAGAAAAAGATCATCCAACTCGACCAAGTGTGTTCGAGCCAGAGGCTCGTGACTTTGAAAATTAATAGACTCGAGTGATATTCATCGTAACACACTGGATCTCGTTAGATAACCTCTATAAAGCCAAATGTTTCCAGTCAAGTTTTAAGAATTTGTTTTGATGCCAAGCTAAACCTTTCTTTTACCAGATGCCATTCTGTTCAAGGATGGCATTTAAGAGGAGAATTTTCGAGTGTTGGAAAAGTTTGCTCACATACTTTTATATTCTGTTGCTTTGCATTTCCTCCGTCGAGCTTCCCTTTGACATTCTATTAATGGCACCATTTGATTGGTGTGTAAAAAGTTGACTCTACAGATGTGTAAAAAGTTGACTTCCGGTAATCACGGATTGACAAGTCTATAATACTGTTCAATTTGACTAAGCCGTTGTTACAAGATCACCTTGTCTCCAATTATCATGTACTAATAATAATTCCGAAATTCCACCTCAGACCAAGAGTCAACTCTGTTAACCTAGAAAGGACTTAAATAAACGCCAAGATGAAGGAGGGAAAGGGTTGTACAACAAGTAACATATAGAAACTTCCAATCTCTCAGAAGGATAAAAACCTGACCATTTCAGTTCCTTGTCCACGCGACCTACATGTCACGTCACGTAAATATTCTGCAAATTATTGTTCAGTTGATGTCCTCTGAGCACCAATATATTTTAAAATGCTTAAGCAATAGGGTTCTATCTTAGCCACAAATACCATCACGAACAACCATAACCTCATCCAGTGTTACCAAACTGATCAAATCGCAGGTACACGTTACTTTTGTTGACAAAACTGTTCACAGAAATAAATACGAAATGGTTAGAAATGTTCGTGCAAAGAAAAAATATATCCATTATCGAAATGAAAATTATTTTCGTAACTATTTTGGTAATGAATACAATAGATAAAACGCCAAACACAACTGTGAACTTATTATTTTGTCCCGATTAGAATTTTGTTATTATCTGGGTAATCGTTTCCAAAATCAAAAATGTCCATTGTTCATAAAGTATAGGCTGTTGTATGCAAAATCTCACCTCAGAACCAAAATGAAAAAATTGTGGGATCTCTTCTTATCTTTACCAAAGCGCTATTTTTGTAGCTATGGATGCCATCATGTTGTATTCTCTGAACAAAGAGAACAATTGTCAACGTAATTGTGTAAACAAGTATTGTAATCGTCAAATTGTGACTGGTAAAATAGGCACTTGTTTATTACTGAACGGATAGTTCCAAGATTGTCCATAAAGCAGTGAAACTAATTGAAATGCTACAAGCAAGAATTTGCTTATATATGGTGTATTCTGGATATCAATGAGCATTTAACCTTGAGATATTAGCATCTCGATAGTCACCTTAAGTAGTTAATCGTTAGCTAAATTAAGTTTGAACATATGCCAGCAGAACATGAGGACATTATATTGACCGTTACTCTGTCTGTATTGAAGATTACTGATAAGTGATGAATGTCTGCTTGAGCGGGTCAAATAGATTTCTACTCGGACACAATGAGATTACAAATAATGCTGACATCGACTTTCCCTGGATCTGAATATAATGAAACACTGAAATGCAATTTCAAAGGTTTTGCTGACAGTTATAGTCTTTTACAAGTTCATTTGCCATTGTTCCGCGTCAGAATATCACATTTGCCTTGAAAAGAGAATGTTTCAAATTCCAAACGTTTCTGCTAGAACAGATCTTAAGAGATTTGCTTCTTTATCATCTAAGATTAATGAAAATCTGAAATGACATTCGAAGTTTCCTGTTGTCAATTCTTATTCCTCAACACCATAATTTGTCATATTGAGGGGTACAAATAAAGTTTTTGAAAGTACTAAAAAGAGTAGTACTTTTAAGCACATTTATTAGATAGTTATTTTTAAATAAGTAATTATAATTTATAGAAAAAATAGAGTTTCTTTTTAGGATGTGTCGTGCCAGATGGCATTCTTTCATACCAGTTATCAGAAAATTTTTCGTTACTTATAGAATCATAGTCTTACAATTTATTTTCGGCGTCGAGCTATTCATTCTCTTAATGCATAGCCATATTATTTTTGCGTTAAAACACAGTAGTGTAAAAAAAACAGTAGTGTGTTTTGTGGGCTGTAAATGTGGGTTAATGTTCAATTTGACTGACATATTGCCAGAGAAGTTGATACTAGACGGCCTGGTCTCCAATCACCATGTTCAATACTAAGATCCGCCTCAAGCCAAAAGTCAACTTTGTTAACCTAGAGAAGACTATAATAAACAGTCTGATGAAGGAGTGAAAAGCGTGGTACAACGATTGACATTTCCCATCTTTGAGAATGATAAAACAAGACAATGCCAGTTACTTTTCCGTCTGACCTACAAGTTATAGTATTGGGAAATATCATCCATGCAAGGCCTGGGGCCGGGATTATAAAACTTTCTTGAGCACGACTCTGTGCTCAAGAGCCGTTTCTGTGCTCAACTCCAAACTCACACTTCAAAAGTCGGGATTATAAAACTTTGGAGTTCGTTTTTGTGCTCCGCTGAGTACGAAATTCTAAGCAAGCTATCGACCTTGCTCCAAGTTAGACTCAACGTAAAATATCCCTCTAAATAAGTTTTTCTATCGATATTTAGTGAAAAATTGTAGTTTCTTAGTTTATTTGCACCAATTTTGGAAGTGATAAACCCTTAGTTTTACTTATTTCCAAATGTTCGACCTGCCGATGACTTGACAAAATTGCAACAACACCAAAACAAACGTTCATTTTTACCTCCCTTCCTAGAGAGCTCCAATAATTCGTGCTCAACTTGACTGAGATTGCCTTGTTTATATACTCAGTTGAGCACGTTCTCAGAATGTTTTATAATCTCAATCTCTGATCCAAACTCCTGGGAGTATGCTCAAGGAGAGTTGAGCATGGAGTCTGAGTTGAGTACAGCACGTTTTTATAATCCCGGCCCCTGGGGAAAAGGCGACAGAATCTTAGTTAATTCTAGTGAACAAAATCAAAATTTCAGTTGACAAGTCCTTGTAAGCCAAATTCAGAGATGTCCATTTTAATAGTGACATTTGTGACCTAAATTAGTACTTGTTACAAGTATAAAAAAACTAAACCTGGGCGAATATCAATTCATTTTGACCTCTCGTCTCTAAACCCTCTCTTAACCGTACATTTCCTAGACTGTACTGTACAATCATGTATAAAAAAATTAACAAAGAATCAACATTTTGTGATCTATATGTTGAAATACATTGACAAAGGCATTGAAAGTGGTGTAAGCTGCCAAATATAGAGAAAATTTCGCTGAAAAAGAATTAACTAATTGTTCGTTATTTGTATCAAAAAGTATTAAATAGAAAATAAGGGCGTTCTGAAGATACCATATTTGTGGATGTACGTTACAGTTATATGCAACAGAGTCCCCAGAATTTACTCATGCATCGCGGTTATTTGGATTTTGTCCATTATAAGTACATATGTTTGTTTCGTATGGGTCCGTGAGTAGGCTTCTACCTGGATTTTCTTTTGTGTCAACGTCAATCTTTTAGTTTTCCAAGCTGCATGAAACTCATGAAAAAGACCAAATTTTATCAGCTCATGCCACTTGAAGATTTGAATTGTCATTTATATTCACCTTTCCTAAATTAGAGATTCAACAAAATTTTTGCGAGTTAGTTTTCCTACAGCTTCCACAAACTTCTGATAGGAAACGCTTCATCAAGTATATCGATTTTTATCTTTATTGGAAATCATTTTCTAATAAGTTTCCATAAGATAACTTCAAGGATTTGTTATTCCGGAAGAGGCTATAGAACTTAAATGTACTGCGATCTAATTTCTGGTTAGTCATCCAGTGGTCTCGTTCTATTCTGAGGTAGAAAATGTTTATATTTAGATGACCTTGGCGTGTTGGTTTTTTTCAAGAAATTCTAATTAAGGTTATTTAAGTTAAATTTTTACGACACATCATATTAAGATTTTATTTCCACGGTCACTTTCCGTAACATCTAAAAAAAATATTTGTTCAAATTTACCAAACCACAAATGTCATCATGATCATTGGCAGTCATTGCCTCGTCCATTTTTCACCGGAAATCTGCGAATAAAACACATATGTACACTTTGGTACACTTAACTTCTATTGACAAAGCGTTTCAAGAAAATGATAATGAACAAAGTTTTTTTTAAAATTCGTTGAAATGAAATATATACTCAATAATCTCAATGTACAGAGCTAATTATGTAGTTACCTGATAACGAATTTGGTTCTGGAAATAAATGGTAAACCGTCAAATAAAATTTCGAGACAACTTGAATTTCTCTGAACTTTACATTTCGGCTTGGATGAAATTTGTGCTATTATTTGAACCAAAACGAACAAAACATTAATTACATTTACATCATAACAAAGCGCACTTTTTCGAACCATGGATGCAACCGTATCGTATCCCTAAACATAAGGAACATTTATAAACATAATTTTACTATTACATGCTAATCAAGTTGTGTAATCGGTATATTAGTCGGCTGTTTGTAATTTGCTTGGTAGGTAGTACCCAAATGAAAATGAAGCAGGGAGGCAACATTCGTGGGCCCAACTGCAATATAATAAGCCACAATTTGTTTATAGACTGTGAGTTGTGAGATCATCAACCATTGAACCCTTGAATGATTAGCCTACAAATATTCACCTTAGTCAATCGTTAGCTAAATTAAGTTTGATCATATGCCAACCGAAAATGAGGACATTATATTGACCGTTACTCTGTCTGTATAGAAGATTACTGATCAGTGATGGATGTCTCGTAGAACGGGTCAAAGAGATTTCTACTCGGACACAATGAGATTACAAATAATGCTGACATCCACTTTCGCTCAATCTGAAGATAAGGAAAAACTGAAATGCACTTTGAAGGTTTATGCTGTTAGTTATATTCTTTACAGGGATATATGTTATTGCTCAGCGAAGGTCCCTTTTGTTGCACTGAGAATTATCTACTAGAAGTGTTCGGGCTCTGGTTTAAAATATCTGTTAAGAGTTATTATATCTCATTTACTAAGAGTATTGTGGTTATACAAAATTAATTACAATCATACAGATATGTCAATAACTCAAACGACTATTTCGTACTTCATAAACTCAAGTACCAAACGTGAACTTACATACCAATGCCCTCCTTAACACAAAGGCAGATTACTTTCATTGGCTAAACTTTTAATAGAAACGTTCATCAAAAAATAGTAAACACTGTCCGTGCAAAGAGTAGCCAATAATCGCAATGAAAATACAAACCTTTTTTTCTGTAAGCAGGGAACGGTTTTAAAAAAGCTATATAGTTCTGAGCTAGATAGTTCATCTCGACTGTGATACGTTTGATTTTACACGGTAATAGTTTAGTAGAAAAGGTAAATGCCATATATATACCTTGACAGGATCACTTGTCGCAACCAGTGCTGCAGGCTTGCTATGTAGGTCTACTTATAAATGAACACATTGGAGTGTAAATCATTACAAATATAATTCATACAAAAAAAACTGACTAAAAATGTGAGAGTGTTTTTTTCATCATTGGAGTTCTCTGTTGGAGGTTATACTATTTCATTTAAGGTTCTTTTTAAAAAATGTAAGCCATCTATTTTCTGAGATTTAAGTTACTCTTTTTGAATGTAAACTTCATTACAATGAGAAATAATTAAGCCAACGTCACGAAGTAAATCTATGGAGAGATTTGTGACTTCAGTCACTATATTTTGTCGAACGACTTTGAAGCTTAATAACATTATATTTAAGCTACGTTTGACATATAGACCCAAACAATTATCGAAATAGCTTCAAAAGCAGAGCTTCATGGATCTCGGCCTCCTTTTCCTAGAAGAAGTTCAAAGGCAGCTTATTTCAAGAACCTCATATTGTCAAAGACAAATGATTTCATCCATGGTTTAAGGATTTGTGTTGATGTGAAATTAATGCTTTCTCGTTCTAGATGTCCTTTGATTTAAGGATAGCATGTTTGAGAGAAATTTCGACTCTTTAAAACTCCTTAAATCTTTGTGTCTGTTCATTTGCCATCGAGTTATTTTTAAATTTGAATTAAGACCATTATTTTTATTTTCTTCGTAGGTCGGTAAAAAACCCACCAAAGTGTAAGAATCTGACTTCCGATGCTGATTAGCCGGGATTGTAAATTTGTACTGTTGTTTAATTTTACCACCGTATTATAGAAGACGTTGTTACAAGACCACCTTGTCTGCAATCAGGATTCCAATAATGATTCCGCCTCAAGCCAAAAGTCAACTTTGTTAACCTGGGGAAGGCGAACGAACGAACGTTCTGATGAAGGAGTGAAAATGATGGTCTAAAGAGTGACAGCAAGGATTGTCCATTCCTTGGGAAAGATAAAAAAAACTTTGCCATTCCAGTTGTTTATCCGCCTGACCTACATGCACTAGTATAGCAAAAACAAGTGGTTAAAAGACTGTAAAAGGTTGCCGTGTAAAGGGCTGCGGAGTCTTTGTTGGCTCTTGAGAATAAAATAAGATTTTACACAGATCTATTGACCAGACAAGCAAAATCCTCATAGTTTATAAAGTGGCAAGAACTATACCAAAATAATAAATTATTACAATTCAGACGGTTTCGAAATTATTGATCGTGAATGTTTTATTTATTGAAAAAAAGGAATGATACATGATCAAATATAAATAACAAAATTAATCTTTGTCATAAACTGATCGAATTTGTTTGTGAAAAATGCCAAAACGTATAATAACTTGGCTTAATACCCATTCGTTTTAGGCAATATCATTTTCTTCTATCTACTACTTTAACGTACATTAACATGAAATACATAACGTTGTTCCATTACAAACTTTATGTTTTGGGGCTAATATGTTTTCATGACTGCAGATTTACCAGTTCAAAATAAATTTTATCTTGAGATATCCTTTCCTATACCACAAGACACACAGTTAACCTGTCATACATACCTCAAATCAAAATCTTTCCTTTTAACAAATAAATTAAGCATGTAACTAGTTTTGGGGGTTCCTGTGTTGCCAGTTTGCTTAATGACAGCTTCAACGAACTCATGATAGAAAAAACTCCTTCACATATATTGATTTTTATCCTTATGAAATAGTTGTTTCGAATAAGTTCCCCGAAGATGTTTACATGGATCTAAAAATTGGATGGGTTATTCTGGTGAAGGCTTTAGAACCTAAGTATCCTTCAACGGTTTAATTTCCTGTAAGTCACCCAACGGCCTCATTTTATTCTGAGGTAGAACAGTTTTTCAATGGATGCTATCGAGGGCTATTTTACTTTAGTAGCGTTATAATGGGTCAAACCAAGCGTTTTTACGTAATCAATTTCTTTTCGTGGCATCTAAAATTTAAGACACGCTGCAATATTTGAAAGGCCTTCTGTAAACCACAATATAAAGTAGCTGGGTCACTTCGGTATAAAAAAAACCTACCTCAGAATAATAAGTATCGAAAAAGGGTTAACCCAGTAGTCACACCAACTTTAACTTACATTAAAAAAGTTCAAATAAACGATAAAAAGTTACACGAAAGACAGGTCCGAAGAAATCTACATCAACACATTTAGAACAACAATTTGATAATCTAAATTTTCCAATACATAAACCAGCAAAAGATTCATCCTGGAATAATCCGGCAATTTATATACTTGAGAACGGATACCGTAAATGTGACTTGCTACTGTAGGATATTTAGGACATATACATGTAAAATAACAATGAAATAAAAACAATTCAGTAACACATTTCTATTCATTAACAAAACCGGGTTCAGTTAATAAATATCCTATTTAATATGTTGCCTTTTCGTCAACATTGCACGTGTGATTTTTTCTTCTATTATTTGCATTGCATCCAGAAACCATTATTTCAGGTTCGTTTAATCACATAACAACTCTGAGGAAACAGATAACCTAACCCTGTCAAACCAAATAGAAGACTTACCTGTGAGCAAAATTTGTTTTCATGATATTGATTTGTGCATTCTTACAAAATACCATCAGAACATTGGATGATCATCAGAAAGTATTACTGGGTTACTTGTGTATCCTTACAAAACACCATCAGAACATCTGCCATGAGAAACAGAAGCCAAACAGCCTTTGAAGATTGTTTTTTCTTTTAATACAAAAATATGGTTCTGGTTTCTAGGTTCTAAAAATCTCATAAACAAGATGTCGATTGTCGGAAAAGAAAATCGAATTCTATTTTAAAAGCGTAATAACTTCAGTCTAAAGCATGCGTCTTGATATATCACCACATAACCAGGAAACGATGTCATTTAGTACGCTTAACAAGCAACGGTTTGGCATGATTGTACCGTTATTCTGTTTTAAGTTGTACTTTTAATACTTTAACAAAAGTTTTATCTAGAAATGGTATTTATTATCTGTAAAATATAGAGGAAGAGATAAAACGGTCATAAATCTGATGCCGATTAACGCGTTTGAAGACTTGAGTAATCAAAAATAATAGACAGTGATTTGGGCGAGTGAATTTAACCTTCTCAATTTAAAGGTACACTCGCCTTTCAAGAAAAAACAGTTTTCCCAGACAAAAGAAAATAGAAACTTTCTACTTTAACCAAAAACTGAATGTTTTGGCATCATTTTGAAAGTAAAATGTTTGCCAATGATTTAAAAGTGTAAAACACAAAGGGGCCTGAAATCAGGTTAATCCAACACATAAGTTAACGGATGCTGATCGTTGTTGTTGTACTCGAGGTTGATTCTTCGTTTGTTTTTCACCCTCAAGTATAGTTTGTTACAACAATGTATGGGGTATAAAGGTCTAAATGATATACCTCTTTTTAACACAATTAGAAACTTGTCTCCATGGTTATTTTAGACAAGAAGATTTTCTCTGTGCCCGTGTGTTTTAGTGATCATAAATATATAATCTTAGTGGTTTTAATAGTTGTAAGTTCCTGTAAATTGGCTTTCTTAACAGATGTCAAACAAATTTTCCAATTTTTGGGGGACTGAATGGGATTTGAATCTACGGCCCATTGGTGGAAGGCTGCTCGGATTGAGCGTCCAACGCTCTACCTACTGAGCCACGGAGGCCCCCCAAACCGCCTGAACCAAGATGCCGGTGGTGGTTACCTTGGATTATAAATCTGTGCTACAGTTCCATTAATCTTACCACTATATTGCTAAAGACGTTGTTACAAGACCACCTTGTCTGCAATCACCATGTTCTAATACTGCTTCCAGAGTACCGTCTGATGGGAAAAGGCAACGTTGTTAACCTAAGGAAGACTTTAATGAACGCTCCAAGGAATAAATGAAAAGTTTCGTCAAAATATGTTCAATCTTTGAGAATGATTAAAGCCATTCTAGTTACTTATCCTAGTACATGCATTAGTACAGCAAAATATGATTATTACAAAGTCTGGGATGAAAAATGACGGCTCTTGGGAATAAAATAATAATTTATGCGAATAAGTCTGATTTGGCAGACAAGTAGAAAATGCTCATTGTTTAAGTGATGTGAACTAGCAAAATAAGCAATTCTTGCAATTCAGACTGTAATGAGAATGTCGATCTGGGATTTATTTATGCATAGAAAAAAAGAATGGTAGATATCATGATCAAATACAGATAGCAAAATTAGTCCGTTTCTCTGTACTTCCTCGGCAAACTTCATGTGTTGCTGCCAATATGTTCATAAAAGTGACATTATTGTTTAATTGCTACAGGTTTATCAGCTCAAAATGAAAATCGATTTAACGATTAAATTTTTTCTTAAGATAACCTTCCCTATATCATGAGAAATATCGTTAGCCTTTCCTACATACTCCAAGTCAAAAGCTCTCCTTTTAACAAATAAATTAAGCGAGAGACTAGTTTTGGTTCCTTTGTAAGAAATGAATTACCAGTTTGTTTAACAACAGCTTCAACAAACTCTTGATGGGAAAAACTTCTTCACATACATTGATTTTTATTCCTATGAGATAATGTACACCGGAGATGCTTCCATGGATCTAAAAGTGGATGGGTTATTCCGGTAGATGCTATAAAACGTAATTGTCCTTCAACGACTTAATTTCCTGCAAGTTCTCCAATGGCCTGTGGACCCTTGCTGACTCAATCGGTTATGGTGATAGTCATATAGACCGACACAGGCCTTCCATCGATGCGGCGCGAGTTCGGATCCCAGTTTCTGGGTGGATTTTTCACTCGATCACCTTAAGTGAAACGGATTTCCTTCGGGCAAGTAGTCCGGATTCCAAATAAGTAAAATAGTCTTGAGTGCTTGGTAAAACATCAATCAATCAATGGATCTAAGTTCTCCAATGACCTCATTTTATTCTGAGGTAGAAAACACTTGTATTTAGAAGAAATCCCATTTTATACGTTGCTTTTTCGTCAACATTTTTTTCTTCTAGTAAATACTTCCAACGCAGCCGGAACCATAGTTTAAAAAAATAAACGAATGACAAAAATACCTTTGTACATCTTCTGAATTCCGGGTTCGAATCCCTCTGAGTCCCAGGTACCCACCGACTGAACCTGGACATGTCATGATATAAGTGATGAAATCTTGAGTGCGACATAAAACACCCTGGTACAGAAGTGCGAAAGAATGTTTAGTTGTGTGTTGTTTTCTTATTCGAATCCGTTTTATTACTCGATAATCTTGAGTTTCTACATTGCCTAAAACTACCAGTTAACTTGTATTCCTGGTAATCAATCTATCTGCTAACAAAAGGTAATCGATTCAAGTTTAATCGATACAAGTCATATAAATGTAGTTATCATATACCTATCAATAATATGTGGTCTTTTGCATATGCGATATCGGTAGCGTGACAGCACCCATATCTCACCCCGGTCCGAAAATCAGTCATATTAGACCGGTCCGAAAATCCATATCAATATCAATGCAGGGGGTCTTTAATTAGACAGTGAATAACGGCCCTCGCGCTGATATAGAGGTCTAGGGCTGCTATGGGGTATGATAAGTAGTTTTACTCTGGAGTATATTCATTTCGAGTAGAATGAAACGTTGCCTCCTTCAGATCAGCAAAACTTTTCAAGAAACATGTTAATATTAACACTGACAAGTCAAACAGAAGACTTAGCTGTGATAAATATTTTCTACATTATATCAATTGATGCATCCTTACAAAACACCATAGAAGTTTGGGCTATTTGTGTATTTTACCATGCTAAGCAGAAGGCTTTCAATATCTGTTTCTTTAAATACAGAAATATAGTTCTCATTTCCATATATCATTTTGGAACTGAGAACGATTCTGATACTCGTCTGATAACTGACAGACAATCTACAAACCAAGATCACTTGATATCGTCGGTGTTGTATCAGAAATATCGTTATTCGGGATGCAGTTTTGCCCAAACCTGTTATTATTGTTATTAGCGTTTTCTTATAAACTCATATTATTCAGTGTAATTGTTTTTTACATATCAACATAAAATAAGTGTATTCCTGTATATATATTGTATTTATAGCTACATTACATCGTCAAGTTGTCAGTCCATACGTACATTGTACGTATTGAATCCTTACGCTCTGTTGGTCAACATAGATATTATAATCTAGGTTATTCAAAAGTTCAATAAAAAGGTATGAAAAAAGAAATAAAATGCTCAAAAATGTCTGAAATCAAAGTTTTCAAAATGTGATGGCAGGTAACAAACCATATTCAGAGAGCTCAGGTTTATTCATTCATAATTCATTATTTATAATCACCGGCTTAAAAAACGGCGACGTTGTGTTAGTATAAATAAAGCCATTTCCCATTCTTTGAAAAAAACAGGCGACAATTTTTCTAGTTTTTGTTTTAAGGAAAAACAATTTTGACAGCTAACCCTTTGAATCCAAATGTCCAGTTATTAAAATATTATTTTCAGCCAAAAGGACATTTGATTAAATTCGATCACTCGGTGAATGTTTTAGAGTGGAAAAGTCGGTCAGTTAAATCCCTTACCCGAGCCTATATTAAGAACTTCCTGGTACAGCTTTAAACTTAGCCGTCATTTTCCCTCAAGGATGTCTGGCTCGTTCTAAAACTTGAATCTTGTTAAAGTTGAATGAACTGCCAAATATAAGTCACCCCTGTAGGTCAAAGATCTCGGTTTCTGTTTTCAATCCAAAATAAAGATATATATCGCAGCTATCTGAATTTTGTCTGTTATCAGCACACATCTTCGGTTCGGCTTTATCGATGTATTTCAATATCAACATACGTCCTTAAGTTTACCAAGGTACTTTATATGCTCAACTTCCATTGACAATCAGAATTTAGGCAAAAGGAACATACATTTCGGCAGCTCCTGTAACTTTATAGTCAGATGCTTCTTTCGCGCCATGAAGTTTCAACCAGACACTTTTTGATGCGTTTTTTCGCAATATGAAGGTTCTATCGTAAACGTTAGTAATAAATCTAAGTAATAATTGTAAGTAAAATGCTTGCAAATTAGTACGTATGAGACTGTAGCTGTCGGGAAGTGCCGAAAAGCCTCAAATGTAGAAGCTATGACATTGAGGTTATTAAACCTGACCTATTATTCAACAGAAAACAAAGTTATGAAAAACGGGTTTCGTCAGAAACTGCAAAGATGTAGAACACGCGTAATCCATAAATCCACTATAGAGTAAGGAACAAGGTTTATATATTGTAGAATGTAGAGGGTATACTAGTCGATTAGTTTAGTGCAAGAAAAGTACCATGAAGGTCAAGGTCATCTTAATCCACGTGATAGAATAGATCGTTTTGTTCTCCACAGACTTTCCTTTCTAACATCTTGTCATCTCTAGTATTCGGAGGTAATACACAATTTCATTTTATATCTGTGATAATGCTCAACGTTCACCACAGCTCTCGTAATGTTTAAAGCAATACACTCGATATATGGTTTTGTTAATCCTTCGGCAGTCTGTTGGGCAGAATTGGAGCATATCGCAGCACAACCAAATTTTCCATAAAGATTCATTTAACCTGGTCACGTGTTACTTCTAAAATTGCCTTACGTTTAATCAATTTCCTTTCAACAGACCTATTAAAATAGCCGAAAATAATTTACGGACAAAGATAAATGCACCCCCCCCCCCCCCGCCCCCGCTAACAAGCACACGCATGTACAGACCTCAAAACAAAAGAAACTGTGTATTGATTGGAGTGAGGAACAACAACAACGTATATTGTCTCCTTTCGTGGAACTGCTCTTCGTTTCAACTCGCTGCAGCTAGAATAAAAAATAAATGGTCTGACATTTCATGTTAGCCTTCATTGGGGAATGGCATAACTTTACAGAGAATTGATGTGAGATCAAATTATTTTATACATTTCTAATTCTGTATCTCCTAAACTGACATGAGCTGCCAACCTTCGATTTCTTTTTTCATAAATTCTGATTGTCAAGGGAAGTTCAGCTTTTGAAGTACCTTGAGAAACGTAACGATTGACGTAGAAATAAAAAATATTGGAAAAGTAAATACTCCGTAAAAACGTATGTGTTTGACGTGGAATACCGAAAACACAATTTACCCTCAACTTTTGGATGTGTCTCGTTTTGCTGATTTGTTGTTGATCTTATCCGTTAGCCTCTTTGTAAAATAACTCCCAGATGTATTACTGCTCATTAAATCTCTGTAAATAAAAGGACACATAAAAGGTACGGAGACAAAAAACTATTGGTTTTCTAATCCGAACATCAAACATCATTAAGAAGATTACTGTTTTCTGACAACACGCTTCTTTCTTTTTATGTGCTTTTTCCAAGACAGGAATCGTAAATTCTTTGTCTCTGGTCTGAATCAAGATAATTAGTTCGAAGCATCTTGAGTATGTAAAGACAGTGAGTGAAATGCAAGTTTGTTAGACTCCAGCCCATGGGTATACATAAACCCCTAATGGAAATGATGTACAGTAACTCTAACGGAAACTTGGTCTCCGTGGTTATTTTAGACAAGAAGATTTTCCCTGTGTCCGTGTGTTATAGTGTTGAAAATATATATAGATGTAGAAGTACAATTGTTTGACCAATTGCATAGGCGTCATTTTCTCTGACAATAACTGTATCACGATTCAAATGGCTAATATAGGCTAATTGAATTTGAATAACTTCATTATTTCACAAGATATCAAAACAATTTCACTCTTTCCATGAAACACTTCTTGGCTTCGAATAACTGAACATCCGTAAGCAGTTTTAATTAAGTGAAAATGTTACGAAGGCGTAATCAAAGTGCAAGCATGTTAGACGTTTGTTTGACGGGATTTCCCTTAGCTAATGAGAATCATCACCCCCTCTTCTAGACAAGCTGACTGGATAAGAATCCGAAATTCATTGCTGAGAGACTTTTGGCCATAGATTCCCCATGATAAGTAGTTATATTGGCGAAATCGTTTTGAAAAAGTAAATTAAAAGATATAACTGATAGTACATGTATGTAGATATACTATGGAGATATTTTTACTTTTATTGGTTACCCTGGCATTTTCTTGAACGTCTTAAGAAGCTTTTAGTCCATGTTATTTTGGGTCACCTTGCAAAAGCTGTTTACTGTGGAAGGCTTTTGGATAATTTGAAGTTGAAGTCAGACGTCCCTGTCTATTATTAACTCGTCGGTTCAGCCATAATGACAGGTTCGTTCAGCTCGCATGCGGCCATCTTACAAAGTACATTCCAGGTATGTATGGTGTTACAACCCTGCCATCGCATTTTGAAAGGCGTAATAGCTGTGGCTGATTCAACCCCTTTCGGTTTGTAGCTTAGTGGCTATAATGACCAATATGTATCAGACCACCCAATTTTGCAAAAGTTCAGGGAACCGGGTTGACCAGAGGCTAGACACTATAATGGTCAATGGATCTTACAAAAGACTCGATGTTATTTTGTCCCAGCTTTGGGGTTGTATGTGTCTGTTTTGCTTTGAATGGTGTATTCAGCTGTTCATGTGTAATTGTAATAGACAAACGTGGTGTAATGCTTACAATAAAGATGAATATTCTGTTCGAGCAAGTATTAAGGGCAAATTAGAAGCAATTTAAAAAATAAGCGCAAAAAATAGTTGACATCCTATAGTACGATCAAAATCTGTTGCACACGAATATTGCGTTTAACATTTTATTTATTTGAGTCATCCGCGTCCTCACTTGAATCTCTGAGATTAGAATACATTTTGAAATTCGAAAACGAATCAAAGGAGTATGTGAGTTAACAAAAAAGATATTTCCTTGACAAAGACAAAAGTTTTTGGCGATACAATAGTTATGAGACCACGTCAACACAATTTTGATAAATTACGTTGCGATTAGTCTTCTGGACTACTAAGGCTCACCAAAAGTTCCTAATGATTGAAGGTTTAATTTTCGTGATAAGCAATGCGTTTTATTTCAGAAATAACTCAATATCCATAACAAACCACAATTTATTGTGTCTTAGTTTAAAATATCTTATTCTTCGATTATATATCACCAGATCTTAAAATACGTGATAAAATATAAACGATCTATTTAGTTTTTGTTAGTTGTATGTGACTACGGGGATATATTATCACTCGTTGAATTATATCAACGTATCTTATTCAGCTGACTTAGAATTATCACTTTCCCAAGACCGTTAATTAAAACATAAAAACAAACCCAAATTCAGTGGCCAATGATAGGGAGAAAATCCCATTCGTAATTCCGAATTCTTCCAGAAATATCTAATTATATCGACAGACTGTAATGTGTATTTGAAATCTTTGCTTTCGTTGCTTCCTTTGCCATTTTCTTGTAAGTTCTTAGACAGGAATAGTGAGTATGTATTCTTGTACAAGTTGTTTGTCAGGAAAGCTTTCAGATAACATTAAAGTATCTACTATTATTAACTCTCCGGTTCAGCCGAGAGCCATGTTCAGAGCGTTATTGACCTCAAGGACATAGTACCAAACGCTTTCATAGGGGCATACGTGTGATAGCACCATTGGAAATGTTGTCAACCGATATGGTACTTACTTGGTAAAATTAGACTACAGTGATCAAGACAAGTCAAATTGTCAAACAGAAACTGATGTCACAATCAATTATTATCAAATGAACTCACAGCAAACTCCATAGAATGGCGTCCATTGCTTTGATGTTTGGCTTCAAGTACTTGGAAGAATTCAATATTACCAAATTCCCCAACGGTTATGCTTTCTCGTGCCGATACAATCGTCGAATTCTTTTCGTCTCTATATTTCTGCTTTAATTTGTTGGTGTTTTCATTTAATTAGCCGTTCAAATTCCAAAATTTCGATTTGTATCATCACGATAATGAAACAGATCTCTGTATACCGGCTGATCTCAGGGCGAACAAATGTCGGTTTATCAAGACTATTCAACTTATGTTTTAGTATAGCAGGAAATCGGGGACAGGTTGCACAAATGCTTATATATATGTTGTGTTATAATTAAATTCAATTGTGAGGCGGCATATTAAAGTCTGACTTAAACTTAATACACCTTTGTGCGATCGGCCCAGGTATATTGTAGCCTATACTTGGCAATGAAATAGAGGGGGGAATAGCACCTTATATCGTGATGATATCACACTTTTGTCGTATCATCACAGTGATGATATAAATGTTACCTACCGGATTTATTATTTGCAAAAATTATCGCCGTTGATGGAATTTATATTTAACCTTACACTGTGTCTGTGTTCGTCTCACGTTGAGTTTGCAGATAAAAAAGAGATTTAAAACATTCTCAGAACACAACCAACTTGCCCAAATTGATGTTATTGAGTAAAAAAATACTTTATGATGAGATACTGCTAGGCGAAATGTTGGAGCTCGAAGGAACATGAGAACTGGCTGATCCGATGCAAAACCTCGCACCGGAAATGACTAATTGGACGCAAAGACCCGCACTGGAAATGGCTGATTCGATCTAAAGTAGCAATATGTTTTGAAGGGTTTTACTTCTATCTTTAACCTTTTTGGTCGATTAGCATTTTCTTGACCGTTGCTTTTAGCCATGGTTATTATGTATGCGTCAACTTGTTATGGCTGTTTGCCAGGGGATTTTTACAATTTTTAAGTGGGATTCGATCCCTCGTCGCATCGATGGAAGGCCTGTGTCGGACTAAGCCATTATCACTCTTACCGACTGAGTCACTGAGGCCCATAAAAAGTGGAAAGAAAGACAGATCCGAAAAAATCAACTCCAATAAATTTACTTTTTAAATACAATTTGAAACTTGGTTTGTTTTAATAGTCAAGAAGATTTTCTTTGTGCCTGTGTGTTTTCGTGTTCATAAAATACATTCAGTACAATCTTTTTTCAATACGTTAACCACAAAAGATTAATCATGCAATAATCCTGCCAATATATATCTCCGCATATGCGTGCTGTGACCGGAAACAGTAA
This sequence comes from Lepidochitona cinerea, assembly GCA_963971465.1. Lineage (NCBI taxonomy): Eukaryota > Metazoa > Mollusca > Polyplacophora > Chitonida > Tonicellidae > Lepidochitona > Lepidochitona cinerea. Next base: position 82,312,759 of record OZ020551.1, on the reverse strand, counting down.
ATGGGACTTAGTAGTTTAAAAAAATAAACGAATGACAAAAATACCTTTGTACATCTTCCGAATCCCGGGTTCGAATCCCTCTCAGTCCTAGGTACCCACCGACTGGACATGTCATGATATAAGTGATGAAATCTTGAGTGCGACGAAAAAACCCTGGTACAGAAGTGCAAAAGAATGTTTAGTTGTGTGTTGTTTTCTTATTCGAATCCGTTTTATTACTCGATAATCTTGAGTTTCTACATTGCCTGAAACTACCAGTTAACTTGTATTCCTGGTAATCAAACTATCTGCTAACAAAAGGTAATCGATTCAAGTTTAATTGATACTTATAAATGGAGGTAGTTTTACTCCGGAGTATATTCATTTCGAGTAGAATGAAACGTTGCCTCTTTCAGATCAAGAAACCTTTTTTTTTAAATCGCGTAACAACTCTTCGGAAAATCTGATAAAAATCTCTTTGTTAATATTGACATTGACAAGTCAAACTGAAGACTTAGCTGTGAGGAATATTTTCTACATCATATCAATTGATGCAGCTTTACAAAACACCCCAAGAAGTTTGGGCTATTTACCATGCGAAGTTTTCTTTAAATACAGAAATATAGTTCTCATTTCCTTTTATCATTTTGGAACTTGTTAACATGTAACTGAGAACGAGTATGATACTCGTCTGATAACTGACAGATAATCTACAAACCAAGAGCACTTGATATCGTCGGTTTTGTAAATTGGTATTCAGTTATTGGGATTCATTTTTGCCAAAACCTGTTATTTTTCGTTATCAGTGTTTTCTTATAAATTCACATTATTCTGTGTCACTTTTTTTATATATCAACATAAAATAAGTGTATTCCCGTGTGTATATTGCATTTATAGTTACCTTTACCTCGCCAAGTTGTCAGTCCATACGTACGTACTGAATCCTAACGCTCTGTTGGTCAACATAGATATTATAATCTAGGTTATTTGAAAGTTCATAAAAAGGTATGAAAAAAGAAATAAAATGCTCAAAAATGTCTAAGATCAAAGTTTTCAAAATGTTTTGGCAGGAAACAAAACATATTCAGAGAGCTCAGGTTTATTCATTCATAATTCATTATTTATAATCACCGGCTTAAAACACACCGACGTTGTGTTAGTATAAATAAAGCTATTTCACATTCTTTGAAAAAAACAGGCGACAATTTTTCTAGTTTTGGTTTTAAGGAAAAACAATTTTGACAGCTCAGAGCTTGTAAACCCTTTGAATCCAAATGTACAGTTATTAAGATATTATTTTCAGCCAAAAGGACATTTGATTAAATTCGGTCATTCCGTGAATTTTTAGACTTGAAAAGTCGATCGGTTTAATCCCACGACTGATCTTATATTAAGAACTTCCTGGTACAGCTTTAAACTTAGCCGTCATTTTCCCTCAAGGATATCTGGCTCGTTCTAAAACTTGAATCTTGTTAAAGTTGAATGGGCTGCCAAATATAAGTCACCCCTGTAGGTCAAAGATTCCGGTTTCAGTTTCCAGTCCAAAATAAAGATATATATCCCGGCTATTTGAATTTCGTCCGTCATCAGCACACATCATCGTTTCGGCTTTATCGATGTATTTTAATATTAACATACATCCTTAAGTTTTCCAAGGTACGTTATATGCTCAACTTCCATTGACAATCAGAATTTATGAAAAAAGAACAAAAATTTCGGCAGCTCCTATAACTTTATAGTCAGATGCTTCTTTCACGCCATAAAGTTTCCACCAGACACTTTTTGATGCGTTTTTTTCGCAATATGATGGTTCTATCGTAAACGTTAGTAATAAATCTAGTTGTAAGTAAAATGCTTGCAAATTAGTACGTATGAGACTGTAGCTGTCGGGAAGTGCCGAAAAGCCTCAAATGTAGAAGCTATGAAATTGAGGTTATTAAACCTGGCATATTATTCAACCGAAAACAAAGTTATGAAAAACGGGTTTCGTCAGAAACTGCAAAGATGTAGAACACGTGTAATCCATAAATCCACTATAGGATAAGGAACAAGGTTTATATATTGTAGATTGTAGAGGGTATGCTAGTCGATTAGTTTAGTGCAAGAAAAGTACCATGAAGGTCAAGGTCATCTTAATCCACGTGATATAATAGATCGTTTTGTTCTCCACAGACTTTCCTTTCTAACATCTTGTCATCTCTAGTATTCGGAAGTAATACACAATTTCATTTTATATCTGTGATAATGCTCAACGTTCACCACAGCTCTCCTAATGTTTAAGGCAATACACTCGATATATGGTTTTGTTAATCCTTCGGCAGTCTGTTGGGCAGAATTGGAGCATATCGCAGCACAACCAAATTCTCCATAAAGATTCATTTAACCTGGTCACGTGTTACTTCTAAAATTGCCTTACGTTTTATCAATTTCCTTTCAACAGACCTATTAAAATAGCCGAAAATAATTTACGGACAAAGATAAATGCGTCCCCCCCCCCCCCCCCCCCCCCGCTAACAAGCACACGCATGTACAGACCTCAAAACAAAAGAAACTGTGTATTGATTGGAGTGAGGAACAACAACAACGTATATTGTCTCCTTTCGTGGAACTGCTCTTCGTTTCAACTCGCTGCAGCTAGAATAAAAAATAAATGGTCTGACATTTCATGTTAGCCTTCATTGGGGAATGGCATAACTTTACAGAGAATTGATGTGAGATCAAATTATTTTATACATTTCTAATTCTGTATCTCCTAAACTGGCATGAGCTGCCAACCTTCGATTTCTTTTTTCATAAATTCTGATTGTCAAGGGAAGTTCGGCTTTTGAAGTTCCTTGAAAAATGCAACGAATGACGTAGAAATAAAAAAATATTGGAAAAGTAAATACTCCTTAAAAACGTATGTGCTTCACGTGGAATACCTAAAACACAATTTACCCTCAACTTGTTTGGATGTGTCTCGTTTTGCTGATTTGTTATTGATCTTATCCGTTAGCCTCTTTGTAAAATAACTCCCAGATGTATTACTGCTCATTAAATCTCTGTAAATAAAAGGACACATAAAAGGCACGGAGACAAAAAACTATTGGTTTTCTAATCCGAACATCAAACATCATTAAGAAGATTGCTGTTTTCTGACAACAGGCTTCTTTCTTTTATGTGCTTTTTCCAAGACAGGAATCGTAAATTATTTGTCTCTGGTCTGAGTCAAAATAATTAGTTTACAGCATCTTGAGTATGTAAAGACAATGAGTGAAATGCAAGTTTGTTAGACTTTTACTCCAGTCCATGGGTATACATAAACCCCTAATGGAAATGATGTACAGTAACTCTAACGGAAACTTGGTCTCCGTGGTTATTTTAGACAAGAAGATTTTCCCTGTGTCCGTGTGTTATAGTGTTAAAAATATATATGGATGTAGAGGTACAATTGTTCGACCAATATCATAGGCGTCATTTTCTCGGGCAATAACTGTATCACATATCCAACGGCTAATATAGGCTAATTGAACTTGAATAACTCCATTATTTCACAAGATGTCAAAACAATTTCACTCTCTCTATGAAACACTTCTTGGCTTCGAATAACTGAACATACGTAAGCAGTTTTAATTCAGTGAAAATGTTACAAAGGCGTAATCAAAGTGCAAGCATGTTAGACGTTTGTTTGACGTTTGTTTGACGGGATTTCCCTTAGGTCCGTTCACACGGCGCGATTTGTCGTACCGACTTGTAGCATGGATGTATTTGATTGGTTGACAAATCGTATCAACCAATTAAAAGCATCCATTTTAATCGCATGCTACAATTCTCTACGATAAATCGCACCGTGTGAACGGAATCATCAGCCCTTCCAGACAAGCCGACTGGATACGAACCCGTAATTCATTGCTGAGAAACTTTTGCCGTAGATTCCCCATGATAAGTAGTTATATTAGCGAAATCGTTTTGAAAAAGTAAATTAAACTCAGATATAACTGATAGTACATGTTTGTAGATATACTATGGAGATATTTTTACTCTTATTGGTTACCCTGGCATTTTCTTGAAGGCCTTAGGAAGCTTTTAGTCCATGTTATTTTGGGTCACGTTGCAAAAGCTGTTTACTGTGGAAGGCTTTCGGATAATTTGAAGTTGAAGTCAGACGTCCCTCTCTATTATTAACTCGTCGGTTCAGCTCTAAGTCATAATGACAGGTTCTTTCAGCTCGTACGCGGCCTTCTTACAAAATGCATTCCAAGTATGTATGGTGTTAGAACCCTGCCATCACGTTTTGAAAGGCGTAATAGCTGTGGCTGATTCAACCCCTTTCGGTCTGTAGCTTTGTGGCTATTATGACCAATATGTATCAGACCACCCAATTGTGCAGAAGTTCAGTGAACCGTGTTGACCAGATGATACTATAATGGTCAATGGATCTTCCAAAAAATCGTTGTTATTTCGTCCCAGGTTTGGGGTTGTATGTGTCTGTTTTACTTTGAATGGTGTATTCAGCTGTTCACGTGTAATTGTAATAGACAAAAGCATTGTAATGCTTACTATATAGGTGAATATTCTTTTTAGAGCAAGTATTAAGAGCAAATTAGAAGCAATTTAAAAATAAGCGCAAACAATAGTTGACATCTTAGAAGCACGATCAAAATCTGTTGCAGATGTAGATTGCATTTATCATTTTATTTATTTGAGTCATCCACGTCCTCACTTAAATCTCTGAGATTAGAATAAATTTTGAAATTCGAAAACGAATCAAAAACGTTAACAAAAAAAGATATTTCTTTGACAAAGACAACATTTTTTTGGCGATACAATGGTTATGAGACCACGTCAAGTTTGATAAATTACGTTGTGATTAGTCTTCTGTACTGGTAAGGCTCACCAAAAGTTCCTAATGATTGAAGGTTAATTTGCGTGATTAGCAATGCGTTTTATTTCAGAAATAACTCGATATCCATAACAAACCACAATTTATTGTGTCTTAGTTTAGAATATTTTATTCTGCGATTATATATCACCAGACCTTAAAATACGTGATAAATTATAAATGATCTATTTAATGTATGTGACTACGGTGATATATAATCACTCGATTTTCTCGATTTAAATCCCCGTATCTTATTCAGCTGACTTAGTATAATCACTTTCCCAAGACCGTTTATTAAAACATAAAAACATACTCAAATTCAGTGGCCAATTATAGAGAGAAAATCGCATTCGTAATTCCGAATTCCTCAAGAAGTATCTAATTATATCGACAGAGTGTTATGTGTATTTGAAATCTTTGCTTTCGTTGCTTCCTTTGCCATTTTCTTGTAAGTTCTTAGACAGGAATTGTGTGTATGTATTCTTGTACAAGCTGTTTGTCGGGAAAGCTTTCAGATAACATTCGAGTATTTACTATTATTAACTCTCCGGTTCAGCCGAAAGCCATGTTCTGAGCGTTATTGACCTCAAGGACATAGTACCAGAAGCTTTCATAGAGGCATACGTGTTAGTTGGAAATATTGTCAACCAATTTGGTACTTACTTGGTAAAATTAGAATACAGTGATCAAGACAAGTCAAATTGTCAAACCGGAACTGATGTCACTAGCAATTATTATCAACAAACCCCATAGAACATCGTCCATTGTTTTGGTGTTTGGCTTCAAGTATTTGGAAGAATTCAATATTACCAAATTCCTCGACGGTAATGCTTTCTCGTACCGATACAACCGTCGAATTCTTTTCGTCTCTATATTTCTGCTTTAATTTGTTGGTGTTATCATTTAATTAGCCGTTTAAATTCCAAAATTACGATAATGAAACATATCTCTGTATACCAGCTGATCTCAGGGACTAAAAAATGCTGGTTTGGACAGGTGTTCAGTTTATCAACAACTATTCAACTTATGTTTTAGTATAGCAGGAAATCGTGGACCGGTTGCACAAATGCTTTTATATATTGTGCTATAATTAAATTCAATTGTGAGGCGACATATTAAAGTCTGGCTTAAACTTAATACACCTTGGTGCGATCAGCCCAGGTTTATTGTAGCCTATACTTGACAATGAAATATAGAGGGAATATAGGGGGGAATATCAACTTATATCGTGATGATATCACACCTTTGCCATATCATCACAGTGGTGATATAAATTTTACGTACCAGATATATTTTTTGCTAAAATTATCGCCGTTGATGGAATTTATATTTAACCTTACACTGTTTCTGTGTTCATCTCACGTTGAGTTTACAGATAAAAGAGAGCTTTAAAACATTTTTAGAACAGGACCAACTTGCCCAAATTGATGCTATTGGGTAAAGAAAATGCTTTATGATAAGATGTTGCTAGACGAAATGTTGGAGCTCGAAGGAACACGAGAACTGGCTGATTCGATGCAAAAACTCGTACCGGAAATGACTAATTGGACGCAAAGACCCGCACTGGAAATGGCTGATTCGATCTAAAGGAGCAATATGTTTTGAAGGGTTTTACTTCTATCTTTAACCTTTTTGGTCGACTAGCATTTTCTTGACCGTCGCTTTTAGCCATGGTTATTATGTATGGGTCAACTTGTTATGGCTGTTTGCCGGGAGATAATTACAGGTAATAACAACTCAAAGTTAGACCCTCTTCTCTATTATGAACTTGCCGGTTTCACCTGGAGCCCTAAAGGTGGCTTTTATCCAAGGACACTTGACCAAACACTTTCAATGTGGTAGGAATTTGTCTTATTCAATATAGCAATAGCTGTGATCCTTATCAGTTATAACATTACAACAATAGCTGTGATCCTTATCAGTTATAACATTACAACAATAGCTGTGATCTTTATCAGTTATAACATTACAACAATAACTGTGATCCTTATCGGTTATAACATTACAACAATAGCTGTGATCCTTATCAGTTATAACATTACAACAATAGCTGTGATCCTTATCAGTTATAACATTACAACAATAGCCGTGATCCTTATCAGTTATAACATTACAACAATAGCTGTGACCATTACCAGTTATAACAATACAATAGTAGCTGTGACCATTACCAGTTATAACAATACAATAATAGCTGTGACCATTACCAGTTATAACAATACAATAGTAGCTGTGACCATTACCAGTTATAACAATACAATAGTAGCTGTGACCATTACCAGTTATAACACTGCAATAGTAACTGTGACCATTACCAGTTATAACAATACAATATTAGCTGTGACCATTACCAGTTATAACAATACAATAGTAGCTGTGACCATTACCAGTTATAACACTGCAGTAATATCTGTGATCAATAACAATAACATGGGACGATTACAGAAGCAATTTTAGTAAGTTTCAGAAACAAGCGACAGTAGAACTATAATCAACGAGGGTTCTATTTGCTCACATGGCAATACTCTTTTCTAAAAGAGTAGCCTAATATTATGAGCGATTTTCAGCTATGTTGGTTATTCGAATTCCAGACAACCTAAAGAGGATAAGAAGAAACAGATGATCAGGAGATTCCTTTCTCAATAAACTTAAATAAATGAAGAGGGTTCGATTTCTACTCAGAAATAAGTCAGAAATAAGTCTCATGGATGACATGTTCCGACAGATTGGTTGATTTATGATTTATTGTAATGCTGGTCGAATATTGCAGTTACTCTCACATACCTACTTCCGATATGGTTATGAAACGTTTTCCTCTAGCAACTTAAGAAATGCTACTTTCATATAACGTCTCATCTGTTGTTTGGTCCTTTTTATACAAAAACAAGTAACAGTTGCCGCGGTATCGGGATTGTCTTTGAAAAGTAAACAGTTTTTCAGTTGTAACCAGGACGAATTTTCATTCATTTTAGACCTAAATTACCTTTACAACAACTTTTTAAAGCACATTCCCCTTTAAATAGAGTTACCTATGGATACCATATTGAAGAGATAAGACGTCATGGCAACTGCGATTGACCGCACTGTTGTGCGACGGCTTCGTGAAGCGGCTCCTTACATCGCTAACAAATTTCTATTTTGTACTTCTGCAAAATAAATAAGAATTTCAAAATTTTGTCTGGGAGCTCACGTCACTTTAATAACTACACAAACTCTTCCTTTAAGCAAATTTCCTACTCTAATCCTTCTCATGATAATGTACCAGGATGTACCACTACATTTGTTTCGATATATTTCTAGAGTTCGCATTTAATTACCAAATATAATGATGTAAAATCGTGTAGATTTAGTCTTTCAACTATATATTCAAATCAATAAAGCAGATTCAACCTGCAGTACTAGACAAAACGTGCCGAAAATTTGCGCATTTTATCTTGTATTCTAAAAGTATTACTTTCTGATTGGTCACTACAGTATTTCCTTGGACGTCTTAGCAAGCTTTTAAGCAAGGTTATTTTGGGTTACCTTGTTTAAGCTGTTTGCCGGGGAAAGCTTTTGGATAATATTAAGTCGTCACTATTATTAACTTGCCGCTTCGGGCGAGAGCTATGATCACAGCTTCATCCCCCTCAAGGACATTATATTTATTAACAATAAAACCCACAGGCACAGGGAAAAGCTTCTTGTCTAAAATAACCATGAAGACAAGTTTCTAATTGTGTTAAAAAGGGATATTATTTAGACCTTTAAAACCAATCATAAGTTGCTGTGATAAACCAAAACCCATGATAGACAGGAGTTTTCAGTAGAATATAAAGCTTATGCCATCCAGAATAAACTAGTGTATAACAAAACTAAAAAAGCAAGATCCAATTATTCCTTTGATCAAGGCAAACTGCTTAAAGAAAGTCTAGTTGATTCCCGCTCTAAATTTTGGAGAAACATCAATGGCATTATTGAGACAAAAGTGAATAATAGTGCAAATGTGTAATTGGTGATTTTGCTATTTACTTTGAAAAGCTTTTTAATGAAGATGGTAAAAGTAGGGTGGAAAATACACCAGGGGCTCTGAGCAACTACAGTGTTAACAACGAATTGTATAGATCAATTACCGAATGTGTCACCAAGCTAGTTTTTAGTAAACTAAAAAGAGATAAGGCTTGTGGTTTGGATAAACTTTGTGCAGAAATTTGTATTATGCGCTGAAAACATACTGACTCCATATTTACTGTATCTTTTCAATTATGTATTTGATTATGGTACCCAGATTCATGGTGCAATTGCATTATGGAGATGCTATGTAATAGTCGTCTTTAAATGAACAACCTGGTACGGGAGCTACCGCATTTTAAAAAAATTTTTAATATGGCGAATTCCGAGGATTTCAAGGTTTTATGTGATAAATATGAGCTCCAGACCGATACAATAACGGAACTGGAGAAATTAGGCCTTGACTCTGTGCGAGCATTGAAGTTACTGACAAAACCATTGATTGAGAAGAATTTCAAAGAATTAAGACTGGGCCAGCGATTGCTACTAAATGCAGCGGTTGAGGACTTACAACAGACAACGCCCCCGATTCCCGGTACATCGAGCCCAAACTCACCTAGACCAACCCAACCAGCAAATCTACAAGACCGAGATCTCCGCGATGCATCGGCACCAGCTTTTCAGGACTTCGAGCAAATCTGGCGGGATCCGCCCCAACCACAAATGGACACTGACGGGCAGCGTGGTAAGCATCTGTTTTTTATCCTTTTCAACCACCGATGAACTCTAATACGAAACCTGTCCCGTCACCAAAGGACCTCCGTGATTATATATCTTTTGCATTTAGAAGCAAAAGAAATGATGATGCAAACACGATCAAAATCGGAGAATCTGAACTGGTTTTAAGGGATAGCAGAATTTCCTATTCTCATGTGACTCAGGCGCAGTATATGGAAGCTAGCCTCAAAATTCTCCAGGAGCTTGTATATCACGAAGGCGCAAGCCTTGATCTTGTTATGGATTATATAACTTACATGATCAAAATCACACTTATGTCCCAAACTTTCCAGTGGGCGTCTGTGCTTCATTATGATACGGAATATAGAAAACTTCAGTCGGATCTAGGCTTTAGATGGGGCTCTGACAATGCTTTCCTATCACAAACCTTTTTGCGACCCCTTACAGATCAGTCGTCTCTAAATAACAAACATTCTAGACTAAATGTTATTAAGCCCCAAGGGAAATTTGACCCAAGCAGCGGAAAACCAATTTGTTTAAAATGGAATAGCAGAACCGGGTGTACGCTAAAGAACTGTAGATATTCTCATGTTTGCCTGTCTTGTTTTTCTGGTTCCCACAATGACATTAACCACCGCTCACGCCAACAACAGCAGAAGAATGACGAAGTAAAAAACTAAACAAGTGCCGCCATGAACCATCTCCACTTCTCAAACATATTGACCAATGGGAAGCCGAACTGACCGGGGACATCGACAGAGAATTTATTTTGAATGGACTTAAACAGGAATTTATGTTAATTGACGATCACGTCGAAATTGGCAACATTCCACAAGGGGAAGTTGATAATTACGCCTCAGTGACTGAACAACACGTAGCCAACAAGATTGAACAGCAAATACTTGACGATCTACGAACCGGTAGTTACGTAATTACCACGGAGAAGCCCCGTATAGTCAGTGCGCTGAAAGCAGTCCCTAAAGACAATGGCAGTTATAGACTTATACATGACCTGAGCAGGCCAGAGCCGTCTCTCAACTCCTATGCCTCGGACACTCCTTTTAGCTACGAAACTGTTCAAAATGCATTAGGCTTAATTAAACCTGGCTGGTTTATGGCCAAAATAGACTTACAATCGGCTTACCGTGTCGTTGGTATACATCCTAGTAATTATAGCTTAACTGGTCTAAAATGGTGTTTTGGAAATAATAAACCAACTTATATGTATGACACCCGGTTGCCATTTGGAGCCCGTCGTAGCCCTTTTATTTTCACTCGCATTACCCAGGCGGTTAAACGAATGATGCAACGTAAAGGTTTTGAGACAATGGTGGTTTACTTAGATGATTTTTTTATAGCAGCGAAATGCTTATAATACCTTACTGGCACTCCTACGTAACTTAGGTTTCCAGATAAACTGGTCAAAAATTGTAGACCCATGTCAGCGTATCGTTTTCCTTGGCGTAGTAATAGATACACTAAAAGGGGCTATTAGCCTGCAGGAAGAAAAAATTGTTAAATTATCACAAACTATAACCAATTTTTTAAACCGCAAACGGGCATCCAAAAGGCAACTTCAAAGCTTGGCTGGTCGCTTAAATTGGTGCTCCCTAGTTATTCCATGGGGTAGATTACACACTCGCTCCATTTTTGATTTAATTAGCTCGTTACATCATGCCAACCACAAATGCAGAATTTCTAGTATATACCAAGATTTGCGCTGGTGGCTTGTTTTTATAAAAAGGTTTCTAATGGTTCTAAACTAATTTGGGACGAGCGTCCTGTAGATTTTGTTTTTGCAGACAGTTGCCCAGCCAGCGGTGGGGCTTTCTACCAGGGCGATTGGTTGTATAGTGCTTGGCTTTTCGACAGGCCGGACCTAGCGTCCAGTCACATTAATATTAAAGAGCTAGCCGCAATTTGTTCTGCGGCATGGCGCTGGGGACATCTTTGGCAAGGCAAACAAATTTGCATATTTTCAGATAATTCCACAGCTGTTCAAATTGTAAACAAAGGTACCACGGCTAATAAGTACGCTTTAAGCCTTTTACGGGAGCTTTGCATTCTATCGCTATTTTATGATTTCTCACTAAAAGCTATTCATATTCCAGGTATACAGAATGTGACGGCAGACACTGTCTCCAGATTACACCAACCAGGTTATATCAAAGGCCTCCAATGTCTTCTCAATATCGAAATTGTTCACCCTGTTGGGATGCTAAACCATATGTCATATAATTCCTTGTTGTTTTTGTTAATTCAGACCGAACCGATCTGTGTAAACAACTGGATGACGAGGTGGCCGCCCTGAGGAAGCAGAATTATTCCAAAGCAACTCGACATGCATACACCGCGCAAGCGCGTGTTTACTATGGGTTTTGCAAGCGAATTAATGTATCCCCTGTTCCTATATCACAAGTTAATTTGACCCGATACGTGGCGTTCCTAGCTCGTACCCGGGCATACTCTACTGTACTCCAATATCTAAATATTGTTAGGATTTTAAATTTAGAACACGGTCTACCTAACCCCCTTGATAACAATTTTAGGCTTAAAACAGTGCTTCAAGGTGTGAAACGTGCCCGGGGTGACAAAATGCGACAAAAAGACCCAATTACACCAGCAATGTTACACGCAATTTACAAGCGGATGAATTTCCTTTCTGTTCAAGACCCTCAGTTTTGGGCAGCTACACTCTGCTGTTTTTTCGGCCTTTTAAGAGTCAATCACGTGACCATTAAATCTACTAACGATGTACCAGACAGCGTAGTAAAACGCAAGGACATTAAGTTTACTTCAACCGGCATAGTGCTTTATATCAGAATGTGTAAAAATGTCCAATTTAAGGAAAAGATCATGGAGATACCTATTCCCCTCTATCCCCACAATCCACTTTGTCCCACTACTGCTCTCAAAAACTTCATTTCACGTACTCGTGAAATCCCGCTTGATGCACCCTTGTTTACAATCAAAGTAGCGACTAGGAACTGCCCCCTTCTGACTTCAGATTTTCGTAAGCGGCTAATACGTATGTTGCAGCCCTCAGTTTCGACTGACATCAACACTCATTCGCTACGACGGGGTGGGGCTACATGGTTGATGTCAAAAAATGTTCCTCTGCATATTATTAAAGTACTGGGCAACTGGCGTAGTGATTCTGTATTCCAGTACCTTAAACCTCCAGTATCTGATAAATTACAATATATAAATAAACTACAACCGAATTCTACTTCTAACACGTAATATGGATTGGGTACACACGTGTAATTTTTATCAAAATATTTTAGACCTACCTACATGTATCTACACTAATTTTAAATATTCGACTTATGGCAGCATTACAGCTTGTGTCATGGCGGCACGCATGCTTTTTATATATTTTATTGTTCTCACGTTTTAGTTATGTATTGTATGTGACTTGTTTGTGTATAAGTATATTGTCTATGTAATAAATGTTTTCTGCCCGTACTATGGTGTTTGATTTAAAGCCCAAATATACAAAAAGGTGATAAGTCTGATGTAAACGATTATCGTGGGATAACCTTTAGTAAGTATATCTGCTAAGATATATTCCTTAATTCTATTCAACAGATTGTATTCATAGGATAAAACACGGCAAATTAAGCGAGTCTCAGTTTGATTTTAGACAAGGTAAGAGTTCAAATGATGGTCTTTTAAACTTTACTGCCAAAACAAAAACTGTACTGAGCATTTATATATAGACGGTCAAAAGGCATTCGATTCTATTAGCAGATAGAAATTGTGGCTGCATCTAAGTGGCATTGTCTACAATACAAAGTTTGCTCAAAGTTAGATCATGCATCTATAAAACTTTTGGCAATGTCACTGTTCATAAAAGATTTATTTAACGAACTGGCCACCAGTGAGCCTGCTGATTATATGATTATATTTTGAAAGAGTTTCAGATTTTTACATTGGTATTTGCGGCTGTATTTTCAATGTCATCTCAAAGCTTACAACTTTTACTGCAGAAACAGGTGGTATTTTGTGACCGATGTGACTTAAAAGTCGACTTACCAAAAACATTTTTTTTAGTGTTTGGAATAAAACGATATAAAGGGGATTTCTAAAGATCATATGATAGCGTTTTGTTAGAATCAGTGGATTCATTCTGCTACTTTAGTATTACATTTACATATAATTTATCAATGAATGAAGCTGCAAGTTAGTTTCTGAAAAAGAATGTTTTAAATGAATCTCGCTAGGTTTAAGTCGGAAACTTGTGTTGTTTGACTAAATTGTAAAACCAATCCTATTGAACGGATCTGAGCCAGTGTATCGAAATTCTTCACACTCAGTTCGTTAAATATTTACTAGGTGTAGGAAAATGTACCCAAATATTCTGGTTTATAGAGAATTGGTCGTTACCTTAACATTCAAAAGCTAACAGAAAATGTAAAAGATACAAGACAATTCCGTGCTATGCTTCTTTGTCCAAGATGCCTTCATTAAGGAATTAATTTATAACCTCAAAAGTTTTTCCATGGCCAAATCTATACAAATTTCAGAACCTGATGAACCTGCTCGAAGCATAAAATCATTAAGGTGCCTCGCAAAATTAATCGTAGGGGTACTCTACAAAAGAAACGGAGCTAATATTATTCAATATATTATTTGTAAATTCCCTGTGCCTTAATTCAGTTTTTGAAAAATCTGTTTCAGTATGATTTTGTTTCCGTTATCTTATCTTACTATGTCTGCATGTATTCTGTCTGGGCGAGAAGACATTGTTCTACTAGGATCTTTGTCATATCGATGGCGTTATACTGAAACCCAAATGGAAAGTTTTTTCTTGACATCTTCCGGTGTACAAGTCCAAACCCTAAGGACTTTCCCTTTCCCTTTCCAAACGTTTGTGCTTGGTATCAGCAGCCGAAGTTAGAAAATAGATTGTTTCAATGGGCATGATTTCGAAATGGTTCTTGACCGAATGACCTGGTGTCACATAACGTGTTACATTACTATGTGCAATAGACTATAGTTTGTTTTAGAGTTGTACTTTTCGCCTAACATGATTTTGACGTTTACAAAGTTGGCCTGACTTAATTCGTTATTTACTGGTCTACAAGGACTCAGACATGGTGTCAGAAGTTGTGCTATTGAATTAAAGATGGCAAAATTCGAACCCCCAGCAAACTTTCCTTTTGAACGACCATCGGAATGGCAGGAATGGAGAGAAAGATTCATTCGATTCCGACTGGCAACAAAACTCCACAAAGAAGATGGCGACGTTCAGGTAAGTTCGCTAATCTACGCTATGGGCCAACAGGTAGAAGTCATATTTAAATCTTTTACTCTCACTGATATTGAGAAGGAAAATTTTGATAAAGTAATTAAAAGATTTGATGAACATTTCATCCCGAAAAGAAACGTCATTTTTGAACGATCCCAATTTCAAAAGTATGAACAACGAGAAGGCGAAAGCGTGGAAACATTTGTTAGAAATTTGTTTACTCTCAAGTCTCAGTGAACATTGTGATTTTCGAGAAGGGAGAAATGAGAGGATAAGGGACAAAATCGTCACGGGACTACTTGATAAACAATTGTCAGAGAGATTACAAATGAAAAGTGATCTAACTATGGACAGCGCGATTGAAATTGCGCGCCACTCAGAACTAGTGAAAAGCCAAAACAACGAAAGTAGGTCAAGTATTGTTGAAGGGCTAGCCGAGGTTAGACACCCAACTAAAAATAGCTCTATAGTCCATGCCAGAGGTAGAGGTCACCAACGTTTCCGACAAAATAATACTACCCACGGTGCACAGACTAGACAACAACGACCACATATTTCGAAACAACGCGTCTATCGATGCTTGCAATGTAACCGAGTCCACGCACACGATAATTGTCCTGCAAAATATGCTGAATGTAGACGTTGTCATATTAAAGGGCATTATGAAAGATGTTGTAAAACTAAAAGCGTGGACAACCTAACTCACGCGACTGTCAAAACAGATCATGACAATTTAACTGACAAATTCTTTCTCGGTTCGATAGACTGTAGCAACTCTAACGAACCAGCGTGGACAGTAAATCTCACAATTAAAAACGTAAGCTGTGAATTTAAAATTGATTCTGGCGCTGACGTCACGATTTTGTCTGAGGCAACATTTAAGAAGTTAAAACCTAAACCAAAACTAACCTCATGTAACGTTGTGTTGCAAAGTCCCGGTGGACCGATCGAAGCAATAGGCCAGTTCACTGCTGAAGTAAAATTCAAAGAAAACTTTTATACGTTGAAAGTGTTCGTTTTGAAGGCGATTACGAATAACCTCCTCAGTCGTGGAGCTGCGGTTGCGATGGGGTTAATTCAAAGACTCGATGAAATTAACGATGATTTGTTTGGTGACGTAGGTCTTATGAAAGTTGACCCTGTCAAAATAACTCTCAAAGATAGTTTTAAGCCATACACTATTCATACTCCTAGAAGAGTAGCCATACCGCTAATGCCGAAAGTCGAAGCCGAGCTAAAACGGATGGAGGAAGCCGGCGTCATTACTAAAATTACTGAGCCAACAGACTGGTGTGCCCCAATGGTACCAGTTTTGAAACCCAATGGTAACGTACGAATCTGTTGATTTGAGACAGCTCAACAAAGCGATAAAGCGTGAGAGATTCACATTACCCACAATTGATGACGTACTATACAAGCTAGCGAATTCAAAATATTTTTCGCGTCTTGATGCTAGCTCCGGTTTCTATCAAATTCCTCTTGATGAGCAAAGTTCTAAACTGACATGCTTCATGACCCCATACGGTAGATACGCTTATCGGAGACTACCATTCGGTATTACGTTAGCACCAGAAGTTTTTTCTAGAAACGTTATCGAACTAATTCGTGATCTTGACGGAGTTGCCGTTTATATGGACGATATTTTTGTTGGTGGAGAAACGCGCGAAGCACACGACAGAAACTTAAATCGAGTTTTCGAGCGCATTAGATCAATAGGTCTTAAATTGAACAAAGACAAATTTGTTTATTGTCAAACTGAAATTGACATTCTAGGCCATCGCCTTGACGGAAATGGAGTAAGTCCTCATCCGCAGAAAGTAGAGGCGATTAAAGAACTTAGACCACCAGAAAATGTCACAGAACTACGACGGGTTCTGGGAATGGTGAATTACTTGGGTCAATACGTGCCACATTTGTCTGATTTACTTAAGCCATTAAATGAACTTTTGAAAGCCGACAGAATATGGCTGTGGGGAGAAAGTCAGAGTAAAGCATTTAGTGAAATAAAAGAGGCACTAGTTTCTTTTCCGGTTTTATCAGTATACGACCCGAAATTACCTACCATGGTAAGCGCTGATGCTTCGCTATATGGAATTGGTGGAGTTCTCTTACAGCTACATGGTGATCAATGGAAACCTGTGGCATACGCATCGAAAACATTAACTGAAACTGAAAAGCGCTACGCGCAGATTGAGAAAGAGTGTCTCAGTTCAGTGTGGTGTTGCGAGAGATTTTCCCGATATTTGATCGGATTGCAATCCTTCCGTCTCATCACTGACCACAAGCCACTCGTGCCACTGATTAACAGTAAGGACATTGATCAAGTCCCTATCCGCTGCCAACGTCTTTTAATGAGACTTATGAGATTCAACCCAGAGGCAGAGCATGTGCCAGGTAAAACAATGGTTGTTGCCGATACTCTTTCACGTAGCCCGCTTCCATCAAATTCAGAAAATGAATGTGAAGCAGACGTCAAAGCATACGTTGATGCAATCACACAACAGTGGCCAGTATCTGACAACAAATTAGAACCAATTCGCCAAGCAACAGCTGACGACGAACAGCTTGGTGAGGTCATGCGATACGTAAAGCAAGGTTGGCCAGATCGCGCCAAAGATGTTTCCGATAACACCAGAGATTATTTTTCTGTTAAAGAGAAACTTAGCATCGTAAACGGTGTGTTAACTTATGGAAGCCGCATCGTTATTCCAATGACTTTACGCGATGACATACTTGACAGAATTCATGACGGACATCGGGGAATGACAAAGTGCACCCAACGGGCCACTCAGTCGGTATGGTGGCCAGGCATAACTAGACAAATAGAAGTGAAAGTGTCACAATGTTCCTATTGCCAAATTCATAGTCCAAGTCAACGAAAAGAACCGCTGAAAACTAAAACACTTCCGTCACGTCCATGGCAACAGATTGCCGCTGATATTTTGGAATTTAAGAGCAAACATTATTTGATAGTTATAGACTATTTTTCAAGATACTTTGAGTTGGTACATGTGTCGCGTTTGACAAGTTTGGAAACAATCAACAAGATGAAAGAAATTTTCGCCAGATTCGGATCGGTAGATCAGCTTATTACGGATAACGGCACTAACTTTGTATCAAGGGAGTTCAAAGAATTCCAAAGTGAATATAATTTCCAGCACACGACGGTTAGCCCTCACCACCACCAAGCCAATGGAGAAGTAGAGAGAGCCGTTGCTACTGCTAAGAAAATTTTGGGCCAAAAAGATCCATCTCTTGGCCTCATGATCTATCTTTCAACACCAATACAGGCAACAGGGTGTAGCCCTGCAGAACTTTTGATGGGGAGGCCTTTAAAAACAGCTTTGCCTACACTTAATGACAATCTTACTCCAAAATGGCCAGATTTTAAAAGGGTAAGAGAAAAGGACGAGGAAACAAAGAAGACATATACACGTAATTTCAATTCCCGCCATGGTGCTAGGAAACTGAAAGAACTAAAGCCAGGTGACAATATTCGGATGAAGCTGGACAATGCAAAAGGATGGCATACTACAGGAGTGATACAGGGAAAAGTGTCCGAGCCCAGATCATATTACATTCAAACGAATAGAGGTCATTATCGTCGCAACAGGAAACATCTGAAACCAGCCCCAGGTGTAAACGTCGATGTAACTCCAAATACAATACCATTCGATCCATTGGATGACAACAATGACCATGTCCCACCAATGAACAATATTGCTATTCCCAGAAATAGACGAAATGCCACGCGTTCCGGTCGCTTAGTTAAAGCCCCCAAGCGTTACGGATTTGATTGACATTTAATTTTGAAAGTTAATATTTAGGATGTTGTCATAGATGTTGGACTCTAAGTTTAAGTTAAATTGACAACATACCTTCATTCTGAGTTTTTGATAAAAGGACTTTAATTCATAACTGTTGATGTTTGCTGATTTACTTTGAACGTGATGGAAGTTAATGTTTGGTTTGAACTTGAATTTAAGTGTTTATTCCCCTTTAGTTAGTATATTAAATTACCTTTCAAAGGAGGGGAGATGTCACATAACGTGTTACATGACTATGTGAAATAGACTATAGTTTGTTTTAGAGTTGTACTTTTCGCCTAACATGATTTTGACGTTTACAAAGTTGGCCTGACTTAATTCGTTAATTACTGGTCTACAAGGACTCAGACACCTGGACTGTTGAAATGCTGTGCCATGGGCACGTCATGTCTAAGTCTAATACCAAATAAATGGCTGACGGCACTTTGTCATAGAAAATGTTGAGTTTTCCTTACGTATTGCTTGCAACATTTTTTGCACGTCATAACATAACTTACACGATGTTAGAGGAGTCGCAATTAAAATTCTCTGCCATTTGATATTTGTAGCGGGATTATCCTCCGAAGAATATACAAATTACATCTAGAAGCTTATTAGAGCTGCTAGTCTCACGAGTGTGCGTTGAAGTAATGTTTTGAGCGGACTTACGCCTAAATAAAATATACGTTCGCCCCGCTAATTAAGACCAAAGGCCAATATACATACATATATTTCAATTTGCACACAAGTGGGTTTAAGTTTGCAAAGATTAAATAAATAATAATTGTAATAGCATTTTTTATCCGAAATCTATGATTTCCGTAGGATACGAGTGTTTGAAGTTTACCGAAAAACTAAATCATTGCCGCTGAAACATCAAAAATAATACTCAGCCATTGATATCAACCGAAGTTACATCCAAAAAGTGAGAAAAAAAACATTATCAAAAATCCACAAAAAATCCCTTTGAGTCAGAGTCAAAAAGAGTTCTCTTTACTAGTATTGCATACTGTCTCCTTATTTTCAGATCTTGGGGGAAATGGCCGTCATTTGGTTTTGACGAAAAAAGCGCCATTTACACTTTGTGCCACTTAAACAGAAAGAACATAGCTGTGGTTGAAAACCAGATTTGCATCTCCCTGCCTGAAACTTGTAATATAAAATGTTAGGGATATTTTCATGTCGTGGCCTCCTATGGTCGGTATTGTTTACCTGAGGAAATAGATTTGAATCATTATGAATTCATAGTATCGTAGCATCGATGTAATCGAATACATTTGACACAAAAGCAAATTATTCAACTTGAATTAAAACTTACGCTAATTTTAAAGGTGCTAGCACTAAAATATGTACTTATTCACAATTCTTGAAACATGCTTCTGTTTGTTTTGTGGTTTGTTTGTTTGTTTGTTTTTGTTTTTTTTTTCGTTTTTTTTGTGTGATGCTTTGAAAGCAGAAAGATGAACTGTTAATTATTGACGGATTTGGGTGTTTTGATAAAGTGTTTGCACAGTCACGAGTCACACATGCATACGGAAGTAGAACATTTAATATAGAGTGTAGGTCATTTATTCAAACACAGACTTCAAACAACCCATTAAGTTTTACATTCATGCTTTTTTTTCTATAATAGAGGTATTCTATAACTGCGAGACATGCGGACTCTTTAATTTGGCCGAGCATGAATAGAATACTAAGGCCAGCTAAAAAAACAAACCTCCGACCCAAGCGAGAATGCTTTTAACCATAAGGCTAAAACAGGTCAAATACGTGACTACAAATAAGACTGTTGACCGATAGTATAGAAATACCTATTTCCACTTACTAAATAGCAGCTGAGATTTGTAAATTATAAGAAAAAAAGTTTGAGCGTGAATTACAGCATTTGGCACATCATGCTATTTTGTATCAAATATGTAAACTATCGTCTACTTTATAACCTTATGTGAAAATGCAAATCTCTGAAATGCCATCAGCGATTTTTTTACAAAAAGAGGCGCCATTTTAGGCGATTAAGTGTCCTTTTTTTCTCCGGATTCATTACAATAGAAACAAATACAGAGATGTCACCAAAGTGATAATCAGAAATGGTGATGACCAATTTTTTTTACCACCATATTATGGTGATGAGTTGAAACCCTCGCCATAAAATGGTGGAAGGCATCACCACGATAGGATGATTGGCACCACCATGTTATGGTGATGAGTTGAAACCCTCACCATAAAATCGTGACCATAATATGGTCATGGCCCTTACCATACGATGGTGATATATTATGGTGATAAGTGGAAACGTGTGAGGTCTCAACCCATCACCATTAAGAGGTGATGATCTCATTAAGAGCATCTTTCCGACTGAGTAAAATATCACATATATATTTTTTCGTAGGAATTCTTTCCTGATATCAAGATTACAGATGACCTCGAGACGGGTCATGGGGGAGGGGAGGGACTGTCAAATTCCGAATCCCCTCAAAACGAGACAATTCCTCTTTTCTTCTTCATTTAATTAAACTGCATTTTTGGACCAGTATATGAGAACTGGAGAAGACTGGATAAGACAGAAAATAAATGATAGTGGTTTTTCGAATAAGTTGGACTGTTGGGAAGTTTATTGCAGAGCATTTTTGTACAGAATGGCAATGGATAAACTGGTTATCGCGGCAGGTTCAACTTAACGCCTTTTTTAAACGGTTTTCTTCGATATATAAAAAGCAAATGATTTGATAATTACACCAAAGTAGCCATAAGTCACCATCCTTTACAGATTCTTCCGCTATAAATTTCCAAAGTTTGTTTGACCAAAAACTATGTATTATCCCGTAGAAACCGATGCCATGCGGATAAATGTCAAATTATCCTATGACGGAAATCGAATCTGTGGGTATGTGGAAATATCCTCACTGGGATACCACTGCTCTTTTACAGACGTATCCGGGGCAATGGAATCGCACTGAGGAGAAAAATGCTACTCTATTAAGAAAGTAGACGGTAAATGCAGAGGAATGAGGAATTCACAGTGTTAATTTAGACAACACGTCAGAGATAATGAAAACGGTAACTAACACATTAGTCGGTATTATTTTCGTTACCTAGCTATTCGCGTTCCAAAGACATCTCCTTAGCTTGGTATCAAGAAAGTCCCCATCAGTGACTGTCCAATTCGACTCCCCCGGAGTCTCAACAAATAAATAGGATTTTGTGTCATGAAGTTGATACTGACGGATGACTTTCGCCATTACAATTGGTTAAATGGATTAAGGGCTATGCAAGACGGCAACGACTTCACTCATTTTTTAAGCTGAGACAGAAATTCGATTTAACTATGTCAGTCCGTTCAACTAGGAGACTGGGATTTCAAGGCATATGATTGGTCGCAGGTTCAAATCACTGCAGGTTCAAATCACTGCAACAAAAAAGAAAACTTCTTGGCCAATCGACGAGTCTGTGGAAGTGCTGCCAGCCGATTTCAGGAATCATTTTATGTTCTCAAAAAATTACCCATCCTTTTAATAAAATCAATTAAATGCGACGTTATACTGGTTTGAATTCCTAAAATCTTGTACTTTTTTATTTCTCATTATGGTAAAAATGTGTATGTAATATAGACACCTAAATGATTGACAGGCCCTGTTATCAACTCAGTAAAATGTTCCACTTTGTCATTTAAAGTGTCATATTTATCAAAAGCTTTTTGGCTTCTTGGTAATACTTTTGATATCAAAATTTTGCTCATTTGGCGTCTAGCGCAAATAGTGAGTTAACAACGAATGTGACTTATCTCCCTTTAACCCATCTGGATTAATTGTCCTTTCTAAATACGTAATCCAGATATTTCTAAAGCATGTCAAATTCTCTCTTGGTGGGACGTCCAACTTTTAAAAAGATACGTGTTATTTATTCTCTGAATGAAGAGATAGTTTAGCAATATAATCAATTTATGGAATGTGAAACTTCATCACATTTTACATTTTCAAAAAAACTTGTTCATTTATTAAGTCCAAATGTTGGTTAAAATTTACGACAGTATATAACCTTTGCTTCAGACTCATCAATTACGACGTTTTCTGTCTAGTATTTTGCTAAATGTATGCTTAATAAGTGTGAACAAGTCTTTACTCCCAAGCGAAATTAGACGCTCGTTCCCATGTGCAATTGCCAGCTCATTTTCATGCGAAATTATAGGTTCAATCCGATGCGAAATTGTAAGCTCATGCGAAATTGCAAGCTCAACCTCACGCTAAATTGCAATGACTTTCTCTTGCGAAATTACAAGGTCATTCCCTTGCCAAATGCAAGGTTATTTTCATGGAAAATTGTAAGCTCATTCTCATGCAAAATTGCAAGCTTACATAGTCGCGTGCTAAATTAGAAGCTGAATTTGCTAATTCAATTTTGAAGCCCTTGGTTTGTTTAGTAATGTACCATATCGATAATGGGTGTTAAAACAATGTTACAGTTTAAATGAATGAATTTGAATCCCGATTTTTTAGTTTACGAAAAGAATTCTGCATGTCACGTGCAGATCGCGCTCTTCTCTTGGCAAACAAATATCATGAAAAAGTTCTTGCATTTATATATTTTTGAAAATGGTAAATAAAAGTAAGGTATAAAATAAATTTAACGTTTAAATTATAATATTCTAATTCAACTAAAAATTACTGCATATGTTTTTATGTATAGACCATCATTTGAATTAAAGAAACATAACCTCGATACTTAGAGAAAATAAAATTAAAAGCCTACGTCAATGGCTTTTTATATTGCCACACAGCATGGAGAGTAAAAAATTAATGATAAACTGTTCTTTGTTTTGCTAAAGGAAGATTTAAAATGACTTCGCCTTAGGACAGGTATTAAATTTTGACCTACTTTCAAAAGAATTCGAGCGCAACTTTATCTAAAAGCAATGGTTTGAAGCGCAAATATATCTCGAAGACGTAATTTGATATCTTACTTACTACCTAGCAGGACACCACAATCCCACGCGCATCTCTTAATGCGTGTTAGAATTTTATGATAAACAAGCTCGTCCCTGTCATTTAAACACAACAGGATATTAACATTTTTTAAATTTATAGTTCAGTACATCAAACATATATGTAAGACTACATCTTTGTTTACACTTATTAACTCACATGGGTGAATGGAGATAAGGCCTATTCTATAGTTTGCTACTGGTATGTCGTTGCAGTTAACCAACCTTTGAGATTGTTACGCATTTCCAACATTTCTTTAGTAACATAACGCAAAAGCATATGACCGTGTCATTAGAAAAGCTGCTTTTTAGCTCAAGATTTCAATTTTTCTAACCTGAAAATTACATAACAAATATGTGTGATATGCTGTGTTTTTCGTATGTGCGTTTGACTTTGATCAACGTACACGTTGCAATAAGCCGAAAGTTAGCGTAAGAATTTTTGTAAGAATCGTTTGCACCCTATATACAGTGTAGCTTGTCGGAACGTAATATCGAAAGTATATACTTCTGTGACAGGTATGCCTTACATTAGATTTACCCCGAACGTGCAAATGTTTTGAGGGACAGATTTCCGGGGCCAATAGTATTAACTGAAGTATGTTGGTTGGTTTCTTTAGCTTATTGGCGCGTCCATTCGTATGAATAATGTACGCCAAACTAGTGAGTAATTATTACCTATAGCGATAACAAAACTGTGCTGTCTTGCCACAATATATATATTTATGATCACTAAAACACACAAGCACAGAGAAAATCTTCTTGTCTAAAATAACCATGGAGACAAGTTTCTAATTGTGTTAAAAAGAGGTATATAATTTAGACCTTTATACCCCATAAATTCTTGCACAAACCAAACCTATCAATATTTCATTAGGTATATATTATATCTTTGTACAGGAGTATATGTTAGTACATTTGAGAACTACTTAACCTCTTAAGATAATGAAACGTGCAATACAACAGAAGTATGTCATTTGGCTTGCCCAGATACTCATAAGGGTATACGGATGCCATTTTTGTTGGATGCAGTTTTGAAAACCGTTGCAGATGGTTAATTGGAACATTAAACAGTGGCGGAATCCATCTTGCCCTTGGGCATGACCTTTGCAGAATGAAAGGCGGGAAAGGGGAGGGCAAGTGGACAGTCGAGGCTACCTGTTGGTGGCAGCTACCGCCCCTATGCCTGAAAGGTGTGGCTGTCTGCTGTTTGGTCAGAAAATAATCGATACTGCGGTTTACCCTGCATGGGTTAATCTAGGCATAGCTTTGAAGAGCGCTGTGGTAATTTTTTATGTGTCGGTTATTCGCTGTTCAGCCTTACTACATTTAAAATCTGAAAATTCAATTCGTTAACAAATCTTGACCATCAAAGTCAGCCCAGCAAGCAAGAGTATTGGTATTTCTAACTAAATATCACTAGTCCATCGTGAAACTTGTCACCACAGTTATTTTAGCCAAGAAGGTACTTCCCGTACCAATGAGTTTGAAATAAGAAAATATATGGAAAATTTCGGATTAAGCCATACATACTGAGCCTCCGAGCAATAGTTTTAGTCGTAGCACGACATGCTCTCGTGTTCTCAGATAACGCTTCACAACTTTTTTAGCACAGTTTGTCGAAAAAAAAAATCGTAAAAACATGGCGTTGGTAGCCTACTGTTGAAAAGGCAAAGTTACTGCGATTGTGTCATATTTACTAGTTTCTCTTCTTTCGTTTCCTGCTAAAAATTGTAATCACAATTCAAGGTTTTATATTAAATTTGAATATTGTTGGTGGTAGGGAGGGGGGTGGGTCTTTATATCTTGAAGTATTTATTCGTTGAAGTAGCTTTATTTGTACTTGTTCAATAGACGAACGCTTGACAAAACGTACCGTAACCTTGCTTTTGGTGTAAGCGTTTTGCCAGAACGAGGATCTGGGCATGGCTAAAGTCAATATAAATCTTATACGTGTAAATGTCAAATGGGAGAACTAAAGACCGTGAAGTGATTACTGGTACGAATCGTCGTGTTCAACCTTGCAAATCCTTGCGGACAATAGGAGGGCGTCAAGCGAAACCAACTGGTCTGCCTTTTAACTGGAGGCAAACAATAACCTGTTGGTCCATGCTGTGTCCAGCAAAAACGAGAACATGCAACCTGTATTCAAAGTTGTTTCACTGATGGTCTTTAATAATTTACCAATAGCAATGTAACTGGGGCTTGTATCTGAACAAACATTCTTTAGACGAATTATTCCAAGAGACTTTGAAATAGCCCATACAAAAGCAACGTGTGTTTGGGAGGGGGGGGGGGGGGGGGTGGAGTCACGCCGACACAGGAACATTACTAAGAATCACTGGAGAAGCTATTAAGACTATTAAGTATTAAGTTTCTGTTATTGTTTTGTGTTGGCATATTAAAAATGATCCGTAAACCTTTGAAGTTGCTACACATATAATATGAGTATGCAATACATTCAATCCCTGTCATCTATAGAAAACAGAGGCCTCATGGAAGTTGAAAACAAATTATCGTTTTCATTTTGCGTTAATTAGACACGCTAGCTCAATATAGGTCTACACAGCCTTCTTACATAGGCCCACACCGGGAATTTTTAACCTAATTGTATCAGAAAGAATATCTTGTTTGATGTTTCTTTTGTTATAATATACGGCACCAATTCCCCCCCCCCCCCCCCCCCTACATAGGCAATCTAGGTATGCTTGGAAGGGAATGTATAAGAAAAATGATCGTCTTGTCTATCGGTTTATTCTGTTCTTTTTCTCCAATTCCAAATAGACATCCTGAGAAATAGGTACAGTTAGCCACTTCTGTGATGGCAACTTAGAAGCCTTTTTCATATGGCACCGGAAATACGTCCATGAAAACAGGACATTTTTTAAAATGATATTAAGTCAGTGACAGCTTTCCAATGGAGCTGGTCACATCTAAAGACATGATGAACTGCAAACACACAGACAAGCTCCTCTCTTTACCATAGTATTCTGGCTTTGTCTCTAATGCAGAAAATGTAGCCCTTGGTCTATTGGCAATTTGTGTTCATCCGTTACCGGGGATAAGGAAACGAGCCGTGAGGGATAACCGTTAACAACTTAACATCGATCCAGGATTCCATATGCTTGCAAAACTACCCAAGAAGACCTCGACCGATATGGGGGAAATTGAATAAAGTGGCCAAGTTTTCCAAGACCTTACGCTAATGTAGTGCTCTAGAAAATCAGAAAGCTTTTCGCCTTAGAGCTTTCTCCACACTCCACTGTCTTATATAGAAGCAAACGTGTAGCCCTTGAATTCACTAAATCTCTTTAGAAGGAACCATTGCACATAATAGGAATTGATTTGTAACATTGAGGGGATTGTAAATGTCGAGGTCAAATAAGAGTATTGTTTACAACTTGTTTGCCTTGCCATTCAGTCTGTGGTTAGCAGATAGCTAGATTGTTTGATTTGGTTGATTGACCGATTTATTGGATGCACCATTATTGAGATATTGCCTGCAACATCATCGGATAATAGGCATATTGATTGAATAATTGATCGATTGATTCTGATGCATGGTTATTTCCATTCGGTACATTGATTTACTTCTTTGATTTGCTTTCCGTATACCACACGGAGCCTTGGGATTTCCCAAGACAAAGATTCATGTTTTTTCACTCAATTAAGATTGTAACGTCGCCATATAAGTGAAATAATCTTGAGTACAGCGTAACACCAACCAAAGTCAGCCAATGAACATAATTTCTGGTGCTTATATCAGGTCTTCGATAAAATGACAGATTTATAATATAGGCTAATGGTTTGATTGATTGGTTTCTGGTTTGTATTGCTAAAGATCTATAAAAGCCCTTGCTGGCCAAACTAGTAGTTTATTTACTTCCTGTGCTTTTTACAATTTCCCTATAGTTAATAAACATCCATTATATTTCAACCATACAGATCGGTAAATTCCGAGTAAGTGCAGTTTTCAAATCCATATCGGGCCGGAAACGTAAGGAGACTGAAATAAGATTCCGCTCAATCCCAAGAACAAGTTGATGGTCTTCTGTGTGCCTTTCATTAAATATAACTCTATTATCTTGATTTATTCCTCGAAACTGTCTCTAAGAATAGAACGTATAGGGTAATTTCTTGCAATCTTTGAACCCAAGATATTTATATCAAATTTACCGTCTATATCTTAGACGTTCATGGAGTGAGACTGTTCGCATCCTGGGCTGGCAGTATAATTTCTTACTGGCAATATTTCACTCGAGTTGTCTTTCATTTCTTGACGTTTTGAAGCTCCGCCACAGATGTAGGGGAAAGAAACATTGATTAAAACGACGACTGCAATCTTCATACGTCTGGGCTGGCAGAGTTTTATACTATAATCATGTCAGATCACATACAGTCAAGCGATAAAATTAATGCAAGATTTGTAAAAACTTTTGATAGAGTTGTTATTCTTAAACGCCTTAGACTATTAAACTGGTTCCATGTCATACAAGGGTGACAAACTTTATATAGTGTTTGTGCGTGTGGGGAGAGGTGTGTGCGGGGGGGGGGGGTTGTTTCTTATAATGGCAGAATATAACCGGCACCGTTTTTTTGATTGACAGAGATCCAATCTTGGAAAACGATCCAAAGAATACTGGGCATGTTGTTAGGTCAATGGTCAATGTCTGAATTCATTTTATGAAAACCATGAATAAAAAAATTATACAAATATATGGATTAGCTGTTTTCTTGATTGCGCATTTGATTTGTTGCTCAATGGCCTAGGCCTATAGTTGTAGGGATTTGTTGTAGCCAGTGATGGTTTCAATCTAAAGAATGGTGGTTATTTATTTACCTAGTTGTGCAATGATTGGGTGATTAATTGTTAAGTTTTATCGACTGTATGGTTGGTTAAAGGGTATCACAGTACTTTAAGCCTATCTCTGTTCCAAAACGTTGTGAAGGACACTTTTTTGTTTATTATTGCATGAGCGGCTTTTTTATTTTTTTATCTGTCTACCGGTTGTATTTTTTCAAACAAGAAGAAATACTTAAATTTTCTGCAAAACAGATCCCCTACGCTCTGCTGCTTGTCTGGACTTTTCTGCCATTTATTATAAGCCCGTAGGGGGTTGAAACAGGGAAGCTATTCGTCAACTTCTGGCCCTGTCACTCCGCCCGTTTGTATGCTACTCTGATTACTCCAACCGAAAAGGACTCGGCCGAAACAGAGGGGTGAAAGTAAAAACTTAACCTGTGGAACAATATCATTCATCATATATGAAGCTACTGGAGGGAATAGTGAAACAGTCATAATTAAGCTGAAGTAATGCTCAGTGGCCTTCCATTTGTCAGTCCATTTATTTGGCTCTTGTTACGACCTGTGGATCTATTGACAAAAGCTAACACCCCTACAAGTTAGAACAGCTCCGGGAGATCCGTCAAGCACATGCGCACACCGTCGCACGTGTTCATAAACAAATTTTCATGAGGACGTAGGGGATAAGTTAGTCTGGGGTTGTAGTTGGATCTAACTATACTTAACTTCGGTAGCCTTTATAACTACTGAACCTAAACCGCTTTTTTAACATGGGAACTGAAACTAACAAAGATGATCGTAATTCTCCTGAGTATTTACAACAGCTACTAAAAGACAAGAAGCAAATCCAGGCTTTCCCAAATGTGTTTGTACACACGGAACGTCTTTTGGACGACGGTAAGTTTAATATATGCACAGCATGCTTAAAATGTAGGTGGAAAAGCACGAATTTAACCTGTGTGCCTGCTTATATCTAAAACCTCACTTTTGGTGAACGTATAAAGGAAATATGTATTGGGAAATACGGTAGAGGGGTAGTTGTTTGGTTAGTTTGCCTGGCTAGGCTGTGTTAATGGCAGGCCTTCACAACAAGTTCTTTCGCTCAGCTCCCATGCTATCGATCTGTGTGATGCAGTCATTTATCTGTCCGCCACTCTCTCATACTTCCTTACATTGACACTGAACAAGTCATAGCTCTTTAAATCACTGTAAGAGTATTTGGTCCGAACTTTTTACAGCTTGTTTGTTTCGTTGTAACTTCGTACATTCCTTTAGTCAGCCATTTTGAAAAATGACACCCTTCACTGGTTCAGTGATCACAGTACTTGGCTGCACTGAGGAAAACCAGTTATAAATACCTACACAGATCTCTATGCAAGCCCAACGTTTCTTAAAGTTAAGTCAAGACTGCATGGCAACATGAAACCTCTCAAATCAGTAAACCTAAGCCATTTTCTCTATAAACTTCACCCACTGTCAATTCAGTAGGCCTACACTACAAACTGATGAGTGATGTTGACACTAACTGATCTTAGTTTAGAAGTGGAATGATTCCATAATTTTCAAATTAATAATGATCGTAAGCCGTTTTACAAATTCCTCTAAGCACTTATTTTGTCAGCACTTGTTACAACTTACCAATCTGATGCTTCTAGCAATATACTAGCCGCACTTGTGTGTCTCTATCCTGGTTTACTTACGGTACTTTGCCGGTCAGGTAGATAAGCAATATACCGGAATTGCCTCAACAAGTTCTGAGTATTTATAAACCTTTTATAAATTGTATATATATTCCATTATTCCATAATTACCAGAGGAAAGTATATCTGAGAGGTGAGGGGGCTAGAATGGAGTGGATAAAATTTGTGTAGGCCTGTTCATAAGTGTGAATAGCAAAGATTATTAATATAAAGATGCCAAGCATATCAATCTACTCATTGTCTCATGGCTAGTGTGCCTCATTTGTTTCTCTAGGTTCATACTAGTCCGGGTTTCTGACTCCAAAATTACTATTTTTTTCATACTGACGGCCGTATTTTGGAGTCCGGGCTCATTGCAATCAAAAAGTCGGAGTAGACTGCACGCTTCTGGTCGGGCAGTTTGCGATCAGATTTAGTCAGTAAATAACAATTTAACTAACTCAAATAGTGTCATTTCAACATTCATGAATAATTTAGACTTTTGTCAAGTGAATTTAACGTTTAAAAACTGAAAAACAACCAAACAGTGTGACGTCATCAATGGCTGAGAGTTTGAGATTGGAGAAGGCAAAAGTGAATTCAGGGGAAGAATGTTTACTGGCCGATAGTAGAGAAATTATCCATGAATGCGATTATGACCGTTTAGACACGATTTGGGTAGGTTATATTGCTATTTCTTTGTCTAAATCGGACCACATATTGCCCGCTTCTTAGCGGGCAGCCAACTCCGGTTTTTTAATTGCAATGAACCCCGACTCCAAAATACGACCGTCACTCAATATAAAAAATAGTCATTTTGGAGACAGAAACCCTGACTAGGTTCATACCACAAATGCCAAACTGCCCTCTGAAATGGGTGCCCCAAAATTCATCGTCTGCTTTTATTCATAAATTGTTTATATAAACCGAAGTAAGCATTGGCCCCTAATCACTTAATCCCTATTAATATTGCTTAACTGTTTTGATACATACATATGAATGGAGTATCTAGTTCTTAAATGCTTTTCTATGGATGTGACCTGTCCCCTAGGCAATGCCTGATCAGTCAGCCATATCAAAGCCCAGACAAGCTCGTCTTGTTACATGTACATTATAACCAAATACTGTGTCACAAATTGTAAAGTTGTTTTCAAAGAACTGACAAGACACAGCTTGTTCTTTCAATTTCACACGTTTTGACATTTTTAACTGTACTTTTTGAGTAACCCAATTAGAAGACCCGATATTGTAGAAAAATTTCGTAACAAACTTACCGATAAGACTTAAGTACCTTGATATTCCAAGATCAATTTTTTGGGGGCAATATTTGACACCAAGGCAACTTATAAGAAGCATTTCTGTTTTTTTTTTTTTGTGAAATTCATTTTTATGTAATTATAGTATAAATGATAAAATTTGAAGATTTGCTTTACACATTCTCATTTGTTATCAATTTTGAAGCTGTCGATAAAAAGATAAAGAAGTGAGCCCTTATCAAAACTGATAAAATATCAGATATAGCTCTTAGCCAAATCACTTAACTCTAGATAACAATAGAAAGTGTCATGAGCATGAACATTAAAAAAAAGGAAAGGAAATGGAGGAAATGAAATTTCATCCAGGTTAGGACCTGTAGAATTAATGCTTTAACTTAAGGTTGTTCCAGAACTTACATGGATTAAAACTGACATAATATTAAGAGGATTTATGGGATTATTGACACTTTCTATTGGGATTATTAACACTTTTTATTTGGGATTATTGACACTTCGACCTGCACTTAGATACATGTAGCTAAAACACCCACGAAAGGTGTTAATTATTTACTCAAACACTGTACACCATGAACTTGAATAGTTAACTTTATGCCGAGTTAAGTTAGTTAACCATCAGAAGAATTCAATTGCTGTTTCATCAACGAACCTAAGTCTTAAGAATAGTCAGTGAAGATGATAACTTTAGTACGGTAACTTAAAACGGTAATTTATTTGATAACTTGTTCAAATCATCAAGATTAAGCAGGACGTAAAACTCAAATCACTCGCTCACTCAAATCATTAAGCTATGCATAATATTTAGGAACAATTTTAGGCAAAGTACCTATACTGTAAATCCAATTGAATCTTTATTTCTTGTCAGATCATCTTTCACATCTCCTAAAATGGTATTTACTTTTTGGTTTAACCTACACAATTTCTCTACTGACATCACAAAACAGAAGAAAGGGCTAGTTTTAAACGGTTTTATAAACAATTTTGTTATTTTATGCGTAAATGTCAGAGAGCCATCTTCAAAACTGACTGATCTATAGAGATGATTACTTCTCTCTTTTCGACCTCAAGCTAGAGATTTTAATGCATGAGCGATCAAGTATGCAAAAAGAAGATATTATCTTTTGCTAGATTTCACCACTATTTTAACCATACCCTGTGGCGTTTTGTTTTCTGTTTTTGCTTCGAGCTGAATACAAACTATTCTGTGAAGATTTCCTCTGTAATGACGTTTATGACAGCGATGGATGCCATCAATCTATTTACTCAATAGATTTCAAAAGAAAGAGACTGTAGGGAGACCCAGCTCTTGGCTTTGTTAACTTGTAATTCAAGCTTTCCAATACCAGGCTCTTTAGTCTTAAGTTTCAGGGGGATAGAAACCTACCCAAGGGTAGCAGTCATTCTACCTGATCAGGAAAAAGCTCAAATCAAGTAGATGGTGGCTAGAATGACTGGCTATGTGCATTCAACTGGAGCTGACCAGCTCATTTCAATGGCTTTGACAGGCCTGGATTATTGGCATCCATGACAATTTGACACGCCCATTTGACAATATCTTCAGGGTGTCTCACATTACAGCGCAAATTGTGTATCAAGATTGGATTGACTTGTTCAATATTCAGAAAATCTCACCAAGATATTGACTTTTTTATGAAAAATACCTCAGTTTTAGGACTATCAATTTTGTTGCACTTGGATCATTTTTTTTTTTCTTTTCATTTTCGAATGTGAGGCCTAAGATATCACTCGATCAATAATTCTTTGACTGCACTATTGAATTATACAAAAATCTATTCTAAAACTGAACTTTTTCGTCAAATTGCAAAGTTGTCTGCATCAAGAAAAAGTTAAATTGCTGGCCATTCCTAAAAAATGTACAAACAATAATAAAGTGTATATGTTGCTTTACAAACATTGAGCATACGACAAAGTCGTCAATCGTAGATGTATTGATTTCCCAAAACTGCTATGTACATCAAATAGCTGTATTTCTTTTTAACTTGCTGTTTCTAAAACTTATACAAATTTAAGTGTTTACACTGGAAACTGGCGTGTTTTGAGTGTTAGTTTTTATTTGGAGAAAAAAATGCTATTGTAGCTTATATGATGCTCTAAATATTGTAACACAACTTCGATTCACTTATCACTTGGTTTTGGACTGCCCAATATTGAATCCTCTTTGTCTCAGCCTCTATTGGTTTATCAGCAAAAGGAAATTAGATAAATGTTGAAGAGGAGTGTTTTGTCAGCTGAGACTGGTATGGATTACCTAGCCATAGTTTACTGTTGCAATTAGAGTTCATAGAAAACACATGTGAAGACTTTGCCAGGCTGGCCTATCAGACAGACTGCTTTGGAATTTGACGCCTCCTAAAGTCAGCCAAGATGACTTGTTGTAGCTTCTGTGGGTTCAAAGATTGGTCTCTCACTGGAAGTATCACTCAAGCACAGCACCCTTCAATTTTGTCCTTGAATTGGCTGATTACTATGTTGAAATATAAAAAAATGGTGACATGTTATTCCTTTAATTTTTTAGGAAGTTGAAAGGATTATCACTCAACAGTTTGCTCTGTGATCTTGTCAAGTTGAATAAAGTGCCCGGTCAAATATTAAGCAGATTTTTTAAAAAAAAATTAATTTTTATTTCTAGGTACATGTAATTAGTGTTCTCTGCTTGTTCAGTTGAAATAACCAAAGATTGCAAAATTAGAATACAGAATGAAATCCATCGATGATATTATGGAAGAAGGGAGTTTTAGTTGACAACGATATATACATTAACACGTATGTATATGCACAGTATATAGGGTTGGTTTTACTGGCTATGAATATCAAGTAGGATATAACTTGGCATCTTTGCCAGATTTATACAGAATATTCACTGGACTAGTTAATGTTAATCAGTCATTATACACAGCCATGTCCTTAAGGAGAGTAGAGGAAATATTTATGTGTGGTAATAGGAAATGACACAGGCTAGGCTCTCTTATCAAGACAAACCACATGTGCCCATGTATTAATGAACAACTTGCTATATTGTCTAGGGCAAAACTGTGTATATAAAATCTAAAAGTCTTAAAATGTACATTTTATCTCCTTATGATTGCCATTTAGCTAGATATCAAGCTTAAGCCAGAGAGAAAGTTGTTTCAAAAGACCTCTGGTTGACCATTGGTATTCTATGAAGCCAAGTTCATAAATTTTATTGTGCCTTTTTGGGAAGAATCGAATAAAAACCCTTTCTAAAAAAAAAACCTTGGAGAATAGACTGATTGCTTGATGACAGCATAGAAGGGATAACAATGGTGCATGAAAATTAATCTGCATAGAAAAGTAAAGGTGTGCAGTCATATGTGTCACTAAGAAGGGCTTAACAAAGTGGTTTCTCTCAAATAAGATCCCTTTTGCGTCATTAAGCTTTCGGCCAATTAGAAAACTTCCAAGAATGGTCAGCTTCGAGGAACTTTTTTTAAAAGGAGGGCATAATTTTACTTCATCTCCTTACATGTATATGGTGTGGTTGGCAGGCGGTTGGAACGGCCACGGCTGACTTCTAATTTACGGTGTGAAA
Source organism: Lepidochitona cinerea (assembly GCA_963971465.1). NCBI lineage: Eukaryota > Metazoa > Mollusca > Polyplacophora > Chitonida > Tonicellidae > Lepidochitona > Lepidochitona cinerea. The sequence goes on along the minus strand of OZ020551.1, from coordinate 82,277,825 downwards.
TAGCCTAAAAGAAGTCACAAAATTTGTCTAATGAAATGCCTTGAGCCGTTAAATTTCTGCTAGCCAATTCAAGCAGCAAATCTCCAATGAATTACAAATGTACCCATCATAAGTATCATTTATAACTGTTAATACTAAATGTATGTGTGTATTAATATATATGTTTAATAATGTTTCAACATTGAACTAATACCTAAAGCCTGTTTACAAATAATAAATCCGCTACTCATTTAGTCCCGGTTTGTCTTTCCAACTACCAGTTAATTATTGTGCATGTTTCTAAACTAGACATATACAAGTACTTAAGTAGCTCACTGTTATATCTGACAGCACATTGGATTGTTTGTTAACCATCCTATTCATACATCCCTTTTAACTAGTTAGTATAATCTCCTACTCTTACTTGTCAGTATTTCATGGTGACGGAGAGTTGTTTTGCTTTCCCCATGGCATAAGAAATCCCATTCCTTCACTCTTTGGCTAGCAACCTTTCTTTGGAACGCACTCTTAACCATATTGTTAGGGAAAGTTCACATAGCTCCTCAAACAAAAAATGTACAAAATATACAGCTCCTGTGACAAAATGAGTGCAGCTGGACTGTCAAGTATGTGGAAAACAATAAGGTGAGTGTCAACTCTGTTTGAAGTTTGTGTTTTATTTCATTTTTGGTTTTTGCATACTGGTAGTGTGTTTTGTGTATTTTTGGAATATTTGTTTGCAGATCAGATCCAGGAATCCATCGAAAGCTCTGTATTGTTGGATAATGAGTTCGCGGTGATAAGGTTAAGCACTACAACAAGGTGTCATAGAACTTCACATTTTTGATGCCGTAACCTTTATAAGTATTGAAGTGGAATTCAGTATTTTGTTGCCAGAAACTGAATATTTCCTTGCTAAATTAACTAAAATTCAGTTTTTTTCTAGCGGAATTGAGTCTTCAGAGTCGGGTATTCTGTATCAAAAGTTGATTTTTGTGAAACCCTGCATTATTGTAAATACTGCAATAGTGGTTCATGGTAACTTCACCTCTCAACCTTTTTTCAATAATTCCAATCTGACCCTGGTGTAATTTATTTCTATTCTAATGCTTAATTTAGTTAAAAAATCATAACTCAGACACAGGACAATTTCATTAACCTTTATGTTAGCTTTCTATTGAGGAAAAAAATATGTATTCCAAACTTCAGTCTTTGTCTTGGAAGTAGTTATTTGATAAACTTAAAGAACTGAAAGCAAAGGCTACCAACAGAAAGTTTTACTTTCTAAGGAAACAAAGCACCCATTTTTTTCTCCACTAAACCTGTCAAAGCAGCCGTATCAGTGAAATAAATTTGATTTCAGCGTTAGCTTAAACATCAATCTGTCCATCGCTAAATTTTCACATTGGAATTGGAAACTAAGTAAGTTCAAGTTTTCATAGAAGTTGCTCAACATTTTTTAGACCGTTCCCTAATAATATTGAGTTATATCAGTGGAATTCTGTATTTTAGTTGCAAGAAATAATATTTTCGTACAAAATTAACTGTAATTCTGTTTTTATGGTCATTTTGAGGCAGTTACATGTAGATGTATTCGACCTCAACAATTGACTTTAAAGACTAAGATATATTTGAAGTGGCATGAACTGTCAAATATATGGAAAATTCTGTTGAAAAGTTAGCTAATGCTTCGCCATTTATATAAAGTATTAAATTAACATTAAAGTACTCAAACATCCCGGCTATTTTAATTTTGTTCGTTATTACTCATGTTTTTGGTTCACATTGGTTAGTGAATGGTGGCTTTATCGATACTTTTTCGTAATCAGAATTAAGGAATAAATCTGAATTTTGGCAGCTGGTGTCTCGTTAGAGAGAAAGCTCAAAGACCTCTTTGTTTGCATAGTATGGGTGCAAAATTTACTGGTGCTTTAGGGATAGAAAATAAAAGAAATTAAGACTAGATTGTTACGCTCTCAACTGAAAAAATTCGCACATTTCAGAATTATTTCCAGTAATATTACATGTATATATATAATTAACTTTATAAAGGTTATCTTTAAATATATGTTATATGTTTACAATAGACACAGGTACATGTACACAAACAATAATATTTTTCACTAGAAAAACCAAAGTGACAAGTTACTATAATTATCTTGAGATATGTTGGGTTGTCGACATTGACCTACATGTACATATACTTAAATACCGTATACACTGTATTTTTTCGGACGTAAAAATCGCGATAACCCCCCGGAGTGGCTATGGGGGATCGAGGGTTAATCCTATTCCCTTCAAACAACAGAGAAGTGCAGATCGATCAGAAACGCTTACTGAGCCACAACGGGTGGCCCAAGTGTCTTTGTAGCTAAGAAAATCAACTGTATGCATATTGTACATACACTTTCAGAATGTGTCCGATGAGAAAAATACATTCGGCTTTCTACCGACTCGTCAAGCTACTCATCAAGTAAATGAAGACAAAAATACACCAAAACGAATGACGTTCGATAAAATAACACATAGGGGCCTAACTTGCCGTTGAGAGGTTGGTAGACGCGGCTGTCCAGAGTATTTAACTTATACGATCCCGTAAAACAAGATGTCAACAGTCATTTCCCGCGGTTGACGGATGATTTCAGAATCTATCTGAAATGCTTTTAACCGCAATTGTTTCCCAAACTTATTATAATTTATAACAATTGAACAGTGTCTATGATATCGTAAGATCAAATTGAATACTGCCCATTATTAAAAAAATCCCCGCCTTTTTGGGGAATAATAAAATCCCTAATTAGCCCACGAGATATCCAACAAAAATTCCGCTCTTGATGACGTTAGATAGGATAGGCGGCCGCAAGCATAACTTTTGTGTCTCATCTGATCTAACGATGTACTAAGGCACCAAGCAGTCCAACTCAGTACATTGTTAAATCCGGTGTCCGTTTCACTTGTGGACAGGTCGACTTATTGGTACACCGAAATATATTATATTTGTTTGCGGTGGTTTTGGCTAATACAAAGTTTTGCATAAGATAAAACCTCCGATATGGATTGCATTATGTGTTGGACAAACAGCCCCACGCTTACAAATTCATGTCCCCATAAATTCCTGCAGTGACGGACAGTGATAATGAATTCTGAGGGGGAAAACAGCATCACAAGTGACAACGTTAAAACTTGATAATGTTTGTGTGAAACATCGCCATTCCAGTCAGAAGGAAAGAATATAATACATCTGCATATGTAAGGATGCATTAATGGCGCAGATCGTGGCAAATGATTTATTCAGGCCTTGTATCGACCTGTTCCGCTCTTGTCAAAAGTACAACAACAACATCGATTTTAGCAAGAAAAGTTCAATTGTTTTCTGGTAAACCCTTGTAATTTTATTATTTCAACACGGGCAAACCTTCTAGCCTTTAAAAGCAACTATGAGATTCGCTGCCTTGTTCTACTCTGGCCTATCAGGCGCTATAAAAACATTCCAGCTAAGCACAGCAGGGCGTGTCAGTCAACTCAGTGGAGGTGAGAATTGACCTCCCCCACTTCACGACGGCACCTTTCATGTCGGTAACCGTCCGAAAATAATGGTGTCCGAAAAAATACAGTGTATACGGTATATGTTTATGAACTCAAAAACATAGGGACAGGGGAAAATCTTCTTGTCTAAAGTAACATGGAGACAAGTTTCTAATTGTGTTATGTACAGGTCTTAACCAATATCGGGGACATTTTATAGTGAAAATTGCATATCAATCAGATCTGTTCTTGCACTTCAAATCTTTCTACACTAAACTTAACAACTTGCCTCTTGTACTGTAGAGGAAGTATTTCTGACAAAATATTTGTCTAATTCTAGGAATATGATTTACTTTAATACTTAAATTATTTTCTGATGTGTAAATGACTTTTTTTTCTGCTAGTCAAGTTCTTTTGTGAATAAGGAATTCCAATTTCCCTCGAATAAAACCGTTAAACTGATGAAAAATTCCATTTTTTGTGAAATACCGCTGTGAAATTAAATTGTTAATTAGAAGTTGTAATAAAGCTACAACTGGTATGGATTAAGACTCAGTGGGAAGTGAATATATTTGTGATACATACATTAAGTAAGTGTTATTTAGCTGCTAGTTAAGAAAAACTGGCATGTGAGACCTTGAAGCCAGGAAGTTGCATGTGCTGGAACTTGATCTGACCAGGCAGACTAGTGTATTACCCCCTTACCATGCCCACAAAGTCATCAGCTTGTCAGCTTTCTTCTGAAACCCAGAGGGGAATCTTCTAGCCCTTTTGGTACAGAGTAGGGGCCATCTGGGGCAACTGCATTGATGCTTTACCCATCTCAACTTCTGAACAGTTACACTGGACTACATATACGTTGACTTGTCTTAACTTTGCAGTGATGTCCCTGTCTCGGACACCCTACCCCATCCTGATCTCCCCTTTCCCAGATACTGAAATCCTCAAGAATATAGTATCTGCCCAGTCTCTGTTGTACCCATAGAACCTGGCATAGAAAACTGGGCAGGTCAGGCCTCAACTGAAAAAGAATACACCCTTTGCCCCAAAACATTTTTTTAAAACTTCCCAGCTGCACAGCTAAAAAAAAAGAGATAAGATATGGAATTTAATACATTTGGCCAGATACATACATACAGCTTATGTCTATATGATATATATTTATGAACAATAAAACACGGGAAATCTTGACTGAAATAACCAGATGATGGAGAACAGTTTCTAATTGTGTTAAATTTTGTATACATGTGCACCTAAGTTTTTAGAATATTCAGTTTTAAGTTGAAGACAAGCATCAAAGGAAAGGTCCACTTTCTATAGAGTATTCATGTAGCAGGATCAATTTAACACCAATTAAATTAAATACCAATCAAATATGCGGTTTCCGAACTATAAAAATGCCACAACACGTGAAGGGAAATAATAGGGCTAGATACATGTAAATGTCATATATTGTTTTGTTTTTATATAATCAGTTTTTTTTTAATTTCTTGCAGAAATCAGCCGGGTACGGTTAGCATTATTTCACAACAAAGGAAGCGACAGACAACCATTGATACTGCCAGATCCTGTTGGTCCAACAATAACATTATCAGAAAAAGTGTTTGTTCCTGTCAAAGAATTCCCAGATGTAAGTACCTTGAATGTCCTTTTAATGTTAAATTTGAATAAAAATGACTTCACTTTCAGATACAGGATTCCTATGCTATGTTTTTGCAAAGTTGGTTTTGGATTATATTATAAAGTGTACCTTTCTGTTACACTGGTTACATTCTTTGGATTTATGCTGAGGAAACAGTCAAATAAAAGCCCAAGTGTTTATTTTGCCCTGGTTTACAAGTCAGACAATGGATATAGCAGAAGGATGACCTTTCGTGCAATGTGTTAAAGGCAGAAGGGTTCTCTGTGTGGTATCAACAGATTGTCAAAGTGGCCTCCCAGGAGAGTGATTACAAGAGTATTAATGTCTTAGTAAACAGACCCTAACCCTATGGTGAAAGTTTCAAGGAGGCTTCTGGTGGAAATAGTTTTGCTGTACTGCCTACAGTTGAGATAACTATCTACCTGTGTAGTGTTTAACCAATCTCATTTAGTCTACCACTACATTTTTGCTTAAAAAAATGTTACCATCTCCGAAAGTGGAATGTTTCACCATACTTTAGTCACATCACTTGGTTACGAAACCGTTTGAAAAAAAGGAGTACATCTGGAATTGAGCTCAACCTGCAATGATAGATGTCTTGGCACTTTCTGCTAGTATCATTTCCCCCTCACTTCCTCAGACCCATTCACCTGTGGACAAATTTGTTAAGATTTAAACTACTACACAGCTGTGCCATCTTGTGTTTGCAAGTTTTCTACACTGCTACTATCCTGTCTGTCAGCCATACCTACAAGTACCTTTATAGATAAACCTGAGGATTTACTGCTCCCACTCTGTCTGGGGGTACTTTCTAGTTAGTCTTCTAGAACTCCACCATCTAGCCAAGTGTAGAAATCTCTGCCAGAATCTTGAGACGTCACTTCTTATTAACTCTGATGCTGACACTCCCGAGCAGGCGGCTTAGTGTTCATTTCACAATAATTATGACGAAAATAGAAAATTTTTTCCTTGGCTGAATTTCTTTCATATGGTTCATTGTTACCCTTCTTCAGCTATCCTGTACTGACAATGATGGATTAACCAGATACGCATACCAGTCAAATTTGGCCGTATGCCACACCGTGAAAATTATCCTCTTTCTTCCTGCAATTTGATTCTTTAGACTTCTGCTCTTCCTTGATAATGTTGTGCTTTATAGAGCAGAAAAAAAACATATGAACGTCTTGTATGTAACCCCCCCCCCCCCCTCCCTCCCTACTGAATGTAGTTTCCTGGTATGACAAAAATTCTCAAATCCTTTACCAGACCAAGTGCCTTTTGCTTGATCTATGGAGAAGCTGATATCTTGTGTTGATCACTAGAAATGTCCCTTTTTTTTGTTTAAAGTGTTAAAACTATTTACAGACAGACCTGTAGATTTTTTCTGCAACTTGGTATTATACATTCTTTGCTCCTAACTAACTTCCAGGGTTTTTTTTAACGATTCATCTGGAGAAAAAAACATTAAGAACTTCCTATCCAAACCAAATTGCTGTACACATGTGTGTAACTTCTGAACGTCTAATGACACAGATCCAAAAAAGTTGTACAAAGTATGCTATTGATATTAGTATGGGTTTTAGCTTTCTTTGAATATATTGAAAATTACATGTACCTTGATAGCTGCACAGCTCAACTATGTCTCCGATGGCTCGGTTGGCAGAGCGATAATCTCTCAGTTCGACAGAGCCCTTCGATCATTAGTCCAGGGTCTAATCCATTTTTTAGTCTGAAGGAAAATGTCAAGTTTTTAGTGGATTTTATGATCAACCTATACATGTATGAGAAGTTTCTGAAAAGCCTGTTTTTCTAACCCCCAAAAACCTGGCAACACCATCAAGTGAAATAACCTTGGGTCTGGCTTTTTGTTCAGATCCACTCCTTTATCCATAGCATCACTATACAACGATCCTATTCAAATGTTCAAATTGTGGTTTTCACCAGATCATTCTATGTGGAAGAGTTGCGTCCAAAAAAGTAATTTTTAGTACATGTAGTATTTTCTCTTGTTACAGTTTAATTTTGTGGGCAGGATATTGGGTCCCCGTGGTATGACAGCTAAAGATTTAGAACATTTCACAGGATGTAAAGTCATGGTCAGAGGTAAAGGCTCAATGAGAGATAAGAAAAAGGTAACTATTCATTTAAATATTTCTACAAATTATGAAATACCAAATATTATTGAAATTCTATCTTAAAATTGGATGTTATCTGCAAATTGTTCCCGAGACAATCTGAGCTTAGACATTTTGATTATATAAAAATGCTGTATGAGATTCCCTTTTGCGGCTGTGAACCATTCAACTGCAGCCATTATTCGCAGTGGTGAAAATTCTAAAATATCAAAGACTGAGTGGGTTGATATTTTGCTCAGTGCGCTCGATCACCGTTTGTGGAAGAGTTATCCGGTTCTCCCCTTAAGTTCCGGATTCCCTCGGGCAAAGAGATTGGCTACCTCCCCCACTAAACTTGGCAACGCTGGCATATAATTGAGATATCATAATCTTGTGCAACGTAAAACAACAATTTGTATTTGTAATTTCAGGAGGATTTAAATAGAGACAAACCAAACTGGGGTCATTTGAATGAAGAACTACATGTACTTATCACAGTAGAAGACACACGGAATAGGGCAGAGGTTAGGTTACAAAGAGCCCTAGAGGAAATCAAAAAATTATTGGTTCCAGCTGTAAGTAATAATAAATATATGGACATTTTCATCACCATGCTAAACAAGATTTTCACTTAAAATGGCCTTTGGACAGAAATGTTCTTTTGATCTAACATCTGTGACTAACATCACTGAAAAGAAGAATTCGACTCTTCTTGTAAAATCAATTTTATTGTGTATTTAAGATTAACTTTGAGCCCAGATGAATTCTACCTGTCTTGGCTTGCATTAAATAACGTAATTTGAGATTTTCTTCTCTATAGGCTTGACTGACCTGTGTTTTTTTCTAGGGGGCCTGGCGTGTCATGTGTATTTAACCAGCGAATATTTCTAAAGGCACCCCTTTTGTTTGCATTGAATATACAGGATACTTTTCAGGGCATTTTTACTCTGACCCAATATTTAGCTACCTTGTTAGTCTAAATGGTGACAGTGTGTGTATAGCTGGTCATTTGGTTACCCAGATTGTAACATGAAATCTGTCTTACATTATTGATCAAGTGGGTTCCACGTTAAGTTTAAATACCCTTCCCCCCCACCCCCACACACACCCACCGAAAAATATTAAGTGAAATGAAAACAAACACTCTTTAATTGTAAAATGATTTAAAAACTTAATAGTTCAAAGCAAATAGTCGATATTCTGAAATAAACCTTGTGCATCAAATCATTTTTTCTACTCAATATTGTTCACATCGACTGAAGTTACTGTGGGATTTCATGAGGCTGACTGCATTGAACAGATTACCCAGTTTTTATGTCATCACAATTCTTAAACCCATCTCCTTCATAAAACCAGTTTTTATTTGTCAAAGCCCTAAACATTGTTTATCTTATCACTGATGCTGCTTTAAAAGTCTAATGGCCTGGCGTCATTTGATCGATTACCGTGCTTAACGATCTAAACAGATATCTTTTCAACTGAATGTGTTAATTACAGGCTGAAGGCGAGGATACTCTTAAAAGACAACAACTGATGGAGTTAGCTATACTAAATGGGACATATCGTGATGGGAAAATTCCTCCAATGCTCCAAGCAGCACAGTTTCATGCTCTTCGTAAGTTCCTAGTGGGGCTTTTTTATGCCTCGATCTGTCTGTACTTGAAGCTAAACTCCACTAACCTTAATGTATTTAATGATCTTTTTCCAGCCTGAAGGAGAGGATGATTTAAAGAAACGCCAGCTAATGGAACTGGCTATCATTAACGGTACATACCGTGACACTAAAGCTGCTACAACGACAACAACACCCCCCACCTCAACGAATCGTAAGTGGCGTCAGCCCTCCCCATGGTTCTCTACCCTGCAGGGGTTATATGCTGTGGTTTATGTTGGTTGGCCTGGAGTTGATTGAGTTTAGCTTTGTTTTAGCCATCACTGTCTGTCTATAAATGATAACTGCATGCTGCATGATGTTCACTTCAGATTTTCTGTTTCCCTTGCTTCTCGTTATGTTCAGCTGTTTTCATTTCATGCTCCGTTATCTTCTGTTAGCAGTATTTATAGGGCTCTTTTTTCATCACTTAGTGAAAATGTCCATTAGCTTTGCACCACTCAGACTTTTCAGCTTGTTTATAGGTGGGCTTATATGGCTCACTGTTTCTGGCTTTGGACACTCATTTGGACAAAAATTCTGCCAATAAGCCTGGGTTTTCAATTCCATTAACTTTAAAACGAAATCTGAAAAATTTCTGACAAACTTCATCAACCTAGACAGGGTCTCTGTGGTTCAGTCAGCAGAGTGACGCTCTCTCAGGGCGTCATAATCTTGTCGAAGGGCTGCGGGTTAAATTCTCACACAGTGCAAGAAAAAATTACAAATTTAATGGGTTTTTCACTCGATCTCCCTCAGTGTGTTGTGCGTTTCTTTCAGGGAAAGAGCCAGGTTTCTTCTCTGTAAACCTGGCAATCCTGAACGTAGGCTTATTTGATTGTATACACGTAGTGGCTTTGATATGAACTGGGCTACAAATTAAAATAGCTGTTTTATGAGTAATTGTAACTTTGTTACTCAAAATCCCCATAGCTTTAAATTGCATTGCCAAATCAGCACATATTTGTGGGAAAATACTAGCACAAGTAAAAAGTGCAATAACTGGAAATAATCTTTCACCACATTCTTAATCAACACCTGTTTTCATCACTGTTTAGACTAAATTCTTGGCTTTCTTGGTTCTTGGACAGTTATTGGCTGCATCATAGACTATGTTTTATGATAGTTACGTACGTGTACCCGTATTTGAAGTTTCTTTTTTAATAGTTTTTCTCTATCAAGCATAAGTTGCCTAGGTGGCCGTTTTATTCTACATTCAGTCTGTCCACGGATGTACTGTTATATGTTATTGTAGCCTTTCTGCGGTTTTATTTTCTCCCTGCACGTTGGTGTGATACTTGTCTCCTGGTCGACTCCCATATATCCTGGGCTGGGGTTAAAGGCACCTTTTCTGGCTGTGTCCCTTGTATTTATCGAAAACCATACCCTGAATCAAATTTCATGCTGTGTAGTAATTGATATTACTTTATCTATGTACTGATTATAATCTGCATTTTTCAGGTCCTATATGTAGAACATTTGTACTAATTATACTAACTTTTGATTTTTAATATTTCATTATGTATTTAAGTATTTTTAAACAAAAAAAACAGTGGTCATGAGTTTTGATCCCACAATCCACGACCGAGTTCTATCCACAACTGGATTCCACAACTCTTCCACTTAATAATCTTGAGTGTGGCGCAAAACATCAATCAATCAATCTATTTATCTCTTGTTAAATTCACACAAAGACTGGCTGTTGAGTATGGCATTGAGCGTAATCAATACATTTGTATCTGGCAAATTGCAATAGTTTGTGACATATTTGCTTGCACATTTTGTAATCCATTTGATTATATCTTGCGTACTAATAATGCACCGATTGAAGCTCCACCCACTGTTTTTTTGTTTGGAAATATTAAAAAGCTGTTTAACCTAGAAAAAAATTGCTAGTTTTGAATTATTGATTTTTTTTCCATTTATATTCTCATATTTCAAACTATTTAATCCATGGAAATGGGCTGCTCTTACCTTATATAGAAACCTGCTCTCTCAATTTGTTAGTTTCCTTGTAGTTTTGATAGTGCCTGCGGCTTACTCTAAGCAATGCTATCTCTGGCTTGTACAAGCCTTTGGTGGGTTGTCCACTCAGTCCAAAAAAAAATAGGTAAAAAGTATTTTTCGGAATTAACGCTGCCAGATACTTACTGAAAGTTACAGGGTTTTTCTATGCAAAAAAAAAGTTCTTATCAATCAACCTGGCAAAGATGCCATATAAGTAAAAAAATAATCTCGGGTAAAAGTTGATAATGTTTCCTGGCAGGTTGTAATACCATGTCAATCAATCAGTCTTGTTCTACTTATTATTCTATTTTCTGAATATACTTATTGAGCAGCTTATTTTCAACTTTTAAAAAGTTTGAAGAATTTATTAATTTAAAGACATTTGAGAAAGGTTTTAGTAATAAATTGTGTACTTATTTGATTGTTATCATGCTTGCACTCTGGAATCTTGTGCTGATAGAAATTCTTGATAATTCGAGCTCTGACTCGGATGAAGGTAAGCTTAGGCAGTGAGATACAGTGTCCCATCAATCTATTAGATATATCGTGAACAATATTTTTTAAATTACTAAGTTGATTTTCAAGTATTGCTTCTTAAATTGAGACATTTAAAATGAATAATACTGAATGGTGTGAATCACCAACCAATCATAAATTGATTAATAAAGTAATAATAAACTTGCTTGATTTGGGGGCCGAACTTATTAAATGAAATCTGACTGTATAATTGTAGACGTTTTTCTTGGCTCTCTGTTACAGAATCACCCCGAATGATACCTGCTCATGCAATGACCATTCCACAGATGCGCTCACCGACGCCAGCTGGCCACCCAATCATTTTGACGCCCAGGATGCCCACAGGAACGCACCAACCACAGGGACTATTGGCCGGGGGTCCACCGCCGCTTGTCTCCCCTTCAGAAGCAGCTGCTGGCTTGATATATGCTAATCCCTTTGAATACCCGTACGCAGCCTTCGCCTCTCCATCACCAACCCTACTGGAGTACCCAACGATGGATCAGGCTGCAGCTGGTATGTCACTTTTCATGGTGCATCAACATAATGCTCAAAATGGTCAAGGTTATGATCAGTCAAACCGTGACCAGGGTGCTGTTAATACTAATCACATGGACCCTAGTGTGTATAATCATTTACACAGCCAAAAACAAGGTGTTTGGCTCTCTGCTTAAACTTAGTCTGTGAAACTGTCCCCATTGTTTCCAACGATTTCCCCGTGAATAAGACGACCTGTGATTGTTCTTTTCATCATGTCTTTTTTTTTCTGAACTTTTTTTACACACCGCAATATGAAATAGTATTACAAATACATGCCATCATGTATATGTTCATGCCTTTTTAAAATTAGTTGTTAAACAACCCTAATAATACTAATATCTGTCTATAAAAAAATCCATAGAAAAATTTTCTGCCTGGATTTTTATCCACTGTTAATAGGGAATTTGGCCCTGCCACTATCAGAGGATTTTGACTTTCTCTGGGCACAGAGGCATGTCTGAACCTGGCAATGCTGATAGAGAAGTGAAATAATGCAAGGACGCCAATCAATCCGTCAATCTAATAACATCTAGCAATATGGGAAAATTGCTTGCTTTTAAAAATTGATGATTATTTTTGTATGATATGTGAGTGTTTTTCTATAACCATACATCTCCTTACACCAGTTTTCCTACAGCTCTACGCATGTATAAAATCACTCTTAAGGTTTGCCACTAACTAAATTTCCATATTGTGTCATTCTTAGAGTCAAAATTTTAACATGTTTTTTTCAATAACGATAACCAAAAGTAACCAACAACTTCAAAGAAGAATTTCTAAATAACAACCAATCGAAAGGTGATTTTTTTCTGATAGGAACCTGTATTTTGTAACTTCAGTTACAGAAATACAAATTTCTGTGTATTTGCCTGATACATACTAATACTGGACACTAATTCAGCAGCTACGAATAAAATAACCTTATTGGTTAATTAGTTCTGCTATTTTACATACTTATTAAAAGTAGCTAACCACTAATTTGGAGGTACATTCCGCTTGCAAAGTGGAAAGGTCGCCATTCCAATTTTAACTGCCATTCCAAAGAAAACTTTTTATGAACCATTTAACAGGTAATGTAGGCCAAAAAACTTGTGCCAATTTTTTCCGAAATATAGACTATATAAAATAGATACAACATGCAATAATTGACAGCAAGCAATCCCTGGAATTTATACTCAATATTTCAGTTTATTAGTTCAAACCATCTTCAGGAGTCCACATGCGAAGTTGCTGGAATGCCTGCATATATGCACCCACTTTGTTGCAGAATGCTAATTTTGGACACATTTTTAATTTCTCATAAACCACTGTTATTCTAACTATGACCAGAACACGAATAAAAGAGGATCACATATCTACAAGTTTTACATAAATCTTTTGGGAAAACTACAAAATCATAAAAGAATATTTTAAAGCCTTCATTTAATTTTAGTATGTATCGGTCTCACAAGCAAGGAATTAGTAAACTGACTTTAAAACTAAGTGAAAGGAAAGAGCAAAATACCATGATTTACCTTTTTGTAAACCGTCCCCTGTAGAAATTGGAGATGTACGGTGTTGACTGTTACACTTGGTCATGCTTTTTTTTAGCAAGACCTGTTAACTGAAAAGCTCTTTGTTGTAGTTGTATGACCCCTCTTGCCATGTTCTTATAGTCATTGGCTGTTGTAGGTGCAGTACCTAAAATGCGTCGATCATTAGCCGGAATGAGGGAGCACCCCTATACCAGGGTAACCACTCTTCCATAACCTTTTTTATATGGGAGGTTAGTCTTCTAATCCCTTTCTAATACACTGTGCAGTTATTTTGTCATTGAAATTAACCATTAAAACTAGCAGCTGTGCCTTTGCAGGTGTTTTTTCTGGACCTGGGAATTTTTCTAGCTACCTGCTAAGAATTTAAGCGGAATAAGTTCATGAATCTCAAATTCCTTATGTTATATAACCTATCCTGTTTATAGCAACGCATTACTGATAGATGCTTTATACTGTATCTGATTTATGGTGCTATTTGTGTTTTTTATACAAATTATTCAATTCAGTTTAACATTTCTCCAAATTGTTGCACATATTTAAGAATAGCAAAATTCCCAGGTTAATTTCCTTTACCTTTCCTGTCATCTCAAGTTACAGTAACATGGGTAGAAGAGGCAAGTTAAGCTTTCATAGCCTTGGCTGATGAAAAAAAAATGTAGATCTGAGGTGTCTGAAGAAAAAACTAAATTGAAGTGGAGTGGAGTTTTTTGCCATACACTGAAATGAGAAACTTGCCTCTTCTGACCTAGTTACAATGTTAATGAATTCTTGTCTTTCAGTATTACAGAGTTGGTATATACATGGACATGTACATATGCAATATATATATTTTACTATGGTCGTTATATATCTATTTCGAAGTACAGAACGATTATTTGTTTATTATAAAATATAGGACAGTTAAACTTTTTAATCGGCAAAACGTAGGGATAGTATTAGAATATACTATATATTCGGAGTTGAACTTAAAGTCCCGTGAATTTTTGCTCAATTTGTTTGCGATGTGTTGCGAGAGATTTGTGTGGTGGTAGATAAGTGAACTATAGTATAGCATCCAGTTTTAGATACAGGTGTGGGAGTAGGGCTTTAATTCAAATTTATTATAGGAAGTTTTCACAACTGAACCTAAACATGAATATTTTTACATTTCATATATATTGTTATCTATTTGTTATGTTTGTTTTTTTTATTTTGTTTTTGTACTTTTTTATGAATTTAAATAAATTACTTTATTTACGTAATTGACAATGAAATAGACAATTTTACGCAATATATTCAAACTTTAGTGTAATCGTACACGTTTTTGCTTTTATTTCAAATATATAAAGAAAATTGTTCCTCAAGTAGCTTTAAATGGAGAGAACGAAAAACTTTGCTTTACTTTTGTTGTGGATTTATCATTGGTTGTGTGGGCAGTTACAGTTTTTAAAGAAGCCTTTATAGAGATATATTTGTATATTTATAAACGATAAAGCTTGTTGTAAATCAAAATTGTTGCTGCTCTTAAAAGAATATTTTATAAAAATGTATGTTAAATGGAATTTTTTTTAAAAATTTCTGATAAATATTGGACTCCTGAGGCGTGTATTCAGATCTCACTTGAAACAGCAAAGACTTTTGTGCAATTGTGAACATTTTTAAGCAATAAAATAAAACAGAAATGATGTGTTCGTGAGCTCTTTTGCATGGGTAATCAACTGATGATGGGTTTTAGCGTCAGCCTTGTTGACTGTCACTTGACGTCACTTGAGCAATGGGGGAGGGGGTGGGGTGGTTTTGTAGATATTGGTGTAGGGTGTGCTGTCACTAAATCTAGCTATTCATATCGTTCTGTCTTCGTTTAGGAACTCTGTTTAGTTGTATGTTTGTTTGAATAATTTTAATTGTTTAAAGTGCCAGCTTCTAACTGTATTGCCACAACCAACAATATATCTTAACCCTTTTAAAATTGCTTTAATTATAATTTATGTGGTAATTTTAATTCACTCTTCATTGATATGGGTTTTATTCTTGAGTAGACGGTGTGCTACCTATGTGATTACTAATGAGGCATTACTAATTCTTTGTTTGGGTTTAAAGACGTGCAAAAAAAAATATTTGGTGGCTCGTGCTGGTGCTTTTAACCGATTTACTACTGTTGGGGTTTTTACTTCAATGAGTTGCCAGCGGAATATTTGACTTCCTATCCTCTGTCAGAGATCTTGATTTTGGGATCTATGAAATATCTGAGAAAAGTTCCAACTGAGGGTCGTCTACACTCATTGTAACCTTGACAGTTTTGTAATAACCCCAATCAATCAAACTGCACACTGGGATAGTGGTGCATGTGCTAACCTTGGGCTAAAAGCATGACGTCATTATACCTACCAAAGCATTAGTAATGTCTTAATATTGGAGTATTTATTAATTCAATATGGCTAAAACAAAGTAATTTCGTTATTTAATGAAGAAATATAATCTGAATAATATTGGTATGCCCTGTTTAATGTATGTAGCATTTTTTCATTATTAACTAACATCTACTTTTTTTTTCTTTTCATTTTCTCCTAACCTCAGCTGGCCACTAACATTTACTCGACACCTACTTCGATATCCCAAGTCTCCCCGGTTACCTCGACGGCTCACTGGGCACAATAACCCATGGGGGTTGAGGCAACTTTGCAAGTCTTCTAAACCCATAATGATGTCCCTTGTTCTCCTCACCATGTACCTCAGTATTACCAGTTCTAATGGATGCCTCTGGAGGATGTCTGCCCACGACAAGAACGATCTACGACCACTAGAGACTTACTGGTTTAACATGTGCCTTATATTCGGAGATTCACTTACAAGTTACACCCTAGTGGCTATAACTAACTCAACTGGGTTTTTTTCCAATTTGTATAATGTGGGTTTTGTTTTTGGAGGCTGTGCCCAGTTATTTTTTTATTATTCAGTGTTTAATATTTTTCTTTGCCACTTTTTTATTAAAGACAAAGATTAACCGTTTTGTACTAATTCATGTATTGCCAAATAGTCTCCATGTAATATCTATTAACTTGGGGGAATGTGTTACATTTACTAGTTATCTCATTTCTGCTATCTCTAATTTCAAACTACGTCAAGGGTACATAGTGACAGAAATTCCTAGCATCTTCTGACACCGGCAATGGAACTTCATCCGACTTTGTTCAATTTTAGAAGTGGTTTGTTTTCTCTATTTTTGAACTTACCTTCAGCAACCTGATTGTGTACAGTTATCAAAAACGTGGAAGTAGATAGTGAGATTAGACATCAAACATTTTGGAAACTCTGGTCGAAGTTTTAACGAGTTTTCCCTTCTCCAACTTCTAAAAACCAACATTGAAATTTGTTAGATCTTCCAATAGATGCTACTTTTAATTTCTCTTTGTTAAATATAAAAAACTGCATGGTTCCTAGCTCTAAGAAAAGTGGAAATGGTTACCCAGTAACAACAAAATGTTGAGGGTTTCCTCTGGGCACAAGGCCCCAGTTTCCTAACCAAATCTTTAAAGTGGTGAAAAAAATCGATCAAAAGTTAGTGTTCTTTTGGAGTAAAAAATCAAACTTAAATATGACTCACAAAGTCTTTTGGTTTATCAACTGGGAAAGTTTTCAAGTAGGATCTGACATTGTTTTTGGAGAGTTTAAACATAACTTGAACAATGCAGCTGATACCTTTATTTAGTAAAACCCTGTTGAGTGCTAAAATGTTTAACGATTTAAAGGGGTCTCAATCTCTGTCTTCTATGTAAATAATTTCTTCAGGATTCTGATATCTCCTCGTGTTATCAACATTTTGCAGCATAATGCTCAATTTTTATGTTCGTTTGTATTATATTGTTTATTAATGTTTTTTTTAATAATCTTAAAGTGGACATCCAAGGTATTTATACCAAGGGCACTAAATCAGTCTTATTGTAACTTTTTTTCTAATGACACAAATCTTAAAGCATTTTTTTTTTTTTTTAACTGAGAAATATGTGCACTTTTCCTACGAGATACAATCTGATTGGTTTATTCAAAATTAATTTACCAATAGGATTGCAGTATTAAATGCGTGCACAATGTTCTAAACTTTCAACCAGATTTGAAATCTAAACCGAAAACTTTGATTACTAAATTGGAATTTTTTTTTTAGAATAAAACAGTGATTTATTGCCCAAAAGCAGGATGTCCACTTTAAAGGACTTTTGTGGATATAAAAAAAATTCTTTGAACAAAATATCCACCTTTGTCCACCCTGAGTCAAATCAAAGTCATAATTCAATGTTTTGTTGTGTAGATGTTTTGTAGCATATCAACCTTATTTGAACATGTTTATTGCATTATATATCTATATACATACATTATCTAGTATCTCACAAAACAAACCCACCCACACTAAACCAAATGATATTTTATTAAGTAGTATGCCGGTTTGGTTACATTTAGATTACTTTCGCTTATATGAATGTCAATAAATGTAGGTTTGTGGAAGAGTTGCCTGATGCTTGCTGAAGACCAGATCCCTGTTTCCTCGCCCACTAAGCCTGGCAATGTCGCCATATAAGTGAAAGAATCTGGAGTATGGTGTAATACATCAATCAAAAAAATCCATTAGGGGAACACTGTACTTAAGTATAGGTGAAGGTCACAAAGTGCAAAGTTTGATGCCTTATGAGTGACCAAAATAATCCAGTTTATAAACTTACATCATAAAGCTTCAGTTTTTTACTGATGTCAAATTTCAGTTAATCCACAAACATGTTTGCAAACAAAGCAACACTAGATATATATATATGGCGATACCGTCTTGTTAATTTGAAAATTCGAATGTTCGTATTGATGGGTAACCAAAATTCATATTTTGATATTTTAAATCAAAGTAACAAATGGAAATCTGACAATTTAACTGTTAATACAATGTAACCTGAGTGCGTTGTTAAAATCGCTCGGTTTGATCTCTTAGTGCTTTTAGTGAAACTTGTAGAAAATCAACGTATGAAAAAATATTTTTTTATTTTTCCTAGTAACCCATTTTATACATTACACGACATTGATCTACCGTCAGATGCATATAGCGTCTTATAACTACTGTGTACACTCTGTAGACGTTTGTGTGTAAACAATTGTCTTCCATCAACTATGGTAGAATGTGTTAACGAATTTTAATGCTCATTGTTATTATGCATATCAGCTACACGCTGTAAGATGTTTGCCTTTTTTATTTTGTGTAAAGTTTATAATTTTTTGGACAAGTTTATCATAGATATTTGTGGGTCCCCATTTCCACTGGGCAATTTCTGGTGGTGGCGCGACCTTGATATGCATTGCTTTCTTTAAACCAGGTGTGATACATTAACATTGGTGAGATTTTACAAGTGCCTTAACACCGCATGATCTTCCTTTAATACATAATGCTGATCTGCCTCAGCCACTGGCGGCGTATTTTTGTACGTTTGACAAAGACTAAGCATTATTTTCGTACTGACCTATTTAGAATAATCAGTTTTTTGCATATCACCACGTTAACCCATGCATAATAATCTAACTGAACTAACGTTATTCATTATATATATATATATATTATATCTAATTATATAGACACAAAATGAACCTTCGATCACTGTTGACGTATTTATGCTTGTTGAGAATCTCGTTTTAAGTGTTTGTACTAATATCTTCGTTATACTTCTTTCTCTATGGGGTGTTGCCAAGTCGTGACCTTTGTCGTGGGTTTGGTAACAAGTTGGTTGTGGGCAGCTGTCAGCGACGATGTCCATTACGTTAGTAACCAAATAATCGGTCCCTGGCGTCGCCCACAGGTCCCCGCCACCAACGTTTTCCCCTTTTAAATTTAGAAAGCTGCCCCAGCGCTGTGTAACATGGTGTGTTGCAGCCTGGACACTGTATAACTGACATACAAACTGGAGTGAAATAAACTGATCGTGTTTGTCGACCATGTTGGATTGTCTACCATCTTTCTCTGTTACTTTACTAACCACCTTCTTTGTCATTTTCACTTACTCTTTGCTTGGGGATTGGACTCGGTGTGAACGTTTCAACATCAGTATTTGAGGCTGCCAACTGCCGCACTCGGCTTCATTACACCAAAACATGCGTCACCCCGTCATAACTCCAGTTTACAAACTACTGCCTTTTACCCGATACTAATATATATTTTTTCCTGTTTATAGCTTGGTTGATAACCTAACTCGCTTTGTTTCCTTGTTTAATATAACACTCATCGCCTTTACCGACGTCTTTTTTCTGAGGTTTTCATAATTAACCGTTGCTAAACTTGTTGAAGCTCACCCACCAAGCGAGATTTTTTGACGGCTCACTCCTATACTTCTTGCCAAAACCACTTGTTAAAGAGATTTTTTTCTACTCGTGATTTTTTTATTGCTCAATATTGTATGGTTTGTATAAAAAGCTGTTTTCTTTACGAGGTATATTATAACTAAGAGGAGAGACTTTTCCTCTTCTATTTATATATTAAATCCATGACAATTATACTAAGAATGCCAATTGATTTTGGCGGTGCTTGTGAGGATTTGCTCAGAAGATATTTTTTAATTTTCGTTCAATAAATCTTGTGATTATTCTTTTGAAAGAAGGCGGGGCTTTTCTAAAGTTTGCCCCTAGACTTGGGGTGGTACAAGGTGTCGTTCCTATGTGGGCGTAGATCCCGTTTTCTCCTGTTATAAACCTGACAACGCTGTCGTGCGATGGGAATTGTTCTTGAGGGTAAATTAAAGCACGAAGCAATCTAGCTTTGACCCTCTAGCGACGTTGGATTGGTAACTCTGCAATTCCACGACCGTTTTTTTTTTTTTTTTCTTGAGGACGTTATCTTAACGTTTATCATCCTGAAGCCCTTGAAGATTGCGACTGCTGGTTTCAAAGAAAATGTTACGAACCTTTGATAGTCTGATAACGCTTAGCAATCCATTTAACTTGAAGGCAACTAGTTTTAGTGGTATGGTAGATATAAAGTTAAAGACGCCAGCTGTTATCATTTGCTAATGTTGAAGACAACGTCTCCCCTGATGGCCACATGCTGATGCATATTGCCAAAAAACTCCTCTCAGCATAATCTGTTCACGTTTTACCATGCATATCAACTGATGAATAAGCGAGATAATGTCTGTCAGTCCGAGCTGGGATTAAACGACTTCCGATAACACCATGGTGGCTCATTTATAACCGTTGATAATGTATCCCAGCTGTCTGAACTGGACTACCCACGGGGCAGAAGTGGAGTACCCTGAGGCCGTGGGTGTCATAACAGCCCGAAAACACCGCATGGATAAGAAAGTCTCCGATTACACCCTCAGACCAACATGATGGCCTCCAACTAATATAACCTTCAGCATACCGAACTCGTGTGGAGTAAATTAAGCTTAAACCAGTTGCATAATGGTATAATGGAGAAGGTTACTATGACCGCCCATGTATACTCCGGATACTTTTTTACGTAAATGGATTCAATGAAACTTAACGACTTCGACATTGATACCTAATTAACACGATAAGTAAGTCTTGAAACACGGTCTTCAAATAAACCATTGTGCCGACGAAGGGGGCTCCTGGACCGAAACACGTTCTGCTCTTGTCGACCTAAATAAACCTAAGAAAGCAGGCGTAAAAGCTATTATTGTTCAGTTATTACCAAATGTTGGCCTTCATACAACCAGTTTATTTGCCTCTCGTTCTCCATATAGGTACATGTACGTTACTAGAAGCCTGCTTTATCCAAATCTACTCGGCACTCTCCGAATCAAAGGTCGGGGGTTTCTTCCGGACAAAGTCCGGTTCCCTCTCCTATAATAACCCTGGCAACGAAATAATCTGGAGTTCGTCAAACATAAATCAATGGTATGGACAATCTTCTACACTACCAGAAAAGGTTATTTCCATAAGAAAAATGTATAATTTCTTGTTAGCAAATGACCGATGTACAGGAGAGACCCCTCTTTGTTACCGCGATAACCTCTTACAGCCATGTCAAACGCACGAATAAAACAAATTATACGATTGCAAGTTTAAGCTGGTCGAATTCCGGTCTCGTAAGTAAACGATCCGAAATTTATTCAATGGGCAACAAAAGTTATCCCTATGGTCCCCTGGTTTCTTACCAGCCCCGATAGCTCAGTCGGTAGAGCGTCCGCTTCAGGCCTGAGAGATCCGGGTTCAAGCCCGGGTCGAGTCAGACCAAAGACTTTAACAGTGGTGCCTTCCACCAATGGGTCGCGGGTTCGATTCCCACTCAGTCCAAAAATTGGAAAATTTTCTGACCGGGTTTTCACTCGAACGACCTATGTGGGATGGTTGCCAGTTACCAGCGGAAGGTCGTGGGTTACCTCCGGGCACAGAGCCCGGTTTCCTCCCACAATAAAACTGGCAACGCCGCCATATAAGTGAAATAATCTTGAGCGCGGCGTAAAACACCAAACAATCAATCAATCATTTAACAGTGGTAGCTGTTACTGCTTCGCTTGGCGCTCAGCAATAGGAGTTAGAGCAGCGACTAGTTGGCCCGGTGTCAGTATACTGTGACTGGGTGAGGGGGCTTGCTGGTTGTCTTCGGCAAGTCGTCTCGGTGAGACAGCACATAAAAGAGCGGCGGAAATCCGCCCTGTCACAAGGAGACAACGTCTTCATATAACCGAAATACTGTTGAGCAGGACGTAAAACCCCAATCACTCACTCACTCCCCTGGTTTCTTAAAACTATGATGATGAAATTGGACCTGTTTTTTTAACCTTTTTCCCGGCGGAGACACCAAATTGGATGTATATGGTAAACGGTAGACCAACCTCATAAACTGTGCGGGGGCTCAGTAGGTAGAGCGTTGGACGCTCAATCTGAACAGCCTTCCACCAATGGGTCGCTGGTTCGAATCCCACTCAGTCTAAAAAAATTTTCTCACTGGGTTTTCACTCGAACGACCTATGTGGGATGGTTACCAGCGGAAGGTAGTGGGTTTCCTCCCACAATAAAACTGGCAACGCCGCCATATAAGTGAAATAATCTTGAGCGCGGGGTAAAACACCAAACAATCAATCCATCATAAACTATAATGGAAAAAAGACGAAGATCGCCAAACATTATAGCTTATAGTTACCCATGCGGAGTGGAGTCCTTTTGCAAATCGGAGGCGGTGAAAATTAACAAGGGAGTAAACGGACAAAATATACATTTTCGACTGTAAAATGAAAGTCCGAGACAAGAAGTGCAACTTTTAAAGGTCACGGGGAATTGTATTTTCTTGAACATAATGAAGGTTTGTACTTAAGTCTGAATATCCCTCATTTACCCCCATCCTTGCTGAGTGCAATGGGAGGAAAGTTTGAAGAGAATTACGTCACATCGCGAAGCCCTCTGACAAATCGGATGGTTCGGTGCCCTTTTTGCAAAAAACTTTTATGGGGGTCCAACTCCGGTAACTTGCCAGTTTCAGCTGCTCGTCAATACGCTTTTTAACATGTAGTCATATTGTTTGGCCCAGTTCGAACATCGATCAAAATGGCTGCAAAGGCAGCATTGATTGATTGATGTTTTACGCCGCACTCTAGATTATTTCACTTATATGGCGGCGTTGCCAGGTTTAGTGGGGAAGGAAACAGCGCTAATTGCCCGGAGGAAATCGCCGACCTATCGGCGAGTACCTGGCAACTCGTCCACATACGTCAAAGTCTGGAAGAGCTGGCAGTAAGGTGGTGTTAAGGACCAGATATACGCCCTTTGGATTAGCTACACGTTGAAGAGCACAAGAATATTTTATTAGGAGTCTGAGGTTGGAATTGTCCACACAGAGCAGTTCCAATAATATTTTGATAGCGTGTAATTTCAGCGTCAAAATCGTATATCGAAAGTTGGTAGGCCTATATGTGATATAACCATAAAATTCGTTAAAATTGAACAAGTTCAAAACACTATAATTACGTACCTCCTCTAGACTAGTTAGATTAAAAGGCTTGCAATTTGTACTTAATAAAAATAACATCGTTTCAACAAAAAATTACCGGAAAATATCGAGATTTTGGCAGCTCGGGTCACCTGGTAAAAGGGAAGTAACTGCTAGGACATTATGAAATTGTCCCTGCTTGCCTCCCTTTGATAACTAAATTGCTCAGTAAAGCTGACTGGCCTTGTGCGTGTATATATGCGTAAATACGTCTGCGTGTGCAGTTTGTACGTTTTCATACATCCAGATATGCGTATGTTTCCATCCGTTTGTTCTCTTCCGTCGTGTTGCCATGGCACATAAACCCTACGTTGGCCTTAATCCACTTGAAGACGGTGGATCGAATGAACTGAGATTCACATATTTCGCCGGGCTACACGGGAAGATGTTTAATTCCAGCTTCCAGTCCTCTTAACAACTCTGATAGCATATAAATATTATGTTGAAAATATGATGAAGGGTAATTTTTAAATAAATGTGCATGGGATGGATTTGTTAATTACTTTATAACCGCCAAAGATGTGCTGACCCTCACTGTGTATCTCGTCTCCTCAGATTGGAGACTAAATTCGTTTAACTATTGCATAGCCTATAGGCCTTATACAGATGCCCAATAGTGCTATGTTTGAAAATTTGACATTTCCAGTGTTTTTATCAGAATTTTACTCCAGTAGATTCTCTATCTAGAAGAAAATCCGGCAAGTATTGGGGGGTAGTTTTTCAAATTTCAGAAATTGTTTGCCGAAAGCTAAGGCCAATTCAAGGACAACTATTAAACTATTCCAGATTCTGTATCGTCTGATGTTGCTGATTTGTCACTACTATATTCAGTTTCATTAATTGATCATTTTCTTTAATTCACTTCAAAAGAAGCAAATTAAACCAAAAAACTCCGACAATGCAAGGGTGTGTGTGGTTGAGATGGATGGGTAGGCCTGCATAGGCTTACAGCAGATTAAGAAGCTTTGATACAACATATAAGGCTTTCAATCCTCCCTTAGCTGACCACAATTATTCTTGGTCAGTGCCCTAATGTAACCGGGGAGTGGGAGTGCGAATGGGAGTTCAGGTGCTCCGAGTAGACGGCCAAATTTGTCCGTAGGCCTATATAGTATAGTCCTAATATATTATCTTTCCAGCACTCCTTCTTGCCTTGTTTTGCGGTGTAAAAAAACGCCAAACATTTCGATCATTATTTTCAACCTATCGTCTTTGACCCTTCAGCTTGTGCAGTTTTGTTTATAGAGAGCCATGTAGGGTGCTGATCCATTGCCTTCTTGTCTAAAATTAATGGCAATATATTTTAGAAATTGATTTCATATGAACCAAACCCCATGCAAGATAAATCTCTCACCGTAATATATCCATTTACCGATTTTGGGCCCTAATAAAGGATGGGTGGTAAAAGTGATGGTACAAAACATGCACTACGAGGCATACCGAAGAAGCACAAAAAGCTGCACGTTACAATACCACGTGTCCATACCTTTTTTCTGAAGTTGTTCCCTCCCCCTCCCACAAACATAAACTTCAGAGCATGTTGACGCTCTGAGAGCTGGTAATGAAGAACGGTTATGTCATACATTTCGCATTATCATGAAAAGAAGTCTCCGCCAACCTTTGTTCAGCTCCAAGCACTTTCACAAGGATCTAATGACAGAAGACAATTATAGGCTATGAAGTGCCTGTGGTAACTGCCGTACCCTAAATATATACAGTCAAAAGAAACACATCATTGGATAAGTTCAACGTGTAATGTATTATGTCCTATACTATTCAAGTTTGAAAGTTTAATGTCCGGTTACATTCCCAAGTTATTGATGTGACAGACAGACGGACTCCTGTACAGACAGACAAGGCTTAAGATATATAATCCATGCCCTCTGGGTGTATTGGGATGTAAGTAAAATCTTGTGTCCATGCAGTACTCTTTAAATCACGGTTTTATTTATTTTCTTTGGAGGTTGAATTTAATGCAATTTAGCTAAAAAAAACACACAAAATGGCTGCTTGCGCATGTATGGGTTTTAACGGGATAAACTGAACATGTCAAGAGTAAGACTAAACCGAATACTGAGTACGGTGGTTTTGATAAAAATATTTTCCGGTAGTTTTATAGAATTCGCGGTATTTATCTGGTGTTTGTGATCAACAATTGTATAATCGATTTCAAATTTTAAACTAACTAGAGACTGCACCCAATTGACAGCCCTATACACATGAAATGATTAAGATTCTGCCAACATATTGATATTTTGGAAACTGAATGTAAATTCTGTTAATATTGGCTATTTTTCTGAAGTACAATTTTTAAGCTTTTTATAGTGCTACAGGCTCGGAAATGTACGCCAGCGGGTACTTCACTTTAGTAAAGGTCTTCCTCCGTTATTTATAATTTCTGACATTTATTGATCCCGACCAATAAATATCCAAACATAAATAACGAGGTACCTGTAGACATTTAATGTTATTGAATTAGCCAGCGGGGTGTTTTGAACTCACTCAGGCCTTGAATGAATGGGCGCTCATCCCGGTTACGGTATTCAAATCGCAGGTTTACATTTCGAACACTTTTTCGATTTGTACATGCCGCAGACTATGGATTTCCGTCATTTAAACAGCAATTTAAGTTTTCTATAACCTCCAATCCCTCTGATCGTCATTAAAATAAATATTCATGAAAAAGAAGTGAATTTTGGCAGATTCTGCCACTTTAATAGACGGTTAAGACATAGCATGCTCATGCAACATAAACCGGAAAATGTACAATAGTATTTGGGCGAAAGGAGCGGAAGAGTTTCCTATCAAGGGACAGTTTGGCTGAAGTCAATCCAGTGAACATCCCACTTTTTGGTCAGAAATTCAAGAAAAAAGTCTCAGAATGTATAAATTAATTGGCTTCCAGTATTACTCTGGACCAAGTGTACTCAAAAAAGCATTTATATATATTAATAAACATATATTAAACATCAGGTACACATTTCTGATATAAAAACTGTTGAAAACAGACAAAAAATATGTGTACCCAAATCAAATTGGGTATGAGACACATCATCTACCTATAAGTTATATATACTAAACAAATTGGAGAGATTATATCAAAACGAAAGAAGATCTGGAGCCGAAAGGGAATATTACATAATCCAATAGGGCTGCCATATTATGCAACAGGTGATGTCAGAAATGGTACGTGAAACACCGTCTGCCCATAAGGTATATACTCTGAAAGAATCGTCAAGATCGGATCAAAACTCTTCAAGTTATGGAGTGGAAGGGAACGAAGACAAAGACTAAGACAGAATACTACATAATCCAATGTAGAAGCCACATTATGCAATCGACAATGTCATAAATGGTTCATGACACACCTTCTATCCACAAGGTGTATGTTGTGAAAGAATGTAAAGATTAGATCAAAACTCTTCAAGTTATGGATTGGAAGGGAATCCGTCGGGCGTATAAAAAATATGTGGACCCAAATCAAATTTGGTATGCGACACATCATGTACCTATACGGTATATATACTCTTAAAGAATTGGAGAGATTATATCAAAAAACGAAAGAAGTTCTGGAGACAAAAGAGAATATGACATAATTCAATATGGCTGCCATATTATGCAACGGGTGGTGTCAGAAATGGTACACGAGACACCGTCTGCCCACAAGGTATATGTTGTAAAAAAATTGTAAAGATCTGATCAAAACTCTTCAAGTTATGGAGCGGAAGGGAACGAAGATATAGACTTAGACAGAATATGACATAATCCGATGTAAAAGCCATATTATGACAAGCCCACAAGGTATATGTTGTGAAAGAATTGTAAAGATTAGATCAAAACTCTTCAAGTTATGGAGTGGAAGGTAATCCGGGACGGACGGATGGGCGGCGCTGGTGATACCATAATACGACCGACTTTTTTTAAGTCGGCGTATAAAAATGATCGATTAAGTGGAAGAGTTCAAGGTACTCCCCCCAAGGTGGGGAGTTTCCTCCAGCCAAAAGCCCGGTTTTCTCCCCAACTAATTCTGGCAACGCCAGAGAAGTGAAGTAATCTTCAGTGCGCCGCAAAACATCAACCGACCAATCTATCTTATTGGTGTATCTAAAGCACCAAACGGCCATGTCGCAATGAAGCAGTATAGGACATGGACAACTCCCAAAAGAACAAATTTACTACATGTAATCCAGGAAGTAAAGTGGAATGAGCTGCCAAAATGTTGATATTTTGACGTTAAAATAGAACGTTGAAATTATTGGCTATTTTTCTCAAGACGTATAATTCAGACACTTTTTGTGCTTCTAGTCTCGAATATGTACGATAAAGTATTGTTTTGAACTAACTTAGGCTTAGAAGGAATGAATGGTCGTCCTGGTTATTTAAATTTTGTTTACATTTCGAACACTATTTCGGTTCGCATAGGCTACATACTGTATGGATTTTCCTCATTCCAACTCCAATCATTTAGTTTATCGATGGCCTCCAAAGCCTTTTGGTGTCGTGGGGATCAAAAATTATGACAAACGTGCAAATGTTGGCAGCTCATGCCACTTTAATGTTTTAAACACTTGATTATTTATACGGAGGCATTGCCAGGTTTGATGGGCTCTTTGTCAAGAGAAGACATCCAACCTTCATTGATACCCGCCCTTTTTTTTCCACGAAACTTGGCCCAAACAATTCCATAAAAAGAAACTATCATGTGAAAAGGAACCACCCCTGCCCTATACAGCTTACACATTCAGAAAGTACCGTAAATGCCCGACCCTTTCAGCGATTTTATGGGGAGGTGGGGGGAGTGACTCTGGCAGCTCAAGTCTTCTATTTACTCCCGATCGACGAAAACTTCAATGACGCCGACTAGAGAGGGGTGGGTAATTGGTTTCACGCCTGTGTCGGGTAGATGAACAAACATCGCGCCAGGTGGGGTATGTTTGAGAGCCACGTGTTGGTCTGCCTATATCCCACTGACGTCTTTTGGCGACAGCCTCCAGTTGACTCTTTCAGTTCGCAAAATCTCGTATTTACCCGTTAATAAACCAAATAACTATTTACTATTGTGTTTTGTTTATATGTTGGGAACATTCTTTTTCGTTTAAATGGAAAAGTTTCACCCGTAAAAAGGATGAGAAATCACGTAAAACGTAAGGGTTGTAATTTTGTTTACTGCCGATATGACTAAAGTTGCACGGTAAACGGTCGTGTTCATAGAGAAATTATCGATATTTACAAATGCCGACATCGCCCAAATTTAAACTGGATAAACACTTATGAATTTGATGTAGACTTTTGTTTGGTTTTTACAATCTGGCTGTACCGAAAACAATATATCCGATATATTTTCTGACTGGTGTTTAGTCGATCTCTTGCTGGCTTTACACACGCTCCGTTGTCGAGCTGACAGCGCGCCCCTCAACAAGCATATTAAAGTGGACTATAAGCTGCACAGCGAGTGGCCTACTTAATCCATATAAAGCGGCCCGTAGTTCAACTCTAGTCAAGGCGGCAAATTGTCCGATGCGTGAACTGCTGACTATTTTATAAACCGCTTGTACTTCGTTATTTCGCCCTTGTAATTATCAAACTCATTAATTATGCCGATATTTAAAATACTCCAACAAGTTATGATTATCGATTCCCATGAAAACACAACTGAGTTAAAATATATTGTTGATAATAAAAGAAATATTTGAATTTATGTAGAACCACCGGCCTAGGCTTATAAGCCTGAGTTGCATAACAATCAATTAACCAAATTAACGTAGGGTTTGGAATTGTATGAAATATGAGAAAGATTCTGTGTTTTCTGAAAATCAAAGCTTATAAAAACACCAACAAATTTCACGAGTATGACTTTATTTGAAACCCACATATGGTAATAGGCCCTACTCATAGGCCTACCGAGGTGAAATTACTATCGGCCGTGTCGGTAACGGTAACTCAGACTACAGTTATAATAATACGGGGACATATATCAAATTCATTCCTCAATCAAAATCTTCATAGCCTTTTGTTTTTCTAAAACCATTATCAAATGCGATTTTCCCCAGACTTTGTGAGATTAGTCCAAATTCATTTCCG
This sequence comes from Lepidochitona cinerea, assembly GCA_963971465.1. Taxonomy (NCBI): domain Eukaryota; kingdom Metazoa; phylum Mollusca; class Polyplacophora; order Chitonida; family Tonicellidae; genus Lepidochitona; species Lepidochitona cinerea. Next base: position 82,248,280 of record OZ020551.1, on the reverse strand, counting down.
ATAAACCACAGCCTAGATCGAAAAAAAAAAACAACAACAGCAGCAGCATCGATTAAAATGCGTCAAAATCGAAAACAAGCTAAAAGAAAATTGCATTAATCGGCATATCTTTACAGATTCATTTTTTTTTAACAAAATATATGAACGTATTTTCTCAGTTCACGCCACAAAACGGTACATTGACGAACGAATGGACTGGCTTGCCGGTTAGTCCGTTGTCACTGTATGAGCTCAGGCGGTCTGAATATCGCATGTGGGTTGTGTATTGTGTGTTTAGGTACACAACACCAATTTACCACCTGTGGGTAGGCCTAGGCCATTATACTTTTTCTAGTCTGCGAAACGGATTATCCCCACATTCCCCATTTTAGTTTCTATCATATGCTCTCTAGCTTTTCGGCGATAATCCCCCCTGGCATCGCCGAAAGGGTCGAGCATTTACGGTATTAAGCTTTTCCAGTCCAATTACCGCCGAGCCTGATGACGTCACACAGATTTACGCAAAGCTTTCTGGGTAAAATGTACCTCAGTTCGCCATTTTGTTAACCGGTACTTATAAAGTTATAGCACGACGTCACTTCCTTGGAAAACATTGATGACATAGCGTATTCAAAAGTTGATACGGCTAGATTTATGAAAACAACATGTTGTGTACCGAACTGCACGTCTTAAATAAACGCCGTCGAAAGATCTGGCACCTTTTACGTCCTCTTCTCGAATTTTGTAAAATTATGTGAATATCCCACAATCTCCCGAAATGCTTTACGTGTAATTTGCAAGTGAGGTCATCAAGCAATCGGTCAATTGTTTTCCCCTGAAATGTAATCGATAAATATATACAAATTTTTACAGCTAATATCAACAAAAGTACCAAATGTTATTTACCCTAGGAAAGTGAACATTATACCCCAATTCGATCTGTAGAAAATCAATACAGGCAAAACAGGGTTTTATCAAAATAATGTTTATTAATCTTCAGAAGAGACAAAATGAAAACAAACAGATAAAACTTTTTACATGTGACGGTATTCATTTAAGTGATGGCCTGTTTGTTTGTTTTTTTTGTTTTCAGTTTAAAAATTTCAGTTAGAAAATGAGCAAACATGAAAGAATGTGACTGGCATACTTAAAACAAAACAGATGTTAAGAGGTTAATACATTTGATTTGTAAAAAAAAACCTTTGAAAAAACAATATCCTTTTGATACAATAGCAAACCACAATTCAGTCTTGGAATTCTTTCACTTCACCGCCAAAAATTCATAAATTAGGGAAGTCTAAATCTTCATTAAGAATGTTTCACAAAAACGTTACCAAAAACCAACTTCATTAATGACAAAATAAACATCACTTTAAGAACAGTATTCTAAAAGATTCAAAGCATTAAGTAGCCAAAACTTTGTGAATAGATTATCAATTTAAGAAGAATGGAAGTTAAAAAATATTAATGTTGATTCCGTATAAATATAAAAATATAACAGCTTCTGTCAAAGAGATTTCGTATTGTACCAAAAAATTCAATACACTAGCATCTTCAGGGTTTTTTTTTAAATAAGTATAAAACTGCATATTATACAATGTGAAAGAATGCTTTAATGAGTGAGGTTTTATATTATCATAAAAGAGTTTCCTTATTTCAGATCTGAAGCAAGAGATAAATGAAAGCATAAAGAGCGTGTTACAGATATTCCTCCTCTAGGATCAAACATGGCTAGGTGAATGAATAAAACGACAATGGAGACCACAAAAAGTGGACTAAAGATCAGATTCAAAGTTAAGAGACAACGATATAATGGAGAATCCAATGACATGACAATTTGCTGTAAAAGAATTTAGCTAAATGGCACAACCTAGCTCTAAATGACAGTACACAAAAATCTTTAAACCATATTTCAGAATAACATATCGGATTGTCTTTTTTTTTAAACATGAAAAAAAAAATTAATAAAAGATTAACTAAGAATGTAATTTTTCCATTTTTTTTTTCTTTAAATTTTTTTTTTCTTCTCTTTTTTTTGTTGATATATTGGTTATACCTGAGGTTTGATACCAATAACACTCTACAATTTCACAGAATTAATGATGGTAATGCTTTAAGAATTTATGATAACACTTTTACCAAATAAAAAACAATTACAGCAGAATAAAAACAACTATCATAAACAACCTTCAAAATGTTAAATTAACACTAAAATCTTCGCCAAAACAAGCTTCAAAATGCTTTTTGTAAATTGTGGACTTTCACCCCTAAAAATTCATGGCAACTCTGAAAATAAAAAAACAGAACATTCAAGAAATAGAAAAGTTTTCTGCTGAAACCAATCTTGGAGATGTATGTTAAAGGAGGAGAAAACGGAAAAATCACTTCAGGGTTCAGAAGAAGCTCGCTATTAATGTTTCCTCACTGGTACCAAACATATTTTTGCAATTTTTTAAAGCCTGACAGAGAATTTAACAAAAGATCCCAATAAGCAAAACAAATTCATCAAATTTCAAATTCTCCCATATAAACCTACATCTTCAATGCCTGCGTGACTCGCCAATATAGCATGCAGACCAGTTTTTTGCTAGCCACATTTTCCTGAAAGCTTCCTTTGAAATTCAATGTAAGAGAGAAAGTGAAAGCAATTTTCTGGAGATAGGAATACTTTGAAGAGAGTAAAACGTAATCAATATTTTATAAACTCTATAAACCATAAAAAAAATTGTTGGAAAGGACAAACAAGCGTGCTTCTACTTAACATTTTTTTTCTTCTGATTGCCGCACTCAAGATTATTTCACTTATTTGGCGGGTTTAGTGGGGGAGGAAATCAGGGCCCATGGCCCGGAGGAAACCCCCGACCTTCGGCGAGTACCAAGCAACTTTTCCACATACAGGGACTGAGTGAAAAAAACACTCGGAATATTTCTCCCCCTTTAAGGCGGTTATATAAGCAACAAGAACCCATAAACGTACTCATATATCCCAGCTACTTGAATATTATTCGTTATTACCACACATATTCCGTTCGTACTGGATACTGATTTTTTTACAGCTGTTGTACCCTGTGAACAAGTCAGCTATTAAACATGGAGTTCACTGACTGTGCTCTTATGCGCCCCCCATATATTAACCAACTAAATTTCGTTATTTCAGCTCTGACATTTTTCTAAAACACACTCTCACCTATTATATTTTAAACAAGAGGGTAGCTAGCTTGTGAAGCAATCCCACACTGGTTATCTTTGTTTCTGGACATTCTGATGTAGCCATCTTCTCCCCAGTTGGGACCCCAGCTAAAAACAAGCAAAACAAAAAGGGTAAATATAATTTGATTGAATACTGAAATATATTCAGATATCTGTTACAAAAACATGTTTGAGTACTGCAGCCTTTCTTAACATTTCCCCCTGAATAATTCATCTAAAGCAGTTATATAAGCTTGGTTGATTGATTTTCACACCATGTTGAAGATTGTTTTCCCTTAGATGGTGGCAAAACCATTTGAAACCAATAAACAATAAAAGAAATGCAAATAAAAATACATAGTATTGAATGTTATGAATTAGATTGACATATAACCTCTTATCTTGGAGTCAATATTTCGGATAAAAACCTTAATTATATTTACCTATTTTTAACGAGCCAATAATCCGCCCCATCCTCTGTACCATATCCTACGACTAAAACACCGTGATCTAACTGCTCCTGTGAACACTCAGCCTCATCATAAACACCTGCAAATAATAAACATAAAAAGTTTAATAAACTAAAAAGCAGTTATTTTAGTTTCTCCATCTTTAGAGGGGGCTTCAGTGGCTAAGTTGGCAGGGCAAATCTCTCAGTTCTACACAAACCTTCTGTTGATGAGGCATGGGTTTAAATCCCACTTAGTCCAAATGGAAAGCGAAAAATTTCTGATTAGATTTTTCACTTGATTGTCGTATGTGGGAGGGTTGCCAAGTACACGTCAAATAGCTGCAAAGACAAATAGCTCTGCTTCCTACCCCAATAAAACCTGACAATGCTGCCATATAATGAAATAATCTTGAGTGTAGCATTAAACTCCAATCAATCAATCTGAGTATTAAGTGATAGAGACCTGCGACCAGTCCCCCCCCCCCCCCCCCCCCCTCTTCCCTGCAGAATATACAACAGACTACTGGTACATACCTCCTTTGTACATTTGGAATGATGAATGACTGGCATCAATAGCTACGGAGACTGGTCCAACTGTGGCTACTGCTTCTTTCAGTTTATCTTCATCCTCTTTAGGTACATCTATAAAGCCTTTATCTGTAGCTCCTACATCACGTTTTTTAAATTCACATTTGCTATCCTGTTAATTAATGAAAACAGAAAATAATTACAAACACTGATATCAGAACTGTAACAAGTCAAACCATAAACAGTAAAGACAATTCTCACATAAAATATAAACATATATATATGTTAAAGTTCATACATACATATATTTTTGAAATGTTTATCCACTTTTGATTACTTATGCTGTTACGTAATGCACTATTCATCTACCAAATTGTCAATTCCTTACAATTTAATCTTTACGTTATACATCTTTGAAGAGAAAGATTATCGACTTTGCGCTTGTTCAATACTGAGGGAAGCCAAGTGTTCACACAGCTATAAAAATCAATGTATTTTGAGTGGTGAATAAAATAAAAGGATTTATTTGTTAACATCCAAGAAATATTTATCCATCCCTCATAATCCAGACTTTCTCCAGAGCATAATATTGCTGTTGTTTTGTTTTTTTCATGGACATAAGTATCCTCTGGTATATAGGTACTGGGAAATTAAACGAGGTCAAAGAAAACCTTAGCCTTACCTCTGCCAAATACGGGTATGTATCTTCTGTATCAAGTCCATGGTTTTCTTTGATATATTTGAAAGCTTGGTCCATAAGTCCACCATCACAGCCCTGGTTTCCATAAGATTTAGAACAATCCACAAGTTGTTGTTCACTCAATGACACCAGTTTACCAGACTTCTTAAAATGTTGACCTTCCAACGAGCCAGTCTAATAAAAATAATACAAAAATGTTAATATGGGTTAATGGATCTTTAATTTGCCTCAAATGCGCGGGTTCACTGAAGTAATATATAGACCTCTCTCAGTCTTGAAGTATTTAGACGAAAAAAATTACATTTTAGCCTTCTCCTAGTAATCCGAAACCCAAAAGAGAAAGATCTGAATCTTTGATCAAGCTTCAAAAAACTTTTACACTGATTTCGAGTTTCACTTCTGACGATAAAAATAGACAAAATTTTGAAGCAAAGAGAATTGATGATCATGTTTCAGTTTCAATAGTGATATCCTGAAGTGCTTAGAAACTGATATTTCCTGTCATTAGGCCAGTCAAAAGAGTAGCACGCTTTCTTATCAAAGAGAGCACTGAAAGTTGAGGCTTCAAATATATCAAGTTGGATTTAAATTAAATATAATAGAAACCATACTTACTGTACTAAATGCCCAGCATGAACCACATTGACCCTAAAATACAGAAAAAATTCTATCAGATGCAATCGGCGTAACTGAAGGGGAACAATTAGTTAATATAATATTGATTGATTTGGATTTACAGGCAGCTTCAGATACAAGATGACAATAAATCATTATACAAAAAGTGTTGAAAACTATCCTGTAACACCCACACCCCAACATGATTTTGCACTCCACAGACAAAACTCAGGGAAGACTAAAATATTTGGTATGCCGATGATTTAGAACATTTGACATCAGCAGTCTGAAGTTTTAGGCAGTTCACAAGTTGATAGTTTGGTTTAAACATCTTTTACAGTATTGACTGATTGGGGTTTTCATCGTACTTGTATTGTGGCATCGCCAGGTTTAGTGGGGGGGGGAGGAAACCAAGCTCTGTCCACATGAAACCCCAAACCTTTAGCAAGTACCTGGCAGCTCTTCCCTATAGGGCAATCAAGTGATAAACTCAATAAGAATTTTCAAATTAATTTGGTCTGAGCGGGATTCAAAGCCACAGCCCATTGATGGCAGAACTGAGAGAATATGTATCTGGCAACCGTTCTACCAAGCTTAGATCTCCTTAAAACATCCCAACTCCCTTTTGTGCAATGCTGAATCAAACTTACCTGATTTTTAACCTTGGTGACGTATCCCTTTTCTCTCCAGTCTACTGTATCGGGGAGAGTGACAAAACTGGGTGAGAGGTAGGTGACGCTTTCATTGGAAGCAGATTGTCTCAATTCAGGCTTGTAACCATTATATTGTTTAAACTCAGCAAATTCCTACAAGCAGAATCGCAAATACTAATATATACAAAACATAACAGCAGATACATTTATCAGATTGAAACAAATTGGAATAGACCCCTTCGGCTTATGGATTGACGCTTGTGCAAAAGCCTCGCTGTATGGCAAAATGGCGCTAAACTGAGTTTTTGGATCAATCTGACGTCAAAATCGCGTTCATTTCATCTTTGACGTAATGCAAAAGAGGCCTGTCACAGCGACCGCAACAGAGAAATGACGTCAATGCCATACAATTCGAACAACGTCATTCTAAGCCGAAAGGGTCTATTAGCAAAAACTTCAAGTACTACGACCATAGTTTTAGTTCTATGGGTAGGACATGTTTTTTTTCTATGGATCGAAATCTAACTGTGACCAATCAATAGAAGGTTGATGTCGGCTTGAGAGACCAGTTGCATTTGGTATGAATATCAAACTTAACTCACCCAATCAGTAAAATGGTTCAATCCGAGAAAAAAGGATTTTTTTCCAGCTAAAAACAACTCGTTGTGTATTTCTATGTGCTTCACATTTTCAACAAAAATTCCAAAACGTTTTGTTTCCTCGTCACCCTCATAGTGTTTACCTACGGGGAAAAAAACAGGCAGAAACCTAGTTAATAACAAAGCATGTATATTGTGTGAACAGTCAGAATAAATAGATGCACACAATCAGATATCAATTCGGCTCAGATTAAACAACATACGCCCTTCGCTACCACTGATTACCCTACATTATAGAAAATATTTGTTTAAATTTCAGCAATTCTATTTTCTTTCTCTATTTGATGAATATATCAATATGGATGTCGTATTATGTAACCAGGGATATCCTTAATAGTTCCTGACACACCATCTACCCCTTAGGTACAAATACTCCAAGTACCACGATAATCATCATTAAGCAATCAGCATATTTGTCTTCTCAATTATAAGATTGTTTTCAGAGTGAAAACACAGCCATTTAGTAAGTAGACAATTCTTTAAAATACGCCTCAGAGCATTTCATCTGTGAAAGTCTTTTAGAAAGAATACTGAAGAGTAAAATTAACAGCTAAATACATGTACATGTAGAACAATCAAAGACAGTTTCTTACCATGCTCGGTTTTATAATTTTCCCATTTTTGAGTATATGGTTCATATGTAAGATGTACAGACTGGTTAGCTTTAACAATTTTCTTTGCAACAGAGATTTCAAACCACTCTACAGACTTCTGTGGGAAGGAGGCCGCAGACGCAGCAAGAACAGCTAATACTGCCAGGACAAGCATTTTCTTCACTGAAAAGATAAAATGAAATTATTTTCAGCTCAAACCCAGATAAATTAGGATTCTGCGGAGTGATGGCATTCTGTGCTAATTTACCTGTTGTGTTATAGGCAACTCTCTCATAACATATTTGAATGTCCATTAATAATAGTCGGAATGCAAAATTAACATGTTTAAGCCATACATGTATTACAATCTTTTTTCTTTCGTCTAATTTGTCTTATTAATAAACGCAAAAACAACGCTAAAGCTTTGAAGTTTATTAATTACTTTCGCATGTAACTGATAAATGGAGAAGAATTGGCAAACTAATGATTCATATCAATCTTTCAGTTTGTCAAAGTGAAAGAAAAATCCCATAAACCAGCAAGAACCAAGTTAGACATGAGTCACATGAAACCAATCAAGTCACATGAAACCAATCAAGTCACATGAAACCAATCAAGTCACATGAAACCAATCAAGTCACATGAAACCAATCAAGTCACATAAAACCAATCAGTTATGATCAATGGAAATCTATGTAACAGATGACATTTAACTATCAAGACATCACATGACAGGCATGCGTTGTATATTTTAAAAGGAATTGTTAAAAATATGACTGCCCTCATATATATAATGAATTCATCAAGTTTCTCATGTGACAACTTTTTATTATTGTTAAAGGCAAAAGTTCAGCTTGAGGACCTTCTAGATCTCCAGTTAGCCTAGATATAACCAATCCAGTCCACCCACAAATATCATGGGACAGAAATTCCTAAGTATATGACAAACACTACTTCAGTCAACAATATTAGAAATAGGTCACTGGATCTATGACTGGGTTAAACACCTTTCAACTTTACAATAGATAAACTAGGTTACCAGGCTGGCACAGTTAAAAAGAATTGATGACTTTGTGCTGACATCATACATCAGAGCTTTTTTATTCTGTTTTAAAAGTTTAAATCCTGTATAAATTGTTTTTTTGTTGAGAGAACGCCCCTCAAAAAAGGACCTTCAAAAGTAGGTTAAGTGTTACAAAATTTTTACAGTCGTTCAAGCATGTCTTGAACTCTCTTACAAAAAGATATCAACTCCCCCTAGCAAAAAGTTCAGTATGTGGTCGGAGAGTGTACCTCCTGGTGCTGGCTCTCTTCGTTGTGAGAATAAATGGCCACAATGAAATCCTTGTGTGAACAATTAAACAATATTTTAGATCCAGATTCGTTCTTGGTTTCATACATGTATATATGCAAAGCGTAAGATATTTTTCTGTATTTAGGTACATCCATATATGTGTATATGGTTTGATTTGCTTTTGAATTACGCGCTACACTGTTTACTGTCTGACTGACGGTTTCGGGATAGTCCCTGAGAGCGATCCATGCACTTAGTCTAAACAAGTGGAACAAAAATAATGATTTTGTTTGAATATGGCCGGTGCCTGAGTGGTACAGTTTTGATGGAACATCTTTTCATCCTCTCAAATCACTGCTACAGATAATTAGGTGGGCATACTTCAGTACAGCAGCACTAATGTAGCTATAAAATATATAAATGCCAATATCTAGGCCTACTGCGAGTTCAGAATTCAGTTAAGAATTCATGAAATAATCACCAATTTGTCAAATATAGGCTCAAACATATATAGGCTCTATTTCAGAACTATGTGCCAGTGCAACAATTCAGAATTTTAAGCTTAAAAAGGAACGTTATGTATGTACTAGTGTAACATTTACTGAATTTTCAATGTTAATGGTTTAACTCAACTAAATTTAACTTGGAATGTAGCCGCACTGACTCATGTGTGTCTTTCCTGTGTTACTTACTTGCCGGTCAGAATGAAGTTGTAACTTGTACACTTCTTTGAACTTTGAAGTTTGGACTATTAAAAGACTAAGACCAAGTTATCATACACTTACAGGGTAAAATACTTGTACTTTTGTAGTGTGCTTTGTAAATTTATTGAGAGTAGATAAATTAGGCCTATCCAATTAATTTTGGGTTAACGTGTTGAAGTTCACTCAGAAAGTGAAATAGCAATGTAGCATGTTCAGTGTCGACCCATAATTTCATTGTCAGCCAAATGGCGAAAAGCAAAACAAAAACAAAAGGGTAAACAATTTCTGTAAACAGCTACTCCATACTCCGTACACGGCCGTTAACGCGGGCATCTTGGTTAAAAAAGGAGAGGACATTACCCAGCTTCAAACTTAACACCATGTTGATTACCCTTTACCACGGACTAGGAGATTGTAAAAGGGGGCTTACCTTAATTATTTTCGTCAGTTTCTGGTGTGGAGTTCGAATAACTTGTAAAGTGATCTCTCTCTTGAAACGTAAATCGTTTTTGTCTGCGGACTCATGTGACCAACAATCATATGACTTCCTGGTTACGTCAGATCAATGCCAAGAACGACAACTCTTGGCCTACTCGAGCTCTGATTGGCTAAAAAGAGATAAGGCCCAGAATGGGGTACTATGGGATTGGTTTCACGTGATTTGTTTTCTTTGTCGGTCAACAGCTTAAATTAAAAGAAAGTGTGTGACTATCTTATGACTCCTAATTTTTTTTACGTGACAAAACTTGGTCTATGCTAGAATTATCCTAAAAAAAGAACAATGGCTGCAGATATGTTGCCTAGCTATATCATATCTTATAACATATCTTTTTATTATGTTCCATATATAAATTACAAGCATAGCAAATTTACAGAATCCAGTCTGTAATGCAAGCTTTGCAATTTTATAATTGTTAATATTCTGTATGGCGGGGCTCATGCCAGCTTGGTTCATTGCTCGGTGAAAATGTCACAAGCAAAACGTCGGAGAATTACCGCCGAGCCTGATGACGTCACATAGATTTACGCAAAGCTTTCTGGGTAAAATATACCTCAGTTCGCCATTTTGTTTATTGGTACTTATAGCAAGCGGTCACTTTTTTGGAAAATATTGATGACATAACCTGTTTTTATCCACCCATTTTTCGAATAACTTAACGCCTTTTACGTCTTTTTCTCGATAGAGTATTTTTCCAACCGCCATATTTAAAAATTATTTTAAGATCCCTCAATACCCCGAAATGCTTTGCGCGTATATTCCAAGTGACGTCATCAAACAATCGGTCAATTGACATATACATCCCATTCGTTGACCCTCAAAGTGTATACGCATATAGCATACTCACGTGTCTAGGAATAGTCTCACGCGCCAGATGGCCCTTATATAAAATTATCTTTTTTGTCACCAGACAATACAATGGTCACAGAAAAGAAAGCGCGCGACTGACAACAATGGGTCTCCCTAGGTCATACTCTGTCCATTTAAACATGTTAAGTGGATCAAATGGGTGACCACATACTAAGGTAACGGAATCTTATGACGTAACACCGAGAATTTACCATCAAAGTTTTACGAATCACTTTCATGTAGAGAAAGTTCATGTAACTCTAGTTATTATTGCATTGAGAAGATTAAGAAAATATGTGTTTCAATATATACTTCTAATTTATATCCCAAACAGACCACAAACCAACACGCTTCTTATGTTGCAATCATCATATGAGAAAGTACTGAAATAGTAAATAACCGACACTGTATGCTTAATGCATCAAACATTGTATCAAATTAACTTTTTAACACCAGACAATGTAATGGTAAAGAAAGCGCGCCCTTGACAACAATGGGTCTCCCTGGGGAATTACCCCTTCCATTTAACATTTTAAGCAGATCAAATGGGTGACCACACGCTTACATTACGACATCCTATAACGCAACGCTGCGTGCTTCTTTTATTTTGTTCTTCAATTTTGCTTCTCATAAGTCACAGATAGTTATATGAAATACAAAAAAACAGAGTTCTACATAAATAATTGAAAAAGGCAAAATTATATCACTTCTATACCCAATCATAAGTTTACAATAAGTTGAAGAATTACTTATGGATAACAACTTTTTGGTTTATTGGTTGACGACATTTCGATGTAGTTCTTACATCGTTATCAAATTATATTGTAAACTTTCAACTTCTAACTGCTATTGAAAGATTCAATCATAAGTTGTTGTAATAAACTAAAACCCATGATATTTCATTAGGTTGCTCTGTGCTCTTGACTGCTTTTGTTTTTATACGTTCTGTGATGTGCAAGTCTGTTTCTTACCACAAGATAAGACAAGTCTACAATTGATATGGACACATGTTACACTTAATGACACTTTGTTCATTTTGTTACCTGGGCCACCTTTGTTTTCATACGTGTTAAATCGAGCATATGGGTACGCAGTGGGGGCCACGAGCTTTAATCATCGACGAAATTAAAAAAAAAACACCGATCCCAATAGGTTGTCAGTCTACATGTCTGAACGTCATTTGTTGATTACATCACTCAGATTTCTACAGCTGTGACCTGTGCCACCTTAAAATGGCGTCATACAATGGTATGCCCAGCACGCAATGTTATGCCCAGCTGGTGTTTTATAGACGAAACACAATCTGACTTAAGTGGAGATGTTCGTCGAAAATTCTTTTCAATAAACATCGTAACTTCCGTCAGATTATGACAGACATTGCAGGCATACATTATAGCAAACATTGTATGGGGTTTGGTTTTTTACAACAACGTATGGCTGCTTATTAAGGTCTAAATGACATACCCTCTTTTTAACTCAACTAGAAACTTGTTTACATAATCTCCATGGTTATTTCATTACTGCCCTTGTACCCGTGTGTTTTAGTGTCTGTAAGTATATTATTAACAGTGGTATATGCGGCCAAACTGCGCACCTTCCATTGCCAAGACAAGGGTGTAGACACGTTTCGGAATTTGGTGTGGGGGGGGGGGGGGGGTGGGGGGGCTTACTATCCCAGCTCAATAGGCGAGGATCGAGGGGCCGCCAAGGCCCCGGAAGCTCCGCTGTCCGAGATCGCCAGAGGGGCGTTCTGTGCTAATAACAGGGCATAAATATGAGGATCCATCTATTTATCAAACGGAAGGATTTTCCTGGTGTTTTTGCCATTTTCCAGGGTTATTCGGTCATTTTTCTGATTCTGTTGGCCTATGATGTCGAAAGCTATGTATATACCACGACAAGCTCCTGTCAGTCGTCAACCTAATGAAATATCATAGGTTTGGTTTGTCACAACAATTTATGGGTTAAAGGTCTAAATGATATACCTCTCTTTAACACAATTAGAAACTTGTCTCCATGGTTATTTTAGATTTTCCCTGTGCCCGTGTGTTTTAGTGATCATAAATATATATACCACGACACATTCCTTACTTCTTTGGATTATGTATCTAAGGAAACTCTCCATGGATGGCGGCTGCCTACATGAATGATGGAACAGAAGACGTGTCCTCACAATGTGACTTCAGCAAACATGTTTATTAAAAAAGTGGCGTCCTTTAAACCACATGGAACCATGTAAGAATATCCGCGCAAAAGTGGTGAAGCACGCAAAGCTCATTCCGGTAATGTCGTCGACCAATGCCACCAGCGAGAGAGGTTTCAGCACTCTCAGAAGATTGAAAACCAGGTTGCGCACTAAGACAACACAATCAAGACTAGACTGGCTGATGATCCTGCATGTACACAAAGACCGGACTGATGTCATTCGAGTGATTCGAGATTCGACCAATGTACCCAGGCAATCAACATTTTCACTATGATTGTGACTATTACAAATAATGTTGTGTCATAACTTTGTACTCCTGGTGTTGCCTTTTTTTCTGCCTTTTCCTTGTTTTGTTTTTTTTTGTGCCAATATTTTTTGTGTGTGTGTGTGGGGGGGGGGGGGGGGTGACTGAAGCCGCCAAGTCCCCCCGCCCTTGTCTACGCCTATGCAAGACATTCAGATGGTTTGAGATTCATGGCAAAAACTAGAGGAATCACGCTAAAATGAGGACAACAAATACAATTTGGAAACTCTTTTAAAAGTCACACTCGCCGTGAAAATCCGGAATATCCTGTTCAAAGGGAAAAAAAAACAGTGGGCGATGTTTTTACCAAAGATTGAAAGTTTTGGCATCATTTAGTATTATTAATTTGAATTTGAAAACTAGATTTATCAGGTACCCGCTACTCCGAACCCGGGCATACGCACAAGCTCTCTTAGAATTTTCTGGAACATTGTACATTGACAATGCTTACGCATCTTCCGCCGCCCCCAGAAAAACCTAGGTATAGAAGACAGATGGCAGCAGGTCACAGTTTCATTTTCCTTCATTTCCCATTTGCGGTAAGGTTAATGTCTGCTCTCACAGCACCTTCCTAACTTTCGTTGAACAAAATCCTTTGGCAGTATTTTAAGCACAATTTTTTTATAAGTTGAAGGTAGAAATGTTTGACTGTCATTACAAACAGCTGATATATAGGGGCCCCTTTGCACATAGTCCGCAGGATGTAAACAGACCAAAGCACGCCTAACTACCAGATCTCCATCCACCTAAACTGGTCCCATTCCACTTCTAAAAGCATTTCCAGACAGTAACTCAACCCCTGTCCTTTCATAAAAACTACAAAAATGCCCAGAAAAAAAATGCAGGGGACCAGGAAAAAATACACACAAAAATATCTGGAACTTCCAGATAGGATCAATGAACAATATACGTGGAATGAAGGTGAATGTGCATCGAGCACCGCCATTACTAGGAAATGGTACTATTTCGATCCCGATCGACCATGCACACGCTCAACAACTATCAATGAGACGTGTCCATTCCACATATATATTAATGCCGATCATATATGTATATATACATATATTAATTTTAACGTCGTCTTAAATGACCGACCGGCCGGCCTTTGGGTCATAGGTCGAGCCATTTTACTTTGAAGTAGTTTGTATTCTTCTACTATAATCTTGGCCGTAACGATGCAGGGCCCTGTTTCACAAAGTTTTCACGTAACTGCTATAGCAACCCATATGCTGTAGAGATAGGCTACGTTAGTATGAAAGTTACGCAAAAAATACATCTACGCCGCTTTGTGAAACAGGCTCCTGGTCTTGTTACACTGAAACACACAAAGTGTTGTAGTTTTTTCACATCTTCCAAGTTCAAATTCAAAGAATAAATAGTTTGAATCCAGAAACTTTCTCTTTCCTAACGTTTGTGCTTGGAGTCAGAAAGCGGATTTTTCTCTTACGACATTGTTTGCACGTGATAACATACACGATGTTAGAGAAGTCGCAATTAAGATTCTCTGCCATTTGATATTTGTTGCGAGACTGTTCTCCGAAAAACGTTCTACGACCTGTACGTAGGCCTATACATCGAGTTTGCATCACGTCTTTAGACATTTCATTGATGTACCTGAGAGAAATGTTGAGCGGTAATGGTACACTCGTGAAGGAGAAGCGAGCGTGTCGCCACGGGTCGAAGGGGGAGAAGTGATTTGTCTTAATGTGTCAGATTTGATCATTTGGAGGTAGTTTTATAAGCAACAATGCATAGTATGATTTTTTCAGTTGCATAGATTTCTGTAGCTTTGGGCAGTATACTTCGGTTTGTACATAAATAAAATGCGAATTTTGCCCACCCATGCCACTTTAAAAAAACATATAATTTTCTGGAGAAAAAAAATGTCCCACGTAAAAAAATATATTTATACGTAAATGATGCCAATAAATATGATCTTCCCGGGAGCTCAAAAGCCAGGATATACGACCTTTTTACTCATTCATGTAACAAACTACTTTTTTCGAAATACAAATGCAGTCGCATGGAAAGAGTCCCTCTTGGTGTTTCTGGTGACCATGGCAACGCAAATAAGATTATTTTGTCTTCAACATTGGAAAACAGTTCAGGAAGTTTGTTGATTTATTAATGTTTGAGCTTGATTGGGGCTTCACGTCGCATTAGTCAGATACCGCTTTACACTGTATGGCGACAAAGGTTTCAAACGACCAAGAATCAACCTGTTCGTGTTAATATTGACACGAGGCTCCCCAGAGCAGACCATAGGAAGTCATCTGAAAGGCTAATTAATGTGGCATACTTGATATTCCTCCTTGCTGGTCCAGTTAAAGCAAAGCTACAATGCTCCAGCGGGAGCGACAAACTCATGCAAGCTTACGCCACTAAAATGGTGCCGTTGTGGAATTTTTAAACCATCTGGCCCATTTAGATCTCGTGCCATTCTACGAGATCTTCAACACGAGACATGATATCTTAACAAATGGCAGTATGATTTTAGATTATAGATTGCCATCTGGCGTAAAAGGTCATTCCGTTCGTTTTTGAATACGCAAAGCATTAAGCGTAAAGCTGACTATCCATGTGCGCGTATTTGCGTATACGCATGCGTGTCTGCGTATGCAGTGCGTGTGTTTTTTGTACGTTTTCATACATCCATATAAGCGTATGTTTCCATCCGTTTTTCCTCTTCCGTCATATCGCCCTGACATATAAACCATTCATTGGCGTTAATCCAGTTGGAGGCCGTGGGGCTAATTGACTGAGGTTCACATATTGACCTTCATTTTGGTCGGGCTATACTGGAAGATGTTTAATTTCAGCTTTCAGTTGTCATAACAACTCTTATAACATATAAAAATAACGTTGAGAATATGATGAAAGGGTATTTTTAAATAAATGTGCATGGGATGGATTGATAATTACTTTATAACCGCCAAAGATGTGATTACGCTCACCGTGCGCCTCTTTTTTGACAGAACGGGAGCCGGTACAGTAATTAGGCCAGGGAACACCTCGGAAGATGACGTCAAAACACGGATTTCCCCCATGATTTGCCGTCCGTTATCCGTAAAAATCGCGCAGCGAGCGATTCTATACGCATACGCAGACGGACACACATACGCAAACGTACACATGGATAGGCCCTCTGTTATTTGACATGTGTTGGATTTCATCCGCATACGCACGAATTCACGCACTACGCATACGTATCGAAAATACGCGCACATGGATAGTCAGCTTAAACCTATTACCAACATTGCTCTTTGGGGTAAAGATCATAAAACCGTTCAAAGAATTGGAAAAAAAAGAAAGAATGCTTAAATTGGGTTTTGGACTTTATTTGGCAATCCACAGACAAATATATAATCATCATATAAATAATTTTCTGGATTTTCAAAAGTTTTTAAAACAGAAGTTTCAATTTAATAAATTATTAAAAGAGCTTGGAATTCCAGCCAACCTATAAGTAAACAAGATCTACAAAATCTAGAGCAGAGTCGAACAAAAAATGATTTAAAAAAAGGGTCGGTTAAAATAATTCCCATCTGAAAATTTGAATATATAAAACAGTAATTTTTTATACAAGTATGCGACAGGTAATGATTATGGATAGATTTCACAAAAAATACGCAACCATACTAGTTGATATATTTACAGTGTGTTGATGGTTTTGTACTGTCAGTAGATACAGATTTAAACAAATTTAATGTAATAAAATATTGAAGTCATGTTTGAAGGTTTTGTAATAAGTTAGTTGAGCAGACATGATTCATATGTGGGAACCATGTATTTAATGTTTATGAAAGCGTCCACACCTCCTCGTTTCTCAAATGTTTCCAAAGTTTCTTGTATTAAATCACCAACATTTTCTCGTTTCTGTTGACTGTAATCGATGCCGTCGCCAGAGTTCACTGGAAATAAAATAGATAATTTAATGTTTCATGAGTCGTGAAAATTGTTAATTTTACTGGCAAGCTTTGGTTGAAATTACTGTTCTTGGAAATTCGGCTGCCAAGTGTGGTTTCAGGGGCATATACTCTGTAATAGAATGTTCATCAGAATTGTCTCCCTTAATCAAATGAATAGCATGCACTGCACCTCATACATACAGATCAGCGACGGCATGTTCAAATTGTCTGCATGTTAAATGAATACAATTTTATGACATTTCATCAAAAATGAAATTAATACCTTTATCAAATGTCTGTAAATCTATCAATATTTCTTTGTTTGATTCATGATTAAACTTACCATTTCTTGATTTAAATAAGTTGAGCATGGGCAGAATCTGTCTGTAGTAGGGTACCAATGCCTCACCAACCATCTCTGCTGATACAACTAAATGCTGTAGAACTTTTAATGTTGTGCACAATACCTGTTGATCCCTTGTGTTTAAGGCCACTGAAAAAAAAAGACAATATTTTAGACATTTTTATTTTGTCACAAGACAATTATTGATTAATTTTTGAAGTTTTTAGATGATTATTTTCTACCCTCAAGTATATTACATTATTTATATGAGAACAAGTTGCTTTTAAAAACAAACAAATGTTTTTCAATAGAAGTAAAAATAAGCAAATGGAAGGAACAACATCTATGAATGTGTGTGTAACAACTCCAAACTGTCACCAAATGGCGATAATACCATGCATGTACATAATGAAGGACCACTCTTTGAAATTATGGGAAATTAAGCATAAATTAATCTGTTAATGTTGAAATCTTACATTTTATAGGAATAATAAGTTGTGGGATCACTGGCATTATTTTAGAGCCACCATGCTCTAACATATCATGGACACCTTGTCGAGCAAAGAACTCATATGGATGTTTCGTTTCCCTTAGGCCGTCAAAGAGAAGAGGGAGGTAGTGGTGGTAGTCTAATTTTTCTATTTCAACCTATAAAAAAAATAAACAAAATGTTCATTAAATGTCAGACAATATCTTTACAAAATTCAATAAGTTACATTCATGTATGTTTGTGAAAATTGTATTCAGAAATGTTTGCAATTTTATTTTCTTATGAATAAAAAAATCACACAGTCCCCCTGTGACAAACAGCGAAGGGCTAGATGCTGGTCACTTGGGCTCATATTAGAACAACGTGCGATATCATTTACTTTCTAAATCAATACGAGTGAAGATACGTACAACTTTGTCAATATATAATAAAGTATTTCAGAAAAAACTTAAGACTTAAGTTAAACTCCTGTCTGTTTTCAACCTAATAAAATATTATGGGGTTTGGTTTTTTACAACAACGTATGGCTGCGCGCTTATTAAGGTCTAAATGACATACCCTCCTTTTAGCTTAACTAGAAATTTGTTTACATGGTCTCCATGGCTATTTTATTACTGTCCTTGTGCAAGTGTTTCTTAGGGTATATTATTAACAGTGGTGTATGCGGCCAAATTGCGCACCTTTTCGTTAATGTTGATTGCCAAGACATTCAGATGGTTTGAGATTCATGGTAAAAACTAGATGAATCACGCTCAAATGAGGACAACAAATACAATTTGGAAACTCTTTTAAAAGTCACACTCGCCGTGAAAATCCAGAATATACTGTTTAAAGGAAAAAAACAGTGGGCGATTTTCTGTATTTTTCACAGACAGAAGACATTAGGAACTTTCTATTTTCACCAAAGATTGAAAGTTTTGGCATCATTTAGTATTTTTAATTTGAATTTTATCAGGTAGGCCTACCGGCTACTCCGAACCCGAGCATACGCACAAGCTCTCTTAGAATTTTCTGGAACACTGTACATTTGACAATGCTTACACATCTTCCGCCGCCCCCAGAAAAACCTAGGTATAGAAGACCGATAAATTCGCAATCTAAACAGAGAAGTTAATCTTCGCATGCGAGACTTAGTTCTGAAGCGAAGGGGAGGTAAGCATGTGGGCACGATTGATAAATTCGATGAACAATATACGTGGAATGAAGGTCACGTGGTATTCGATGTGCATCGAACGCCGCCATTACTAGGAAATGGTGTTATTTTGATGCCGATCTACCATGCACACGCTCAACAACTATCAATGGCGGCACTTTTTATTAACTCAGATCCAAACCAAGCAATGAGACGTGTCCATTCCACGTATATAGTTACCAGTAGATCTTTCAAACACTTGTTCTATTCATAAGCTATGACTGGCTTTGGGTCATAGGTCAATCCATTTTACTTTGAAGTAGTTTGTATACTCTTCTACTATAATCTTGGCCATAGCGATGCTGTTCTTGTTACACTGAAACACACAGTAGGCCTAATGTAGTTTTTTCACGACATCTTCCAAGTTCAAATCCAAAGGATAAATAGTTTGAATCCAGAAACTTTCCCTTTCCAAACGTTTGTGCTTGGTGTCTGCAGCGGGGGCCAGAAAATGGATTTTTCTTCTTCTATTTTTTTCTCCGACGTATTGCTTACGACATTGTTTGCACGTGACAACATACACGATATTAGAGAAGTCGCAATTAAGATTCTCTGCCATTTGATATTTGTTGCGAGATTGTAGAAAAACGTTCTACGATCTGGTACGTAGGCCTATACATCGAGTTTGCATCGCGTCTTTAGGCATTTCATTCATGTACCTGAGAGAAATGTTGAGCGGTAATGGTACACTCGTGAAGTAGACGCAAGCGTGTCGCCACGGGCCGACGGGGGAGAAGTGATTCAGATTTGATCATTTGGAGGTAGTTTTATAAGCTACAATCAATAATATGATGTATAGCTTATCAAATTTCTTACAATATTTGAAACTCCCTTCGCCGTCCGGAAGCGTTTGAAAAAAACTGATTTGGCAGTTATACGAGTATACTATACTTCGGTTTGTACAAAGCCTCTTACTGTCGTTACAATCAGAATTCATAAATAAAATGCGAATTTTGCCCACCCATGCCACTTTAAAAAACATATAATTTTCTGAAAAAAAAAAATGCCCCACGTAAAAAAATATATTAAAATACGTAAATGATGCCAATAAATATGATCTTCCCGGGTGCTCAAAAGCCACGCTATACGACCTTTTTACTCATTCACGTAACAAACTACTTTTTTCGAAAAGCAAATTGTCCCTCTTGGTGTTTCTGGTGACCATAGCAACGCAAATAAGATTATTTTGTCTTCAACATTGGAAAACAGTGCCTTTAAGTTCAGGAAGTTGGTTGATTTATTAATGTTTGAGCTTGATTCGGGCTTCACGTCGCATTAGTCAGATATAGCTTTACACTGTATGGCGACAAAGGTTTCAAACGACCAAGAATCAACCTGTTCGTGTTAATATTGACACGAGGCTCCCCAGAGCAGACCATAGGAAGTCATCTGAAAGGCTAATTAATGTGGCATACTTGATATTCCTCCTGGCTGGTCCAGTTAAAGCAAAGCTACAATGCTCCAGCGGGAGCGACAAACTCATGCAAGCTTACGCCACTAAAATGGTGCCGTTGTGGAATTTTTAAACCATCTGGCCCATTTAGATCTCGTGCCATTCTACGAGATCTTCAACACGAGACATGATATCTTAACAAATGGCAGTATGATTTTAGATTATAGATTGCCATCTGGCGTAAAAGGTCATTCTGTTCGTTTTTGAATACGCAAAGCATTAAGCATAAACCTATTACCAACATTGCTCTTTGGGGTAAAGATCATAAAACCGTTCAAAGAATTGGAAAAAAAAGAAAGAATGCTTAAATTGGGTTTTGGACTTTATTTGGCAATCCACAGACAAATATATAATCATCATATAAATAATTTTCTGGATTTTCAAAAGTTTTTAAAACAGAAGTTTCAATTTAATAAATTATTAAAAGAGCTTGGAATTCCAGCCAACCTATAAGTAAACAAGATCTACAAAATCTAGAGCAGAGTCGAACAAAAAATGATTTAAAAAAAGGGTCGGTTAAAATAATTCCCATCTGAAAATTTGAATATATAAAACAGTAATTTTTTATACAAGTATGCGACAGGTAATGATTATGGATAGATTTCACAAAAAAATACGCAACCATACTAGTTGATATATTTACAGTGTGTTGATGGTTTTGTACTGTCAGTAGATACAGATTTAAACAAATTTAATGTAATAAAATATTGAAGTCATGTTTGAAGGTTTTGTAATAAGTTAGTTGAGCAGACATGATTCATATGTGGGAACCATGTATTTAATGTTTATGAAAGCGTCCACACCTCCTCGTTTCTCAAATGTTTCCAAAGTTTCTTGTATTAAATCACCAACATTTTCTCGTTTCTGTTGACTGTAATCGATGCCGTCGCCAGAGTTCACTGGAAATAAAATAGATAATTTAATGTTTCATGAGTCGTGAAAATTGTTAATTTTACTGGCAAGCTTTGGTTGAAATTACTGTTCTTGGAAATTCGGCTGCCAAGTGTGGTTTCAGGGGCATATACTCTGTAATAGAATGTTCATCAGAATTGTCTCCCTTAATCAAATGAATAGCATGCACTGCACCTTATACATACAGATCAGCGATGGCATGTTCAAATTGTCTGCATGTTAAATGAATACAATTTTATGACATTTCATCAAAAATGAAATTAATACCTTTATCAAATGTCTGTAAATCTATCAATATTTCTTTGTTTGATTCATGATTAAACTTACCATTTCTTGATTTAAATAAGTTGAGCATGGGCAGAATCTGTCTGTAGTAGGGTACCAATGCCTCACCAACCATTTCTGCTGATACAACTAAATGCTGTAGAACTTTTAATGTTGTGCACAATACCTGTTGATCCCTTGTGTTTAAGGCCACTGAAAAAATAAAGACAATATTTTAGACATTTTTATTTTGTCCCAAGACATTTATTTATTATTTATTTTTATTAATGTTTTTAGATAATTATTTTCTACTCTCAAACATATTACATTATTTATATGAGAACAAGCTACTTTTCAAAACAAACAAATGTTTTTCAATAGAAGTAAAAATAAGCAAATGTAAGGAACAACATCTAAGGAACAACAACTCCAAACTGTCACCAAATGGCGATAATACCATACATGTACATAATGAAGGACCACTCTTTGAAATTATGGGAAATTAAGCATAAACTAATCTGTTAATGTTGAAATCTTACATTTTATAGGAATAATAAGTTGTGGGATCACTGGCATTATTTTAGAGCCACCATGCTCTAACATATCATGGACACCTTGTCGAGCAAAGAACTCATATGGATGTTTCGTTTCCCTTAGGCCGTCAAAGAGAAGAGGGAGGTAGTGGTGGTAGTCTAATTTTTCTATTTCAACCTATAAAAAAAATAAACAAAATGTTCATTGAATGTCAGACAATATCTTTACAAAATTCAATAAGTTACATTCATGTATGTTTGTGAAAATTGTATTCAGAAATGTTTGCAATTTTATTTTCTTATGAATAAAAAAAATCACATAGTCCCGGGACCCCTGTGATGTGTTTTGTAAAAGAAAATACAGAAAAATAATGGAAAAACTGATCAAAAACAGCTTATATACTTTCTCACGGAATAAGAACAAACGGTTTGTTCCTGTTGAAATTCCAATCGTTAAAACACATTTGTATATGGAATTAGTCAAAAGACCAATAGTGAACATGTATTATTAATTATTTTACATTGACATCGTGTCAAGAACATTAACAATTGTGTAGTGTCTACTTACTTTCCACGCTATTTTGTTTCCCTTTGTGTCATGCTCTAAGGCAATAGGAAAATCCCCTCTCTCGTAAAACTTTTTGAAAGCAGTTGGTGCTGGAGGTCTAACTTTGTAAGCACCAGCCTTCTTTGGTGGAGGTACCTGACAAAAAAAAGGATTGAAAACATTGTAAGTCAAATTATATCATATAGCTGTGATAATCATATGTGAAATGTGAGACACTTTTATTGGATTTAGTAATTACGGACACCGGACAGACTATAGAATAGGTCCGTCAGTCTCAAACCGCTATAATCGTCAGGCCTGAAACACCCCGTTTTATTCATTTCTTCTAGAACTTATGACTAATTTAATATTACAAGCTTAAAACTAAACTATCCCTACTAAAAGCTAAAAGAAACAACATCTAAAAGACGAATTTGAAGAGAAGTTAAAATCGACGGACCTATTCTATATTTGCACCCGGACACCAACAATCCAATTTTTGTAAGTAGCTATAATATTAATAACATGATTGCCTAAACTGTCAGCCATAACTAAAACAAATGTGTCTATAGTATAAAATTAATTGATGAACCATGTAGGCCCTATGCCAAAATCTCATTCAATCCCATCGAATCCAGTTAGGTTATAGTGTCTAACACAAAATAAATAATAATTATTATTATGTGTGCATTGGACAGTTTAACCTGGCCTTGGGCCTTTGACGGTAGATTGGACTGTCGTTGCCTGAATTCGAGGCTAATTCATTGAATGTAAGTCAGTAACTTGAGTAAGCTGGTGAGTAAATCATATGCCTACCTTTGTGTTGCTCTGCAGTGATTTCGATGTAAATGCAATGCTTTCGCTACATACTTTTCCTGAACTCATCTTGTAGTATCTTTCTTGAGCTTTGATTGTGTTAGTCGCTTCGATGTTTTGCTTTCTGTCCACACTGTATGAAGTTCAGCAATTATAGCCGAAAATGGCTTCCAAAATAACTGCCAGTCACCAGGCAACCGCGGCCCGGATGTTGATGATTATGACGTCAGTTGCTATGGCACTTGACTCGACAATCTCCGTTCTTTACGGGAAGGAACGAGTGCATTCACATGGCTTCCGCTAAAAATGTCTTTAACGAGTTCGAACATTTCTCGAAATTTGTTGTTTAATATTGTACCTAAAATCACAGCTGGACGACCTGTTGCCAAGACAACAAGACCGTATCATGCTGGAATTTCAAGTATACCTTCCCACCCCTTGACATGCAAATCAGCAAACCTTTTAAGCGAAAACCCGTCATGTTTAACAGGTAACAACAACAACATCACACTAAATTAAATAACCTTCAACTTAATTTAAAATTATGAAAAAAAAAAATCATCCACGGGCTTGATAGAAGTAAACCTGCGAACGCCCAAAGGGAGTTTTTAATGTGGGAATTGAATAGTTTTATTATATCATCCAATCTTGATCGCTGGTATACTGGTAGTCCGAAATATCTGCGATGATGATGTAAGACATTTTCTGACAGATAGGCCATCATCATCGTCAGAACGCATTTGATCAATTTACTGGGAATTTCTTGCCACCCTTCGAGGTGGCAAGACCACCTCTCGTTTCTCATCAAAAATATCGAGATTCTCTTCATAACTTTCAAAAAATAAAATTGCTAACCCGTACTTTAATGATTTCCCTTTCTCCTCGCACCAATCTTAAGTCTGTACGTCGACAAAAGCCATAAATCTGCCCGGTTAAATTTCAAACTGTACCAAACCTTTAGTTTACAAAAGTCGCCATCTGCATAATCTCATTGATACGTCACTATATGCGCGAAAGGTCAATCTGTCACATGACTACCCCACTAGCAGGCGATATAGTTCATTGGTCGTGTTGTTTTTTTGCTGAAGTCACGTGAACCAACACGACCAATGAACTATATCGCCTGCTAGTGGGTAATCATGTGACAAGTTGACCTTTCGCGCGTATATTGACGTAGTATGCAAATGGCGACTTTTCTAAATTAAAGGTTTGGTACAGTTTGAAATTTAATCGGGCAGATCTATGGCTGGTGTCGACGTACAGACTTCAGATTGGTGCAAGGAGAAAGGGAAATCATTAAAGTACGGGTTAGCAATTTTATTTTTTAAAAGTTATGAAGAGAATCTTGATATTTTTGATGAGAAACGAGAGGTGGTCTTGCCACCTCGAAGGGTGGCAAGAAATTCCCAGAAAATTGATCAAATGCGTTCTGACGCTGATGATGGCCTATCTGTCAAAAAATCTCTTACATCATCAGCGCAGATATTTCGGACTAGTATACTGGTAGTACTAATACTACTAGTAATAGTAATACTAGTAATAGTAATGCTAATACATAGTGATAACTAAACTATATATTTCTTAAGAAATGTTTGAAACTCTCTTTAAACGGGGGTTCCATACTAATGATAAAAAATTAAGACATCACCACGTTGTCAGTTGTTTTTGAACAACACGAGCTTTCGACACCTGTGCCGGTGTCTTTGTCAAGGGTAACTGAATTTAATGTTTCAAAATATTGACATATATTGCTTCAATATATATATATCAATATTTTGAAACATTAAATTCATTTACACTTGACGAAGACACCGGCACAGGTGTCGAAAGCTTGTGTTCTTCAAAAACAACTGATGACTTGGTGATGTCTTAATTTTTTATCATTATATATTTCTTAACTTCTGGCTTCCGATTCAAAAATAACTATTTTTAAAATTTTGCACTGGTGCCGGGCAGTATTTTGGAGTTTATGGTCTATTCATCAGATTTAGACAGTAAATAACAAACTAGTGTCAAAACAATGTTCATGAATAATTTAGCTTTCGGTTCTTTGAAGTAAACCTTTAAAACCTGAAAAACACCAAAATAGTGTTACATCATCAATGTCGGAGAAGTTTGTGACTCATGGAGGCAAAAGTGAATTCAGCAGACGACTATCAATTACTGAACGACCCTGCTCATCCATATCAGACCGCAGCAGCGAGCTAAATTACTCATGAACGCGATTAAGGCCGTTTTGACATGATTTGTACAGGTTATATTGTTATTTCACTGTCTAAATCAAACCTCATACTGCCTGCTTCTGAGCGGGCAGTCTACTCCGGCTTTTTGATGGCAATGAACCCGGACTCTAAAAGACAGCCGTCAGTATGAAAAAAAAAATCATTTTGGAGTCGGAAACCCAGACTTTAGGGCTTCGCTGAGTGACGTCATTCCGTGGTAAATTACCTCCCTTTGCTTTGAGTTGGCGTTGACTTTTAACATGGGAATAAATGGAGCAAAATCAACTATTCATGTGTGGCTTCCAATTCCCTGCAGAAAAATATCCGAAACCTACATATGACAACCTACATACCATTTTCAATGAATCACACATGTTTGATATCTTGACAAGATCGCAATTTTATCTTACAGACAAAAATGTGCCTTTTCTCCATTTACTCCCATGTTAAAAGTCAACGGCAGATTGAAGCCAAGGGATATAACTAAAGTCATATTTTAGAAAACTGTGCAGAGTCTGAGTTTACTAAAAATAGTGTAACAGTGTCAGTAAAGATTCGCTCAAAAAACTGAATATCCCCCATTCAGTCCCAAAAGTTAATGCTTGCTGAGTGCAAAGTAGCCGAGAAATCTTGGCTCTGCCGAATTTTTTTTTCCGTGTTCGTCATAGCCAAGATCACTTCCATAGTAAAGAAAGGATACATGTATATGTTAAGGAGGCCCGCCCAAAAAATCGTCGGCGCAAATTTTACAACA
The DNA here is from genome assembly GCA_963971465.1 of Lepidochitona cinerea. Classification (NCBI taxonomy): domain Eukaryota; kingdom Metazoa; phylum Mollusca; class Polyplacophora; order Chitonida; family Tonicellidae; genus Lepidochitona; species Lepidochitona cinerea. The sequence goes on along the minus strand of OZ020551.1, from coordinate 82,221,623 downwards.
AAAAAGCAAAGAATAAAATATTTACCACTGCATTCCGATAGTATAGACCACGAAGAAGGAGTTTTTCAAACTTATGCCGCTGTAAAGTGACTAAAGATATATGATTGAAGTATTTCTACGACGCCCCGCACAGTTTAACTGGTCGTTTAAATGTTTTACAATGGCGGTTACGTCAGGTTGAAAGCCAGTGGACTTCGAAACAAATATTGACTGCATAAGGGAAAGTTTACCCCTTTACAGCGGCGTAAGTTTGACAAACTCCTTCTTCTTGGTCTATACTATCGGAATGCAGTGGTAAATATTTTATTCTTTGCTTATTTGTTGTGAAATTTGCGCCGCCGATTTTTTAGGCGGGCCTCCTTAACATATATCCTTTTTTTACTATGGAAGTGATCTTGGCTATGACGAACACGGAAAAAAAATTCGGCAGAGCCAAGATTTCTCGGCTAAGTGCAAAGATAGGTTACTTTGTACGATCAGCGTCACTCCGCGGAGCCCTATAGCCGCACTCATGTATCCAGCAGTCATGATGCGAGGATTCCATCAGTGACGTGAAATGGTTCAGCCTTTCGTAAAAATTTCGGACTTTCTGCATAAATTCATACTTATCTAGTTCTGGTTCGAACACATTGCCTCAAACACAGCTACTATGTTTTCTTAGATAAATAGATCTAACAAGGTTAAAACTGATAACAAAGAAGGCTGACCGCCCTAGTTATTAAGGATATACATTATCCCTGCACCATTTGAAGTGGTTTTTGAAGTTGACAGCTGACTGTGAGTTTTGTTATTTCTCGTACATGTAGTTTCAAAAAACTTATTATCGTAGCGTTGGGCTCTTTGAGTCTCACAGCAATATTGGAAGCCACATAACGTAGCTACTAATTTGGGAGTTGGATTATCGCTAAAATAGAAATTATAATAAATGAATGAAAATTTACAATTTACTTTATTGGTTAACTGTGACCGTGTAACAACTATTTTTTTTAAATTTAAAGTGGCATGAGCTGCAAAATTCACACTTTTTGTTTAAATTCTGATTGTCAAGGCAATGATAGTTTGGTTGGTTGTTTTAGCTTATTGGCGCGTCTTCGTATGAGCAATGATAGGTTTTTAAGTTCATTGAAAAACTAAATGAATGACATCAGAAAAGCCATACCTGGCCTCTGTATGAACCCAAATAGTGCTTAAAAATAAATTTAATGTAAAACCATTGAATTCTTGAGCTGAGGTTATTCAGAACATTGACAGCTCTGACTTGAATATTTTTGACAAAATTAGTCTGCTGGCTCAAGTGTAATAATTAAAATAAAGAAAAAAACCCAGCAGATAATCATTATGTGGTATTACAGTGGTAAAGGTGTCGACATACGTTTTTAGAAAACTGTGAATATCATAGATGCCACATATATCCCCTATTGAATAATAGTTGAGGAGGGGGGGGGGGGGGGGGGGGTGGTATTAATATACAAAATAAGAATTGAAGTCTCTCATTTGTCTTGCTACCTGGGTGGTAAAGCTGTCAACATTTGACCAACTGTAAAAGACTCTGTGAACATCATTTCCTACAAGTGACACTCATATTGAACATTTGATCTCAGGATTCTCCCAAACTTTTCACGAACATAAACATTCATTGTTTTCTGAGCTTGACATTTATCAGTCCAATTTTACCGAACTTAAGGTGATATTACTTATATCAGCATAAGTTATGTAAAATTGAACTAGACATTTATGTCATTAGTTGTCCATTTGAAATACCACTTGATTCATTCAATCGACAGATGATTGTAAAATCTTTGTGCACACTTTTCCACAATTCTTGTTTTAGGACTTCTAGTGAAACCTGGGTTTCTGGAACAGAGACGTTACAAGAGGAGACAACCCATTGTTTACACAAAGCCATTAAGCTTTGACTATTCAGGTAAATGATACTAAAAACTCAAGATTATGTAACTTTAAACCGAAGATTATGTTACTTTAAACTCAAGATTATGCTACTTTAAACTCAAGATTATGTGACAACATTGCATGTATATACTCAAGATTGTGTTATAAACTCAATAATATGTTACTTTAAACTCAAGATTATGATACCATAAGCTCAGGATTATGTAACTTTAAACCGAAGATTATGTTTGTGTAGCCACTTAAAATAACTGTTTGTTTTTTTTACGTCTGTAATGCTATTGGAAAGACCAACATCTATTCCGATTTTTACCATGGCCGACTACTACAGTCACTTCAACCCGTAAATCAGACGTTTGATTGGATGCAAATAAAACTTCTCTCGACAGCTAATTAAAACCTTGGGCACTTACACTTACGTAATGGCGGATGTATGCACCTTAAGCTTTTGTTTAGCAAGTGCTGATTGGCCAAGACTCTGTAAGCGTAGGAAAAACAAAAACTCTTACATTGGGTTGCTATTCGATTGACGGATTAGAGTGAAGTGGCCAAGGTAAAGCACGGCAGCGGCATGGGGGCCATGGAGATTTCAACTCGAGAAATCTAAAAATGTTCAGTAAAGAAACTATCCATTTATTAGCAGCATTTTTACATTTTGATTTCAGGGGACTTGGAGAAGGTGCCTCAACTTGATCCTAGCAGTTATGTCTACAAGTTTCAAGGACTTAAGGAGTTAGAAAAGTGAGCTCAATATTCCATTGTAAATGACTGCATGTAATTGGCTGTGTTTGGAAGCACACTTGCTAATGAGTAGGAAAGGAGGAAAACAGTTTTCTACTCAGATTGATTGATGTTTTAAAACTTTAAAGGCTCACTTAATTTTATTTCATTTCTATAAGGCGACATGCTAAGTTTTATGTGGAAAGGAACAGAACTCCTTGTCAAAAAGAAATCTCTGACCTTTGAAACCTTGCAACCCTTCCACAAAGAGTGTCTCAATTCCGAACTAACTTTCTGAAATCTTGTTTTTCCTTACCATTGCTACCAAATACAATTTGTATTAAAGACAACACGGGGTAAACACCCTTTAGAAGTAATTTCTAAAAATTCATTTCATTTAACCAAAGACACTTTTAGGAAGCTTGTATGGCAGATGGCAAGTTAAGAAGGCCAAAAGAGCAAGCAAAATCAACTCGGATTTAAATAAGAAACTTGAAAAAGTATAAAAAAATGTTGTACCTTTGTGTGTAAAAAAATGTCAAAATTTTGATAATAAATTTAACACGCTTTGATTCAACTTTTTTTTTTCATCGGCCTATTAGTATATTTATGGGTTTAAATAAGGTTATTTAAGCACAGCCCTTGTCATTACTCTTACCTATCTCTTAAACTCTTTCTCTTATCTTTTGAACTGTTCTGTTTTATCAGGACAGTAATTTGGTATTTTACTTTTTGGACTGATTGATGTTTTCACTTTTTGTAGTGCCCCAGAAACTGTTAAGAAATTGGCAAGTCTAGAGTTTGCCAACCGAGTAAGTCAGTTACGTGTATATATATTTCAGTCAAAAACTTACGTCTAGGACTTAATCTGGCGGACAAAAAAATGAAAATTTAATTAATGATAAAAAATTATGACATCACCACGTCGTCAGTTGTTTTCGAACAACACGAGCTTTCGACACCTGTGCCGGTGTCTTTGTCACTTGAAGAAGACACCGGCACAGGTGTTGAAAGCTTGTGTTGTTCGAAAACAACTGACGACATTATGTCTTAATTTTTTTTTATCATTAGTATACAAGTTGACCCACGTTTAAAGAGACTTTCAAACATTTCTTACATCGAAAATTTAATTGTTTAATAATTTGTACAATCTAGATTACTTGTAACAATGTTAGCTTTTATAAAAATTTCATGCCCATATTTTTTATCTTTTTACATGTAGCACTCTTTTGTGTAAAAATGTAAATCTTCTCTCACTCACTCATTCACTCGCAATCAAACCTGTCAACATTGATTTATTAACAACAAAAAGGACCATGTCTTCATTTTTATACGCCCGGCTTGAAAAGCGGGCTGTATTATGGTATCATCTCCGTCCGTCCGGCGTCCGCTTTCCCTTCCGCTCCATAACTTCTAAAGTTTTGATTCCATCTGCACAATTTTTTCTAAGTATATACCTTATGGGTAGAAGGTGTGTCGCAAACTATTTTTAACATCACTGGTTACATAATATGGGAGTTATATTGTATTATGTAATATTCCCTTCCGCTCCAAAACTTCCAAAGTTTTGATTCCATCTGCACAATTTTTTCTGAGTATATACCTTATGGGTCAAATATTGCAAATTATTGGATTATGTACATTCCCTTTTATTCTTACTTTCATTTTCATGAAAATAACCTTTAAATTATAAAATGGCTTCTAATTCTCCGATTCTCATCAAAAAAGGATTTTTTCAAATTGCAATAATGTTTCTAAATTGATTAAAACTATTCTTAAATCAATATATAACGTTTTAATCAAATGAAAATTACATTTAAGGATTAAAGTTTTATCTACAGACAAAGAGATGAGTAACCCAGCCTTGTTCTATTTACATACCGGTACTCTATTTAAACATACTCTAAAGCTCTAAGTCTCTTATCACTACAAGTGTTGACAGTTTTATGGTCCTCCATACCACATGGCCATGCCATGCTCAACTGTTTTTTTTTTTTTGTAGCCAAATAATATAGAAAAATGATATTATGAGAAAATTTTTCAAATCTACTTGAATTGGTGTGAGCTGCAAAATTGCCAATTAATTGCCTTTGTTTAAGTATGATTAGTAAATTATAAACTACTCTTCTAAAAAATTGAAACATTTTAGTCCTAACTATATTGACAACAAGCAATGTTTAACATCACGATTTAACAGCAGCGAGAATTGATGACTTGTGCCGAGTACAGATCTTGTTAATAGTCTTTGATCCAAATAGCCCATTTTAAATTTGATTTTAAAGGTTTTAGTGGTAAGATTTCATTTTGTTGATATTACATCACCTTTTACCAAGCTTCAACTTCCTTCCTCTGAATTTTGAAAATTAAATTTAAATAAATATGGAAGGATTTGTTTTGGTATGGCCGCAGTTAATGTGCCTTTCCGGGCGTATTTTGGGTTTCCCCTTGTTTAACCTGTTCTAGTCTAGAAGATCATTATTTGAAAGTTCAAGAAAGTAGTGCTGGTTTATTTTCAAAAATTCTCTTATATACTGATTTACTGTTTTCGATCATACTGACACTTGTTCTTTTTTTAAATTTTTTTATTCTCTTATAGCATGTACGTAAAGAACACAGAGAGCATGAAGTGTTGCTGAATATAAGGCAGCATTTAGATGGAGAAACTGGCAAAGAAGAAAAAAGTAGGCTGAAATTCTTCAGTTTTTATTCAACAATTTCAACCTTTTAATTAATTGAAATATTTGGCTAAATTGTTTTGTTTTGAATTTCAAGTTATTTGGTAGATGGGCGAGAATAAACTCAAAAGAGACTTCTACACTTGTATACACTTTATTCGTCAAATTTCTATATTAGTTCATATATGCCAAGACAAAAAAGCTTTTATTCAAACTGACTAGCTATGCAGCAATGGACTGCGGGTTCAAAACTTGAACTGGTAGTCAGAAATGAAAAACTGGTTGTTTGCAATTGACGTTCATCTAACAGGTTTCTCAAGGTGTGCTTCTTGTGTGAGTTTTATCTATTATGCAACAATGTTAATGTGCTTACCAAATACCTGATATATGAAATTATGTGACTTCGGAGTTCCTCAAAGATCGTTAGACAAACATATTATCATAAAAATAGAAGTCCAGGGGGCCTTTGTGGCTCAAGCCTCTCAAGCTGCCATAGGCCTTACACCAATGGGTCCCTCTCAGTCCCAGGAAAACAAGATTGGAAATTTTTTGAATGGGTTATTGCCCAATATGACTAATTCTTACCAGTTTCCCCAACCACTAAACATGGTGACGGTTACATGTAAGTAAAATGATCCTGAGTGCGGTGTGAAAGATAAACATCAATCAATCAAATCCAAATCTATTTGACATGTATGGGACTATTCTCACAAACCATCTAAGCAGAAGTTTAGGAGTTCAGCATTTTAGCCTTTTTTTTTGGGGGGGGGGGGGGGGGACAAACAACCAGATTTGGTCTTTAATAAACCTAGGGACCCCATTGGCCATCACTTGCCCTCCATTAATGATTATGTGACGCATGTTAACAATCTTTTTTTAAAATTCTGCATGGTTTTTCACTTGTTAGCCAATTGTAGAAGAGTTGCTGACCCAAGGTCGAGGGTTTCCTCCTAGCAAAGATCCTGATTTCCTCCCCCAGTAAACCTGGATACGACGTCATATAAGTGAAATAATCTTCAGTGCAGCGTAAAAAATCAATCTAAATGACAACTTTGCAATCAATATTGGATAAAAAATAAATCGATCCCATAATGAATTGTTTCTCTTTTCAGTTGCCCGAATGACGATAGAACTGCGCAATCAAATCAATCACTGTCTTGTTTACAGAGGGGTGAGTATTATCAATGACACCTTTTCATTGATTGATTAATTGATCAGGGTTTACCATTTTAATCCATCCAATCAATAAAGCTACCAGGCGATCAATCGATGGAAAGATGAAAACAATTAGGTCCTCTGTATATTGTGTATAATACTGTACATGTGTTTACCTTTGACCAGTTCGTTTGGTTTTTATATTGAAGAGTTTACCATAGCAAATTCAAGGAAAATACGGATTTTCATAAAAAAATTTATATTTTTTTCTTTGTTAACTTGTATGCTTCCATATTGATAAACATAACAACAATTTTGTGTTATTTAATTTGTAATTTAATTTTTAATTTTTGTGACAACTGCTGGATTTTGTAAAATAAATATTTTGCTTTATTTTGTCTTTTCAGGACAAACGCGGAAAATCTTTACTCATTGAAAAAATTGCTAAGAGAAAGAAAGAGCTTAAATATTTGAGAAAATTGGACTTTGAAAGGTTTTACTGGCTTTTACATCAACTTAGAATAAGATATACTAGTTTTCCTCGCTATCATAACAAACCCACTAAACGCTATTTAAGAAAACAAGAAGTTCGCAAACAAGCAAGGGCTTTGTGGGTAGAAAAAATGGAAGCCTTCCGAAAATCAGTCGAAAAAGAAAGAGAACAATTTTATGTGAAAAAGGCTGACATAATGAAGGAAATTACGGAAGACCTTCGTGCATTAAATGTTGACGAAAAGAAAATCTTTGATGAATTTCTCCAAAGTTTGGAAGCGCCAAAGTTCAAACCTCGCAATAGGCAATATGAAAGAGTGTTAAGAAAGTATCAAGAAGCCCTGGACGCAGGAATAGTTGTACCCAAACCCCAAATGTCTCCGATTCGCTGACGTAACCTGTAGTTGTGTGTATCAATTTCAGAAAACCTTAAAGATAAAAAAAGATAATGAAATTGGTTTGCAAGTGTGAATCTTTGTATTTCAAAAAGTGATTGACAAAAATATTCTGTGCTTGTTTAGAAAAATAAAATTACATACTGAAAATAAAACAGCAGCACTGTTTTCTTTATTACATTTTGGTGTCTTCTGCCAAACATTTCTCACAAGATGTATGCCCTAATGCTAGTTGTAAGTCAAATATAAGGGCTTGGATAGCAATATATACCTTCAATTCAAAAAGTTTATATACGCCCGACTTAAAAAAAGTTTGCCGTATTATGGTATACCCAGCTCGCTGATTGGCTTTGGAATTAGGAAAATCCATACAGTATGTGGCCTTTACGAACCGAAAACGTGCTCGAAAAGTAAACAAAATTTATATAACCGGGACGACCATTCATTCATTCTAACCCAAAGTTAGTTCAAAACAATACTTTGTTGTACATTTTCGAGACTAGAAGCACTAAAAAGCTTCTGAAGTATATGTCTAGAGAAAAATAGACAATAATTTCAACATTCTGTTTTAACGTCAAAATATCAACATTTTGCCGCTCATGCCACTTTAAAACAAATATTTTCTATGATGTAGAGTCGTAGCGGTTTACTAAAACTTTTGCTAGTGCTTCTCGTCTCGAAATTGTATTTCAATTTTGTTTACTTTGTCAAACACATTTTCTGCTCGTATAAGAACAGACTGTGAATTTTCTTCATAGCAACGTGGACGATCGACATAACGATTTAACTAGTTATTCATGGGTTGAGAAACACGGTCATGGATTTTTCTTTGGGTTCTTCAGTTTCCGTAATTGTAAGTAAACAATCCTCTAATGAGCTAGAACTAGGAGCCCGAGGATTGTAGAACAGTTGCCTGTATACACATGAAAGTCTCCGATGAGCATATACAGCCGGTCACTTTTTTCTTCCTAAAAAATGCATTCACCGATACAATAAATGCCTTAAAATGAACGACCAACCTTTTCTGTCTTATATGGTTGCGTTGCCAGTTTTGTTGTGGGGGGAAACTGGGCTCTATGCCCGGAGGAAACCCACGACCTTCCGTTGGTAACTGGCAACCATCCCACATAGGTCGTTCGAGTGAAAACCCAGTCAGAAAATTTTCCAATTTTTTTGGGACTGAGTGTTCTGTCTTGATAGCCATTCCCCTAAATTGTCGAATTAGAGGCCAGAGTTATTGTATTGCATCCACATCTGGAGCTGGCTGGAAGACTTTGTCACGGACACGGCGGCTATGTGTTGTATTCTTAACCATTGAGGAATTCCCCTATTTTACAAATGGCTACTTCCCGTAGCGTTCGGGCCTCAGCGCTACATGCCGGATCTGCAGTTTCGGCTATTTCATTATTCATTAATGGCAATCATGTTGATACGTATTTGTTAGCTATTAGATCTACTATACATTGCTAATTATATTTAAATGAATTAAATTCAGGCTTCTAGATGTTACCAAAAAATTGTTTAATCCGATGTAAGTAACATGGTACATGATTCAGATACATGAGAATCCAACAGATGGTAAAATAAAATTGTATCGCCAAAAGTAGTATCATAACAATATACTGGAACCTAAATTCACGTCACTGGAACTTTGGTTAACTTTTTTCAAACGACCTACCAATGGAAGTACAGTGTCAAATGATGGCCAGGCAGCACGATTGTCTATTATATTTCTGTCCACAGCTATCCCCATTGGTTTTTCTTTCTTGGACTTCTTTCCCTTGCGCTTCTTTCTTCGATTTGCTCTTGGCCTATTTTCACGATGTTTTCCATTGGTAGTGGCGCGTCTGTTTTGCTGTTGGCGTTTAGATTCTTCGGAGCCTTTTTTGTCATCACAGAAGGGCGCGTTTGAGTCCGGTTGCATCCCGTCACTTAACTCATGGCACTTCAATTGAGAGTGAGTATCACTACGCGAACAAATATTCCTAAAATTCTGACATTTCGAAGTGGGAAGATGGCTGAAGTTTAATATCTCGCCTTCTTTCACTACAGGAAGACGTCTGAAGTCTGAACATTTCTTGATAACGTTTGAATTAACTTTTACTCCAATCGGAGGTAATCGAAAATCACCTGAATCATTTGAGCTGGCGTCATAAGTTGTTACTGACTTAAATTCAGCGGTTGCCTTGCTGTTGAAACCACTTCCTCTTGGCGAAACCTTCTCTAGCAAAGGTAACTTTATCCTCTCACATTCTGTCTGATCGGACACAGTTGCAGCACATCCAAGACCATCCTCCGATTTATCTTCTGGATTGGTTTTCAAACAACTGAACTTAGATATGATTTTAAAGGCTTCTTTTCTTTCCGAAGGCTTAATCCCATTAGTTAATATTTCAGTTTTTTGGTTGAGTTTCTGTCTTCGGTTCAGAAGCTGTTCAATGGAATCTAACGCAAGGTTTACGTCCTTGAAAGTTATTTCGTAGTCCGGTGATTCTTCATTGTTGGTTTTCGCGTCACTTTGAGGAATTTTACTTTGATGGTTTCGCATAATATCTGTTGATCCAGTAGATTTCCTCAAAGGAACATTGTCCTGTGTTGACGTCGATTCACTGGCTTCAGGGCCTGTCGAATCATCCCCGGATATCGCTTCAGAATCGTTTTCAAAATGTCCGTCCGGCGAGGTTCTGGATCCAGATTGAAAAGCATGTCCACCTGCAACTTGATTAGGAGTTACTGGTCCATAAAACTCGTCGTCTGATAACATTTCTGGCGATGCAACAACCCTTACGTCTCTGTAAGCGTAAGGAGTGGGTCGTCTGTCTTTTAAACTTTTTGTTCCAGATAAAGAAACATGTTCTTCAAATTGATACTTGACTATAATTTCACCAGAGTTGTCTGAAAGAAATTGTTCTCCAAAATCAGAAACATCCTCGTCGGAGAGGTATTCACAATTAGAATCGTTGGAACAACTGCTGGATGTAAAATCGGATAAATATTCTTCTTCACAAATCAGTATTGGGGTTAGGAAATCGTCGTTACAACCGCTATCCAAACGGTCATTATTAATAAGGCTCTCAGAAGCACTTCTGTACATAGGGAGCAGCAGACTTGTTTGGCTTTTTATCTCACCAAAATTCACTTTTGCCATATTCTTTGTTCCTGTTGTTTTGCCATCGGTTCTTTCAAACGAACTAGAGCACTCCTCCAAAGGCGAATCCATCCCACGCAATATATCCCCAGCTAGGCTCCAATGAAATTATATTCGAGTTCCACGATCTCAAGGGATAAATTCAAAGAAAAAAAGGAAAAATATACTTTTCCATCAATCACTCTGTGTTGTGTTGTTATCCTCCTAGCAACGTAATGACGTCAAAACTCCGTTATGACGCCAACACTACAATATGACGTGTTTTGGCTTTAAGACGACAACACTACGTGGGAAATGACGACGCAATTTCGGAGCAACGTCACAATATTAGCAACATTTCATTGGTCAGCACTACCAATGAATAGTCTACATGGAATGGCCACGTCCCATAGACTGGCCTGAATTCAATGCCCTAAAATCTCCGCCAGTACTGTGACACGACGGTGCATGCGCAGTTGACATTCCAATTTCGATTAGTTTTTTCATTACACTTCAGCACAATCCAGTTGGAGGCCTCTGAATCAATCTGACGTCGGAATCGTGTTTATTTCATCTATGACGCAATGCAAAAGAGGCGTGCCACAGAGAAAAGACTTCAATGTCATACAACTCGAACAACTAATGATAACAATTTAAGACATCACTACGTAGTTAGTTGTTTGAGCTTTCGGCACCTATACCGGTGTCTTCGTCAAGTGTAACTAGTATAAGTTTTACAAGTGTAAGTGTTACACTTGACGAAGACACCGGTATAGGAGTCGAAAGCTCGTGTTGTTGTCTTAAGTTTTTATCATTAATATGGAACATAGAAGTAAAACTTTGCCGTCATCTTGTTATTATTGTCACCTGGGTGAAAACCTCCTTCCAAAAAAAAATTAAAAACTAAAAAAAAAAAATTAAAAACTAAAAAAAAATTGAAAACAGAAAAAAATTGAAAACTAAAACAAAAATTCAAAACTAAAAGGACTCTAATGCCCTATTCAAGCCACCGGACGAAAGGGTCTATTCGAATGAGTAAAGTCTTTATACAACAAATATATACTTGAAAATCTTGCAACATAATAACGATATATGAATATATATAAACATATGATTTATATGGACTTCTAGGTTTAATAAAGAAATCGTAAATTTTATTGTTTTGGCAAACAAGAATTTCAGCTCTCTGAGTCTTTACATCCCATAGTTGGTGATGTTATAGCAGAAACTAGATTGCAGTAATCCTTTTTAATACGCTGTAGAAAAACAGTTGAAAATTCTGGTATTTTTGTTTTGGAATAATAGACGTATGGGGTAGCTTCTGGCCTGGGGTAAAGGAGGAGGGTACATACAGATAGGCATATTGCCTATATCCCTATAATAACAGTACAAATCTTAAATCACATTTCTGTGCAAACCGCGAGGGGAGAGGAGGGGGTGGTAAAAAGAAGGCGATGACTCTTGTCTAAAGAAATAATATTTTCGGACGAAAATATCATTAATCTAACAAATTGCTGTAGTTTTGTCTATCGAAAACCCTAATATTGTTTTTAACCTTTATTCTGACAATATTAATAGCAGGCTTACAGATCAGACCAACGGAAGTGCACTTACGTATATCATGAGTTATTCTCGTTCAATCGTCTAGAAAGTGACATTATAAACTCAATAAATCAAGTTTACATGACTTGTTTTATGAAATGAAGGATTTTGCTAATCTATATAGACGTTATTACTCACTGTCACACATCCAACAAATCATCCCGAACCAACAAGAAAAGAAAAACGTGGCACTGACCATCGCCTGTTATTTTTACGTATTTGGTATCTGTCTGATATAGATGTTATTTCCGGAGAACTGAGCTTATCAATTATTATAAATCATATAAAATTCTCGTGCGAGAGTAATGTTTGAAATAAGAAAATGATATGAAGCCGTCGGGTTGTAGTTTGATGGACATAACTATATATTTTAGTCAAGAAAATGTTGCCTGTGCCCGTGTGTTTTAGTGTTCATAAATAGATGTATGTATATATTCTTAAATAAGAAACAGTTCCGGCAACTCAGAATCAAGTACATTCAAGCCATTGAAATATGAACAGAAAGCCCGCCAACAACTGATAAAAGTTTCAACGTACTTTTGACCCAAGAAAGACGTTTAGTGTAAGTAAAATTAAGTGTTGCCAATTTTTTAAATTTCAAGGCCATAAAAAAAATTATATTATCCTTAGAAGGACTTATAGACATAGCCTACTGAACCGCGGCACAGAACTGAACTAGTTAAACATTGTTATGATATAGGCACGACTCCCGGGTAAATGTGTAATCCGCGAGTTATTTGTAGGTTTATAGAATATACATCTTCGGTTTCGACGATGACGAATATACGGATGTTTTTTTACACAAAGCGTTCTCAATTCATTGAGAACAATGTAAATTGGCTGTGGTGCCCGGCCTACAGTTCTCAGAATCCTAATAAAGCAATCCCATTTGTCATTTCTGTGAGGTCAACACACAATTCTAGTTTCGAAGTGATACAAATATTCCATGAGTATATATATTTAAAGGCACACTTGCCGCCGTAGCCTGTTTAAATTTGCTAAGAAAACCAATTTACATGAGCTTACTACGACTTATACCACTAAACGTAAACATAGGACACATAAAACATGTCTAGTTAGCTTTAGACTGAAAGGGGTGAAAAACAAACGAAGAATCGAAGCCTGATTACAACAACAACGATCAGTGTCGGTCAACTTTCGTGTTGGATTACCCTCCTTTCAGGCCTTTGTATCTGTGGTTAACATTCAAACAATTATCAGCAGGCTTTTCCAGTCGCTGTTAACCGATCGTCAGTCTGTATTTCTCAGATAAATAGGCCTACGTAAAATTACACTGTGCCGTTAGTTCACTCACTCGACTGAAACATAAAATCGCCAATAGGGGGCAGATTGGTTTGTTTACGTTCCGGGTACGTAACAATTCAAATTTTCAAATTCAAATTAAAAATACAAAGTGACGTCCAAACTTTTAAATTTTGTTAAAAATAGAAAGTTCCTAACTTATATTGTCTGGGAAAAATACAGAATACGGTCTTTCTTTTTTAATGTAAACAATATTCCTGATTTTCGCGGCAAGTGTGCCTTTAAGAACACTAAAGCACACGGGCACAGGGAAAATCTTCTTGTCTAAAATAACCATGGAGACCGATGCTGGCCTTGTTATACTGAAACACAAGTTTTTTTTTCACAACATCTTCCCGGGTCCAAGTTCAAACCCAAAGGATAAATAGTTTGTAATTTTTGAATCCAAAAACTTTCCCTTTCCAAACGTTTGTGCTTGGTATCTGCGGCGGAAATGAGAAAATGGATTTTCTCAATAGGCATGATTTGGTCCATGGCCGAATGACCTAGAGTGTTGAAATGGTGTGCCACGGGCACATCATGCTTAAATCTAATATTAGATAAATGGTATTAGACTCTAAGAAATTTACAGATTTTGAACGCCTAAATCAGCCCGGAACCATCAGTTTATTTTTTTGTATTTCATATTTCTAAACAATTATTTATTTTGCAATTCCGATGCTGATATCAACGGAAAGCGTTTTTAATTTGTGCTCTTTGGGCAAAATATTCATTAATTTTGAAATTCTATTTGAGCGCAAATATATCAAAATTTTGACAGCACTAACTTAAAGATTCTTCTTTTATGAGCAACAAAAACCCTAAAATGTACACATGTATATCGACTATTTGACTTTTGTCCTTTTACGACGATCGAAATTCCTGAAAACGTCTGAATTTTGGCAGTATTTGCCACTTGGATAGAACCAAAATGGAATAATCAATGGAAAGGTAACGGGTCGAAATCACTATAGACTATGCATTTTGGTTTAAAAGTTTTTTTCACGACGTTGTTCGAATAGTATGACCATGACGTCACTTCTCTGTTGCAGGCACTGTGGCACACATATATCGCATAGACTCTGATTTTGACTTGGAATATGCTTTTCACGACGTTGTTCAACTTGTATGGCATTGGCATCATCTCTCTGTTGCAGGCGCTGTTACAGGCCTCTATAACGGTACGTCATAGCCCAAATGAACACGATTTCAACTTAAGCTTAATCCAAAAACTCAATTTAGCGTCCTTTCACGATACACGAACGCTACTAGGCAAACGTCAACTCTTAAACCCAAAGGAGTGTTATATTGGAGATCTATCCGGGCAACAACGACGCACGTCATTCCGCATAGAGTTCGAATCTGACGTCATCGAGACGAAGTGCTCATGAAATGTTCCATACGGTCACTTGCTTTATCCCAGTACACAAACTATATGCGTACTTATGGTTGGAAATATTTTCAATGTAGCATGAAATTTTGTATGTTCTGTACCAGAAATTGAATTTTCTTTTTTGGCCAGACTTGTAAAGTACATTTTCTGCAACACACTTCAGTTGTTTGTCAATGACTTTGATAAGGATGTAAAAAATACATCGAAACGTCGTCACCCAATAAACCAAGTTGTTATCCATAAGTAATTCTTCACCTTATTGACACTTAACGCAAATTAGAACATATTGCCTAAGGCTTTTCATAAAACCATTAATTCTACTCTTCATCGTCGGATCGAAAGTGAATATCGGACTGGGCGTCTCTACCGATATGGACGTTCAACAAACAGCGACTCTTTAATAATTATCCATATTGGATATAAACCTCATAATATAGGAAATTATTTTGCAACCAAAGCAGATTGACCAATGCACAGCTAGCGATCGCACCACGTGTCAATCACATATCAGCTTCGGGTAACAAGGAGGTTTGAATCTAATCCCATGACGCATAACGTGGGAATCTGACGTCATCGGGACGAAGTCCTCGTGAAATGTTCTAACTGGCCACCAATCGTATTCTCGCGAGATCTCCTTTAGACGTGGCTAAGATAGACCTCGTACGCCTTTACCAGACATAGCGCAGGGATTTTCGCGTGTCATCTAGGGTAACATTTTAAAAAGCTATCAGATAAATATAAAAATCCTGACATCACGTTGTACGTGAATATATACTTTGAATTCAAGACCTTGTCCCATTTTGACGAAAACAGGCAAGATGGCGACGGTCCCTGTCGATCCGAGTCACCTTGAACTGGCCACTGTTATAAGCTCCACGGGGCGTTTCCAATAGCTGCTTGTATTTGAATGTTCGATGTAACTAACGAAGTGTAAGAGAGTAATAGAAAGGCATGTAGCAAATGTCAGGTAAACTTGCATGATGTTGTTGTTTTGTCGAATACTTAAAAGTCACATGATCAACTGACTTCCTATGGGAACTCTCTAACCCCATTCCAATGGATATTTCCGATAAAAATTTGGTCCATTGCCATTGGCCCTAGAGGTTAAATCTTGACTTTAAGACTCGGGTAACTTCTAATTTTAGATTGACTGGCCACAAGCTGCATCCCACCAAAGATCTAACGATATGAGAAGGGAAAATATTCCACCGCCACATAGCCATTTGTTAACTGTGCGATAAATTATGAATTTATATCCAATATCGAATGAGGTCACGATAAATAATTGAACTTAAAATAGATGAGTGCCTAGAAACGGAAATCTATAAACAGGAATCTATTTCATTATAACCTCCGACTTTCAAATACTCACTATGCTACATTAAGTATAAATGTAAGCGTCAGTTTCAGGCTTCTAATTAATGGACAGGTGGGCATGCCTCGAGCCGTCCTCGCTAAAAACCAGAATATGTAAAGATCGCTATTGATTGATTGATTGATATTTTACGCCGCACTCAAGATTATTTCACTTATATGACGGCGTTGCCAGGTTTAGTGGGGGAGGAAACCGGGTTCATTGCCCGAAAGAAACCCCCGACCTTCGGCGAGTACCTGACAACTCTTTCACATACGGCGACTAAGTGAAATTTTTAATTTGGTTTGAGCGTGAATCGAACCCGCTTCACATCGATGGAAGGTCTGTGTGGGACTGAGGGACTATCACTCTAACCCACTGGACCACCGAGGCCCCAAGACCACTCTTGAGCGATGTCGTGTGTTTTTTTATACAATAATACTAGTCATTTTGATCTATAAGGAAAGATATTTCTATCCTATATAGAATAACAACATTTCAATTCGAGTAAGATACAAAGTTATTTTAATATTTCGCCCAATATTGAACTCATTTTTACTCAAATTGAATTATTTTAAATGAAATAGCTCCCGAAAAATCAACATTTCGTGACTCTTCGTTGTCTTGTTTCGCTTGTTCCCAAAAGGGCGAAAATCGCTGTGCGAGAAAACGATTTTCGGTGCGCGGTGTGAGGAAACAAAACGCGGTTTGGGAGAACAAAGCGTGGTGTGAGAAACAAAATGTGAAACATTATTTAATTTTTAGCCTTTCAATTTAGCGTGTTAATTTCTCCATTATATAGGTCAGAAATGTGCCAATGTGTCTCTATAATAAAAGTAGGGGGGGGGGGGGGGGGGCAGGCCTAGTTAAGTGATTAAAGGACAGAAACAGTTGAAAACTGGGGATTAGAAACATAGACAAATCTTAATTCAATAAATATACAGTTTCTGAGGGTTAAAAAGACAAAACGTCGCTTTACTACTCAATCTGTCTTGATGTTGGGTTGTTTTGTGATAGTCCATCGTCTGATCGCAATGTTTGCTACTCTCCGTTTCAGTAAAACTTCTGAGAAAAATCTATATCTTTATATGCAAGAAATGGCTAAGACAGATAGTACCCGCGAGCTCCCTGAGCTTAGCCTGGTCCGCTTGACTGTGCAGTGATTTTGTCTCCCACGTAATCAAACTTTTTTCCCCAACAAGACTGTCTTGCTGTAAGATTATTTTGTTAGTCGATCGCCGTATCACAATATTTGCTACTGGAAATTTGACAATTTCTTTTTGAAATGTCAACTTTTGAATGCAACAAATGGCCTGGAACGCATCACCAGCAATCTCGAACCTTGGAGTTGCCGGGGCCTACAGGCCCCTGGACCCTCGCGTGATTGTGCAGATTCTTGGCTAAGATACTGAGGGAGAGTATACCGTATTACCTATTAGCTGAAAGCCTTGGAAGTTTTTTGAGTGTGTATTTTATCCACTACGCCAGTTGTTACAGATCCCTAAGATATCCAGCGCAATGGCCTTCAACAGATGTTTTCTTCCAAAGTGAATAGATTTCCAAGTTAACAATCTTTACATCAAATTTCACCTGTAGGGCCTTGAAAATGGCCCAGAACGCATGTATGGCATTCTCCGGTTTCAGAGCTTCCTAGGCGGCCCCTGGACCCTCGTCTGTTGTACAAGACTGTCTTGCTGTAAGATTATTTTGTTAGTCGATCGCCGTATCACAATATTTGCTACTGGAAATTTGACAATTTCTTTTTGAAATGTCAACTTTTGAATGCAACAAATGGCCTGGAACGCATCACCAGCAATCTCGAACCTTGGAGTTGCCGGGGCCTACAGGCCCCTGGACCCTCGCGTGATTGTGCAGATTCTAGGCTAAGATACTGAGGGAGAGTATACCGTATTACCTATTAGCTGAAAGCCTTGGAAGTTTTTTGGGTGTGTATTTTATCCACTACGCCAGTTGTTACAGATCCCTAAGATATCCAGCGCAATGGCCTTCAACAGATGTTTTCTTCCAAAGTGAATAGATTTCCAAGTTAACAATCTTTACATCAAATTTCACCTGTAGGGCCTTGAAAATGGCCCAGAACGCATGTATGGCATTCTCCGGTTTCAGAGCTTCCTAGGCGGCCCCTGGACCCTCGTCTGTTGTGTTGCGATAGCCCCCCCCCCCCCCCCCCCCCCCCCAATATGAAAAGTGTTCCGCTGCCCCTGAACCTGATCTCTAAAAACAGGGGCTTCTAACGACCCAAGCCTTCAATGTCCCCAGTGCGTCATTTTTTATTACTATCTAAAACTGTCTAAATTGACCTAAAATCCATAACTTTTTCATTTTAAAGATATCCTGACAAACATCGTCATTTTAGAATTGTTGGAACCAAGCTTAAAAGGCAATGATTTTTAATTCAATGGGGAGGTTTCAGCGAATTAAAGGATGTGTTATAGCCAAGCGTTTTAGTCTTAACTTTGTCTTCATTTTTCTGGCCATAATTCGCAAATGTCATAAACCAACTTCCATTTACCTTCGGTGTCTGGATGACATTTTATTATACTGCAGCATCCGTTAGGAGACCTTCCTATTTTCATTGACACTCTTAATTGGCATGATCCCAGCATTAAACTACAACCTAATATTAAGCATACTTCTGTGAATTTTTGATGTAACTATTTACAAGGGCCATAACTATCAAACGACTGGGTATCTGGATTACAAAATTTCTTCAAACCAACTGACAAACATCTGCTTCTACATGCTGGTTCATACCATCCTCCTCACACATTCAAGGGAGTCGTTACGTCTTAGGTATTTAGATTCTATAGAAACTTTTAATCAAACCTGTTCTGTTTTTTACGACTCATCTCACCAGAAGGCATTCTGTTACGTTCTTCCGATGGATCAAATCTGACACATAAAGACAAATTAAGGTGAATTTTGGTCGTGTGAATGGGACAACCTCGTTTTCGTTGTAATGTACTGGAATTCAAGCGACAAAAGAAATCTATTTACAGGTAATTTCGTAGGGATTTAAAGAATTAATTAAAGTGGCATGAGCTGCCGAAATTCACACTTTTTCATAATTTATGATCGTCACGACAGTAAGACGCTTAGAAGGCCATCGACAAACTAAATGATTGACGTTGGAATGAGGAAAATCCATGCAGTGTGTGACCTATATACGATCAGAAAACGTGTGCGAAAGTAAACAAAATTTAAAGGCACACTTGCCGCCGTAGCCTGTTTAAATTTGCCAAGAAAACCAATTTACATGAGCTTACTACGACTAATACCACTAAACTTAAACATAGGACACATAAAACATGTCTAGTTAGCTTTAGACTGTAAAAATGGGGTGAAAAACAAACGAAGAATCGAAGCCTGATTACAACAACAACGATCAGTGTCGGTCAACTTTCGTGTTGGACTACCCTCCTTTCAGGCCTTTTTATCCGTGGTTTACACTCAAACAATCATCAGCAGGGTTTTCCAGTCGCTGTTAACCGATCGTCAGTCTGTATTTCTCAGATAAATAGGCCTACGTAAAATTACACTGTGCCGTTAGTTCACTCACTCGACTGAAACATAAAATCGCCAATAGGGGGCAGATCGGTTTGTTTACGTTCCGGGTACGTAACAATTCAAATTTTCAAATTCAAATTAAAAATACAAAGTGACGTCCAAACTTTTAAATTTTGGTAAAAATAGAAAGTTCCTAACTTATATTGTCTGGGAAAAATACAGAATACGGTCTTTCTTTTTTAATGTAAACAATATTCCTGATTTTCGCGGCAAGTGTGCCTTTAAATAACCGGGACGACCATTCATTCATTCTAAGCCTTAGTTAGTTCAAAACAAGACTTTATCGTACAGTCTCGAGATTAGAAGCCCTAAAAAGCTTCTGAATTATACGTCTTGAGAAAAATAGAAAATAATTTCATCATTCTGTTTTAACGTCAAAATATCAACATTTTGGCAGCTCATGCCACTTTAAACGTCGTTATTTTTATTTTTATTTTCTGATGGAAAATGAAAAAAGTGTTTTGATCAAACGGCCGATCTACAGTTGTTTGTTCAATTTCCCATGCATTAAGCATTACACCTGTCCCAGAAATCTCACGAGAGTCGGGCAACGATCCCTACTCTCAGTAGAGAGCACAGCAGAGGGTAGCTCCGGTATGTAGCGTTAAAACTTAAATTGTGAAGCCCGAAGGGCGGAACGCTACGGGAGGAAGTCATTTTTAAATTTGCGAAATTAACCATGATTCCACAGGCAATATGGCCGCCTTGTTCGCGGGGAAATGTTCCAACCCACTTTCGATATCGATGGAATGCAACAACCCAAGCCTATAGTTCGACAAAAGGGGAATGGATACTAAGACAGAAAAAGTTGGTCATTCATTTTAAGGCATTTATTGCATCGGTGAACAATTTTTTCGAAGGAAAATAGGGGCCGGAGCTGCAAAGGCTTCGTATGTCGTCCCCGCTACAATGGTCACCGCTCCCAGCTGGTTAGACCATTGTTTTCTACAATTAAGCAGAGGGGAACCTTTTGTTTATGGAAACTTTATCTGTCCTATTTATATTTAAGATATGCATTGTTTTCACCATGTCTCTTGTTAAACCACTGTACTCCATATACCACTTATTCTGGGCATAATAAAGCAACTGAATTGAATTGAAACAGAACGTATTAAGTTCATTAAAGTGGCATGAGCTGCCGAAATTCACCCTTTTTTCATAAATTCTGATCGTCACGACAGTGAGCGGCTTTGAATGCCATCGAAAAAAAACTAAATGATTGGCGTTGGAATGAGGAAAACCCATTCGGTATGTGGCCTGTATGAACCGAAAACGTGTTCGAAAAGTAAACAAAATTTAAATAACCGGGACGACCATTCATTCATTCTAAGCCAAAGTTAGTTCAAAACAATACTTTCTCGTACGTTTTCGAGACTAGAAGCAGTAAAAATCTTCTGAATTATACGTCTTGAGAAAAATAGCCAATAATTTCAACATTCTGTTTTAACGTAAAAATATCAAGATTTTGACAGCTCATGCCACTTTAAGTCGTGATATAAACTCGATGTATACGTACCAGATCGCTAAACCTTTTTCGGAAAACAATCCCGCAACAAATACCACATGACAAGCCCAATAATTGGTTTAGTTAAGACGATTTTCCTTGTGCTCGTGTGTTTTCGAGTTTATAAATATAATTATATATATTTTTGAACACACGGACACAGGGAAAATGTTCTTGTCTAAAATGGCATACAGCAATCGAGTTTGTCCTGGCTTCACTGTTTGGTATATGGAATGTAGCCCCATAACTTTTAGAACTTACAGCTGAATATAAAGAACAGTAAACTGTTCTCAGTTTGACCATCTTTTGACGACAGCACTTTTGTTTATTTCCCATAAGCGACAGCAACAGTCAAGAAACGACATAGCATATATTCACTAAAATGTCATACAAATAATTAAAACATATAATTATTTATATAGTTACATTGATGTGCAGTGTTTTAAAATCATTAAACATATAAATCAGTTACATTAATGTGCAGCGTTTTAAAATCAGTAAACATAATCAGTTACATTAATGTGCAGCGTTTTAAAATCAGTAAACATAATCAGTTACATTGATGTGCAGCGTTTTAAAATCAGTAAACATAATCAGTTACATTAATGTGCAGCGTTTTAAAATTAATAAACATATAAATCAGTTACATTAATGTGCAGCGTTTTAAAGTCAGTAAACCTAATCAGTTACATTGATGTGAAGCGTTTTAAAATCAGTAAACATATAAATCAGTTATAGTGATGTGCAGCGTTTTAAAATCAGTAAACATAATCAGTTACAGTGATGTGCAGCGTTTTAAAATCAGTAAACATAACCAGTTACATTGATATTCAGCGTTTTAAAATCAGTTACATGGATGTGTAGCGTTTTAAAATCAGTAAACATAATCAGTTACAGTGATGTGCAGCGTTTTAAAATCAGTAAACATAATCAGTTACATGGATGTGCAGCGTTTTGAAATCAGTAAACATCATCAATTACATTGATGTGCAGCGTTTTAAAATTAGTAAACATATAAATCAGTTACATGGATGTGCAGCGTTTTAAAATCAGTAAACATATAAATCAGTTACATTGATGTGCAACGTTTTAATAACAAGAATGTATACATGCATCTCATGTACTGAAATAGCAAAAAACTCACAATAGATACAGTGCCAAAATCAGATTTCATGTCATGTGAAATGTTAGTTGCTTTTATAATATCGTCCAGTTACATGTTAGTTGTCTTCATGATTTCGCCCCTCATCCTCAAATAGTGGTATCTTCCATCACTGATCTTTTATTCAGCGAGGTTCACCAGGGCCCTGTCTTTTGAAGCTGGCGTAAAATTGCGCATAGGCCTACAACATGGACCAGTTGCGACTAGGGCGTAAGTTCCTATAGCTTTAACACCGATTTACGTCGGACGTAACTTACGCCAGCTATCACCCAATTCTCAAAAGAGAAAACTGTGAGCCAACTTTCTTCGTGTGCAGCTTCTCCTGTAAAACTTATTCTATTCGAGCATTCGAACGTTTAAAAAGTCACTGAATGAAACTAACCGGCGCATTATTTTATATGCGATCTTCAGCCTAGACGTACGGAACGATGCCATCTTGGAATTTTTGGCATGCTGGAAGAAGCACCAGTTCTGATTGGCTGTTGTTTTTCTGTCGAAAAGGACAAATAGTGAGGACGCAAGATCTCTTTAATTTTCATCCAATCATAAGTTGGTTTACATATGTTTTTGACCTATGGACAGTCCTAAGAATTGGTTGAAAACATCTGAAGGTTGTATTTTTTTAGTAAAACTAAATCAAAAAGCATACGTAAGATTTCTTTAAACCAATGATTCTGGTGTCCAGAAGAATAAGTGTATAATGTGCAGACAAGTCGTTTGACCATGAAAGGTCTATGTATTCATTTTGATTTGTCTTTGTTTGAGACGGGGGACAGTTGGTTTCCGAACTTTTTCTGTAGTAGTCAATTCTGGGGGTTGTTTCTCAACACGCTTACGCTCGTCGTCACTTTGCGCCTAGCTGGTCGTAATGTAATGTTGAACATATATGCTGCCATGACAGTTAGACCTTGCACTGGATTTTTGTCGGGCGTGAATGTTTTGAGAAGCAGCCCCCAAATCAGCGACATCAGAATTGACTGTAAGCCGTCAAGGCACAATGGTAAGAAACCTGTTACGATAATGTACATATGAGTATATTTAATGGTAGTTATTTTTACCATCTGTACAATGAAATCACATAGATCACAGTTCTTTAAAAAGACATAAAAAGCACAGAGTTCCTCTATGATTGGACAAGATTAAAGGAATACCAATGATTATGGAAAAAACGAAATATTAATGAATTTTTTTTTCAGACTGGAGCTGTCCTATTTCGTCCCGGGAAAATGTCTTTACAAAGTTCATCTCTAGACAACGCTGTTTTACACGTTTCTAAAATATATTTTTTTCAAATAAACTTTTGCCAATTCCTGTTTCAATCCTGATAATTTTAACTCTTGAATATGGCCATGTGTTTTAAATCTCCATAATGGCGTGCCAATCTTAGAAACGTATTTATCCGGAATGACCATTCTCTGTATGCTGTCCTTCCAATCACATACACTCCCTAATACCAGGCTCATTTACACCTATCATATCATATATATACTTATGATATATATATATATATATAGCCAAAAACCTGCTGAATTTCCGGGACGAACTATTCTAAAAGAATCAATATGAGATTGAATGCGGTGTTTTAAAAGTCAGTCATGTATGAAGATATGTGATCGCATGGTTTCAAGAATTGATTGCCGACATGAAGGCATTTAAGTGGATTACAATGACTAGACCACTGCTCATACAAAGGGCATACGTCTCTCCATAAGGCATCGTTCTGCTCTCCCAAAACGAAGGCAAACGGTACGGTGGCATCTATAGCAACGCGACATTTGTTACTTTCGACATTTTAGCGCATCCAACCACAATTTTTGTCTAGAGCGCATTTTATCACATTCGTCCCCTAATTTTGTCGTCAGTGTTTTAGGGTTTCTTTCTTTTATTCGCTCTTTTCAACAGTACATGGAGAGAATGGTTTGCTTTAAACGGCATTTGTAATGGATCGAGGCCTATTTATCCAATAATGGACACAATTTAAACAGCCGGTATGTATGAGTATATTTTCGGGTTTTAATTGCTGAATAAACCCACTTTAACATACACCCCAAAGATTAATATCATCTGAAAGTTCTTATTCTCTTAATATTGATAAAAATGACGATTATTAAACTATACATGTAATTCCGTTACAACGAAATTTTCCCGATATTTGGCAGCTTATGCCACTTTAAGAATACAAAGGTACCAGCATAATGGTGTCCATATTTATCCTTGGCTTGAGTCTATAAATCAGGAAATACGTCTGGATTTCAAAATGCCCCATGTGTAGGCCAGTTTCCCTCGACGACAAAAGAGGATTGTTAACATATAGCGTTGTCGTCATAAACCACTCCAAACGAGCATACTTCCTGCCTCATACAACCTATTTTAATAACGGCTTTCTTTCCAATATCCTGACAAGGCCTTCTCAAAGGAATGAAAAAGCAAATCAATATAAAACAGTCTTGTCATACTAGTTCCTTTCTTGCTGACCGTTGCCGTTGAATTCAAAGTTTGTTTAAGGCAGCACTTTGTCTAAGGCATTAAGTAGAAATCGTACGTACTTCAATATCAATGCAAGAGTTAATCATTTGTCCACGGTTAATGTTGTAGATAATATAAAGTGAAAATACACGAAATTTATCAATCCTTATCGCCGAAGACATCTCGTCGCTGGTAACTGGTATTACCATAACGAAATGTACATGCGCTAACTTCTATAGAGTTTCAATTCCTCCGTGGTACAAACAACCAAATTGCTATAAGCACTCCGCTCTGACATCAAGTTTTACGTCTCTGGCGTGGGATCTGGGTCAGATCTTCGAATTTGAGGCAGATGGAGCGTTTCCACGCGATCATCTTCTTTGCCACAAACCTTAAAACAAGATTCAGTTATGCTTTTCCTAAAGTTCTCATTCAGGGCGGCATACATCAAAGGATTTAGTGCGCACGTGGATTTAGCGAACATAGTGGGTAAAGTCGTGATCCAGCCGGGCATTTGAGGGTCCAGTACGCTCCAGATGCTCACGAATACATAAGGTGCCCATATCACGACAAACACAAAGGATACCAACACGAGGCTCTGTAATAAAGACATGAATTGATTATTTTCAAATCTAATTTGTTTGAGTGGCATTTAGAAGCTGAAGAATACAGTAAAACAATGGAGGCTATATGGATTACAACTTCTGGTTTTATTGGGTTGCAACGTTTCGATGTAGATACTAACATCTTTATCAAGCAAAGTGTAACTTCAGCTTCTGAATTCTTCAGCTTCTAAATCCACTTTGCTTGATAAAGATGTTAGTATCTACATCGAAACGTTGCAACCCAATAATATGTTTAGGCATTGTCCCAGTAACATAGCAATTGCAGAAGTTTGACTGGTTGATAGAATTCCAATTGTATGTGATCTAACAATTGTTCATAAAAATGCTACAAAATGCGCAATAAACCGAAAACAAAAGTTCCTTATGTTTCATTTAAGAAAGTCATCATGAAATATTAAGTAGGTCATAGTTTTCACGATTGGGATAGAATATAAATGTTGAATGGGTTTCAACGCTTTTTTTTACACGACGCCATTGAAATTATAACTCGCCTAATACACGCAACATGTCCCCTCAAATAAGTTTTGAAATACTTTAAAAATGAACGGGCGATTTTCAATAAAAGGTCTAGATGTTCGATTCTTTTTATTTCTGGGGATTCCCCTCAACAGTTTCAATTGATTCATTAATTGATTGGTGTTATACGCCGCACTCAAGATTATTTCACTTATGTGGCGGCGTTGTCCGGTTTAGGGAGAGAAAACCGGGCTCATTGTCCGAAAGACCCCCTTCCCCAAAACTTCGTCGAATTTGTCCATTTGATTGGTCTGAATGCAATTCGAACCGTGCTGCATTGATGGAAGGTCTGTGTGGGACGATCACTCTAACAATTTTAAGTCTGTTTGAACCAACGGATTTTTACCTTGTTTATTTTCATGGAGGTGATGAGGCTAATTTTACCGGCTTGTCCAGTTTTCCACTGCTGATTCCAGTGCTTATGACTTTGTAGATTCGCCTTGGTAGCCATCCAAACTTTCCAGACTTTCACGTAGCAATACCCCAAGATCGCCAAATGGAAACCGTAGCAAGTGAAGCAGAGTATAATGGTGTAGGCAAAATCAGCCGGCAAGTTACTTGCCCAGTCAATGCTGCAGGAGGTACCAAAAGGTTCGGGGACATACTTACTCCAACCAACCAAAGGAGGGGCAGACCACAGTATAGAATACAACCACGTCAACAAGATTACATACTTGGTATTCGAAATGCTCAGTTTGTGTTCTGAAGTAGAAAAACACCTTTATTAGGAAATGATAAAAAAAACTTTCAATTTGTTATGGATTTGTTTTGTCAGCATTACCAATGCAGTGGATAAACCTGGGTCTTCCTCTCCAAAAGACAATGATTGACTTGAATAAAGGACTAGTTAAATATTTTCTTATACGAGGACATATCTGCATCAGCCATATCAGAAAATGTCTGTATCACAAATATAGCAGATGAATACAAGGCACAGTCAATGCAATGGTGTGAGGGACGGGGGGTATTATCAATAGTGTAAGGGCGGGGGGGGGGGGGGGGGAATAGCCTGTATAGAATATAGGTTATAGTGTTACGTACTGCTGAACTGTTAACATATGTATCTATTTCGATTGTCTTAGAATTTTCTCGATTGTGACGTAATGTCTGTTTGTTTACGAAATGTTTCAATTGTGACCTATATTCCCAACTGTTACTATGACGACTCCTTGGAAAGTTCTAGTCTCTATAATTTTAATTCATAACCTGTTGTAATGCGTAGATTCAAGAAGATTCTCGAAATACTCTTTTTGTATGCAAATGTTCAGATCTTTCTGGAAGTACTCAGAGTGTATATAAGACGTTGTTTTATCGTTATTAGTCAGTCAGTTTCCAACTGGTCTCGGGGTGCTATAATTTGTTATAGTTCAGATTTATATCTGGACTCTGTATGATACAGCTAGTAAGCTGCTATCTTGAATACAATATTCGTCTTATGACATAGAGTCAGTTTTCCAACTGGTCTCGATATACTTTGGATGCTACGGTCTGATATGAGTCAGATTTCTATCTGAACTCAGTTTACTATCTTTGAATAAGATATTCGGCCTGCTTTGTCAGTGATACCTGACTTGAGAATTCTGTCAAGAATTTATTCTGTGGATATACCACCAGTGTGTTAAACCAGTGTGTTTTCAATATTCTATCCTGCGGATTCACCATTGTGTCTTCAAGATTCATTTTGGGAATCTATATTTCGTCGATTCGTGGTCATCGGATTTAAACCAGTGAACTTTGTGAAGGATACAGATCTTTAGGAACTGTAATTACTTAACTTGTATAAGTAAGTCATTTTGATATATGTTTTCTTTCCAACGTTTATGTAATATTTGCCTGTAAATAAGTTAGTCCGTTTGCTT
This sequence comes from Lepidochitona cinerea, assembly GCA_963971465.1. NCBI lineage: Eukaryota > Metazoa > Mollusca > Polyplacophora > Chitonida > Tonicellidae > Lepidochitona > Lepidochitona cinerea. Next base: position 82,193,779 of record OZ020551.1, on the reverse strand, counting down.
TTTAATATAAATCAAAATTTGTACATAAAATCTGCTGGTTTGTTGTTACTTCCTTTTATTATCATTCGGTATCGTAACAAAATTGGGGGCTTGTCCGGGAATATTTCGTAATTCATTGAGCGAGATTGTGCTCGGGGAAAATTCGAAATTCTAAAACTAAATTCAACTAAGCATTTAATCTTTGTTACACCGGCAGATTTTATTCACCATGTCTGACTTTAATCCAGACGATTTCATGCAAGCGCCCGATCAGGATATTTTTGATTCTTTAAATAGGAACGAATTATTTTTGTTAGGCAATTATTTAGGGCTAAACTTAAAAAAATCTTCTCGCAAACAAATATTACAACGTGATATTGCTCAAAATTTAGTTGAAATTGAAGCGTTTGATGAAAGTGCATTAAGTGAATATTTACTTGAATCAGATAAATCATGGCTATTTCAACAAGAAAAATTGAAAATGGATAAAGAAATAGAAATGCAAAAATTACTAAATGAAAAAGAAATGAAGGAAAAAGAACTAGAAAAAGAAATTGAAAAAGAAAAATTACAATTTGAGCGAGAATTTAGAGAGAGAACTACAAATGAAAGAGAGACAACTTGAAAGTGAAAGGGAGATTGAAAAAATGAGAATTGAAAAGGAAATGGAAATTAGACATTCAGAAATTCAACAAAGGTCTGAAAGGGATTGTAAATTTGATTTAGCCCATAATATTAGACTAGTTCCACCATTCCGTGAGAAAGATATTGACAAATATTTTCTGTCATTTAAACTGGCCTAAAGAATATTGGACTATGCTTTTACAAAGCGTACTTGTCGGTAAAGCTATGGATGTGTATACATCATTATCTGTAGAGCAGTCTAAAAGTTTTGACACAGTCAAACATAAAATACTACAAAGTAATAACCTGGTTCCAGAGGCTTATCGTCAAAAGTTTCGAAATTGTGAAAAAAATAAAGATGAAACCTACACTGAATTTGCTAGGAAAAAGGAACAACTATTTGAGAGATGGTGTCTCTCTAAAGAGGTAAATCAAGATTACAACAATTTAAAAGACATTGTTTTAGTTGAAGAATTTAAATGTTGTATCCATAGTGATATTAGAACATATCTTGAGGAGAAGGGGGTGGATAATTTAGAGTCTGCTGCGACCGCAGCTGACAATTACGCAGTCACTCACAAACTTTCATTTGAGAGCAAACCAGGTAAACAATTTTCATTTAGAGATCGTTCTCAAAATTCTTTTAAACCTAATGACAAGCCTCACTTTAAAAATCAATCAAGACCACAAAATACTGGTAATACTGGAAATACTGGCAAGACTGGTAATAATGGCAATACTGTAAATGGAAATAGATTTCAAAATAACAAACAATTTAGTAGAATTACATGTAACTATTGTAAAAAGCCTGGCCATATGCAGTCTAATTGTTTTCAACTAAAACCAAATCGTGATAATCATTATTCTAAACCAACTGGATTGTGTCTTGTGGATACCGACAATACACAACAGGTAGTGACATGTACTTGTGGACATCCTCCACCTAAAGACCTTAGTAGACAACAAAATGAAGAAGATTCATTTAAACCAACAGGATTATGTGTACTGAATAATGATAGTACTAAACAAGCTGTTAGCTATGTTAAACCACCTATTAAAGATGAAAAATTGGAATTTAATGATGGTGTAATGAAAGTTTTCAAACCATTTATTCACACTGGATCTGTTTCACTTAATAGTGATAATTCTAATGCTGTCCAAATTAAAATACTTAGAGATACAGGCGCATCTCAATCTCTTATGTTGTCTACAGCGTTGCCATTTTCAGAAAGTTCTTACTCAGGCAACGATGCTTTAATAACAGGTGTAAATTCTACTGAGTCAGTCTCATTACATAATGTGTATTTAAATTCAGACATTGTATCCGGCCCTGTTAGTGTTGGTATTAGACCTTCATTACCATTTGATGGTATTCATTTGTTGTTAGGTAATGACCTAGCTGGTGATAAAGTAAATGTTGAATCCACTGTATCTAGTAAACCATGTACAGTTTTTAACACTGATCAAAACAAGCAAGAAAAACCTAACTTGTACTCTTCATGTACTGTAACAAATGTTATGAGTAAAAATAATGTAGTCCTATCTCATGACAATAGTCTTGATAATAATTATGCTGACTTAGAGGACACGTTTTTGGCTGATTTGTTTAAAGCCAATTCATTTTGTGATTTAATCACTGATTGTTCATTTGGAAAGCAAGAATGCTTATCTAACAATCTTGTAATTATTGAAAAATCTGAAGATAATTGTATTTCAAATCCTTTGGATACTGACGTTGTGTTAGACGCAACTATTTATTATTGTGAGTCAGATTCTAGCATAACTGATCCTAATATTGTTGATAAGGACCTTAGTGATCTTAATCATTTAGTTAAGACTCCTGATCGGCGCAAAGCATGTCAATCACGTCATACCAATAGAAATGACGTTAACAATGAATCTATTTTACAAATTAACGTAGTTTCTACTGACCCTGGCAATTCTTTCGTCGAAGAGTCTACATTCAAGGATTTTGGAACACCAACGTTGGATTCCAAGTTACCGACACAATTGGAGGACTCTGAAATTCCTAAAACCATTTCCGTAAAACGGTGTCGTTTGGAACCTTATCAACAGGATAAACTGCAAACATTGATCTCTGACTTTTCACATTTATTTCCTTATGCTCCATCTAGGACTTCTTTTAACTTTCGTGATGTTTGTGTTGGCAATTCTTCGCCTATAAAAGACCACCTTGACAGAATTGAACTCTTCCAGAGACTCAGTAAAGCCAATTTGAATATCGGTCTTGTAGATAGTGTCAGGGTCAGGTCACACCAGTTCAATTTAAAGTTAAAGTTAACGTCATTTCAAATTTATGGTGCCTGGTTGTAAAAGACAGCTGAAGCGCTTCTTGGGTATGGCTGGCTATTATAGGAAGTTTTGTCAAAATTTCTCTTCACTTTCTACGCCTTTGACTAATTTGCTTAAGAAAAATGTAAAATTTATTTGGTCTGATAAATGTCAAGCCTCTTTTGAAAAGATTAAAGCCATACTCTTTAGCGATCCAGTTTTCTTAGCACCTGATTTTTAATTCATTTAAATTAGAATGTAACCAACCTATTATTGTATTTGGTGATCCTAACCCCATAGTGTTTTGAATAAGTTTCGAATTGTTTATCTAGATTGTAAATAACACTATCAGTATATATTTCTTTTGTACTTTTTTTTAAGAAAGTTTTTGTCAAAACTTTCTTTCTCTGAAGGGGGAGGGTGTTACGTACTGCTGAACTGTTAACATATGTATCTATTTCGATTGTCTTAGAATTTTCTCGATTGTGACGTAATGTCTGTTTGTTTACGAAATGTTTCAATTGTGACCTATATTCCCAACTGTTACTATGACGACTCCTTGGAAAGTTCTAGTCTCTATAATTTTAATTCATAACCTGTTGTAATGCGTAGATTCAAGAAGATTCTCGAAATACTCTTTTTGTATGCAAATGTTCAGATCTTTCTGGAAGTACTCAGAGTGTATATAAGACGTTGTTTTATCGTTATTAGTCAGTCAGTTTCCAACTGGTCTCGGGGTGCTATAATTTGTTATAGTTCAGATTTATATCTGGACTCTGTATGATACAGCTAGTAAGCTGCTATCTTGAATACGATATTCGTCTTATGACATAGAGTCAGTTTTCCAACTGGTCTCGATATACTTTGGATGCTACGGTCTGATATGAGTCAGATTTCTATCTGAACTCAGTTTACTATCTTTGAATAAGATATTCGGCCTGCTTTGTCAGTGATACCTGACTTGAGAATTCTGTCAAGAATTTATTCTGTGGATATACCACCAGTGTGTTAAACCAGTGTGTTTTCAATATTCTATCCTGCGGATTCACCATTGTGTCTTCAAGATTCATTTTGGGAATCTATATTTCGTCGATTCGTGGTCATCGGATTTAAACCAGTGAACTTTGTGAAGGATACAGATCTTTAGGAACTGTAATTACTTAACTTGTATAAGTAAGTCATTTTGATATATGTTTTCTTTCCAACGTTTATGTAATATTTGCCTGTAAATAAGTTAGTCCGTTTGCTTTTTAATATAAATCAAAATTTGTACATAAAATCTGCTGGTTTGTTGTTACTTCCTTTTATTATCATTCGGTATCGTAACAATAGCTATATCATCTTTATATTCTATAAAGGTTTTGCCCCCCCCCCCCCCCCTTTACACCATTGATAATACCCCGCTCCCTTTTACACCATTGTTTCGAGTGACTGTGACCGAAGCCACACACATGTTCACTCCTTTATCAATTTTATAACGCAAAATCTATTCAAAATCATATTAACTCTACATTAAAATTTGTCCGTATCAAATATGTAAGGATGTTATATTTCGTATCTTTACTTCTTATGAAAGTGGCTCGTAAAGTTTCGTGCTAAGTGTGTCCAGGAAAAAAACTTTTGTGAAATTAAGATTTAGAAGATGGGCAAAGGTTATAATTAATATCATTATTGCTGTGTTTATTTATTGCGTTATTGGAGAACCTCTCAGAAAAGGTTTTAAAAAAATAATAAAGCGACCGTAAAGATTAAATTGGCATGAGCTGTCAAAATTCGAACTTTTTTCACAAATTCCGGCTGTTGGGAGTTTGATTGATTGATGTTTTACGCCGCACTCAGATTATTTCGTTATGTGGCGGCGTTGCAAGGTTTAGTGGGGGAAAACCGGGCTCATTGCCCGAAAGAAACCATCGACCTTCGGCGAGTACCTGGCAACTCTTCCACACACGGTGACCGAGTGAAAAAAATCCACTTTTGTAAGCACTTGTCAATCATTCAAAAGTTTTTTGGGGGAACCGAAGATGTGTGTGAAGAACAAATAAAATTCAAATAGCCGGGATGTATGAGTACATTTTTTGTTGTTGTAAAACTATCTCAACGTACGAATCCAAGATTGGTATCAGGGGAAAGTTCTTATGTTGTGCTTCTTGATAAAAATGGTAAACAAGTACCTACTAATATTTCAACGAAATTTTCCCAATATTTGGCAGCTAATGCCACTTAAAGGTTACAGGAGTGACCTTTTTTTTTTAGAACTTGATGACGTCTAAACTGAATAAATTGCATTTGGGATAATTGAACAAAGCAATAGTAAGGAAGCCAAACATCTAAATTTCACAGAAATTGACCCTTGAATTAAGAAGCTCTACAATGAGACACCCCCGCCTAATAAACGCAAAAGTTGTTATTCGTTAATGATTTTGACAATGACCATAGAATACTTAACCAAATATAATCACGGAATCCACGAAGTTTATTACGCGCGATAGTGACTTGTTTAATTCGGTTTTACAAGTCAATGCTTTTTGGTATGTTAGGGATGGTACTTTTTGTTAGTTTTAAATTTAATCTTTGCCCTTTTTGACCATGGGGACCTGGGGCTCTGATTGGAGTATCACCCTATCCATCTGTAAGGGATGATTGACAAGTGCTTACAAAATATCGTGAGTTTCGTCAGGCTTTATTTTACTTGGCAAATTCAACCATATAAATTAATTATTACCGAGAGAAGGTAAACAATCAATCATCTTAAAACAACCGAGTGAAAACCCCACTCAGAAATACTTACTATATATATATATAGATACGAGTTTGAAACTAACTTACTGTATTCCGGCTTACAGACGATGACGTATCGATAAATTGCTAATACGGCCAAGCTATTCATGTCAGTCTGGGAGCAGGTAAAACAAATGAAACCATACAATGTACAACCAACGTCCCCAAATAACCAATAACCTGCATAACCAGATGACATGGCACAACTGTAACCAAACAACGAAATGGCAAGGTCAGCTATGGCTACGTTCAACAACAACCAATGGTGGCTGTTCATGCGTAGCTTTTGGGATCGGAAGAAGGCAACAATAACCAAAATGTTGCCTGTCACAGCAATCAAGACTGAAAAATAAAGAACAAATTCGAATAAATTTTAACATACATCAACTAATCTCAACAACGAAAAAGCAGATTCAAAGATTTGCCACTGTAGTTAAAGCATAAATTTGGCGTTATACTTATAAACCCAGTGTTTTAGTGTGAACGTGGTGTTAGTCTTGTAGACAATGTAGAGCACTATTGGGCCCTCTCTTGGTGACCTCTGGCCAGACGACTTTTAATCAAGTGTATAGATATCGACGGGCATTGACAATTGACAACATAAATGAACACTCCCAAAGCTTCACATGGGTTTGTAATCCCCTTGATATGTATAAGGGTTCTCGACGAAGGGGATTTTCTCCGGGTGAAAGATCCGGTGAAAAACAACGATAGATCAATCAATCCTAGACCAAAGATTAAGACGGACAACATTTATGAACACTAAAACACAAGGGCACAGGGAAAATCTTCTTGTCTAAAATAACCACGGAGACAAGTTTCTAATTGTGTTAAAAAGAGGTATATCATTTAGACCTTTATACCCCATCATAAATTGTTGTAATAAAGTAAACCTATGATATTTCATTAGGTTGACGACTGAGTAGCTTGGCCTTAGTCAGTAGAATTTTCTGGAACACTTTGTATTACATTGACAATGCTTATGCATCTTAAGCTATGGTAAGAATATCTTCAGACTAATTATATTATAGGGTCATGGGAAAAGTAGGCCTGCTTGATACGGAATTTCCATACAAAAAATACCACAATGAAACCGAAAGACAGAACTTTGGACAGAAAAAAGCAATCATACTTGTATTATCTTTTGTTGTTTTTTTCTTTTGTAAATATTTAAATAGTATAACCTTATATGAAAGTATGTATTTGTTTTTTTACACATAAAAAATGTCAAATAATAAATGTCTATGATATTTTTGTATACTGATTGACTACAAATTTTATATATTTATTAACACTAAAATACACGGGCACAGGGAAAATCCTCTTGTCTAAAATAAGCATGGAGATAAATGTTCTATACGTACTCAGAAGTGTAATGTAGACAGCTGTCCCATAATAACCTCCCCTTGATAAGGGATCAGTGACGTAGATACTTAGTAGGGATGATGCAGTCACGTTCTCCATGTTGGTTTGGGCAATCTGAAAGGATAGAAACCAAATAACAATATTACATCTGCATGACTGTTTGATTGCATCCTTGGCTACTTACTGGTGTTTGCGTGCACCAAAGATTATTTCTCGTGTATTGTTGAATTACCACGTTTATAACGGGGGGGGGGGGGGGGTGCACTCCATACCTTGTGGAAAACGAAACATTACAAAATTACTTAAAACGAACAATCAGTCAATCGTTTTTTATTTCCTCTGCCATATATATATAGCAAATTAAGTGTGTGCCTTGTAAGAATCAGAATGGGGCAGCACAACGGGAGCAAGCAGGGATATCTAGGATTTTTTTCTCTCTCTGATTGTTACCTTATTTCACCTATGTTGCTGCCTGGTCAGGTTTATTGGCCAGTGGTAAGAATTTAGAGAGTACAACAATATTGAGTGTGTTTCTACATGTGTTGGGGTGTGGAGCATATATCTAAGATATGGGGCTACCAATTTTAGCCCACTGGCCGCCGAAGTAGCAAAAGCTGTGAGGTTAGGCCTATCAATTCTGGAGATGTCTTGTGAGAGCTTTCTTGGAATTGTAACGATATCCTTTGCCTTAAGACAGGGGCAGTTGATCAATTCATGTTGAGGAATTTGGAAGTAGTAGGCCTGAATGTCTTTGAAAAAAGTTAAAAGTTACATATTTCGGCCTCACTGGTTTCATCTTCAGAACAAATTGTTTAAAAAGATACAATTGCTTGAATAGACTCTAAGACTAAAGACGTCATTCAAAAATTCGGGGATGTAAAAGGGTATTGTTTAAAAGTACTCGCAAAAGTCCCCCTCCAAAATAAATTTCACTATAGTGTTGTTTAAATCAATCAGGAATACATTCATTGATACCACTGGTATGCTAATATTACTATGCTGAGTGATTTACTTAGAAAGGCGCAGTGATTATCGCATGTGAATGCATCGTCATTTGCCCGAAATAAACATAACGTCCATTGCTTTTGCATAAACTGTATTATGGATGGATACTTCAATAACGAGTTTTCAATATCTCGCTATAACGAGATAGTTTCATTCTTGTTATAACTTTATGTCCCTAATACGCTCTCGTAGAAACCCTCTAGAACTCGCGAGAAATGTTCGATATGCATGGGATTTATAAAGTTTTGTTTGCCGAAATTTTTCTTGATAATTCAAAGTGGAACAAATGATTAATTCAACCATTCTTTTGGTTAAACTTTGGATGGATTCGTGACGGATTTAAAGTGAATGTTTTATATTCAATACTCGATACACCATTTTCCACATGATTTTAATATCCTACCAGAAATCTGTAGGAATTTTTTGTGACTTTTTATCACCGTGTTTACATTGAGATGATGTCTGCGAAAATGTGCAATTTTAACTATAAGTTTGACAGGTTGTATTTGCTGTAAATGTGCCAATATAAATGTAATTTTCTTGTTGAGTGCGGATCCCTCTAAAGTTAATTAACGACAACACTTATACAGAGACTAATTATGTAGCTAAGGCTTAGTATCTATTTCAGACTAATTATCCCCCCCCCCCCCCCCCCCACGAGTAGATTCGCGATTTATGTTAGTTGATGTAGATCCAAGCACTTTTGAACTTTGAATCGATTAGACCCACTGGGGATATTGGTATCGAAAAAAGGTACCTCACATAGGGAAGAAGTGACGGTGAACACGTTTTCATACAAAACAAAGAAGCACCGTACACGGTATCTCCCTGTCGCTCTCGTTTTTACAAGTAAAACCAAATATTAAAAAATATCGGATTATGTAACACATACCTAACCATCTATCAAACAGCTTATCTTGTTAAATTTGCATGCAAACAAAACCAGTTATTCTCAACTTCTCAAGTCTCAGATGGTTGTTATTCTTTTTTGCACTAGCATTAGCCAAACATGGATTTCTGTCATATAACAGATGTTTCCTGCTTGTTATTCTTTTTACACTACTATTTTCCAAACGCGGATTGTAACCTACATCTAAAAGGCATTCAGAGCGACTTTCTATGGTTACCGACCAAATGATGGATGGGAAAATTGAATTCTTAACGAACCCCCCTTTTACAGCTTCCAATGGAATTACATTGATACCTCGGACAAAATATCATTGACAGCTCTGACCGAGATAACCGGGAAGATCAAAGATTAACCAATGGACAAAGATTTGAACTTTTGCCACTATTAAGTATAAGCAGCTGTAAAAACGCTGCGTAATTCACACTGGTTGGAAGAAAGTCACTGAAATTGGAATAATAAATAGCAGGAATCCTCGCATGACATCCTCTCAATTCGAGTTAATTTGGCTTAAAACAACTATCATCGCCAGCTAACCAAGCTCGGTGTCACCCACATAAAGCAAATAATAGTGCGGAAAGCCATATAAAAATGAGACGAGTAAACGGATGCTTTTGGTCAGCGTAATATCTCAAGAGCGTTTTTTTTATAATAATAGCTCCACCAAGGGTTAAAGAAATATCGGGCTATATTTGGGCCAAAAACAACTTTAACAATTCTAATCCCATGGAGTGCATCTTTTTGGCATACACATCATATTTACTCTTCAAAACGAGGACCAGAATTAATCTAACCTGCACAAAAATCTGTAAATTATTTTGCTTTTGGCAATCCAGTACAGTGAAACTAATGTTATTCAAGCGAAATATTTAGAGATGAACTAGGAGAATGAAACTTTCTAGAAACTTTTACTCGATTGTTTAAAAAGCTGTATTCAGTAATAGCCTTTTTTTCATTTTTTTTTTCAATGCTATGTGTTCAAAATTCTGTTTGAACTACAGTAAAAAGGTAAAATATTAATAAAAGTACTCCTTTCCTATTAATCAGAGGGTTGAGATCTGCTTTAGAACACCTTCAAAATTAGTTTTATTTTTAAATTAAAAACCAATTTTAGAAAGAAGCTAGCATGTAGATCGAAGAAAGTGACAATTTAGTTAGAGGGAATTATTTTTGCATATTGACCTTTTTTGCAAAACGTTAAGATATTTAATTCAGATGAGAAATGTTACATAAATGACACACTATAGTTTTGAGCCATAAAAATAGCCTTTGGGTAATTCTAGGAATTCGCCACAAGTAGCAGGTGCGATTTTAATCACATTCCACTATTTCGTGACTAGAGGTTAAATAAATCATACCATCCATTGTCGAAAAAGGTTTAATTCCAACGTCACTAATAAGAACGGATAGCGCCGTATGTCACGCATCAACTGTGTCATGAATAGTTGATGACCTTGTATATGAGGCTGGCATGTGATACAAAGGACAGGTGGTCAAAATTGCAAGAGACATTTTATTACATTAGAAATATTAAATCTGCTTATCATGTTCGGGCACAGTATTTAAATGCAGCTGAGCTCATTGCAAAAACATAGATCGAGCCACGGTTGCCTGATCATTTTATACAGTACAGCATAACGCTATGGTGTTAACTTGAAACAAATGGATGAATCTAAGGGATCTTTCGGCTTTTCTTTTGTCAAAAATATTTATTTCAGAATTTTAAGTTGTTAACTTGATATCAGTTTATTCCTCTGACAGAGAGTGGATTGGTTAACAGGCATGTTTATCACTGACATTTCCTTCACGTTTTTGTCTGAGGTAACGAATGGCAGACTTTAGTCCTTCATCAAAACGACCCGAACAGACATTAACCCTTCCAGACATAAGTCCTTCACAAATACCCGAATAGACATTAACCTTTCCAAACATAAGTCCTTCCTCACAAAGACCCGAATAGACATTAACCCTTCCAAATATAAGTCCTTCCTCACAAAGACCCGAATAGACATTAACCCTTCCAAATATAAGTCCTTCCTCACAAAGACCCAAATATACATTAACCCTTCCAGACATAAGTCCTTCCTCACAAAGACCCAAATAGACATTAACCCTTTCAGACATAAGTCCTTCCTCACAAATACCCGAATAGACATTAACCCTTCCAAATATAAGTCCTTCCTCACAAAGCCACGAATAGACATTAACCCTTCCAGACATAAATCCTTCCTCACAAAGACCCGAATAGACATTAACCCTTCAAGACATAAGTCCTTCCTCACAAAGACCCGAATAGACATTAACCCTTCCAGACATAAGTCCTTCCTCATAAAGACCCAAATATACATTAACCCTTCCAGACATAAGTCCTTCCTCACAAAGATCCAAATAGACATTAACCCTTCCAGACATAATTCCTTCCTCACAAAGACTCGAATAGACATTAACCCTTCCACACATAAGTCCTTCCTCACAAAGATTCGAATAGACATTAACCCCAGACTTATGTTATTCATTACTAAGACCCGTCTATACAATCAGAAACCTTTCTGATTAGCCTTTCTGTTTTACAATGACCAGACATTAACTCTTCAGAATCTCTGAGTGGATTTTCCCTCGATCGCCGTATATGCCAGAGTCGCCACCATATAAGTGAAATCATTTTGAGTGCAGCGCAGAACATCGATCAATGAATCAATCAGTCAACAAAGGAGCGGACGATAAAGCGTGGAATGTCATTCTACGATTCATATTGTCCGGGTTTCTGACCCCAAAATGACTGTTTTTATACTGACGGTCAAAATACGGCCAACAATATGAAACAAATAGTCATTTTGGAGCCAGAAACTCGGACTTGTCGAACCCATGACAGATCGAACAAAACAAAAACAGCCATTAATCGGCGTTACGATTAACTCCGTGATCGCCCCGTCTGAAAATCAACACATACAACAGTTGGCAGAAAAACTCCGTCATCTGAATACCAAGACGACACTTAGCGCAGTTTATTAGACACTTAATTACAATTGGAATTTCATGATATCCCCTGGTGATGTTTGTTATATTAATAGTGCTAATCAGTGCACCTGTCTGGTATTCGTCACCTATTGCAAACCAAGGATTGAGTTTTTGGGACTCGAAGATACTACTTATATTTTTATGGAACCCAGGTGTAAAACTATATATTTAATGGCATGATCTGCCAAATGAAATGAAAATTTGGTTGAATCATATTACGTTAATTGTTTGTCATTTTTATCCAATAGTACAAAATAAGAGTTCTTATACCAATCTTCGAGATGAACGTTAACGTAGTTTTTCATTACTGAGCAAAATCAAAATGGTTAGAACAAAACTATCACTTTCAAGCCCAGCGTGTACGGTCCCCAGGTGTGCCGAGGGTTTCTAACGGTTTAGTCCACTTGTGACTACGATTTGAAAATTCGGGTCTCTTCGAGAGAAAAATTTCGTAGTCATAAGTGGACTCGGAAGCGAAAAACAGCTTGATTAACTCTACAGGTACTCCACATGTTTAAGCCGATTACCACACCAGGTGATGGAAGACTAACCACAACGTAGCGGCTGGATATATTTTTATTTACAACAACAAAACAAAGACGAAGAGGTGAAATTTAAAAGCATAACATATCGGAGCAAAGATCAGCATAATACATAAGGGAGTATTCCCCTGTCGACAGTCTATGTTTAAGTTCATGAAAGTGATGTTCCATTCTTCTATATTTCCTTCTTTTTTTTGGTGGTTCTGCTCCACCCTCCAGCTGCAACATTTTTACCTCATTTGCACTTGTTCAGTCTTAATTGTGGTAATAAATTCGAATATGTTAGGATGGGCCTTTTTCATCACTGTGTATATCATAGAAATGGCATTTGATTAATGAAGGAGAAACACTATCCTTTTATGATTACGTAATATATATATAGTGGGCCGAATAAATCCAGTATTTTTGTATAGGGCTTGTCATTCACGAATTCATGACTACATCTGGCGTATATTAATCTTGTGTTCCTGATATACTCCAGAAGATAATCCAACAATATTGCCCTATGTTCTCGGTGGAAATATGGAGCCATTTAATCCACCTTACAGATCGTTATTTCCCAGAAGGCACGAGTAGAATGCGTCTCCATGTTTACGTTTGAATCAGGTGCAGCCAGATTTTCATGAGTTCGATATTGGTATTTGTGTTTTAGTATAATATGTGGTAATATACATGTTAACAAAGATTAAATTCCGATAAAATCTTGAGTGAGACGCAAACACCAATCAATCCTGCTTCTAAAATAATTATTTTCACAGTTGACATATTTGACATTTTTGTTTAATTTCCGTGTAATTGTCCGTTTAAATCGTTGACAGCACAACACTTTCTCACATAGGGCTACATACTATAAAACAAGCGCTCCCCAAGGCTAGCAATATTGACCGGCTCTACAGGGCCTCTGTTGCTAAGAAAACACCTGAGAACAATTTTCAAGATTGACCAAATTTTGTAAAACTAAATTTGAAACTAAAAAAATTTTAAACTAAATGGACTCTAATGTCCTATTCAAGCTGCCGTAATAATACGCACCCTAAATTATGGAACTCAATCCCTGAAAATAACTGCTGTGTATACCTATCAGCAAAATTCTTACGGTCTTTTAATTTATATTGGTTGCTTTTTTAACGTAAACAGTTTTAAAGGTGTGTTTTATTTATATCCCAGATTTGACTCCGTTTATTTTCATTTTTGTTTTATCCATATCATATTATGTCGTTTGCCGACGATGATAGATATTTCAAACCTTCTTTAGTATTACTGGATTAAAACAAAATATACCGTATATGTGCATTAGATGACCTTCAACCAATTCACAGCCGTTCTGCTAATTCACCCATCCGAGTGGCGCCATGCTCTATTCGCATATGGGTATATATGTAACGATTGTTATTTAGTATCACATCTTAAAAATAATAATAAAAACTATTTTAAAGGACTTAAATATAATATCTAAAAACACAGCTGCCCCATTTGTTGTTTTCTTTTAGTATTAGCAGAAGTCTATGAACAGCACATTCATAGACTTCTGGTATTAGTAAACTTAGCCAATTCTAACATTTCTGATTTTCCCATTTGGTGTTCTGTCACAGATTCGCGGTATTTATTGAATGTACTTGAGTTCGTTACAAAACATAGATCATGTTTTATCCACAAATTCACAGTTACTTTTGAAAATTGCCATTTAACTAGGCGAACCCCAGGTGTAAAACTATGACATGTACGTTGATAAATGGATGTTAAAATCTGAGCTTATTGTTTTTACCCTGGACTGGTAAAAGCCCAATTCCCCCAAGATAATAAAACTATTTTTCTTTTCTGTTTTAATACAAATATTTTTTTATCAAATGATATTAATTTCCATGATACCAAAATTTTGCCGCCTTCGTGTTTTCGTTGAGGCCCGTCCATTTTGAGTCACGTTAATTACATTGATGTTTCCTTGAAATACTAGCCCGTCTATCAGACTGAATAATAGCCATGTCAGGTGCGAGTGGAATATTTAATTTGAACAAAAAATATCTTAGATAAAGAGCCGGCCAATTGTAAACTCACGTGATCACCTTTCGGTAAAATAGAGATAGATTATTTTTAACAGTCATTGTTCTAATCCTCATTTTCATTTGTGAAGAAGGTTTAAAGCTGATCTGTGTTTGTTTATGGATTAAATGAATATTTGAAAAACATAAGAAAACAGCGTTCGCGTTAGTTCCCTGGTAGTCAAAAAAGGAGTGAGTAGGAAATACTACACTATATACACTTCCGCAGTTCATTATCGCCATAGCAACCGATTATTTCTGCATTTGTTTCCGAATAAGAGGAGATTGAACTTGCGAATTACTTCTTCTAGGAAAGGTAAACGGCTTTATTTAACGAGATACAATTTGCTTGATCAAATAGGCCGTTCGTCTTGACCATTCAGCCAGTGAGGCGCCATCGGGTGATAATGGGGTGGGGGGGGGGGGGGACATGGCGGACGCAAAGTTGCCTGTATTGAAAGAAATGGCGTAGGCCTACAATCATATGTGTCGCTAGAAGGGCTTGCCACATATAGCGATCCCTCCAAAAATATACCTTTTGGCATTCCATTTTTTAGTGACGTCATAAGTCTTCAAGACAATTGGCTTCCGTTCCCTTTTTCACACTTCATTCAACATGTATGTTGAGCGAACAATGTACGAGACATTTATGCTGGTTGTATGAGCGTAGCCGAGAAATCTGGACTCTGCCTGACCTGAGCGGGGCTTAAGATTTATCACTCAGAAATGATTTGGCTGAACGATGAACCAGTCTTAGTCGACATAAACGGTCTTGACTCAATCGCAGACAATCGGATCGGATCTTTAATTGCCACCTATAAAGAAGGATCTCGCGAGAGTACGATTGTATTATCCAGCTGCGCTATCTTCGTGACCGCATTGTTGAATTTGAAGTAACATGAGCTACAAAAATGTGATTTTTTTGGTTTAATCTGGAAATTGTTATAACCTCCTGAAAAAATTCAAAATAGATTTACCCTGGACATTTACGTCCAGGAAGTGTTTTGAAAAGGCTTCCTAGTTATTAGTTTTCGATCTGGAAAATAGTTCTGGGCTATATCTGGTATAACTTGCCTAAAGGTTACTTTGTCACTTGTTTAATTACTAAAGCTTAATTAGGAGAAATCGCACTAAATGTCCCCATAAAGCGGATAAATAGAAAAAAACGGTAATTGTTTGGTTAAAATAGCACCTAGTGAGCGGATGTTTGTAAACCCAACTATAAATAAGCAATATTATTACTACTTTGAGATGTGGTCAGAGAATAGACCACAATGGCCAAGGACGCCAAATAACATATTTATAAACACACGGGCACAAAGAAAATATTCTAATCTAAAATAACCTTAGAGACAAGTTTCTAATTGTGTTAAAAAGAGGTATATAATTTAGTCCTCATAAATTGTTGTAATAAATTAAATTAAAACCCATGATATTTCATTCGGTCTTGGTCAGTAAAATTTTCTGGAACACTTTGTAATACATTTACAATGCTTAAGCATCTTCCGCTTTGGCAAGAATATCGGTAGAATGAAAATGAGCCCCTTAGGATAATGGGACAAGAAAGTGAAAATTTCGGTTCTCCCAGAAAAAACTAGATAGAAGGCATACAAGGGAGTTTGTTCCTAACCGGTAAACACTTGTTCTTTTTATAAACAATGACTGACTTATGGGTGTACTTCTTCGAACTACACCCGGTTTCCACCCACAATAAAACTGGCAACGCCGCCATATAAGTGAAATAATCTTGAGCGCGGTGTAAAACACCAAACAATCAACCAATCAATCGAACTACACTCGGATCACCTTGGGGATTTAGGGATATCACAGCCGATCGGAACACTCAAAAACAACTCAGGAATACTTATCATCAATGTGGGAATAAATGACGATCGAACTATCACCAATACAGGAATAAATGACGATCAACTTATCATCAATACAGGAGTAAATGAAGATCAACTTATCATCAATACAGAAATAAATGACGATCGATGTATCATCAATACAGGAATAAATGACGATCAACTTATCATCAATACAGGAATAAATGACGATCGACTTATCATCAATACATGAATAAATGACGATCGACGTATCATCAATACAGGAATAAATGACGACTGACTTATCACAAATACAGGAGTAAATGACGATCGACTTTTCATCAATACAGGAATAAATGACGACTGACTTATCACAAATACAGGAATAAATGACGATCGACTTATCATCAATACAGGAATAAATGATGACCAACGTATCATCAATACAGGAATAACTGACGATCGACTTATCATCAATACAGGAATAAATGACGATCGACTTATCATCAATACAGGAATAAATCATGATCGACTTATCATAAATGCAGGAATAAATGAAGCCAATTCATACATTTTGAAGACTTCCTCAATTAAGAAAAATGTTTATACATGAGCAGCAATCATTAGAGATTATAATGATCTTCATTTCCTTTGCCTGTTAAGATTAGAAAGACAACGGGTCGATGGGAAATTACCTGCCTGGAGCTTATGGTCCAAAGTTGATAGAGGTTTGTTAAACAGCCACCATGCAGGTTAACTTTGATCGAGAAAATTCATATCAATCGTTTGCTCGTTCTATTAAATTAGTAAGGTCATATTTAGATCGATGATAGAAATATGACTGAGTAGTTCATACCAAAACCAGGAGTAAGATACACAGATTTAAAGATTCCGTTCAATGAAAACACAAAAGCATATCAATAAATGTGGTTATTTTAGACAAGAAGATTTTCCTTGTGTCCGTGTGTTATGGTGTTAAAAAATAAATGTTATTAACACAATAAGAAACTTGTCTCCATGGTTATTTTAGACAATAAGATTTCCCCTGTGCCCGTGTGTTTTAGTGATCATAAATAAATGTAATATTTACTATATGTAAACTGATAACCGAATGACCTGCGATAAGAGTCATTATACGTATACTAGTATATGAGTTAAAATTGACAAAATCATACACTTAGTGGCACGCTAAACGTTCGCGTAAAATAGGGGATTAAACGGGCCGTATGACTGGCTCAGTGGACATGCAAAGTATAAGAATTGTTTGTTATAATCTGATTACAGAGACATGGTGTATAGTTCAATGATATTTTGCTTTTATGCATTTTCAGCTTCTTTTAACTATGGCCAAAGAAAGCTGAAAACGGGTATGGTATAAATATTGTTAAACATTTCTAACTTCTGTACATCAAAGACAAGCTGATGAGAACAAAAATAAGGGAAATCAAGACGGGTTTATTATAATGTTGTTGTTACTTTTAAGCTTTATTAGTTTCTTAAACTCAAGAACAAGCTTAATAGTCAATTTAAAGAGACACAAAAAAGACGTGTTTAGTATAGTTAGTTTGCTTTATACAATCGTAGCTTTTTAAACTCAAGGACAAATTAAAAAGTAAAATTAAAGGTACGCAAAGATGGGTTTGGTATAAAAATGTTCACCGTCTACAACTCAAGAACAAGCTAAATAGTCACAATAAAGTGACGCAAGGACGAGTTTGGTGGAAATATGTTTTGTTTTTAATCATTTCTAGCTTCTGTAGTCCAAAAACAAATTGAATTGTAAAATCTAAGAAGGACCAGGGCGGGCTTAGATCTGGTATAAGAATATCGTCTTACCTTGGTCGAGACACGAACTGATGAGTGGATTCTGTCAGGCATAGATTGTGGCTTGGAATACAATCAGCTCACAAGGAGTCTGTAGAAATGCAGTTGGTCACGTTGGGAATGGCTCTTTTAGTCAGAATAGATACCAGCTTGTCATTGATATGGTATTTGCTGTCCTCCGTCGCCCAGTAGATTTAATTCCACCTGGCCAACACCTAGGCAACTATACAGCAGGTAGAGTTTGATTTGAGGAATACCTTAATTGAATTATCACTACACCTCTATATAATGCGTTACAAAACAGCTTTCTTAATCGTTCATTCAGAGGAATAGGTGATATAAAAAAACGCCTACATTTTTTTCTCCGCATATACATTTATAAACTATCGTTAAAACCTCCACTGAAATGAACCCTGCCTCATCCTGTAGCCCTGTGGTAGTCCATCTGTCCGACAAACGTCTTCCATTGATGCGGCGCGGGATCGAATCGTACTCAGACCAAATAAAAATTTCAATATCTCTCAGTGGATTTTTCTCTCTATCACCGTATATGTGGAAGAGTTGATCAGTACTCGAAGGCCGGGGTATTTCTACGAACAAAGAGACAGGTTTCCTCGTGACAAATAATGAAATAATCGTGGGTGCTGCGTAAAACATCAATCAATGTAATTCCGCGATAATCCAGATTTTATAACTTACACCTGAATTGTATAAGATGAACTTCTTGAGAGATGAATCGTTTGAAAAAATTTATATTTCGCAACTTACAGCATATTGTTATATTTCAAATATAAGCGTGCGATTTGTGGGCTTTATGGATGGTGAAGAGTATTTGGAAAAGGCAGGGGCTTATAACATTAAGAAATTCTTATTTTTTTTTTGGAACCTTATATGCTGTATGCATGTAAAATATTTACATTGAAATCAGGCACAGGTATAAGGTCCCACATTCGATTTTCTGTGTTTTTTGTTAAAGATTACGGGCCTCAATATTAAAACATCAAATTGTACAACCTTCAGATTGTATATGAAGTCCCTCGGCCCCCAAGTTGTCTCCAATATATTTGAAAATATATTGATCTTATTCTGGCCAACAGAATGTGTCTAGAAGTATGGCGGGCGCATCCGTTCATTCTCTAAGAACACATGCTAGTGTGTGGCACCGTTTTCTTTAGATTGGTGATATTTGATAAACAGCTCTCAATATTACAACAATAGTCTGATCACGAGATTTGATCAATCTAGCTCAACATCCTGAAATTAGAGTTTTGTAATAACTGAAGCATGTTGTCTATAAACGTCAAAAATAACATATACAAGGCCTACTTTCTTGCCTGGATGATTTATTTACACTGAAGTTGACGGTTAATAGATTTGTATTTAATGATACCAACGTTTTAAATAGAAAAAATAGTGTTTTTAACGAGAGTATATCTATTGTATGTTGCATCGAAGGTGTTCACTTTAATCGAAAGCAAATTCATTTATAAAGACCAAAGATTGGATTAATGTACCGGGTTGAGAAATGTAACCCATCAGCTTCATCTTTATAACATTGAAACATGACAATTGAATTTGTAACACACCGTCAACAACCAGTTTAGACCAAAAAGCCTGATTTTTAGCGAATATCTCAATTAATACATGAAAAGCCAGAAACATGGGAAAGCCATGTAGAAAATACAATGCCAGGTATTCGCTTCCATTTACTGCGCCATATTAACACAAAGTGGTGACCAAAATGTTCTAGATACTCGAAACAAACCCATCTTGTAGCGTATTTCTCCAATAAATCATCGGCTTTAAAACTTCAGCAAACGTAGGCCTAATCAACAGTATTCAGTTCATATATAGTTTACATGTAGAGCCCACTTTCTTACAGTGTTTGAAACTCGCATCACTGCATGCCAAAACGCCGGGTAAGCATATGTGATAAATTACGTTTGTGGAAGTCTTCAGGTCCATACTTTTGGGTATAGAAAAAATGACCAACGAGTTTATGAAAGAGACCTTTACACCCATAACAAACATTTTCTTAAATAAATGTTATCTTCTTACGAGTATGTTGTTTATCATGATACCTCCGAGAAAACAATGCCAGTTGACCGATAGTG
Source organism: Lepidochitona cinerea (assembly GCA_963971465.1). Taxonomy (NCBI): domain Eukaryota; kingdom Metazoa; phylum Mollusca; class Polyplacophora; order Chitonida; family Tonicellidae; genus Lepidochitona; species Lepidochitona cinerea. The sequence goes on along the minus strand of OZ020551.1, from coordinate 82,173,466 downwards.
CCTGTATGCTGACGATGTGTGCCTGTTTAGATACCCTGCTTGGTTTTTGTGTTTTCTATGAAGAAAAAAGGCCACGTTTTGCCCATCCAATATAATTTTTAAATTACAGTGTACGACAGAACTGTCATATTTTGGCAAGTCAGTTTGAGAAATGTGCATGGCACATATGGTAGAAACTAATTAACATCAACTATCTTATCGTAGCACATTAATGAGTAACGTTTCTTGACCGCGCACAGCTGGTGTTTGTTAAACCATAATTATATATCCATTTCTATATATCCATTTCATACGGCCATGTTTGTTTCTCCGGACACGTCAAGCTGACTTTATGCGGTATTTTATTTCTCTCACGACCGTATAATATTCCCCTTCAGACACGACATCGCATTCTAGCCATTGTTTGTTTTTGCTTTTCCAAGTTAGGCACCAGATCCTTCAGTGGCACTGACATTGATCCTGCTTCTAGTATATACAAACGTCGGTCTTAGCTATTGTATCCTATATTTGTTTCACTGTATCTTTCTTTTCAGGAAACATTACATGATACGAATCATCTAACATGTCATAGGAAGGAATTACCAAATGTAAAACCTACAATCACCCAAGTAGAAATCCTCTATGTATGTCAAACTCACATCTGTTTTGGTTTATTACAACAGCTACATGTATGATTGGTACAAAGGTCTAAATGACATACCCCACATACCCCACGTAATTAGAAACTTGTCTCCATGGTTAATTTATTTAAGAAGATTTTCCCTGTACCTGCGTGTTTTTCATACGTATGTCTCAAATGCTATCTTGGTCCTTATGCATCATGTATATAGATCTTTAATACTATCTCCAATGTCATGTAGGTCTTTAATACTATCTCCTAGGTAGGTCTTTAATACTATCTCCTAGGTAGGTCTTTAATACTATCCCTAATGTGATGTAGGTCTTTAATACTATCTCCTACGTACGTCTTTAATATTATCTCCTTCGTAGGTCTTTAATACTATCTCCACTGTTATGTAGATCTTTAATACTGTCTCCTTTGTAGGTCTTTAATACTATCTCCAATGTTATGTAGGTCTTTAATACTATCTCCAATGCTATGTAGGTCTTTAATACTATCTCCTAGGGAGGTCTTTAATACTATCCCCAATGTTTATAGGTCTTTAATACTATCTCCTACATGTACGTAGGCCTTAAATACTATCTGTATTGTTATGTAGGTCTTTAATACTATCTCCAATGTTATGTAGGTCTTTAATACTATCTCCAATGTTATGTAGGTCTTTAATACTATCTCCAATGTTAAGTAGGTATTTAATACTATCTCCAATGTTAAGTAGATCTTTAATACTATCTCCAATGTTATGTAGGTCTTTAATACTATCTCCAATGTTATGTAGGTCTTTAATACTATCTCCACTGTTATGTAGATCTTTAATACTACCTCCAATGTTGTGTAGGTCTTTAATACTGTCTCCTTTGTAGGTCTTTAATAATATCTCCAATGTTATGTAGGTCTTTAATACTATCTCCTAGGGAGGTCTTTAATACTATCCCCAATGTGTATAGGTCTTTAATACTATCTCCTACGTAGGCCTTTAATACTATCTCATACGTAGGTCTTTAATACTATCTGTATTGTTATGTAGGTCTTTAATACTATCTCCAATGTTGTGTAGGTCTTTAATACTATCTCCAATGTTGTGTAGGTCTTTAATACTATATCTCCAATGTTAAGTAGGTATTTAATACTATATCTCCAATGTTATGTAGGTCTTTAATACTATCTCCAATGTTATGTAGGTTTTTAATACTATCTCCAATGTTAAGTAGGTATTTAATACTATATCTCCAATGTTATGTAGGTCTTTAATACTATCTCCAATGTTATGTAGGTCTTTAATACTATCTCCAATGTTAAGTAGGTATTTAATACTATATCTCCAATGTTGTGTAGGTCTTTAATACTATCTCCAATGTTATGTAGGTCTTTAATACTATCTCCAATGTTGTGTAGGTCTTTAATACTATCTCCAATGTTGTGTAGGTCTTTAATACTATCTCCAATGTTGTGTAGGTCTTTAATACTATCTCCAATGTTAAGTAGGTATTTAATACTATATCTCCAATGTTGTGTAGGTCTTTAATACTATATCTCCAATGTTATGTAGGTCTTTAATACTACCTCCAATGGTGTGTAGGTCTTTAATACTGTCTCGTTTGTAGGTCTTTAATAATATCTCCAATGTTATGTAGGTCTTTAATACTATCTCCTAGGGAGGTCTTTAATACTCTCCCCAATGTTTATAGGTCTTTAATACTATCTCCAATGTTATGTAGGTCTTTAATACTATCTCCAATGTTATATAGGTCTTTAATACTATCTCCAATGTTAAGTAGGTATTTAATACTATATCTCCAATGTTATGTAGGTCTTTAATACTATCTGTATTGTTATGTAGGTCTTTAATACTATCTCCAATGTTATGTAGGTCTTTAATACTATCTCCAATGTTAAGTAGGTATTTAATACTATCTCCAATGTTATGTAGGTCTTTAATACTATCTCCAATGTTATGTAGGTCTTTAATACTATCTCCAATGTTATGTAGGTCTTTAATACTATCTCCAATGTTAAGTAGGTATTTAATACTATATCTCCAATGTTATGTAGGTCTTTAATACTATCTCCAATGTTATGTAGGTCTTTAATACTATCTCCAATGTTATGTAGGTCTTTAATACTACCTCCAATGTTGTGTAGGTCTTTAATACTGTCTCCTTTGTAGGTCTTTAATAATATCTCCAATGTTATGTAGGTCTTTAATACTATCTCCTAGGGAGGTCTTTAATACTATCCCCAATGTGTATAGGTCTTTAATACTATCTCCTACGTAGGTCTTTAATACTATCTGTATTGTTATGTAGGTCTTTAATACTATCTCCAATGTTGTGTAGGTCTTTAATACTATCTCCAATGTTGTGTAGGTCTTTAATACTATCTCCAATGTTAAGTAGGTATTTAATACTATATCTCCAATGTTGTGTAGGTCTTTAATACTATCTCCAATGTTGTGTAGGTCTTTAATACTATCTCCAATGTTAAGTAGGTATTTAATACTATATCTCCAATGTTATGTAGGTCTTTAATACTACCTCCAATGGTGTGTAGGTCTTTAATACTGTCTCCTTTGTAGGTCTTTAATAATATCTCCAATGTTATGTAGGTCTTTAATACTATCTCCTAGGGAGGTCTTTAATACTCTCCCCAATGTTTATAGGTCTTTAATACTATCTCCTACGTAGGCCTTTAATACTATCTCCTACGTAGGCCTTTAATACTATCTGTATTGTTATGTAGGTCTTTAATACTATCTCCTACGTAGGTCTTTAATACTATCTCCTACGTAGGTCTTTAATAATATCTCCAATGTTATGTAGGTCTTTAATACTATCTCCTAGGGAGGTCTTTAATACTCTCCCCAATGTTTATAGGTCTTTAATACTATCTCCTACGTAGGCCTTTAATACTATCTCCTACGTAGGTCTTTAATACTATCTGTATTGTTATGTAGGTCTTTAATACTATCTCCAATGTTAAGTAGGTATTTAATACTATCTCCAATACTATGTAGGTCTTTAACACTATCTCCTACGTAGGCCTTTAATACTATCTCCTACGTACATTGTAAGTCTTTAATACTATCTCCTACGTACGTCTTTAATACTATCTCCAATGTTGTGTAGGTCTTTAATACTATCCCCAATGTTATGTTGGTCTTTAATACTATCTCCAATGTTATGTAGGTCTTTAATACTATCTCCAATGTTGTGTAGGTCTTTAATACTATCCCCAATGTTATGTAGGTCTTTAATACTATCTCCTACGTGGGTCTTTTATTCTATCTCCTACTTAGGTCTTTAATACTATGATATATGTAGATTTTTAATTCTATCCTTTACATAGGATTTTAATATCATATCCTACGCAGGTCTTTATTTCTAAATTTGTAGGCTTTTAATTACATCTTTTACAGAGATCTTTAATGCTGCATTCAAGTAGGTGCCTCTTAATGTATACGGATCCGATTTGTTTGTATATGGAACAGAGTTTTGATTCGTTTTGGACAACCACTCAATTTATATGCTGTTTGGTTTCTTTTAACGCGCATGAGTTTCGTGTCCAAACGCCATTTGTCTCTGGATAATGGGGATCTTTGAAAACGAAAGTGCCGTTTTACAATATATAGTAGATACGGTGCTTGGAAAATGCAGTCTAGCTAGCTGATGGCCTTCGCAATTAAAATATTGTTATTTTTTTTAGACATGAATCTTTGGAGAATATGTAAATAAAAGCCATCAGTGAATTATACGTGACAAAACCCTTAACGTGGAATAACCAAAAATCGATTAACTTCTATGCCGGATAACACCCATTTCGGGTGTTTGTGTTTTTAATTTACCGGAATAATTTATCGGAAGGCTATTTGTGTGTCTTAAACCAAATCCTCTCGATATTTCTCATTTCCAGTCCTTATCGTCTAGGGAAAGTTGGAAAACATCGCCATGTTTGTATGGTGCTTGATAGCATGCACAGATTCATCATCGTTTGCAAAATGATGCCAAACTATAGTTCTCAGAAACTAGACAGCCTTTGAGAGAACTTCTATCTGACTACAATCTGGTCAAATAACATGGGTTTTGGTTTATTACAACAGCTATGATTGGGTATAAGGGTAAAAATGGCATACCCCTCCTTGTGTGCCGATAGTGAGTTTAAGCAAAGGCTCAACTTTAAAAGTCCAGAAGAAATTTAACATCTAAGCCAAAAATATTGCGTTTACCTGCATACAATATTGCAATATATTTATTCCCATGCTTACTGCAACTCGATGTCATAGATATACCTGTTCATAAATACATGTTTATTCATAACTTCTTTTATAAAAATAAATAATTAAAAACTTTCTTAAACTCAGAGGGATGCTATCTCTAAAATGAAATATACTGTATTTTATCTACGGTGTTTAGCTAAAAGACAGTGAAAGTCATACACGGTGGCCAATTAATCTTTTGATGATTTTTTTCCAGTCTGTAATAACCTACGAACCTGAAGACTTCAGTTATGTTCACACGACTTCCCTGACCTTAAAGTGGCATGAGCTGCCCAAATTAACACTTTTTTCATAATTTCTAATCGTCACGACATAAGGAGACTTTAAACGCTTTAAACTACAAACTAAATGATTGGAGTTGGAATGAAGAAAATCCATACAGTATGTGGCCTCTACGAACCGAAGACGTACTAGAAAAGTACACCGAATTTAAATAACCGGGACGACCATTCATTTATTCTAAGCCAAAGTAGGTTCAAAACAATACTTTATCGTACGTTTTCGAGACTAGAAGCTTGTGGATTATACGTCTTGAGAAAAATAGCCAATAATTTTAACATTCTGTTTTAACGTCAAAATATCAACATTTTGGCAGCTCATGCCACTTTAACTGATGGAGGATTCACCCCGACAACATTACGTCAGACATGAATTTCACATGATTCTGACACGTGTCTTAAGGCATTGTGAAACTTCGGGAATTTACGTACGTGCATGAAATACCCCCTAATAGACTGCGGTCATTTTGAATGTGGCGACCAAATATGTAGCCGTGAAACGTACAATTTCCATATCCTCTTGAGAGCCCTACAAACGAGTCAATGTGATAATGTAAGGTACCAAAACACTCGCTTTGTTAAAAGCACACTTGCCGCGAAAATCCAGAATACTGTTTACAAAAAAAAAACAATGGGCGGTTTTCTGTATTTTTCAAAGACAGAAGGCTTTTCTATTTTTACCAACAATTGAAAGTTTTGGAATCATTTAGTATTTTTAATTTGAAATTGAAAATTAGATTTATCAAGTACCCGCAATGTAAACAAACCCCGAACCTGAACATGCGCACTAGCGCCCTAATGTTTTGAGTCGTGTGACTGATCTAACGGTACAGTATAATTTTACGTACTTTATCTGAGAAATACAGACTGGTGATCGGGTAAGAGGGACTGGAAAAGCCTGCCGATGATGTTTTGAGTGCAAACCACTGATAAAAAGTCCTGAAATGAGGGTAATCAAACACGTAAGTTAACCGACACTGATTGTTGATGTTGTAATCAGGCTTCAATTCTTCGTTGTTTTTCAGCTCCATTTCTATATTCTAAATCTAACTGGGCATGTTTTATGTGTCCTATGTTTAATTTTAGTGGTTTTAGTTGTATTAAACTCATGAAAATTGGTTTTCTTAACAAATGTTCAACAGGCTACGACAGCAAGTGGGGCTTTAGCTTTCATCCTCGACCAGTTATATGATTGAAGCATTGCAGGATTCCTGATACGTACCGAAACTGCGTCTGTCTTCTTTGCGTTATAAAATCGATCCCTTGACCTTGTTTGAGTGAGTGAGTGAGTGATTGGGGTTTTACGTCCTGCTCAACAGTATTTCGGTTATATGAAGACGTTGTCTCCTTGTGACAGGGCGGATTTCCACCGCTCTTTTAGGTGCTGTCTCACCGAGACGACTTGCCGAAGACAACCAGCAAGCCCCCTCACCCAGTCACAGTATACTGACACCGGACCAACCAGTCGCTGCTCTAACTCCTATTGCTGAGCGCCAAGCGAAGCAGTAACAGCTACCACTGTTAAAGTCTTTGGTCTGACTCGACCCGGGCTTGAACCCGGATCTCCCAGGCCTGAGACCTTGTTTGAGACCTGGATCAGACACGTTTCCCAGCTTGTTTTTTCCCTTATGACTGTATTTAGAAGGGTGAGATTCGTTAATTACCTCATTCTTGATATTATATATACACAGAATAAAAATGATTTGACACTAGCCTACTCGCAAAAAAAGTTGCAAATAAACGTAGGTGAAATTACATCACCTAAATCCCGACAAGCGTGTGCGTTAATTTTGCACCTTTGACATAACCAAAGCGTTGGCGTGGCGTTGCCAGGTTTACTGGGGGAGGAAACCGGGCTCATTGCCCCGAGGGAGCCCCCGACATTCGGCGAGTATATCTGGCAACTCTTCCACATACGGCGACCGAGTGAAAAATCCACTCAGAAATTTTTCAACTTTTATTTGGTCTGAGCGTGATTTGAACCCGCGCCGCATCGATGGAAGGTCTATGTGGGACTGAGAGACGATCACTTTAACCCACTGGTCCACCGAGGCCCCAACAGTGATACATCCATCGAAGTAACGACAAACTGTTTAATTAACTGCCTCCTAAGGTGTCCTGATTTCTAATTGACTTTTGGTCTGAGTTGAAAAAGTTACATTATGACAATTCCAGTCAAAGTGATTTCGATCTCAGTTGAAATAATATTAACAAGTCAAAATATTTTAATTTGGGTCAAAATAATATCAATTTCAGTCAAAAAAATATTTTAAGTTCAAAACAATATCAAATTAGTCTAAAATAGTCAATTCTATATCCTTCAAGTTGCCAGTGACAAATCTTTCCCCTAACCCCTTTTCACGTGATCTTTTTTTTAATTCAATTCAATTTAAATGTTACCGTTTTCATTTAGATTTGTCGCTCAATCCGACACAAAACACAAAGCAAAAAAATAAAAACATTAAAACTTATTTGGTGCACAAGACATGCATCACAGGGAATTGGATAAGAAACATTATGTACTTTTAATAGTATGGTCCCTTTTGGCAAATTAATAGAGGGCAGTTTTTAGGAATGTCTATAGATCTCGGACACGACTATACTATACAAGATCATCAAGGGAATAAATGGTGCCGACATAAGGAATTGAATTAGTAGCCCCTGCACATCCAATGATTTAGTCTCTTTGATAACCTTGAACTGCTCATGCTGCTAAAACCATAGATATAAAATATAAATGTTTTAAAAAGAAATATCTTTAGATTTTGGGATGAATAGGCCTATGAGACCAGATATAGATCGAGACTATGGGAATAGCAAAATACTACCTGGCAGATAATAATGCTAACCTTCATTTCAATAATATGTCTTGGAGACTTTTGTTTTTCTTAAAGTGGCGAGATCTGCCAAAATTCTTACCCTTTTTTTACGAATACCAATCATTAAAGAAAGGGTTCCTTCAAAAAACTAAAGGACTGGGTTTGAAAAAAATGTGCGTATAGCCTGTAACTCGTACGAACTGAAGATGTGTGCTAATAACGGATGAAATTCAAATAGCCGGTATGCATGTTTACAATAAACTACCTTTACGTACATCGGCACGACTGACATCATCCCAAAAGTCTTATTTTGTTCTTCTTGATAAATTAACTAAACCAAATATTGGCTGAAACAGACGATCGTTGATAGCTAACTTGCAGATATACGTTAAGCAACACAAAGCCCATAAATGTTCTCATACATCATTTTCATAATGAATGACGGCATGGCTTTGCCAATATTTTTATTCCAACGTCAATTTCTTATTATATTTCAAATTTGTAAAGTCCTTACATAAAACTGTCTGCAGTAAACCTCGTTTGAAAAAAACTGAGGGGACCTCGGGCGCTCCGTGAACGGAGTGATAGTCCTTCCATCGATAGTCACGGGTTCGAATCACACTCCGCCCAAATCAAATTGAAACATTTCTTTCTGTTTTTTTTTCTTCTCCACTATAAACTGGTAACGCCGCCATGTACGCAGAATAATCTCGAGTGCGGTGTAAAACATATATTATTCAAATTATTTAGGGCGGTTATGCGCATGCAGCTGGTTCGTGTTTGTTGAGTGCAAGTATCTTTAAAAAAAAATTTTCAATGAAAATCTTTTTGTACAAAATACAGAAAACCAGTTCTCCTTCTTTTTCTTTTGATATAAACTTTTTTTGCATTTTAGTGCACCATACCTTAAAGGATATGAGCTCCTGACCAAATCATCATTTCTTTCTACATAACATTTGTTTATTTCTCAGCAATACAATATCAAGCAGAAGAGCAATATTCTTTTCTAAAACCCCTATTTAAGTTGACATTGCGTTTGATCAAGAATGGGGCAAACCGAATTATAATGGTAAATTACAACTTTTGACCATTCAGAAATGTTATTCTTTTCTTTACGTGACTATGAAAGGTGTGCTAAATAAATCCGATATAATCTAGAAGACCGAGGCAGTTTCCGTTAACACAAGTGATTTATTTTAGACAGACTGAAGATATACCAGTAGACTGTCTTTTATAGAACTCAGTTCATCAGATCATCATGTATGCCATTCTCACAGTACTTATACGCTTTATCCTTTACCCATATATAGTCCTATGATATATAAGTAAGGAGGAACTCCCTGCTGATGATATATCTCTACTCAATAGAGGACTTTCATTTCTGCTTTGCCCAAAATCATTATCTGATAGGAACCTTTTTGTTATTAAATTTGTCCATGTTATGGTCTGGGGGATATCTACCGATATTCTTTTACGGCTTAAAGCGAGTACACGCCTCCTTCTCACATGTGTGATCCAAATATAAACGTAAGTCGTGATTCTGTATCAAGGAAATTTGATAGTTTGGCTAATCCTAGAAACCGATATAACCTTACTTATTCAGAACATCTTGCCTTAAGCTGGAACTAATATTAGTCCCAGGCCAAAAACTTGATCAGAAAATTAGGCCTCTTTGTTTGCTCTTTGGAATCTTACGTTAATTCTAAGTAACTTGTCTCGATGGTTATTTTAGACAAGAAGATTTTCCCTGTGCCCGTGTGTTTTAGTGTTCATAAATATATAAATTAATAAAGACTTTATCTCTGAAATTGACTTAACAATGACTTAACAGCTTTACCTACGAAGGCCTGTAATATTAGTTTCATGCTTGGAAATCTGTTATTTTCAGTTTCATCGCAGAAGTTTAACACCAGCCATTACATCTCTTAAATGCAAATTATATACCTTTAACAATTTGCATGGAAATTCGATTGAAACTGCAAAACCGCAAGTAAGACTTTTCCACTGCGAAGTTGGTCCTATATGTTTTCTCTTCAACTTGCAGGAAATTCGATTGAAACTGTAAAACCGCAAGTAATACTTTTGCACTGCGAAGTTGGTCCTACATGTTTTCTCTTCAACTTGCAGGAAATTCGAATGAAACTGTAAAACCGCAAGTAAGACTTTTCCACTGCGAAGTTGGTTCTATATGTTTTCTCTTCACCCTGCAGGAAATTCGATTGAAACTGTAAAACCGCAAGTAAGACTTTTCCACTGCGAAGTTGGTTCTATATGTTTTCTCTTCACCTTGCAGGAAATTCGATTGAAACTGTAAAACCGCAAGTAAGACTTTTCCACTGCGAAGTTGGTTCTATATGTTTTCTCTTCACCTTGCAGGAAATTCGATTGAAACTGTAAAACAGCAAGTAAGACTTTTCCACTGCGAAGTTGGTTCTATATGTTTTCTCTTCACCTTTCGAGGCATGACCACGGTAAACTTTTGTTACGTTTAGCACGGGAATTCAGAGACGTGTAAATGCAATTGTCACCTTCCAATATAACCACATGCTTGTGTTTTGAAAGGTGACAGAAACTTTACGAATGAGTGAGTTCATCATCAGTTACGTGACGTTAATAACGATCAAACTTTCATCGAAGTAATAATGCTATAAACATTTTAATTTATCTTACGTGATGAAGTCAGTGTTTCGAAAGCAAGCTGTAATCATCAGCAGGATATTACTGAATTAGTAAATTAACCGACACTGATTCACCCGGAAAAATTTACTAATTCAGTAATATCCTTGCTTTCGAAACACTGACTTCATCAAGTGTGAAAACTTAAATATATTTATGAACACTAAAACACAGGAAAAATCTTCTTGTCTAAAATAACCATGGAGACAAGTTTCTAAATGTGTTAAAAAGAGGTATATGATTTAGACCTTTATATCCCATCATAAATTATTGTAATAAACTAAACCTATGATGTTTATTAGGTTGACGACTGACAGCAGCTTGGCCTTAGTGAGTAGGATTTTCTGGAACACTTCGTAACGCATTGACAATGCTTACGCATCTTAAGCTATGGCAAGAATATCGGCAGACTGAGATTGAACCCCATAAGTTCATGGGAAAAGAAAGTGACAATTCAGTTTTCTTTTCTAAACGTTTGTGCTTGGTATCTGTAGCTGAAGTGAGAAAAAAAACAAGCGAACCGTTCCCAGCCGTGTAGCTCAGTTGGTAGAGCGGTTGGAAGTAGTCAGTTCGATTCTCATCCTGCCCCGAGTCAATCAGAGTCGGTTAATTTACTAATTCAGTAATGTTAATTTATCCACTCCAGATAATGCTATACTAAATATAGTCAATGGCAGGTTGCATGGCGACAAGGGGGTGGGTAAATTTACATATATAAGTAAAAATGGTAAAAGTGTGATCGATTATTTACTAACCCAAAAAACAAACTTTGACAACATTAGTGATTTTACGATAGGGAATTTTACTGAATTTTCAGACCATAGGCCACTGTTATTTAGTTTGAAATTATATAAACGCACTGTGGATAATAAGTCGGCATCAAGCTATAAAAGAATAAAGTGGCAGAAAGATAAATTAGATAGCATTAGGGCAAAATTGTGTGGAAAAAGTCTCCAACTAAACAATGCTCTGTCTCAAATGAAGGAGGAGAAAGTAAATGTTTCTGATTCTATAGCAAATATAACGGCCATTTTTTCAAAATGTCATAGCGAAGGAATGTACTAAAACTTATACACCGAGAAAAGAAACGCAGAAATATAGAACATCGCCATGGTTTAATGAGGCATGTCGGGCAGCTAAAACGAAATATAACAACATAAAGAACAACTACAACAAAACGAGTAACAATAACCTGGTACATAATCTACTAAAAGCCAAAAAGGGGTACAACAGAGTAAAGAGAAATGCAAAACACAAGTATTCTTTAAATGAGCAAGAGATACTACGGAAGCTAGCCCAAGACAACCCTAAAATGTTTTGGAACCGAATTAAATCGGCTAAAACTAAAAACAAACAAGAGGCGAGAATATCTTTGGAAGATCTTGAAACTTTTTTCAAAGAATCCTCTTGTAATCCTAATAAGTCTGATGAAACCAGATTTAGTCTAAGCAATGCCGAGATCAGTGAATTAAGTATAGACGAATTGGATAAGGAGTTCGACATTAGTGAAGTTTTGGTAGCCATATCTCAATTAAAGAGAAGTAAGTCGCCAGGTACTGACGACATCCCAGCTGAGCTATTTATAGACTGTCGGGATGTCGTCGCCCCTTATGTATTAGAAGTGTGTAATTTTGTGTATATGAAACAGGAGTACCCTGATATCTGGACAAATGGAATAATTATTCCTATCCCTAAGAAAGGTGATTTATCGGATGCAAATAATTATCGTGGTATAACTCTCATTAACGTATTTGCTAAAATATTTTCTCTTCTCCTCCGAAATAGACTAAATAGATTTGCGGAAAACAATGAATTATTTTGTGACAAACAATATGGATTTCGTGAGAATTGATCAACTATTGATTGCATATTTATCCTACAAATAATTATTGAGAAATACCTTTCAGAGAAAAAAAATTGTTTGTCTCTTTTGTTGATTTCCGATAGGGTTGACAGGGATGCCTTATGGTTAAAGATGTTAAATGGAAGTTTTAGTTCGAAAATTATAGGAATGTTAAGATCAATCTACGCTAATGTTAAATCATCTGTACGTCTCAATGGCAAATTATCTGGCTTCTTTAATAGTGAACTTGGAATTAAACAAGGTGAACCACTTTCACCCATTCTCTTTCTTATGTTCATAAACGATGTTGAAAGCCAGATAACACCAAACGAGAGTACAGATGAGTTTCTAAATGAATTATGCATGTTTATGCTACTATTTGCAGATGATACTGTTCTATTTAGTAACACTTCAAATGGCCTCCAAAAGCGTTTGAATGATTTATGTGTTTACTGTAAGAAATGGGACATTGAAGTGAATATAAGTAAAACAAAGGTGTGTATTTTTCAGAAACGTTGGGCGCAACAAAATGTTAATTTTTATTATGATAATGAAGAATTAGAAATAGTCAGGAATTTTAGTTATCTTGGGGTGACAATAAATCACGATGGCTGTTTAAAAAGTACCCCAAGAAATTTAACAAACCAGGCCAACAGAGCATTGTATAACCTGTATAATTTATTCAATAGGTTAAGCTTTACTACTTCTGCTAAATTTGATTTATTCGACAAGTTAATCGCACCTATTTTGCTGTACGGGGCTGAAGTTTGGGGGTCCGATAACATTCCAGAAGTAGAAAAATTGCATTTAAGATTTTGTAAAAAAGTGTTAAATGTCCGAAAACAAACCCCAACCTTAGCCGTGTTAGGCGAAACAGGTAGATTACCCTTTTCTATTTTAAGCAATATTAAATTGCTGAAATATTGGTTCAGATTGGTAATAAATAAGAACTCCCCTCAGGTCAAAATACAAAGCATATATGGGTGGAACGGGTGAGAACATTGTTGAATAGTCTGGGTTTTTATATCTGGCTATCTGAGAATGCTGACAATTTGCGGTTCGAAACTGTGAAGCAGAGGCTAATTGACCAATACAAACAGGTTTGGTTCAGTAAAATGATAGATAGCACAAAATTAGATAGTTATAGACAATTCAAAAAGGAATTTGCTTTTGAAAGCTATCTATTAAACTGTAAAAATTCTAAAATCCGTTCTTCTATAACAGCCTTGCGCTGTTCTTCCCATATGCTTGCAATTGAACAGGGAAGGTTCACAAACACCGTACGAGCCAATAGATTATGTTCATTATGCCATCTGGGAAGAGTTGAAGATGAATTTCATTTTCTACTGAGTTGTCCATTCTATAGTGATTTAAGACGACTGTATCTGCCTCGCTACTATCATTCTTGGCCAACCGTAAATAAATTTTCCTCATTAATGGGATCCTCCAATAGAAAAATACAAAATAGTTTAGGAAAATATATTTATTTTTCTATGGAAAGAAGAAAGGAAATTATGAATGTAACTAATTAATTCAATAATTCAATTGTCTTTAATCTGTAATATTACATTATATAGCTGTAACTCTCCATATATACGAGTTGTTGTATATTATATTATGTACATGTGGCCACTTCCAATTGTGGAAAAGGCCAGAGCCCAATAGGGCTAAAGCCTAATAAACAAACTTGAAACTTGAAACTAAAGAATCGCAACATCCCTCCCTAGCTTTTCAAACGGATTCACTAGCTGCGAAGGACCCTCCCCCCCCCCCCCCAAAAAAAAAACCTCAAAATACAGGCAGGAGAGAAAAAAGCAAAGTGTATTTATCAGCGAACTCGCCTCTCAAAAGGATGAATATTCAAGTATAATGTAAATGTCTTCATTTGATTGGTTTGCTTTGACTTAGGATCCTACATATATCTTCTATTATATTTTGAACACTATAGCACACGGGCACAGGGACAATCTTCTTGTCTAAAATAACCACGGGGACAAGTTTCTTATTCTGTTAAAAACGGGCATATCATTTAGACGTTTATACTCAATCATAAGTTGTTATAATAAACCACAACCCATGATATTTCATTAGGTTGACGACAAGCAGGAGTTTGGCCTTAGTCAGTTGAATTTTCTGGAAAAGATAATTTGGCAACAAATCATCAGTATTTTTGGTAAAGCTAACATGCCGATTTGCTATAGGTTTTACATAGTAATCAATTAGCTGCGATATTCTTTAACGTTCACTACCAAAATCCGAGATAATAGGACGCCCTGGGGGCATTGGAGGCTTGGGTCATTTTTTCAATGGGTTTGTGTATTTTCGAAATATAGAGTACCCTGTTTTTAGAATTACGGTCAGAGAGCAATACTGCGTTTTATTAATATAGCCTTTTTCTCTAAGGGAACGAAGAATTCTATTGCAATTTCTTACATTTTCAGGCCTTATTTCCTAATCAAGCCTTTGGTAATAAAGGGTTGTTTAGCTGCCGTTCTACCTCCTCAAACACAATCCTGTCTAGACATAAACGTAATAAAACAGTTAAACAGTAGTTAGGCCATTGGGAAGCCGGATCTTGTGGAAATAAAAGTTAGCACTTAATGAGGCAGAATATAAGCAGTATATATTCCTCCGACTAGGCATGAATGAAGTATAACTAAACACTATAACAGGTAATAACTAAATCAACGTGTGGCCACCACAGCAAGAACTTTGGTGAGTATCTTTCAATTTTGCTTTCAGCTGAACTGGGATACAAACCCGTGATCCATCGATGGAAGAATTGTATCTGACTGAGAGACAACCACTCTACCGACTTAGCCAACGAGGCCAAAAGATCGCTAAAAACGTCGGATTGACCAATCTACCCTTTCCATGGAGGGCTTCTGAAAGGCCTCCTTTTACTTTAGTGACCCTTCAGGGTTCACATACCCCACCTTGTGAGATTTTGATTTGAAGAAAAAAACTTTTCAACGTCCAAAATGACTCTCAAAATACCGAACATCTTGCATTAGTTTCTGGGACCAAGGCTGCCCTGGGCTCTCACTTTAGCGAACCTTTCCCTACATCGCAATTAACTCCAAGTCACACTAATGAGTGAAAATCCTTCGCACCGAGCCCCGAATTCAACATGGAAACCGCTAAGAATGCATCTCCAGCAATCTAAAAAATCCAAAGCCTGTGGGGCTCCTGGGCCCTGGCCATTAGTCAAACCCCCTCCTCCCTCTTAAATAATCTGTGCGATGCACATGCATGCTGGGGATTTACATATGACAAATACCCTCGGCCGCTTGCATGCCATCTCTTGAATGTAGGACCTAAAAGGTAGCCGCGAAACGAACGCTTTTTATATTATCTTAGAACCTTACACAAATATCCCAGTGATAATGTAAACAACCAAAACACTTCATTTGTTGTAGAAATGCCAAAAAAAAAAAGTGTGTTGGTTTCCACAGGAAACAAAAATCAAAAACATAAAACATATAATATTACTAATGTCAGTAATGAGGAACTCACTGCTGATGATATATCTCTACTCAATAGAGGACTTTCATTTCTGATTTGCCCTAAATCAGTATCTGATAGGAACCTTTCTATTAGTAAGATTCTGCAGAATAATATCTACTGATATTCTTTTACGGCTTAAAGCGAGTACACGCCCCCTTATCACATGTATGATCCAAATATAACCGTAAGTTGCGACTCTGTATCAAGGAAATTTGATGGTTTGGCTAGTCCTAGAAACCCACATAACCTTAATTATTCAGAACGTCTTGCTTAAGTAAGCTAAGGGGAAATCAAAACATATATCGTTATAAAACCTGCTGATAAATGTTCGGCAATAGTTATTACATGTATGTCTAGTAAGGATTATATTGAGGAGGTAGAACGGTAGCTAAACAACCCTTTATTACCAAAAACTGGATAAGGAAATTGGGCCAGAAATTGCAATAGAACTATTCGTTCTCTTGAAGAAAAGGGCTATTATAAAAAGCAGTACTGCTCTTTGGAATCTGACGTTAATTCTAAAAACAGTGTCCTCTATATTTCGAAAATACACAAATGACCAAAGCCTTTATTTTAATGCTCCGGGGCGTCATGTTATCTCGGATTTTGGTCGTGAACGTTAAAGAATATAAGAGCTAATTGGTTACTATCTAACACCTATAGCAAATCGGCATGTTAGCTTTATCAAAAATACTGATGATTTGTTGCCAAATTATGTTGTTTTTTGTTGATTTCCACAACATTTTATTGACTAAGGCCAAACTCTTGTCTTTCGTTAACCTATAATGAATATCATGGGTTCTTGTTTTTTATAACAACTTATGATTGGGTATAAATATCTAAATGATATGCCCCTTTTTATCACAAAGAAACTTGTCTCTGTGGCTATTTTAGACAAGAAGATTTAGACAAGAAGGCGATAATAACGATAGACAAACGCTCTAATAACTCTGAAACGTATTCTTTTGGGAGACGTGACAGGCTGCATTTGGTGTCAACTCGACTTGTGGTGGTCGTTGTAGAATTTTCAGAAAAGTATATTCTTACCGCTGACATTGCAGGTTATAACCATAAGATGCGATAAGCTCGATAGGGAAGTATTTTTTTCTTGTTTCAATTCTAACAAGACGCTTTAATTGCGGATGCTCAGAATAAACATACTAATCAACCTAATTATCAAATTATTTTCAGTATAATATGTGTCGCCGTAACAGCCAAGTCACATATTGAAATAAAGAAGAGGATATGTATATGTGACCAGTTAAGACTTGAAGGGTTTTCTTTTTCTCCTTAAATTGTTATTGAAACTTAACATTGGCAAGTTGGGATTAGAATAGTAATAAAGCTGCCTCTGGTCACGTTGTATTTAAAATGAAGATTAGCCTCCAGATGTATATGTGTATACAAAAATGTTGCAATACATACACTCCTACAAGCAGCGGGTATTTATCCCTCATATCAACACACCCACAGCTTTACTTCCATGCCAGACTTGTCGATACATATTGATTGATTGGTGTTTTACGCCGCGCTCAAGATTATTTCACTTATATGGTGGCGTTGTCAGCTTTATAGCCCGGAGGAAACCCACGACCTTCCGGTGGTAACTGGCAACCATCCCACATACATGTAGGTCGTTGGAGTGAAAACCCAGTCAAAAAAATTTCCAATTTTTTTTTTTTTTTTGGACTGAGTGGGATTCGAACCCGCGACCCATTGGTGGAAGGCTGTTCGGATTGAGCGTCCAGCGCTCACTGGCCAATACAGAGATCAGCTGATATCGCAACGCCTGTCTATTGCACTTCTTAAAGGATGAGACATCTCTAGAAATATATATACGGTTTAACTTGGATAACAACCATGTACTTCGATTATAACATCCCAAGTTAATAACCACCGTTGAGCCTCAAACTAATAAAAGGACAGAACTATGTCCTTGCATGCAGTGGCTTACCTGTGTCGGCATTTCCTCGGCTTCAACAGGCCTCGATATTGCCTCAGCTCAATTTTTAGATCAACAATGACGTATTTTACCGCTCTCTTCGAATCTTTAGGGATAAAAACATTGCGACAAACTTGAAGTGGGAAAATGGTTCGGACCGATTGGTTCGGAATATGTATAGGTCAGTTTGGCAACCGCACGTCATTTCTTAGACAAGCCATTGGTTAATTTGCATCACTGTTATTCACTATACTATATGACTATACTCTAACACATTTCCATTTTATTCACCATTGATTGGATTAAACTAATTAAAAAATGGTAACGGCTTTGTGAATTGCCTATGGAGCTTATTCTCTATTAAAACGACCCACTCAAATTTCAATTATTCACTTACGAGGCAATAAAACATGCAATGGACAACATGAACGCAGGTTTTTACATCTAAACTAGTCTAACGTTTAAATGTTCTTTCCTTTAGAAGAAACGCGGAATTCTTAACTATGATTAACTTATGTCTTTATTGGTCAGCTACAATTCTATAGTAATGAAGCACTTTGCAGCCACGGGGAAACGTTTGGCACGTCATTTATAGACAGTATTTTGTTTGGGACGCCGTCCGTACAGAGCGCTGATTGGTCGTTATACTTATTTTCCGTTCACCAGAATTTGCGTTTTAAGTAGATCAGTTGTAGATTATTTAATTTTATCTATTTATAAATAGAATAATTAAGTCTCTGTCGAAGGTATTGACATCATTAGAATATTTCCAAAAATAGTTCATTCATTCGAAGTTTGGTACTGAATGAAAATTGATATCTTTCTATAAAACTATATACGGTCAATTTTCTTTAGAGGGACTATTTGTATAGAATTGTTTACATTTTTGCTAAAACTTCTGTTAAATAGACAAATAAGATTAGATTGACTTTGGATGATAGGTGGAAGGTCGATTGTTAGCGAAAAATTGACATTAAACGAGCAATTAGTTCGAATTCCGTGGAACATTGTTTACTGTCTGACAGTCAGTTTTGGGTGACTGTAAACTGAGGTCCGACATGGGTGAACCCTACTGTAGTGAGGTGTGAAAACGTTACTAATATTCATCTGATAAACTGTAAAGAGCTTGGCGTTCTTTAGTTTATTTCTTCAGACACAAAGCAATAGCAACACGGGATTCCCTAAATTATAACTCGTTAAATGTACCTTTTTGGCGGAAACTTGACTTGCAGCCTTTTTGTCCGAGATTGATCACTCTGTATTTTTCTAATAATCTGAAGGTCAATGGAGAACCTCAACGAAAGCTATGTCTCCTTGTAACGCTTCTCTAATTTCCAACGAACCTAATTTCTCAGGTGGGTTTCATCAGCAGCCCCATAATTGGAGGTCTCGAGAAGAATTAGAACACAGGGAAAGGGGACAAGTTTTGACCTAAAGGCAAAAAGACATGACATGGGTCAATATATATATGTTGTGCGGCTTAATAGGTCAATCGGCCGAAGCGCACCCTTTCAGATCTCCATCCACATAGCCTGGTCTCAATGCACATCATACCAAATCGTTTTCAATCTTAAAGATAGGCTAATCGTATTAACGTATGACATAAGTTTAATTAAGTAAATTGGAGGGGCACATGGGAAAAATGCACTAGTATTTCTTCCGTGAAATAGTGTACAGATTCCACATATTGAACGATTTCTTGACCTTTGGAAACGAGACTAATTTACGTTAGTCGGAAACATACAGTATGATTGATGAGACAGTGTTTTTAATAAAGGCATCTCAAAATAAACGAGAAAAGAGAGACTTTCCATCTCTTCGTTACAGAAAAAAGCATTAGTACATTTCTCATCGATCATTATAGGAGATGACAGACAGAGAGTTATATGTCAGTACAAATGCACTTAATTAAAAACAAAATTGTACGTCTGACCTATAGGCCTATATCTAGATATTTTTCATAGTATTTTCTTTTTTCATTTTATGTTAATTAATGGTCACTTGGCTGTATCAGCTATAGACGGTGTATAAAACTGATTTTGGTTGCAGTCCATTATATTACATTATCAAAGGCACACTCGCCGCCTTAGCTATTCTGATAGCTTTTGTTAAAGCACATAAAAATTCAGATTACTGTTAACATAAAAAATGTTTTCCAGTGAGAAGAAGTTAGGAACTTTAATTTTTGATCCAAATTTAAACGTTCTGACATCATTTTGCTTCTGATTTGTTAGGTGTCCGCAATCTAATCGAGAGACTAGCCCGGGAATCTGCATATTTATACCCATATAATGTCTGGAATCATCATAATGTCTTTTAAACCAACTTGCAGTTGACCAAGTTTATGGCATATCAGGAGAAATACATACGTCAGTTTGTTTTTTTTTTTTGGGGGGGGGGGGGGGGGGGGGTTGGTGTAAGGCACACACAAAAAAGCCTTCCGATACGCTTGGGACAGTAGATTAAAAAGTAAAAGACCTGAAATGAGTGCCAACCAACATTGATATATGTTGACGTAGGGACCACGTTTTTAGGTATATGCCGCTATTCCACCATTTATACATTTTAAGGCTTCTACTTAAGGTCATATATAAATTCGGTAGCGGTAGGATGCTGCCCAATAATAGTGGTTATCGTGCTTCATAACAGCGACGCGATTTTTATTTTATTTTTACTTTTTCATGCATGACATGCAGATTCAAACCATTTTGAGTTCATTATAAATACCTGCGATTGCGTTAATACTGATTAGAACTGCTTTTCTACTGTTTGGAGATCATTTTTAAATCTGAAAACGGATTTAACCTCTACGGTAAGAGAGTTGCAATTAGGATCGTAGCTCCGGTATGTAGCGTTATTGACTATTGTGACGGTCACCGCGACCAGCTGGTTAGACCATTGTTTTCTACAATTATTAGGATCGATATCTATATATATATAAATGACATTTGATTAGCTTATTTCACTGTGAATTTACGTGACAGAGCGATCAATCTGACAATCCACCAATGCACTTTACTGAAGTCGGATAGCACCAATGTGAGTCTTACCGGGAGAGGAAGAATCTTGTCTGGAAGCCAGAAGAAAACCAGCAACCTTGAAAGATGACAGCGCCTAAATTTGTTGTGATTCTCCGTTGACCTTCAGATAAGTTTAAAATTTAATATATGATGAAAGGCTGTAAGTCGACTGTCAGCTAAAAATGTACATTTTAAGTGGCATGAGCTGCCAAAATTCACACTTTTTTCATAATTTCTGATCGTCATGACAGTAAGAGGCTTTGAAGGCCATCGACAATCTAAATGATTGGCGTTGGAATGAGGAAAATCCATACAGTATGTGCCCTGTACGAACTGCAAACGTGTTCGAAAAGTAGCAAAATACTAAGAATCGAAACTTGGTTACAATACCGATCAGAAATCAGTTAGCTTCGGTATTGTATTTCCCTCATTTCAGGCCTTTTTGTCAATCTAAAACAGGGATCGATCCACTAGTTGCAATGTCTCGTGGTAAAGATCTCGTAGAATGGCACGTGATCTCAATTGGCCTCGACAGGCTTTGTCTCTCAAACTAGATCCTCTGTCTGTATTTCAGTTAGTAAAATTATACGGTACTGTTAGATCGCTCCTACAGTTCAGATCACCAGGGCGCTTGTGTGCATACCCAGGCGTTGTTTACATTGCTGGTAGGAAACAAATCAAATTTTTAAAATTAAATTAAAAGTACAAAAGGATGCCAAAACTTTAAATTTTCGTCAGTGACAAATACAGAAAACCACCCACTGTGTAACCAGTATTCAGAAACAGTCAAGTAAGTCGAAGTCAGAAAAAACTGAGCAACAATGAAATACTGCTCTCCTATTGGTGTATTTTAATTTAGGTCATTCAACCTATCATAATTCCAGTTGAAAAAGTGTGAAACGATTTTCATAATATTTAGTTGACCCATAATAATTGTCAAATAATTAACAAAACCCAAACAAGGTGAATACAAACAGTGTATTTTAAGGAAAGTGTTGATTTGAAATAAAACGGGTGGATTGAGATTTTACACCATATACAGGTTTTGTGTTTGAGTAGGGGAAGAGGGCCTCTTACCCTGCAGGACACCATCAACCTTCAGCTAGGACTTTTCTACATACCGGGCGAAAAACCAACTAAATTTAACAAAATTTGATATATGGGTGGAAACACCTATCAGACTTTCATCAAATCAATAATTATCAAAAAATAACATGTGATTCATAGTTTCATTTGGTTAACACTTTTCCCAAGTTTATTCATCGGAAGAGAACTCAAAATTGTCATTGGAAAGAAAAAGCATCAAGTTATTTTATTGTAACAGATGCAACATTTGAAGATTCTGGCTTTTTAAGAACAGATGGAGTTGGCGACTGGATATAGAGATGAAAACTTTATATATATATTTTCAAAAGGACGACACTTCACTCACTGACATGAGTGCCGCAAAAACTTACAAAAGGTTATCAGTTCTTGGCAATTTGTTTATGAGGTTCTCCGAAAGTGAGTTACATATCCAGGCATTTCCCCAGAAACAATTAGATGTAATGGTAACATGAAAAATAAATGATTGTCTGTTAGGTTTAAGTTAAGATATCATGTGCTTTGACTTCCACTAAACGCTCCATCTGTTGCACATCTTCACACCACTGAACTAGTCGCTTCTGCATCATTGAGATCTACAACAAGAAAGAAGGTGTTCATCTGTAACCAACACTATATGAATAAAAATAGGCGTAATCAATGTGATATATCCCTCTAATAACCTTCCCTTGTATGACGTTTTTCCGGTGTATGTGTGTTTTTCATCTCGTCACACTTAATTACTGAAGCTTTCAGTGCTATTTTACAGCTTATATCCAGACGAACAAATTTCTTTCCTCAAAATAATAAGCAATTAAACAGGGAAAAAAAATACTTTTAAGTTAAAAAAAAGTGAGTTTGTATTTCCTTTCTAAAGGTAACATATATTTTTCTCATTTTTTAAAACTCGACAGTAAAATTTATAAAAGATCTCAAGGAGCAAAGCAAATCGCTCAACTTCCAAAGTCCCAATATTTTTGCCCAGTATAAGGCATAAATAACTCAAAGACTCCTTTTTACAGAGCCACATTATCCTTAAAGCTTTGTTTCAAGGAGCCCTCGGTGGCTCAGTCGGCAGAGTGATAGTCCCTCATTCCAACATAGACCTTCTATACATACATCGCTGGTTCAAATTCCACTGACCAGATCTTTCTGAAGAGTTGCCAAGTTACTTGCTGATGGGACAAAAAGCCCGCTTTCCTCTCTTACTAAACCTGGCAACACCACCATATAAGGGAAATAATCTGGAGTGTGGCATAAAACATCAATCAATCAATTAACCATTGTATCAAGAAACAAAGGATTTTGAGCAACTTCCTTGAGATAACAAGAATTTGAAACAAGTGGAATATTTTAAAAGTTGACAATTTGTTTTAGGATTGTTCTGATATAACAGTACATATTTTCCATATTCCACCTTTAAGCACAAAAAAAACAACAGAAAATGTATATTTGGCACTGCTGGAAAGGTAAATTTAAAACATATCTAATTACCATGTGTTTTCTTTGTGTAGTTTTCTTTTTTTCTTAAATAAACAGAAAGATTGTAAAAGTGAAAAATAAGGCAAGGCCTACTACATTACCTGTTCTAGGTTAAGAACTCGAGGTTGAACCCAAGTCATGTGAACTTTCTGATCAACTTCATCTATTGAACCTTTAAGTAAACCAAGACTCAAAGCCTTCATCACAAGTAATTCAACCTGGAAAGTAAAGACTTCTAATAAATAATGTTGAAAGAAATAACAACTTTAAGTGGCATGAGCTGCTAACTTTTCCCCCTAAACCCTGATTGTCAAGACACTGAGAGGGTGTGTAATTCATCCTAAAAATTAACGTTTATATTGGAATGAGGAAAATCCACTCTTACAGCTGATATAAGGTTCGAAAAATAAAAAAATAAAATAGTAAAAACTAGAAATTGTGTTTGTTTTGACAAACACGAAAGCAGCCCCCTCTCTTTTTGAAGCATAAAACTACACTTTTCACCATTAATTCTTTAAAAAATTCTAGAAATTTGAAAAGGCGTTTTTCTAAGAAATGGTTTTAGCTCATATGTGATATTTTGGTGACCTTGACACTTTGGATGGATCTTCATCAATTGTTAATCCCACCAAAACCTTGCTGTGTTTTGATGATATCCAAAATTTCATGAAATTTAAAACAGGATTTATTATAAACCTGGTCAAAAGCTTTTTGTCCAAAATTTTAACTCCTGGAGTCTTGGGTGACCTTGACCTTTGGACCGATGTTTGTCTAAAGTCATTTAGCTAGCAACCTTAGTATAGCGATCATATATCCCAAGTTTTGCGAAATTTAAAACAATGTTTTCTTGTGAAGCGTGATAAGCTTTTTAGCTCCTGTGCAACCTCTCAGCGACCTTGACCTTTAAACCAATGGTCGCCATAAGCCAATTAGCTAGTTACCATTCTATAGCAATGATACATCCCAAGTTTCACGTAATTTAAAGCAACCGTTTTCTGAGAAACGTGGTAACAAGGTTTTTAGCCCATGTGTGACATCTAAGTGACCTTTGACCTTGATTTGACACGCCTAAAAAAATTCCCCAAGCCTACATGTCCCACATCTGAAATATGGTAATCACGTTCCTTCAGGTAACTGAGCTATTGCAAAAACAAAACGCACACTACACAAAAACCATAAATGGTTGATAACACACTATCTACCCATAATGTATATGTTCCAGTTATGGGGCGGAAGGGAACCCGGGGCGGACGCACAGACGGCCGGTGTTGGGTATACCATAATACAATTGACTTTTTTTAAGTCGGGCGTATAAAAATTATCAGGCCACCAATAGATCTTAACAACCCCCACTTCCCCATACCTGACCCCAACCTTAATTTCAACATAATAATCACCAAGCATAAGCCTATGAGGAGGACTCTTAAAATTTACATATTTTTACCAGCCATGTCTTTGCATAGCGATCCTGGGTTTAATCATTAAAACACTTCTCCGTGAATTCTTTTTAAAGAAAGTCGCAAATACTCCAAATACTATGAGAATATTGATTTGGGAAATATTTTGCTTATGTAAACTCTGATTTAACCTACGTCCTTCTGGGGTATTTTTGTCTGAGCTGCTATCTCCTTAAATGTCAACTGTCTGTCTGTGGCAGGTCTGGAAAAGGTCATCTGTAGAAGAAAACAACAAACAAACTATAAATTACCCTGTCAAAGGAATCCAGCAGCAACAAAATGCAATTCATGAAATTTTCTGTGTGTAATAACATAAAAATACAAATGATCAGACTGACAAAGTACATTTTTACAATTTATTTCTTATATTATTCATAGGAATATACATGTTTATTACTTTATTATGACAACTTTTTTTACAGCCATGTTCCTTTAATAAGTACTTGTTAGGATAAAAGCCAATTCAAATTGTTTGTATTCAGAGAGTCATACAAATGTATTTAATTAGTTAGTGTCTTTTAGAAAGTGAGTATTCTCATTATTTTTTGGGATTACACTTTCTTGAAAAATGGCATAAATTTTTTTTTACGCCCAAAACGGAAATCGAACCGACGTCCCAGAGTATGGCACCTATCATCAGCACTAAATGCCGGCTTACTTATCCAGTTAGCTAACAAGAATACTGAACATTATTTCACTGAAACTACCAATGTTTTAATTGGCTTAACCATTGATTGACAGTTTGTTCCTTGCAACACTGTTCTTGATATGGCATCACTTAAGTAACTTGGGTTAAGCCAGGCGATGTGTACAAGTAACTTTTACATAACAGGTAATTGTAACTAACCAGGCATGATAAGTTATTTTAAAGGCTAATAAACAAAAGACTAATTCCGACCCAGACAGAAAAAAAATTTCCGACTGGCAGTGCAAAACTATTCATCTGGTAGACATTTCTCTGTCTAAAAATAAACCTGTGTCAATGTTCTGACGAAAAAAAAACATGGATGTTTATTTCTTATTTTTAATTATAGATCTTCTTAACCTTAATTACTTTTGTCTGTGTCCCTAGAGTGCTGCGTACAACATCAGTCAATCAATCAACCTGATGTTTTTGGTGCTAAATGAAAAGTACATGTATAAGGCAAATCTCTATGTGTATTTGATCCATAAGAATTCACCCTCGCAATAGACAATGATGTATTAGGGAAAAAGGCGACCTGGGCTAAGTTTCACAAAGCGATCTTAGCTTAAGATAATTTTAATTACCAATGGCAACGTATACCTTTAGCATTGGTTGCCATGGTAGTTAAGATCCCACTTAGCTAAGATCGCTTTGTGAAACTAGACCCAGATCATTTATTAGTTGTTTTTTTATGGCTTTTTGGTCAAGGGAAGATATATTTTAATCTGAAGTATATAGATGTGGATTTTTTCCCCCTTATCTCTTCCTGGGTGTAAACTTTAAAAAAAAATACATGTATTAAAAGGCAAAAAAGGTTAATTCTGAAATTCCAAAACTCTCTTTTTCACAGACTGTTTATAGTTTCATAAAGCATATAAAGATTAAAGGTCTGAAATTCTAACAAAGTCTAAAATTCAAAAAATTTCTTTTCTATGCAGTTTTATAGCTTATAGCAAGTTAAGAGATGCATTAACTGTGACCTAATTGGGTAAATGAACTATAAGGTTTCCGTGTATATCAGGCGACAGCACTTTACAGTCTGAGTGAAATATATACGGGCTGAGTTCAGCTTGTACACGGACATGATTAATTAAACTGTCTGTATAGATGATATTTTATATATATCAAATTATATCTGGGTTGCTCTCTTGTATTTAGAGAAGGCAGCCATACGATTGTATTCACCAAACTCAAGAATAACTGGGTGTGAAGACAAGATTATATATAGGCTCATTCATTTTCTTTACCCTGCTGCCCAGCTAATCAGAATTCCTTGAGAAAAAATTAAAAAAACAATTTCATTTCGTATAATTGAAAATCATCTCAAACATGGCAGCTGGTGTCAAATTGTGAGAACTCTCAAAGCTTTACACAAAGCTATACACAACAAACAAGAGATCAGTTAAACTGATCTAGGCGACCACCATAGAACACTATCAGAAAGTAGGGCTGCTTGTAACCGGATCGCAAATTTGATATGTGAAATTTATTTCTTCGGTTGGTGGCTGGCTGGACAAGAAAAAAGTTTCTTCGGTAGATAGTGGCTGTTATCTGAAAACTCAAAACCATCTTTCTTCAAGGAGGCCGCACATTAACGCTACTTACCGGAGCTACATAGTAGCCTACATGTACATGCACACAGGCCAGTCAGTGATATCGCTTGTTTGAGTCCTGTACACAATTAAAATTTACAAAATCCAAAACGATTGTACACATGTTAGTAAGATGCATTTAGTGTTTGTTTACAAATCAAAAGATAATGTATATCTGTCAAAATTAGCCCGTGAAAAGTGAAGAATGGGTGACGTATCACTCGTCTGATGAGTAAAAATTTACACATGACGAAAGTCAGTTTAAAAATTAATGTCAAAAAATGTCCCGATTCGTTCAGAAATTAGTAAACTCTGATAAAAAAAAATCTTCATGCACGATTTGATATAAATATATGATTGAATAAAAACATTTCAGTTACTTTATTGGTAAATAGCATTTACAATTGCGAAGTCAGTTGCTGTACATAGCTGCCTGAATGCAAATTCGATCGGCAAAATAGTGATTGTACGTTGCCGTGTATTTCACTTCATTTTGAAATATTCCTTCCTTTCACACTCCGAATAATACAATATGGATCTTCTTAAGTGTCTTAGGGAACACTCTCCTTTAAAAATATTTATTATTGTTACATTTTTGGAAAGAATTTAGGCGTTTAAAATCCCAATTCGAGAAGGCCATTTTACCGACTTCGAACAAGCCGTGGCGGCCGGCAACATGCATAGTAAACTATTTCTCTTACTTATAGTCGCCCTTGGAATTCTGAAAGGAGTCGATTTTTATACGTTTTAAAATGATCTGAGGATTGCAATTTCACTCTGGGGTTTATAAAAGCTCCGATAAATGTCTTGTTTTTCACTACCCTGGACTCGGAAATTCCAAAATAACGTCCTCAGTGCCAAAAATAGCTTTAACTGGGTCGTGCTTTTAAAATGCCTGGTAGGGCCCTGTGATTGACAGCTGGAACTCGCACTAGCAAACTTCACCACCCGATTTTAGCACTTTTTAATCATAGATATTTAAATATCTCACTCACAGTCAGTATATTGGAGACAAGGAAATACATATTAAGATCTGAAGCTGTAATATACGTATGCTTGAGGTGTCCGTTCTAACCTAGACAAAGTTGGAAGTTATCAGTGAATTACGCGTCCGTTAAAGTAAATTAAACCTCTTAACCGTATTCGAAGATTGAAAAAACAAAACACAAAGCAACCAACAGATGCAACATGTGATTGTATTTGTTCATTTTCAAAATTAGTTGAAGTTGTAAGAAAAAATAACCATACGGCGTCCGTGGGGTTTTAGCCGACTTTCTGCTGTCGCCATACGATGTCTGCGGTAATGAAGCAGGCTAGCACTCTAACGCCATATGTGTTAAATGAAAACATCAACGACAAAAAAAATACATCTTGCATAACTTGACCATATGAGGAAGCAATACAAAAAAATTCATCAATTAAAGATCCACCTGGTAGTTTTCTTGATTCCGCGATCACAAACTACATGTATGTAGATAGAAATCACAGAAAAAGCTACCCGCCGCCATTTTTAATATGCAAATGAGCAGTGCGCAACGAGTGCGCAACGAGGCCGTAGGGTTAACCTGCGTATAACATTTTACGAACATCCTTTCATTACTTTAGGAGAACAGTGATAAAAAAAATGGCTAGTGGCCGCCATTTTGAATATGCAAATGAGCAAAAAAGTGCATTGTGCGCAACGAGACCATAGGGCTAACGTGCGTTAATTAGTTTACGAAAATCCTAGCCTTTCTTTACTTTAGGAGAAAAGTGACAAAAAGAAGAAAAACAAAATGGTCGCCCAGCGGCCATTTTAATATGCAAATGAGCAAAAAGAAACATAGTACGCAACGAGGCCATAGGGTTAACCTGCGTACAAAGTTTTACGAAGATCCTCCCATTACTTTAGGAGAAAAGTGATAAAAAGTAGATAAACAAAATGGTCGCCTAGCGGCCATTTTGCTATGCAAATGAGCAAACGAAATAGATGTTGCACAACTAGACCATAGGAGGAAAGTGCGTGTGAAATTTAAAGAAGATCCGACAAGCACTTCTCTTGGAATCGCGATCACAAAAGAGAAAAGTGATAAAAAATAGAAAATCAAAATGGTCTCCTAGCAGCCATGTTAATATGCAAATGAGCTCAGAAAAATAGATGTTGCACAACTAGACCATATGGGGAATCAACACAAAAACATTTCATCAAGATCGGTCTAGTGGTTTTCTAGATTCCGCGATCACAAACTATGTAGGTAAAAATCACAAAATGGCCGCCAGCGGCCATTTTATTATGCAAATGAGCAAACAAAATAGATGTTGCACAACTAGACTATAAGGGGAACATGTCTATGAAATTTGATGAAGATCCGACCAGTAGGTCTCTTGAAATCGCAATCACAAGAAAAGTTTACAGACACCGGACGACGGACGACGGACGACAGACGACGGACGATGGACGACGGACCACGGACAAAATTTGATTTGATAAGACCACCATGAGATCATGGTGGTCTAAAAAGTTAAGCACCCCCCTAGAAAGTCTGCACCGACCTATGAAATCATTCGTGTAGGGAGATTGTTGGCAAACTGATGTTGCAGAAATGATTGTGATCATAAAGAGCAACATTCTGGCGATAAGAAATCACCATTAAGGCAATAAGCTATACAATTCATTCAGGATATCGTTAGCCAAATCAAAAGTTTATTTTAACCAAATAAAAAAGATACTTGTAAGCCTGAAACTTCAGAGTCTATCTGGCTTCATAGGGCGAACATATTGAAGTAAAAATGTCACTTTGAGCGTGTAGAACACATCCCTAGAGCAGAAGGTCAATAGCGTGTATAGCCTCCATTAGCTTCCAACCTGCGTTTCATCCCCCCAGTGAGATGTCGGATCTGTTGACTACCAGGGAACTAACACAAAGGTTGTTTCATTTCAACCAATGTTTTTCGAATAGACATTTAGTTCATAAACAAACAAAGCCAGCTTTAAACCCAGTTCAGAAATCCTTTAAATCAATAGAAGCATTAACATATTAGACAATTTCTTACCTCCATAAGACACAATAGGGAGATCTTTTCTCTTAGAGCACCTTCATTGGATAACAGATCAGGCTGGAAGTAAACACAAACATTTAGATGATTTGATGACACCCCTTAATTATTTCTCCAATTTCACATATGACAAAAAATGTACAATTGATTGTTGGGTGTTTTATGCCACACTTGGGATTACTTAATTCCGATGATCATGATCCATTTGTGGGGAAATAAGCAATCTTTACCTGGAAACTTGAGGACATAATTAACTTTCCTAGAATTTGATTGAACTCAATAGTCTATTTGCCAGTTTTTAACACAGAAAGTTTTTCTTATTCCATTGCATTCATACTAAGAGTACTTTTTTCACATGACCAATTTTAAAGTCACTCAAACATATACTGTAGCTACAGGATTTTTCTATCATGTAAAACACAGTAGAACAAAGGTCATCTGTAGAACAAATTTTAAAAATCACACAGAACAAAGAAGACTCGTTTTGCCTGGTCTTCTAACGTGAAGCCCTTTTGACTAATTTTGACACATCACTTATGTACATCTTTGGAAAAGAACAGGCAAAAAGACTATTGGTCAGCGCTATGCCCATAACCAAGAGGTCTGTAGATTGGAACCCAGCTCTGCTACCAGTGTTAAAACGATTAAAATACAGAACAACACAAACAAAAGTATACATAAAAAGACCACCTCAGCTGATTGCTACTACATGTATACACCAGATGTTTGTGGGGCCTGACCAAGACTAAACACATTACCCAAAAAAAATCATGGGGTGGTCATGTGGGGCTGGTGGATTACTGACCAAGTTTGTCATTAAAGAGTAAAAACATCATAAAAAAAAACATAGAACATATTTTTCTTGATATATCAAGTGGACAGAAATGTGGTCCCATTTTTAGTGATAAATAAATCAAATTTCTAAATAAAGTCATCAGCAGCCAGTTTCAGTCTACTCACTAGATTTTTGATGAACAATTGAAATAGGGAAAATTCACATAGAAAAATATAATACCAAACTTCAGCATATGCTTACTAATATCTGACTTTAAAATATATCTGACTTTTATTAAAGTGGCATGAGCTAAAAAAATATCAGGAAAATTTAATTGAAACAGAATTGGCTGTTCCATACATGGTACTGGCTTTACCAAGAATTCTGTTTTCAATGTCAGTCGTTTTCTTGTACTCCAAACAGTGAATTTCATTGACAATAAATACTTATGCTATTTTTCAGGCCTAGTTTCAGGGAATATGACAGGGGCGAAATGGTAGTATCCAATGTTTTGCTGACGAGAGCTGAACTTGACAGAGGACTAACCATTATCGTCCAATAGTTGTTTATTCAGGCGGGCCAAAAAACGATGGTGCTGGTGCTACCAGTGGTTGTTCTTTATAAAATGACCGCCCGAAAGAGAAAAAGATAACTGGGTATGTTCCCTGCGATTTGAGTGTAATTTGGATGATAGGCATACCTGTGAGCTCCACTGTTTCTTGAGATTTTCCATTTTTGGTATATTACCGGAGTTGAACGCATCCAGTACATCAACTAGCCAGGAATTATTTGTGGTCTTCAATACTTCAAGGATGGGGTGACTTAACTGTGACAAACATTATAGAAACCATTTATCAAATGTGCAAATAGGCATTAGAATGAATATAAAAATAGTGCTAAATAAATTCTCTATGTGTAACATCTGGAAAACATTTGAGCTGTATCTTAATAATGAAGCAAATAAATGACAGAAGTACATGTAAGCGCTTTTTGTAAGAACAAAATATTTCACTCACCAGTTCTCCGAAATTGTAAACGCCGTTGCCCAAAAGTGCTGCTAGCCCTAAATTGAACGCTCTTTCTTTTTGCTCCTCAACTATTCAATTAAACAGAGTAAAATTAAGATTGTTTAAATTAACTTTTAGAAGGATTAAAAAAACATACAAGTTAATACTGCCAGACCATGTCAAATGGATTTCAATCACCCCACTTCATCAGTTATAATGGTTCTAACAATATGAACCATATGTGACTTGTCAATTGTAACCAGAATTTATCCCCAATACTGTGAGAGGTGTATTAAAATAGGGAGCGCAAGTCACATGTAAATTCCACATATTTCCTGTCACTGGCACTGCATTGCGCATGTGACTGAGCGTTTTTCGTTCCAACATGACGTTTAAATCTGACGTTATGGAACAAAATACCTCAAATGGAATTGCAACGTCATCAAAAACGTTCTAAATGGCGTCATCTGTCACCGGATATCACAAAATCTCGTAATGATTCTTATGAGACTTGCTCTCCCTATAGACCCATTGCATAATGACATCAGTGGCTTCTGATACAATGGGTATCAGAAAAGGTTTGGCATGGCAGAAGGCTTGGAACAAGTTACAATGTAAGAAATGTTTGAAACTCTACGTGGGTTCCATACTAATGATAAAAAATTAAGACATCACCACGTAGTAAGTTGTTTTGAACAACACAACTTCTTAGTAAACAACTTACTACATGGTGATGTCTTAATTTTTTATCATTAAGTTACAATGTAGTTACAAGCAAGATGCCCATTTTAACCCGAAATGCACTTTATGCTGATGTCATAAGGCTTCAGGTCTATAACAAGCATAGTTGTACAAAAAATCAGTAGGATAACAACCCAGTCAGGATGTTTTCAAATGGGGGACTGGAGGGAGGGATTTTGTACTGAATGGGACTTGAGAACACACTGATAGAAATTATGCAGTGCAAGGTTTCTAAGTTTAATAGAGAGGTGTGCCATAAACATGATTAAAAGTCAAGCATTAAGAGTATGATTTTTTTTATAAAGTACTGATATTCATAAGGTTTTGGATGGTCATATCACAGAACTGGGTTGCTCCACTGAAATATAATTAACAAAAACTTCAAGGTAAACTGACACGAACCAGGAATATCTTCCAACTTTGTACAGCCGAGATAACGTAGAGCATCCTTATAATAATCAGCATGGTTTCCCATTATCTTGTGATAATTACTCGATAGCTCATAAAAGCGCCCATGAACTGAGGTCACTCCATCTAGGGTGTCCAGAAGAGTTCTGGCCTCTTCAGACAGGGTCTGTCAAGAAAATAACACAGATATCTCATTTTAGATCCTAATCAATGGTATTAATGTACAGTTCAGCCTAGTGGCTACACCAAACCTATAATCCAATTAGCAAGAAATGAAAGACAACCTACAGAGAGCAGTTATTCTTTATGATTTGTTAATAAAAATGATTGATGTAACATGATTACATAACATTAATGGAAATATAAAACCAGTACATTTTTTCATTGTTAGTTATTTTGTCATTTATTTTTTTATTTTACGAAAAGGATTTCATTTTTTTCATATAAAAGATATGCAATTTGTAATTAACTACTGCACTCTTACATTTGGGCAGCACGTAAATTTAAGAATTTATGTTCAATGGCACTTAAGAATTCAAATCTAAAATTCAACCCCTGAAAATCCAAATAAGGTTTCAGATAAGATACATATTCGTTTATACAAAAATTTGTCTGAAATTTGTTTATTTTTTGCTAATTCTAAAAACTTCTTATTAATTCAGATTTGAAGTCTATAGAACCTACCTTGGTACTTTCTAAATCTTTTTGTCGTAGTTTGATATTTGCTATAGTTGTCAAACACAAAATCTTAGCTTCATCATTTCCCTTAACCTGAGGAAAAATTTGATAAATGTATGTACATTTAATAACAAATAAGTTTACACACACTGCAGATATTAAGAACTTATATGACTAACAAAGTCAGACAATTAGAGAAATTACTGTATGTTCTGAAACGAATTGATTACAAAATAGGAGGTATTGTCTTAAACTTGTCATTTATCCTTTAAAGGGGCACCCTGGGTAGGAGGCAAATAAAAGATCCAAGAAATTCTGACTATTTGCTGTCGTACACATAATGGGAAGGTTCTGGGAAGATCACTGGCAAACTTCTTTCCCCTGATAGACCGTTAAATGACGGCTTTAATATGATTTTTTAATTAATTTGCAGCTGATATGTTTACTTTAAGGCTAGAGCTTTTAATAGAGGCTCTAGAGCGAGCTGTTGCATGTTTACAGCCTGGCCGAACGGTTCATCGTCTGCTGACTTTTATGTGTTTTTTTGTTCTGGTGACATAATATAGAAATAAACTAAAAAACGTCAACTTTAACAGTTTATTAGATAGATGAATATTAGTAAGACTTTCACAACTCAGTACTGTAGGGTTAACCCATGTCGGACCTCTGTTTACAGTCACCCAAAACTGGCTGTCAGACAGTAAACAATGTACCACAGAATTCACACTAATTGCTTGTTAATTGTACATTTTTTGCTGAAAATCCACCTACCACCTTTTATCCAAAGTCAGTCAAATCCTATTTATCTATTTAGCAGAAATGTAAACAATTCTAAACAAACACTCCCTTTAAAGTGGCATGAGCTGCCGAAATTCACACTTTTTTCATAATTTCTGATCGTCCCGACAGTAAGAGGCTTTACAGGCCATCGAAAAACTCAATGATTGGCGTTGGAATGAGGAAAATCCATACAGTATGTGGCCTGTACCAACCGAAAACGTGTTCGAAAAGTAAACAAAATTTAAACAAGGCATCGCAAACGATACAAATCCCCTCGCGTGCAAACACAAGAACTCTGATGCAAAATGGGGGCTGGGGTTATTGCAGGACATTGAAATAACATCAGTTGTCATTTGCACTGAACTGCAAAAGACATGTTATCAGGCATGGGCTAATTGTCTGATAAATATGGTATATATTATTATTCATTCAACAATATCTGGTTACGCATCACACCAACAGCTTGATTTCCTGAAAGTGATTATAATTATGTATGTATCTAAGTGCATTCTCATTTGTGCAGAAGGTGTAATTGGCATTCTACATGATTATTTTCTTGGATGGAGACCCATTAAAGAAAAATATAGAATGCAATATAGTCACATATATGAAGTTTGGTCACAAACCGTTTCGGGAAACTCAAAATACGCCCGGAAAGGCAGTCACTGTAGCCATACCAAAACAAATCCTTCCATATAAATATTTTTGAATATATGCAATGTGTCCTTCAAATATGAAATCTCATCTGGTGTTAAATGTCCAGGTCTTCAGCTTGGAGTCCAGCTAATTCTGACTGGTCAGTGGGTTCAATCACTGACCAGGATGTTTGCCACATTTAATATAGCTATATTTGAACAGAGCCTAATCTCTGAGATGGTCAATGGTGTGTAAATATACAAGTCTTATCTGTTTACACTTACAACCTTGTCAAACATATCTTTAAGCAGCTATATTTGCTTTACCATATGGGTAATAAAACTGAATTGAAGAGCCTTTAAAACAGAGAAATAATTCTAATTCTAAACTTTTTAGGTTTTGGCCACCATAGCTATCACTAAATTATCCAAGGAAGCTGACACACTTTCTACCCATAAGCTATATCCTCAGAAAAAATTGTCCAGATGGAATCAAAACTTTGAAAGTTATAGAGCGGAAGGGAATATTACATAATCCAATATAACTCCCATATTATGTAACCAGTGATGTTTAAAATAGTTTGTGACACACCTTCTACCCATAAGGTATATACTCAGAAAAAATTGTGCAGATGGAATCAAAACTTTAGAAGTTATGGAGCAGAAGGGAATATTACATAATCCAATATAATTCCCATATTATGTAACCAGTGATGTTAAAAATAGTCTGCCGGACAGCTGGACGGATGGAGATAATACCATAATACAGCCCGCTTTTCAAGCCGGGCGTATAAAAAATGAAGTAGCTAGAGCGCTGACAAAGATTTTCTATAAACAGTAACGGTGACCTTGACCTTGACCTTGGCACCCTGAAATACGAACTTGTTCGAGGTATTCCCATGCTGGACCCATATAGGAAGTTTGGTCAGAATCCGTTCAAAAATGAAGTCGCCAGAGCGCTGACAAAGATTTTCTATAAATAGTAACGGTGACCTTGACCTTGACCTTGGCACCCTGAAATACGAACTTGTTCGAGGTATTCCCATGCTGGACCCATATAGGAAGTTTGGTCAGAATCCGTTCAAAAACGAAGTCGCTAGAGCGCTGACAAAGGGTGAACATACGTACGTACGTACTTACGTACGTACAAACGGAACGCTATATCCCCTCCCCGACTTCGTCGCGAGTGGATAATAACCCGGACGACCATTCATTCATTCTAAGCAAAAGTTAGCAGAGCTCAAAACAATACTTTAACGTACATTCCCGAGACTAGGCCCACTAAAGAGTCTTTCAATTATACGTCTTATGAAAAATAGCCGATAATTTAAATATTCTGTATCAATGTCAAAATATCAACATTTTGGCAGCTCATGCCCCTTTAAGTGAAAACCAGTAATAAGAAACTCATAATTTTGTTTCTTTCACGTCACACTGATGATTAATTTGGTAAAGAAATACTGCAGCGCTGCACTGCTAAGATTTATTGTTCTCAGAAATGATACGTCAAAAATTAACTTTTTAAACAGAATAGGCCAGAAGATAGATTTCTTGTGAAAATTAACACACCTTTTCTTCCATTTTTTCCAAAAACTCTGCAGCTTGTTTGGGATCTGAAAAAAAAATTGTAAAGACATGATATTGAGATTTAAAAAAAAGTTAGCAAACATCTGGTTTGTGTAAAAAAATTGATCTTTTATGGAATTTGCAATTTAAACTAAAAGTGGCATAAGCAGTCATAAATTCTGATTTTTACGACAAAAAGAAAAGTCATCGAAGCTAAATGAAGTTGGAAAGAGGAAAATCCATACAGTCTGGGTGTTGTACTAGCCGAAAAAAATGTCCACAAAGTGAACAGTGATGAACATTCGTTCATTCCAGGCATTCATTCCTTCATTAGTAGCACTGAAGTAGTAAAGAGGTTCTGATTCGCACGTCTTGAAAAAAATGGCCATTAATTTTCAGCTTCTGTTTCATCAAAGGGGACTGTTTCAGAAAACAGCAAAAAGTATGTTTTTACGTAGGTGCGCTGTTGAGATATTTTGCTAGGTAAAAACATCTCTATGTTCTTTTGCATGATTTCAAGACATGCAAATTAGTACCTCTTTAGTGCTACTAATGAATGAATGCTTAGAATGAACAAATATTCATCTCTGTTCATTTTGTGGACCATTTGTTGGCTCGTACAGCACCCAAAGAACATGGTAAATACAATGGCATTTTGTTTAAATGGGCAAAATATATAGCCCTACTCATAACATAGGTAAATTACCTGATATCTGTTTAACAATAACCACAACAATCTCCACCAAAGCCAGTGAATTTATCCTGTAACCAAAAAATACATATATATTATAATGCATCTATAGAAAGGAAAAAAACACTGCTTTACCTAAATAAATAACTTTCTATGGATTAAAAAAAAGATTCAATCTTACCTGTGTTCAAAATCAGCAATGAAATTTTCGTACAGCTACATGAAAGAAAAGGGGGAAAAAACATATCTCATTACATTGGGTATAAAACTGTGAAAATAAAATTTTGATGCTTAAA
The DNA here is from genome assembly GCA_963971465.1 of Lepidochitona cinerea. Classification (NCBI taxonomy): domain Eukaryota; kingdom Metazoa; phylum Mollusca; class Polyplacophora; order Chitonida; family Tonicellidae; genus Lepidochitona; species Lepidochitona cinerea. The sequence goes on along the minus strand of OZ020551.1, from coordinate 82,135,574 downwards.
TTTGACAGTTTGTAGACCTTTGATTGAGTAAGGCTTAGCTTGGCTCACAGCTAAATATGGTTAACCGTTACCCTGACACTAACAGAGCAGTTTGGTTGATTGATGCTTACGATGCACCCAAGATTATTTCACTTTAATGGCAGCGTTAAGTGTGGGAGGAAAACATGCTCCCTGAAGGAAACCCCCAAGCTTACGTGAGTACCTGGCAACTCTTCCAGATGCACACATTTTTCAATTTATATGGATTGAGTGTGATTTGATTGATTTCTCATGGATGGAAGGTCTTTGTCGGACTGAAGGACTATTAATCTGCCAACTGAACCATAGCGAACTGGAAACATGGTTAGATTACAAAAAATAGTCTTTTAAATAGATTTGTTATTTTACAAACTTTTACTTATACTGCATGAAGTAGGCAACATACCTGCAGTAAGCCATCTCCCTTTGAGAAGGCAGGGTCTTTCACGAAGGTCAGTAGCTTCAAGGTAATCTGATGCCATAATCTGTTATAAAAAAAGGAATTCTTATTTATAAGTACTCTCCTACCAGAATGTTTCCAAAAGAATATACAAATGTCTTGATATCTCTGTATGACGAGTAATTTATAAGGAGTACAAGCGATGCATTTAAATTAATTAAAAATAGAACTCTTCTTCAGGATTATGACAGTTAACCAACATCAGTGCTGATCAAGCATTTGAACAAAAAACATTTACTGCCCAAAACATTTGTAGCAGTACAAAGCTCTGATTTCTTGAGGTACTCGTTGAAAATGCTGAACTCCCTTATTTTTGCAGTTTGTGTCAGATTTTATTGAAGCTTTAAGTATTTGGAAAACTTGAATTCTACTAAATTACTTGATGAAAATGGTGAACTCCCTTATTTTTGCAGTTTGTGTCAGATTTTATTTAAGCTTTAAGCATTTGCAAAACTTGAATTCTACTAAATTTGTTGTTTTACTTGTAGCAGAGGGAGAGCTGCACCTGAATAGGTGAAACGCGTAAGCAGACATTTAGGTTTTGTTTTAAATTACATGCTTAATTCATTGGACACTTTTCATGACACAAATTTAACGCCTTTAGCACATGCGGTGAGTTGACTTTGAAGAAATGAGCTTGGAACAGGCGCTGTTGTCGTAAAAGTTGAAAGTTCCGCGAAAACATGAGCGGGAAGCAAGATTTTTGTCCATACGTTACTCACCTATCGGCGGGATTTATTATCCATCGTTCGGCGATGCAGCAACTGTTTACCTGAACTGGGAGTTAAATCTGACTTGTTCTCTCCGTTCTGATATTTGCTGCTTGTCAAAATTTAATTTTAACTGCCTCGCTTTCTAAATTTTCCGTTTCGGAAAAATATTAAACTCACTCTTAATTGTTGTTTGTTACTTTTTTTCCTGAGCACGACATGTTTCAGAGCGTTTAAGTGGTCTTTATCGCCAAAATTATCTGTTATTCTTTTATTGACTTCTAAGAAGAACACGATCACACACACAAATCAAGCCCGGGTCGAGTCAGACCAAAGACTTTAACAGTGGTAGCTGTTACTGCTTCGCTTGGCGCTCAGCAATAGGAGTTAGAGCAGCGACTGGTTGGCCCGGTGTCAGTATACTGTGACTGGGTGAGGGGGCTTGCTGGTTGTCTTCGGCAAGTCGTCTCGGTGAGACAGCACCTAAAAGAGCGGTGGAAATCCGCCCTGTCACAAGGAGACAACGTCTTCATATAACCGAAATACTGTTGAGCAGGACGTAAAACCCCAATCACTCACTCAGTCACACACACAAAGAACCTTCAAACCCAAAAGAGCAATTCAAGGGAGGTACATGTCATCGTCTACTGCAGTAACCTGATGGCTGCATACTGACAGGCAATCCCGAAAATCAAAAAAGCAGACAGCCTCATGTGTAACCCTAGCAATTCAGATTTTTACCACAGCAAAAAAAAAAGTCCATTTTCCATGGTAAAAGTGATTCAATACAGCCCTTTTTATTACTCATTCAAACAATTCTCACAACGGTATTAAAAGCAGCAAATAGGTGATGTCTGAAATGTGCTTTGACAAGAGGAAAAATATCAAATGCTGTTCAAAACAGATTTTCTTTATTCCTTCTATGATTATCATAAAAACCAACAGAGGAAATGCTAAGATTGTCTTAAGTCTGACTCTGAATGTGAATTCATTTTCATGGATTTTTTTCTTATAAAATCCACACTAAATGTCTTTTACCTGGAAATAACTGGTTCTTAAACATATATTCCTAGTGATTACTCATTTCACTCAGTAAAGCTTTTTTTTTCCCAATCAATCTATAAAACATAGCCTAACCTAAAGGTTATATCCACTGTATGAATAATATTGAATGGTTCCCCTATACAGATACAGGCAGTCACAGTTGTCTACCAATCAGTCGGTAAACCACCGCACGGTGGAGAATAGACCCCTGTCGCTCAGTGGGTAAGTTTTCCACAAAACGGACAATTTCCTCTCTATCTGCCCTCTCTTGCATTTTCACCGAACAATCTAGTTATACGACAACAGTGCATGTTCCAAGCTTGTTGCGGATGATTAGTTCTACATGTACCTTCAAAGTCAACTCGCCGCATGCGCCAAAGTCAATAAAACTTGCTTCTTAAGTGTCGAACAAATTGGGCTATTTTACTAATCTGTTTTTAAATAAACCGAAATAGCTACTCACATATTTTACATATTCGCGAACTGTAGTTTTCAAAAATGACCAAAAGATCCCTAAGTGATGCTAATATTGGCGAAGAACTGTAAGCGACCAGCTCTAATACTGAACTTCCTGTCACTCTTCTGATTGACCTCAGTAGACCTTTGCTCTTCCATGTTTGGTAGAGGTCGCTTCCAGTTTTTCCAACAATATCTGATCAGCCTCATTTGGACATAGATTTTTGACTCGTGGTCATTTTGGAAACTATTTAGCGTGCACTAATGGCATAATTTGTTGGACACTGGTCATAGTAATCAGGTTGGGGAAAGTCGCCGATCTACAGGTTGTCCATCGATTGACGGACAAACCGTCGAACGACGAACAATAGAGCCCGTCGATCGGTGGGTCTGGACAAAAATGACAATTTCCTCTCTATCTGCCATCATTCGCGTTTTTGCCGAACTATCGAGTTCTACGACAACAGTGCATGTCCCAAGCTTGTTGTTAATGGCTAGTTCTAACTTCAAAGTCAACTCGCCGCGTGCGCCACAGCCGGTGAAATTTATTTCTTAAAAGTCTAAAACAAATTGCGCCATTTTAAGCAAGTGTTTTAAAATAAACCGATATATCTACTCACATGCTTCACCTATCCACGTGTAGTGCACGCTCTGTAGTTTCCAAAAATGACCACGAGGCGTAAATCCATGCCCAAGTTAGGCGGAAATTGTCGGAAGAACTAGGAACGACATCTACCAAAAATGGTACGGCAAAGGTCAACTGAGGTCAATCAGAAGAGTGACAGGAAGTTCCATATTAGTGCTGCACTCCTCCAGTTCTTCAATAATTTCCGCCTTACGTGGGCATGGATTTACGCCTCGTGGTCATTTTTGGAAACTACAGAGCGTGCACTACACGGGGATAGGCGAAGCATGTGAGTAGATATATCAGTTTATTTTAAAACACTTGCTTGAAATGGCGCAATTTGTTTTAGACTTTTAAGAAATAAATTTCACCGGCTGTGGCGCACGCGGCGAGTTGACTTTGAAGTTAGAACTAGCCATTAACAACAAGCTTGGGACATGCACTGTTGTTGTAGAACTAGATAGTTCGGCGAAAACGCAAATGATGGCAGATAGAGAGGAAATTGTCATTTTTGTCCAGACTTAACCCACCGATCGACGGGCTCTATTGTCCGTCGTTCGACGGTTTGTCCGTCAATCGATGGACAACCCGTAGATCGGCGACTTTCCCCAACCTGGTAATCCAACTTTGGGAGTGCCAATATGTAACTGTTTGTTACTTATTTAAAATAAATTAGCTTAGCTGGGTGACCGTTTTCTATAATTATCGGAAGGGAAAGTCAGCCTGGTGTCAGACTGCAAATCTAACACTACAGCAAGGGAACCAGTTGGGGAATTACTGTTTACCCACTGATCGACAAAGTTGTGGCCTTCTTCAATAAGCACGTATTGTGTGCGCATCAGAATAACTCAAATCCACTAGACATATTGGTTTACGAACTGGTTACTGTTCCTTTATCATAAAGTTTATGTCTGCATGTTGTTGTTGTTGTTCCATGTTTTTGATGAGTCATTTGTCAAAAATTGCAGTAAGATTCCATGTTTGTGTCCATACCTTTTATTATAGAGTTCCTCTAGGTTAGCCCACTCAGAGGCTAAGTCTCCGGAACTTTTTCTCTGCTGTTCGGCCAGAAAAGCGGCGACATCGATGGGCATTTTTGTTGAATTTGTTTCTCAAGCGATTTTGATAAGATGGGTTTTCCGTCTCTACGCATTAAAGAGCTATACACAGGGGAGGCTACCCGAATGCGTTTATTGAAAACAGCACGGATGGAACGGTTACTTCCCTTTAACAAAAATATATTTATATTTGTTTAACTTGGATAGGGGTGGGAGGCGGATGAGAAGACTTTCTCTATAAATATACTGGTCATCTGACAGTTGGAAAAAAAACCTATAGTTTTAGTAAACTCAGCATACGCCTTGCGCTATGACTGATTTCAGTCATTTCTATATTCATATGGAAGTTTTTCTTATCGGACGATGAATATATATTTTTCAACAGGTGTCATAAATTGTTTGCACATTTTCTCAATTTAAAGTGGCATGAGCTGCCAAAATGTTATTTTGACGTTAAAACAGAATGTTGAAATTATTGGCTATTTTTCTCAAGACGTATAATTCAGAAGCTTTTTAGTGTTTCTAGTCTCGAAAATGTACGATAAAGTATTGTTTTGAACTAACTTTGGCTTAGAATAAATGAATGGTCGTCCCGGTTATTGAAATTTTGTTTACTTTTCGAACACCTTTCCGGTTCATACAGGCCACATACTGTATGGATTTTCCTCATTCCAACACCAATCATTTAGTTATCTGATGGCCTTCAAAGCCTCCTACTGTCGTGACGATCAGAAATTATGAAAAAAGTGTGAATTTTGGCAGCTCATGCCACTTTAACAATCATGGGCTTCAGTGGTCTGTTAAAATGACCTAAAGCTGAGGCCTTAGTATGACAAATGCTTCATTTCACATATATTTGCTTGTGAATCAAGTGCCTGTGTGTTTTAGTGTTCGTAAAAATATTACAGTATATATAGAGGAATTGGACACCGGTAAAGGGGGTGAGGTGGGGGGTAGAATGGTTGGCTACCGGTGGTTTCCTTCACTCTGCCTCCCACTAAACTTTGGAATGCCACATTGTCAATGAAATAATGCTAAGTGTGACTGTGGGGATTTATAGAACACAATCAAACAATGAGTAATGGCAGTCGAAGAATAGTCCTAAATATTAATTTCACCATAGATATAGTATTCATAAATATATATATATACACCCGTCAAATTAAGACCAATTCCAGTGCAAAACCTCAAGTCAAAACAAATTTAAAGGTTATATGAAGACATATATTCAATAAACAAATAAGGATAAGTAACGTCAGAAAATATTTGTTATTTGCATGTTCATACCGGGGAAGGGGGGATATGCCTTAATGGCACCATCAAGATTTCATGAAAATTTTTAACTTAACTCGAGAAGAAGTAATGGCACAATAATCATCACCGGAAATAGACAAAATATCAAGAAAAACTTTTCAGAAATGATTAGTACAATCAATAACAACAGGGTTTAAAAATAAATAACAGCTGATGTAACATCATTTTAGGTGTTAGTGCATCACTAGATTATCATCATTGATCAACATGTCAAACAATTTGAAAGTAATATTTCATCATTTTTAAAATAGATACATAGATTATTGGTGTTTGTTTCCAATGATGCTGTTTCAATGACAGCTTTAGTGAAGAGTATGGGTGGGATCTGCACCAGGAGGAAATTCCGTCATTCCACAGCAGCCATGACAGGCCAAAACATACAATGTAGGGTTATGACTGAAAACCCGAAACTTCTTCCATGTTCTTTTTTTGGGATCATTCGTATCGACGGAAGGCTTGTGTTCCTCTCAGCATCTATTCCTGTACCCAAAACGACCCCTTGAAATAGAAAAGGCCTTTTCAGGCACTTAATCAAAATGTATTTATTAACATTAATATATTAAACTTTTAAAAAGGTTAAGGAATATAATATTACATTTTAATATCTAATTTATGATTTTCATTTCTTACGCTTCATTTTAAAATATGATTTATTATACATGTGGTATGATTAACAAAATAATTTAATTTATTTGCAAGCTTGAAAACTGTGCATTTCATTTCGAATTGCCCTACTTAAATTTCATGATAAATTCATACAGTAAACCTACTATAATAAATATAACAATTTCTAGAAAATGCATTTATTAATCAAAGTCAATTCAAACCCTAAGCAAAAATAGTTCACTGATAAACATGAGGTAATTAATATGGCTCATGCAAAAATGTTCAGCTTGGGAGAAAACGCTAATTGATTAACAAACTAATTAACAATGAACAATTATAATTAATTAGCACAAAAATTAACAATTGGCACATTAATACTAGATTTTAAGCACATTGCTAAAGACAAATTAACCAGCATAGGACTAGTATGTTTTAACATCAAAACATGAAAAACAAAAATTTCCAATTTATTATCCAATAAAAATATAATTAAGATATTGCTGGTTAAATTGGGTACTATTCATTTGTCTAAACACTAAATAAAGTAATACTATCTGATACATATAGGAATTCCTTTATTGTCAGAGGTAGTGTGTCCTAGATACCACCTAATAGGCTTCTTTCCATTCACATTGATATGCCCAGCCCCCGACCCCCCTCCCAAAAACATAAATACATAAAAAATAATTATCTTATATAATTAAAGCTAAAAGCTTAAACTTTCACAAAAACTAAGTGCCCTGTATTATTAAGACCCTGCTCCCTTCACCCTGCCCTATAACATATGGGGGATAGTTTGTACTTGATTGATTGATGTTAAATGCCATACCCGTTGGTTTGAGATATACTATATTTATAATTGTCCAAGAGTTAATAATCCTAAAATTTTATACTTCAAGCAAGAAGTTAACCTCAACGGTCACAGCAATTCAAAGTAATCTGTATCATATTTTAATATTAGTTTCACAGTTCTATTTCCAAGAGAAACTGTTTAAGTCGATTAGGTAAGGGCAGTTCGGGCACCTTAGTGGCCAGAGAGCGATTTAAAGCCTTGTAGACGGCAACACGAGAACAATCCTTTAAACTTCGAGGATTGTCTGTTAGTTCATTGAGTCTGGATAAGAAATCTTGCCCCGTAGCGCCCATAGGGTAAAATCTGGACATGAATCTTGCAGAGCGTAAACACTCGTAAAGAATTTGATGGTCCATAGTACTGTAAAAGAGCAGCAACAAGTCCATAGCATAACCCTGTGAAAATATAAATTGCAACTCTTTGGCCTCGTGAATATAATGGCTGACAGGTTGCGAGGCCTGCTTTTTTAAGAATATAGAGCTTTGTGAATGGCAGATAATTGGGTGAGATGGGTAGGGTTCAATGTCTGGGTCAGCACCCCACTGAAGAAGGGTACGCAGCCACTTGTGTATAGCAGTAAGATCCTTGGGGACAGCTACATGCTCAGCAAGGCGGACAAACTCAATTAACGCATTGCCAATCCCTCCCTGCAAGTAAGGGCTCTTTTTGTTAGTTGTATGGTTCGGATTCAGACCGAACTCTAACATAAGACTGAGACAACTGTTTAACAAGTCAGAAAATTTATCCTGTAAAATTGCATCTTGTGGTTCTCCGGATCGGAAAATCTTGAAATAGCGAAGTCCTATTTTGGCAAGAAGAGTTGAGCAAGTGGCGTCGGAGGATGTGACAAAGTTTGTTACAGCACCATGAGACAACAAAGTCCTTAAACATCCTATAAAATACTCACCTTGATCACATAATCTTTCCTCCCTGTCAAACAACATACATTGTAACAGCAATATTAAAGAATTATGCCCAGAGTCACATTGAAAATTAGGATCTGCTCCATGAGCAAGCAAGATTTCTAAGGCCTTGTTTAACGTTTCATAATCATTTACATAATAACTGCCTTGATGTAATGGCACACATAGATTAGGGTCATCAGGATAACATGCGGAGAATGCAATGTGCATAAGTTTACATAATGGCTGAAGGTTTAGATTGTTAATACTGTTAACATCAGCATTGTATTCAAGGAGAACATCAAGGCATTTAACTATCTCTGTTTGATAACGAATCTGATCGGTTCTGTCCCTGGAAGTATTTATGTCTGGCACTTCATCCCCAATCATGTGAGAAATATGTCCGACAAGAATATGCAAAGCCGTTTCACCTTCAAAATTCTTTTCGTTTATATCCTCTTCAAGTCCAGACGACAACAGTAATTTAGTAGAGCTTAATATTGTGCTGTAGCTATCTTGAGAAGAGCGATAAAGGCGGTGCAAAACTGTGTCGTTTTGTTGTGAACGTATTCTAATATTGGCCCCATGTTCGATAAGAAACAGGATATACAGCTGCCCACAAGGTACGGCTAAGAGTAAAGGTGTGTCGCCATCAGAGTTTTGAACCTCAATTAAATCAGGCCATGTAAGGAGCAGATATTTCATGCAGTTTAGGGATCCCACAGTACAGGCATAATGTAGTAAATCTGAAGGTGTGGCTTGATACGGTAACATATTTGATATGCGAAAATACAGACTCTTCATAATATCAACATGATCTCCGTCTATTGCACATTGTATGGGTGTTCTCCATCGACTGTTGCACTCGTAAACAGCCTGAGGCGACAAGGCCAGGTAATTAGCACGATAAAACACAGGTACGTGTTGTTTCGGATAACACATGCCGCGATATTTGTGAATCTTGGCACCGTACTCAACCAATAGCAGAACAGAATCCCTATGCCCTAGTCGAGAGGCTATCTGCAAAGGCGAGCTACAAGCACCTTTATCTGGGTCGAAGCCTAACCTTAGGAGGCATCTAACAATCTGCAAATCTTTACAAATGACCGCATGCTGCAACAAGTTGTAGCCCGATATATCCGTTACAGATAAAAGATCCTCCTCGCAGGACAAAGACGTTAAAAGACCCTTCTTACTTTCTCTTGTCTCTTGCTTCTTTAATTCAGAAATAATTTCCAGCACTCGGTTTCTGGTTTCAGGAGACAGTGGTAGAAACTTTTTGTATCCAAGAAATCTAAGGGGGAATAAATCCTGAACAAGTTGCCACACAGTGTTCAACAAATAATACACAATGTTCATCCAACTGGCCATGGTTACAAATAACTCTACAAAATAGAAATAATGTTAAGTTCATAAATAGATAGCGGACAACAAAACATCTATCAACAATTAGAATTAATGGAAAACAAATGACAAACTTCTCTCAATTATTGATGACCTGCAGCAGAAGCATTTAGTTCATTAGGTATTATTTTGCTATTTTTTAGCTGAAATCTTCTTTTTGTCATCGCAGGTTAGTTTTGGAGCAAGTTTAGCATTTGATATAAATAGGCTGATGTTACTTTAATAAATGAAGTACATGTAACAGGGCCTGCGGTTGGTCCAAACAAACAATGACTACATGTACCAATATTCTGTCTCAACAATGTCACTTTTATTTGCTTAAAAGCATTTATGATAAATCTGGGCAACCATATCTTGGAGCGAGCAACCAGTGAGTTTTGCCATTCAACTTGCCCTGATGTCAACTGTCCTAAAAAGTTTGTGTAAATTTGTGACTTTGAAAAACACAAAAGAAAAAGACAAATTACTTTGTTAGTACAGGAAAAATTATGGAATTATGCAAGTGTAGCAATCAAGAGTGTGGCTTGAAGCATCAATCAATCAATCATTATCTTGGATAGGAAGGCTGTCAATCCCAAAGCATATTGGTGTACAGTTATATGAAATCTAATTTCAGACAGAGCTCTAGCTAATTTTCCAAGTATTACAAGTTCTTAGCTCTCAAAATATCCACTTTGACAATGTACAATGATTGGTTTGTGTTTTGCACTACGCTTCAGAATATTTCATTTATATGGGGCCATTTTAGGTATAGTGGTCCCCCCCCCCTTCCCTTCCAACAGATTAAATCTGGTAAGGCTGCCATATAAGTGAAATAATCTTGAGAACGGAGAAACATCAATCAATTGATTGGAGATAATTTGGTGCACCCATTCAATTTCTAGTTTCTGGCAAATAACCTGGCAGAAGAGCACGGAGACCAATAGGATGGGGAGGAGGACTGTTCTTACCTTCATGTATTATTACTTATGTTCAACATTTTTATCTGACAGTCATCAAATCTCATCTGAAAGTATACAAAAATAGAAATGTACAAATGTGAAAATAATATACAATCATATTTTTGAACACTAAAACACATGGGCGCAGGAACATGTGTGCTACTGTACATGTAGCAATAAATGTTGGAGCAACCCAATGAATAAGCTCAAATATTAAGTACACAAAGGCCCATTTTAGTAGAATGATAAATGTCTATCTTATAGCTGGAATTAAGATTGAAAGGATAAAAAACGCCTTTGTATTACAGCCAGTCTACTGACAACAGTTTACCTTGCTATTGTTTGTCTCAGACACCTGGTGGGACTAAACCGACCCCCCTCACCGACACCCACCCTCCCAACCCTCAATTGTTTTCGGTTGCCAGTTTACAAATAAGCATGCGCAGTTCACATATTCGGGATATCGTTAAGATTTGGATGTGAATTGGGAAACACAACACAGGATTCAGCAATTCACTGGGATGCCAGTAGACTGGCTGTTCTACATATATGCATTTCTTATCAATCCAATCTTAATCCCAGCTTATAACCATGGAGTCATCCTTTATAATTAGTATGTTATTCATATCGACGGCTGGTTTTCAATAGAGAACATTTATATGTCAAATAAAAGACCTGCATATTTTATAATGAAGTCAATAAGTAGGCTTGTATCTCCTGAATGTACACCAGAGATGTTGATTGATTGATTGTCTGTCTTCAAGTTCAACCTAATGAAATATCATGGGTTTTGGTTTATTACAACAACCTATTACTGGTTATTAAGATCTAAATGACATACCCTCTTTTACACTAGGCTAAGAGAGGGAGGTTCCATGGCTCTTCACTCAAAAGGAATACTTAACACTTCAAAATCTAAAGTGTAATTAAGAGTGACAACAAAGACCTTGAAAACTGGAGAGTGATCTGATTTCTAAGTTACCACTTACCAGTATAATACTAAAACAAAATGAACTAGATACTTGACAACAACATCTGTTTGACACTTGTACAAACAAAGCAGGTCACAGTGTTTTTAATTCAGGTTACATGTGAGCCCAGATAAGCTGACATGTCCTTAACTCATGGGTACAACATCATACAATGACAAGACCCAAATTACCTCTTTTGCAAGGAACATAGCCTGTATTGAAATGTTTTGTTCAATTTAATGTAGTAGTTCTAGACCTACATAAAAAAGAATTACTGACTGAAGCCAAACTCCTTTCTATCTTCAACTTAATGAAATATCATGGTTTTTTGGTTTATAACAACCTGCATGTATGGCTGACTACATGTATAAAGGTCTAAATTACATACCCTCTTTTAACACAGCCAGAAGCTTGTGGATTTGTCTCGATGGTTACTTTATGCAAAAAGATTTTCCCTGTGCCTGTGTGTTTTAATGCTCATAAATAAATAGCTGCATGCAGGGAGTGAAGAAATCCGCCGCTGATAAAAACTTACATGTGGTACGTAGGCTATTAAAAATCTTTTTTATTTGGCTCTTTTTTGCACCAACTTTTTTTTTTAAATATACAAACTAAACAAAATGCCCTCTTTGTTTCATAAAGCCTACAATAAGAGCTTTATCAACACTATTTCGTGTCATGAGTTTTTCCTGTGATGAAAGACATTAAAAAAATACGCTCAAGATTATTACACTTGTATGTTGCCAGTTTTATTGTGGGAGTTTTTAAAAAGGGATGTTTGTCATAATACATTCAGACCTTTATACCCAATCAAACATGTAGGTTGTTGTAATAAACCAAAACCATGAAAATTTATATTTCATTAGGTTGAAGACAGACAGGAGTAGATTAGACATGGTCTTGCTGTGGGAGTAGGACGAGGTCACGTGTAGCTGGAGGAATACTCTGTGGCCAAAGTATATTGATGATTAGTTCGGGTATCTGACTCCAAAATTACTATTATTTTATACTGACGGCCGTATTTTTGAGTCAGGGCTCATTGCAATCAAAAAGTTGGAGTAGACTGCACGCTTCTGATCGGGTAGTTTGCGGTCAGATTTAGACAGTAAATAACAACATAAATAACTCAAATAGTGTCATTACGACATTCATGAATAATTTAGCCTTTTGTCAAGTAAATTTAAAGTTTAAAAACTGAAAAACCACCAAACAGTGTTACGTCATCAATGGCGGAGATTTTGAGACTGGAGAAGGCAAAAGTGAATTCAGAGAAGAATCATGTTTACTGGCCGATCCAGCTCGTCCATATCAGGCACTGGTAGGTAAAGAAATTATCCAAGAACGCGATTATGGCCGTTTAGACACGATTTGAGTAGGTTATATTGTTATATCTTTGTCTAAATTGGACCACATACTGCGCACTTCTGAGCGGGCAGGCAACTGCAGGTTTTTGATTGCAATGAACCTTGACTTCAAAATATGACAAAACTATAATTGTATTGTAAGATCGAATTGAATGTGTATAAAGTTTGGATCAGTTGCATTAGGAGAAATTGAGAGAAAATTGTGAGGCCTCTTCGAATGTACATGTTTCAGTATAGCATGTCCTCCAACTCTGTTGGTCACCCATCATCATGACATCAATATACTTTGGCCGCAGAGTTTGGAGATCTCCATCAACTACGTTCATTATTCTAGGCTATTCATACCATTGAAAATTGTTCCGAGTGCTCGGATCACCAGATCATGGGATGTCAAATAAATATTACTGAAACAAACAGACAAACATAGCCAAATGATGCAAATCATCAAAACTTAGATCAGAAGATATTTAACTGTTTACCATCATATGCCGAAGATGCAAAAACACCACACTAGCAGAAAAGTGCGATGCGAATGAAAGCAGCTTGTTGTTGTTCATTGAAAAAATGACGTGACTAAACCAACATGCTTACAAAGTGTAGTAAGTGGCCATGTTGGGTGTTTTCCTCAAAAAATGGTAGAGCATGTTTGAAAAGGTTAGCAACTTTTTGAAATTGTATTGGCGGCGAAATTTCTACGTTAAAGAAGATAAAATGCACATGTCCTATAACATAACATATGTTTTACGAAAAACCTGCTAAATAAATTTAATTACACAAACGAGTCAGGTACGCTTATTACCGCCCTTGATCAATATGGCCCCAAAGTGAAAGAGGGTTGTTTTTTATCCGAGCATAGAGGCTTCATTTCTGGGTGAGTGACCTGATCGTTGACTCGTACCTTTCTGCGGTCATGACATGACGCGAAACCAAGCACGTACGAAGGAAAGATTACCTGACGCAATACTACATGTGCAAGTGACTCTTTTTTTTTTTATTAACAAATACAATTGCATCGTACTAATTTATACATGGTCCCTGATTTCCAATAGAATGATCCATTTTGCAAAAATTGTTTTTACTTTATATAATGCGTCTTTATTATTGGACAAAATATATAGGCCTATTTCGATTCAATGCATTTAATTCATACTTTAATTTATTTATTATCCATTCCTATATACCGTGCGTATAAAAGTTGTGAAAATGGACCTGCGGTTGATCAATCGATCGATTGATTGATTTTATAATTGGTTGCTTAGTTAATTGGTTGGTTAATTGATGATTAGCTTGTTAGAATGAAGGTCGATTAGTTGACCGAAATGAAGATCGTTAAAAAGTGTGCTATGTTCTATTGACGTGTATTGCAAACGTCAGGGAGTGTATGTAAAGGTCCGCTCACACGGTGCGATTTGTCGTACCGAATTGTAGCATGCGATTAAAATGGATGCTTTTAATTGGTTGATACGATTTGTCAACCAATCAAATACATCCATTTTTATCGCATGCTACAAGTCTGTACGATAAATCGCACCGCACCAGATTGTCAGTACGACTATGTTGTGGCTACGAGAATCGACATGGGTCAGCTGCGCTTGCAAGTAGGTCTACACACATTCCAGCTGCGTCTGTGGCGCATTCTAAGCTATTAAATTGTTATGGCTATTCAGGGGCGGATCCAGCTCATTTTTTCAGGGGGGGTCAGCGCCAAAAAGGGCACTGCTTGTGAGTAAAAAGGGCGAGTAACAGACAAAACAACATTTAAGTGATAGGTTTTTTATTCCTAAAATTGGGAGCCAGTAAAGTGTCCGTACTGCCATGCTACCGAAAAGATACTGTTTACAAATAGTAGGATTGTGCAGTTATCGTGACTATGTCAAGCGACAGACCGATCGAATATTTTGTCTGAATTTTCTGAAGAAAAAAAACCCAGCAAGGGAAAGACGATACTTCAAACGTTTTCGTAATTGTCGGAAGACAAAAAAATCTTGAATACAAGTATATGAATATGACAGAGGACTAGCTGACAACTGCACTTGTCCGCAGAATGGGGTCACATTGCTGTTATGCAAGGGCGGGTCCAGTCGTTAACGAAAGCGGGGGTCCCAGGCCCTTCGATTACAGAAACATAACTTTAAAAGAGGCATTAGGCGAGGGTTCAGGGCCGCCTAGGCCCCGGAAGCGAAGGGAAATCTAGATTGCCCGAGAAGCGTTCTGCGGGTGTTCTGCAACTAAAAATGCAAAAAAAATCCGGATTTTGCTCTCCTTAATTCTAAAAAAAACAACAGTAAAATCATTATGTTCCAAAGTTATAGATGAAGCCTTGTAACGTTTTTGAAGCATGGGGGAGGGGATGACTATCCCAGCGCATCAGGCGAGGGCCCAGGGACCGCTTAGGCCCCGGAAACTAAGGGGTTCTAGATTGCCTGAGAAACGTTCTGAGGCTGTTCTGCAAGTTAATAATTTCTGGATTTTGCTTTCCCTAATGCTTAAAAATAACAAAATAAGACAAGCAGGAGAAGCGCCCGCGGTTTGTTTTATATTGATTTGGGCATCTATATGGGAAAACTACATACTTGTACTACATAAAAGGGTCCGTGGATAGTTTTCTTTATTGAAAGTGGGAAGGTAGCAGACTACCGAAACCCAGTAGGCCTATATACAGGCGTGGGTCCACGGACCACCTAGGCTCTTAAAATCATCAAGCAAAACCCTGTCTATGACTTTAGTTATACTTTCTTGAAAGTAACAGTTGCAGTACTGAAGACTCTTTCTCAGAGAAATCTGTATATACATGTAAATCATCGACGATCTGTCATATTTGATGAAGCTCTAAGACTCTTCATGTAACTTGGTCAAAAATGAATCATGTGTAAAAATGTTTCCCTGGTAAAGACGTCTATTGTGTTTTTGTATAAACAACGAGGCAACTTCTGCAACCTGAATTTCGGTTCCATATGGTGCCTCGGCTATCTTCGCTCGCTACCGGTCGACTTTGATTCGGTAAATCACCGTATTTTTGGGCTGAATACAAATGGCGTCGAAAGTAGGCCTATATATCAAAATACTTCACTACTGACGGAAATCATCTAGAAAGATATTTATATATATATGTTATTTAGCCCGGTAAAGCACGTTGTGTAACGCAAAGAAGAGAGGCAGTTTCGGTAGGCCTACATATCAAGAATCCTCAAATGCTTCAATTATAAAACTGATGGAGCGTGAAAGTTAAGAGTATTTCGGTCCCTTACATTATCACGGGGACACTTTTGTTGGGCCCTCCATAGGGTATGGAAGTTGTACGTTTCACGGCTACCTATTTGATCGTCACATTCAAAATTACCCGCAATCTATCAGAGGGTATTTCACGCACGCACGTAAATCCCCGAAGTTATCAGACTGGGGGCTTATACTTAATTACAATAGCCAAGGTTCTGGGCGTATGAAATGAGGCTTTACTATATAGCAGACTTCACATAATTTACTCGAATAATACAATAAGAACGTCAGGTGAAACTTTTTATTTCTTTTTTAAAAGGGCACTGATAATCGAAAAAGGGCACTCCTAAAAATTTCAGGGGGGGGGGGGGGGGGGGGGGGGGGTTCCGGAACACCCCGTCCCCCCCTCTGGATCCGCCACTGCTATTAGACAATAAACAATATCAACCGGGAATTTTCATGGAAAAGTAGCTGTTTATGTAGGCCTACCTTTTTGCAGGAAACTCGCTGAATAGCCTACTGCTATCTTCTAGTTTTTTTCTACTACCTGAAAGACAATAATAGACTTAAAATGCGCTGAGTAGTAGAACTATGTGAAAGACTATTGCATAGTATCGTATCATATTCGATGCTTGTATGAAACTTCAGAGGCCATCTGGCTTCACGGTGCGAACATATTGAAGTAAAAATGTCACTATGAGTGTGCAGAACACATCCCTAGAGCAGAAGGTGAATAGCGCATATAGCCTCCATTATAGCTTCCAACCTGCGTCTCAACCCTCCAGTGAGACGTCGGATCTGTTAAAGGGTCAATTGCGCGGATTTGAATCCTTTAAAGCACATTTGGGATAGGATGGGCAGAAACATTCAAGCCCTAGAGCCTTCTGTACAAAATCTGGAGGAATTGGAAGCCGCGTTAAGGCCCGTTCTCACTGTGCGATTTGTCGTACCGACTTGTATGATGCGATTAAAATGGGTGCTTTTAATTGGTCAATATTATTTATCAACCAATCAAATGCATTCATTTTAATCGCATCCTACAAGTTGGTACAACAAATCGCACAGTGAGAACGGGCCTTCACATCGGTATTGGCGGCAGTTACCTCTTCAACAGATCCGACGTCTCACTGGAGGGTTGAGACGCAGGTTGGAAGCTAATGGAGGCTATACGCGCTATTGATCTTCTGCTGCCTATACCAATGATTTTCTCGGTCGATGCATACTTCCCAGCGGGGTGTTTAACTTTTTTCTTTGTGTATATAAGAAAACAAACCCCTTCAGAGTAAAATAGCCCGACTTATGATCCAAAAATGTTCTTATAAAAACAACAAGATCTACTATACGGCTGAATGCCCTTGTGTGTCTTATACCTATAGGAACCAAATGACATATTTTCACTTCCTTTTCCCATATCATATTTTGTTTAATTTCAGTTTATACCCGAATGCTTGCCATAGCTGAAGATCCGTACAATTTTGTCGATATATTAAAAAGTCTTCCAGAAAATTCCGGCTACTGCCTAAAGTCTTCAACTTCTGTCTGTATTCAACCTAATGTAAGGTCATGGGTTTTAGTTTATTATAACAATTTAGGATTGTATGATTGGGTAGCATGACGGAACCTGGCAACTCTTCTACATACGAATTTTCACAAAACTTCATCTTCAGTCATATAGCAGTTAATTGTTACTGTCCATCTTTCAATAAAATTTTATTAATTCCTGGCCAATAGTTTGGATTGATTGCTTGATTGATGTTTTACGCCGCTCTCAAGATTGTTTCGCTTATATGGCCGCGTTGCCAGGTTTAGTACAGAGGAAACAGGGCCGAATGCCCTGAGGAAAACCCCCGACCTTCGGCGAGTACCTGGCAACTCTTCCACATACGGCGACCGAGCGAAAAATCCACACAGACATTTTTCAATCTGAGTGTGATTTTAATCCCCGCCACATAGATGGATGTCTGTGTGGGACTGAGGGATGATCACTCTAAAGTCTAAACCACTGGCCAACAGTTTGATTGATTGATTGATTGTTTGGTGTTTTACGCCGCGCTCAAGATTATTTCACTTATATGGCGGCGTTGCCAGTTTTATTGTGGGAGGAAACCGGGCTCTATGCCCGGAGGAAACCCACGACCTTCCGTTGGTAACTGGCAACCATCCCACATAGGTCGTTCGAGTGAAAACCCAGTCAGAAAATTTTCCAATTTTTTTTGGAATGAGTGGGATTCGAACCCGCGACCCATTGGTGGAAGGCTGTTTGGATTGAGCGTCCAACACTCTACCTACTGAGCCCAACAGTTTGAAAGCTAGAGACCCGTCTGTTTCACAAAGCGGCGTAGATGTAGTTTTTGCGTAACTTTCATACCAACGTATCTCTACAGTATGGGTTGCTATGGCAGTTACGTGAACACTTACGCTATACACCGCTTTGTGAAACAGGGCCAGACGGCGATTGAAAATGGCGTTTTAGTTGATGGAGGTGGGCCGATTTTAATACACTAAAATGTAGGGATATAGAAGAGGAGGTGATGTACATCTAGTGTGAATTGCAGCTCTCTAACTATTATTGTTTGGATTGATTGATTGATTGTTTGGCGGTCAAGATTATTTCACTTATAAATATGACGGCGTTATTGGGTTTAGAGGGGGGGGGGGGGTCTAATTGCCGGGAAGAAACCCCCGACCTTCGGCGAGTACCGGTACCTGGTAACTCTTCCACCGCGACCGAGTGAAAAATCCACTCAGATTTTTTTATTTGATCTGAGATTTTTGAGGTTAATTAGTTAATGTCATTTACTACAGCATTCTCGTGATTTTTGGGGTTACACTTTCTTGAAAAATGGCAAAAAGTCTTCTACCGATTTGGGTGACGCCCGAAACGGGAATCGAACCCGTGTCCCAGGGTATGGCACCTATCACCAGCCCTAAATGCCGGCTGCCTTATCCATTCAGGCGGAGGCCGGTTGGCTGAATGGATAAGACAGCCGGCATATAGTGCTGACGACAGGTGCCGTACGTTCTCTCGGACCTGGGTTCGATTCCCGTTTCGGGCGTCACCCAAAATCGGTAGAAGCATTTCTGCCGTTTTTCTACTTCGGGTCAGCGCTCGAGTTTGTCAATGGAAAAGTACACTTGTGGCTAGAGGCACATGTGTGACTCGTGTACTCACTGCGATGGATATAATAGGTCGTACAGTATTTTTGGACATCTGCATGAACAACCCAGAGCTGTTTTCTGACTCCTATGTCAATATAAGACGACTTTTTACAGACCTCAGCGTGTGTTAACTGTTGATCAGCTCACCAATAGATTGATCGATTGATTGTTTGCTGTTTTAGGCCGATTATTTCACTTATATGGCGGCGTTGCCAGTTTTATTGTGAGAGGAAACCGGGCTCTATGCCCGGAGGAAACCCACGACCTTCCGGTGGTAACTGGCAAGCATCCCTCACCAATAGAAACAAGCGTTTAACACAGTCAATCTGAATAGTTCTACCTGACCGGCAAAGTAAGTAAAACCAGGATAGAGTCACACAAGTGCGGCTATCTGAATAGCTGCTTCACTAGCCCTTCACTTGTACCTTACACACATCCTATACATAGCCTACCTTTTCAAAAACAAATTGTTGGACGGTTTAGATATTCAATTTTAACCACAAAAGACAACATATGCAAATGCCGTAGACAGCAATGGGTTATTTATATTGTATAGACAAAACAAAAGGAAGTTTACCCTAAATGTACACAATGCATCATAGATCCCATTTTAAACAAACACAAGCAAACAATGGAGTACTCAGACAAACGTAAAAAAAGGCTATTTTTATAGACAAAAATGCAGATTATATAACATTTTACAAACATATACATCATAGTTAGTTTTGAAATTTAATAAACCTTATGAAAAAGTTACCCAATATTTAGGCACCATTTCAAAAAATCTTATAAAACATATATTGCATTATTTTAAAGTTGTTTGTAAAAATGATTAATAATATTATCACATGTACAGGTATAAATATTTTGGGGTAATATTAATATATGCTTACGTGAATTTACATTATACAAATTTATCAGAACAGCAGCATTTTTTTTTTCAAGAATTCAATACTGATAAAAATAATACTTGTATGAAAGACTGTATGCATAAAAACGTCAAAGGCACAATACATATCTATACATAAATTCCAAACATTCATACATGTAACTCATCGAAATTCTGCTTTTTACATTACAACAATTTCAATTTTAATACCATTCTCATTTCATTCTAAACCTTTTTTTTTTTTTTTACATTACAACATTTACTCTTTTTTTTGGTGTTTAAATTTAATAAAATATTCTAAATACTATACACACTAAATCCACTTTTACACATTTAAGTTGTACCCCTTTGCATTTCTTACAATTTTTGTTCTTTCGGTTAAGCATAAAAAAATTAACAAATAAATAATTGTTACGTTTCAGACTCAGTCAATTTAAACACTTCCGGCTTATAAATTTCTGATCCTTGAGCAGAGCCTTCTCGAGTAGCCTCCATCTCATCTAGTTTTTCTTTATCATATTTGCTGCCGTCTCGTATAAGTTGATTTCTATGGGAATCTCTGTAAGGGTGTAGATGGTAAACAAAACTTTCCCAGTTGACATTTTCCAGGCCTATTTCCTGAATGTGTTTCATCTTGGATTCTATAAAAGTGACTGGGTCCTCTGGCCGCTCCATCATCAGTGATGCTAATAAACTCTCAAACATCTGGGGTATCATATGGGTTGCCAGATACTCTTTGGCCTGCTCCCTGGCAGGTACACTCATCTTCTCACTCTGTTTCTTTACAATTGATGCTTGTCAAAAATCTCTCACCCTGAATCGGGAAAAGTACAGTAAATGTCCTTCAAAAGTTATACAGTAAATGTTATTTCTATTTTCAGCATGGTAACAGTTCATGGAGACGTTATCAAGTCGAAAATATATGTATTGAGAAAAAAAGCGCCATGACAGAGCAACCATTTCCACGATAACCAATTAAATTGTTCTTTTTTTTTTAACCTACAGTGGTCTCACTCAGTAATTTGAAGTATCTGGAATTTCATTTTTTAAATCAACTCAATTATCAAGTAGGTTTGTTGTCCAGGGGCCGGTTTCTCGAAAGTTCACTTAGGGGGAAAAAGTCCCTTAAGCAGGCTTTTTTCCCTTAGTGGGTTTTATTTTCCCCTAAGTGGGTTTCACAAAAAATTACTTAGGGTGAAAACACCCTTAACTTTAAGGGTGGTCGCAAGTTACTTAAGTGGGAATCAAGTCCACTTTGCTGCTAAACAAGATGGCTACCACACATGCAGAGTCTGTCCAGTTCAGATCTGTGGTTCTGATTTCATTGCCGTATAAGTCAAATTATTGGAGAAAGAATGCTGACAATGTCGACCAACAGACAAATGAACAAGTGACAGTTCAACAGAAGTAAGTAATTTATTTCTAAACTGTTGTTTTCACAACACATTTGCTCGCCGGCGAGCGATGCTGTTGTTGTTGTTGTAACACAATTTCATAAATATTTGTTCATTGAATTGATTGCTTGATTAAAAATTAAAATAATACGCAGTGGTCAATTCAAAGTCAAGTTAACTACTTTTTGTTCCTGCGGAATAAGCTAAATGTTTTTGGCTGTTGATCAAAGTATAATTAAATATTTGTCGCTGACTGACGGCACTTCACGTCTTCACTGCAACTCCCCCAAAATGGGGGCACCGTTAGTTTTTGTAACTTGCATCAGAAATACAAAATATGTAGTGAACTTTCTTTAGCGTATGCCAAACACTTTTGATGATTACTTTAAGAAACATCTGATGTTTCTATGAGGTTTTCACAGCATCTATCAAAGGAAAAAAAAACATTAAACTGAGTCAACCCCTCCTAACTGGGGGTACAGATTGAATTGGCAGTTGAGACAAATAGAAAGCATGTAAATTGTTCCTCTTGTCTCAGTATTTTCCAATTTGAAAATATGACTGCGTTTTTAGCCATGATTATGGCCTCTAAAATCATGCATACTGTGTTATTTTTTTTATCACAAAATGTGTTTAAATAATAATATACCTGTATGAAATTAAAAAAAAAAAATCCTGAACCTTCCAGTTTCAAAGCTTTGATTTTTCACTTGTTATTATTTATATTTTAGCAAAGAAGATGATCAGTCAATCCTAAAAATATAATGGACTACACAGCTGGACATTGCAAACTCTCAAAGAAAACAAATATTCTATGGCTATTTACTGCTGAATAGGGTAAGTTGTTTTCCTAGGACACTCAAACTTTTTGAATAGGTCTAATCCATATAGAACACAATGCTGCTGATATTGTAATGTTTATTACGTGGATTAGACAGGGATGCTCCGTTCGACTCTGGCCTGATTGGATTTTTTACTTTATCGACATATGTGGAAGAGTTGTGAGGCACTCTCCGAAGGTTGGGGGGTTTCCTCCTGGCAATGCCTCCATATAATTGAAATAATTTTGAGTGTGGTGTAAAACATCGATCAATCTATAAATGCTGAACAACCTTATAGGATATATGAGCTAATTATTTTATTCACGGAATATCCACATTATGACAGCTTATGCTACTTTGAGGCTCTTTAATGACCATACTTAAACAGGATTTAGATCTATTAAGTGAAGTGGAACAAATTTAGAGTGAAGTTTCAAGTATAAAGCAAGCTTTCTTTTAATTTAATTGTAATTTTTTTTGGTTTCAGATGGAACGAATGGGTCCTGTTTGATATAGAATAACAGTTGAATACAATGGATTGGATGGAAGTCCCAGAATGAGCAGTAAAACTTGGACAAAGAAACCCTAGCTATATTTAAATACATTGTAGTTAAATGGACTTATTTTTACTTTTTTTTTAAAGGCATCATGCAAAGACAAAAAAAAGAAGGAAAAAAAGTCTTCATAAAGATATAAAAGCAATCATAAACCTTTTGAGCTCCAAGCAAGGAATACCACAGCTTTATCGTGACAGCACTTTGAATCTGTAGGCTGCGTCCCCAGAGTGGGGTGTTTATCTCACCTGCCAAAATTCTTATTGTTTTATGTTTGCTTCTTTCTTTTGTCATAAAGTGCTAAGACTTTGCTTATGTGGTTTAAATGATTTACAAATGATTTACTCTTTCATTACACTTTTTTCAAAGAAAATCAACCCGCAGACCTTTAACCAAAATTTGAATCTTGTTTTAGCTTCTTTTTTTCTTTTTGGAAGGGCCACTCAAAATGAAAACAATAGTTGGTGGTATAAATTTACGGTGGAATGAACTGCCGAGAGATGTTTTCATTAAAATTTTCAATGTGGAGAGAGTGCAAGTGGGAGGTGTTTATTCAAACCACATTTTAATGATTAAGGAATAGGAATGTATGTGAATATTACGATCGACAAAAATTAACAGTTAAAATGTTTTTACTGTGATTTGAATTTTATTTCACACAGGCAATAAAGTCATATATTTTTTATTTCTACTTTGGCATTTTATTAGTGGTATGAGCTGTCAAAATTCAGATTTTCTTTGAATGACCAGTATTTACAATTAATTTATTTACCAAAATACAATTTCCTTCAGTTTTAGCTTCGATTTAGCACTCACTTATATATGTTTGATTCTGTGACATATTAAAAATGCTCTAAAATTTTGCCTTACAATAAAATACTTTAATTTTATACGGAAAATGTGTTTTTTTTTCTTAATCAAGAACAACATGGATTTATGTCAGTCTTAATTTTTGTGTGTGTCTTATCTGTATTTATTTATGAACACTAAAACACACGCACCCAGGGAAAATCTTCTCGTCTGTATTTATTGGTATTCAGTATAGAAAGCACTTCTGTCAATGTGGCATGGGTTTGAATCAATCAGATTTGTTGACATCATGGTTTCCTCCTATTTATTATCTCAATAAACCTGGCCACCTTCACATTTATATGCACCTTGTAGTAGGATTACAGAAATACTCGTCTGAGTCTTAACTTATACCACATCATCTTAAAGTGGCATGAGCTGCCCAAATTCACACTTTTTTCATAATTTCTGATTGTCACGACAGTAAGAGGCTTTGAAGGCCATCGAAAAACTATATGATTGGCGTTGGAATGAGGAAAATCCATACAGTACGTGACCTGTACGAACCGAAAACGTGTTCGAAAAGTAAACAAAATTTAAATAACTGGGACGACCATTCATTCATCATAAGCCAAAGTTAGTTCAAAACAACACTTTGTCGTACATTTTCGAGTCTAGAAGCACTGAAAAGCTTCTGAATTATATGCCTTGAGAAAAGTAGCCAATAATTTCAACATTCTGTTTTAACGTCAAAATATCAACATTTTGGCAGCTCATGCCCCTTTAAATATTGGACATCCTGAAAATTGTCCCTTAATTACCGATATTTTTAATTTTTCCGTCTTTTCCTTACTCTTTCACAGCTGCTGGTTGGTAAATATCGTTGACCCAAAACTAGTTCATTTTTCTGCTGACATCCACTCAAACCGAAAGAAAACAAAAAAATTGTGACGTTGGAAAGATTTGTATAGATCCAGAGAGTTGTTATCATTTATTACCAACTCTGCCTTTACATGGATAAACATTGATTGCTCCCTCTAGCTGACATACTTTGTTTTTGTTTTGCTATTATCACTTCGTTTTACGGTTTGTCAAGAAATATTGCTGAAGAAATATTTTACATAAGTTAAAAGATTGGCATTGTGCTAGCAGTTTGTCATTCGATTTTATCAGGATTTGGCCATTTGTTAAAAAAAAAAATTCAGGAACGGGATTACGAGTGCAAACTGCTTTATTAATTGTGAAATAAGCAATCCTTACACAAATATTCCTGCTGTATTTGACTTTATGGTCTACACTCCACAAGCGATTTTGAATAGTTATGCTTAGAAAATGTATTGCCTGGGCTTTACTACCAAATTAGTAAGTCAAAAGCGCCTGTGTTGTTGTTGTTATGAATTCCCGCTGAAAAAATATATCGCTAAAGTTGCCTTCAAACACAAAAGAGTTCTTCACAACGGGCCCCCTATACCAATATAAAATTCCCTTGGCTAAGGGAGAAAAAAAATGGTTTGTGAAACCCACTTAGGGAGTTTCGCTAAGGCCCCTTAGCTAAGGGAGTTTAATGCACTTAAGTAAAATTACTTAAGTAGACTTTCGAGAAACCGGCCCCCGTACTTCCCCCCTTCTTGTTAAAAATTACTGTACGCTACTTGCATGTTTCTATAGTTACAACATAAGAGTGTGTCAAGTATTTTGATTAAAGGATAATAAGAAAGTTGGAATGGCTGGGGGTGTTAGTTAAGAAGACTTAAGAATTATTTTTGAATGAAGGTTTTATTGAATCTTGCAATTTTTGTCAAGGTAAGTTCAATTTTGTACATAATCACGATAAACTTTGTTCTTTTCTTGTAAAGTACACAATTCCCACATTTCTAATTAGCTGGAGATATCAAAATTCTGTGGCCAAAGGATATTGATGCTTGGCCACACACACAAAGACATGTAAAATGCGTGTTCTGCAACACACTTACCCCAATTAGAAAATTGACATAAGTTGCTCATAAAATCTTTAACTTACTCCTGTTTCCAATTAGCTGCTGATCTCTAAATTCTGTGGTCAAAGTATACTGATGACTGACCACACATCATCCATATATTATACTTTGGCCACAGAGTTTGGGTATCTCCAGCTAGTTTCTAATTTGATATGCATGTGAAGTTTGATTGATTCTGTCACAGTTTTTCCTTTGTGGTCGACAACCAAACACAATTCGTTTTACTGAAAAATGTTGGTAATGAACAAAACAAAGATGTACAACTTGTAACAGGCCAGAGAATTTTGTTATCTATGACCTGTTTTTAAGACACCTTCCTACCTCACCGAAATTAATTCTCTCGAGGAAAAAGTGGAGGGAAATGCTGGAGTTAAGCAAACAAATAGGTTGTTGACGAGCCTCTGTCTGTTGAAGTGTTTTAATTAAGGTTATTTTGTCACCAAAATTTAGCTCAGTGTCTGATTGGTCGTTTTTGAATTGTATGACAATGAAGCCATTTCTCTGTTGCAGTCGCTGTGACACGCCTCTTTTGCATTGCGCCATAGACGAAATGAACACGATTCAACATCAGATTGATCCAAAAACTCAATTTAGAGTCATTTTGCCACACAGGTAGACTACTGCGCAAGCATCAAGTCTTGTTAACTCACCAACTGTTTATTGATGATTACCTGCCATGTGTATGCCTAGGCCTATGGTCTGTCCAAAAGAAATAAAATTATGGCCCTTTGGAAATATTCAAAGCCGTGTCCAAAGCATACGATGATGGTATGTGGACGAGCACAACATTGATCAGTGATTTGGTCAATGAATATTGGTAAGTCAGAGTCACTGAATATTGTTAAGTCAAAGTCACTGAATCAGTGAATATTATTGACTATTGAGTATTGTTAAATTAAAAATAAAACAGTGTTATGAGCCATTGATATCTATCAGAAACTACTCCGCATGTCTACGAACTTTTAACTTTCCCTGATAAGAAGATGTATTTTCTCACCTAAGCAAAAAAACCGAGATCCAGCTACAAACATCAGTTCTTAGTTGGTGTAAAACAGGCTAAGCTTATTCACGATTCTTGGCAGCATTGCTCGGTCACCATGGAGTATCAACAACACAGCAAACAAAGTTAGCTCTTCGAAATATAGCCAAAGATTCGAACAATTTTTCTCAATCAATCTGAAGATATTTCTATTTTGAATAGGTGGTAATGAGTTTCATTAGCTGTTGTTTTGACTTTTAGCCAACCCTTTGTACAAAATTATATGAAAATTAAATGTGACTCGTAAAATACGAAAAGAACTGACATATGTTCTTATTGAAAATGGAAGTGACAACTTCCGATTGTGTTTTGATTTCTGAGGTATCGATGGCTTGACAGTTGCAAATTTGGTGTTTACTCAGCTTTGCTGGACTTGTTTTCTATCATTATATGAAAATCAAAGGCCAATTCAGCCCATATTTTAGCTGTCTGTGCACGAATGAATTGCCATGATTACAAAAACGACGTTATTGATCGAACTCTAAACTGAGCGAAACAACAACAACAGTCAGTGATAACTTACTTAGCACTGGGAAAAACTGTCTACAACTTGAACACCAAGTGGTTTATAATGATGATTAACTATAGATGGCGTCTGTGACACTTGTGGTTTAACCATTTAAATTTTTAGAACCCTGTGAGGGATTTACTTGAAGAGATAAAAATTAGTTCTGCTGCTGCCTTTGGCTCAAGTCTAGTCTAAAAAATGTCAACGTTTCTGTTGGGACTCTCAAAATTCAATGAATAACAGTAACTATGATCAACTTTTTACTTCATCTCGCAACATTTAAAGAAATTATCAAGCTACAAGTACAACCATTTCTATTTCATCCTGGTGTATAAAGTGGTTAGAATCTTTTAATTTCATTTTCATCATGGATCCAACAGCCTTGATAAGAAGAAAGCTATCTGCAGATGAAAATTGCCTGATTGTATCCTTTATTTTACACACTTTTGAGACACTATTAGCAGATATTTGATTGTTCTTACTGCATTTAATTTTACGTTTGAAAAAGTTACAAGCTCATATTGACACATTAACAGGGATTCATACACGTCCAATTTACTTACCGATATTCGGTTCGTAAAATTGAGTTTAAAACTGAATTTGGTGTTGAAAAACTCAATATTTTCAGTTTAAAATTTCCTTTTGAAAACTAAAATTTCCAAACTCAATTTGGGCGTGAAAAACTGAATATTGCTTGATTGATATCCACTGTTTCTGATGAAAAAATCCAAGTTCAAGGGAAAAGTTTATTTAGAAACCACCGTCAAACGACCATGGCCGTCATTCTCTTGTTGTTGTTGTTGTTTAAATACTGAGAAACATACAGCCACGTTTTCAGTGTCTCCACAACATGGCTTATTTTGCACTTTGAAAGTCTTTTTAATTACCTAAACATTTCTAAACTAAGCTTATTTTGATGAACTGAGAAATTTTGGGGAGCATTACCCACAATAATCGGAATAATTTGAGACTTGTTATAATTATTCAGCTATTTTTGGCCGTATAGAAAATAAAAGGGGAGACAACTTTTTTTTAATTTTTTTTTTAATGTCTTACAACATGAAATATATATATGTTAGTTACCTCCACTGAACCATAGTTCTCAAATAGTTCCATTCATTTGTAAAGTAAATCATTGTGTATTTTCTAATTGTTACACATGAAGAAGGGATAACTTTGATCTAGGTTTGACATTACATATATATTATTATCATTAGTTTTTTGTCAAACCTGTTTTTTTCTTGGAATTCATACTTTCATGAAAAAAGAAATATTAAATTGGAACTGGTTTGTAACATAGATTTTAACTCAATTTTAACCCTAAAATGGTCGGTAAATTTAAAAAAAAACTGAATTTCACCTTCTAAAAAACTGAATTTTTCAATTTCGGTTCGTAAATTTTGGACTTCTATGAATCCCTGATTAACTGAAATTGTTGCAATCGTAATTCATCTAGTAATGATCATGTAGAACAATGTTTCGATTCTTACAATGGGGCTTCGATGGTTTAGTGGTAGAGTGATCGTCCCTCAGTCCAACACAGACCTTTGATTGATGCGAAGCGGGCTTGATTTTCCATTTTCAGCAAATAAAATCCTAATGCGAAATTCAATTTTACTCTCAAGAATCTTAGGTTTGATGAAATTTTAGGGTAGTTTTTTTTAAATATATTTCCTCTAAAGGTCTTGGTGTTTGAAATCGATGAGGATGAAATTCTGAAGTTTTTTACTGCTTTATTTCCGAGATCTGTACACTTTTAATGGATATTGGCAGTTAAAAATAGTTAAAAAATGAATTATATAATGAAGTATTTGGCAGGTATGCATATGTTGCGTTGACTAACTGGAAATTTATCTGCAAATTTGAGACATATGGCCTGCCAGACGTGATATATGTTCAAGGTGACATAACTCTCCTCTTGAAACTAGAGTTCATGCAACGAACATCTGGTGTGATTTCGACCGGAAGTTATGAATTTCTGAGCTTTCTAATACATTTGTGGAAACTGATGGATTTGCAGTGTGAAGCAAATTGTGTGACGATTTTTACTTTAAAACTGAAAAAAGTGCAATTCATGGTAGACGGCTATATCGTATACGTAGCCTTGTTCGAGTCTTCGGTCGATAGACTGTCAAGACTATTTATGAGCGATTATTTGGATATTATTTGAATGACTGAGCAGAATATTCGAATACCAAAATCCGCTAATTGTTTAAGTCCTAATTATAACCCTATCCCCCTTTTACGAGACTCACAGGTCAAAGAAGTTTTCCTCATCAACATCTCCAAATAACACACAGATTTTTTAGGACCAGTTAAACTTTTCTATCAGTCTGCAAACGTAACTAAATTTGGAACCTCTGTACATATACAAATGTACCGATAGTACACACTGAAGCTGGCATTTGAATTTTATTCCCTTTAGTCAACAATAGAATTTTCAGTCAACATTCAGAAAATGTTAAAACTTTATTGTTTTGTTTTGTTGTTGATCTGAAAACACACTTTGATTTACCGTTTTCAGGCTGTTGAATTTTTATTTCAATTTTAAAACTTATATATTACATAGTGGCAAAAGCACTACTCTAGATATGCAAGTTGAGTGCAAGAATGTCACGAAATATTTTCAGTTACCTTTTCAAGAACTTGGAATAATGTGGGATATTTATTGTTTTGTCCATTTTTATCAATAATCCTTAACACCATCCAGTGTCTGGAAGCCTCTACTATTAAAGAGAATGGATTGAAATCTGCCAGATATTTGGCTCTAGTGGAAAGATACAAAGATCATGGGTGTGTATATTTTCATATTTAGCATTTTGGCACCTTTCTTTTGGTACATGCTCATGAGCAATCATTCCAATTGAATTCCTGTTATAAATATTTTTTCACATTTTACAACTTCAATGTAATAACATACAATGTAAGAACTCTGCATGAGAACTGTCATCCAATTTGGTTTAATGTTAAATGGGGGACTCCATTAACATTTAGTTGGCGCAATCCTTTCATTCTGTAGGGGAAAGATATATTAAAATGTAAATTGATCAAATGTCTTTGTATCTATTTTTTGTGTATATTAAACAAAGGTAAATTGATGGTTTTCCATTTCTACAGGATATTTGTCTACATCTCCAGTCGTATTCCTTGCTTGGACCCTTCAGATCTTACCTTAGAAACTGTATTACCCATTGAAAAGGATTTAAAATGTACTTCAGGTAAAGATGATCTTGAATTAAACATTAACAGGTTTTAAATTTCTAACATGTATGGAACATTATGTCTAGGCGAAACTTTTACAAAAACATCTGGTGAACGCTGCATATGTGTATAGACTGCTCTTTTGTTTTTGACGGTTTGTGAATTTCGATTTGACTCTTTGTGATATCAAAAGTGCTGAAATTCACACTTTTTCATAATTTCTGATCGTCACAACAGTAAGAGGCTTTGAAGGCTATCGAAAAAACTAAATGATTGGCATTGGAATGAGGAAAATCCATTCAGTATGTGGCCTAAACCGACCGGAATAGTGTTCGAAAAGTAAACAAAATTTAAATAACCGAGACAACCATTCATTCATTCTTAGCCAAAGCTAGTACAAAACAATACTTTATCGTACATTCTCGAGACTAGAAGCACTAAAAAGCTTCTGAATTATTATACGTCTTGGGAAAAATAGCTGATAATTTCAACATTTTGGCAGCTCATGTCACTTTAAGTTACATTTCATCCAAATAATGTAGGGGGCCTCGGTAGCTCCGTTGGTAAGAATAATAGTCCCTCATTCCGACAGGCCTCACCATTGGTGCGGAGCGGACTTGAATCCCACTCAGACTGAATAAAATTTCTGAGTGGATTTTCCAATCGATCACTGTATGTGTGAGAGTTGCCAGGTACTTACCGAAGGTCGGGCTTTCCTCATGGCATTATGCCCGGTTTCCTCCCCCACTGAACCTGGCAACCGTGCCGTATAAGTGAAACAATCTGAGTGCGACAAAATACCAATCAATAAATCTTCCAATAAACCTGGCCAGGCCACCATATGAATAAAATAATCCTGAGTGCGGCGTAAAACATCAATCAATCAAAATGATGTAACTTTTTCTGGGACCTAATTGAATTTATCTCATAGATCTCCGCCTCTTGGCCTCGTTGAGGTGTTTCCAAGACAATTTATGGTCAGTATCATAATGTCAGTTGATCATCCAGAGAGGTGTACCTTTTGATTACCCTGTTAATTGAACACCCAATACCTCAGCTGTTTAACATGGCTATGATACAAAAGTAGGCCATTTTGGACACCCAATTCTGAGGACAAGAGTTATTTTGGACACCATATTTTCAAATCCTAGATGAATATTACTAAGTACTGCTTGCTTAATTATATACATTGTACAAGTTTGTACTTATATCAACATGTAAGTAGTAAAATAATAGTAACAGATGTGTTTGTCCCTGTGCATCCCTGTGAAAATGTAATCTTGCTAATTTTGACTTCATTTTGTAATCGAAAACCTGGTCAACCTACTGTGGAAAAGTTTTTGACAATGTCCATGCACACAGCTAAAAATAAACTAATCTTATTTGAAAAAAGTTGACATTTTTATGTTGCATCATATATGATTGAACTTTTGAATGTACCATACATCCATTAATTATTTTGTCAAATAACTAAATATTATCAACTGTTTATGTTATCAACTGTGGTTCACAAGCAACTAACTTCGTGGTGATGCCTTAATTATTTCTCATTAGTGTTTATATTACATGTATCAACTGTTTTAACAGCCCAAAGCTACGTGTATGATCCACCAACTACATCTTCTCAGAAAGAAGGTTTCCTTGAGTTTTTATTTTCCCCCAGAATTGTGCATGTTTTTTGCAAGTTTGTAATGTTTGGATTCAAGTTAATACTATTAGAGTTTCTGTTTTAGTTTTATATTTTCTTCCATTTCCCATGGCAACTTTCGGTTCCTATCTTTATATGTTGACTTTTATTAGCATTTGATTCTTTTCTACATTTGGTTCAAACAATCTGAATGCTGTCTGAATTTAGTACTTGGCAACATTAACTTGGTTACAAAGACATACTTCTATGAAATCCTCTACAGAAGTTGACCTCTCTGCCAAAGTCAGGCTGCCTGTTTTAGACAAATTCAGAGAAGCGACTCTGTGACTTCATGATATTTGTAACGTCACAAAGCCGCCACTCTGAGTTTGTCCGACCTTTTAAATGTTGGGCCAGTCCTTGTGGTGTTGGTGGAGAGGTAATTTATATGTATTATTTCTCCTTATATTTCATAAAATTAGGGAGACTCAAAACTAATCAGTCAGCCCTTGTAATGTATGGTATCGGATTCAGTTTTTACTGACCAGGCGATTAGTTAACAGGTAAACTTACACATTGATTGGTTACTTATACAAGCATTAGAAGTGGTTTGCTTTGATTCAGACTTTGTGTTATTTTAAAAATATGTAATATATATTTTCTAATTTTGTGTTTCTCAATTGTACTTTTCTATTGTAGCAAACAATATGGAGCTGTTAATAAGAGGTTCTCGGGGAAGCTTGAAGGTGGAGCTAGTGAAAGGACCCCAAGCTGATCGTTTTCTTGTAGAATTACACAAGTGTCGAGAAGGTAGGGAGAGATGATTGTTTTATCACTGGAATTCTATACCAGAATATTATTTTTTTAACCAATTGAACTATTTGTGTTAAATAAGGATTGACTTCAATGTTTCTTCGGTTCATCGAGTTATGAACGAACTTGCCCCTGTGCAAACTAAATAAATCCGCGAAGCGGTTTATGAAAAGTTTGCACAGGGGCCAGTTCGTTCATAACTCCATGAACTGAAGAAACATTGAAGTCAATCCTTATAATTTAATTACTATCACATATACTACGTAAAACAATAAAAAAATATTCACAGGGAGTGATATATTTTATTTTCAAGAATCAAAACAACCAACGCGCGCAAAGCTACACTTGATGTCAAAGATCTCTACCAAGTGACGTCACAATCACAGGCAAAGCGACTGTACAACGTGATGACGTCATCTCGCGTCATAGCGTTGAGTCTATCAGTGCACTGTGCTGACAGGAGTGGAAACGTTTTCGTAAGCTGACATAACAAGTTGTTCTTTATTTCTTTGAAATCTGATCGAAATGAAAAATAAATATAACCAGGTATTATATCAACATATTTTCAAATTAATTGCTTTCTCCGTTTCAATAAATAGCAGTAGGCATATTGTTGTTTCGTCGGTGATTCACGTATATCGTTGTAAAAATAGTCCGGAGCTGGTTCGTTCATCGGGTTATGAACGAAAGCAGATTGGCCAATCAAATTGAAGTGTTCGTTGTAAACACACTGGGAATTAAATTATAGCTTGTTAACAAAATTAACAAGTGATAATATTGTTACGGCCAATTATCTAGAGGTTTATATGCTTAAGATTATAAACGGTACTGGCCTAGGAATTATTATATGTTTTTGTTCTTGTATGAGGTTAATCAGGATTGAACTTGTACTAAATAGTCCAGTGTAATATATATGTAGAACCTGAATCCCTTCCCGTTTCAAAACATCCTGTATGGTTATCATTCAGAGGCTTATCCACGGGCTATGCTTAAGATTAATTTAACAATAAGTTATTGATAAAATTAACAGTTTTTTTCCCTATGACGTCAAAAGCTGTTTCTTTCAGTTCGATACAGGCCTTCCAACCATGGGTTGCCGGTTCGAATTCTACCTACACGTACTATACATGTAGTCAAAAGAAAAATCTAAGATTTCCTGATTTTGTTTTCACTGTATTTGCTACTGTATGTGCTTCAATCAATTAACCAACTATTGTATTTCTATCCTGTACATTTGGCATATTTAGGAGTAAATTTTCTATCACTGGAAGTGACATTTCTCAAAGCGAAAGGCACTAATAAACCTATCTGTGAATTACTGCATAACCCTCTTTCAACTGTGTCAGAAACTTAATGTCTATATTTATATGTTTATTCTCTATTCGCAGCTCTGTTAAGATCTAATGGTTTACCATCAAGTTTCTCCTGGATTGAGAAATACACAACACAGGGTAGTAAGCCTCCTGGAAACCCTTTCTCTAATGATGTATTCAATCCCGTTTTACCTCCCAACCAAGTCAGCCCAGCTAATTCTGATTCTACCAATGGTAACTCTTTATTCCTTCCCCTTTGCATGTGGCAATTGTTATGTAGTATTTTGTAGTTCAATACTAACAGCATTACTGTGCATGTGATATTTTAAATGTGTTGATATGAGATTTGCTTGATAAACTTTTGCTTTCAAGTTGAACAAGAAAATAGAATTTATAAAAAAAAATGTAAATATATGTTTTGAAAAGTTGTGTTAGATTAGATTAGAGCCCTCTTCATGTTGACTCATTGAAAAGTTCAAAATGCAAAATGCTGGATATCTTTAATAAAACCATCTTTACACTTTTCCTATCATATTAAGTCTTTTCCATTCTGCTATCCCAAGTTTAGCTATATGTAATCAGAACTGGAAATTGAAATGAAAGTTGGATTGTTTCTGTAATATTAAGCCTAAACATTACATTTAATAGTTAACCCGGAATCAAGATGTGCCTAACAATAGAGTTGCAACTAATGATGATGAAATTCATGTATCTTTTAACTGTCATTTCAATACATTAACTAATTACTATAAGTATGGGTACTAAATAGTTATTATAAATAATATGGGTACTAAATAACTAATTTCTATGAGTATGGATACTAAATAAATAATTACTGTGGGTATTTAATGCCCTATGGGTATGAACATTGTTTGCATGTGTAACTAGTAGTTAACTGTTCAACATAAATTTAAAGTAGCATGAGCTGCCAAAATGTTGATATTTTGGCGTTAAAACAGAATGTGGAAATTATTGGCTATTTTTCTCAAGATGTATAATTCAGAAGCTTTTCAGTGCTTCTAGTCTCGAAAATGTACGATGAAGTATTGTTTTGAACTAACTTTGGCTTAAAATGAATGAATGGTCGTCCCGGTTATTTGAATTTTGTTTACTTTTCGAACACGTTTTCAGTTCGTACAGGCCACATACTGTATGGATTTTCCTCATTCCAAAGCCAATCATTTAGTTTTTCGATGGCCTTCAATGTCCCTTACTGTTGTGACAATCAGAAATTATGAAAAAAGTGTGAATTTTGGCAGCTCATGCCACTTTTAACTTGTGCCGTTTTGGTTGCAGTTGTGTTTTAGTTAATCTACTAACAAATGTTATTTCGTTACTGTTCTTGGTATAGACCTTCTTGGTATGCATGCTGGGTTAGTCATAGGGGTAGATAGATCATCATGTCCTCCTCAAATCAACAACATTTACCTCCCTTCAAAAATACCTAGAGGGCGCAAGCCATATCGTCCTAAAACAGGTAAGTTAATACATGTAATTAACCAGGTTAATTGGTAAGTTAACAGGTTTCAGATCAGGGTTCTGTTTGTCAAAACGACGAATGAGACTCCTCGCTGGCTTATAGCACCATGTTGAAGATATATGATGACTATAAAGCTTTGTCTTTGCTCTGGACGGAGCGTCAACACCCACAGATGATGTATAAATAATTGCAAATCTTATTCAAATCCCCTTCCGTCTTGACTTGTTACCATTTATGTAAGTCCGTGGACGGCAATTATCAAGCTGCTTGTTCCTTAGTAACAAAAATCAAAGTTTTCTATCCTTATAACTCTTTACAATGTTTTATTCAAATTGAAATAATGTGTTCACTTCCATATTGACATATCAAATCCTTTGGTACATATGCTTCCTGATATGGAAGTAGTTAGAGCCAAACTTTTACATATTTAAACTCATTAAAAAACTAGAACGAAGAATGTATTGGGTATTTATAGTTTTCATGGCTCGCTGGGTTGGGTAATGATGAGTGTAAAAGTTTCGTATCAAATCAAAGAAAAAAAAAAATGTTTCCTTTCTGCTCGCATATTCAATGGAAACCACTGTCATTTTTATTATGTTATTTAGATTAATTAGGATAAAAAAATTCATGTGTTATTTTTATTCTGATTGAGACTGTTATTTTTAGGTGGATCAATTAAGGTGGTTGATGATTATTTTGGTGAGAAACTACCAGAAAATAAACTTCAGTCATCCATAAGTACAGATTCTATTGAGTCTTGGGCTACCACGTAAGTCACAGAAAATTATTTTAAAACATTTCTTGTGTATGTTTAGAAATGCTTTTTATTGATCTGTGACCGCTGTGAATCTAATCCAGACCAATAAAAATGCAAAATTTCTGATTACTATTTCACTCTATCGTCAGGTAAAGCCAGGCATACGCTATCAATATCCATACTGTTGCACACAACCTGGCTTGTATGCAAAACTTCAAGTTGCTACTTTAGAAAACAAAATAACTGAAATTGAAAATAAAATTCCATATGTCTGCAAAAAATGCTTTAATTACCATTTTATTTTTAAAATACAGTTGGCACTTGGCACGAATTGACTACTTTTAAGGTGATAAAATGTTGGCCCAAAAAATCATAAGTTTTCCTATGTAATATCTTAACATTGTTACCTGCTAGACCTTTTGTATACAAAATATATCTTGAGTTATTTGTAAATAGACTCACTTAAGATTTTTGAACCATATATATGATTTTGCATGTGTTATTAGGAGTACAGAAATTGAACGTCAGATATCTGGTCAGACTATTGCCAGACAAATTAGCCTGGATCTTCCCTCACCTATTCTAGCCCGTGAGACAGATGGTAAAAGATACATGTTAGAGAGAGAGTCTGAATATGTCAACACAAAAACTATCAGGTGAGGGCGCATATTTGATATTTTATGTTGATTTTTAAAGCTGTTGTAATTCATATTTTTTCATAAATTCTGATTGTCAAGGGAAGTTGAGGAAGTACCTTGAAAAACTAAAGGACTGACGTTGAAATACAAAAAATTATCCAGTAATCTGTACAAACCATTGTGCTGATAATGGCAATGGACTTTTTAATTGAAACACATTTTTTCATCACAGCGGTTAAAGCAAATTCACAGTGTGCCAAAACGTAAAATTTGAATTGCTTAGTTTAGTAAAAAAAATTTATGCATATCGATATTGTAGCGAAAATAGGTTTTCTACACGTCTATCCTGTATGTCATTTGCGGTCAAACATGTTATGTTCCGCTACTTATTTATAAGAGAACGTGTGCTTTTAAATGTACACATGTTCAGAATAACATGTCGTTGTTGTTGTTTAAGAGATCGTTTTTGGTGCACAACATGGCTTGAAATACACAGCTATTGTTACGTTAAAATGCTTATGCACGATATGTTTCAAGAGACCATAAACTTAACTTTCGAGAATGCATGTCTTACCAGGAGATGGTGGTTTAATGTACTTGAAATACGATAGTTTGTTTCCTAACAGTTCGGTCACAAATCACGATACTCGCCATGTTCGGCGCACAGTGATTTTTCACAGACTTTACAGTGAATTCGCGACGATTACGGACATATTTCAAGTACTATGAATAATACTTTGATCGGTTTGTGTTATCCGATTCTTCCCTTGGAAAGAATATCGTTATTTGGAGTGTAAATGGACAAATGTCACACGTTGAATTATTTTAAATGACAAAACTTTTGGATCGATGTTGACAAACTGTCAGACAGCGGAGCGTCAGCCAATCAGCGAGTCGGATTTCTACACGTGACACAGCGTTCTATGCTGGACGCCTATAAAAAGCCAGAATTTCTTCGAACAAGGTTAGATGGCCTCGGCACGTTGAAGCGAACACTGTGTCAATACTTGTACATATATGATTTAATAATGAAACAAACTGATTAACTTTTGTAGAAGGAAACATAACTAAACAAAGAAACACCAAAATACAGCATGCAAATGAATAATTCCCAAGTTTACCAGTGGGAATGATCGGTACCTATTTCACCAGTGGGACTGATCGGTACTAAGTTCACCAGTGGGACTGATCGGTACTAAGTTTAGTGGGACTGATCGGTACTATAAGTTCACAAGTGGGACTGATCGGTACTAAGTTCACAAGTGGGAATGATCGGTACCTAATTCACCAGTGGGACTGACTCGTACTAAGTTTACAAGTGGGACTGATCGGTACTAAGTTACAAGTGGGAATGATCGGTACCTATTTCACCAGTGGGACTGACTCGTACTAGTTACAAGTGGGAATGATCGGTACCTAATTCACCAGTGGGACTGATCGGTACTAAGTTTACAAGCGGGAATAATCGGTACCTAATTCACCAGTGGGACTGATCGGTACTAAGTTCACATGTACAAGTGGGAATGATCGGTATCTAATCCACAAGTGGGACTGACTTGTACTAAGTTACAAGTGGGAATGATCGGTACATATTTTACCAGTGGGACTGATCGGTACTAAGTTTACAAGCGGGAATAATCGTTACCTAATTCACCAGTGGGACTGATCGGTACTAAGTTCACATGTACAAGTGGGAATGATCGGTACCTAATCCACAAGTGGGACTGACTCGTACTAAGTTTACAAGTGGGAACGAGCGGTACCTATTTCACAAATGGGACTGATCGGTACTAAGTTTACAAGTGGGAATAATCAGTACCTAATTCACCAGTGGGACTGATTGGTACTAAGTTCACATGTACAAGTGGGAATGATCGGTACCTAATCCACAAGTGGGACTGGCTCGTACTAAGTTTACAAGTGGGAATGATCGGTACCTATTTTACAAGTGGGACTGACTGGTACTAAATATAAGACTAAAAGTAATTTGAATCCACAATCACAGATTTTTATTTAATGCACTGTGGGAATATGTGACTCTAGTATAAAGACAATAATAGTAAAATTTAATCTCCGTTTCATTGTTTTAATTGGTGTTAAATAAATATTTAATGTTATTATTTCAAGTTGAAATATTCGATTGGACATTTTGATTTATATTGGATAGATAAAATATCAGTCTTAGCACCACAAATCCCAAATAGTAGCGGTGTTTCCGGAACATTGATCATTTTGAGATACAATGTTATCTTAATTAGGCTTCGCTCGGCCTATTATTTTTAAGATTAAGACATCAAAGTTGTTGGTCAAAGTATAACATCATTTCGCATTGACCAATTAAATTAGGAAAAGTAAATTCCGCTACAATATCAATAATCAGGACCAACCCATATGTCGCAATATTCTACTTAAAGTGATTGCTAAATTTTGCTTACAATTTAGTAGCATACCGGTTCGGATCTTTGGTCAACCTCTATCACCAAGTACATGAGATTTGTTTTTAAATCAAGCAGCACATTTTCTGGACTTTCTATTTTGCCTTTCAGATGTCACTCCACTTTCTACAAATGTTTTGAAATCCCATACTACATGTAGATGTAGTTGCAACTACAACATTATGTATCGGGCGAATTATCCCACTTAATTTGCTTTAAATGAAAATGCTAACAACTATCTCAATCCAATTGAAATCACCAAAACTATGAAGATACCAGTAAAAGGAGCTTGCCTTACCGACCTGAGAAGATATAGCTTAAAAGAAAAAAACAATAATTGGCCATGCAAATTATGAGCGCAAGTCTCAGTCATGCTGTTCAGCGAATACAGACTGCCTTCCTCGTGTCACAGCGAGCTTAGTGTAGCTTTAGATTAATGCACACGCGATAGGGGCTATCAAGCTGTGAGAATTAGTGTGATTTATGGGCAACCTTACGCAAAATACATCGCAAAAGATTTGTGCTTTTCCAATATCGGTATTGTAGTTTGTACTTCTTGAGAAAAATAACCAACATTTTCAAAATTTAGTTTTCATGGAAATATATCAACATGTTGACAACTCATGACACTCAAATTGATTTCTGAGGAGAGTATAATGAACTGTAATGGTCTGTAAATGTCTTGTTAAGCCGTTACTGATCCTTCATTATTTTTCTGATAGTGGTAAACGTTGAATTGATTCCATAGTTTTTTAGCTGGTAGCTAACATGTACCTGTTTTACTTTCCATATACTTAATACCACGTTCAAGCTTCGCATGATCGGTAACAGGTTTGTTTTTCATCTTTTACCCATCTTTGACAAACATTAATTCAAGATGGGGATTGACTGGAATACAACAGACCTGCTAAATTGTGAGTTAAACAACCTGTCTGTGACACCTATTCTTCAAGGTATCAAGCATTAATTTCGACCTTTTTTAAACATGCTTTGTTAAGGATCGTCAAACTCAGTGGACTGCACTGTAATGGATGCTGTTTTTAGTTGTATTCTGCAGCAACGAAAAAGTCGTCCTATGAGAGCGCAGGCTTTTGTTGTTTTTCATCATTGAACACATTTAAAGCGCAGAAGTGCAACAATATTGGAGTTTTTATAGATCAGATTGTGTGCAACGCTATACCTTGTTGTTGTTTCAGAGTGTTATGTGCCAGTTGGAATGTAAATGGACAGGCACCTGTTGAATCTTTAGCGCCTTGGTTAAGAAATATGGAACAACCACCTGATATATATGCTGTTGGGCAAGTAAACTTACTTTCAAATTTCTTTTAAATCTGACATTTGATTTGAAAGCATTTAAAATTTAACTGAATTGAATACAAGGACCATTGTCATATGAGACTTGCTTCATTTGGAGAAGCCGGCAATGCTTGGCGGTATCAATGAAATGCTTCCTTTTTGATGTGCCGCGATCGCTAGTGTAAGAGGTTAGAGTTAAATTATGTCACACAAAATACTGATAGAGTAATTTGCATGTTTACTTTAAATTGTGCGTCACTGTTTTGACCAGTTCCTCGCAAATTGCTTTATGCGTTTAGCAGATCATTCTACATTCTTCATCAGTACTTGTTGAATTTTAAAATGGAATGGTTTCCCATTCAGGTTTCAGGAATTAGATTTAAGCAAAGAGGCTTTTATCTTTGCTGAATCCCAAAGAGAA
The DNA here is from genome assembly GCA_963971465.1 of Lepidochitona cinerea. Classification (NCBI taxonomy): domain Eukaryota; kingdom Metazoa; phylum Mollusca; class Polyplacophora; order Chitonida; family Tonicellidae; genus Lepidochitona; species Lepidochitona cinerea. The sequence continues at coordinate 82,094,501 of OZ020551.1, read as the reverse complement.
CAAGAATGGAAAGATTTTGTGGAAAGTTCTTTACATTTAAGCCAGTCATACAGAAAAGTAGGTGAAAATATCTATCATTATTAACAGGAGACATTTTTAATACATTTTTAAATTAAAAAAAAAAACCCCCGAGATCAGTAGACTTAATGACAAAAATGATGTGAATCAGCTATATTGGGAAAAGATTATAAATGTTAACTATTATAGTAGACTATAGACTGACATTAAGCGTTTTTGTTATATTTTTTCAATTATTAACAAATTCTATTTTATTTTGTTGCAAATATATTTTTACTTCAATTTGAAAGAAAATAGTTTTTGTATGTCTGTGACAGAGATTTAGTGAAGCTATTTTAAATAGAAGTCTTAATTTAAATGCAGACCACAAAGCTGCTCAAATGTATCAATCCATCTGTATTTACACATTATTTTTCTCTTGTCAGGTAAAATTGATACGTCTTGTTGGAATTATGCTGATAGTTTATGTGAAAAAAGATCTGTTTAAACATGTCACCCTGTTAGATTCTGATAGTGTACCAACTGGTATCATGGGCATAATGGTAAGTTATTTCAAGAGATTTCAATTTTAATGGTTTATGCCAGAGCAAAATATATTTCTTCCAAGAATATTCTTGACTAATAATCTTGCTCGCTCAAACAACTTTGCTTGGAACTTTATATCTTAAATTACAAATATTTTGCACAACGAGCAAACTCATATAAAGCAGAGGGCTCATCTCACCTTATAACAGAAGAAAGTCTCAAGTATAGATTTGTATTAAAGTGGCATGAGCTGCCAAAATGTTGATATTTTGAAGTTAAAACAAAGTGTTGAAATTATTGGCTATTTTTCTCAAGGCGTTTAATTCAGAAGCTTTTTAGTGCTTCTAGTCTCGAGAATGAATGATAAAGTATTACTTTGAACTAACTTTGGCTTAGAATGAATGAATGGTCGTCCCGGTTATTTAAATTTTGTTTACTTTTCGAACACTATTTCGGTTCGTATAGGCCACATACTGTATGGATTTTCCTCATGCCAATGACTATCATTTAGTTTTTCGATGGCCTTCAAAGCCTCTTACTGTTGTGCCGATCAGAAATTATGAAAAAATAGTGAATTTTGGCAGCTCATGTCACTTTAAGTGTAGTGTGAGTGAAAAACAAATGATGGTTATACTTGCAAGTTTAACAGGTTTTTACATATCCTGATTTAGGTTCTCTACCTCTGGTCCAGTTTGGTTTTGTGTTAGGATAAGTTGAAAGGTTTTATTAATACCAGAAGTCTATGAATGTGGAAGTGTGAAGCGTTCCATTACATAGTATTCAGGGCATTGGCGCCTTTTGACCCAGAGGTCACCATACACAGAGCCCTCTCTCGGTTAGTCAGAAAGCGTGGCTTTTCTTCACTTTCTCATATGAACTATTATGGGATGCATAAGAAAAAACATGGCGAACGTTTTAGATATGACAACAGTACTTGATGGAGCAAAAGTTAAAGTTTCCGAAGAACTTCATAAAGTTGAAAATGAGACAAGAAGACTTGTTTGGAACCATTTGAGTCCAAATGGAGATATCAGAGTCGCATGTTCGGTAAAGCTTTTATAAAAACCAATGCATTCTCCGAACTGCGGTTACTGGAATTGCCGATAGATGCAGTAAGTGGAGAATGAATTTATTTTCTGATTTGAAATTGCGCAACCGTTGACAATTTCAAAATCTACCGCGCATAAACGTCACATAGTGTAGTATAAGCAGACTGAAAGCGCCAGTGCCCTGAATATGGGGTAATGCAACATTTCACACTTCCCTGTTCATAGACTTCTGTTAATACTTATAAAGGAGGTGGGTCTCCCTGACTCAGCCAGTTAAAAAGATATCCGGGTTGTGGCTTAAATCCTACTCAGTCAAGAAAAATTAATAATTTTGACTGTGTATTCGTTTTAGGGCCTCATGTTTCAGATGCCACTGGAAAGTCAGGGGTTTCTGCTTGCCAAGAGCCTGTTTCCTCCCCATTAAAATCTTAAGTTCGACATAAACATCAATCAATTCATCTGCTTTATTTCTGTTTTCAGGGCAATAAAGGTGGTGTATCAATACGTTTTACGATACATAATACCTCCTTCTGTTTCGTCAACTCACATTTAGCCGCACATCAAGATGAATTCGAGAGGCGAAATCAGGTATGTTTGTAAAACTCATACGTGTAAGTTATTTTCCTTATGTGGGAGAAATGCAAGTTTATCCATGTAAAGAACCTGGTATTCCCCCAACAACATCGCCACGTGAGTGAAATAATCTTGAGTGCGGTGTTAGACATCAGTCAATCCTAATTAAAGTTATTTGGATATTTGTTACTATTCTATCCGTCACACCTTGGAAATTTTCTGCCGGTCTTCACAGGAACTAGATTAAACAATACCAAAGTCCCGCTAAGGTTCAGATCCAATCTGACTGTAGTAAACTCCAGTCAGTAATTAATCTGCGATTTTGAGTCGGATAATTATTTTCCAACCTGAGGGCCGTAAGACTTTTCTGATCGATGTTTCCTTCCCAACAAATTCGCATCGCCCTGAACATGGCTTAAGACTAATCAGCCAGAAAACAGTCTTGCGCAAACAAGGGGATACGGCTAAGCTGCTAGCCACTCGTGACTGAAAGGTAAGCTGTTACCCCTGTGTGTACTTATCTTTGCCCCTGAGGAAAGTATGCACCATGTTTGAGATTTTCTGCAAAAAATCTTAAGCAAAAATCTCACTGTTTGCACACCATGTGAGCTGACAGCGAAGAGGAGGGAAATTCGTGTACATATTTAAACATGTGACCACTTTTGGTATTACGTACCATGGGCAGTGATGTTTATGTAGGTCATTGAATATGTGTGACCAGGAGCTTGCCTCACATGAGAGCGCTGTGTCTGCGCTGAAATCTGTTGCTACAGCCTTAGCCATACATTTCTTGTAGCTCTGCACTGGGCTTTAAGTGCAACTGCAATGAGACTTGTTCAAAAGAGTGAACAAATTTCAAATTGTCAATATATCAATTTTTATTTTTCGTGAAAGTTTAAGGAATGCTGCTTGCAATTTTCAATTTACCAGCCTGTTGCACCAATCATTATGTTACTGACAAAAGTGGAATATGCACTTGACTTGGTTATAACATTTTCTACTTATAAATATTTACGTAAGATTTCATGTCCATAAAACTGTTATATGATATTATCATGTTTGACTTTCTTATCTCTGTAGGATTATTGTGACATTAACAGTAAAACAAGGTTCAAGACATTTGTACCACCCATGACCATTTCTGAAAATGAGTAAGTTTATATTTAATACCTTAAATATCAATGGATTATTGCTAACTTTGTAGTTTTATTCACTTTCAATTCAATGTTCTCAAATCCATCAATAGCTTCACAACAAATAGATTCACCTTTACATTTTGCTTTCATTTTTAACTTGACAATATTTAATTAAAAAGTCACTTTGTGGTCTTTACTGCTTTATTGATGCTATAGCACAAATTCTGCCCTGTTTGACTTTTATATTTATTTGTATGTGTGTTTTTGAGTTTCTTTTTTGTTTCTTTGTTCAGTGCAATATTTTGGATAGGTGATCTCAACTACAGATTAACAGATATTGATATAGAGACAGTGAAAACATTCATCGGCCAAAAACAGTATGAAAAGTTATTACTCCATGACCAGGTAAAACAGGATTTTTCTTCTTCAAAGTTCCTTCTGAATACCTGGGGCCGGTTGCACAAAGGTGTATTAAGCTTAAGTCTGACTTATCTAGGCAACGTCACAATCAAATTCCTTTGTGACGCAACGTATTTCAGCCTAGCTTAAGCTTTATACTGCTTTGTACAACCAGCCCCTGTTGCTAAATTAACTAAATATGTATTTGAAAAAAAAACCCAGCTTGTTGAAACAAAACAATGTTCCTGTAAGATTGCATGACGTCAAAGAAAATTGATGACAATATAGGAGATATTGTGTCCTTTAACTACATGTAATATCCATTTTACTGTATTTTACTGACTGATAGGCGGGCCACTAAAGACAAATTGATCTTTCGATCAGCCAGCACAACAAGGCAATTCTCAATCTTTGAAAAAGCTCAGACAAATTCAACAAACAGCTTTGTGTCATCATGACTTTTGCAGCATAGCAAACCAGCTACACATGATTTGTCTAACCTTTTTTAATGCTCTGTCTAGTCATGTGGTGGTGGTGCAGCATTAATATATCATGGCTTAATTACAATTTTTTTCTGCAGAATTTTTTTTGTACTCATTTATTATCATAGATGTTTGAATATATTTACAACAATGAGGAATGACATGATGTTATTTACCAACACATTTTCAATTGAAAAATTTTACTAGGAATAAACAGTTATTTGTCAGTCTATGCCTGTTGCTTGTTTTTATCCCTTTGACTAAAACCAACACCACTTGTTCCAATCAGATAGGCCTGAACCTTAATAACGTCAAGAAATGACACAGTTTTTATGGGTTGCAACTCCTGGATTTTTATTGTACACAACGTTTCGATGTAGAAACTAACATCGTTATCAAGTGAATGTGAAAAAAAAAAAATTCTTAATATCATGATCAACTTTGGTTGAAGGAACCCTCGAATACCTGGCTACTGAGAAGGCTAATTTGTATTCCTGAAACCAATTGGAAACTTTCAGATCCTGAAAATGTGGTGAAAATGTTTGACCTATACTGTAGAAATACTACCTTATCAAGTGATAAAAACATTTTTTTAGATTATTTTAATACTTTTGTTTGTTTTATCTCTTGTAGCTTTTACAACAGATTAAAGCCAGGTCAAACATATATAAAGGATACTCAGAGCATAAAATTACATTCCGTCCCACATATAAATATGACCCAGGCAGTGATAATTGGGATAGCAGGTCAGTATACACGCTTATTAGGCTCCATAAAACATGATAAATAAGTCTTCTTTCAGACTGCATTGATTGGTCGCAGTTTCAAATCGCACTCAAGAAATGTTGAAAATTTTTGGAGTGGATTTTTCACTTGATCAACCTACATGTATGTAAGAGAATTTCCAGGTACTCACCGAATGTGGAGGGTTTTTCTCCAGGCAAACAGCCAGATCTCCTCCTTTCCGTCACACAAGTGAAATAGTGTTGAGTGTGGCATCAATCTGTCAATCTGTAATACTGTAGATCTCATTGGATTAGTAGGTCTCTGAAGTGATGGTAGTCCAACCTTCACCTATGGGCTGCTGGTTCAAATCCCCCTGTCCTAAACGATAGAGAAGAATTTTGTGATTGTCTTTTGATCCAGTCGAGGTTCCAGTTCCCTTTGATTTCTCTGAGTCAACCAAGTTTCCAATCAATCAACGAATTGAACAAACCTGTCTAGAATTGTTCCTCTTAAATTTTCAGGAGTAAAAATAATGTATCAAAACTGAAGTTTATAAGTATCAAAAATTGTTATATTACATTTCATTACTGATGTAGAATTCATCAGTCCCTTTTTTTTCCATCTCGTTAAATAATGTGTTGTTTTTTTTCCCTCCATTTTTACTCAGTGAGAAAAACCGTATTCCAGCATGGTGTGATAGGATCCTATACAAGGGTTCAGGGATTAATCCACAAAACTACAACAGTCATGAACAGTTGAAAGTATCCGATCACAAACCAGTCAGCTGTGCATTTAATGTTGAGGTAAGAACACCTTACACTAACCAGGGGACTGTTTATCAAAAGGCATTTACGCACAATATATGTCTATTTAGCTGATTATTTAATGTCGGGGTAAGATCACTTTACACTAACCAGGGGTCCGTTTCTGAAAAAAATTATGCATGATATATGTCTATTTTGACTGTTCATTGAATATTGAGGCAAGAACACCTTAGACTAACCAGGGGGCCGTTTATCAAAAGATTTACTCACAAAGTAAGACTAAACTATTAGAGAAATGTATAACTTAAACATTAGTGTTGAACATAGTTGCAAAGATATGTCCCACACAATAGGTTTTGTGAAACAGCCCCCAGTCCAATCATTGAAAAGTATTATCTTAAATTCTCTCATTTGTCATTTTATTCAAGCCTATAATTGTCAGTAAAGTATTACCATTTACCAAGGCACAGAATTAAGATGGAAGCTTACAGGCTGACATCAGTATCTCATCAACATTTAAACAATTATCACAATGCCACTGCAAAATGTACCCCACACCACACTTGAATGCTGTTGTCACTGAGCCCTTAACTCTTATAAGTAAAAATAATTTTGATTTAGGTTTGAAGAAATCAAGGAAGAATTTAAACCTAGCCAGTTTAGTAAGTTTTTCCCCGTTGCCTTTCTAGGTTAAAGTGATAGATCCAGTTAGATACAAGAAGGTATATGAAGATGTAATGAAGAAATTGGACAGAGAGGAAAATGATATCTTACCCCAGGTTAAACTAGATGTTACAGAGGTAAGTGTCTTTTCAAAATTCTACCTACCTTATTTAGGGGCTTTGTGAGCAACAAGTATTTGTCCTCAGGTATTTTAGAGACACCAGGCTACTTTATTCCGTTGCCGGGCTTTTGAGACTCAGTAGATTCCGTCGCCGGGCTTTTGAGACTCAGTAGATTCCCTTGCCGGGCTTTTGAGACTCAGTAGATTCCGTTGCCGGGCTTTTGAGACTCAGTTGATAGGGCAATAGACATTTGATCTCAAATGCCGGAGTCTCACCAAATCTGGCCTTCAAATGTCTGAGAGTGTTGCCAAATTTAGCCTTTAAATGTCTGAAAATCTCACCAAATTCTAGCCTTCAAAAATCTGAAAATCTCACCAAAGCTAGCCTTCAAAAGTCTGAGAGTCTCATAAAATTTAGCCTTCAAAAGTCTGAAAATCTCACCAAATTTAGCCTTCAAATGTCTGAGTCTCACCAAATTTAGCCTTCAAAAGTCTGAGAGTCTCACCAAATTTAGCCTTCAAATGTATGAGAGTCTCACCAAATTCTAGCCTTCAAATGTCTAAAAGTCTCACCAAATTCTAGCCTTCAAATATCTGAGAGTCTCACCAAATTCTACCCTTCGAATGTCAGAATCTCATCAAATTCTACCCTTCAAATGTCTGAAAGTCTCACCAGATTCTAGCCTTTAAATGCCTGAGAATCTCACCAAATTTAGCCTTCACATATCTGAGAGTCTCGCCAAATTCTAGACTTCAAGTGTCAGAATCTCACCAAATTCTAGACTTCAAGTGTCAGAATCACACCAAATTCTAGACTTCAAATGTCAGAATCTCACCAAATTCTAGCCTTCAAATGTCGGGTCTCACCAAATTTAGCTTTCAAAAGTCTGAGAGTCTCACCAAATTCTAGCCTTCAAAATCTGAGAATCTCACTCTGTACTTTGATTGTCCTTTCTGGAATGGTTGAAGAATGTTGGGGATTACCTCCGGACACTGCTTGGCATTAAACATCAATAATGAATATTCTCTTAAACTTTGATATCTTCTCAAACTTCAATTTCCCCAAAAATTATTCTCTATTGGTGATGTATACAATGAACACAGCAAAGTTGTCTCCCTTTCATTAGAATGTTCATGTATGCTTTTGATTTCAGTTTCACTTTCCTGATGTCAAGTTTATGGAAGCACAGGCTAAGATTTTAACTATTGCTAATATTGGACGGGTAAGGAATGTATTTTATGTGTCAGTGTTTAAAATTTAACCTGGCCTCTATAGGCCTATGTCATGTAGGCTTTAATCCTTGATAGTTATTAAAGGTACTATCAACATTCAAATGCAGAACAATTAAAAAGGACGGTGTTCTGTATTTTCCCAGATAGAAAAAATTTGAAACATTCCATTTTTTACCAAAATTTCAAAAAAATTTAAATCATTTCTTAGACAAACAACTAGTCAGTTCATGTCAAACAGCATAGTCTGTATTACACTTGTAAGTTTATTGCAGCCTTGTTCTTTCTCCATATCATTATATTTTGTAGAAATGTAAATGTACAGGTTATGATTGGTCCCAGAAATTGAAAGACCCTGATATATTGCAGATGGATGGAACTATAGTAAAATTCTTCAATTTTTTTTTTTTACCAGTCGTCAGTGACGTTTAGCTTCATCAACAAACTTGACGATGACAGATATTCCAAACCGTGGATAACCCTTGACCCCTGTCAGTCAACTATCAAATCAGGTAGGTTTTTGAAATATTTATACTGTATCTGTGTGTATAAATTAGACCCACTAAGGGAAATGACACCATGGTATTTGAAAAGTCACAAAGCAAACAATCTGGGTTTGTCTAACCTTTTTGGAATGCTTGGCGTAAACATGTTGCTCTGGTAGAGAGGTCAGTTGACTCAGATTAAAAAAAAACAACAACATACTTCTGCTATGAAAGGTGTTATAAATACAAAATTAAATTGATGAGCTGTCAAAATTCTGACTTTTTACAAAATTCTGATTGTCATGAAAGGTTGAGTGTTTGAAGTACCTTGAACAACTACAGAATTGACTGTAAAAAGATATAGGTCAAGCCAGTAACTTCAATAAACGCATTATATGAGTACATTTGGGGGATTTGTTGCTTATTTTGTACTTTTTTATAAAAATTATGAACTATACTAATTCTCGTTCAATGACATTTTCCTTACGGCAGCTCATATCACTTTAAGTAAGAATTTTGACATACCAGCACTTTTTTCTTCCTTTTCTATGCAAGAAAAGTTGTAACTGGATTGTGTAGCATTTAGAAGTCTATGAAGACCAGGGGGCTGGCGCTTGTTTCACAAAGCGGTTGCATCGCAAACAAAGCCCAGTTGCAACTGGATACCATAGTAAAGATATACAACGTCATAGCAACTGTGATTGATGATATAAATGAACTTTGCGAAGCCTTTGTGAAGCAGCCCCCAATCTTACTCGCCATAAGCTACTTCTATCATATTTACCATGACCTCACTATACAACATAGAAGATATGTTATCAGCTTAGTTATCCTGACATACAGTTATATAAGCTTTGTATGACAACCCACTAGACTATATGTTATGGATAATTTATCCAGAAATTATCATCCATAAGAATGTGTTTATCTTCAATTATACCATCAAAAAGTCCAGGTTTCCTAAGACTATATTTTGGATTTTAACCCTTTGTTGTTATCAGGGTATTGCTGTATTTTACAAAATATTTCTGTTTATTTGTTATCTAGGTTTGTCATGTGAAGTTGAGATTCAGGTTCTAGTATCCAAGTCTGAAGCTGGTAAACTGAATTCTGGAGAAGATACATTGGATGATATCTTAGTTCTCAGTTTAGCTGGAGGAAAAGATATATTTATATCCTTTTTGCAACTAATTTGAGTCTCTAAATTTCCAACAGAGGTTAGTTAAGGGACAAATGCTAAGTTATGAACACTTAACTGTGATTTGTAAATATAAATTGACCAATTATGTATTTAAAAAAACATGGTGTTCAAACTTCCCAGGGTCAAGAAAAGAATTTAAAATCTTCTGTCACCAACCGCAAATTTATTTGTGTGGAATTTTTTTGTTTCATGAAAAATGCAGGGACTCAATGCTTGGCGTGTATGAGTTCACAATAATGATAATGTACATTTCAGGTGTCAACAATGCTAAGGGCTAAGCCTATACGTTTTCGTAGAGGGGTTAGAGAGAAAAAGAATGCCTTGCATTTTTTCCACCTGAAATGTCATATTTTTCTGGCCGAGTTCGTACAGTTCATGTTATTAAACAACTTGATCACAGAATAGGTGATATTGACTCATTTATCCTTCAAGGGCTGTTTTTTTTTAAGAGAGATATTAAACTGTATGTAACCAATAATATCTTGACTTAAAAGGCCAACAAAGTATGAGATAGAAGTTTGCTACTTGCATATTCAACATGACGTTTTGGATAAAACAATCGCTTTTCAAACACCTTGCTCAGTACATCTGCCAAGGCCGATGCTAAAATCAATAAGCATTGATCAAAAAAGTTTGTGTCATTGCACATGAGGTTGAGCCCTTTTCGTTTGAATGTGACGGCCCATATAAAAGCATCAAATGAAATGACAATATCATCAAAACAGTCATAATAAGGTCACAGTAATCTCAAATCAGTAATCCAAAGTCCTGTTGGAGAGTTGGTATGGGCAAATTTTATATACTTTATATAAATACAATAAGCATACAATTTCAAGATGCAGCTGGAATGTAGATCATTAAGTGAATTCAATCAAAATTGATGTATGTATTATCCTTAACCCCTGTAACGTACCCATCACTGGTACATATATACCCAGTACATTTGGTTCATCCCTCGAAGCACTCATACAGATGCAGGGTCCCATTACTAAAGTTCCTGTGGCACAACTCATTGATTTGGTAAGAAACTTGCGGGCTTTTCTTTTGTGATATGTGTTATGAAATTATTTCAGGAATTGGTTTCAGTCTATGCATTATTACGTGTATTCACATAGACTTGTAAGGTGTAGAAATAAGCTACAGAGTAGAATAGAATAGAAAAGAATTATCAATAACTATTGCTTGTCAGTCAATAAAGCCTATGGCAGTTTCTGGATTTCCCGAATCAAACTGGGGTTTGTCTCCTTGATAATTATAGTATCAATGCTGCAGTAATTTTGAGGAAATAATAAAGACACCTACCAAACTATCAAACTATCATTTCAACAATGTCAAACAAAAACAAAAGAATTGAACAAGAGTTTTTGTTTGCTATGTTAAATATAATTGAATATACAATCTCAATCCTACACTTGATATCGCAGGAGACACCAGGAAGCCTGTTGAAGCATGATGAGACAGATGCTCCACCCATCCCAATACCTAAGGAACTCTGGAGACTTATTGATCATCTCTACAGGAATGGAATGAGACAGGTAACATTCTCTCTCTCACCTTTCAGGTTTACACTAATAATTGTAACAGCGAAAATGATGGCATCAAAACCTCACAACAATGCACGTGAAGTTACATGTCAAATTTGGTTTACACTAATACCTGTAACAGTGAAAATGATGGCATCAAAACCTCACAACAATGCACGTGAAGTTACATGTCAAATTTGGTTTACACTAATACCTGTAACAGTGAAAATGATGGCATCAAAACCTCACAACAATGCACGTGGAGTTACATGTCAAATTTGGTTTACACTAATACCTGTAACGGTGAAAATGATGGCATCAAAACCTCACAACAATGCACGTGGAGTTACATGTCAAATTTGGTTTACACTAATACCTGTAACGGTGAAAATGATGGCATCAAAACCTCACAACAATGCACGTGGAGTTACATGTCAAATTTGGTTTACACTAATACCTGTAACGGTGAAAATGATGGCATCAAAACCTCACAACAATGCACATGGAGTTACATGTCAAATTTTGTTTACACTAATACCTGTAACGGTGAAAATGATGGCATCAAAACCTCACAACAATGCACGTGGAGTTACATGTCGAATTTGGATGTATTCATTCTAATGTACAGGCATGTAATGATTGACTTCAATGTACAAACCTCTTGGAAATTTAAACAAACAAACTCATTTTAGGCTACTCGTCATCATGAAGTCCCAACAAGGTGAGACATAAGATGGCCACATGAAACAAGAAACTAACTAATGTTGTTGACATATATTGGGCTTTTGGAGTTTTGATTGTTGAATCCAAGATGTTTTTGTGAACAAGAACCTAACTAATGTCTTTGGCATACAGTGGGCTTTTGGAGTTTTGATTGTGTAATCCAAGATGGCTTCATGAACAAGAACCTAACATTTCATTGGCATATAGTGGGCTTTGGGAGTTTTGATTGTTGAATCCAAGATGGCTTTGTGAAACAAGAACCTAACTTGTGTCTTTGGCATATATTAGGCTTTGGAGTTTGGATTGTTGAATCTAAGATGGCTGCTTGAACAAAAATCTAACTTATGTCATTGGCATATATTAGGCTTTGGAATTTTGATTGTTGAATCTAAGATGGCTACGTGAACAAAAACCTAATGATGTCATTTGGCATATATTGGGCTTTTGGAGTTTTGATCATTGAATCTAAGATGGCTGCATGAATAAGAACCTAACTTATGTCATTTGCATATACATGTATTGGCTTTTGGAGTTTTGATCGTTGAATCCAAGATGGCTGCGTGAACAAGAACCTAACCAATGTCATTTGGCATATATTGGGCTTTAGACGGTTTGATTATGTAATCCAAGATGGCTTTGTGAAACAAGAATCTAACTTGTGTCTTTGGTATATATTAGGCTTTGATTATTAAATCTAAGATGTCTTTGAGAAACAAAGACCTAAGTTAATGTACCATTGTCATATATTCATGATCACTAAAACACACGGGCACAGGGAAAATCTTCTTGTCTAAAATAACCATGGAGATATAGTGTGTTTTGGGAGGTTTCAGTGTGTAATTTTAGAAGGATTCATGAAACAAGAACCGTTTCAAGGAATCATATTTAGTTAGGTAAATCTAGTCTATTTTGAATCATGTTTTCATAGTGTGAATGACTGTGGATTTATTCTTAGCCTCAGGAGAATCTCCGTTTTATTGGACCATTTAACCCAAAGCTATTGCACTGTACTATTTAAAACTAATTTAATTTTCATAGTACACGCTATCCTTCTGGATTGTACTTCTTTGAAATAGGAGCCCTCATTGGTTCAGTTGGTTAGAGAGATTGTCCCTCAGTCTGACACAGACCTTCCTTCAATCCCACTCAGACAAAATAAAAATTGAAGAATTTCTAAGTGATTTTTCACTAGATCGCCGTATGTAGAAGAGTTGCCAGGTACTCACTGAAGGTCAGGGGTTTCCTCCTGGCAAAGAGCCTGGTTTCCTCCCCCACTAAACCTGGCAGCGGCACCAGTCTTGAGTGCGACGTAAAACATCAATCAATCAATCTTTGAAAAAAAAGATAAGAACGTCAAGATTTTGGCAGCCCATACCACTGCAGAGTACATATCGTTTATCAGTTAAAGGGTTTTGTGCCACATTTTTGGCTGCAGGCTATTCATTCATTAATAGTTAATTTTGCCTCTATCATATTATCAAAAGCTCTGGTTGACTACTTTACAATGACATTGAACGATTTGCCATCTGTTTTCGCTCTGACAAAGGCGTGTAATTATTTTAGAGGATCTTATCTGTTAAAGCGTGTAAATTATTCAGTACATCTTAGTTACTTTCACCATTCTTATTGCTAGCCCATGTTATTAGGTTCCCAGAACTATGTATTGACGGCTTTACTTCCCCTGTGGTTTCTTCCGTGAATCATTTTGGATGAAATCTGTTACCATGAATGACAGCGCTATGATTAGTTTGTCTATCTAAGGATATCCATCTTTTAGTAAAGATAACAATCTTTATAGCCTGTTCAACCAATCCTGTCCTCTTTACACCAAGGTTAATGCAATGAATGGATCATTTTCTTGACTTAGATTTGTGATGTTTGATATATATATGGCTGCTTTAAAACTTAAAATCTAACTTCGACAACAAGTTTTCTGACGTTTGAGTCCAGAAAATGAATTATTATATGTATTAACTTTGTTATAACAATCTTAAATCCAGGTATAAATATTTCACAATTCAACATGGCTGATATATATTCTTATGATAAGCCTTTGAGACATAAAGGGCTGCATTACAACGTTTTATTTCTGTCCCTTGATGTTCATTAACCTGGGATTTGAGTTCAATTTGGACTTGGTACATTAATTGGCATTAAGCAGTTGAATGTTGATGTCTTCTGGGCCTCACAGTTTCCTGCCAAACCTTGTTAACCTTCCAATGCCATCTGTAAAGGGAAATAATCTTCAGCCCCTTATGACAAATCTTCCAATAATATCTTTATGGAATTAAGGAGAAAGCGATGTAGTATTTTGCTTTACATGGAGCTATTTCAACTGTTCCATGTAAATTGCTGGTACAAAACACTAAGCGGTTGTCAAGCTAGACAAAGTTTTGGAAAACATGAGCTTAAGCCATTATAAAGAACACATCAGAGATAAAAAAGATATTTTGGAGAATTCCCAAAATTGTTAATAATTGTTTTGATACCAGCAGGTTGTTTAATTAGCAAACATAAAAAGGAATTGTTGGAATTGTTGAGGTTGAATACCTACATTGTCACTCAAGAAGGATATAAAACTTAATTCAATACTAAGGTGGAGTTAGTTTAGTATGGAAATATGCAATTTCTGGTTATATGTATGTACTTGATTTGACTTTAGTATTCAATACTAACTGTAACGGTTTCAAACTTTTGCTCTGTGAAAACCTGTGCTAGCTGTAATAATTTACTATTTAAACAATAGCTTATTCAAGACCAGAGCATTTATCAAACAACAGCATTACAAAAAAAAAAAAACAGATGAGTTATTGTTTCTCATGAATTGTAATTCCTTTTTTCTGTCTTGACCCGAAGACAGTCATTATTGAAACCATTGACAGCTGACAGAAGCTGTCAATCAATCTGCTTTTAAATCTTACCGATTTTTTGGTTGATTTCTCCTCAAAGGAAACTCTCTTCCTGTTCTTACTAAATAAAAAAGGTAAATACATGTATCATCATAACTGGTCAATTATTCTGCACTTTCCAATGAACACATTCCATGACTTTATGATAACTGGAAGCCATTATGGCAGAAAGCTATTTTGCAAGTCATTTATATCTGAGTGATTCCCAATTGTAGCCAATTATTCATTTTTTCGCTACTTTAGGAGGAATTTTCACGAACAGAAAAAACGTGAGGATTGATTTCAACTATGACAACGATAAAATATTCACTCGAGAACTCATTAACATTTCCACAGAGGAAAATAATGACACCATTTTAAGGCCAAGTGTTGCAGGTTATAACACTGTGTGATATGTGAGGCCTTATCAACATCAGGTTGGAAAAGGCGGAGCATACTACCTCTATAAAAAACAACAACCACAGCCCAATGTTGGGACTGTACTTTGTATATTTGTAATGTAAAAATCATTGTAAATCAATTAATCTCAACAGCATGAAAACCTTGTTCCTGCCTTGACATCGAGTTTAATCTCTCAAGTGTGGTACAGGTACCATCCGTAAAGCCTGTAAAGGTACAATTCACAAACTGATACCCAATTTACAGTATATATCTCAACTATTATATGATTCAAGCAGTCAAGTAGAGGGAAGTCTGCATTAGTAGATGCACCAAACCTGTCCAGGAAATTATATTAAGGGACATAGTCCTGGGAATAGTAAAACTGATTGAAGTCTGAAGCATTAAATCTATACGTGTGTGTATCCGTCTAAAACTCAATACCTGTACATTTACTTGTAGTTATTTGGAATATTAATTACACTGTGCATTTGTAATCCAATAGAGAAATAATAGGAGATTGTTATATGAACTTACATCCAATATGGATATTTGGCCGAAATGGCCTGCACGGCTACGGTAATTATTTAAAGTATTGGGAATGTAGAATTTTTGCTTTGCCGTGGAATTGGTCTTCGGATGGACCCTTGACCTTCAGCCTCGGACCAATACATCCATTGCCAATGCAAAACTTTTCGTTAATAACTTATAATATACCATCAGTAAAATCCATTCAAAAGGAGGTATTTAATCCAATACAGGATAATAAGAAATATGGTGGTTGTGTGGAAATTAATTGATACTACACATAATTCTGACTACAGAAATAATCAAATCATTTTTTTCGGTCTTTGATTCTTTGTTTGTTCTTTATCATAAATTGGTATCAGGCTATATTAGCCACATTGACAAATTGCAATTTTGCTTCCATAATCCAATGACAAGACCATGCCCTATCTTCACGTCATCTAGCTTAGCTGTCTTATACTTTGACACGATTATTTCCAGGCTATCATTCCTTTCTTTACACCAGTATCCATCTAATCTATCAATTCAAACTTTTATGACAACTATAACTCCATGTTTATCACTCACGATTTTCAGGATAATTCTTGGCTTTCTCCTATCATTTCATCTCTCAATTTATTTTCAGTTTCCCAGACATTTTTTTTCAGTTCTTAAAGAATTTTTTTTCACTTTGCCTTAAGTTCGCTACTTAATTTCCCGAATGTCAGACGAGAAAATTGTTATCTCAATTTGTTGACACTTGATGTTTTACTCGTTGGCAAGAAAAAAATTCATGTCTGGAACTAGGAGCAAAACTTTTTCAATTTTTTTTTAATCACAAAATTTTCCTGCTTTTAGAAGATGAAAACTGACTTGTAAAGAATCCATCATTATCCGTACTAAGTTTATTAATCTCTGAAAGTTTGTCTTTCTGTACTTTCCCCCACATGACAACCATTTATATTAGATAAATCAGAGTTTTGAAATTAATTTTGTTTCATTTCTTCAATTTTACTAAAAGGCTTTGTCACATTCCTCAAATAATTATTTACACTTACAATGTATGATGGGTTTCATTTTTGAATCAGTACATTTATTCTATAATATGATGTTCTCTTAACATTCAGAGACTTCAGGCATTTCAGAAAATCAATAAGGACATTTGATTTTGAAATTTCGCTTCTACCCAGGTCATACTGTAGTTATACGAATTTTAACATCTATTTAAACGTATGGTAATATTGTCAGTGTGTAAAAAAAAAATTACTTTTTTAAATCTCTGTGAAGAATAACATTGGATGAAAATAATTGTGTTACGAGACAGAATCCATTCCCAGGCTATATTAGTTAAACTATATTCTATAGAAATGGGGCTATTCAAGCAATTTGAAAATCAAATGATAGCTGGATTAGATCCCTAATTAAATTCCATGCTGATTGAAAGGATATGATTTCAGCCCTCCCAGAATCGAGCTATTAACCTCACTCTACTGGGAATTGCTGCATCATATTGTAATAAATACCTAGAGCTGTATGCGATCCAAAATTCAATTAATGTGTATTCAAAAGACATGAATTCTTTCTCTCAATTCAGTCGGTTTTAGTTGCGCATGGTTGTCATTGATTTTCAACTGAAATTCATTCTTTTGAATTAAATGAGAACAAACTTTTCATAATATGGCTTTTAAACCAAATTGTAACCAAACAGAATTGATTTAGTTTAAAGAAAACAGTCAAAGACCATGTGCAATGCATATTTTGATTCTATTAAAGCTGTTTATTCTTAGTAAATAATTTGTTCCGATCTCATACCAGATCTCTTCCCCTCTATTTTTATGAATTAGTACCACGCCCATCTATCTCCAATAATTACCAAAGTTGCATGCAGGAGGTGGTCATTATTGATGGAATGTCTATACTTTGATCTGTGTTTAACATTGCTAATTAAGTGGACCATTTCACAGTCTCTTTCTAAAGCTTTGTAATGTTAATGTTAGAATTGATTCTCTCCCAACCTCCTAAAGCTTCTATCATCATCAATGTTGTATGAAAGATGAAAGGTTTATAATTCAATACATCTGAATGACATTATGTACAATTAATTAGAAACCGACAAAACTTTTCTGCTCGTCCAATACTAGAATGTTGTTATTGATTACCATTTTGTCTTTACAAAACACCAAATAAACTCAATGTCAAGTTTTATTCTGTACGTCTATTGTCTGTAGAGAAAACATGAAAACTTGTTGTAGAAATCAATAATCAAGAAAGCCCCCAACTCACATGCTCATCTGATTTCTCTATGGTGTGATTATTAAACAGCAGAAAAGTATTATAGTATTATCAGTGTGAAAACAGCACATGTGTTTTAGTCTCTGTGAAGAATTATATTGGATGATAATAATTGTGTTTTGAGACAGAATCTATTCCAAGGATATGATTCTATGAAATCAGAACTAATAAGTCATTTTGAAAACCAAATTATAGCTTTATGAGATCCTTGATTGAATTTTATACACATAAAAATTCAGGCAATATGATTTCACTTCTTTTGAAAATCTGTCTTTCTAACTGCAATTTTACGTGGGAATGTTTTTGATTGAGAACGTAAATTTTAGCATTATTGTTCTCAATAAAGAAATTTCACATAAAAACAAACAGAATAGATTATTTTTTGGACAAAAGTAGCTAATGAGTTGACATAAGGAGTAAAAATTGCTTGGTAAAAGAAAATAATGGTCTCAAAGCAACCATGGTTTCAAACCAATAGC
Organism: Lepidochitona cinerea; assembly: GCA_963971465.1. Classification (NCBI taxonomy): domain Eukaryota; kingdom Metazoa; phylum Mollusca; class Polyplacophora; order Chitonida; family Tonicellidae; genus Lepidochitona; species Lepidochitona cinerea. The sequence goes on along the minus strand of OZ020551.1, from coordinate 82,076,318 downwards.
AGAAGAACCGTCCCTCCTCATTTTTATTCATGATGCAAAATTTATGAAGCAACATGTTTTGGGGTTTTTTTTTCTCCAAAATTGAATATGGAAACATTCTTCTAATAGCTCTAAGTACCATCTGAGTGAAGTATATGTTCTATTGATAGGATAAAGAAATATGGCATAAAAACAGTTTGTTAAACTGGTTTAAAATTTGATATCTCTTGGAAAGATAATAATATTTGGAATGAATGTATAGGGTAAATACCAGACAAGTAAGTTGATACAAAATCATTACCTTTAAAGGCTATAGTTTGTTTACTGAAATTCCATGGTGCTGTAAAATAGAGCTGTATGCTTGGTGCAATAAGAACTGATTCTGTTACTGGTCTATCATTAATTACTAATGGTTTAGTTCCAGTAAATAATGTCCTTTGTAATTTCATTTACTATTTTCACCCATCGTGTTGACTTGAGCTAATGCTAAATCCACGCCCACCCATCCCTGATGATAACCTGATTTCTGATCGCTCATCTGATTTCTCTATGGTTTGAATATTCAACATCAGAAAGGTAGGATGATATTACCATTGTGAAAATGGTACATGTGTTTTAGTCCCTCATTTACAGTTTTACCTACAGTGTTGAATAGAGCTGTTACTAAATTCACGCCCACCCACCCCTAATACTAATTAAAAGTGTTTATCATTCATTTAGGAGGTAGTGGTTATTGATGCAATGTCTATACTTTGATCTGTGTTTAACATTGCTAATTAAGTGGACCATTTTACAGTCTCTTTCTAAAGCTTTGTAATGTTAATGTTAGAATTGATTCCCTCCCAGCCTCCTAAAGCTTCTATCATCATGAATGTTGTATGAAAGATGAAAGGTTTATAATTCAATACATCTGAATGACATTATGTACAATTAATTAGAAACCGACAAAACTTTTCTGCTCGTCCAATACTAGAATGTTGTTATTGATTACCATTTTGTCTATACAAAAGACCAAATAAACTCAATGTCAAGTTTTCTTCTGTACTTCTATTCTTGTCTATACAGAAAACAGGAAAGCTTGTTGTAGAAATCAATAAAGCCCCTAACTCACATGCTCATCTGATTTCTCTATGGGCTGATTATTAAACAGCAGAAAAGTATGATAATATTATCAGTGTGAAAACAGCACATGTGTTTTAGTCTCTGTGAAGAATTATATTGGATGATAATAATTGTGTTTTGAGACAGAATTTATTCCAAGGATATGATTCCATGAAATCAGAACTAATCATTTTGAAAACCAAATTATAGCTTTATGAGATCCTTGATTGAATTTTATACACATAAAAATTCAGGCAATATGATTTTACTTCTTTTGAAATTCTGTCTTTCTAGCTGCAATTTTACGGAGAGTGTTTTTAACTGAGAACGTAAATTTTAGCATTATTGTTCTGCAAAGACAACGAAATTCCACATAAGAAACAACAGAATAGATTATCTTTTGGACATAAGTAGCTAATGAGTTGGCATAAGAAGTAAAAATTGCCTGGTAAAAAAAGACAATGGTCTCAAAGCAACCATGGTTCAGAACCAATAGCAGAAAAAAGCTTCATTTTTATTCATGATACAAAATTTATGAAGCACCATGTTTTGATTTTTTTCTTCGAAAAATGAATATGGAAACATCTTCTAATTGCTCAAAGTGCAGCCTTAGTGAATTACAGGTTCCAATGATACCATAAAGGAATAATGCATAAAGAGAGTCTGTTCAACTGCCTTCTGTTAAAATTTGATATCTTTTGGAAAGATAATAGTATTTGGAATGAATGAATGGGGTAAATACTGGACAAAGAATTTGATACAAATTCATAAACTTTAAAGGCTATGGTTTGTTTAATGAAATTCTATGGTGGTGTAAAATAAGAGCTGTATGCTTGGTGCAATAAGAACTGATTCTGTTACTGATCTATCATTGATTACTTATGGTTTAGTTCCAGTAAATAATTTACTTGTGTAATTTCATTTACTATTTTTACCCATCGTGTTGACTTGAGCTAATGCTAAATCCACGCCCACCCATCCCTAATGATAACCTGGTTTCTGATTGCTCATCTGATTTCTCTATGGTTTGAATATTAAACAGCAGAAAGGTAAGATGATATTATCAGTGTGAAAACGGTACATATGTTTTAGTCCCTGATTTACAATTTTACCAATGTTGTTGAATTGATCTGTTGCTAAATTCACACCCACCCATATCTGGAATGAATAGAGCCTTTGCTAAATCCACGCCCACCCACCCCTAATAATAATCAAAGGTGTTTATCATTCATTTAGGACGTAGTCATTATTGATGGAATGTCTCTGTGTTTAACATTGCTAATTAAGAGGACCATTTCGCAGTCTCTTTCTAAAGCTTTGTAATGTTAATGTTAGAATTGATTCCCTCCCAGCCTCCTTCTATCATCATCAATGTTGTATGAAAGATGAAAGGTTTATAATTCAATACATCTGAATGACATTATGTACAATTAATTAGAAACCAACAAAACTTTTCTGCTCGTCCAATACTAGAATGTTGTTATTGATTACCATTTTGTCCATACAAAAGACTAAATAAAACTCAATGTCAAGTTGTCTTCTGTACTTCTATTCTTGTCTATACAGAAAACAGGAAAACTTGTTGTAGAAATCAATAAAGCCCCCAACTCACATGCTCATCTGATTTCTCTATGGGTTGATTATTAAACAGCAGAAAAGTAGGATAATATTATCAGTGTGAAAACAGCACATGTGTTTTAGTCTCTGTGAAGAATTATATTGGATGATTATAATAGTGTTTTGAGACAGAATTTATTCCCAGAATATAATAATTTACCTCTGATCAATGGAACTGTAACTTATTAGGCTCTTTGAAAATCAAATGATCGCTGGATGGGACCTATAATTAAATTTCATGCAGATTTAAAGGATTTGATTTCATTTCTGTCAGAATTCCGTTATTAACCACAATCTGTGGGGAATGGTTTGGCCATTTTTGCTTGCCAAAAATACTTCTAGCCTGTTTCATTGAGTGTTAATTTTAGCCATAATGTTTCCCAAAGAGGACTAAATTGTTCCCCCCTAAACAAAGGGATATTTTAACAATTTAAATTCTTTATTGAATGATAAGCCATTGACTTTTTACCCTTAAACAGCATAATGAGATAAATAAGCTTTGGAAAAGGGCCAATATAGATCAGGCATCAGTCGCAAAAGTTGTATGAAAGAAAGAATTTCATTGCAGCCTAGGTTCCAAAATGTTTGTAGAAAAATAACGGACTTGTCGTTTATATTCTTGATGACAATTATCATAGCACACGAACAAGTCCAATCCAAGGCCTAACTGTCATGGCAACATATACCTTCAACATTACGTTACGACCAGGCACAAAGTTACAACGGTGTTGAGAAACAGCCTGCTGGTTTCTTTCCCCAATTAACGTAACATTGGTGACATATCAGTAAAATTATCTTGAATGTGACTTATTCTAAGCCAGACCATGCAGGAGTTCTATTTTGAAATACATCATATTTTTTAATGCCCTCTATAAAGTTTAAAGCAAATTCACAATAGTATTCATTCAACTGATTTTTGTTTGTTTCAGAATGATATTTTCCGAATGTCTGGCTTACACAGTGAAGTACAAAGAATCCGAGACTGTCTGGATACTGGGGTGCCCAAGGAGATCCGTATCCTTTACAATTTTATCTTAATATTCTCATTGGTTTTTACGTTTCCAATCTATAAATAAATCTTCTCTGACGACACCATTAATCGTTTACCCTCTAAAAACCATAGCACATGCATCATTAATGAAATAAAAATAAACCAATTTTTTTTTCTGGTAGACACCTTGGGTAGGCTAATCAAGCCTGATGGAATGAACTTGCTCCTATATAAAATGACTCCTTGCTACTTTGCCTGATATAGTTTTATTCATACATCGACATATGCTCCCCACCAATATGTCAGGGTTTTTTATTTTTACTCACGGATCGTTTTGTGGTCTGGTGATGTAATTCTGCCGTGTTTGACAACTCTGAGCAAGTCTTTGGTTTCGTTTCCTTTACAATAATCGAATGCCTGCCTGCAATAATTAGGGCTCTAGTTATGATTGATTGATTGATGGATGTTTTACGCTGGGCTCCAGAATATTTTACTTTCACAGTGGCTTGCTAGGTTTAGTTTAAAAAAACATGTCAACCATTCCACTGGGCGATCCAGAGAAAAACCAGATGAAAAAGTCCTACAGTTTAGACAAAATTGATGTTCGCTCATCTACTCACATTTTTCTTACTCGTTCATTGATGGAACTGCTTTGCTTAACATTTTTTTTTTTTTTTCTATTTCAAACCACCCAATGTTTATTTTAAGCTTGGATAGTTCAGTATCCAATAAGAACATACGGTTGACTTGGCTTACACTAAAAACATCTTAGATTTTGACATGGGGAAAACAAATTTGGGTAGAAAAACTGAGTGTTTTTTTCTTACTGCTGAATTTGAAACTTCATATCCATTAACTATCAAATCCATAGATTACCTATACAGTCTACTGATAAGCTTGACGTATTCAATTTTTTTATACTGATCTGAGGGAAAGAAAAAGTTAATATTTACTTTTGTGGCATGTCTTAGTTAGCTTACTGTCTCCTGGTAAATAACTACGAGATGCAACTAATTTTCTTCAATTTGTCTTGTGATTTGTTATGTTTTGTGAAGTATGAATTTCCATTTCCTTACTTTGTGCAATTTTCTGCCGGCTCATTCATCTCATTGGCTATATATAAATGATAACATCTGTAATATCCTGTGGCCTTTAAGAAATTCTTTGTCAAGTGTAATTAAGCGATTTGTGTCTAGTTTTCCCCAATAAATCAATTCAGTATATCATTTATTTCTTTAGCTATATCCCACCACCAACCTGAGTCTACTTGTCCGATTCACCAAGCTTGTTGAAGTGTAATATCTTTATTGCTTTTTTCCTCTTTCATTGATAAATATCACTGTACTTGCACAATCACATCTCTATTTGCCAATTTCTCACCCCAGTAGATAAATCAAAAATGTATTATTGAGATGTATCCCAAGTACATGTACTAGCATCCTGGAGGATATAATCATTGCACTTTTGTATTGCTTTGAATTTGTGTAGTTTGTTATACATGCGTCTCATCCATTTTTTTCAATACTGAAAAGCTATTTTGTACAGCCATAATGTAATTTGTTTTTTTTTTTTACATATTGCCAATATCTTGGACAGCCATTTATATTACAGTGAAATAGTCTAATGACTTAAAACTCCAATCATTGAATGTATTAACCAACTATACATAGAAAGTTTTGTAACAATTTCATGGTATATCTCACCGCCCTGCGTGCGTGACCCATGTTTTATTTTTTTCAATAAGAAATTCAATTAAAGTTCATTTGTTTCTTTGGTTTCCTTGACTATTCTGTAGCTGGTAGTATACATTCTGTAGCAGAGGCCATGCTGATTTTCCTCCAAGCTCTTCCTGAACCAGTCATTCCATGTAAATTCTACGAGCAATGTCTAGAGGTTGCCAGGAACTTTCCAGAAGCTAAGGAGGTGAGTAAATCTAAGGAAATCATGAAGAACAAATAAAGAAGAAGAAAATCAAGTTGTTCATACATTTGTACCGTTTCACCCATAAAGTTCTGTTTTCAGACAAGGTGTCCAGACTATATTCATATCAATGGATTTGAATTTATAGCATGGGATTTATATACTACATTTTTATATCCCCACTTGATTAAAACTAATTAACAGAGGGTTTGAAGGTGTATTTTTTATTAAAGAGCCAATTCAGAAGCAACATATTGTTTTGTTAATCAGAAGCCTGGGTTCACCATGTTGGATTATGTTGCATTTTTAGAGGTTAGGATACAACGATATGTTGGATTAATGTTAGTGAGGAGGGTGGAGCAGTGATTACTGAGACTGACAAGTTATGCAGTCATTTGATAAGTCACAGAAGTTTATCTTGAACTTTCTGCCCATTGTGACACTTAAAGTTAGTGTCTTGGGGGGTTTATTGCTTTTCTAACTCTGTGAACTCTACATTTTCCTGGTAACCTGTAGTGTCATTGCTTTCTAAAATAGTCTGTCGCCATATGTTAATTTGTGTGATCGTGTGGGTTTATCAATCATTTTCCTACTGGATCTCAAGCTGTGATCCTCAAGGTCGTCTCATCAGGATGTCAACTGACTGCTGGAGATAAATCATCTATAATATAGCATAGATATTTATGACGTCTACATGGTTACTTTAGTCAAGAAGATTTATCCTGTGCCCAACTGTTCTAGTGTTCATAAATATATATGCTCAAATAACTCAGCAAAGGCTGTTCTTTTCTCCTGGTTTAAACTTTAATAACCCACCATGGATGGGATAGGGGTGCCACGGTCATCTGTGGTGGTCTATGTTTTGTTCATGGTTTTGTTTATGAATATTGCCTCGCTTCTTTGAAAAAGGGTTCAATGCTAGCTCTGACAGGTCTCGCACCAAAACATTGTATGTTTTGAATGATTGAGTGATGTTTTATGCCGGATGTTTTCACTTATATGGCGACGATAAGTTAGGGGGAGGGTTGTTTTCTGGAGAAAACCAGCGACCATTCGATGAGTACCTGGTAACTCTTATATTTAGAGTGATTGTTTGAAAAAATTCATGCAGATTTTTTTAAATACGTCTTCAGACTGAGTGGGATTCAAACTTGCTACCCATTGATTGATTGATTTTTTCACTTATATAGCGTCATTGCCAGGTTTAGTAGTGGAAGAAAGTCCTGAACCTTGTGCGAGTACCTGGCAATCCTTCCACATACAACAATTGAGCCCATAGATGGAAGGCCTGTATTAGACTGAGAAATGACTGCATTGTAATACTTAAACCTTTTTCATGAACTGTATGGTGCCATATGAAATAAAGCTTAATCATGTTTCACAAAACTAAGCCTTGAAAACTATTTGGTTTCCTAAACAAATATATGTACCAGAAAACATTGAAGTACATACAGTATATAAGACATACCTTCATCTTGAACTGTAACCAACATGATAAACTTAAAAACGTTTTTTTCAGTTACTTCAACAAATACCAGAGTACCATAGAAATGTCTTCAAGTATCTGTGTGCCTTTCTCAGAGAACTTTTGAAGCAATCTCCATATAACGGATTAAATAAAGAATTCCTTGGTAAGTCTCTTTTTCGATTGTTCAGATCTGAATACCAAATGTTTTTTTTTCTTTTGTGACAGATAGGTATTGTTAGGAAAAATCCAACGGATCTGCTTATCAGTTCATTAGACAGTAAAAGGGGAACACAGCATAACACATTTGGTCATTGGCCATTTACTTGTCTTTACCTAGTATCCAAAATTAAGTAGAAATTTTTCAGTGCTTACTTTGTAATTGATCTCTACAGTGACAGCACATGGACAGGCCAAATGTTCAAAAGGGTTAGACAAATTTAGCAAAATGGCTTTGTAATATAATGACATTAATAACATTACAAAACTGCCTTGCTGGATTTGCCTAACCTTTTTAAACGTTTGGCTCAGCCATGAGAGGCTAGCCGAGAGGTCAAACAAACTTAACGTGTCAGAATGGGATCCATAAGTAAACCCTCACCTTATTGTGTCTGAAAAGAGGTCTTTCCGGAATTGTCTTGGTTGAAAGTATAAAATTGTATATTGAAGATATCGGGGCAGCTGTTTAATGGTTGTTGGCAAGATAGAAACAGGCTGTCTCTCAAATCCAGCTTCCGTCTGTCACATTTATCCTTGTTTTCATTGCAGTTAAAGTATTATGATTATTTCACGCCCTAATTCAGATTACCTTAATCACCAATTAAATTCCGGTGTCATGTCAATCATGATTGATCACCTCACAGAGCCTTAACAGAATAGGGTCAGTGATTCGTTTGGCAGTGTATTGTGTCAATCTGCCTCTCCTGTTTTATAGTTTTTATTTTTAGGAACTTTGGCTTGAAATTGTCAATTTCTGATAACTACTTTATGGACTCGCCGCCAGTGGAAGGTGGCCTTGTCAAACAATTGAAAATACCCACAAACCCAGCTTGATCGCTTTGGGGTGTTACAAGGGACTTTATGTCACAAATCCATTTCATTTAATGCGTAAAACGTTTCCTAACATTTGATTTTACAAAAAGGTCAATTTGTGTCGTTTTCAAAGTTTTTATTTGGGAACTTGGACATTAAAATGTTTATTGCTGTTTACCCATGTTAAATTGTGTGTAGCTTGAAATCGACATGCACTATGTCAACTTCATTTGGTTGTAAAGGATTTCTCATGTGTTGATTTATTTGAAAATGGTAAGGAAAAGTCTTAACGAGATTTAGGTAATTAGCCACAAATCAAAACGTTAACATTACCGCAAATGGGAAATGTATCATTTAACCTACATGACATGCCAAATGACAGATTGTGTGTTATTTGTCCTTTCCCTCTATCCATCTATCTGAAATTCTGAGGAAAATTTGTTCTGGTAATTTGAGTTATTTACCAAACATACTTGGTCAGATAGAGGAATGTTTGTTTAAGAGCAATGCCTTGAAGAAATCACAATGGTTAAACCTGGAAATTGCTGTGAGGATATTATCACAGTTGTGCATTGGTTAATGGAATGATGGCAACTCTAATGAGATTAAACCAGTTGTTGGTAAAGCACATTAGGCAGGTCAGCTTCTATCTTAACTGTCCAATTCATCCTTGTTTAGACCCCAATTAAGGTTTGGTGGTCATTTTCAGCCCTAATCCAGATTAGTCTAATGATCTATTATAGCTGTTCATAGGCTATCCAGATTAGGCTACATGTTATTATCTACTAAAGCCTGTGTTGATTGATGTCTTGGTGGAACCTTTAAAAGAGAAGATATGCACAGTGCAATGGCCTTATTACTCAAGCCTATGTCATATCTTCTGGGTCTGAGTGAAATTAGAATTCATTTGTTAATTTGTTTAATTAATTGTAATTGGTTTAAGAGCTTGAAGATGCATTTGTATCTTTTTTAACTGCATGTTGTCTCGTCAAGAATTAGATTCTTTAAAAACAAATTATTTTCAAGACTTACATGTATCATTGACATTTTGTTTTACAATGTGGTATCTCAGGCTATTGTATATCATTAAAATGTGTTGAATACCTTAAAGAAATCCAATATATCTAGTACCATAGAATACCATTCAACTTAGGTTTGAGAGTTCAGATTCCCTTTTCTTTTGATTCTAGGGGCCTCAGTGGCTCAGTCAGTAGAGTGATAGTCTCTCAGTCTGACAAAGGTGTTCCATCCATAGGTCGCAGGTTAAATCACTTTCATTCCAAGGACAAATTGAAAACAAATTTGAGTGTATTTTTTACTTGGTTGCCCTATGTGTAAGAGTTGCCTGGGTTTTTCCCTGAAGACTAGACTTCCCTCCAAGCAAGGAGCCTAGTTTGCTCCCCCACTAAACCTGGCAATGTCGCCATATAAGTGAAACAGTCTTAAAACATAAATCAATATTTTGATCCATACAATATTAATCTTCATGGGTACTTCTTTAACACAATCTCAGTTATCTATTTCTTCCCGTGACAACTGTCTGTTTTTTCTCATAAATACATGTTTTTTATTTTACTTTTATATTTATATGTCTGCCTTTCTCCTTGACTAATAGAAAATAACTTATTCGTAAAAAAAAAATTAAAACTATTTTGAGATGAGTTTGTCATTATTATGAATCATTTGATCTTGCTTGAAAAAAAAAGACAACTGAAGACAAAAAGACTAGTTTATGGTTGTTTATAAGACATGCTTGGCAGCGTGCAGCGAACATTGACCATAAAGCTGCCACGAGAGCTGGATTTATTTCCTCATCTAGGTTTCGTCTGAAAGCAAGAGCGCCTACAATGTATAACTAGACTATGTAAGAAAAGTTAACCGAAAATCAGTTTAGAAATTGCTCTCAATCCATAAACATTTGCAGACACAAAGTCATCCGTTTGTTTCATTTGAAAAAATCTTTTACCATATGTTTTTGGATAGCTCATTGGCATGTTTGAGTTTAATAAGCTTCATCAGAACCTTGTAGCAGACAGAGACACAAAACTGTTTTAGAGAGGATTGGAGACATTGGCAATTAGCAGTCTCCGTTAAGCAATTTTAGACAAGATCATCTCTTAGTTCTTTATATATGGATTGTTTCATAGAGGAAATTATGGGAAAAGCTGCAATCCATATCAAAGCTTATAAAAACATTCTCACATGGTTAATTTATTGTCTATATCAGTAATAGGTTAGTCAGAGTGGATTTACTCTAAAGAGTTTTATAGACTGTTATTACCCCTAACAAGGTTGGCATCATGACGTCTTTCTGGCTCCATATAGGCAGAGTATTGGTCTAGCTGTGTCACTTAAGGCTTTGTTTTTGCTTTTAGCTGAAGATTTTCACCTTTTCTGCTTAAGTAAGGTATGGATTTCTGACTTTGTGATCTAAGTCTTGAACATTTGCCTTGGGATTGGATTGTTTTGATCTTGTTTTAGAATGAAGTCACAGACATATGTTTTTTCAAGGTTTTCCCCTGACTGTATGGCTAATTGTAAACCATGTCCTTCAGAAAATGTACAACATACATTTTACCTCCTGGTTGAACACCTAAGTGATACAAATATTATATTTTATCTTCTTTAACTATCAGTCATTAATATCTAAATAAATCTTAGAAACTTTATATTAACACATAGGGAATTAACATATAATTTGTGCTCATTGTGATAACATTTGTTAATTTGAATGCCATACTTTGTATCAAAAATGGAAAGATTGTGTTGTACTTGGTATAAATTCCATGCTGGCTGAGAGTTGTAAAAGTTTGATTCTGATTGAGATTAAAAGTTAACAGTGGTAATCTGCTTTATGATCTACCTACATAGCTTAAGGTTTCTCTGAGACAATCTGTGTGTAATGTGTCTGGTAATAGTTGATCTAGGTTAATTGCTAATGTCTGTCTGTAATACCCAATCATTAATTCTTAATCCAGATTATCTACAGGCTAGAAATAACCTACAGGAGAAAGTACAATATTACCCTCTTACTGAAAATGTGGCCCAAGTTGCATGTAAATTATTCAAAAGTAATCGAGTACATTACTGTAGTTTGTCTAAATGATGGTAAATAAAATACAGAAATATCCATAATAATTGAATCATTTTCTGAAGTTACTCTGTGGTAATGAATTGACCCCTCCACTAGCACCATGTGGTCAAGCAAAACATTTTAAAAAAGGTTAGACACATACAAGGAAACAACTTTGTACCGTCTTTGAATTTCTAACCTCTCTTGATTGCCATATGGGAAAGAGCTGATGGCACACTCAGTGAAGCTCTTGGGGTTTCTTCATGACAAAGAAGCAGTGTCCTCTCCAATAAACCTGGCCATGTGTTCATCAAGTGAAATAATCTTGAGTGCCGTGTAAAACATAATATATCAATCAATCTACCTATTGGAACATCTTTAGCTACAATCTTTTTCATAAACCTTTTAATTCCTTTAATCTTGAAAATTTAAAACTGTACATATCTTCAAGAGAAATGTATGAAACTCTCTGTAAATGTGGAAAATAATGAGGGCATCACCAGGAAGTATTTTTTTTGCAAACAACATGAGCTTTCACCACCTGTGTTGGTGTCTTCTGCACTTGATAAGGACATTGACACAGGTTTCGAAAGTGCTATAATCACTGAAATACTCTCTCAAAATTATTCTTCCATAAAGAAAGGCCATTCACAGAATTATTAAATAGGCTTCAAAGGAAACTTCTAGAACTCTTCTTAACCCACATCTATTACAACCCTATCTATGATTGACAAAGGATGGTACTTTGAGGTGACACCTGTCTCTCATTAGTTAACTGGGTTATCTGTGCCCTCAGTTAATATACTTATAGAATTTAGTAAGTTGAACACTATGGCACACGATAACACTTTTGTAACCAAAATACATGTAGTGTAGGGACAGGTTTGGAATATTATCAAAGGCAACCATAACTAATTCTGCTCAATTATTATTGTAATCCATTAAATTCTATTTAGGGTAGTTTGAGAAAAAATTGTAAACATTTAAGTGTTTTTCACTTGGTTGCTCTATGTAGGAGAGTTGCCAGGTACTTCCCGAAGGTTGGGAGTTTCTTCTAGGCAAAGAGCCAGGTTTCCTCCAACACTCAACCTTAAACACAACTAAGCCACTAAATAAGTGAAATAATGTTGAGTGCGTCGACAAAAATCAATCAATCAAACTGTTATGGCTAATCCAAAACTTACATGATTCCTTTTCTAAATATACCTCACAAGACCTGAATTTTTTATGATCTATTAACAGAGCAATGCAGCTTTGATTGCTATAAAGAGTTTATTTTTTTGTTGATTATAAGTATAGAAATTTGGCAACTGATTTTTTAGAATTATTCTACCAATCCCAATGTGTTCAAGCTGAAATTGCATCACATGATCAATTTGATGTTTATCAATGATAGATGGGGATTAAATACAAGTGATTTGAGAAATCCTTTCTGGTTAGTTCCGGCTCTGACGAGATGGTGTCTTTGAAGGCTATTCTGCTTTAGTTATAAATAATGTCTTTTTGTGTGGGGTTTTTTTCTGCACTTTTCTGACAAAAAAATGAAGTTCATTGCTGATTAAGAAAAAAACTGTGATAGTCTGGAATCCATTTATACTCCCGATCACATCATCGTAGGAAGATTTTAAACCTTTTTTTTCTCTCCCAAATTACCATCATTTATCAACCGGAAACAAGCAACATGTGAACTATAGGCCAAGTTGTCACATATTTTACATAAATACGACAGGACAGGCGAGGTTTTAAAGAGAGTTTTCAAATTCATTTTCCCGTCTTTATGGTGGAAAACGGAGAAAAACAAACAGAAAGTAGACAAATCAATCCTAAAAGATAAATGTCTAGATGAGGCCAGAGTCTAGATTACAACCTGGATTCTAGGAAAGATATCTGCTTTATTCTGACCTCAGAACCATCTATCAGATCATTAAGTTGCACATGACGAAGGTATGTTGGATGGTGTTAATTGTCACCTTTGTGTTATTTTTATTGATTATTTGGGAACATGTTCAGCTTTTAACCCCGGTTAATTTGGTTGATGATACTAACCAATGAATGAATGTCAGTTTATATATATATATATATTCTAATTCCACTCCATACTCAAAAGAGGGAAACAGTAGGTTTAACCGAACCAATGGTTATATTACATATACTAACATATGTAATATGGTAAATTGAACTAGTTAAACACCACTCAAAGAACTTATCAGACGTAATACAGGACAATGATTTGAAACTTGCTAGGTAAAACTTCCCATTGATATAATAAATGAAAAAGAAATTCCCATCAAGTCACTCGCAGAAATGCTGTTTGTCTTCAAAATGATTAATTAAGTGATGACTAATTTTGGTTTGATTCTGATGATTTCAGAGCTGGATACATCTGAAGGGGTCATTCTGTTTTTGGTAACAGATAATACCTTTTTCCTGACATTTTTTAACACTTTTCTTGCAAAAAAAACATAACACAAAAGGAAACCCACTTTCCGTTCCCATTTAAATGCCCCTCTCTATAGATTGCCTAAAATCATCGCTTATTGATGCTATGTTGTGTGACCTAAACTTAGAAGGGGCTACCCATGTTGACCCTTTTAGCATTTATTTGATACCAGAATCTTAATCTTGGGATAGAGTTGCCTTTAGCTATATGAAAATGACGGATTTAGACTTGTTTTAATCAATGTATCTGGATTTGCTGTGTGTCAGAGGGGAGTTTTCAAGAAGCCTGTCCTAAATCAATAAACCTGATGCTTTGTGTTCTTTATATCATTGAGAAGTTGTGAACCATAATGAAGGTTACATCAGTAGTTTGCCCTCAGGTATCAATTAGTTGAATTGTCATCGTCAGCTGTATGTGAGCTCAGCTCCTGGGTGGATTACGTGGACGTTCCTCCATGGACCACGATTATTCCAAAGGCTATGATTAGACTTATAGTTCTTGTCTTTTTAGCAATACAAGAATAGATAGACTGTGTTAATATTTCCTGTCTTTAAAAGTTTTTGCCATATTTTCATTAAAAGTGATATATGTAAACCGACACATCGTGCTAGGTAGCCAGGGAACTTTATTCAATTAATAAATGATGAAACAATGACTTTCATGCTGCTATTTGGATTTATTGAGTAGATAAACCAAATTTTGACCGTATCTAAATAATAAGGTCTATGGGCTTGTTTTTTTTCTGTTCATTTTTTATTAGACATAAAATTGGGTGACATGTGGTTTAGAATAAATATTCTTATGATTGTGATTTATTCTAGAATTTGCACTGTCTGTGACCTAATCAGTTCATGCGGCAATACAAATTTCTGATTGTTTTTATTTCTGATATTAATAAGAAGGACTTTTGACTATTGCAAGTTGAAAATAACGAAGTTAAAAGATAAACTATTTGACTTACACTATGTGGAAGGTTCAGAGTTTCCCTAAGACAAAGAGCCTGGCTTCGTCCCTTGTAAAACATGGCAAAGCCCCTGTGCATATATATTTATGATCACTAAAACACATGGGCACAGGGAAAATCTTCTTGTCTAAAATAACCATGGAGACAAGTTTCTATACATGTATTACAGTTGTTTCTTTTAAAATCTAGTGTGTGGCGTAAAACATCAATCTAAGCTGTTTGAGAATTTTTGTGTACATGTGACACAGGTCTTTTAATTTTAAATGAACACCAACTATTCCTAAGTCTTCAGCTTAAACTAAAACTTTGGGCGAATTAAGATTCATTTTAATACATGCAGTTTCTTTGACTTTGTCAAAGGGGAGTTTTCAAGAAGCCTGTACTAAATCAATACCCGGTAAACCCGATGCTTTGTGTTCTTTATATCATTGAGAAGTTGTGAACCATAATGAAGGTTACATCATTAGTTTGCCCTTAGGTATCAATTAGTTGAATTGTCACCATCAGCTGGATGTGAGCTCAGCTCCTGGGTGGATTACATTGACGTTCCTCCATGGACCACGTTCATTCCAAAGGCTAAGATTAGACTTCTTTCGTTTTTATTTGTAGCAAGATAAGAAGTGATACAGTTGACACTTACCTTTTACAATTTTGTCATGTTTTCTTGAAAGAAAAACCAATTATTGTAAATGCAAATGAGTCCTTAAGCGTATTCTTTAAACCTATTATTCGAAATGGCGACAGAGCTTTAAACAATTGAAAAGTTCTCACTTAAGTCCAGTAAATTGCCTCTTCCATTGACACCTGCCTCCAGCAGGATTACTTCAAGTTGAGAAGAGAAATAAAAAAATGGTTTATTTCCACTAAATATAATGTGCTATCTGTGCCTTGACAGCAAACAACATTCTAATCTGTCAAGTCCTTCACTAACAGGTTACAGACTCAAACAATGAGTCCCTCTACATGTACATGGATATTTATTTTCCATCCCCAATTGCTTTGATGAGCTACAGTGTGTTACAGTTTTACAAAGTTATTCTGTTTTCAACTAATATGGGGAAGATATGCCAGGTGCTTGCTGAAGGTTCTAGGTTTTCTCCCCCACTTTACCTGGCAACGCCATATACCATATACTAGTACTGTACATGTAAGTGGAATAATTGTGAGTACAGTGTAAAAACATAAACCAATCAACCAATCTGTGAAGAAACAAATATCCTCTCCAGACATCAATGCTGTGCTAATTAGTGATAGTCCAGCAGGAAGATCTCTACTTCATCCCAGACACATTACTATATGGCCCCTCAGAGTTCATGACCATGAAACCTTACAAATACTGTTTTATGGAGTCACAGTTTTGGCTAGTGGTTATCGTGACTATTGAATAGGTAATGTGGCACTGTTCTACTTCTGAATACCATCGGTCATTTACCTTGATCTACTCTAGAAGTTGTAGTGCTTTACACAATGTACAAGTATCGTTTTCTCAGAAATAGTGTCAAGACACAAATTTGACTGGCCCATCAAACTCCATTAGTCCATGTTTGCTATTTGAGTCGATACTATTGTCTGGCCAGTTTCAATGTTAATGTCAGATGTAATTTCCATGCCATTTTATGTCAACGTTATTTCAGTACCTGAACATGAACAAGTCCCACTAATTTAAGATTCGGTCCATGTTGATATTGTATCTGGATTTTTAACTTTCACTGTGGCTAATTAAGTAACAATACATCACCATAGAGAACTGAGCCATTGCAATATTCAATTTCATTTCCGATGTATGACAATGTTAGGGACCGCTAGGTGGCGCTTCAGCAGTAGAGACGTGTTTTTATGTAGCTCGTTCTGTGTGTGTTCAATTCATGTTTATTGTGTTTATCTTGTTTGTGTTTCCCTTTCTTTAACTGGTAAATATGTTGAGGGATATCAACCCGGAGTCATTGTACGTTTTAAATTGTATGTAAGTTCTTAAATTCTTGTATTTTTATCACAAACTAACTTTTCTTACGTTGTTGTAGTTGCACAATCACCAACTCGTTTTTTTTTTTGTTTTTTTTGTTTTTTGACGATTCTTGCAAGACTCTTGCAGGGTAAATCTGTCATATTTATATACTCTTAAAAAAAAAAGAAGATATACTGATATAGAACAAAAAAAAATATTTATATTTTGTTAGATAAATCTCAAATATCTGTACATGCACTGTGTATTTCTGCTTTCTTCAAAGGGCTCCTTTTGTCTCTCCCTTCCTCGAGTCGCCCCGAGGTAAACTATCATACTAACACACTAACTGTTGAGTAATAACATCCCTCGTCCAGTGCACATAGGTTAAATAGATTACATTAAATTAAAGTTAAATTAGCATTATGGAAGACGATCATGAGTGTGAGGATATGGATTTTATAGAAGTCCCTCAACGAAAGAGAAGAGAACGAGATCGTTCGGTTAGCTGGGACAGAGAATCGGGGAAAAAGGCCAGGTCAACCAATGCACAGGAAAGTAAACCCAGCAATCTGTCTATTGTTATGTCAACGGTCACTGGTAAGCCAGCCGCTAGCTTGTGTTGTTTGTCTTTCGGTCAAGCTCTTCACTCAGCAGTCGGTAATGTAAAACTGGTTAAAAAATATCAGTCAAGGGATTTGCTAATTGTTTGTGAAGACACAAGTCAGTTTAAAAAGCTATTGAGTTTGACCAGTATTCTAAATCACGACATTAAGTGTAGGCCCTTATCAGCCTCTGCTTCGAGTGTGAGAGGTGTAATTTTCGGAATTAGCAAGGATGTTAAAGAAGTAGATATTTGTTGGCTTTAGAAAAATTAAAATGTTTTAAAGTTCAACGGCTCACAAAGGGTAGAGATAAAGCTCCTACTTCATGTATGCTTCTTTATTTTGATTTAGAACAGCTACCTTCAGAGGTAGTACTGGGTTTTCAACTGTTTACAGTGAAGCCATACATCCCCCCTGTAATCCGTTGCTTTCGCTGTCAGCGAATTAATCATAAGGCCTCCGAGTGTCATGGTCGACTACGATGCCCACGCTGCGGAGAGGCTCACGAGTTTCAAGCCTGTCCTAATAAAGAGTCCCGTAGGTGCGTAAACTGTGGCAGTATGTCCCACAGTTCGGCATATGGTGGGTGCCCAGCAATGAAAGAAGCCGCCAAAGCCCAATACATAAGAATAACAGAACGAATCTCATTTGCGGATGCACTTAAAAATGTCCGTGAAAACAAACGTGAACCAAACGAACAAATGAATTTTTCACAGGATCCGTCTTTTGACGATTCCCTCTTTGTAACTCCTGTAACAACAACACCAGCTACCCAATCCAAACAATCAAACGATGTAATAAAAAAACCTGTTATGAAAAATGCGGCTGTACAAACAGACCTTGACGTCGCAGTGCAGACCGATATCCAATGCTCCATTCCAATGACGACTATTGTTTTAATGCTTACAGAGATCCTATTTAATTGTGTTAAAATCACCAAAAAGTCAGCAGCTATTGAGTTTATAGCTAAGTGCGCTGAGAGACATTTAGGAAATGAAGCCATAGAAGCAAATGAATTTCAAACCCTCTTACAGCAAAAGTTATCAAATTCAAAGTAATGGCTACGTATAATAAATTATCTTTAAATTCGTGTTTAGCTTGGACCTTTTTTTATTATGGGTTTTACCATATTACATCAGAATATACACTCCCTGATAGCTCACGGCCAGGAGTTTAAAGCCTATGTATCGTCCTTAAATGTCTCTCCCGATATTATATGCTTACAAGAGACTTTTTTAAAACCCCACTTGGCTTTCTCATTCCCAGGTTACTCAATAAAAAGAGTTGACAGAGGGTCGGGGGATCGTGGTGGCCTAGCGGTTTTAATTAAAAGTGGCCTATCATTCTCAGAGGTTAAATTGCCTAACTTCAAAACTATCGAGTGCCAGTGTTTTCAGATAGCTCAAGCAAACGGCCAATCAGTTAATGTGGTAAATCTATATAACCCATGTAATAAATTGTGCACACATGATTTTAACTCCCTTTTAACTGTTTGCGACGGTAAACTTATTCTATGTGGCGATTTTAATGCCCATCATCCAGTATGGGGTTCCAGTTCAAATGATTTTAATGGTAATACGATCATAGATTTAATGAACGAACATGGTCTAGTAATTTTAAACGATGGGACTGGCACACGATTTGATATTAAAACGGGCAAATTATCTGCTATTGATCTAACGCTATGTTCCCCTTCTATAAGTGCCTTTTCTTCTTGGTATGTAGATTTGATTTCTCCTTGTGGAAGCGACCACTACCCTATTCACGTTGAGTTTGGGTTTTCTCCACTTAACAGCAAACTTGGCAGCCCCCCACGGTGGAACACAAAAAAGGCAAACTGGCAGCAATATAACAGAGCATGTGAAGGTTTTTTTAATGAAAATTTATTCAATGACGATATCAATATCTTCAGTGATAACGTAGTAGAAGCTTTCAATAATGCCGCTAAAACGGCTATTCCTCAAACTTCGGGACGCATTTTAAATAAGACCCCTGTTCCCTGGTGGACCAATGAATGTTCTCGTGTGATTAAGGAGCGAAAAAAGGCAAAAAATCGAGCTGAACGTACTTGTCTATACTCTGATATTTTACTTTACAAAAAATGCAAGGCTATTGCTCAGCGAGTAATAAAAAGCACACAAAAAACACACTGGCGTGCATTTTGTTCTAACCTAAACAGTAAGAGTTCAATAAAATCTGTATGGACACAAGTCAAAGCAATAAGTGGTAAACGTAAACCAAAAGAAACTGCTACCATTGTATCAAATGGAGTTCAGAATGTAACAAATATAGAAAAATGTAATGCACTGGTGGAAAGCTTCGCCAAGGTGTCCAGTTCAAATAATTATTCTCCACTGTTTCTTGCTCACAAAGAAAAAATGGAAAACCGTTCTGATTTCAGCACTATTTTATTTGACGAAATGCCTATTAATGAAGATTTTTCCTTAAATGAATTAAAGCAAGCCCTTAATCATACAAAAGATTCAAGTCCTGGAGAAGATGGCATTTCATACTCTATGATGTCACATCTTCCTGACCAATGTTTAAATGTTCTGTTATTATTTTTCAACACTGTCTGGTCAAGAATGCAGTTCCCCAAATCTTGGTGTAAATCTATAATTATACCTGTGGCTAAAGTTGGAAAGGACCCCTCAGAACCCTCCTCTTACAGGCCTATAGCTCTAACATCCAATCTGTGCAAAACTATGGAAAAAATGATAAATTCTCGACTTCTGTGGTTTCTTAATAAAAACAACTTGATGTCACCATACCAAAGTGGGTTCCGCAGTAATAGAGCTACAACTGATCACATTGTTACACTAGAGACTTCCGTTCGCCGGGCCTTGATAAATAAAGAGTATCTCCTCTCAATTTTTCTAGATATTGAAAAGGCATATGATATGCTTTGGAGACATGGGGTATTGATTAAAATGCAAAGTTTTGGTATTGGAGGCAAAATGTTAGCGTGGGTGAGAGAGTTTTTGTCAAATCGTGTAATTCAGGTTAGAATTGGCACGGACGTATCTATACCTATACAAGTTGAAAATGGTACGCCCCAGGGCAGTGTCTTGTCACCGACTTTATTCAATTTAGCAATCAACGACTTACCATCTTGTCTAAATCCTAGTCTAGGATGCACACTTTTTGCTGACGATTTAGCAGTTTGGGTCAGTTGTAGAGATTTGAGCTTGGTGAAGCGAGTACTACAGAGGGCGCTTGATGATGTCATAGACTGGAGTCACCGTTGGGGTTTCAAATTTTCAGACAGTAAATCCGAAGGTGTTCTCTTTACTAGAAGAAATCCGAAGGTGTCTCTTGACTTAAGCTTGAATGGAAATCCCCTTAGGATATCCAAGTCTTTCAAATTTCTGGGTGTTATATTTGACAAGAAGTTGACATGGAGTGAACACATAGGTATGGTGGTCAATAAATGCCAAAAGGTTTTAAACCTAATGCGGTCTGTATCTGGAAAATCTTGGGGTGCTGACAAAGTTTGCCTCAAACGAATTTACACTGCCTTAATTAGATCTCGTCTTGACCACGCATGCGAAGTATACGACTCAGCGTACCCAACTAACAAGTCTAAGCTGGACAGTATTCAGTGTGCTGCCTTGCGACTATGCACTGGCGCTTTGAAAACTACGCCATTAAACACATTACAGGTAATGTGCAACGAATGGCCTTTATATATTCGAAGAAAATGGCGTACCTTGAAATTCAGCATTAAAGTCAACTCATGTAAAGATAATCCTGTCAAGTTGTTGTTCCAACCTTCAGTATATGATACGCTTTTCGATCGGAATAGCAACGGCGCCCTTCCCTTTGATGTGCGTTTGAGATATACATGTGAAGAACTAGGTATCGTCCACCCCGTGGTTCATTTAATGTCTCCTCCTCCAACCCCACCATGGCACCTCTCTCAACCTACTATTTCTTTTGAATTAAACAAAAGAGTTAAGAAGTCAGACGATCTTAATCTTATCAGACTATGCGTAGATGATTGGTTAACTACGGAGTGGGCGGACTACCTCTGTGTGTATACGGATGCCTCTAAATGCCCTGATTCTGGTAGAACATCTGCAGCTTTCTGTGTACCTGAGCTAAAATATAGCGAAAATTTTCGATTGTCAAACAACATATCTGTATTTAAGGCTGAGTTAGTAGCAATTTTAATGGCATTACGATTTTTACTAGAGTACAGACCTCTGCATGTGGTCATTTTTAGTGATTCTAAGAGCTCTTTACAAGCCATTACTAATTATTCTTGGAGTAAATCACCATCTGTCATATTTGAAATATTACATTGTTATACATCGTTATTGTACGGAGGTATAAGTGTCTTCCTTGAATGGATTCCCGGCCATTCCGATGTCAGTGGTAACGAACAAGCTGATTATTTAGCAAAACAGGCTCTTGCTTTCGATGAAGTATCTTTATCTTTAAACTTATCTCCATCTGAATGTAACTCCTTGATTATACCCCGATTCCATAAACTCTGGCAATCACATTGGGAATCCTCAGAGAAAGGCCGCTTCTACTTCCAATTCCAACCAAATGTTAATTTTAGTGAGAAAAGGTTTTCCAGTCGTCGATCTGAAGTTCTTGTTCACCAACTGCTATCTGGTCATATTTGTGTAAATTCTTACCTCCATCGTTTTAACCGTCATGACTCCGGGTTGTGTGATCACTGTCAAGTAGACGATTCTATTCAACACTTTTTAATTCATTGTAACAAGTATGTTATACAAAGACAAATTTTACAGACTACCCTTAAAAGGCTGGGTATTTCCCACCTCTCTTTAGAAGCTGTTCTGAACCCATCAAGGAATAGAAACAAAGTATTCCAAGCAGTTGCTAATTTCTTAGCGACTTGTAAACGTTTTTAACCATGCCCCATGTCTTACGTTAGACTTTTTAATAAGTATTCTCGTTATTTTTAAATAAGCACTAATTGTAAAATCAATTCCAGTTGACATGCAGGCTTATGGTAAAACTGTTCAGTAAAGTCATGTTTTTATGTGCATGTAGCCCTCTCTGTATGTAATTTTTTTTTTTTTTTTTTTTTTTTTTTTTATCACACTTTTTATGGTAGTTTTTGTATTAAAGTTAAATGTCTACGATAGTTTATATAGCCTTGGCGCACATCATTCATTGAATGGAGACGCCATCAAACTAATATCAGTCAGTCAGTCAGTATGACAATGTTAACGTTTTGATTTGTGGCTCATTACTTACATCTTGTTATGGTTTTTCCTGTCTAAAGATCAACACATGAGACACCCTTGATAACGCAGAAACGTTGACATAATTAATGCTCGTTTCAAGATGGATATGGTTTTCCGCCAATTTTGAAGCTTTTTTTTTTTTAGAGATTATCTTAAGGTGTAGTATTTAAGAAATTGAGAAAAGCACACAAAAATCTACATTACTTTTAATCAAACTTTCGAGTCAAATATTCAAGTAACCAAGATACAAGAAAGTAAGCCACTTCCCAGCTCCAGCATGACTGGGATAAATTTCCATTGACCAAAAAACTGAAACTCTTTCGTGTGACCCGTACATGTAGTTATGCTGCAAATGATCACAGTAGTATTGTGATGGTAACCCTTAGTATTGCTCTATAGTCACACCTATCTTTGACATTGTCCAGATAGCGTGAGGTTAATGTAAAACAAGCCATAGAAATGATGTAAACTGTACTACTGGTCACAGTTTTACACCATATTCAAGATCATGTCTTCACTTATATTGCTAGGGTACTTGACTATCCAGGCAATAAAGGATTGCCCAGTCGGAATATTTGACTCTCTTAATCGATAGCTTTTTACATTCACCCTCTAATGATCAAACACTTCAGCCACGCCCAGTCCAAAGCTTTTTTTCCTGAAAATAGTCTACACGTATTTAGAAAAAGATAATAAGTTGATATATAACATCTAGCCATAGTTACTCTGTTAACTATCTTATATTCAAAGTCTACATTGAAATAAAAGAAACCCTTTTTTGCAAAAAAAACACATCCGTTGTGCATTTGTATATGATGTGAAATGGTTTGGATAGAGAATGATGTTTGAATTGCCAAAGGACAAGATAGAATGCCATTTAACAGAGTTGTCTGCCCCTAGCACTGTCACAAATCAATCCTAAAGCTTTTTACACCTTGGTATGAGAGAAAACATTGTAAAAATAGAGGCCTGTGTTTATTGAACAAAGTGGCTGAGATCATCAGTTCTCTGACAGTCAATCTTCACAAAAACAATATCTTCAATCTCAATTACACTGACTGTGGCTTTACATTACATTGACTGGACTGGCAATTACACTGAGTGCCCTACTCTATGTTAGTTCACTGTAATACATGGTTTACCGGTAGGTCTAGACTCTGAATGGGACATGTCATTGTTTAACAATAAGGAAATGGTGTGGCCTTGTCTCGCAACCAAAGTAAATGTTTTGTAATAATCTTAGTGTATAATTTCGCCTACCCAACTTTATTTCTGTGACACTTGAAGGTATTGCCATGTCTGACTACTGAAAAAAAAAAATAGAATTTGTACCACTTAAGAAAAGGCTACTTCGAAAATAATAAATAATATAGGTGTGTTAGGTGTAGAATGCAAAGTACATGTAAGTTTAATTTATTTGTGTCTTTAAGAAAGTGAATGTAACAGTTTTGCTGTTATTTATATTGCACTTTCATTTAAATGGCAGAAATTTTTCAAACCAACGGCCCAAAATAAGGCACCTACATGTATTGCTAGTACTAAAATAAGAGAACATGCATAATGTTCAAACTCCATCCAGAATAAAGTATGTATTGTGTTGACCTTACTTTAAAGACGTCATAATTTCACCACAATAAGCGTCAACACCCTTTTGTTTAGGATTTTAGTTGTCCTGTAATGGGTTTAGAAGGATTACTTTAATTAGCCATTAATGTCGTGATAAAAAGATAAATGGGAATAGGGAATCACACGTAACAACACTGTCTTATGCTACAGTAATCTGGGACAAGAGACACAACTAGAAATAGACCAACTTGATGATTTAGCTCACATCTGAATTAAGGGAGCGTTCCCATTAATCGTGTTAAGAAAGATCATATTTTTTCCTGAAATTTCACGATTGGATTACGATTGCATCGTGTTTTTTACGTTTCCATTTAATCGTGATTTTTTTCTAAAGTTTTAAAATCACGATTGAACTGTCGCGGCTTGAAAATCACGATGTATAGAAATCACGATCAGCTTGTCTTTCGCGCATTGATATGTAGTTTACTTGCCAGACTTTGTCACAGCGCGCAAGACTAAATAGTTCGCTATCCACCTTTTGGTTCGTGTTGATCAGTGAAAACAAATATAATCTGGAAATGTTGTTGTTGTACTTTTTAAATTGGTTGAAACTCTACTCACGCATCAGATTGAAGTCTGTGTTGTCTGCTTGAAACGTTCATACTGCGGAGTATTATTTCGATATTGGGCTTCCCTAACGGTAGCTCAGACAGACTTATCGCCCCCTCCCCCAACTGACTTTTCCCAGTCGACAAAAGACTTGGTTCTGTTTATGGCTCATGGGGTATTTCGTGAACTAAAAGTGTGGTTTACGAACTCAACTCAACACTGTTTATCCTTTATTAGGGGGATTAAGAATCAATTTGACTGATCTCAGGATGTCGTTATCAATGAACATCCTGCCTTTCGTCAGATTTATAAAAAAGATCGACACCTTTGAGATACCCCTCCCCACTCCGTGTGAGGTTAATTTTTCTAAACACAAATCATTCTCGAAATAAGGTTTTACGACATATTTTGACTGTCCAAATGTAAACCCAGTTTAATTTGTAACTGGTTAAATATCAAACGAGCATATGTTATGGAATACTTGTTTTGAGACAACCAATTCAATGTTGTCGGATTTCTGTAAAACTTGCATTTCACAAACCATCCGCCGTAATAATTTTTTTGGAAAGTCAACCTTCATAATTTAAAAAAAATCAGTAGGGCTAATCTCTTTCATGTTTGGTAACTATAACTTATAGTATAAGATAAGATAGACACAACTTATTTTAAACCAAACTTGTCCAACGACAAGCTCAACACATAAGCTGCCAAAACATTTTTTTAATTCTTTATTAGTATTCTACAAAGGCAATAGACTTGATACCAGTGTCGAGAATGTACGCTTAAATAATGGTTAGAACTAATTCAGACCTAAAATAAATGAATTTAGTTGAATTATCATAGGCCCCATATTGCATGGATATTAATTATTTCCACCTCAATCATTCAGTTTACCGAAAAAATACCTCTGTCCCGATAATCAAATCTATTGAATAGGTAAACTTTTGGCAACCCGTGTGTTTTTTTTTTATAAAGTGAGATTTTATAAATGTTGTTCTAATATAAACAGGAACCTTTGTCTACCATTCTGTATGTTTGACAAATAACATTTTGTGTTGCTTTGTGTTTTTCCTTGTTCAGAAAACAATGGTATAGATGATCTTGCCAAAGAACAGATTTATAACAGCCAGCCTACGTTTTGAAAATATCTTTCACTTTTTCAAGTTTTGTTGTGGAAATAAATTGTGCATATGTTGCTTATATTGTGTCCTCTTAAACTTTTGTTCCATGTCCTGTAAATCCTTATCTTGATACAAGTTTTAATAAAACGCTAAGTAAGTATCTTTCCTGCAACTTGTGGTATTTCGTCAAATAGATGTTTATGAATGTTACAGTAAGCCACTAAAGGTCTGGGATTTCCTCTGGGTATGGAGCCTGGTCTTCTTCCCAAATAAGCATGACAGCACCGTCATAAAAGTTTAAATAATCTTGATTCAATACAGGGTTAGTAAAATCAAATAATCAACTGTATTTTGCAGGAATTCGGGAGTAAAATATCTATAGTACGGCGCAACGTGAAACAATCAATCAACAATCTGTGTGTATTTCAACATTTTGTGGTATAGTAAAGCTGCATGATCATCGTAGGTGTTCTTCTGCAGGTGTCTTCCTTCCTCTTCACAGAGTCACATTTCCCCATCTATCAGGGAACAATACTTACCAAGTCTCAGTCGGACGAATTATAAGGATTAACAAAACTACACTGGAGCTAAACCACCCAAGACAAGTTTGGACCCGCCATACAACTCACCCCACCTGTTTCGAAATTAACCAGTCTTTCTGCCATTATTGTGTAATCTACTCCCTTCTAATTATTAAAGATTGAGAATATCTCGTCTTAATTATAAACAGTCAGCTCCACATCTATTATTTAGATTAAGGTGCAATAAACTGAATCGTTTGACTTATTT
Organism: Lepidochitona cinerea; assembly: GCA_963971465.1. NCBI lineage: Eukaryota > Metazoa > Mollusca > Polyplacophora > Chitonida > Tonicellidae > Lepidochitona > Lepidochitona cinerea. The sequence goes on along the minus strand of OZ020551.1, from coordinate 82,049,879 downwards.
CTCCATTTTTTTTGATTGGCGAACTGGAATAAAATGTTTGTTTGAAGTAGGCCAATACCTGTAACAATATTTCAAGGTGTTTGGCACATCCAGTTAAGTAAAATGTGTACAATATATGTTTCCTATAAAATGGCCAGTGTTTTCGGCGAGAAATGTCCCAGCAAAGTTATCAACCCAGTTGGCCATCATATTTATGATCCCCACTAATTCGTGACAGAGCGGAAAAATACTGTTTTTATAAGGGTAAGAGATATTCTGTAATATGTGTTTCAGGGGCCTGCTTTAAAGCCAGAAAATGATGTATATTAGACAAAGATAATGATAATGACTAGCATATTCACTGTTTTCAAATTGTTGAATAAAGTATGCATATAACATTTATTTAAACGATAAACTACAGTCTGCAAACACACCGTGTCCAAGGTCGGTTACCGGCAAAATATACCGACTCTGATTTTGTACCACCTTCAGATATAATGAACACAATACTCTATATGTGAAAAACAAGTTTAGAACGTTATGTCAGTTTTTGCCAGATGTTTTAAACAATCATATACATTCAAACATTAGTTTTGACAACATAACATTGAGAATAGTACGAACAACTGCATCGAGCCGTTTCGTCACAAAGCTTCGTTGTTGCACATCTAGCTAAAGTAAAACTTGATATTATTCAAAATCTAAAAAAGAACAATATGCTGATAAAATAAATATGGTATTACATGCAGTGAAATAACCATGGCATTTGTCACTACAAAATAAGACACAGAGCGTTCATAGCTACATGTAAACAATGCTCACACCATGTGTAAGCGGACTTCACAGCGGGTCATTATCAACTGACGCGACGCCCTGTCGGACTACTTTCACACTCAGCGTGACTGATCGCATTTCACTATATCGTGAAAAAAAATCACGATTTGAACTAACCAATCGTGAAACAATCGCATTTTTCAATCATATTTTTTAAATTTCACGAACACCTGAAATTCGATGTATCATGATTTTTACAAAAAAATCACGATTGAATCACGAACGATTTATGGGAACGCTCCCTAAGATGGGGGGGGGGGGGGGGGGGCATTGGTGATAAAATGTACACAAATGTACATAAGGTTTTCAAGGATTGCAAATTAAGAACATTAAATATGGCATATTTATACCACAATATGATATATATATTTATGAGCACTAAAACACACGGGCACAGGGAAAATATTCTTGTCTAAAATAACCATGGAGACACGTTTCTAATTGTGTTAAAAAGAGGTATATCATTTAGACCTTTATACCCCATAAATTGTTGTAATAAACTAAACCTATGGTATTTCATTAGGTTGATGACTGACAGGAGCTTAGCCTTAGTCAGTAGAATTTTCTGGAATCCTTTTGTAATACATTGACAATGTTTACGTATCGTAACTACAGTGTATGGCAAGAACATCAGTAGACTGAGATTGAACCCCATAAATTTTGGTTGTGTACTAGTGTACTTCACATAATAAAACAAGTGTGTTACTACCTCTGGTCCCAAAGAGGGCGAGTATCCCTGACAGCTTACAAATGTACATGTACGTAATAAACAGCCATTATGATAAATCGCCAGATCATTATTATGTTCTTTCTATGTTTACATTTTAAAAGCAATGCTAATTAGTCCACAGTTATTAGCATAGTCAAGAAGAGACATGGACAGACAAAAATGTTTTCCATAATGGTTACATCTTAATGACTCAACATCAATTGGAAATCATAATGAGAGTTTAGTTTTATCTTTGACGAACGATGAATGACCATTGCTCAGGACAGAAATAAATTGGGGAAAAAATGAAACTGTGCAGAGCAGAACACATCATTTGCCAAATGTAACCTTTTGATGATCCAGACATGACAAACCAGAAAATATTAAATTTAGAAAAACTATTTTATTTCTTTTTTATGAATAAAAAGCAGAATATCCAGATTTTTAAAAATAAGATAATTTTCTCAAACCAGAAATCTGAGGGCCTCTGTGGTTCAGATGGTGATAGTCGCTCAATACAACATACGCCTTCCATCAATGCGTCAAGGGTTCAAATCCCATTCTGACCACCCAAAAATTGCTGTGTAGATTTTTCACTGGATAGCTGTATGTGGAAGAGTTTCCAAGTGCCATTGTGCATGTAACTGTTTATAATGTTTCCACAACAGGAATACCCAATAGCCTTGATAGTTGAGGATGGCCTTTTGAAACTGGAGAGAAGAAAAGTAATTTCCAATAAAGATCCACTGGTTAAAAGATAAGAATGTCAGTTAAATCCCTAAGACCAATGTCAATGTTAGTTTTATCTTTAACCTGACTCGACCAAGCTCAATGGTTTGGTGTTGTCTATGGAGGAACTCGTCCAATAAGAACCTAATATAAAGTACAATTCTCGGATCATTCAATTAACGATTCACTTTCAAAAGATCTCCTTGAAAACCTTTAACCTTATTGATCCATGTTTGTCTATCTATTGAACCTCTCTAACTGTTACAAGTACCAGAATCGCTATCATTGTGAGGAAAGTTATACGTTGGGAATGAACTGGAAATACCATGGGCCATGTTATGGCTTGCCTTTTGAAATCATAAGCTTTGTCATACAATGCTTCAAAGTAGGAAGAAATTAACATGGTCGTTGTATATCATTAATTGTGATGTTATAACAGAAATGACAAGGCTTTACTATGATAAATGTACTTTTAATTAGGTTTTGGTACATCGATTGGGCGGGGGGGGGCACAGATTTCTTGTGGACACAGATTTCTTGTCGCCTGACGAAATCACAGAGACATGTACATAACAGAATAGGCTCATATTTTTAGTTCCTGAGTGACCTTCAAACTTAACACAAGGTCTATTTATTATTTTATCCAAAAAAAAGTTACATTTCTGTTTAGATTTCTATTCGTCAAGGTGCCTCAGTGGTCTAGTAAGTTAGAGTAATTGTCCCGTAGCCTCACACAGACCTTCCATCGATGCGAATCACGCTCAGACCAAATAAAAATTGAAACTTTTCTGAGTGGATTTTTCACTTGGTCGGCGTATGTGGGAGAGTTGCCAGGTACTCGCCGAAGGTCAGGGGTTTCCTCAGGGCAATGAGCCCAGTTTCCTCCCCCACTAAACCTGGCAACGCCGCCATATAAGTGAAATAATCTTTAAGTGTGGTGTAAAATATCAATCAATCTATTTATCAAAAATGATAAAAAGCCTATTGATCCTGATATTATTGCCAAAAAATGTTATATAATTTGGAAATTCTTATCAGTGAATAAAATATCAAAATAAAAACAAGCCAGTTTGTTTGTAGATTGATTTTTATCCTTCTTATTGGATTTTTCATAATTTAATGAGGTTTATGCAACCCTTCACTGAACCTGATCATTTGATGTTTGTTGCAAAAAAGACGAGTTTAGACAAAAAAAGATAGTTCTATGGTGTTCCGGAAGACATGGCTGGCAGTGTGCAGCGGACAGTGACCATAAAGCTGCCAGGGGGACTGGATTTATAACCATTACAGACTGATTGCATCACAATGATAGCTTGGGAACGGGATGGAAAGGGGCGGCAATCAAAGTCGTCTCTCACTCCATCAACATACGCAGACAAAATGAGCTGCAATAAACAACATTCTGCTTTTTTAGCTCTCTTAAAATTGGATAAGATTTTTTCCTGATGGATGAAGCAAACCATAGAGTGTTCTATGTGGCCTATAGGTTCTGTAGAGAATGTTAGCTGTGCAATCATAACTGCCTTTCAACTGTGGGTTGCAAGTTCAAATCCTAATTACTACATGTACTATCTCATATAACTGGTTTTGTAAGGTAGTAAACTAACAACCAAGTACTCAAAGGTTAGGCTTTCCTCCTGGCAAAGAGCCTGTATCTTCTCTCCCTTCCCGGCTAAACCGGACATCGCCATATAAGTAAAATAATATTCAGTGTGTTATAAAACATTAATCGAATAATAACCCTCCAGTCCTTTGGTTTGGAACTGAGGGGATTGGAACTAGTGACTCATCTATGGAAGGTTTGGGACTGAGGGGATTGGAACTAGTGACTCGTCTATGGAAGGTTTGGGACTGAGGGGATTGGAACTAGTGACTCGTCTATGGAAGGTTTGGGACTGAGGGGATTGGAACTAGTGACTCATCTATGGAAGGTTTGGGACTGAGGGGATTGGAACTAGTGACTCATCCATGGAAGGTTTGGAACTGAGGGGATTGGAACTAGTGACTCATCTATGGAAGGTTTGGGACTGAGGGGATTGGAACTAGTGACTCATCTATGGAAGGTTTGGAACTGAGAGGGTTGGAACTAGTGACTCATCTATGGAAGGTTTGGGACTGAGGGGATTGGAACTAGTGACTCATCTATGGAAGGTTTGGGACTGAGGGGATTGGAACTAGTGACTCATCTATGGAAGGCTTGGAACTGAGGGGATTGGAACTAGTGACCCATCTATGGAAGGTTTTGGACTGAGAGGGTTGGAACTAGTGACCCATCTATGGAAGGTTTGGGACTGAGAGGGTTGGAACTTATGATTTATCCATAGAAGGCTTATTTTAGCACGAGAGTCTATGTCTAATTGGATAGGGGGCATGTTAATGTTCTGCACCCTTCCTTTCATCCTTCTTTATACTTTCCATCCTCCTTCCTTCCATCCTTCCTCTTGTGAACGCAATGTCTTATACAGTTTTTATCCGATCAAGTTCAAAATTGCACAATAGCTTTATGCCAAAGAGATGACGGATGGCATTGGTTGCTAACAATCTATGTAAATAATAAAGAGCTCTATTAGTTATAATGTTGTTAAACCCTAATGCTTATTCAACATCTTTTGAACGCCATTTGATAGTGTTGGATGCATTGATGTTTGACCATCTACGTAATTAATAAAGAATGTAATTATCTAATTAATGGTAAAGCCAGAAAGGCTTGTTCTGCATCTTATGGAAATGATACCTTGAACAGTTTTTATCGTGTCATGTTCAAACTTGCACAATAGTTTCACGCCATTGAAAAGTTGGATGGGATTTATTTGGGCTCATTTACATAACTATTAAGAGCTTAATTAGCTAATTAAACATTGTTAAATCTTGAAAAGCCTGTTTAGCATCTTGAACGTGGTATCTTGCTCTGCAGTTTGTCCTTGTTTTGAGATGTTTGATTAAATATATATGTATGAACACTAAAACACACGGGCACAGGGAAAATCTTCTTGTCTAAAATAACCACAGAGACAAGTTTCTAATTGTGTCAAAAAGAGGCATATCATTTAGCATGTATACATTCTCATAACTGTAACTAAAGAAATTGGCGAGTTTGAAACCGTTTTACTTAATTCATTGAACACTTGCTTTACAATTGAAAAATTGCGTTATAGATGACATTGAATACTAAAGCATTCAATAATTAAAGTTTTTTCATTCAGTTGTTCAGTGTTTCTAAAATGTGATCAGAGGCCATAATCCTTAAGTATATGTTTAGAGGGTTATTTAATAAACCTAGCTCTATACATGTACATGCCTGGGGCCTTGCCTTACAAAACAAACAGTTAGCAACCAGGGTGTAACGTTCATATAGTTTTAACACAGAATTATTTCTCACAAACATGTACGTTACTTATGCTTACATCTTAAGACCCGGAGCGCAACTCTTGCTGCTCAATACTGTTGTAAAGCTGAAATAATCATCGCCATGACACAAAAAAAGCCTGCTGAAATAATTGTTGCTGGGATACAAAAAAACATGGCAATTAGTCGGATTTCCAATCAGGTTAAAATCTTTAGGCCGATGGAATTGTAAGATGTATCTCGGTGTAAATACCTATAGACAATCTGACCAGACCCATCTCCCCTGAATAAAAGCCGTCAGATGCCCTTGATGGCCTCTAACTCATCTTCAATTTCTTTTGGATTACCTGTAATCGTCTTACATAATGGGAGGATAAGAGAACGTGCCTTGAACGTCTTTGAGATAGAAGACAACTCAAATAAACTGAATCCTCTCCATCATTCTGTGATTAAATAGGGTAATTGGGGTGATCACTTCTGGAAGCAGTTTCACTTTGCGTCTCCATGCTACGCCCTCTCAATCAACCATAAGTAGATGAGGAGATATAAATGTAAGACAGTATTTTTGTCTCGCCTAGTCTGAACATCATCACTGAATCAATAAAGTCTATAATTGCTATATATTTATTAGTATACAAGTTTAGGTATACAACACAACAAATCTTTCAGCTACAAGCTATCCTTGGGGCCTTGGTGGCTGATCAGGTAAAGCGATAGTCTGGTTCAAATCTCTCTGCGGTGGCTCAGTGGGTTAGAGTGATTGTCCTTCCGTCTGACACATGCCTCCCATTGATGGGGCACATGATCGAGTCCCACTAAGACCAATCAAAATTAAAACATTTCTGAGTGGATTTTTCCCTTCATCGACGTATGTGGAAGAGTTGCCAGGTACTTGCCGAAGGTCGGGGGTTTCCTCCTGCAAAAGAACCCGTTTTCTTCCCTCACTAAACCTGGTAACTACGCAATATAAGTGAAATCATCTTGCGGCGTAAAATTTCGATCAAATCTCCCTTGGTGTGTTCTTAATTGATCATCCTATGATAGAGAATTGCTACATGTAGGTAGTCGCCAAGGGTCAGTTTTGTCCTCTCCCCCCCCCCCCACCAAAATCTACCAACACTACCATATGACTGAAATCTTGGGTGGGCCAAAATGATTAATCGATCAATCAAGCTGTGCTCTCTGAATTAACCACAAAAATATAATACAAACTATTTTCGACTTAACATTGTCATTGAATCAATAAAGTCATGCATGTGTTTAGGGATATACAACTTTAAGAACACAACAAGATCGATCCATCGGTTGTGTTTAAAATCCCTTATTATCCACTCGCGACGAAGTCGGGGAGGGGATATAGCGTTCCGTTTGTACGTACGTAAGTACGTACGTAAGTACGTACGTACGTATGTTCACCCTTTGTCAGCGCTCTAGCGACTTCGTTTTTGAACGGATTCTGACCAAACTTCCTATATGGGTCCAGCATGGGAATACCTCGAACAAGTTCGTATTTCAGGGTGCCAAGGTCAAGGTCAAGGTCACCGTTACTATTTATAGAAAATCTTTGTCAGCGCTCTGGCGACTTCATTTTTGAACGGATTCTGACCAAACTTCCTATATGGGTCCAGCATGGGAATACCTCGAACAAGTTCGTATTTCAGGGTGCCAAGGTCAAGGTCACCGTTACTGTTTATAGAAAATCTTTGTCAGCGCTCTAGCTACTTCATTTTTTATAGGCCCGGCTTGAAAAGCGGGCTGTATTATGGTATCATCTCCAGCTGTCCGGCAGACTATTTTTAACATCACTGGTTACATAATATGGGAATTATATTGGATTATGTAATATTCCCTTCTGCTCCATAACTTCTAAAGTTTTGATTCCATCTGCACAATTTTTTCTGAGTATATACCTTATGGGTAGAAGGTGTGTCACAAACTATTTTAAACATCACTGGTTACATAATATGGGAGTTATATTGGATTATGTAATATTCCCTTCCGCTCTATAACTTTCAAAGTTTTGATTCCATCTGGACAAATTTTTCTGAGGATATAGCTTATGGGTAGAAAGTGTGTCAGCTTCCTTGGATAATTTAGTGATAGCTATGGTGGCCAAAACCTAAAAAGTTTAGAATTAGAATTATTTCTCTGTTTTAAAGGCTCTTCAATTCAGTTTTATTACCCATATGGTAATGCAAATATAGCTGCTTAAAGATATGTTTGACAAGGTTGTAAGTGTAAACAGATAAGACTTGTATATTTACACACCATTGACCATCTCAGAGATTAGGCTCTGTTCAAATATAGCTATATTAAATGTGGCAAACATCCTGGTCAGTGATTGAACCCACTGACCAGTCAGAATTAGCTGGACTCCAAGCTGAAGACCTGGACATTTAACACCAGATGAGATTTCATATTTGAAGGACCCATTGCATATATTCAAAAATATTTATATGGAAGGATTTGTTTTGGTATGGCTACAGTGACTGCCTTTCCGGGCGTATTTTGAGTTTCCCGAAACGGTTTGTGACCAAACTTCATATACATTGTATGTGACTATATTGCATTCTATATTTTTCTTTAATGGGTCTCCATCCAAGAAAATAATCATGTAGAATGCTAATTACACCTTCTGCACAAATGAGAATGCACTTAGATACATGCATAATTATAATCACTTTCAGGAAATCAAGCTGTTGGTGTGATGCGTAACCAGATATTGTTGAATGAATAATAATATATACCATATAAGCCCATGCCTGATAACATGTCTATTGCAGTTTAGTGCAAATGACAACTGATGTTATTTCAATGTCCTGCAATAACCCCAGCCCCCATTTTGCATAAGAGTTCTTGTGTTTGCACGCGAGGGGATTTGTATCGTTTGCGATGCCTTGTTATAATAGCACTTAAGTTGTCCTGTGTCCGTGTTTATAGCAATTAGTCTGACATCTTTAACTTTGATAATGTGTATGTGTAGTTTGAGGGTCTCTCAATATGTTGTGACTGAAACAGGAAATTCGCTGAAATACTAAGTCAATATTCTTTTTGGAATCTGGGTATATTTAGCTCTCTAATTGGCTCTATATGGCTGGTCAGACTGAATGGTCAGCATAAGGGTTTTGTCTCCCAATCGAACGTGCCTCTTGTTTGACCGCTGAGTTAATTTGGAGTAAGCTCTAATGATGAATGTAAGAATCATTCGATTTTCTGTTCATGTGTGTTAGACTGAGCTGCAATCATTGTCTGCCAGCTTAGAGGAATATCATGTAACAGATTGGGACTTAATGAAAACTGAAATGCTATACCTTTGCACACAATTGGCTCCCCAAACAACTCTGGTATTGTTTGTGCTGAATGAAGCCTAGCACAATCAACTCTGTATTTGTCACCGGCAATGAGAAAGTTAAAATCCATTTTGCGAAGATCAGCCTTGTGGTCTGGCTTTATATTAGCTGTAATCAATGCTTGATTCAGTGCTTAACTAGGACTTCATTTATCCAACATTGACTCATTCAGCAAAAGGATCTGCTTGAAGAGCTTGGGATATCACCAAAGCTGTGAATATTTCCCCATACTTAATGCTATATTCTAGTGACGAACGGCAGCTATCAACTTTTTGTTCAACATTGACATTAAAAGAATAGGGGAGCACTTAACTGCTGCTGTTGAGTGACAGCTAACATGGTGCAATAGTCGTAGCTTTGTAAAACCAAAACACTGATTAGCATCATCACTGTTGCCATAACATGGAAAACTAATTTGTATCATCTTAGCGTGACAGTTGCCTCCTTTCGGAAGCTAATAATGGTTTTTATTATGTTTTCACTTGCTTCATTATGTTTTCAATATTAGAATTTATTTCTGTGTTTATATTTCCCCAAGTAAAAACACGGCCTTGTTGATGTGGTTCCCAGCAATAGGGAGCATTTGGATTAGAGGTGTATTTTTTAACCAGCTCAAATGAAAATATTAAAATGATGAATATCTGTCCACATTTGTTCAATATGTCTGTTTTTATTCATTTGATATTTTAATTTATTTCCATGATTTCTGAATAATACACATTAATATATGGTCACATGGACAATACATGTGGGATCCAATATGTTCAGAATCATCAAACTTTGAGTTTGCACAACTTTTTTTTTCTTTTCTTAATTTTACTTTTTACTGATTACTGCTAATATATTTTATTTCGATGTCAATCCATGAGTTTTTCAAGGTAGTTTAAGGCCTAACTTCTCTAAACAATCTGAATTTATGAAAAAAGTCCGAATTTTGGCAGCTCATGCCACTCTTATGTCCTTTCTCATGAAAATCAGAATTTATATATGTATGAGACCTACACTATTTTTACAGTACGCCAGAGCCTTTTCACTTGTTCATAAAGCCTCTTTTTCATTTTCATAAATTCCTGAAGAAAAATTGGTGTCAAACCTCAATTTCTCTAAATTCAAATAATGTTGACCTCAAACTCTAGCAAGAATGAGCCAACCATATTAATCTTTTGTCTATTTGGATACAAATGCATCTTTACGTTTACGATGTTGTTACATGTAGTCATAGAGAATAAGTGACCTGTCCACCAGCTCCCTATGTTTTGGCCAAACTTCCAAAAGGTTAGACAAAGGCAGAGGGTTAGCATTGTCACAGTACAAAAATCATAATGTCCCAGAGCTATTTTGCTGAACTTGTCTAACATTATTGAACGTTTGGACTACACATGTGACGCTGGCGCAGAGGTCAACTCTTTAATGTATATGACCCAGTCAGTTAACTTTGCTCTAATCAAATATAACATCAATCTCAAGATATATAGATCATGGAATAAGGTCAATTTTTACATCCTGGTCACTGTTGTGTAGTAAAATATTGGATGGTTGCTGGAGTCAAATTGCTGTAATCATACAGTTATACAGGCTGGAATCTTTGTGAACCATTTCTTCTCTCATCCTATTCACACTATAAGATTTATTTCCGGTCTCAGACCATAATGTAGCTTCCTGACATTTTACTACTATTAATTTTTAGAAAGCAGCTTGCAGTCCAGCTCTATTGCTTGTAATTTGTCTTCTCTTGCTGATTTTCTTTTCTCTCTTTTTTTTCCAGGGTCTTTATTTGGTGGGATTTTCCTGCGGCCTCCTGGCTCCAACAGTGATTCCCCGGCAAGACCCAAGGACGTGAAGAAACGAACTGAATTTGTCACATTGTTCCTGACCAATGAATATGATGATTGATGATAATGTTATGAAGAGTATCATCATTTAAACAGCTTTAATTTTAGTCCTGAAACATGCAAGAGAAAATTACCGATTTATGGAACGTTCTTATTTTGAAATTTTCACTGATGCTTTACAGCTTTTATCTTGTTCTGAAACATGGGAGAGAAAATGACCTATTTATAGAACAACTAAAATGTTCTTATTATGAAATATGCATGAATTGTTCACAGAATTTTGGAACATGAGCAAATAATGTGCATGTACATGTACTTGAAACTCTCTATTTGGAACAAGACTTTCCACTTATTTCATCTCAGATTTCCTGTTTAGTTTTTACTCTGACAAAATTACTATTTTGTAAATAGACTTTGAAATGTGCTCTTCACACATATTTATGTCCATATGGATCAACGTTTCTTTGTATATTTGGTTCCTCTATTTTGTGTGAAGATTCTAAATCTTGTATATTTGTGTCATTTGTATGAGTGTACTTAATACTAACATTCTTTTTGGCGTGTTGATCTGGCAGAATATACACACAACTCCTATTCATTTTCAAGACTGACAATATTGAGTAATACCCTATAAAGTGAAGTATTACCATACTGCTCTGCATAATTTTCCTGTAGATGAATAATATTTTCTAGCTTGATTACAATCTCATCTAACAGATAATAAGGGTTGTATTCTAATGCACTCATATAGAATACATTGTACCACCCTCCTGCATTTATCTTGTGACCCTGCCAGATCTACTTCATTATGCAGAAAACCAAATATCTTTGTCGCCCCAAAAGTTAATAAGTTATCTGGTTGTATTTGAGGCAATCTGCTTATGATGAACTCGCAGCTTTGCACTTTTTTGTCCAGGCTCATCATATTTTAACAATGAACTCTTGAATGCATGTAACTGTGTTAACCATATTATTCATGCAACAAGATCGAACCCACTATTGACTAACAGCAGGCAAGAAAAACAAAAGCGAAAGTGAACATTACTTTGGAGTCAAAATATCAAATACCAGTCACAAATAATTTGAAGGTACCGTTTCCAGTGAAGGGTCTGTCTCTCACAAGTAAGACACTTTAATATAGGGAGTTAGAAAGGGACCCCCAATAGAGATGGCAGAGACGTGAAGTCTTGGATTGAACTGTCTGTCTTAGTGTGACCCTGTAAATAGTTCATGGCTTAGACTATTGTTAGTTCAGATATATCATAACAAAATTCTCCCCATGTACAAAATGTGTTAGAGACCAAGCTTTTGTGATCCTATCCAGTTGTTGCATGCAAGAGATAGAAATTTACTATGGATTTGTATCTCTTTTTGATATGAAGGATGGGTAAGTTCATCCCTGTAGAGGTGGATAAATTTGTCCTCTTTTGTTTGGATATATCTACTGTTCTTCTTGGTTTGGAAACTTGTCCATCACTGAATTGAAAATCTATTATTCAAATGTCAACTATTTCAGTTTGTTTGAAAAATCATATTAAAATCGTAAAAGTCAGCTTCCTAATTGAGCACATGTTCTGAATGTTAAGCCTGCTTCTGTGGTTTTGTGAGATTTTTCTGTCCCCAAATATGACATGTTTTTGACAATGTGTTTTATTCTTTCTGAAAGAGAACTAAAGCAATGTGTAATGGGCACAATCTTAATTGATGGATGTGGTTGTTTTCCCCCCTTTTTGTTTGATTTGTTTGACTTTTAAAAAGTATTGGTTGTGCTAAGTCTATATATGCAATGATTTTTCTCTACCTTGTGCTTTCCCCCAGAAGGATACAATTCTAGTAATACTAACAGCAAATGGTCACATAAAAATAAATGTCTTTAAATTTATACCCACCCTTTTTGTTAGTGTATCTATATTTGTATTTCAGGACTTATTGTTAAGCTTTATTCATGTTTATTTCTAGAATCTAGAACAAGTGATCCGGTTGAATGTATTGGCCAAAGCAGCACTAGGACATTACCGCCCCCTCCCCCCACATTTAAAAGTTTTGTTATATTTTCATTTTGATACAGTTTGTTACATAATCTTGCTACTCGTTTATGTTCCGTAGTCCAGAATATGTTTACATAATATATGAGTAGGAATTATCAGAAATAATTTTGACTGAAAAAAAGATTATATAGAGTGTCTTTTTAACAATAATGAATTTTATATTGAAAGATATACCATTTTAAAACTTTCAGTTTTATGTGCAGGAATTTATTTTTGTTTTTGTTAAAAATACTTCACCCTCTCCCTTTTATTTTTGATATTAAGATACATGTTTATTTTCTCTTTCCTTTTCATTGACTGGTTTCCTGGTAGATTTACCATGAATGATAATTCTTGTGGTTTTCATTCTTTGCCATTGTCTTATTGTGGTTACGTTTGTTCTATATGCCTGTTGTTTGACTAGGTCCTTAACCTCTATCGTTGTTGGGGCATTTTTGCTTCAATGTTGGGACAAGATTGATGTTTCACTTGTTCATTGAATTAATAAGCAAAAAGTTGGACATTCTAACTTAAAATTAAGTTGTATTCAGTGGATATGGTAGATTTTGGTCATTGTATTGTGTATCAATTACAATTTTGTCCACATGACTTACATCACAGTTTTGCGACTGATCTCCTCATCTCCAAGCATGCTTGAGAGTATAGACACTTCGTAGAAGTTCGCTCGTTAGTAAAAAATAATGTTAACCACAGATTTTTTCAATCTTCATGTAAGATTGCATTAATTTCTTACTTTTCTGTTGCTATCGCTTTGTGGCCAAATAGAGTAAATCGTAGAAAAATTATTAGTTTAGCTTTAACTTAGTTACTCGAATAACCCTGTGCTTTTACATGAAAAATAACAGGGTAAAACCAAGATGTAAGTTTGCTTTTTTTGCGGCGAAACTCTTCCTTTATGAATTTGTATCAAATACAAGGCGCTTGTGCTTGTGTTTTGAATAACGTCCTCCCATTATTTTGCCATATACTTCCAACTTAAAAATAGCTCTAAATATACTAGATTGGCGGAAGATATTTTACCTATAGTTTGTAACTAGGCATTCCGTAATAAAGCCATTTGTACACAATATATTCCTCTTTTATTGAGTACCAAATTCCTTTTTCTCCCTCGTTCAATATTCCAGACGATATGGTACTTCTTTCCTCGTGCGCCTTTAACTTCGATTTCTTTCCATGGGTGGTTAGCACAGCTATAGAATGCGTTTGAATGGATCCCTATTCGCCTAATATCACCATGGACGATTCATCATAGTGATATGCCAACGGGTTTCTCCCATTATGCAAGGATATCGTTTATAAATGATTTATTTGAAACTTTAATCCATACAGTGTGCCATTGATTGATTATGGGTATATGCATAATTGTGCTGCTATGCACGTGTTTGGTAAAGGCGTTGGCGGAAAAGGTGCCTCTCATACAATCGGTGAATTGAGATTTAAGCGGAATCTCTTCGGGACAAGACTTCCAAGCTGTTAAGTTGTGTTATTGGATTTTAGAGGATAGGCAGTCACTGAGAATTGAGAATACTGAACCAAAAGCACGACTCCGCTGGACGGTTACAGCCCGATTTTCTTTAGAAGCTTCTTCCGATCGCTCATTTGGAAATAATGTCGATTTGCTGTGCTAGTTTTAGAGAGTCCCTGAAAAAGCGTTGACAAGAAGTCGTGCTACTTTGACACTGGAAAGAGGTATTTTATCCATGGACTAAATCCCTGGTGAAAGCGGTGGATACGCTTCGCTGGACGATTATATCAGCGAGAAACGGTGTTGTGAATAGCTTCTAAGGAGAAATTGGCTGTTTGGGAGGTTAATAAAAGTTTTTTGACAGTCTCCTTAATGTAGCGCCAAATGTTGGGTGGTTTTGATGGAGGTAATAAATCAGAGAGAAATTGAAGCGGTATATTGGTATTCGCCGACTGACAACGACTCCAACGTTCAAATGACCTGGAATAAATCTGGCTGAATTGTTTGCACATATGACAGGCCATCGCCTACAAGCTGATTTCATCTGAAATTGTTACAGAGTAGAAGAGGCTAAGAGGCTGGGCATATATCCCGGGGCTCCAAGGTTTACCACAAATCTGATGACAGAATAGCTTTGTCTTGTGAGACCGCTCCCCTGAGTAAGCAAACTTACTGTTGTATATGCCAGAGAGGGTATTGGATTTACTGTGGAATGTAGCTGATTGCCTCATATCTTGGCTTCCAACACAGGTAGGGTCAATCCAAAATAGATAAATCTTTATCGCTAGTTTAATAATGTTGTTCTTGAGACAACAGCATCTCCCCTCCGAATTACCACACGTTTCGACGTGGAGCGGTTCATTTAAGACGGAGTTTAAGTAAGGTAGGCCTATGGTTTCTCAAGTTGAATTATATTCTGTATTATGTACACTCGCGTCCAATTACAAAACTATTTATTTTCAAGGCTATTTCTGCTTCGTTTACAGAGTTGATTGATTGGTATCTTACGTCACACTTCTGAGTTGAAACGAGCGCTTTATTTTTTTTCTTCTGCTATTAATTTAGGATATGTTTATTCTAGTTATATAGAATAAAACTTCAGTATCCTGATGTATCCTGTATGTACGTTTGACTTCGGTGTCCATGCATACGATAGCTTCTTAATGTACTTGATTTGCAATATTGATTCTAAACCACTAATGCAAAATTTGTTAACTGGTATTCCAATGTCCTTGAAGCTGGATTGCAGTCTAGACGTTTTCTCTCTTTTTTTCTTTAGTTTTTTCTGTGCCATATCAATAGTTTGCCTTCCGAATAAGTTGCTGGCGTGTCCATGCTCTAAATCGACCGTTGTCCGTGTTTCAGACTGTAGGAAGTGTCAGGACTACGGGAACCCGCTAACAGATTACATATTCACTCCGTATTGTCCTTTCTCTTGAGAATAATATAGTGTTGACTCCTTGATCTTGTATGTATAAATTCACAAACTCAGTCCATATCTAACCGGCTGTATGCAACTTTGATAAATGTTCGTAAGCTTTTTTTCCTCCTCTCCGAGATCGCTGTTTTTCCTGGCACTTTTCCAGAGACGGTAGATTCGTTTCTCGTATATTTTCTGACTTTGGTATCTACAGTTAAGCTTATTTCTATGTACTTTGGGGTACATCTATATATCAAATTTATCAAGGTTTTTGGGTTTTGAGTCGAGATTTGTCGATATCAAAAACAATAAACAAACTTACTACATACACTATAGTGACATGTCTTTTAAAAGAAAACATCTTCAAGTTCAGGCCCGTTGAATATATTATTTCTACGCTAATGAACGTTTACAAATGCATTCGAACGTTCCTCTATTTTTTGTTAAAACATCGGAGTTCAGGACAAAAGATTCTTAGTTTTACCTGGTAGTATCCCTTAAATAAAGGCACTTTTTAACGCCTCTCATTACTTTGGTGAAATGTTGTCTAAGTTGAATGTAAAATGTGCACGCCCGATATTTCATCGATATAAACAGACGAAATACAGTAATGGATAATTCAATTTGTGCCACAGGCGTCAACCAGACTGTTTGGAACATCACGATGTGACCAGATCGTACAATCCAAAGACTTTGTCTCTCAACCTAATTGTTTAAACACAACCTTCTGAGAAACTTGACTAAAGCATTCCCTTGGGACACACCTAGCCTTTATAGAAATAAAGAGTTCAAATTATTTTCCCTCACTTTAGGTCTCCTCAACTCGTAATCGCTCTCGATCTATTGACTCTGAGAATCCAGCACTAACAGTCCGAGTAGAGCGCCTTGCCTTGCGGATGAGAAGATGAGATGGTTTTGAGAGGAGCCGAAGGCATCAACCTCGCTGTCATAGCATGAACTTGTAATTCTCTGTCAGTAGGGATATGTCGGAGGGATATTACATCTGCCGAAATGTCTGAGAAATCACCACCAACGATCTCCTCCATTTCAAACTCATCCCCAAGGATTTTGTAGATCGATTCTTGGAGTGACTCCGAAATCATTTCGATGTATCTTATCCCTCTGTTCAAATTGAAAGCAAAACTTGAATAGTTTGGCCCCGGTGTTATGTACTCAACAATATCTACCCGGATTTGTCCTGCGAGAAACGCCGACAGCTTGGCAAATATCAGAGTTTAAGTGAAAGCTAAAAAAATGTAGACAAACAACAAAAATAAAGCTTCCTTTACAAGTTATCTCTTTGAGAAGGTTGTGGCTTATGGGAAAACAATCACCAATGACTTCAAAGATCTGTCTCCTGTTAGCATAGCAGTTAAGCAGTGTTCTGGGTTAACCAACCCAATGGTAACATTATCTTTTGCAGCAAGTTTCTCAATTCCAAATGTATTAAAATTACCAAATGATTTGACTTATCTTATCTAGACTAGCACCTACTGTTGAGTTTACGACCCACTGTTGAGCCTACGACCCACTGTTTAGCGTACGACCAGTCCACTGTTTAGTATGTGACTTATGTTTAGCCTACGACCTATAGAGTGGCCATCACCTTAAATGTGTTTGCTTTTTTTGTGTCTTTTTTAGAAAAGGTTTTTTTAACAATACAGGACTTAACCATTTGAAAATTGGCCAAAATTCCCCTGCAGAAAAACACCTACTCACTGACTGATGTCATCCCTTGTCATTTTGAACCAAATGAAAGTACAATAAATAAAGAATCGTTTAAATCTTCCCGATATATGTTTACATGGAACAAGGGGCCTTGGTGGCTCCGTCAGTCTTAATCCGACACAGGCCTTCAGTCGTACTTGATGCGTTGTGGGTTCGAATCCCACTCAGTTAAAAATAGAAGATTTATGAGCGTGTTTTTCACTGAAGTGTGGCAGTATGAGCTGCCAAAATGTTGATATTTTGACTTTGAAACAGAATGTTGAAATTATCGGCTATTTTTCTCATGACTGTGAGAAGCTTTTTAGTGTTTCCAGTCTCGAGAATGTACGATAAAGTATTGTTTTGAACTAACGTTGGCTTAGAATGAATGAATGGTCGTCCTGGTTATTTAAAGTGGCATGAGCTGCCGAAATTCCCACTTTTTTCATAATTTCTGATGGTCACGACAGTAAGAGGCTTTGAAGGCCATCGAAAAACTAAATGATTGCCGTTGGAATGAGGAAAATCCATACAGTATGTGCCCTGTGCGAACCAAAAACGTGTTCGAAAAGTAGTTAAATTTAAATAACCGGGACGACCATTCATTCATTCTAAGCCAAAGTTAGTTCAAAACAATACTTTATCGTACATTTTCGAGACTATAAGCACTAAAAAGCTTCTGAATTATACGTCTTGAAAAAAATAGCCGATAATTTCAACATTCTGTGTTTACGTCAAAATATCAACATTTTGGCAGCTCATGCCCCTTTAAATTTTGTTTACTTTTCAAACACTATTCCGGTTCGTACAGGCCACATACTGTATGGATATTTCTCATTCCAACGCCAATCATTTAGTTTTTCGATGGCCTTATGAAAAAGTGTGAATTTTGGCAGCTCATGCCACTTTGAGCACCTATCGGTCAATTTATCTACAGGCATAAAAAAAACTCGCATATATGTAGAATACGAAATTTGTTCTCCTTTATATATGTGTACTATTAAATTAACACAGAAAATTGTCTGTAGATAACAGCTTGCAAAGAATCACTCCAGAAGATATCTTGCTTAATATTCAATAGCTCATTCAATTTAACAATGTAGTAACCGTTTGTCGTTACGTTATTGGAAATGGTTTTGGGGTGTCTCCGGAGACTGAGCTAACTGCAGTTTATGAGACAGCGATGTTCCAACCATCCTCGGATACCCAGGGTTAAATTCTCAACAAGCTCGCCTTTTACCCCTGGGACAACTGAGATTGAAAGCCTCGTTTTCTGGGAACGCCCATTTACTGTCGGACCAATCAAAAGTTCTCTTATAAACGTTGTAACTCTTCAGTTTGGAGACACGTTTATCGAATTGAAGTGTAAACCGAAACGTCGTCCATCTTTGTTTTGAACACTGCAAAGATGCTTACGTAACGCGGATTCTGATTGGTGAAATTTCCGCCACAGTTTTGTGGCGGAACCAATCAAAGTCAACATGCATATTAAATTAGAAACAACGGATCTGCTTCCACTTGTCCCACGGGTAAAGTGAGCTTGAGCGTAAGTTTTAATCGTGGGTTCCGACGATGTGTTCCAACTAACCATTCAATTCTGTATTACGACGTGTTTATCGGCTAACTATGCCACAAATAACAGCCAAATAAGGTCATTAGTCCACGCCTCATAGATTCCTGGCCGTTTGTGCTTCCTCCTGAGGATTAAGTGATACTTGTTAAAAAAATATAACTCTGTCCGATATTGTATGGATAATTGGATTAAAGTTTAAACTCGGGTTAAATTACACCCGTATTGACGCTAAGCCGATTCTCAAACAATATGGTTCGAGGTAAACTATTTTGTACTAATGGAGATAAAAACTCGATGCATCCACAAAGAACCCGTCTTTGTGGCTCGCTAATATATTCAATCACTCTTGTATTTTTGATTGACATTTGAGTAGTATCTTTCATCTGGTAGCTTTTACTTTACGAGTTCAACCAAAAGAATTAATCTGACTATTGGCGATCTAACCAAGCTGGTAAAAATCGCTTTTCTATTTGATGTTGTTCCTTAATATTTACTACTTTAACTGGAGACACACAAGACGATAATCCAAATTAAGTTGTAGACGCATGCGTATGTAATGAGAAAAGAACTCTATTCTATACATCTTTAAGGCGAACTCTCTGATTCCATTTATTATTGACCCATTTGATGTACACATAATTAGTGTAGAATCGATACATAGCTTCCTCGTTTTTGACAGACAACTTAAGACCACTTATTCTGCCATTTCACTAACTGGGATCTTTTCGGGAACAATTTGATAAAATTGAATACCTTTTTCTACTCCGAACTAATTACACACACAGTGTAAATGGCACCTGTAATTGGGTTTGCTCACTATATTTACCAATATGAATGTTTGTCTTCTATATAATTAGTGAAAGTATCTTATATTTGGTTAATGAGCCTGTTTTAATAAAGCTATTTCCATTTTGTAGAGATGATTACGAGACGGGAGACTGAGTGAGGAGAGATGATACAGACCAAATTCTTTCTTGACAGCGCCACGTATTGTCTGCGATTTCTATTATTTCGTCTAGGAATAAATGACGCCTAATTTGTGGTTATTAGGGTTCGTGTTTTGATGGTGGCACTGGCTGGATAAGCATTGTTGAACTTCCCGCTGCCCGCTTCTACAAAGACGCCGTCTCCATTATCCCGGTGACTCGGACAAGCCTGATAGCAGTGTCTCCGAACCTATCAACTTTCCTTTCCTGTTCGAGCCAGAGAAGCATACTAAGGTTTGCGTGAGAAGAACGCGTAATTTGTTCACGCTATATAGATTCCCAGTCTGACGTAACTTGACCTTTAGGATTTGGTACCCGTGGAATGATTTAAAAGCAATACAAATCTACTTAAACACCAAGGCATTCTCAAATAGCTTCGTCTGAAAATTTTGAACACCTGTGTAGGTCCTAACCAATATATGGTCAATATATGGTCAATAAGTTAGCAATTCCTGCTTTGAGTCGCAAGTGGAAACTCATCAATATTGGGAATAGAAGACTTTTTTTTTAGCTTCATGCTTTTTAGAGACGCCATTTGGATTCCTTAGTGTTAATCTGTGTCGCTTGGATTTATTTTAAAACTCAAATTTTTGCTTTAGTCAACGATTCACTTGTTGGTTCCTCTTGTGTTTTGTATATACTATATATACCTGTGTTTTGAGTGTAGGCCTCTAAACGTTGAGATTAACTTTTTACCATATAAGGAGTTTACCTTTCTTCGGAGAGTATTTATGGTCTTTAACTCGAGCTTCACCAGGTAAGTGAACATATTTTAAAAACATATTTTTCAGCTCTTTTATATTTTAGAATGTTTTTCATCCTCGCTGATTAGCCTGTCCAAATTAATTTTGTATTTCAGAATTGTTATGTGTGTGAAAGTCTTATTGTTTAGTGCTATTTATTTATGTATATTTTAGGATGGTTTATGCTCCAGAAACAACCTTATACAGTTTCTGAAGATGATTTGTAAATGTCAGTAAATCATTTACGCTAGTTTACTATTAATTTTCATTATCTGAGGCATTGCACACAAATTAAAATCCGTTTTCGTACCCAACTTGGTAACAAGTCATTTTGTATAATGCAGTTTTTGAGGCTTCGAAACACATCGTCTATTTCAGGCCAGATTACAGAAGCCTGTCACTCTTCGTAAACGCTACGTGTATAACATTTTAAATTAAGCACAAAAAAGTCGATAGTTAATGGCGTTTGAACGACTCTGGAACGATACCTGGCTTTGGGGCTTCCACAATTAAACCTTAAAATAAGATGATCTGCAACACTATTCAGTACAATACTTCACTTCATACAATTCTGACAATAGTAAAAAGTTTAACTACTCTTGCTTCAAAATTATGGAGAAAAGGTACATGCATTACTATTTTGGCATTACATGTGCATCCTGCTTATTTTTATATATCCAATAATGTATCTCACAAACTCGATCATGCTTATAAACCACCACCGAAATTGTCAATTATTAAAAACCCATTTAGTATTAAACTTACCGTATCTGCCTGTAATTTTAAAGACACCGATATCTATCCTGCCATTTGATTACTAGCGATGATGCTTATTCGGTATAAAGGAAGGTAACTTTTTCATTTACTGTCGGATATGTTTCAATCTCTGTTCTCAAACCGTTTTGCGAATAACAGGCTTGAAATTGATCTTTAAATCCAGATTGACACATTGTCAATAGCTAACCCAAAAGCTACGTCCTCCTTATGGAATCCTTGATCTTCCTATCCGTGTTGCGTGACTCATTTGTTCTTTGTAGTAGGCCTACAGCAACTTTAGTTGACGTTCAAACTTAACGTTCGAATCCCACTCAGTCCAAAAAAAATTGGAATATTTTCTGACAGAGTTTTCACTCGAACGACCTATGTGGGATAGTTGCCAGTTACCACCGGAAGGTCGTGGGTTTCCTCCGGACATAGAGCCCCATTTCCTCCCACAATAAAACTGGCAACGCCGCGATATAAGTGAAATAATCTTGAGCGCGGCGTGAACCACCAAACAATCAATCAATCAAACTTAACTGTAATGGGTAAGCTGAACAGCCTATATAATAACTAGCAAACTCTAAAGGTTGAAATGAGTAACGGTTGGAATTTCGATTTTATTCTATACTTTTTAGTGGGCAAGCTAAACAATATATAATTTATTTCAGTGGCATTTGCAAGTTTAAATCATTTAAGGATAAAAAAAGAATTCCATTTTATGGATATATTGATTCCAATCTCTGTCTAGACAATGTTATTAATAGTAACCTCTCTGTACCTCATATATAATTATGCAATTAGCATTATATTATCACACATCCACTATACTGTAAAATAATGCCGTAAATAAATACAGATAACATGTGGAAAAGAAGTTCTGTAAAATGCTCACGATATCCGAAATATTCAAGGAATATGGTAATGTACCAGTATGGAACATGATCTACATCTTGTTCCTCGGTTACTTCGCTGTAAATAATAGATGAATATTTCGTCCCACACTTAGTATCGTGGTATAGAGTAATAGGATTGGAAAAGAGTGGGCAAGCAGAAGACAATAAATAGATTCCAATACTTTTTTTCTGGTAGGTAACTTCAGTACAAATTGTGCCCATTGAAGGGCAAGTAACAGGTCGATGAGCTTTGTTAGAAGTAATGAAGAGAAGGGTGATGGGGTGATTATCTGTGACTAATGAAATGTGTATCTTGTAGACCGTGACTGGTGAGGTCGTTCCCATTCTCTTGTTCAGATCGTCCGTATTGATTGAGAGATTCTAGGTCCGCTCTCTATCTTCTCTCGTCTCTACTAATGTGACGAACGTGTTGTACTGACCAGCTATTTGGTTAGTAAGTAAGATTAAAGGCTGCCAAAAGATTGTTGATTCTCAATCTACTAACATCCTCATATTGCCTCTCGTCTCTATTGAAGACCTATTGCTAATGTATAAATTGCTGGATTCAAAACCACATCAAAGACTCAAGAAATTTGTCAAAGTTTTTTCCCATCTCCAGATGGTCAGTGGGACCAACGGACATTTGGGCTGTTCTTCCAGGAATTCAGTATTGTTTCCTTGCCTGATATTTTCGAACCGTTATAAATTATACCATGGATAAAAACTTAATTTCAAAATGAAACTTTAATATGCTAGGTGCCTGCAGTGTTAACAATAGACGAGCCCGGTAACGCGCATAATCTCGATGAATGACTAGAATCCTAGAAAATGTCTTTTTCAAACAGCTCGTCGTTTACCTAGTTTTTGGCATAACAAGAGAAACGCATGCCACATTTTTTGTTTAAGGCCTCAAAAAAGCCTTCCGATAAGTTTTAAACCGTAAATTTGAATTTTAAACGTAACTGGATGTATTTTTATTTGTCCAACCTGATTTGTATTTCTTCACAACTGTCAAAGAGGCTACGGTGTCGAGTGGATCTTTAAATGTATTGTAACAAAATGCACCGCTAACGGATTGGTCGTTGAAAGTCAAAGATGATCTCGTGAGGTCAAAGACAACAGCAGCTTTTGATTTCATCATCGAAGAAAATCGGATTTTAAATCAGCCACGTCTGAAGAGATGCTTTCAAATTGTTCACCTATTATTATCTTATATTTGTTAGTGCATTTGGGATCGAACTGTTAAAATCATAACTTTTTTTCATTTTGGCGTTTTTGTTTTGGTAATTAACTCCTATCTGAAGATTTACGATGAAAAAACTCTTGTCTTCCTCGGATGATTTAGTGTGCTAGATATTTATAGCTGATATCGATCGACCATCTTACATTTTGACTGTCGGGGAACAGAGTATAAAAATGGATTGCGTGAACTTGCTTCATAGTCCTGTTCTGCCAAGACTGATGTAATGGATTGAATAATCTGTCTCCCGACCTTTACGCATTTTAGAGAGAGTTTTACTACGTGTACCATGAACCGGATACCTTAGTGCAGGAATCATAACTATTCAAATTCACACAGATGAAGTTTATATAAACGACAAATATGAGCATTCAGATAAATAAAAATAACACCTCATTTGAACTGAATTTTGTTTGAGATCAAATCATCATAACGAGGGAAATTATAGTAAAGACAAAATAGTTCACGTCTACGTCTGTTGGTGAAAGTGTTGGTGTCCATTTGAAAGGCTGTGGAGTTATTTTTCAGGACAAGTCGAATGATACTTTCTATCTTACAACATGTTTTGTCCCATGTACACCGAAGAGAATCAATTTTATCAATGTCTGAAAAGTGTTATAGTATAAGTACGATTTTCTGTCCCCTGTTTAACAAGGTTATTTACTTTTCTGTCTTAACCTTGTTATTCAACATCCCGTAAACTTTTATCTTATACCCTTCTCTGAGTTATTTATAGATCATTGTTTAAATGGAACTATAGTTTTAGCTCTGTAACCCGGTGGTTTCAATCAAAATTAATTTGGAAATTGTCTGGAGTTCATTCTATATTCAAACGGATAAAGTTAGATGTTTTAATGGATTTATAACACGTGGCCTGTGGCGTACTGAAAGACTAACAATTGATTGTTTTATCCAAGCACAGGCAGCATCTAGACTATTCACAATGTTTGTGTGGATTCTTGTATCCATTACTGCACTTGGACCGGTTAAGTGTTCTTCAGTGGAGGGTATAATGTGCGAACTATGAACAGCTTATTGACCGAGAGACCGGAAAGATGGTAAAAACTGTACCATCTACTATTTACTTACTGACTGACTCGGTAAATTTACTCGGTCCTGTGTTTGCCAGTTTGTTGCGGGCTGGGTTTTGTTGATGTCTGCGGTACCTGATCGTCGTTACATCCCGTTTTGTCAACACTTTTCCCTGACATCCCCTTCAATCTACAATCTTACTTAACGTTCCTCTTGACCGGGCCTGTCGACTTCCCTCTTCACGGCCGTTTAAACACGACTGAAGCACGGATCAAATTAATTTCTTGCCAATCGTGGGAAAACACGGTATCGATGATATCGATTTACTTAACACAAATCAAATTCTGTGTGATCATGTGTCCTTTAACGTCGATTTTCTTATAAGAAATTGGCTTGGATTCATATTGTTCCATATTACTGTACAATATAAACAGGTTGTCTTTCTATGGCATAGAATGGCTTACAGCTTACACTGACTGAGTGTAATTTGACCAGACCAAACACTGCACATAGCATTTCATCGTGTGACTTACTAAGTTTTCCTGCTGCAGTATTCAACCTCACATTGATCCCTTATATGAACTATTTACTTGACCCTAACAATAATTGGGGAGTGTACGTCTACATTTCATTTTCCGTGTTTCCAAACCAAAGGGTTTACGATTCCTCTAAAACATCTTATTTAGCATCGTTAAGCTTTATCGAGGGTCCCTTCAGTTCTGTGGATTAATTGTTTTCTTTATAGACCGTTATATAAATGGGTCCTATAACTTTAGGTCTGTAAGCGGGCCGATTCCATCAATATTGACTCGGAGATTGACTCAAATTTGATTGCGTATTCAGGCTGGCTACATCTATATTTTTTCAATGCAAGAATGGTCTGCTGTCGTTTTGGGTGGAATTTGTTTTAATAATTGGACCCTTTTTCTGTATCCAATCACAGATCGGGTGTCTTCACAATGTGAATTTCTTCAATGCTGCACGCTGCACAAGGGTTCTCGTCGTATATTGTATGCACTATGCTCATCTTATAGACTGGAGAGATGATAAAAACTGTACAATCTACTGTTTGCGTATTGACTGACTCAGCAAATTTACTCGGCCTTGTAGTTAGTGTGTAGTCAGTGTGTTGTAAGTGGCTGGGTTTGGTTGATGTTTGTGGTCCCAGATCGTCGTTACAACGCGTTTTGTCAAGAGTTTTCTCTGACATCCCCTTCCATCCTCTCAAATATAATTTAACGTTCCTCTTCAATGGGTCTGGCAACTGGGTTTAAACACAACTAAAGCACGGGTCACAGTTTTCTTGCCAAACCTTCTCAGCACAACATTGAGGATATCGACACATTAAGTACAAATATCAATTCCGCTTGAATGTCTCCTTCCACGGCGATTTTCTTGTAAGCCATTGGTATCGTTTCTTGATCATTCAAAATGATTCAAAATTCACTACAGACCCATACGTTAGCCTGAAATAACTTGTTTTGCCAACTACAATCGTAAGTGGAAGAACGCATCATGGGTTGATTGACTGGATTGTTTTAGGTAATATGTTCAAATACTTCTTTAGGTTTTACACCTATTCTTGGTTAAGTATAGATTCAACGTGGTTCTGATGGCTGCCAGTTTCTATAAAACCTGATAGAACCGTGTCTAAAAGGCGTTTATTTCTAAATTTGCTTTGCATCGTCGACTTAACTAATCAGCGTTTCTTTTTGCCTGTTGAATGATTCATAACCCTAAAAACCGTCCAATTTGTCTCTTCTTACCTTTAGTTATCAGGGATCGCTGCTGTACATTGCCTGGAATTGCTTCTAGAAGACCGACTGTAGCTTTACAGTTAAAACATAAAAGTTTGTAGAGGGATAGCCTCAGTCACAAGCTTTCCAAAGATCGCAGTCGGATTTGAATTTCACTCAAAGAGGAACACAATTTTGTATGTGTTTTTTTGTTCATTTTTTGCCAGGTAACCGCGAATTGTCGTGGATTGCCTCCGCGTCTTTACCTGACTAAGCCTCCATTTTAGTAAAAATAATCTTAGCGTCGGGTGTTTAACATTTATGAATCAACATTACAATATACCGCTTATAAGTTGTACTTGTTCTTATTATGCATTATTCGTTTGTATCATATCTTCCGAGATGAAATATTTAATGAGAAAAGAAACAAAAGACAATTGAATTTACAACTTTGGATTTACAGAGTAATGTAATCAGGCACTGAGAAAAAATAAATTAAGAATTGCTTACAAAGCCAAAGGTAACCAGTTTCGAAATACAAAACTATAATCCTATAACTTACAATGCTCATAGTATGTCCGATGATTTCAAGTAAAATTTCCCTAAATAAAATGGAAGCGCTTTGGTCAACTCTTTGTCCATGGTCCAAGTCCAGAGAGCACATACATAACTGGTGGCTGAATGGATAATTTAAAGTGGCATGAGCTGCCGAAATTCACACTTTTTTCATAATTTCTGTTAGTCACAACAGTAAGAGGCTTTTGGAGGCCATCGAGAAACTATGTGGCCTGTACGAACCGAAAACGTGTTCGAAAAGTAAACAAAATTTAAATAACCGGGACGACCATTCATTCATTCTAAGATCTCCAAAGTTAGTTTAAAACAATACTTTATCGTACATTTTCGAGACTAAAAAGCTTCTGAATCATGTCTTGAGAAAAATAACCAATAATTTCAACATTCCTTTTTAACGTCAAAATATCAACATCTTGGCAGCTCATGCCACTTTAACTCTCGAAATAAGAAGAAACACA
Source organism: Lepidochitona cinerea (assembly GCA_963971465.1). NCBI lineage: Eukaryota > Metazoa > Mollusca > Polyplacophora > Chitonida > Tonicellidae > Lepidochitona > Lepidochitona cinerea. Next base: position 82,022,462 of record OZ020551.1, on the reverse strand, counting down.
AACGGGCAATATGCCGAAATCCGTTAGAATTAGCACCCAACGCTGACTGAGCGCTGAATCCTACTCGAGCAGTTGTTAACTGACTGACTTTATCGTACATTACATCCATTAAATAAACCTCAAGACTTTCCAAGTGATCTTATCATTACCCATAAACATAGTATTAGTTACAGGGTTTTTCTAGGGGGTATACGGAAATACATGGGGTCAATAAACAGCATTTCCCCTCGAAGAAACCCTGTAACTAATAATATCTAACTGAAAGTATGCAACAATACCGCTCGATCAGAATTGATACAGAAATAGACTGAAATTTGATTCTGTATTTTAACAGTTCGCAAGGTTTTATCACAGAATGTGTGGATTCTTTAGAACCCCGATATCCATTGGTGCACTTAGACCGGTTAAGTGTCCTCCAGTGGAGGGTATATTGTGCAAACTGTATGCACAGCTTATTGACTGAGATACAGTCAGACCGGAGGGATGGTAAAAACTGTACCATCTACTATTTACTTACTGACTAGCTCTGCAAATTTACTTGGCCTTGTAGCGAGTTTGTAAGTGGCTGGGTTTTGCTGATGTCTGCGGTACCAGATCGTCGTTACATCCCGTTTTGTCAACACTTTTCCCTGACATCCCCTTCAATCTACAATCTTACTTAACGTTCCTCTTCACCCGGTCTGTCGACTTCCCTCTTCACGGCCGTTTAAACACGACTGAAGCATTGGTCAAATTTATTTCTTGTTCAGCCGTCGGAAAACACAGTATTGACTATATCGACACATTAAGCACAAACCCAATTCCGCATGATCGCGTCTCCTTCCACGTCGATTTTTTTTACAAGAAATTGGCATCGTTTCTAATCGTTCAATATAGCAATAGAGAAATAGGTTAGCAGACATTTACGCGTTTCACAGACGTATACTCAATTTACCAAAAACATTCCTCGTGGTTTCACTGACAAGAGCACTTTATTTACGCTAGCTTTCAATAATAACAAACTCTATCTATGGCCTGTAAGTTTAACCTCTGTTCCTGTTTAGGTCTTCGATGAAATAATGGGCGTAAAGAAAGCAGTGCAAGGTCACGAGTTTCTAACCCTCAGGAATTGAACTTGGCTTTACAAATCCAATTTCATTAATCATAGTTTACTTTCTGCCGCTCCACAACATCGTCAATGAAAGGACGTCTTTTTGCAAACTGTTTGCTTTTTGTTCTTGATAATTCTGGTAAGGTGAAATAAGAAAACTCATCTCACTGTACCGATGATAACTTGTAATAAAGCTAATTGAATGTTTAAAATAAACTGCTTCCATACAGTCATTTTGCTTTTAAATCTTGATATTAATTACTCCCCGGCCCGATGACGTCACAAAGGTTTCTGGGTAAACGACGTACCTCAGTTCGCCATTTTGATTACTGGTACTTAGAAAGACGTCACATAACACGTTTTTATCCACACATTTTCTGATAACTTTGCGCCTTTCACGTCCTCTTTTCGATACAGTATTATTCCTTCCGCCATTTTGTAAAATTATGTGAACATCCCTCAATCCCCCGAAATGCTTTGCGTCTAAATTCCAAGTGACGCCATTAAGCAATCGGTCAATTGTTGCCAATTTAGTTCTGGCTTGCTGATAAGGTATTGATGTTGAGGCCGAATATAAAATAGCGTCGTATATAATTCCAAAACGGAGTGTTCTCCTTAACCAAATGAACTCCCTCAATTGGATTTGGTTCTTATTATTTGGTTCTAAAGATGTGCTTAAAATGTGTGTTTTTATTGGACTTGATTACCTTCCGAGTAATCCAGTACTCTGAACAAATTCCAATATGTAGGCAGAGTTCTTACTTATAGGCGACATCTCTAAAGCCTAGCGCAGACGAGAGGCGCCGGCTGAGCTACAAGGCACGCGTGGCCAAGGGAGCAGCTACAAATTTCAGCGCAGACGATGAGCTCTCGGCTGAGGCCAGTTCCTTGTCACCCAAGTTCATTGACCTGCAAAAGTGTCACTACCCGTGTTACGTAATATTCTAAGTGGTCACATGATTGAATAAGGACGCGCCATTGGACTATCCCTCTTCTCAGCTCAGCCGGCAGCTTACGTTGTGCGCACACGGTGAGATTCTTGCCACGAGAGGCAGAAAATATCAAACATGCTAAAGCCTAGCGCACACGAGAGGCGCCGGCTGAGCTGCCGGTCACTCGTGGCTGGGAGCTAAGCTGTTTCCCCCGTGTGCGCGTATATTTTGGTGAGATTTTCGCCTCTCGAGGCGGTGAGGAAAGTATATAGCATGTTTGATAGTTTCTGCCTCTCGTGGAAAGAATCTCACCGTGTGCGCACAACGTAAGCTGCCGGCTGAGCTGAGAGGAGGGATAGTCCAATCGTGCGTACTTATTCAATCATGTGACCACTTAGAATATTACGTAACAAGGGTAGTGACACTTGTGCAGGTCAGTGAACTTGGGTGACAAGGAACTGGCCTCAGCCGAGAGCTCATCGTCTGCGCTGAAATTTGTAGCTGCTCCCTTGGCCACGCGTGCCTTGTAGCTCAGCCGGCGCCTCTCGTCTGCGCTAGGCTTTAATACTTTCCTCACCGCCTCGAGAGGCGAAAATCTCACCAAAATTTACGCGCACACGGGGGAAACAGCTTAGCTCTCAGCCACGCGTAGCCGGCAGCTCAGCCGGCGCCTCTCGTGTGCGCTAGGCTTTAGCAAGACCATTATTTCGCGAAATGAGATAACTTCAGCCTGTTTCACAAAGCTGCGTAGCTAAGTGCTCACGTGTAACTGCCATAGAAACCCATTCTGTAGAGATAAGTTGATAGGGCAGTTGCGAAAAAACTTACTCTACGCCGCTTTGTGAAACAGGCTGAAGTTATCTCAATTCGTGAAATAATGGTCTTGCTTAAATGCTAACTTATTTTAAGCTTATACACACATTTTATGAGCATGTTTTGTGGATATGGTATTTTGGTTGCAGTGCATACTATATGGAGATAAGAGGCTTTATTATATTCCAGAACCCGTCGATAATTTCGTTAACAATAAATTAAGTTACGAGTGTCTCTTTCTCCTCAATATGTATAAAAGCTGTAGTCCTAGGGTTACGTCATGCAGTCCCGATACGCTGAAATAACCTTTTCGGCACGTAAGAATAACATCGGATCAAATCTGATTGAAACATCGTGTCTTCTTACAGCTGTGAACACTTCAGTTGTCACACGTCGGCTCCAAGTTCATTTTTTTAAAGGAAAGATCACAAGTGGAGTCAATATTTTTGAGTCATAGAAATAAAGGAAAGCGCCAAGGAGGCAAGCGTGTAATAAATTTAATTGCCTTGAGCAAGGGGAATAATTCAATTGTTTAACGTCTGCTGTCCAAACCCAGTCCCCTCACTGTCATGGCCTTTCAACAAAGCCACTTTAAATTAATGAATAGGAAGACGGTTGACTTAAACGAGTGCAACGAGTACACTCAGTCTAATTGTACATTAGAAAGAGACAAACTTACATAAGAACGTGTAGTTCTTTGGGGGATACATGTAAGCCTATGAATGGTGAAATGTACCATGTAACTCCCTGTCGTCCTTTTGGGAATCCATGGCATTGATCTCGCGAGATTCTTGCACCTTCGGGATATTTGTCTCCACGTTAGCCCTATAATCCAGAGCAACAATATTCTACCGTCCACGGTATCGGCATAATAGAAATGGTCTGGGGACACGCATATAATCAAAGATAAAATGCAACAAAATATTTTAACGTTTTATACTTGTTGGACTGGAGACATTTTTTTTTTGCAAAATGTGAAGACATTTAAACAAAATGGAAAACTGTCTAGAAGAACACGGCAAGTAAGTCTTCTAATTCAGAATCTCAACAAAGAATAGCGTTTACCGATTTGACTAGAGGGGTGGCTGATTGATTGACTATAGCCGCGGTCACACTAAAGCCAATCTAGTTTACTTTAAACGTGTTTTGATGAAACCTGATCGCTTCAAACAACTTTGCGGTCACACTGGGTCTAGCGATGTTGATCGGCTTGATAGCTTCTGATTGGACAAACAGTTCATGTGACTTATCTAGGTCATACTCATAAGCCAATGAAAACAACGATCAGCTTTCTGCATTCACGCAAACCACTTCACAAACTAGTTTCAATCAATCGAGAATTCGGTATAAATCCGAACTAGTTTCGCTCAGTGTGACCGCTCACATATACTGAACAAGTTCGAAGTAATCACAAACGACTTGTAGTGTGACCGCGCCTTTAGATTGATGGCAATCACAAGCCGAACGTTATTGGAACAATAAAAAACCCTTCTTTTCTAGACATAGCGTTAGGTATAAACTACTATTTTCAGGTCAAATAATTCTATATGAAAAACAAGTCTCCATAAATAAATAATACAAACACACTTAAAGATTTGTGAGTCGTGCATGAAAACTGATTGCCGGTTTACTAAGATCAAATCAATACGTTCCCTTCCGTTTCTGGAAAATTAAAGAATGTATGATATTGATTTATTTGCCTTTGTTTAATTATTTGAATCCATCGGAGCTATCTGAAAGTTATTATTACCATTTTAGCTCAAAATCAGATGACTGTCAAACATTTGAAGCCTTTATCCATGTTTGCAATATTGCAATGCAATTGCCTCTGTGGTGTTTAGCGAACTGTGGTATTAGTAAATAACCAAATAAAAGTCAATCCAATATTCCCTCCTAAGCCATTCTTAATCTTTGTTTTTTTACACTGTCATAGGAGTCGGAGTAGAATTAATTAAGCCATAGCTTTATGTATTTGACATCAACCATACACAATATTCTTGTTCTTTTATAGTCATTTCCTTTTTCTTATGGAATTATTCTGCTAATTTGGGACACCTGCTAGGGTTTATTTTCTCGTAGACTCTGCTGTGCGTAGTATATTGCCTCCAGACACAATTGTGTAGTTTCTGACTTGAACTCTCGGCCCAAATTCTATTTATCACGAAAACCATGTCAATAGCTGTACCAAATCAACCAATATGTAAAGGACCACAGCAGCTGGCGGCAGTATTTCTCTTATTCTGTACTATTCAAGTGTACCTTTCTACCACTACAATGGAGCACGGATGCAATAATTGCCTCCCTTTTCTATTTGTTTTTTTTTAACTCGGTCGCCGTACGTGAAAGTTTCCTGTACTCGCCAAAGGTCGGGGGTTGCCTCCGGTCAAAGAGCCGAGTTTCCTCCCCCACTAAACCTGGCAACGCCGCCATAAAAGTAAAATAATCTTGAGTGCGGCGTAAAACATCAATCAATCAATACGTACCTGCAACGACGGTTTAAGTTGCGACCTTGTTTGTGCCTCAAAATGTATTCTAAAAACTCAGACCTCGCTTTTTTACACCTTTTTTTTCAAATTTGTTTTTTTGGTTATGTAAAATAATGCTTCAAACTGTGATAGCAGTTCTGTTAAAGTTGCACGCTGAACCTGACAGACCTATGGCGATGGCGCCCCTATCTATGTGTGTACCCAAGTTCGAACAAGAAACGCGGCAATAGGCTTGTGCACCGGACGTTGCTTGAAATCCTAACCCTTATCGATGGTTGTTTCCACAAGATACCTTCTTTTCCCAAAGCGATTGTCTGAGTAAACCCGGATTGCATCCCTAGCTCTTCCTCCGTCTAATCCCACCAGCACTGTATAAATTTAAGCTTTCACATCTAATGAAATCGACATCATGCTTTCAACTTGATTGATTGTAATGTACACAGTACATTAATATACTATTAATATACATTAATATACTATTAAACCAATTCGTTTACAGAATGTTCACTCATTTTTATTACAGAATAAGACATTGTGGCGTGAAATTGTAATCTTTCTGTTAAAGTGGCATGAGCTGCCAAAATGTTGATATTTTACGTTAAAACAGACTGAATTTAGGAATGATCGGCTATCATTTCTCAAAACGCTTTTTAGTGCTTCTAGTCTCTTAAATATACGTTAAAGTTTTGTTTTCAACTTCATGCAACTTAGGTTTAGAATGAATGAGCGTTCGTCAGTTATGGGATGTTAACTTTTTGGACACTATTTCTGTTCTTACATGCCACAGATTACATGGATTTTCCTCATTCTAACGTCAATCATTAAATTTAGGTTTTTTTGGTAAAGTTCTAGTCCTTGAACTGTCGTAGCAATCAGGATATTTTTTTTTAAATGACACATTTTTACGGCTCAAGTGTTTCTTATGGGATACATTTTCTTGGTGGTGCACTTTTAACTTTTGTTCTATTGTGGGAAGACAGTCGTCTTTTTTTTTACGGAACACATTGCTTATAATATTGTGTGTAAGTAGGCACCATGTTTTTGCTTAAGTATTTACCCAGCATTCCTCAGCCGGAAGTTTATTTTCTTCTTATTTGCCTCGCCTTTCTTTCTCTGTTTCCTGATCTCCTGTTATCATTACTCCGCGTTTATCCTCAGTATTGATTTCGGATATACCTCTGGCTTATAACCTATGATCCACACAGCCGAGGCCTCATCTTTGTTTACAGCGTGCCAATAAAATATATTGCTGTTGTAAAATTTCTGTTCGACTTTCGAACCAGTTTTTGAGATCTTATTATTAGTTTTTATCGCCCGGAATTAATTCGGGATAGCGATAACCTCAGTCGGCCTGTCCGTCTGTCTGTTCGCTCAATAACTTGAGAACAATTTGGACGTATAACTTGAAACTTGAATAGCCGGAAGGATATGCCATCTTCTAATGCCTCTTGTTAATTATTGCAAACATAGTTTACAATTTTAGCTGACAACCTTCAGAAATCACTGTAGTGGATGTGTTTTCATCGTGTGGGCGGTATGCATAGGTCTGTCATATTTATCAATATTTATTATTGATGTTAATTCGAAATGTCCCGTTCTAGAATATAACTGCCAATTAAAGAACTATTGCCAAACATATTGCACATTTTCTTCTCTGACTATCAACATAATCTGCACTTTCTATGCCACCATTTACGGCTACGCTCAAAACATAACTTTTCATTAGTCTAAATTTGATAGAGAATCGGCTGGTATAACATAACAGTTATTGATGTAGTGACTCTAAAATTGGATTTTCCCATTACAATCGTGTGGTGATTTTCAATATCTGAAACTAGATGTTAATTTTTAAAACCCTTTTGTGCGGCTTCTGTTGCGAACAAAGAATGAGTGGGTTTAGTTTACCCATAAGTTATAGAAAGTTACAATGTAGGTTATAGTACTTGTGATGTTTAGCGAACTGTGAAATGATAAAGATATCAAATAATCTACTATTCCGTCTCCAGTCATATGGCTTGTGAGCTATCTCCCAGATTTCGTGACATCCGGTGACAGAGATATAAGCCGCCATATAAGTAAAATAATCTTGAGTGAGGCGTAAAACAACAATAAATCAGTCATGTTATCACATCAATCATGGTGTGGACAATTTGTTTATCTTTTGCAGCCCTTGCCTAGTTTGTAGATTCTGCTTGTATTTGACACCTAATGTTTGCTTTATCGTGGACTGTGTGTAGTATATTGGCCCAGACACCATTGTGTAGTTTCTGATTTGATCTTGACTCGCTTTCTATTTATCAACCGAATTTGGTCAATAACTCACTAAATCAACCAATATGTAAAGAACCACAGCAGCTGGCGGTAAGACTCGTCTCGTCCTGTTTTATTCAAGTTGTACCTTTCCATGCCATCAATCAAGCTGAATAATAATATGATTTTTCCAGTTATGGATATATTATTGGTACTTGAAACTGTGACCCAAGTTACATCTAACCAGTACTTTGGAAAACACAGATCTCACTTTCAGGTGTTGAGAGTTGGGTGTTTATTTTATTTTTAGTTTTTGTTTTTGTCTTATCTAAATGATGCTTATATATGTAACCACAACTGTGTCTTACATGCACAAAAGTAAACACAGATGAGATCAGTTTTTTCGTATCATTGTTTTTACAAGTTGTAGGCCTCTATTGGCCCTTGAACTGCTTTCTTTTAAGAATCGTACTCGTCGAAGGTCTGGGTTTCCTCCGGACAAAGAGTGCGGCGTTAAACATCAATCAATATATGTTGAATAAGATTATCATTGAAAAGAAAAATGAGCATCTCGACCTTAATCAGATTTCTCCTAAGCAACAATTAACATGTCCTACGACGAGTCATTATTTCTTTGTGAAAATACCCGTTTGGGGTCCCAGGTAAAACTGTCGTTTTCGTGGTTCCTGGCAGGATAACTCTGTTCACCTCCCATCCGGCCAACTAAATGTAGTTATTTTAGGCCCTAATAGTGTATTACGGACATTTGCAGGTTCGAGATGATTAAACATGAGTGTTAAACATGACATGAGTAAAACCAATGATGAAGTTTGGTAAAATTAACGATAATTCATTTTTATCACAAGACTATCTCTTCACCATGCATCTCATCGTCTAATGCATTATTTGCACCATGCGACTTCTCAACAATTAGCTGTGACAATCATCTCAATCTTTGTCTAGCTCTGTATTTTTCACTAATAGTTATCAATGTCTTGAAAGCAACGGTTAATTTAGAGACGATTCCGGCGTTTGCCATACGATCTGAGAGTTGTATTATTGTCGGGACTATATGCACCTGTATTTAATGGATAGCTTTGCCTCTCTAATCTTGTTTCACTCTTCTCTGTCTAATAGCATCAACAGCTCATATCAATAAAGACTTTCCCATCTAAAGGAAATAGACAATGCCAACTGGATTGATTGAAATGTACACAATTATTAAAATATGCTAATTTGATAAGTTGACAATCTTAAGCGATGAATGTTAACTTTCTATCAAATCTCTAGATAAAATTTTAACACTTAGCGTGTTAGACTTTGTGAAATATGTGAAATAGACGCTGGCATATCCGACACATAAGACGGCTTTTCATAAAAGACAGCTTTTTTGTGAAAATTTAATCGAATCAATATTGGGGGCCTCGGTGGCTCAGTCGGTAAGAGTGACAGTCCCTCAGTCCAACACAGGACTTTCATCGATGCGGCACGGGTTCAAATCCCCCACACACCAAATTAAAGCTGAAACATTTCTGAGTGGATTTTTCACTCGATCGCCATTTGGGGAAGACTTGGTAGGTACTGGTCGAAGGTCGGGTGTTTCCATCAACACATCAACCAATGTAAAATGTAAAACATCAACCAATCAATCAAATCAATATTGGAGCATTAATCACAGAAAATTCATTTGTACCTTAATGACAGGTGCTATAAGACCCTGTCATTGGAAGCTTTTGGAGCTATATGTGGAGTTGTGTTTGTGAAACTTGTCAAAATGTATATACAGAAACCGGTCCATTTACACGTTCGCTGAGGAAGGTTTATACTATGTTTGATCTGTGAAATGGTAAATATATGTCCTCAATATCATCATATGACCTTGTGCCACAAACTCTTTTCAGCTTGAAGTAGCATGAGCTGCTAAAATTTGGACTATTTTCATAGATTCGGATTGTCACGACCGTGAGAGGCTTTGAAGGTCATCGAAAAACTTAATGATTGACGTTGGTATGAGGAAAATCCATACAGTATGTGGTCTATACGAACCGAAAACGTGTTCGAAAAGTAAACAAAATTTAAATAACCGGGACGACCATTCATTCATTCTAAGCCAAAGTTAATTAAAAACAATGCTTTATCGTACATTCTCGAGACCAGAAGCATTAAAAAGATTCTGAATTATACGTCTTGAGAAAAATAGCCGAGAATTTCAGCATTCTGTGTAAACGTCAAAATATCAACATTTTGGCAGCTCATAATAAACGATATAATGAGAAATAATAAAGGGTATCACCACCAAGTAAGTTTGGTGAAATATACACGGTTTCCTATACAGAGAGAGTTAAACAGTCCTTAGAATAATCAAAATAATGTACTGTATCCGCCATATGGCTATTCTGACACCATAAGGAATTCACATATCCCTCTAAAAGATTGCTGTGATCCCAATGGTGCCGCTTGCTCTGCTTCCTTGTCAGATGTCCCTGAACGAACATGAGCATGTAACAATTACTCTTGATAGTGTATCATAAATTTCGTTTCACTGTTTTGTCGAATTGTACTATGTAGCTGCTTGAAAAAATATTATTTTGTATGCATACAGGGAAATTGTTTCGAAAGTTTGACGTTACCGAAAAAAATCGTTATTCATAATATTAAACAGTTATATCAATGGAAATCAGTTTTTTTTTTCAGAATTCCCAACATAGCCTTCCTGTAATTCCTCGATTTGATCCAACGGTTGCGAGATGATTCTTTACTCCAAGGATTTCAAAATTGGACGACAAGAAAGGTCGTCAATCTAAATTTACATATCTATCATATTTTGAAGAAAAAAGTCGTCATAAACAGTGATCCAGAATATTTTCTGTGCATGTGTTTTTTATTTCTTTTTAATAAAAATGTATTCTATGAGCTTTAGATACACGTTTAAGCTCTTATCTTGTAGAATTTTACGGATTGCAGTGTTTTTTAAACCAAACTACTAGCTTGTCATACAATGTAAAATTGCTGCATCGATGAAAAGGAAAGCAAGGCAGATTGAATACGTTTAATGGTTGGCATTTTATGTATGCCGATAGCTCATGTATGTCAGTTGATTTCTGATGACAACAGCTCTGGAGGATTTCTGTGAGCTTTTTTCTTCGTTTATGATGGGACAAGTAAGTCTCTGGTCTATCTGTATCAGTTTTGGCTGGGCATACGAGTGCAATTACCTTGTCGGCAGCCACATTATTTTCTAATTAACTCAAAGTAGGCCTGTATTGTTATCGGAACAAGCAGTGCAACGTGCTAGAACAAAAACTATATAGTCGTCTGTTGAAAAGGTATCACATTAATATTATGGAAGCATACTGTGACGGAATAAGTTTAATTATCGGGTTCTGTACGTACCCCTTTAGTTCTTGTTTGCCTTTCTCGCTTGATTTCCGATGACTACAGCACTGGAGAATTGCGTAATTTCCACGAGGTTTGTTCATTCGATGACTTGGTAGGGAGTTTTCTTTGTATATCACATTCATATTTGCTTCCTCATTGGCATTGAGTAATGACCCAGCAACCATAGCCGATACATCAGCACCAGATTGGATTTGTCAAATATTGATTCGATTATCATTAAACAAACTGATGTGTTTTATGACATCGCCCTTCTTCCCTGAATCCAAATAGCTTGTTAACGAACTCGCAATAACACACTTTATGGGATCACGCCAATTCCGTTCTGACATGACACTGCCAACAGCAATCTGGCACCCAACCAAATGTCCATAAACAAGCAGGGTTATATTAGATGGTGTTTAAATAAGGTAGATTAGTTTCTAGTTTAGACATGTGTAAAGCAGTACCATTCTTTTGGACTAAAATACTTTAAAGCGTTTTTGGTTTTCTTTAAACTGCATGGGGTTTCTCGGTGGCCCAGTGGGTCACTCGGACTCAGGCCTTCCGTCGATGAGACGCCGACGCCGGTTCGAATCACACTCAGACCAAAATAAAAAAACTTTCCGAGTGGATTTTTCACTCGACCGCCGTATGAGCTAGGTACTCCCGAAGGTCGGATGTTTCCTCTAGGGAATGAGCCTGGTTTCCTCCCCACTAAACGAGACAACGCCGTCATATAAGTGAAATAATCTTGAGTGCGTCGTATAACACCAATCAATCAATTGTTTTCTTTTTTGGTATCCTTTCGGTGCAAGATTCATCATTCGGAATTCGGAACAAAGACAAAAACGTCGGCTTCGCAAAAATTGTAGAAAATGCAGTTAATATGTTTTTGTTTCGTTTGATCGATTCATTGATTTACTGATAAATATTTAATCTATTAGTGATTCTTTAGTACCGTATAAATACCGTATGTAATTGATCACACCCTTACCAAAATCTTTCAAAAGTTAAACTTTCATTATAAAAATGCAGCATACATTTGAAAACATGCTAGCAATAAGTTAGTTCAAAACAATACTTCATCGTACATTCTCGAGACTAGACGCACGAAAAAGCTCCTGAATTATACGTCTTGAGAAAAATAGCCAATAATTTCAGCATTCTGTTTTACCGTCAAAATATCAACATTTTGGCAGCTCATGCCACTTTAAAGGAGATAATACCAGCGTTTGAAGTTCGCAAAAATTAAACAAACTTACCGACATTTAAGTCTGTACTTATGTATACAGACACAGTGACATTTTATTGTTTTCATTACTTCAAAACACTAACTTGATTATACATAAATTCCGAAGATGGTATCAACAGGGATGGCCCCAATTCTTGAGAAAAATTATCGACTGATTTCCTAATTCTGTTTGAAAGACAATTCTCCTACATTTGCCAGATCATGTCCCATTAGTGAATGATTTGTAATTCGTGCTTGAAAGTTGTCTATTTTAACAGATCCAATAAGTTTCCAGTCAAGTCAGAGAAAGTATCGCACGCAAGGAGACTTGATTGCTTCTCGTTTAACGACGCTGTTCTTTGACTTTATATCACGGAGGATTTCTTTTTGATAAAAAACTGTCTCTGTAGATTTAAAGACGGTCATATATAAGATCAGGGCTAAACTCCATTGTCTGTCTTCTGCTTAGGTTTTTTAAGAGAAACCTAAATTTTGAATTTCGTTTCCCATGATCCTATTGGTTCAACCCTAGTCTACCGATATTCGTGCCTTAGCTGTAGATGCGCAAGTATTGTCAATGTATTACAAAGTGTACCAGAACATTCTACTGAGGCCAAGCTCCTGTCTGTCGTCAACCTAATGGGTTTTAGGTTATTACAAGAACTTAGCATTGGGTCTAAATGATATACCTGTTTTAACACAATTAGAAACTTGTCTACATGGTTGTTTTAGACAAGACGATTTTCCCTGTACCCGTGTGTTTTAGTGATCATAGATATATATTACATAGATACATGTACAACAAAGTTATCTTTTTACGAAGGAATTTTCGAAATCTTCCCAAGCAATATTTTTCCGAACGATTGCTCCTCTTACGAGTCATGCGACAAATATCCAAGGTAACATTTCTCCGCGATACGGCATGGTAATCAAATCTTTCAATGGCATTTAGAAGTTGGAAGGTTACAAAAAGGTGAAGAATTACTCATGGATAACAACTTCTTGGTTTATTGGGTGACGACGTTTCAATGACTTTGATAACGATATAAGAACTACATCGAAACGTCGTCACCCAATAAACCAAGAAGTTGTTATCCATAAGTAATTCTTCACTGTATGGCATGGCAATCGTCATGAATGCATTTCGTTGCAACATTAACCTAGTTAATAGAAAAGGCTTGTAAATTCATGTTGTTGGTATCAATATATACATTGAGTATGCGATTTTGGACGGGAATGGATTCCGTGGAATAAAGAAAATACATGCGAGGCACGTTAATTCATAAAAAATGTCATGTCTTTCGACTTTCTACAATATCCTTCATATTGGAATTAAATGAGACGTATCTAAACGGACTAAAGGTATTTCTACCCAAAACAGTGAGCAATGATCGCGTTTTGTTGGTTCCTATATCTTCATTTATTGGCAGCATTCGGTCAAACACAACACCTGCTGATATTTATTTCCTACCCAGCTGTCGCTAATTTGCTCCCAGACACTATAATGTACTCGCTGTCTTGATTTCAACAACCAGGTTCCATTTATCACCAAAACGTGTCAATAACAGAATGAAATTAACCAATACATAGAGATCGAATACCACAGCTGACAGCGTTTTCTGTATATTGCCGAGCTAACCTATACCTTTTATTCCACAATTCGCTCTCTATTATATGATATAGTCCTGTCCATGGTACGGTCAGAAAGTTCGTTTAATCGCAGTGATCACAGGGACTAATTTGTGATATCTTTTTCCAGCAATTCCAGCAACCGTCTCGTTGGCTTCAACAAACAACATGGCTACCAACACCATCGACTTTAAACTCAGTCTGGTGGTAACCCATGGGGGTTGGGTTTCCCTCTAATAGTAAAACCAATTGGAACATTCCCAAATGAACACTAGCTGCAGTTCAACTGAACACCTGATGCTCCAGCCGATGCTAACCTAACACCATACTCCAACTTCAATCAATCAATCAATCAACTGTTAATCTAGTTTACACCAACACCAGGTGTCAACGCAAACAGTCTGATAACAACTTATAGCTGGTGTCATTTTAGGTGTTGGGCGTTGTGTTAGCTTCAAAACAAACACCGACTATAAACGTGGGTAACACCAAAAGCAAGTATCAACACCAACACCATGGCACGAGCTTATAGATGGTGTGAACTAGGTTTTAAGTGCTGATGTTAGTGTTAGTGTCGGTGTCCACACCCAGCTGTAATGTCACCCATTGTATCTCGATTGCTGAAACAAATTTCTATTAGCTGTTTCATGGACATGTGTATCCCCAAATTATGGACGGTTCATTCACCGATGATGTCATAGAACAGATATGATTGCGGAGAATTGGGAGCGCGTGCTGGTTGTGTCGACACCACAGAAAGTTCACTGGGAAACCCTTTACGACCTCACCTCTTAAACTCTTTAAGTCAGCTCATTTTACCCGGCTATGAAGTTAATAAATCATACAGTTAATAAATTATAACATCAGAAAACTATAACGTTAAATCCTTTCAGTATGCTAGGTTTATGTTTCTTCGATAGAAATCCATTAATATTTCTAGTTAATATTTATTAGAAGCTACACGTAACACACTTTAATCAGATATATTGGTTAGTTCTAAACTGGGCTGTAATATGGATTCATATAAATACAGGTTTTTATTGTCTTATTTAATATCATCCGTTATATAGAGTGGAACAATTTGCATTATTTTCGTGATAGGTCATTTTGTGCCCGAGGGCTAGGGTGGGAACATAGTAACCAAATGTACGGAAACGAGAGGTGGGGCTGGTCGTTTGGTGAACCAGTATCGATTGTATTTGGTCATGATAAGAAACACTGACATGTCAACACCTACAGTATATTATAATTGAGACGAAAAATAACTTGTCCCACAGAAAGCAAACTAGATATATATGTTTGGTATCTCTAAGGCATAAAGTTTATTTCCAATTATGGAAAAACTCCATTGTGGTCGAGAGTCCAAAAATTATAATAATCATATTTGTTTTGATTAGTTTTTTTTGTGCAAATGAATATATTACGACAATTACATGTACAAAACAGAATCGTCTGCGAGAAAAAATCCCCAACACGTGGCTTCGGTGAAAGAAAAAATATGTCCATATGAGTGTTAGGATGTTTGGGTAACCTTCGGGCCCTCAACCTCGCGGCCCTGAGACAATTTCTAACTGTGTATGAGCGAACCATGACCGAGCCAGAGATTTTGGAAGTGGAACTGGAAGAAAATAATGAAGCCTTATTAGCCTGATAAAACTTCTGTTATCTCTGTGCGAAGTCTTGTGGGATCCGCCTAAAGGTCTGAAACTCGTTTCATAAAGCAGTCGCATAGGAACTGCGATTGATCGTACTTTGTGACGGTTTTGTGAAACGACGCCCTGCTGTTACTTACTTCATTCTTTTGTTAATCTTTTCCGACCAAGCGCATTACTTGATCCATTGATGACGTCCTATTCTTCTTGCAATCTATTTGAAGGAAAATCCGGCTCTGGTTTTGGTGCTGCTGCTTTGGTGTTTCGTCTGTACGGCATTTACTGTTGCAATGACTGGAGCTGTCAAGAGAACGGTTTTGAAGAACAACAATGAGCATAAGAAAACACTGCATTTTGCAAAATTCAAGACCAAATAAATACATTCAAGAGCAGTTTCAAATGGCTTTCATAGGAAATCAAGATGCGAGGATTCTTTGTGGAGCAATAATGTTGAATGGGAGAACATTCAATAAGGAGGCATACTATCCATTAGATAAAGTACTCTACTCCTTTGGAGACAATTGGTATGATTAGATACGAACACACCTAAGGGAAACAACCCATCGATTAACTTTAGGTGCATATGGACAGTGCAGATAATACAAATAGCATAGTGATAATTGACAAAATCCCCCGGTCTTCCATCTTATCTGGAAGGCTCAACCAGGTTTCTATTAGCTTTCCGATAATCATTTGTAGAACTGGTATAGATGCAAGTAATTTCAACTGCATTAGTGTCGCCAATAGTTGTTTTAATTGTCTTGGATCTATTCGTCGGTTTTTCTCTTCTTATTTTGAAGTCTGATTTGTCCCTGAAAGCACTGCATCGTCTATTTAAAGCTGCTAATGGTCGTATAAGTATCAGTGGAAGTTATCATACGCACGACTCGCACTAATCAGGCTTCCGTTTCACCTCTTATAAGCCTGCCAACCCTGCCACATTTGCGAAATAATCTTGACTCCGGCGTCTAGCATCAAAAAATCAATGAACCAGCCAGATCCTCTATAGATGAAACTCAAACCACAGATGTTTCCTTTTTGATTTACTAAAGAGCATGTATTTTTATTCAAGATTTAAATTTGAGTTACAGACCCACTTTAGTTCAGATTGATTTCAGATTGAAAAGCTTGATTCTGTTCGCAATAATGATGTCTTCATTTACTCGAGCAGACTCTCTATACAACTGTCACCAGTGCGTTAGCATCGATTCGGTCGTCTAGTTAGACAGTATCACAATTGAAACGTAGAAGAAAGACTTTGGTTACATGCAGCTGCTGTGGTCTTGTACCTGTTAATTAATTTACTACAGGTATTGATGGAGTTCTCGCCATGAATAGAAGTTGGGTTATAAGGTTAGATTAAAGGGCCCACAATAGTGTCTGGAAGTTAACGAATAACAGTTCTTTTGATTGCAATAGCAGGTGTCCTTCTTGGTCAATTAACATTCCAGAAAAAATACTGTGCTTGTGTTAAGTCAATATGAAATACTAGAAAAAAAATCAGGAGAAAGCATAAACATTCCCAGTCAAAATGTTGATATTTTTTTCGTGAAAAAAAATCTTGAAATTCTCAGGGATATTTCAATAAGTGCAAATTTGAAACTTCTCTCTTGTTTCAGTCTCGAGAATGAAAAATAAAGCAATCTTTAGAAGTGGACCTTAAATGAATGGACTTTCGTCTCGAACACTATTTGAACATCAATCAAATAGTTTTTCTATGAACTTCAAACCTTCGTATTATCTCCTGAATTAGAATTCTGAATCTGAAAAAAGTGTGTGTTTTTGTATTCAAAACTCGTCGGCGATCAGCCGTGAAGTTATTAGATTGACTTTAAACGTCCATACATTCGGTTAGACTGATACTCCCTCAGTGCGACATAGGCCATCAGGGGTTTCCTTCGGGCAAAGAGCACCTTTCCTCCCCAACTTAACCTGACAACGCTGTCATATAAGTGAAATAATCGAGTGTGGCGTAAACATCAATCCTTCAAACGTCCATGTATTCATCGATTTGAAAGAATTTAACAACTGGTGAATTAAGGATATCATGCAATTTTAAACCTTAAAACTACATCTTAATAAATGACTTCGCTTATGTGGATAGTTTCACTCGATGTAATATTGGCAATTGTAAAAGTACATTCATTCAGTATCTCACTTTACGATCAGGCAACATATTCCATTTCCCTGAAGGACAATATTCTTGACAGTTTCTAGAAGCGCCATGTCCGCCTGACACCCCTACACTGCAGTGACCAGTCTCTATCTGATATATGTGACAGTATCAGTCAACATCAGACATACGGTATATGTTCTCTCTAAGATGAAGACTCATCTGTTTCACAAATGTCCAATGATTTGACAGTCAGCTGTCAATTTGAAGCCAAAATGGTTGTATAGATTCATCATTCAGACCACATACGATGATTCAAAAGCCAAGACAAACATATATATATTAGGATATACATGTAAGAAACAAAACAATTTACTTAAAATTTACAAATAGTCTTTTGTCACATGTTTTATCTATAGTACTTTTTTATATTAATCTTTCAAAGCTGAATTAAGTTATCATTTCTCCATTTCATCTATCCATTGCAACTTGGCGTAGATCTAACTTACAATACGGCAAGTCAACGCCAGACCAACCGAATGTAGATGCAAGCTTTAAACGTAAATCATAAGCTTCGTCGAGATAATCAAGACATATAAAGAATAGCTTGGTGGAGTTTTCCGAAATTTTAGACAATTGACCAACTAATTCTAAGGATATGTTACACATTTTAGCGTTGACACTTTTTGTCGAATTCCTCTACAAGTTAGGGTCGATCTTGACCACCGATTTGAACCAGACTTCAAAAATAATTCACCTAACACTATCAATGCATGACATCCATCATATGGCTGTTTGGGATTGACCCAAACTCTGTACAAGAATTTCTTGTGAATTACAAAACCGAAATATTGCCATTTCCAGCATTCCTGTCGTATCAAACTGTCTTTTTAAATATTCCATCTGACAAATTGTTAAAATGTTTTTTTACAATAAGGGTTAAATACGAAAGCCTCCTTAAATGCAATATTTCTGACTGGGTTTTCACTCAAACAACCTATGTGGGATGGTTGCCATTTTCCACCGGAAGGTCGTGGGTTTCCTCCGGACACAGCCCTGTTTCCTCCCACAATAAAACTGGCAACGCCGCCATATAAGTGAAATAATCTTGAGCGCGGCGTAAAACACCAAACAAACAATCAATCAAATGCAATAATTATTACAATAAGGGTTACAATTGCAACCTTTATTGTAAAAATTATTACATTAATGTGTTTAATTACATCAAGTGGATTAACATTGCTTTGATAATTTAGGCATGAAATGAATTAACATTCATCCTGCCGGTTATTTTCGATTTGTTTGGATTTGCAAAAGTATTATCTTCTCATAAGACCAGGCGCTGAAATGGGTTTTATTTCAAAGTGAATCAATTTTTTCAATTATCTAATTGTTACGACAATCAAAATCGTCCATAGTACTCCCACCAGTCTCGATCTGATATATATGGCAGTATCAGACAACATCAAGCGAATACATATATCCTATAAGATTGAAACTCGTCTGTTTTAAAAATTTCACTTCGGCATAAATTAACCATTTTTACAAGTGAAAAAGCTAGAAGCATTTAGATAAATTGCAAAAGTAAACCAAAACAAGCCTTCAATTATAAATCCGTTCCAAGTGATTTGTTTTTAGAACGCTGCCGTCAATTTATAAAAACTGAAAATTCATTCCAAAAATGAAACTGTTGGTTAAAAAAGGAAACTGGATGATGGAGTCGCCATTGTTTGTAAAATTGCTTTACGGCATTTATAACATAATTGTTACACATTGTTATAAAGATTCTACAAGATTTGTTATTACAAATTCCGTCAGCACTATAGATCTGTGTCCATCAACTGGAGAGGATCTCGTAAAACCCTTTTTTCTGTTTGTTTAACGATAATCGAATCAATATTTGACCGATCCAATCTGGTGCTGATGCAGAGGTTATAGCTCCTGGCTTATTACTCAACGTCAGAGAGGAAGCAAATGTGAGTAGAATAGACAAAGGAAACTCTCTTCGCCATCCTGACTTGCAGCAACCTCAACCTTATTACACGCAGTTCTCTATCTGGAACGACAATTATCCGAAATCATATTTGAAAATAACTAAAATGAATCCCCAAGTGTAATTATGTTGGAATTACTTGACAGTTCTAGAACATACAGCCATATTGAGTCATTTCCCCTTCAATTCGTGTTTTATTCGGATCATTACTTTGCACACCATCGTTTTTTTCGTTTTCAACATTTACTACCATAGGCTTCCATCTAATAAATTGAGTATTTTCAAAATGTATATAATGGTTTAAATAAAAACATGTACAGTGATTGGGTCCAACACGATGACAATGTTTACTACAAGATTGAAAAATATTAAAATGCATTTTTAAGAACAGAAATTCTTCCACTGATGATGGTGTCGTTGTTTTTTTACGATTTACTTAAACACCGCTAAGCTTAAATCAATTGAAGAGCTTTGTAAATGACGGCCATAGCTATCAATACCGCTTGATTCTAAATGAAAAACTACAATTCAAATAAAAATGGTATCATAATTCTTCTTTCTTCTGTCATTGCGAGCTTAAAGAATATAACAAAGATATGGTCTACTGTTAATTAGGAATGACTATGCAAAATAAAAAGCACACACAAACTCTATAATAAAATATTAATTAAAAAAACGCGAAATTGTTTGCCCTCGGGAGATCAAACAAACAGCACGATGTCTTTAAACACTTAAGTAAATGAAAAAGGATTGATTGATGTATTTCGCCCCACTCAAGGGTATTTCCCTTATATGGCAGCTTGTCAGGTTTAGTGGGAGAAGAAATCGGACTCTGTGCCTGAAGGAAACCCCCTACCTTCGGCGAGTACCTGGCAACTCTCTCACACTCGGCGATTGAAGGTAAAATCCAATTTTTATTTGGTCTGAGTGCGATTCGAACCCGCGCCACATCGATGGAAAGCCTGTGTCGGACTGAAAAAAGGTAACATGATAACTCCTCACTGTGTTTAATACCTCGAAGTGTCTTCGTATTCCATAAAAAAGATAACTTTTCAAAAGAAAATATCCTCATATCCCAAATGCATTTTGTTACCGTTTAATGTACTAAGAAATTGGGCCATTTTAATTTCCCCTGTTTTATTATTTTCAAAAGATGCTAGTTTATAGATGGTATTGTATTAAGGGAATTAATTTAAATACGCTGTCTTGGGATTAATCATCTCAAGGTGCAAATTATCAGCCCCATGGAAAAGTAAAGATAGTGAGCAAGATACTTCAAAACTTTAAAAATGTTTAATGGACTATTATGAAATTGAACTTTCCACCAATATGCATGCAAAATGCAACATGGAGAATCAATATCAATTGTATCGTAGAAAATGAGGGGGAAACGTTTATCATGATTTGAGAAATATACCATAGACGACATCCACCAAAGAATGTATATTTTATCTCCAGGCTCTGTAATTACTTGAATAAATGCTGTTATCATAAAGGCCAAATATGTTTATAGAAATTGAAAAAACGATATCAAAGGAAGAGGGTTCTGGGTTTTTTAGTGCAATCTCCCAGACGGACGAATCTAAACTCAACAGTTGAATGTACTTATTGCTCCATGCCAATTAATTGCAAGGCCGTGTTCTGTGTTGGTTTTTTCTGGAATGTAGAAAATATATCTTCTACCAGATGCCAGTAATACTCACGTCAAGTTCTCCAACAATACTAAGAGCCAGTTTTGTCTTTCTCTGCAATAAGACCCATCCAGTCGGCAATGTATTCAGGTTACTTCAACTGGCCTATTTATATTGTGTTGGGTAATCTGATGTCAATTCGACTATATACCTGAATATGAATTTTAATCTAATCACGGCAATAAGACATTTGCCTCGGGATAGGGGAACTGAAAATTGGGATCTGAAATTTTTAAGTTCAGAAAAGAAAAAAAATATTCGCATCCTCCCATTTTAATAAGAAAATTGAACACAAATTTGAAATATGTATGCTAGACAAAACTATTTAGTACATTTTCTATTGCTGGCAACATGTGGCTAAGCCGAACTACCGAAGTATCAGGAAACCGCCTGAGGGACAACCATTGGTCCACTCACCACAACAGATCGTCGTTATAAATCATTGATTGCCAGCTGATTGCCCAGACTTCCACGACAAAGAAAATGTACAAAGAAATTATTGACGCCAGATGCCCTTGTACTCTTTATACGGTTCATTTGGTAAAGATATTGAAATGGTTTTGACAGTAATAAAAACTGGACCTTTATTCATCGTCAGAAACTACACAATATAGTGTCTGCGACGAATGTACGAAACAGTTGTCTTAGAAGAAAATACCCTAACTTTTATTTTTTATTTACAAAAATACGTGCACTTGGCTTAGACATGTCTGGTTTCATGACACCAACCTCGTACATTTGGATATAGGTATTCATGTCCCTTGTGTAAAAGTGTGTATATTGGTTAGTACCAAGCTGCAATCATCGTTAGGGAAATTACTGAATTAGTCACTCCAAACAAGATACTCAAATATCCCACAATTTATCGAATGACGTCATCAAACTTAAGGCTTATAGAAAGCAATTATACAAACTTTTCTAATGAAAATTATCATTCTTGTTAATTTTCCTGTCCTATTGTGACTATTTTAAAAACAATATACCCTAAATACAATTTAACTGAGTCCGATAGAATTGCCAAGACAGCCACACTACATTCTATTTGTGCCTGGGGGCCTCGTGGCTCAGTCGATAGAGCCTTGGACGCTCACTCCGAACAGTTTTCCACCAATGGGTCGCGGGTTCGAATCCCACTCAGTCCAAAAAATTGGAAAATTTTCTGACAAGGTTTACACTCCAACGATTTTTTGAGAAGGTTGCCAGTTACCACCGGGAAGGTCGTGGTTTCCTAAGTGAAAAAGTGAAATAATCTTGAGCGCGGCGTAAAACACCAAACAAACAATCAATCAATCTATTTGTGTCTGGAAATATCCCATGTGTCATGGGTCACGTTATGTAACATTAGATGTCTCTAACATATAAGCTGTACAGCCAATGTAATAATGGCGAGGCTCATTTAATAATCGCCTTCGAATAACGATAAAAATATCAAATGCCATAACTAATTGAAATCATAACCTAGAATAATAATATAGAAATAGACACGGTATATTTTGTGCATAAAAATGAATCAATTTCTTTGAAAGCTTTGGATACAATAAATGTTAAATAGATTAATATGGATAGCCTGTATGAGATAATGGTATTTTATATCAAATAAAAACTAAACGTAATGATAAAACGAAGACCGGTTAGTCTGAACGCCTTCCATATGCCTACAGACACACCACATACATGTAGAATCCGCTTTTTGTCAAACAAAATAGACATGGTTTAGTTTTTGCGTCCATCAATCAAGATTTCTACAGGGTTTTCCTAAAAAACCTTAGTCCGTTAAATCTTCTCTCAGTCCCGTTGAATATCGATGCATTTCTCCTCGAAATGGTCAGAAAACGCAGTTTTTTAGTTTCGCCAAACGGAAGTCACGGACAGCTATATCAGACAAGAGCCGTCTTCCGTTTTGTTCGATCTCAGCGGTCTTGAAGTGCGCATGCTCTACAATGTCAAAGTTGCCAACCGGAAAGAGGTCTTTTTTTAACCTTGTTCAAAAGATAAGTTTTTGTCTTTTCCTGCATATCAAATATTCCAAATGACACGTTACTGGGCAAGTTTGTTCTCCGAAAAAGGTTCCGCGATCGGGTACGTATACATCGAGTTTGCATCGGGTCCCAAGGCACCCCACCGATGCACCTGAGAGAAATGTTGGACGGTAATGGTACACTCGTGAAGGGGAGGCAAGCGTATCGGGGGATGAAGAGGGAAACATGATTTGTCCCACTGTGTTAGACCCGATCCTTCGGAGCAATCTAACAGAATACCGCCTAGGGAGGAGAGCTTTAAAAAGAACAGAACAAGCCTGGTTAAAAAAAATCCAAAGAACCACAGTTTCTATAGAATCTAAAAATCTGAGACTCAATGACTCCCTTGAAAGTGTGAGGAGGATGGCATGACCCAGCATGCAGCAGCTGATGCGTGTCAGTAGGCCTGAAGAATACTTTGCAATCCAGTTACCCAGTAGTATGATATGTATGACCCTTGTAAAAAGCCACATCCAAAAAATTCACAGAAGTGTGATCAACAGCAGGCTGCAACCCAATGCCCGAGTCGTGAGAATTAAGAGCATCAATGAAAATATGAAGGTCCTCCAACGCATGTTGCCAAATGATAAAAATGTCATCCAGATACCGAAGGTAAATAAAAGGCTGCCGGTGACATTTGTGATGAATATCACCCTCCCACTCAGCCACAAAAATAGAGGCAAAGTTGGGACTAAAACGTTTCCCCATAGCACACCCCCAATCTGCCGAAAGATCTCCCCATTGAACTCAAAATCGTTACCTTTTAAGCTAAGTTCCAGCAATTCTAAAATGTCTTTATCCGGACGACGGTGGTCAGGATATCCCCGGAATGCTGACCCTATGGATTTAAGACCCAAATCCACGCCAATGTTTGTATACATAGACTCCACATCCAGAGTAACCAAAACCACATCCTGCGGGATGGACCTCTCAGACAACTTGGCCAATAAATCATCCGTATTTTTTATAAAGCCAGGATGCCGATTCGCTATAGGTTTTAGATAGCAATCAATTAGTTCTGATATTCTATAATTTTCACTGCCACAATCTGAGATAATAGGACGCCCAGGGGGGCATTGTAGGCTTCGGCCATTTTTCAATGGGTTTGTGAATTTTCGGAAGAATATAAAAGACCCTGTTTTCAGCGATACTGTTTTTCATTAAGTAAGCCTTTATCTTGAAGAGAAACAAGAATTTTATTAAACTTTCTAACATTTTCAGGCCAAATTTCCTTATCAAGTTTTTTTGTAATGAAGAGGGTTGCTTAGCTGCCGTTCTATCTCTTCTATATAATCCTGTTTTGACATAATAACTGTTGCCGAACCTTTATCAGCAGGTTTAACAACTATGTTTGGATTTCTCCCCAGCCCACTTAAGGCAAGACATTCCGAATGAGTAAGGTCATGCTGGTTTCTCTGATCAGTCAAAACATCAAACTTCCTTGATACAGAGTCACGACTAATGTTTATTTCTGGATCATACATGTGAGAAGGGGAATCAAGATGCGAAGAATTTTTGTGGAGCAATAATGTTGAATGGGAGAACATTTAACAAGGAGGCATACTATCCATTAGATAAAGTACTGTACTCCATTGGAGACAATTGGTATGATTAGATACGAACACACCTAAGGGAAACAACTCATCGATTAACTTTAGGTGCATATGGACAGTGCAGATAATACAAATAGCATAGTGATTATTGACAAAAACCCCGGTCTTCCATCTTATCTTGAAGGCTCAACCAGGTTTCTATTAGCTTTCCGATAATCATTTGTAGAACTGGTATAGATGTGCATTAGTGTCGCCAATAGTTGTTTTAATTGTCTTGGATCTATTCGTCGGTTTTACTTTCTTATTTTGAAGTCTGATTTGTCCCTGAAAGCACTGCGTCGTCTATTTGAAAGCTGCTAATGGTTGTATAAGTATCAGTGGAAGTTATCATACGCACGACTCGCACTAACCGAGCTTCCGTTTCACCTCTAATAAGCCTGCCAACCCTGGCACATTTGCGAAATAATCTTGACTCCGGCGTCTAGCATCAAAAAATCAATGAAACAGCCAGATCCTCTATAGATGAAACCAAACCACAGATGTTTCCTTTTTGATTTACTAAAGAGCATGTATTTTTATTCAAGATTTAAATTTGAGATACAGACCCACTTTAGTTCAGATTGATTTCAGATTCAAAAACTTGATTCTGTTCGCAATAATGATGTCTTCATTTACTCGAGCAGACTCTCTATACAACTGTCACCAGTGCGTTAGCATCGATTCGGTCGTCTAGTTAGACAGTATCACAATTGAAACGTAGAAGAAAGACTTTGGTTACATGCAGCTGCTGTGGTCTTGTACCTGTTGATTAATTTAGAACAGCTAATGATGGAGTTTTCGTCATGATTAGAAGTTGGGCTATAAGGTTAGATTGAAGGGCCACAATAGTGTCTGGAGGTTAACGAATATTCGAACAGTTTTTCCGACTGTGATAGCAGGTGTCCTTCTTGGTCAATTAACATTCCAGAAAAATACTGTGCTTGTGCAAAGTCAATTTGAAATACTAGAAAAAATTCAGGACAATTCAAAGTATAAACATTCAAAGTCAAAAGTTGATATTTTTTCATGAAAACAAAATCTTGAAATTCTCAGGGATATTTTGAATGAGTGCAAATTTGAAACTTAGTAGACGTAGACCTTAAATCAATGGACGTTCGTCTCGAACACTATTTGAGCATTAATCATATAGTTTTCCATGAACTTCAAACTCTCGTATTGTCTCCTGAACTAGAATTTCTGAACAAAAGAGTGTTTTTTTTTTTATTCAAAACTCGTCGGCGATCAACAGTGAAGTTATTAGATTGACTTTAAACGTCCATACATTCGGTTACGGTGATACTCCCTCAGTGCGACACAGGTCATCGAATTTTTCACTCATTCTCGGAGAAAGGGTTGCTAGGTACTTTCCGGATGTCGTGGGTTTCCTTCCAGCAAAGAGCACGCTTTTCCTCCCCATCTTAACTTGACAACACTGTCATCTAAGTGAAACAATCGAGTGTGGCGTAAACATCAATCCTTCAAACGTCCATGTATTCATCGATTTGAATGAATTTAATAACGAGTGAATTAAGGATATCATGCAATTTTAAACCGTAAAACTACATCTTAATAAATGACTTCGCTTATGTGGATAGTGTTACTCGATGTAACATTGGCAGTTGTAAAAGTACATCCATTCAGTATCTCACTTTACGATCAGGCAACTTATTCCATTTCCCTGAAGGACAATATTCTTGACAGTTTCTAGAAGCGCCATGTCCGCCTGACACCCCTACACTGCAGTGACCAGTCTCTATCTGATATATGTGACAGTATCAGTCAACATCAGACATATGGTATATGTTCTCTCTTAGATGAAGACTCATCTGTTTCACAAATGTCCAATGATTTGACAGTCAGCTGTCAATTTGAAGCCAAAATGGTTGTATAGGTTACATGATACAGTTTCATTTCCCATTTGCGGTAATGTTAACGTTTTGATTTGTGGCTAATTACCTAAATCTCGTTAAGACTTTTCCTAACCATTTTCAAATAGATCAACACATGAGATATCCTTTACAACCAAATAAAGTTGACATAGTGCATGCCGGTTTCAAGCTACACACAATTTAACATGGGTACCGCCATTTTGACAGTTTTAGGCTTACTTATTCTAGCCAAACTTTGGTATTTTCAAAATTGGGTGAACATTAAAAAAACACACACAAAAATCTGTTATCAGGCATTGATTGAAAGCTTAAAGTATGTACAGTAGACCTATGTTAGTTTCAATCTAATATTCAAATAACCCAGATACCAAACTATCACTATGTAGCCACCTTCTAGCTCCTGTATAACCGAAGTCAATTTTCATTGGCTGAGAAAACACAAACTGGCTGTTGTGACCTATAGATTCATCATTCAGCCCCCATGCAATGATTCAAAAGCCAAGACACACATATATGTGTAAAAGTTATACTTGTAAGAAAGAAAACGATTTACTGCAAATTACAAATAGTCTTTTGTCACATTTTTATCTATAGTACTTTTTTTATATTAATCTTTCAAAGCTAAATTAAGTTATCATTTCTCCATTTCATCTATCCATTGCAACTTGGCATATATCTAACTTACAATACGGCAAGTCAACGCCAGACCAACCGAATGTAGATGCAAGCTTTAAACGTAAATCATAAGCTTCGTCGAGATAATCAAGACATATAAAGAATAGCTTGGTGGAGTTTTCCGAAATTTTAGACAATTGACCAACTAATTCTAAGGATATGTTACACATTTTAGCGTTGACACTTTTTGTCGAATTCCTCTACAAGTTAGGGTCGATCTTGACCACCGATTTGAACCAGACTTCAAAAGTAATTCACCTAACACTATCAATGCATGACATCCATCATATGGCTGTTTGGGATTGACCCAAACTCTGTACAAGAATTTCTTGTGAATTACAAAACCGAAATATTGCCATTTCCAGCATTCCTGTCGTATCAAACTGTCTTTTTAAATATTCCATCTGACAAATTGTTAAAATGTTTTTTTACAATAAGGGTTAAATACGAAAGCCTCCTTAAATGCAATATTTCTGACTGGGTTTTCACTCAAACAACCTATGTGGGATGGTTGCCATTTTCCACCGGAAGGTCGTGGGTTTCCTCCGGACACAGCCCTGTTTCCTCCCACAATAAAACTGGCAACGCCGCCATATAAGTGAAATAATCTTGAGCGCGGCGTAAAACACCAAACAAACAATCAATCAAATGCAATAATTATTACAATAAGTGTTACAATTGCAACCTTTATTGTAAAAATTATTACATTAATGTGTTTAATTACATCAAGTGGATTAACATTGCTTTGATAATTTAGGCATGAAATGAATTAACATTCATCCTGCCGGTTATTTTCGATTTGTTTGGATTTGCAAAAGTATTATCTTCTCATAAGACCAGGCGCTGAAATGGGTTTTATTTCAAAGTGAATCAATTTTTTCAATTATCTAATTGTTACGACAATCAAAATCGTCCATAGTACTCCCACCAGTCTCGATCTGATATATATGGCAGTATCAGACAACATCAAGCGAATACATATATCCTATAAGATTGAAACTCGTCTGTTTTAAAAATTTCACTTCGGCATAAATTAACCATTTTTACAAGTGAAAAAGCTAGAAGCATTTAGATAAATTGCAAAAGTAAACCAAAACAAGCCTTCAATTATAAATCCGTTCCAAGTGATTTGTTTTTAGAACGCTGCCGTCAATTTATAAAAACTGAAAATTCATTCCAAAAATGAAACAGTTGGTTAAAAAAGGAAACTGGATGATGGAGTCGCCATTGTTTGTAAAATTGCTTTACGGCATTTATAACATAATTGTTACACATTGTTATAAAGATTCTACAAGATTTGTTATTACAAATTCCGTCAGCACTATAGATCTGTGTCCATCAACTGGAGAGGATCTCGTAAAACCATTTTTTCTGTTTGTTTAACGATAATCGAATCAATATTTGACCGATCCAATCTGGTGCTGATGCAGAGGTTATAGCTCCTGGCTTATTACTCAACGTCAGAGAGGAAGCAAATGTGAGTAGAATAGACAAAGGAAACTCTCTTCGCCATCCTGACTTGCAGCAACCTCAACCTTATTACACGCAGTTCTCTATCTGGAACGACAATTATCCGAAATCCTATTTGAAAATAACTAAAATGAATCCCCAAGTGTAATTATGTTGGAATTACTTGACAGTTCTAGAACATACAGCCATATTGAGTCATTTCCCCTTCAATTCGTGTTTTATTCGGATCATTACTTTGCACACCATCGTTTTTTTCGTTTTCAACATTTACTACCATAGGCTTCCATCTAATAAATTGAGTATTTTCAAAATGTATATAATGGTTTAAATAAAAACATGTACAGTGATTGGGTCCAACACGATGACAATGTTTACTACAAGATTGAAAAATATTAAAATGCATTTTTAAGAACAGAAATTCTTCCACTGATGATGGTGTCGTTGTTTTTTTACGATTTACTTAAACACCGCTAAGCTTAAGAGCTTTGTAAATGACGGCCATAGCTATCAATACCGCTTGATTCTAAATGAAAAACTACAATTCAAATAAAAATGGTATCATAATTCTTCTTTCTTCTGTCATTGCGAGCTTAAAGAATATAACAAAGATATGGTCTACTGTTAATTAGGAATGACTATGCAAAATAAAAAGCACACACAAACTCTATAATAAAATATTAATTAAAAAAACGCGAAATTGTTTGCCCTCGGGAGATCAAACAAACAGCACGATGTCTTTAAACACTTAAGTAAATGAAAAAGGATTGATTGATGTATTTCGCCCCACTCAAGGGTATTTCCCTTATATGGCAGCTTGCCAGGTTTAGTGGGAGAAGAAATCGGACTCCCCCTACCTTCGGCGAGTACCTGGCAACTCTCTCACACTCGGCGATTGAAGGTAAAATCCAATTTTTATTTGGTCTGAGTGCGATTCGAACCCGCGCCACATCGATGGAAAGCCTGTGTCGGACTGAAAAAAGGTAACATGATAACTCCTCACTGTGTTTAATACCTCAAAGTGTCTTCGTATTCCATAAAAAAGATAACTTTTCAAAAGAAAATATCCTCATATCCCAAATGCATTTTGTTACCGTTTAATGTACTAAGAAATTGGGCCATTTTAATTTCCCCTGTTTTATTATTTTCAAAAGATGCTAGTTTATAGATGGTATTGGATTAAGGGAATTAATTTAAATACGCTGTCTTGGGATTAATCATCTCAAGGTGCAAATTATCAGCCCCATGGAAAAGTAAAGATAGTGAGCAAGATACTTCAAAACTTTAAAAATGTTTAATGGACTATTATGAAATTGAACTTTCCACCAATATGCATGCAAAATGCAACATGGAGAATCAATATCAATTGTATCGTAGAAAATGAGGGGGAAACGTTTATCATGATTTGAGAAATATACCATAGACGACATCCACCAAAGAATGTATATTTTATCTCCAGGCTATGTAATTACTTGAATAAATGCTGTTATCATAAAGGCCAAATATGTTAATAGAAATTGAAAAAACGATATCAAAGGAAGAGGGTTCTGGGTTTTTAGTGCAATCTCCCAGACGGACGAATCTAAACTCAACAGTTGAATGTACTTATTGCTCCATGCCAAATAATTGCAAGGCCGTGTTCTGTGTTGGTTTTTTCTGGAATGTAGAAAATATATCTTCTACCAGATGCCAGTAATACTCACGTCAAGTTCTCCAACAATACTAAGAGCCAGTTTTGTCTTTCTCTGCAATAAGACCCATCCAGTCGGCAATGTATTCAGGTTACTTCAACTGGCCTATTTATATTGTGTTGGGTAATCTGATGTCAATTCGACTATATACCTGAATATGAATTTTAATCTAATCACGGCAATAAGACATTTGCCTCGGGATAGGGGAACTGAAAATTGGGATCTGAAATTTTTAAGTTCAGAAAAGAAAAAAAATATTCGCATCCTCCCCTTTTAATAAGAAAATTGAACACAAATTTGAAATATGTATGCTAGACAAAACTATTTAGTACATTTTCTATTGCTGGCAACATGTGGCTAAGCCGAACTACCGAAGTATCAGGAAACCGCCTGAGGGACAACCATTGGTCCACTCACCACAACAGATCGTCGTTATAAATCATTGATTGCCAGCTGATTGCCCAGACTTCCACGACAAAGAAAATGTACAAAGAAATTATTGACGCCAGATGCCCTTGTACTCTTTATACGGTTCATTTGGTAAAGATATTGAAATGGTTTTGACAGTAATAAAAACTGGACCTTTATTCATCGTCAGAAACTACACAATATAGTGTCTGCGACGAATGTACGAAACAGTTGTCTTAGAAGAAAATACCCTAACTTTTATTTTTTATTTACAAAAATACGTGCACTTGGCTTAGACATGTCTGGTTTCATGACACCAACCTCGTACATTTGGATATAGGTATTCATGTCCCTTGTGTAAAAGTGTGTATATTGGTTAGTACCAAGCTGCAATCATCGTTAGGGAAATTACTGAAGTAGTCAATTCAAACAAGATACCTCAAATATCCCACAATTTATCGAATGACGTCATCAAGCTTAAGGTTTACAGAAAGCAATTTATAAACTTTTCTAGTCAAAATTATCATTCTTGTTAATTTTCCTGTCCTCGTGTGACTTTATTTTAAAACAATAGGCCCTAAATACAATTGAACTGAATCCGATAGAATTGCTAAGACATTCACACTAAATTCTAATTGTGCCTGAAAATATCCCATGTTTTATGTGTCACGCTATTTTCCATTAGATGTCTCTGTAACATCTAAGCTGTTCAGCCAATGTAATAATGGCGAGGCTCATTTAATAATTGCCTTCGATTAACGATAAAAATATAAAATGTCATAACTAATTGAAAAACAGTTGACTAAACATAGAATAATAATATAGAAATACACACAGTATATTTTGCCCATAAAAATGAATCAATTTCTGTGTAAGCTTTGGATACAATACATGTTAAATAGATTAGAGAAATTGATCAGTTATTGTGCTTTGTTATGCTGACAAATTTCTTATTCTGTTGTGTAAACTATAGGCAAAAGTTAGTTTGGTTGATGTGATTATAATATGGATAGCCTGTATGAGATGATGGTATTTTATATCAAATAACAAGCTATATACACCCTGAACCCGTGTGTTTTAATGTTCATAAAGAAAGAAGGGCATTATTCGTTCCTTTAACTAAACGTATTGATAAAAACGAAGACCGATTAGTCTGAACGCCTTCCCTATGCCTACAGACACACCACATACATGTAAAATCCGCTTTTTGTCAAACAAAATAGACATGGTTTAGTTTTTGCGTCCATCAATCAAGATTTCTACAGGGTTTTCGTAAAAAAAAAACTTAGTCCTGAACGTTAAATCTTCTCTTAGTCCCGTTGAATATCGAATTTCTCCTCGAAATGGTCAGAATACGCAGTTTTTTAGTTTCGCCAAACGGAAGTCACGGACAGCTATATCAGACAAGAGCCGTCTTCCGTTTTGTTCGATCTCAGCAGTCTTAAAGTACGCATGCTCTACAACGTCAAAGTTGCCAACCGGAAAGAGGTCTTTTTTAACCTTGTTCAAAAGATAAGTTTTTGCCTTTTCCTGCATATCAAATATTCCAAATGACACGTTACTGGGCAACTGTGCATCCATCTGAAAGCAGATTGTTATAATGACAACAATCAACTGTAGTGCAAAATAGTGGAAGTACTAAGAAGGTAATAAAATGGTATCTTCTGACTGCCTGTTTATCGTCTTTGAACATATTGGGCTGCTCATTATTATCGTATTACTCTCAGTAAATAGTTCGACTTCCAATTAAATCGACTTCCTCTTCTAACCACCATTGTCACGCGAGGGTAAATCCCACTCTTGTAATTTTCTGAATCTGATGATATTTTTACTGACCGATGGATGCTTATTCTTCTGACTTGAGGCGCAGCATTTAGAATTTGGAATCAATTCAAGATATTTTTCTTCTTGGCCGTTACTTTAGAAAGAATACTCGACAGTAAGAGGTATACGATATATGGTTATTCCGGTTTGATTCCATGGTGACGTGACGTACCCATATTTTAACCAATTTTTAAACGTGTCTTTAGTTATTTTAGCCTATATTTGATGTATTTTTAAGTTGAATATACATATTACCTATACTTTTGGCTTAAAGTCACTTGCGCTGGATAAATGTCGATGTCTGATCCTTGAAATAGAAAAGCTTTTTAATTACCTAATTTTAATTACCTAATATTAATTATCTTATGAAACTGAATGATCGCCTGGGTTATTTGCATTTAGGAAAACAATGTCGTCTTTAGTATACGAGAGAATGTTTTTTTCACATATGATTCAAGTGAGTTCTTTTCTTGACAATCTGAATTCAGTTATGCGGCCATATTTGTTTGTTGGATGTTTGTGAACAGTGGCCGTTTTTACCAAAGTCTTTCTACTCGATGTCGCCTCCATCTATATGGTTACATTCGTTTGAATTTCTGCGTGGATTTTTCACTCGATCGCCGTATGTGGGATGCCAGGTACTGGTCAAATGTCAGGGATGACCTTCGGGTTTGCAAAATTGGGTAGCTGCTGTTTTGTTTTTAGTTGCTAATACAACAATCCAGTGGGCTGTTGTGCAGCCTGGAGCATTCTCTCTCTTTGTTTGTATATGGCTATTCTTCAACTAGCCCCTTTCCTTAAGCCAAATTACCATTACTGGTCGTTTATCTCGTGTATTGATTTCCAATATAACCTGGCAAAAAGTTTACAATGCCTAGGGCCAACCGGGTGCTTTCCTTCCAGGGTTGACATTGGTATTGCCTGTTTATGTTCTGGAATATTTTGACCCCCATACCTGATGGTAAATCGTTGGCGAAGGAACCATATACTACAGTAAATTATCTTTTTTTAAGCGGATAGATATCTACAACTGGACTCGGCAAGTCGTTATGCTTTGTGTGCAGTAAAGGCTCCGCCAGTAAATGAAAATTCCCATGTGCCTCATTTACCCAAATATTCAAAATTGGTCATAAAACACCTGCTTACGCGTGATAATGATTTTTGGCCAAACTTGGATTTATTTCTTTATTGTTTGATGTTTTACGCCGTACTCAAAATTATTTCACTTATATGGCTGTGTTGTCAGGCTTAGTTCGGGAGGGGGCGCTTGTTTTGACATAAGGATGGCAGCCACGTTATTGTAAGTGAAACGCAAGTGTGTGAGCACCAACTTACAATGATAGGCAAGCATAGATTCATAGAGAAGCATAGCGAAGAACAAAAATTCAAAAGCACTTGTCTCTGAATGGAAAGATCGCTCATGTGGTTTCTTTTTTAGAATTACATGTAATTTGTAAGCCTGGAACAAAACAATTTCAATCTTAGTTCATTACCTGTATAGTCACGAAGGTGTTCTAAATGAACTTACTTAGAGGGATATAACAATTGGTGTCAAAAACTCGTCTGAAAGCCTATGACAGCGGACAATTTACTTTGATAGAATTCCATATGTCTCGGCAATATAAGTTTACCATCGCTCTGTCCTACGATACAATTGCCCACAAAAACAAAAACTTCTCTATATTTTCTATTGTTTTTTTTCCAATAGTGCCCAGATTATTACCCGATTACTATGTCGAAGACCGACATTACTTGTCCTTCTAAAGACTTATAACTAATAGACTATGATCAACAATCATTGTGAATAGATTATCTATTATACACTTCAATTATATTAAGCAATTAGGTGATAGAATTAACTTATTTTGTACTTAAGCGCGTTCTATGGAGCATCCCATATATAGACAGATATATGGGATTGGTTTCTTTAGCTCAAAAATATCTGCCTCTGTCCTATATAAATCCCAAAACATATGTGCCGTGACATTTTATTATTAGTAGATCTACACTGTTGATCTCGTGACTAGTATTAAGCACGCAGTGACCTAAACTAAATCTCATTCTAAAATTTCCAACCTTGCCTGTTGGGATTCCCAATTATCTATCAAACAAGCTTTCAGGAAAACAAAAAAGAGTTGAACAATCTGCCAACTGCTCTATTGTACAAGTTTACTTGTTTTAGTGATAAAAGCTTTTTATTACAAAAGAGTTGTCTGAAACTCTCATGCGACGTCCTTTGCTTTCTCGAATGAAAAACACGAATTGCCTTAACTGGTTACAGTTATGTATTCATTGTGCCGGAAGCTTTTTATCTAATCAACTAGAACCTTTCTACCGACTATTATATCTTGAAAAAGCATATAATTTTATATTCGGAATTCTGATAACGTACAATCCTTGTCAAATAAAAAAACTCAAGGGAAACTTCTTGAACACTTTGACACTGTGAACAAATTTCAGTAAAATATCTTATGTTAACAAACGTGCTTTGGCCATTCCATTTGCCAGACAAATAAAGCATTAGCTTACAAAGTTAACTGAGAAGGGATTCCCTAGTTGCGGTAAACCATTGACGCTTTCTCGTCAATACAGATGGTATTTTCACAGCTTCTCAGCTAATCGTGTAACCGGATATGTCAAAGACCTTCCGGTCTATCGCAACTCGCATCCCAATGACAATTGCATAAACAAGGGTTAAGAATAGGTTTTCTAAATTATTCTAGTTCAACGCTGGGTTTATATAAGATTGTCTTTGTTTATTCCCCAATGTATAGGTTCACCCATTAAAGCAATTTTGTGCGATAAGCTTTTCTCATTGTTTTAAACAAGGTTTTGGGTAGAATTTTTCATCTTGGAAAAAAGATATAGGTAGGTTCCATGGACCATATTGAGATATTTTATGCATAATTCAAGCTCAGACATGTTTTTTCAAATAGGTAGTCTTCTGGAATGATATTTAATATTCCCTGCTCAATCGGAACGTAATTAATGTAATACGATTGCACACAAAAAGAAAATTACATATGCGGATGAAAATTTAAACATTCGTATTTCTTTGGAAGTTGAGTCTTCGATTCGATTTTTGGTTTATGTACAATGTCTCTTTTTGACTTTTGAATTTGTTTTGCCATTTTTTCAAGGTGATATATTCGTTTGGAACAGCTTCACTTGGTCCAATGGCTGTATGGAGACTTTGGATCTGGATAAGTATGTCAGGGTCATAAAAGGTCATGTCTCTTCCAAAGATGGAACCGTTATGAAAACCTCTGATACACTCATTTATCATAATTCCACTTATAGGAAATTTCTATTCCGTGAAATTGTTTTGTTAGTGATTCGTGTTGCCTTATAGATAAATTAATTGACTCTTAGAAAGATATAGGTTATGTTTCTAATTTTCACTGATAAGACCTTTAGGCCCCTACAGAGCCACCCTTTAATTGATAGGTCTGTAGAAGACTGTGTAGGTGTTACAATGTCGTGTAGGTGTCACAGACTACACTAACTGACTTGCTTCCACCAGACCGTATACTAGTATCTAATGGACATTATCCCACCAAGTTGATTCGTTGCCAGTGAACCAATTATCCGAAGAGGATGTCTTAGTAATTGGTGACAATCACGAAAACGGGAAAAGGCGAGTTAATTCAGCGTCTGTAAAACAATGTCTGGTATTTGTTGAAAAGTCGACAACTGCAGATAGCGATTTTATTTGGAAACCTAATTTACGTACTCAGATCGACGTACTAGGCTCAGACACCGAATTCACTTGCCATTCCACGTTCTAGTTATGTCTTATAAATTCTTTAATTTTCTTTTACTGTTAAACCTACAATATTTTTACTTGATCTATGCCTTCCCCTTAGAGACTTAGAACAGCATTGGTCATCGTTTGTCGCCCACGAGGATAGTCTGCGGAAGTACTCACCAAAGGTCGGAGTTTCCTCAGAGCAAAAAGCCATATAAATGAAATAATCCTAAGTGATACGTAAAACATCACTTTATTATAATTGGGCAAATTTCTGAAAGGTAACCTGAATATAGGGCTGTTTGGCCACTTCATTTTACAATATAATGTTATTAATCAGGATATTTCCTATTGGCATTGTTAAAGGTCCGAGGATAGTCGTATTGGTCCGAGGCCGAAGGTATTTTTCCAATAACATTGAAAGTCAATTAATAAAAACTGTTATTGTTCTATACTTTCAGTTTAATTTAATACAATAATTGTTATAAACAATACACCATGTTCTTGATGACAAATGACTTTTTAAAAAGAAGACCAACGACACATGTCGTTATGTTACATTTAAAATTTCACCTCATCACGACCTATAAACATACTCGCAGCCGTAGCCTTTCTGACAGTTGATAAGAAAGCCAATTCACACGAGCTACATGTACTACATGCAAAACGCTAAAATTAAACATAGGAAACACAAATGTCCAGTAAGGTTTAAAATGTGTAAATGGGATGTAAAAGCATACGAAGAATCGAATCCAGAAAGCGGTTATCTCCAATATTTGATTTCAGGCCTTATTGTCTATAATTTACACTATAAAATTCATCGGCAGTTTTTCTGTGTCCTTCTATATACAGATCCACCGTCTGTGTTTCTCACATAAAGTTCTTAAAATACCAGGGTCCTGTGCTCACACGGTTCAGATCATTAGGGTGCTTGTGCGAATGTCCAGACGAGTTTGTAAATTTTAGATTTCAAATCAAAAATACAAAATAATGTCAAAACTTGTGAATTTTGGCAAAAACTGGAAGTTATTGGATTCTTTATTAACTGGAAAGAATACACAAAACGGACTTGCTTTTTAGTGCAAACCGTTTTTTTTACTCGACTCTATAAATATATCCTCTGTGGTTAAACTTTTCTTTTGCATACGATGGACCAATCATTGGTTATATTCTACTTCTAAGTGTGGCTATAAGAGTTTCTCCGAGACACCTCATCTCGTTGTTATAACTTAAGGGCTTTAATCGTCATGTTGCTATTAATCCAACTGTCCAGGTCTTGGGAGAGTCGGCAAATTACAGTCATCAGTCTCCAAGAATGGCTGACTGTTTGCCCAATAGCTTACCCGACAATCAAGCCCGGGGCTCTTTGCCCTTCCGTTCTCACTAGTGTACTGATGGATTCTTCAATTGGACTCTATATTCTTGGTGTACGGTCAATTGAGCTGTACCGAATGCTAAGATTTAATTGTAAAGTTTGCGCACACCATCTCCCCGGCTTATCAGTAAATAGAAAATTATCCGGGTAATACAATACTGGCGAGTATTTGCCCGCAGGGTCTAATAGAAATAAAATTAGTCACATGACAACATAATTAATGGTCTAGGGTTAAATCAAGCCGTATTGATCGACAAACCTGCAATAGCTTATTTGGTCCCATTTGTGATAACCGATAAATGATGTTTTATTGCAATTTAATACTTTTTTTTTTAATACTTTAATTCCTGCCACTGTATGTTTTAAGACAAACTATTTTATACATACATACGACACAATTGGTTCATCGCATCTTGATTAGATTTAAATACAATTTAACATTAAAGTGTTAGTTGGTAATAACGTGTGTGTAGGAAGTAAAATGTAATTGCTATTACTTCGTATACTACATAAGTAGTGTTATTCCGAAAAATAAAAACCTAATATTTCGACTTGGGCATTATTTAATCGAGGGGATATACATTCTTCCCAGTAGCAAGCATAGCAAAGATAAGTTAAAAGTTCTTTTCTACCAGCCTTAGCAATCAACTGCCATTATTTGTCTGCTATAATAATGGTAACCTTAGAGCGAGATGATGTTATTTGTTGAATGTCTTTGTTACATGACTGGCTACAGGTATCTTCGTAAAATTCCACCTTCCGGTCAAATATGTCTTCTCCGGAAGTGATAAGAGGTAGTCCTTTGTATGTCCATCGGGGATTCTGATTAGCTAGAATCGTAGAACCCTACCAATTACTTGTCTAGCTCCTGGTTACTCAATGTCTTGTGATTTGGCACTGCGCATGTTTAGTATTTTAACTTCTCCATAACTTTCTACCGTGGTGTTTCTCCTTAGGGTCAGGTGTTTTCCTAAGCAGCTATTTAACCTGGAAGCTCTCGTATCTGTATCAAAATTACCGTCAATTTTGAAATTCGAATTTGAGTTTCAGGGGTATGAATGTATGAATTTTTAAATTCGAAATTTCTTAAATTGTAAATTCGAATGAGCCTTCTGGGCTTTCGTAGAAAAGAACTTGGACTCGTTGTACACTTATCTGCTCGTTCTACGAAGAGCTACAGTATAGCCTTTAATTGGTATGTCTATATGTGATTGTGTAGGTGTCATAAATGACATCAATCCTTCTTGACTCCAGCAGACCGCACTGGGCTATCAGATGGATATTATCCCACCAGGTTGATTCGCTACCATGAACATATTATCTAAAGAAGATGAAGTAGTGATTGGACCAGGAAACTTACTATATCGATCCGCGGAAGTCATTTAGTTTCCAGATAGATAGCAGTACCTGTGTATGACAGCTTATTGACACAAATCAACAATTGTTTCATTCACTATTTCCTCATTTTTCAGATGTTTGTAGTTCATCTGAATTCTATACAGTGTTCACCATCTTCTTCGGGTGCTTTATTAAGTGTTTCTTTTTAATGGGATGCATACTGTATTCTCTACGAGAGCCCTGAGATTTTCTATATTTCTTAGTGGCATGAGCTGCCAAAATGTTGATATTTTGACGTTAAAACAGAATGTTGAAATTATTGGCTATTTTTCTCAAGACGTAAAATTCAGAAGCTTTTTAGTGCTTCTAGTCTCGAAAATGTACGATAAAGTATTGTTTTAACTAACTTTGGCCTATAATGAATGAATGATCGTCCCGGTTATTTAAATTTTGATAACTTTTCGGTTCGTACAGGCCACATAGTGTACGGATTTTCCTCAATCCAACGCCGATCGCTTTGTTTTTCGATGGCCTTCAAAACGTCTTTCTGTCGTGACATCAGAAATCATCAAAAATAATGAATTTTGGCAGTTCATGCCACTTTAATTAAAGATCCTTTAACATTGACGATCATTTGTAATCCTTGCAATATCCTTGGTAAGAAAAATTGGATACCGTCTTGTGCCTTTTTATCCCCCCCCCTCCCCCGGCATATAATGCGGGGGAATATAGCGATCTATCCGTCCGTCTGCCTGTTTGCCTTGTCGGTCTGTCTGTATGTCCGTCATCATTTTTTGTCATCGCATCTCCTCCAACGGTTTTTACCCATTTTTTCGAAACTTGGTGGACATGCTGGAAATCATGCGAGGTTGTGCACCTCCTGTTTTAATTGTGCTGGTTCCATTGATATATTTAGAATTACTGCCCTTTTTCCGACAGTATATGAAGACATAGACAATGGATGCTTGGCATCCCATCTCCTCCCATGATTTTAATAGGAGTTTTTCGAAACTTGGTCGAGACGATAGATATCATGCAAAGATCTGCACCTCTTATTTTGGTTTCACTGGTTTCATTATTTTCAGAGCTACTGCCCTTTTCCGACAGTATAAGAAGACATAGACAATTAGTGCTTGTTGTCGCATCTCCTCCCACGGTTTTTATCGGATTTTTTTCCGGAATTTGGTGGACTTGCTGGATATCATTCGAGGATGTGCACCTTATTTTGGCTGCGCTGGTTTGATTATTTTTAGAGTTATGTTAGAACATAAATACATATTTGTATATTATAAAAATGGTTATAATTGTGATATTTCTTGTTTTTAATCTCCGAAAATGATTTACACAGTGTTTTACCAGTTTTTATCATTTTTCAGTTACAATGTTAACATTGTATGATGATTTAATTTCTTTTCGCCGCCGTATAAGTGAAATAATCTTGAGCGCGGCGTTAAACTCTAATCAACCAACCAACCAAATCAGTCTGAGATACATGTATAGCATCAACTTGCCAACTGTTCGGACTTCAATCGGCGCGTTACCTTTAATCTGACTTCTTTGCGCCTCAGATCGACGCCAAATTAGTCCATTAGCTTTGCAAAACAGCTGTCTGTTTGACCAATACACTACAATCATGTATGCGGCTTTTCGCCCCTTAGTATTGCCTGCGTAATGATTGATCCTCCAATGGTCCTCTACTTGTTGTACATTCAATGGAGCTATACAAAATGATAAGATGTTATTCTGAAGTGTCCGAACCCTTGATTTATCATTAAATAGAAAATCATCGCGGTGATACAAAACTAGTGAGTTTATGCTCGAGACTTTTTGGGGGAAAAAATGGTCACATAAAAGCATAGGTAATGGTCGAAGACAAAATGACGGAAATACTCCAATGGTTTATTTGGGTACATTTGTACTGACCAAAGAAAAAATCAGTGGATGTTAATATTCATACAATTGAAAGTGCTGAAAGACTTCTTGTGTTATGCTTCAAGACAAGGCACGACTACATTAGCCCCAGTCTGCTAAAAGAATTCCAGAAGTTCTGTATGAGCTCGTCGAGAGAAGATAATTTCGAGGGATAATTATGCCAAAATTATATTTTTTCCGCCAAACCCAAATTTTGAAAATCTCTGCTTTTTTTCACCCGAGAAGTTCAAATACGAAGCTTTTTAGCGTGACAAGTGTCGTAAATGTATGTTAAAATGGTAATTTGAACTGACAAATATGACCATCCATCATTGATTTCTTTGCTTCAGTTATTTTAATTTTTCAAACACTGTTAGGTAAGAAAACCCAATGTCTTATAATGCAGGTGGGTGTGCTAAAAACATTTTTTTCTTGTGTTTTTTTATATCAGTTTTACCAGTGTTGGTGTGTTTCCACGGACCTGCGTTAACGCGTGCGTTGACGGATGCGATTGTTTAACGGATAGGATGAAGTGTTTCCACGGACTTGCGTTAACGCATGCGATCGATAGTGCGATCTGCCATAAGGTTACGGTTAAAAGTCAAGGTCATATCCTTTACAACATTTTTTTTTTCGGTTTGGGGAAAGAATGTGAATAAGTCGACATCTTCATAGCTTTTTCATGCAAAATACATCTACAGCACAAATAGTCAGTAAAAATGAGTCCGCAAACTCACTCGGTGTTTTCTGTGGATTTCGATCTGACAGGAAAATGTCATCAGGGTCGGAAAACCCCTTCAATGACGTCATGATCAGCGAAATCCCTCGTCCGTTACCTCGTCCGATGCGTTAAAAATGGGACAAGCTTCATTCTCCGTCCGTCAACGCGTGCGTTAAAAACTATCGGACTGGCCATGGAAACACTATAGTGTATTTCTGTAGTTCCCATTCGTTATGGAAAATCGCATCCGTCAACGCACGCGTTAACGCAAGTCCGTGGAAACACACCATAAGTTAGATACAATGGTTGCCATGTTCACTTAATGGCTTCGTTGTGACTTTAAGGCTTCATTCATCACGCTGTCATTAATCTTACTGTCTTCCGAGTGTCAGTAAATTCAAGTCGATCAGTCCGCCAAAACAGCTGTCTGTATGTCTAATAGCCGATAATCAATCCATCGGCTCGTTACTCTGTGGTCGCCAATGGGTACTGGTTAATGCACAGGCTGTCCACTTCTCAGTGTATAATCCGGAATGCTAAGATTTGATTGTTACGGTTGTGCATCTCCCCGATTTATCAGCAAATAGAAAATTATTGGTTTATTAGAATAACCTTAGGCGCCTGATGGAAATACAATTTCAAATGACAACTTTATTAATTGTCTTGGGTTCAATTAAGCCTTATTGCTAGGAACTCATCCAATAGCTTATTTGGTCACATTTCAATTAAACGCTACAATAAAATGTTCCCGCACTTGGTGTTGAAAACCATCAATTAGTCCAATCAAAGAAGTAGGTCTGTTATATTTGATATATATAACAAAATGTCGAGACTGAGCCTGTAAGTAAATAACTTGTACTCTTATTATATTATTGCAACTAAGAATAACGCTCAAAGGATTTTTGTATATCTATCGTACTAATCTTAACCAATCTCATGGTGTTACTTGTCCGTTGATTATATTTTTCCTAATGTTTTATGACTCACTGATCTTTTCTTATGAAAATGGGTGAATCTACATGCCTAACCATGGGACCCCTCTGAAACCTTAAAATAACTTTAAAATAGTTCACTAAAGTCATAAAAAATGTTTTGTATGATAACTTGGACACGCAACTGGGGTCTTTGCTTAACTACACCCTTCTGGTCAAAAATGTCTGCACCGGAAGTCATTAGAAGATTTCCCCTTCTACGTTCTGTTGAATATTCTGGTATTGTAAAGTCGTAGAGCGGATGTTATGTCAATCCCAGCTAATTACATCTCTAACCTCCCACTGGGTAATGGCATGCACTTAGGCAGTATCCGCCTTCAAACTCGCAAAAAGTCTTTATCTTGTGGTCTAGTCTTCATACACCATGCCGAGGGACAGGTAGTTTTCCTAAAAATTACCTCAAATTCATCCAAGCAAAAATCTGTTTCATCTTATTGTTATCATTACGGAACGGTCATCTTTGGTACTTGTATGTTTATATTTAGCAAAGTAACTGTAACGCTTGTGCCTTCAACTTGCTTTGTCAAATTATTAAAATGACATGAGCTGCCAAATATAGGGGGGGGGGGGGGGTCTTGTACATGGCAAATTGTTGGTCCTTAAAATGCACAGAGGTGTACACCTGTTAATGATTTCTGTTAATGCAAATCTCCGGTGAAGAAGTTTTTAAAAGTAACAATGACACTTAAATGCACTGATACAGCCCAACTACTTTAATTTTGTTCGTAATGAGCGCAAATTTTCGGCATGGGTTACTGGTTTTACCAATATTTTCTAATTCAACTTCAATTCCTGGGGGTTTCAAGGTATTACAGACGCCCAACTTTCCTTGAAAATCTGAATTTAGGACAAGAATCGAAATTTGGCAGCTCATGTCACTTTAATATGTTATCTTAGGGCCTTTGGGCTTTTCAATATTTCATATAGGGAAATTCTGCTTTTGGATTTTAAGTAAGTTTGGAAGAATTGGTAAATTTGTTACAACTTAATTTCTATGTAGCAATCTTGGTGACAACAGAACATAAATCTAAAAGTTATATCCCTTGTGTAAAGTGCTTGGTTTTAATACTATTCCTTAGAACAAATGGTGTTAACCATTTGAACAAAAGTGTAATGCTGTCAATTTTACTTATACTGTGCCTCTGTGAGTATTTAAAGGTAAGATACAACTCCTAGACATATCCTTTGCCTGCTTGCATGTCAGTAAGGTAGATTACTGCGTTATACAGAGTATGTCATTAGTGCTAAGGCCCTTCAGACTTTGATGTAATCTTTCTCTCTGGACATAACTGCCACCCTTCACTTACACAATTCTCCTCTCCGAAGTCACGGCAAAAAGTCTTTAAAGTGTTTTTTGTACCACTGGTTTTAGCTCTGGAACTTGTCTATGTACATAAATCCCCATTTGCAGACTCTATGATAGCTCACAAAATGTGTTCAGATCGTTCTTTTAGGGGTTTTTTCGAGAAGCTAACGCTAACAGCCTTTTTAAAGACTACACATTAAGACTGGAACTAAAAGCAAGGTTGGAATGGGATTGCTCTCTGGGAGTAGAAGTTTCAAGGTTTACTCTATGCCATAAATTGTCCATACCACATTTTGTAATAATCTTTGACTGTGGCATTTAACACGACAATCTAGCTAGTCCAATTACTGCATGAATGTTCAAAAGTAAAAACCTGATTTTGACAGCAAGACTTATTTGCACTAAACGGACATGATTGAATCATAGAATACATCGTCTCCTCATAAGATCCCGACGAACCAACTAGGTTTGTGCGAACGTTGTACATGTAAGTTGGACTAGTTTAAAGTGTGAGAGCAACAATGTTGCATCAGTTTCCTAAAACCATTTG
The DNA here is from genome assembly GCA_963971465.1 of Lepidochitona cinerea. NCBI lineage: Eukaryota > Metazoa > Mollusca > Polyplacophora > Chitonida > Tonicellidae > Lepidochitona > Lepidochitona cinerea. The sequence goes on along the minus strand of OZ020551.1, from coordinate 81,977,699 downwards.
TGTTCTCCAATAGATGAGTTGCACCTATATCGAATAATTTTTAATATCAAATTTTAATCTCAAAGATAAGGAATTTTCTCAAACGCCACATCGAGTGAGTATGGTGTGTACGGCAACTTACCTAACGGATAACGACAGGAAATATACTTATTTACATTCGTACATTGTCGATCTTCTGCAGTGGATAATCGATCTTCTGCAAATAATTTACTTAAGGTATCTCGCCATTATCACCTCTGACTGTTTAAGTACGGGGTTCAAAAAGCCCCAATTTCCCATAGCCTGTCTAAAGCAAGGAGATTTTCTAAAAGACCTCATCACGAGTGATTAGCGCCTTAATTTTCCAATCACCGTGTCACTAGTCTAACTGATGGGCTTTTCAGGACGTGGGCAAATTACAAGCAATCGGCTTCCACAAACCTATTTATCGTACACCTGAGTATAAAGCATCATTGATTGATTAGTCAATCTCACTTCGCCTTTAGGTTGGTTAAGTTGTAATGTTAACTAACTCTATTTGGTTGATTGATGTTTTACACTGCACCCTGTTATTTAATTTATATGGCTGCGTTGCCATGTTTAGTGGTGGGATGGGGTGGGGGGGGGGGGAGGGGTAATAGGGAGCTTTGCCCGTCGGAAATTCACAACCTAAGTAAGTCACAACTCTTACATGTACGGCCATCCAGTGAACGTCGTGATTACAGCTATACATGTCGCCACAGAATGGAACACTCTGAGCAGAACAGGTTCCATATAGTTCGATGATGCATAGCGACATTTTCCTAACATCTCGGATATTTTTACGCTCTTCTGATTACTTCATAGACTTCAATAGAAGTATTGGGTTAAGCCCCGTCCGTCTGTTTGCAGAGAAGCAACCTGGTCAAGCAAGAGCTAAAGACATGAGTAAACATTTACCAAGAGAAACTGCATCTTGCTTGATAAATTTCATTCATCTTTTTATATGTTAAAATTTATTTTACAAAATCTAGCGTAGGTATCGAAATCCTGACTGCTAAATGCTTATAAGTCATACGAAAGAGAGTAAGCTACTAGGCGAAAAGCCGTAAATTAGAACTGAAACAGTTTATCCCCGATGACAGACTCGATCGAATAATCACAAAGCAAGTTAATGCTTGGAATGATGCTAACAATAAAATCATGAGATATCCTGGAGGAGACATAGAGGGTAGGATCTGCCAGTAATCCCAAACCTTATAACCTGAGCAATTATGACGAATTGACAATTCCTTCCAAATACAAACAGTCGACTTTCAGATCAAGAGGAGGTTCTAAAATCCAATAAATGTCTAAGAAAAGAAGCTATCGTCAAACATGATCAAAATAATGCTGAGAATAAATCTTTGTAAGGAAAAACATACAATGGTCCCTATTGAAACTAACGGTCACATAATCGGCCGTTTGTGTGTGAATCGATGAAGATAGTATGCAGTAATATAACACTTTAGTGTACTTTAGTCCTTGCTTCTAACAAATATATATGGATATATAATTTTTCAAATGTAAACTAAAATAAGGTATATAAGGAACAGCAACTAACTCTATTTTGCATCCTGTATGTATAAACACATTTACGCAAGGGCACAAATAATAATTCAAGAAATATGAGCTGCCATAATTCGCCTTTTTGTTTTCATAAATTAGAATTTGACATTCACCGACAAATAAGGCACAACTATAGTGTTCCCAGAATAAGCACAAGAGTCCCTAGATGTTAAAATACATTCCAATATTACACTTAAATGAGATTTCATTTACTGGAACAGTTAAAGGTTACAGGCAATGGGTGCTGTAACTAGTGTTCTAACGGGTTTATGTCTCAGAAACGATGTTTTTGTCGTTGATCTACATGTACGTCCACTAGGCAAATAAGGCTGTTCATACGTGATGGAAATTGAGTTATCTTCCCATCACATTAACTTTTCTGTTAGGACCACTAGTTATAACAATATAGATCGCGGAGAAGAGATATTCGCCGTGCATTTTGTATTGTGAATATGCCTACCGATTTGAAATCGCTAAAAGACGAAAACTAATTTCAAATGAGAATACAATGTTGTGGACAGTAGTAGTAACGACTGACTTGCAGTTCTATCGGATTTCGAGAAAACATGCTTTTTTTATCCTTCATATTGCCAAAAATGCCAACTCAATCCAAATATTTCCAACAGGTAACGTCAATTTCCCCTCAACAAATGTTGTAGAACAGCCAATCGAAGAAAGATTTGTTAAAACCCCGTCTCTTTGTTTGCTCTATAGAAAAGAAAATAGAGATTGGACTTTCCTTGTTTTGGAAACATTGGAAATTGCAATATCCAGAAAATGGGTTGTTATTCTTTATTCAGAGATTGACGTCACCCTTTTAAACTTCCTGACTAGTCCATGTTTGATTTCAGCATCACGTTAATCAAGATAAACAGCATGAAAACGGGGGGCATTGGCAATCGCCAGATATTGATTCCCCTAATGTTTGTGCATAATAAATCACTAGTTTGGAATAAGCAGAAATTCATTTCAGGAAATACACAATTTTGGAGCTGTGGTTTGTGTTTTATGAAATCATGAAATGCGTGGCCATTCGATTCAAAACCAACCAAAACCATCGAAGGGCATTAAATAGCCTGACGGTGCACGGCAAAAATCAGCGGGTACAAGACCATTGGCTTGATTACCAAGTTTTTTTTATTTGCATCTATTGGAATTACTGGCACCCTGAAGATCTGAACGGTGGAATTAGTGGTACCATGATGATTGAAACCCTGGGATAAAGACTTGATGAGCTGTCCCAGACAAGCCCCGTGAATGTCGTACCGGATATAGGCATGCAAATGAAGGTCTGTGCAAGGAATATATGTATATGTTCAATTGGTTAACATCTTCGGTTTAGACGGGACACAGGTTTCAGAGTGACAAACCTTACGCCAAAATACTTAGTGTTTATAAAACCACGTTTTCGTTACGTTAATGTTTTGTTGAAGTGGTGTCAGTAGCAATATGGGTGATACGCAACATACAGAAACCGTTTAACGTATCTCTTAAAGACGCTACAAAATTACAAAATCCTGACTTTCTGCATTAAATAACGGAAGCATAATAATCACTATTGTCAATATATGCTGACAGTCCAACTACCGTTACGGATAGGCATATAACGTTGTATTAGGGCATTCATATGCTCACAACTCTCCATGATATATGTTATCCAGTCTCGGTGTGTTTCATACCGAATTTTATCCTATTTTCTGGTGAAATTACCATACGACCGCGAACCATTGGAAGCAAAATAACCACCATTGTCAAAATATGCTCATATCACGTTGTATTGGGCCATTCAACTGCCCACCACTCCATATAAACACTTTTATACACTGAACGGTGGAAAGATCAAATATCATATTATTTTCAATAAATTTGACTACAGAAGGTATTGCTTTGTATGACTTCTGAATGAATGACCTCGTAAAGAATTAAGTCTTAAGACGATGTATGACAGATAACTCAATTTACACCAGGCTTGGTTTCTCCTCCGTAGAGATTCAAGTAATATCTTTATGAAACATAATCTGGTTACTGTGTGGTCCATCGTATGGTTTTATTGACACCTTCTCTATGTTATCACTTCAATTTTGTACCTTTTCTGGCCATCGGAAAGAACGGTTAATCCTGATAACTCGTCCGTTTAAGGTTGATGTTGTTATCTACTTGTACAAGTAATCCACCTTTTCACGTTGATATTTGTTTCTCTTCTGACTCATTCATTTTCCTTTTCTGTGGACAGATCTCTGTAAAAGCCATATTGCCCTAAAGCTTGCTTACTTATTAGATATTTGAATTACTGTTTATTTTTGTTTTTAAATTGTGTTTCTGTTTTGGATGAATTTTAACATGTCAAACTGTAAGATTCTGACTTTCTTGAATCAGAGATGATTCGTATGCCACTATCTATAATTTTCCCAATGTGAAGAATAATTACGAGCACGTAAAACCAATGGGACTAAAATGGAGCCAAACTGAAAAAAGTTACGGACACGTGACCGAGAAAATAAAACCTAATACCTCATTTGCTTTATTCCACGAGCTTATGGTCGACTGTGGATGTATTTAAATTAATATCGAATCATTTTTACACAAGGCAAAATGTGCTGACTAAACTTGTTCAGAGCCCCCCCTAATGTGCGCACTGAAAGTGTGGTTACACATGTAGCTTCCTCTCTCGAGATGACGACATCCACTTGGCGAGACACAGTCTCACAGCAACCGAATAGGCTATACTCAATGTCTCACACTTCAACGTGATCCCCTGGAATAGAATGTAGCTAAGGAAAGCAGACAATGGGTAGTGCTATAACTAGAAATATCTCATAATCGGCGTCTTTGTCCATACATCGACCCTGTCAGTAGGTAAGGAGGGTGGTTCATACGTGATGGAAATCGAGTTATCTTGCCCTCGCGTTAACCGTTATGTGAGAGGCTGATCACACAATGATACATTCGCCCACCAGTATATATCTTGTAAACGAAATATTCACTGCAAAGTGGATCGAAACAGTTCCAGTATTTAAAGGAATTGGATATGAATGCATAAATTTAGACTAGGTCTAAATGTATTTCACAAGAAAGCTGTGGGAATAAAAAATACATAAATGATCAATAATTTAGATATTTAACTCATATACTGAATGTTTTCATCATTAACAAAAGTGACATCTACCTGCAGTTAAAGCGGCACGAGCTGCCACAATTTAAGACTTTTTTCATGAATTCTGGTCGTCTGGAGAAGTCGAGCGTTCGAAGTACCTTGAAAAACTTGCGGTAAAATAAAAAAAGTATTAGTAACATCACTAACACGTAGGAACTGAAGATATGTGCCAATAATTGTGATGTGTGATTATATGCTCGGGTAATTAGGCCCCCTATTGCTTATAAAAACTACCTTACGCACATCCCAAAGATTAGTATCAGCTGAATGTTCTTATTTTGTTCTTTTTGTTACAAATGACGAGACAAATAGCTTATAATGTTAAAAATAAATTTGTCCCATATTTGAGAGCTCTTGCCACTTTTAAGGACAATTTTGCGATGACAGACAGTCTGTAGACTGTTTACTGGAGTCGAGCGAAGTATATTGCCTCGGACAAGACGGTTATTTCATATTGTAAATAAGATCGAAAGCAGCAGGACGATCTTTTATGTAACTGATCTGCACACAGGAAAGGTTTAGCCATAATGAACGTCTTACAAAAAGTTCCTTAAAGGCACACTTGCCGCGAAAATCAGGAATATTGTTTACATTAAAAAAGAAAGTCCGTTTTCTGTATTTTTCCCAGACAATATAAGTTAGGAACTTTCTATTTTTACCAAAATTTAAAAGTTTGGACGTCACTTTGTATTTTTAATTTGAATTTGAAAATTTGAATTGTTAGGTGCCCGGAACGTAAACAAACCACACTGTCGAGTGAGTGAACTAACGGCACAGTGTAATTTTACGTAGGCCTATTTATCTGAGAAATACAGACTGACGATCGGTTAACAGCGACTGGAAAAACCTGCTGATAATTGTTTGAGTGTAAACCACAGATACAAAGGCCTGAAAGGAGGGTAATCCAACACGAAAGTTGACCGACACTGATCGTTCTTGTTGTAATCAGGCTTCGATTCTTCGTTTGTTTTTCACCCCATTTCTACATTCTAAAGCTAAATAGACATGTTTTATGTGTCCTATGTTTAAGTTTAGTGGTATTAGTCGTAGTAAGCTCATGTAAATTGGTTTTCTTAGAAAATTTAAACAGGCTACGGCGGCAAGTGGGCCTTTAAACAACGAGATGCACGCAATGGCAAATTAAGGATAACGACCATGGTCTTTGACGGTTACATTATTTTTGGGAGTCATGAGAGCATGTGGTTGTTTACATATGACTCCTGATCTGAGGGAACGAATACATTAAAATGTCTACTAATGACTGACCTGCGGTTCTATTGGATTTCGAGAAAACATGTTTTTGCTGATACTTCACTTTGCTCAAATCACGTTCACTAAATCCTCAGGTAAACGTCCATTTCCCCTCAACAAATGTCCCAAGGGAGCCAATTGAAGAAATATTTGTTAAAACCCCGTCTCTTTGTTTGCTCGAAAGAAAAGAAAATGGAGCTTGGGCTTTCCTTGTTTTGAAAACATTGGAAATTGCAATATCCAGAAAATGGGTTGTTATTCTTGATTCAGAGATTGACTTTCCCCTATTAAACGTTTGACTGGTCAATGTGTGAGTACAGCAGCCCGTTAATCAAGACAAACACCAGTATAGCCAGATTTGTAACAGTTCCAATCTCCAAATATGGATGCCAATCTGGTAGTGTGAAGGGGACAGAAATACCTTCATGTAGCCAATCATCGTTAGCTTTAAAGGCTTGGCGTTTTTACATCATTAGGTATTTATGGTGCAGTTACAATTTCAGTTATAACTTCTCTGAAATACAAAATGTGAGAGCTTTTTGTGTAAAATATGATTGATTGATTGATTGTTTGGTGTTTTACACTTATGGGAGCATTATTTCACTTATATGGCGGCGTTGCCAGTTTTATTGTGGGAGGAAACCGGGCTCAGTGCCTGGAGGAAACCCACGACCTTCCGCTGGTAACTGGCAACCATCCCACATAGGTCGTTCAAGTGAAAACCCAGTCAGAAAATTTTCCAATTTTTGGACTGAGTGGGATTTGAACCCGCGACCCATTGGTGGAAGGCTGTTCGGATTGAGCGTCCAACGCTCTACCTACTGAGAATTTCTTCCAACTATTTGGCTTCGAAACATGTCGAATCCTGTATTCATGGTAATGGCTCCGATGCGAGTTGATAAGTGTATAGTTATATGTCATATTAAATCTAATGAAACTGTATTCTGTAACCTATAGCGAATTGAATAAAGAAAACTTTGCATACAAGATCAATAGATATTTCAAGCAAGATCTGAATTACCTAACTTTATAGCCGCGTCGTAACCTCATTATATGAAGCGATTTACTGTGTGTTGAGAAATCAACAACATGGTGAGGACAAGCTGCACGATTGGGTTTCTTTCTGCGCCGACAAAACCCACGGTAGAGGAAAATGAAACAATCAATCAGTGCTTAACGAGGACTGGCCGGTACAGAACCAGTGGCTTGATTACCAAATGTTGAACAAATATGTGTTTTTAGGTAAACCGATTGATTGGAATTTACTGACATCCTAAACACTTGACAGTGCGATGAATGGTGATTGAAGCCTGAAGGACATACACATGTCAAATAATGCCCTGATGTTTCCGTATATGTGATGCGTGCTTTGGAGATTCGTATACCGTGGATATATTTATGAACGCTTAAACACACGCGCGCTTATTGACTAGAATAACCATGGGATTCTATAATTGCATTAAAAAGGGGTAGACCTCTGCCATTTAAACCTTTATCCGATGAAATATAGTTAGGGTGGAGGCAATATTCAAGTTTCCATAATCAAAAAGGATATCAAAACATATTTAACTTCATTTAGTCCCTTTACAACATTTCCCTGCGGGTGTGTCTGAAAATTAGAAAAAATAAGATCGAAATTAGTGAGCATCTCTCCACAGTGTGCCAGTGTGACTTTATTTTTTAATATATATATCGATAACTTGCCACTGAATGAAAGTTAGATAGACATTACCATTCCAGTTTTGGAAAAATAATCCTTTTTATTCAAATCAGAGTAATAAATACACATTTAATACTACATTAAACCCATGGGACAGCATGGGACTAATCGTAATATTTTAAGTAAAGGTCATTTGCTGATAAAATCAAACTTAATCTCCCGGGTGTTGAACCCCACGGGTCATATGATTAGCGTATTTAAAATGCAATTTCCATCCGTCATTGTCATACTGACTACTTTTTTTCTCAAGGCAAAATGGGTTGGCCTGAAAACTCGCCCAGAGCACATCAATGTGACACTTTGCGTCAGACAGCCTCCAGATATCGATATCCATTCTACTACACTATAACGGTTACTTCAAGTGTTACACTTTAACGTGATCCACTTGGCTGGAATACAGTTAAGGAAAGCAGACAATGGATGGTGTAATAAGTAGATTATGTCCCACAAACGATGTCTTTGTCCGTACATCGATTCTGTCCAGCAGGTAAGGAGTGTGGTTCATACGTGATGGAAATTGAGTAACGCCGATCTTCTCACGCAACTGTCCTCTCTCACATTCGCCCAATCGAGATCTCGTGCCATTCTACGAGACGTTCTACACGAGACTGTGATATCTCAACGAATGGCAGTAGGGTCAATCCCTATTTTAGATTGACGTTCGCTGAACAGTCATAACTTTGTAGTAAGTGGGAATTAAATGGATCAAATCTGTTCCCTTGTCTATTGGATTTGTCGGTGCGTTAATGTAGAGAAAAATGATTTCATACATTTATTAAAAAACATATAAAATTTTTACTTCCCTCGTAAAAGATTGACGTTGATATATAAAATATCGAAAAAAACAGTAACCCGTAAAACCTAAGGTATGTGCCAACAACGGTTAAAAACAAATAGCAGGAATGTAGTACATTTATGGCGTTTTTGTTGCTTTTAAAACTGCCTAAACCTACATCTCCAAGAACGGATCGGGGGGGGGGGAGGGGCCTCCGTGGCTCAGTAGGTAGAGCGTTGGACGCTCAATCCGAACAGCCTTCCACCAATGGGTCGCGGGTTCGAATCCCACTCAGTCCAAAAATTAGAACATTTTTCTGACTGGGTTTTCACTCGAACGACCTATGTGGGATAGTTGCAAGTTACCAGCGGAAGGTCGTGGGTTTCCTCCGGGCACTGAGTCCGGTTTTCTCCCACAATAAAACTGGCAACGCCGCCATATAAGTGAAATAATCTTGAGCGCGGCGTAAAACACCAAACAATCAGTCAACCAAGAACGGATCAGCAGAAAGTTCTTATTCTATACTTCTCGTCCAAAAATGCCGAACCAATGGCATATTCTGTTTTATCGAAATTTTCTCTATATTTGGCCGCTCGTGACTTGAAAGCATGAGAACATGTGTTATATAGGGAATCTTGAATGAACCTGACAATGTACCATCGCTGGCCTATATACATGTATTGTAGTATTCTTAAACAAAACATAAACACAGACAGAAAGTAGATTTTAATTTAATCTTCCATGGGTGACTTTAACTCCAGAGCCTGGTCATTACCTAACTCATGAATACAATAACGCCTTGGGCATATTCAAGGTTATCAAGGATTTACACGGAAATGTCACTAAGCTTTTCATCAAGAAAACTGTCGCATGAAAAAAAAACACGAGATGGACCTTGTAATAGACATCCCTATAAAAATAGAACCTTAATAAGGAGATAGATTAACATGTTCGTGTAGTTTAACACTTAATTGCGACAACGTATATTACGCCTGCTGATGAAAGGCATGTCCTCAAAGATGTTAGACTTCCTCTCAAAGATGTTAGACGTTTGTGTCGAGAGTTGAACATTTAAGTGAACAAAAAATACTGACGACTTTGTTTAAATAACATAAAATGTATGCCCTTAAAATCTTCACAAAGTTTAATTCAGGGTTGTCGCTCCAGGCGAGCAACAACCTTTATGAGCTTTATTGAAGCGCCCATAGGCGGAATAATTACCATAGACTTCAGTCCTGGAAAGTGTTAGAAAACTAGTTTATTATTAGAGGATTTATGGACACCATTTGGATCGAGAGCAAAATATGTAATACAGAAGATTGGGATTTGTTCATGTTCCAGTTGCAAATTCCGCAATGCTTTTGTTATGTAATTCAACTGTTATATCCCTTAAGACAAGACGAATACACCGTGCCTTAAACAAGATTGATACACCTAAGGTTGTGTGGGATTTAAACTGATCTCATCTTCATAATGAACTTCATACCGTGAAAATCTTGAGATTCGCGCTGCCATAAATTAACTAGTTCACCCAAGGCTTTGTATGACCAGTTTACTCCATAGTTTTGGGTGTCTCTTCTCTCATGTATGAAGTCATTTTTTTAGTATGAGACTGTATTTTATAGCTGACCGAAGTCATTATTTTAAAGAAAGGACACTCAGATTTGAGAAATAAATGACGTCCTGGTGAGCTGTGTGTTGCTGAATAGAGGTACAAATTGCACAAGTGAATTCAACTATTCGTTTATCGGGCAGCCAAAACGATCGAGGAGCATTAACTAGCCAATCAGTGCACAGCGAGGACCGGCGGGTACAGGACCATTGGCTTGATTACCAAGTCTTGGACAAACGTCAGTGCTTTTTTGGATGAAACAGATCGATTGGAATTTACTGACTTTCTAATCATCAGACCCTACGATTTATGTCAGCAAGATGATTGAAGCTGTAAGGATATAACGACATGATAACGTATCTCCCATCTCTGTGATAACTCAGGATCTTCGAGGGGATCAAACAAACCTTAGTTAAAGACAACAAATGCACAGAAGTCATTTGGACACTTCATTACAATTAAAAAAAGATAAATAAAACATACATATTGTTAAAAGCCTCAACAGAAAAACTATGTCAACAGTGAAGAGTGAAGTGGGATTAAAACAGCAAGCTGACGGAAACTATGTAATCGGACTTAGACATCTGTTCTTGTAACAATAATGAACACAACCTTTGAAACAGTTGGGACCTCCCCAAAACGACGAGATAAAATTATTAAATACTACATTTAATAGTGGAAGGCCAAAATCGTTCATGTTCAAGATATTCTGCCATCCCATAATAGGTTGCAAGAAAGGTATGAATCTATCAACTATGATCTTATCTTTAATCCATATCCGCACATAACGTGAACTCTGATGTGACGTGCGGACTAGCATCCTTGCAAAGAATAAAACCCAAGTCCGACAACTCGATTTACACGATACTTGAGACGTCCTCTTTGGGGATTTAAAGATAACCTTAATTTTCACCTTAAATCCCTTTTTTTTGGGATATAATCTAGTTACCTAATGGTGCATTGTCGACTTTTGCTGACATGTTTCTCCGTTATGTGATCCCTTTGGTGTTAACCGCTTTCCTCACCATCTGAAGAGCATTGATTGACTGTCAGTGATGAGATTTGCATGTCGGCTGCTGAAGATGGATGATGGTCAGTAGATCTCCATGGATTGCTCATGCCATATTTATGCTGCAATCGTCGTGCTCAGGTTTCAGTATTGACGGTCCTTTTGATATATTGATTTTAACCTTCTTTCCCAAGATCTTGTTAAAAAATATTGCCTTCTAACCTACGTTATAGTTTTTAGATCTTTTGAATTGACTGTCGGGGTTTTGATTTTCAAGCCCTACTTGATGACAACTTTTTACATTCTTGTTGCCCATAAATCTACATATTTTATCTTTTTGTGTTAAAACTATGAGATTTTACATTATTCATCCGAAAAGACGTCTCAAATTAACTGGACGTTTTTTTTCCAGAAATAATAGAAGTATTTTTCCTTCATAACTTTAAATACAAGGACCTTAACCAATGGAATAGTCTAAATGCGACCAATCTGAATCAATTAGGATTGTTTCAAGAGATAATGAAGCTAATTACTTCCATCCGATGAACCATAAAAACCACTGTCCACAACTAATAGCGTATAAACAGTCTGATGATCATAAAGTACGAGTCATAAATAATTGATTACAGGGGCAACAAAGCGATATGTGTTTTATCATAAGCTAGATATTCAAATCGCTCAAAACTCATTCATGTGACACTTTGCGTTGTGAGCGAGCATCGTCGACATATCGAGGGTAGTCGAAGTACCCCCACTTAAACAGGATTCCCCGACTAGAATACAGTTAAGGGAAGCAGACAATGGGTAGTGTTATAACTAGATTATGTCTCACAAACGACGTCTTTGTCCATTCATGGATCCAGCCAGTGGGTAAGGAACGCGGTTCATACGTGATGGAAATCGAGTTATCTTTCATCCCGCTATAACCGGTCTGTGAAAGGTATTACCATACAATGAAACATTCGGCCATAAACCACGAATTACTAACCATGAATGAAATGTTAACTATTAACTAAGTAAAAGCCTTTTATAATGGATCGGATACATTAGCATGAGGACAGAGTTTATTCCTCTGGATAGAAAAGAGTATCTGAAGTGATCCTCAGATATCTAGATATTATATTATTTCTGACATACATTGACGAATCAGAAAGGGATATATTGTGAAATGAGATATTATTATTATTTCGGGGCCTCCGTGGCTCAGTAGGTAGAGCGTTGGAAGCTCAATCCGAACAGCCTTCCACCAATGGGTCGCGGGTTCGAATCCCACTCAGTCCAAAAATTGGAAAATTTTCTGGCTGGGTTTTCACTCGAACGACCTATGTGGGATGGTTGCCAGCTACCAGCGGAAGGTTGTGGGTTTCCTCCGGGCACAGAGCCCGGTTTCCTCCCACAATAAAACTGGCAACGCCGCCATATAAGCGAAATAATCTTGAGCGCGGCGTAAAACACCAAACAATCAATCAATCAATCATTATTATTATTTCATTTGCAACGCTTTGCATTTCCGTTCTTTAGAAACTGTTCTTATCGCAAAACTGATACAAAACGTGAAAAGATTTCAACACGCTTTAGTCATTTTTATTATCATAATCCATTTGTTATTTGAGACTTAGATTATCACTTGAGACATACTTATGACAGTCACATTTTAAGCTGAAATATCCCTGGATTTGGCATGAGTTACTGTGGTGTATGACAGGCATAAAGCTATCGTGTAATATCGTTCTTGTGCCATTCTGTCTAATTGCTTCTCTTTTGGGCTTGGTTGACTTTTTAGCATTTCTCAGCATAACAGAAAATGACCAAATTGTCTCCTAAAATCTGGGTTCTCCCGTCGGAGTAACTATTTTGACTGTTTTAACACCATGTCCCACCCTACCAAATCCGGAAAACAAGAATTATCAGCTAAAAAAATCTTACCAGTATTTATTCATATAATACCTGGAAGGGACATGGAGAAAAAGAAATTTAACTTCACTGAAAATATTTTTCGACCTGTCTTTTGGACGCGCACGGGACGTCGAAAAAAAAAATTTTCTAAAAAAAAAAGGAAATAATTTTTTTTTCCTAACGAAATATAAGTCGAAAAAAAAAAAATTTTATGACTTAAAAAAAAAGAAAATTTCAACTTGTTAAATGTTACTATATTTAGACTGGTGAATCATTGACCAATGGAAGGAGCGGATAGAATCTAATGGTGTCAAAAAGCTATGCTTTGATTTACTTCTTGTCATTATGGAAATACTTCCTAATAATTCATGAAAATGCGTAGCCTACATACTGAAGCAAAGGAGTTTTATCATAGTTTATTAATTCATACCAGTTAATATTAAGAAGGTTGTTATCGTAAACGTATGTTGGTTTGTTCATGCTGTGTCAAAAGACCATGGCCATTCTCAAAGAAGTCATTTTGTAAAACGCACTCAGATTGGCTAATTAAGTCAGGGTCCGCGTTGTTATCTCGGACCCCGCGATAACCAGCCAATCAAAGCTTAGCTTTTTGGCACCATTAGATTCTATCCGCTCCTTCCATTGGCCAATGATTTGCCAGTCTAAATATAGTAACATTAAAAAAGTGGAAAATTTCCTCCGTGGCTCAGTAGGTAGAGCGTTGGACGCTCAATCCGAACAGCCTTCCACCAATGGATCGCGGGTTCGAATCCCACTCAGTCCAAAAATTGGAAAATTTTTCTGACTGGGTTTTCACTCAAACGACTTATGTGGGATGGTTTCCAGTTACCAACGGAAGGTCGTGGGTTTCCTCCGGACATAGAGCCCAGTTTCCTCCAACAATAAAACTGGCAACGCCGCCATATAAGTGAAATTATCTTGAGCGTGGCGTAAAACACCAAACAATCAATCAACCAGTTGCGATTGATCAGGGTATTCCGTAGCGATGAGGGGTTCAAAGACCTGAAATGAACTTCCTTTTTATTAAAAAAACTTAATTCCATATCCCTGCCAAAAAGGTCTATTTGCAATTATCTGTTACAGCAATTACAGTGGTATGATCATGATATATTTTCATAAGGCTTAGTGTTTTTCATTCCAGCATGATGTTTGTGGTACAAAATATGTCTAATGGAATAGCAACGTCAACAAAAACGCTCTTAAGAGCGTCATCTGTCACCGGATATCACAAAATCTCGTAGGAATTCTTACGAGATTCGCGCTCTCTATTACTCTTATTTTCTTACAGAAAATGTTGTTGAAACATCCCACGGAGATGACTGTTGATGGTCATTACGTCGTTTGTGGTTTGAAGTATTTCAGTGTTTACAAACATTTATATATGGAAAAAGCTCCTGTTTTATGGACGAGATTTGGATTTTAGCCTAAGAAGCCTCGTGTGGTCTGTACATTTTAGTCTGTAAAATTTAGACGGAAGTGTCATTTCATACAAAATGTCCCTCCCATAAGATCTGAGTTGAGCCGGGGTGGCCAAACCATCGACAATGCAGTGAACTGCTGTACATTTGGACTCTGAAATGTTCAATCTGATTTAGATTTTAATCGATCCCAATGCCTGTTTAACAAATGTATTCATTCAGCCTTTTGGGTCGTTGACATATGACGTACTACTAGGCCTGATGCAAAATATTCAAGCGAGCGAAAAAAGTAAATGGGCATCATTTCTTATCTTTTAATGAACTGGGCGAGATCACACTTTCTGTAATGTTTTATTAGACCTCTACTGTACAATCCACTTGGACAAGACGGATATGCTTAAATACGATTAATGGATTGAACGCCACCCTTAAATGTACCTGATCTATAGCGTTGGAAAGTCTTCCTCGTAATGAATGTCGTTCGTAAAAAAAGGAACTCTAAACCGCGAGATTCACACTCTGGCAAATTAACTATACCGCTCTAGGTCCTAAAGCTAAATTACAGACGACTTTTTTGTGTGCTTGTAATTCTCAATCCATACTAGTATCGGTTCTCAGATTTGAATACAACGACCCAACACCGTAACCAACAGGCGAGGCTTGGTTGAAGCCATCGTAATTCACACCTTCGGGGCATCGAATGTTCCCACCTTTTGCTAGTGACGATTAATTCATAGACTTATTATGTTCAAGTTTTCTCAAGTATATAATCGAATATACATCGGCCAAACAGATTCAAACCGTTCTGGTTTATTTATTGATTCTGTTTTAAAATTTCTACTATCTCTATTGAAGTTGAAATTTGACATCAGCAGCTATCTGTACTCAATAATTTCACGAAAGACGGTGATATTAAAAATAAAGCAACTATTATCTTTTTTCTTCTGAAAGTTGGTTACTTTTTAATCACGGGAAATCTGCAGAATACAGTTACAACACAAATAAAGCAGTCTTTTTTGTTAATTGATAAATCATCTTGCATTCCAGTTGGATTTTGTGTAGACATCCTTACTTGACACTTTAAGTTGCCCAAAGTCCCGTTCACTCAATGCAAACAATTCCCATAGATGACATCAATTTCCCACAAAAAATGTTTTGCGGAAGCCCATTTTAGAGAGATTCGATAAAACGCCTTCATGCAGAAGGAAAAAAATTTGAAACTCCAAGTTGTTGTTTTACATTTGCAGGAAGACTCGTCTCGTGAAAGATCAGTATTTGCTTGGTATTAAGATCGATGATATATCCGTGCAACAGTGAGCTTGACAATATATATGGTGAGATTTAAACCTATAATTAGTGGAAATGGTGGATAAGATGTTAGGGTGTGTGTGTGGGGGGGGGGGGGGGGGTGCATCTCTTTAATGGGCTCACACTTGCCTGTTAACATCGGTAAATGAAAAATTGTAGATATTAAGTTTTCGTTAAGCAAATCTGTCCTGCCTTAGTGAGGTCACTGAAAGGATCGTTTGTGGAAGTTGCAATATGGATTTCGGCACATTTATTTAACAAACGGAAACTGGCCATTTTAACATCGATGGATTTTTTTTACAATAACAATACACCAACTTATACTTTTGAGAGAAAGGATGATGTGAGGTCAATTTTCTGTGCAGCGAAAAATCAAGAGCATCTTGTAAGCAAACTGCACGATTGGATTCAATGATTGAACGCCAGACCATTCGAAACGATCGAGGAGCATTAAATAGCCAATCAGTGAACAGCGAGGACCGGCGGGTACAGGACCATTGGCTTGATTACCAAGTGTTGGACAAACGTCAGTGCTTTTTTGGTTGAAACAGATCGATTGGAATTTACTGACATGCTATAGAGCTGAACACTGCAGTTAATGACAACATGAGGATTGAAACCCTAAAGAGATAAAGACTTGACGAGGTGCCTCATGGCAGTCCTATTTCTGTGTTAAATGTAAGCAAAGCACAGGGATGGAATACATAACGTGTACCCAAGAGGTTTTCGTCAAGCGCATTGTTCAAAGAGCTTTTGGTTTTATGCAATATTCGTGCGTTACAAGCTGGTAAAGGACTCTGGATGATAAACTTTTACACATTGAATTAGATTATCAGATAACTTAATTTACATGTCTCTTTTTACTCGTCTTCCCTGAGGATTCTAACTTGCAATATTCCTTTGATAGTGATTTGTTAGTTTTTGTGTGGGACATAATCTAGTTACACAATTGTCATTGGCTTACTTCTGGTGGCGATTTACTCCATTATGTGACAACTTGATTTTTACTCTTGACGTCGATATGAAGGAAATTAGCGAATTGTTTATGTATTGGGATTGGGTATCGAAAGTTTCAGCCCAAGCCTGCCATAAACTCACCAAGCTTTAGCAGTATGCACCAACAATCTATACATGATGTTTTTCTTTATTACATATAGCTATCGCTAATTGATCAGTTGAATGGTTCGATTCCTTTGCAATAAACCCTTTATACATTTTCGATCGAGACTCTGTGAAAACAAACTCTTGTGGAGGTGGGTTTTTATATATAGACTGACGTTGTCACTTGGTAATATGGGATTATTTTCCTTGTTTATATATTTGAATTGTTAAACGTTCCTTGGCGAGTACAGGTTGTTTTCTCGGGAGAAACGACTTCGTTATCATAAACATAGAATCGATATCTACGTAGTTGACCTGTTATGTAAACTTATAAAATAATATCTTTACGTCTCTTCTTGTTCGTTTCTTATTGATTGTTTCATATTAGATTGGAATAGATTGCTATTAGACTAAATCATTTGGGTGTAACTATTTAACTTAAAACCAGACACCACTTAAGTTTGTTGTGGTTCTCCGTTGACCTTCAAATTATCGGAAAAATACAAAGCGATCAAACGAGTTATTTAGGGAATATCGTGCTGCTATTGTTTTATGTCTGGCAGTCAGTAAACAAACAGCCAACAGTAGACCAAACGCGCAACCAGAAAGGGCACTACTGCGCACTCGATTCTTTTTACCACAACAAAGCAGACATTGGAATCCTCAAATAAAACTCCGTATAGAGTGGTCCGTGGGAGCTGGGATCTCATCGTTTTATAAACAACAGTGGAATAGCACACATTTTAAAAATATTCGTCCCGTGCATATCCCTTTAACAGGAGGACAAGCCAAATAATTGCGTATTTATGTGTTTTCTGGATCACTGTTACTTTTTAACAACCTTTGCATTATCAAATTAAATACGTTATTCTTTGTCCTATAAATATTTGATGCTGTTGAAGTTGGTTCCTATGTTAAAGACGGGAGCTTGCTTTTCTTTGAACAGCTGCTGAAGTAAAAATCCACATTTTCACAAGACAAGAATTGAGTTGCAGGTTGATTTCTTTAATTACCAATTACACTCGAAGAATTAAACAAACTGGTCCCAGATGATTTATGTCCGTGAAGTTTTTACCGAAGTCTGACTTACCTCCCCTGTTGATGGCATCACCGGAGATGATTTTAACTTGGAAAATGGTTAATAATTAAACGAAGTAGTTGGAATTAAAAAACCTTTCTATCTAATCTATCTCTGAGAGAGTGGCCACAAGACACGCATGCGTTAAAACGAGAAAGACAAAACTACCATTCGCAGGTATTTTTTTCTTTCAAAAATTTACGTACGCTTAACACATTCAATTGAGAAAACTAAGATTATTTAGAAATATGTGTTGAGCAAAACATTATGAATTGTGCAAAGTGCATTACATGGTAAAGACAAATTGTACAATGGCCGTAAGAGCTTTAAAAGGAGACACCGGGTAAATTTGTTGGGATTCTCAGTTGACCTTCAGATTAGTCGAAAAATAAAAACTGTCCAATCTCGGATGAAAGTCGACTTTCCGCCAAAAATATACATTTAAAGAGTTCTTTAAGGAATTCCCTGTCGCTTTGCATGTTTTCTGTCTGACAGTCAATAATCAAACAGCCGAAAATGCACCACACGCGCACCCACAACGCTCTTGTACTGCGCACCTATCTTAGGTCCATTCTCAGTCAGTTAAAAAAGCAGACAAAGCAGATTCCCCAATCAAAACTCGCTATTTAGCGGTCAGTGGGAGCTAGGAAAGTTAGTAATAGCCATCTGGAAACCTCTATATAAAAACAAGTCTAATAGCATACGTTTTAACGATCTTTGTTCCGGACTTGTCCCGTGTCATTCAAACATTCCCAAACGCAGCGTTTTTTCCTTCTGAAATGCTTTGCTGAAGTGTATCTTATCGACTCGTGGAAAACGTGTCCTGAATTGAGATGGATTTATTACTTGGAACAGTTTGGAGTTTAAGATGACATAGAAGAACTATTTATTATTAACTATTGGTGCACAAACAGGTTATCATTTAAAGTGACATGAGTTGCCAACTCATATTTTTTCGATAAAACAAAAGTTTGAAATTCTCTGTTTTTTGTCTCGGAATAAATACAAATTAAAAGCTTTTTAGAGCTTCTGCTTTGGTGAGTATTTAAATAACATGAACCTAAAACAAATGAACGTTTGTCCTGTTTGTTTAAATTTTGTTTACTTTTCGAACACTATTTCGGTTCGTACAGACTGTATGGATTTTACTTGTTCCAACGTTATATCATTTAGTTTCTCAGTGAACTTCAACCCCTCTGATTGTCTGGACAACCGGAAATCATGAAAAACAAATGCGAATCTTGGCAGCTTATGTTACTTTAAACCTTGAGATAAAATAACTCTAGATAAATTATTTCTCTGCGGTGAAGAGTTAAGTGGATGCTGTAAGAAAATTCCACACATTGATATATCATTCCATCCCGATCAAAGTCACTCGAAGCAATGATTCAAGGGGTGGGGACATTATCAATGTTGTAGGGGGCATAACCTCTACAGAATATATAGATAATATGAATATATTTATATTATCGAGCTGATGGCCCCCTACACAATTGAGAACGCCCCCCCCTCCCTTTGCACCATTGCTTCCTGTGGCTGTGATCCAGATCCTTTGAGGGAAAACCAGAAAGACCTTCTGCATTATATAGAATTTGGTAACCGTATGAAAGCGTATCACATTTCACCACAAGCTCCGTTTTGATTGTGACACTGACGTTTGAAAACTTTAACATAGGTTTCTCTGAGATTATGGCATTTAGCTCTATTAAGCCTCTACAAAAGTATGATGATGTTTAATATTTGCCAAATGAGGGATCATCCATCAAATGTAGTTTTACTATTAATCCATTTACCCCTGTGAGACGACGTGGCATGGTTCCATTTAATACTCCAGTATGACTGGCGGGTGAATGGACTTGTAGATGATGACTTTGGACGGGAACGGCAGATAACTCAATTTACACCCCACTTGAGCAGCCTTCTTAGAGATTCAAGTATGATCCATAATTGAACCTCGAGATCCTTTTGTGGAATATAATCTAGTTACCTGATGTCCTATTGCATACTTTTGTACGACCTTTTCTGCATTGTAACTGTGTACGTATTCTTACCATTGGGATGGCATTGGTCCATTATTGGTGTTTTGGGATTAAAAGGACAATATCGCCGAGATGTGGTTTGAAACCCCTAGTATAGAAGAGGGTAGTATAATTGAGTTGCTTATGTCGTAAGATTTGTGATCATCGCCCTTGTTCACTGAAATTTATTAACACGATTTTAATACCCATCGCTTTTGGTTCATGTGCGTTGTTGTTATTTAGCTAGGACAAAATCATTGAATTCATTTCCATTATAATACACACGCTTCAACCCACATCACCTATGAGTATTCGGATTTACTTTTGTTTGGTTTTTCTTACATTTCGCCTTGAATGCTTTAGAAACCGGAGTTGAACAAATTAGATATTGCTGAAAATGCAATTCAATGCCCTGTAAATAGTCTAAGCTGTTAAATTTGGGTTTATGTATAACTTTGATCTTCTGGACAGCTGACAAAAGTAATAAAATAAAATTTGCACTCTATGGTCTCAACATTCGCCTAACTTCTGCTCGGCATCAAGATGCCTCGGAAGGATTCCATTTATTGGCCCCTGTTGACTAATTCCCGTGAAGTGTTTTAGTTCAGCCTACGAGTATATTGACGGCATGTCAAGAGAAGACTTTCACGTCGACAAACGGTAAAATTTACGGAACAGAGTCTAGACAGAAAAAGCTCCCCAACACACCTTCTAGATCAACAAACAACCCTAAAATTACTCCAAAATACCAATGTATGAAATAGAATGGGTCTCAAGTGGACAATTCGCGGAAATGATAAAAAATTCAAGACATCACCACGTCCTCAGTTGTATTTTAACAACACGAGCTTTCGACACCTGTGCCTGTGTCTTCGCCATGTTACATGTCACTTGACGAACACACCGGCACAGTTGTCGAAAGCTCGTGTTGTTAAAAAACAACTGAGGACGTGGTGATGTCTTTAATTTTTTATCATTAGTATGGAACCCACGTTTAAAGAGAGTTTCAAACACTTAATTCGCGGAAAGTTTACATCTTCTAATTACAAGGTGAAACAAATGTACCCTTTTATCCATGTGTTTTTATTCATCTATTGTGTGATAAATTGGAGACCAACATAATTTGATCGACCCTTTTATGATCAATAATACTATATCCACGAGAGTTCGGAAATCTGACTTACGGGATCGATGAGGTGAAAATTGAACGATATACATAGGAATAGACACATCGTATGCTCTTGAATTCTCGTAAGCGTGTTTGCATTATATTGACTTCACTGAATGATCGGTCTACACGTTTATCCGGTGTCCAATTTTTGCTTTTTAACAACATGGATTGTTTTCGATATATATCAAATCAGATTTAAGAGGTTTACACAAGCTCATTACGGGACGCCCAGCTCTGCATGATACATATTTATTTCAACTAAAGTACCTGAACGTATCTCATTTTAGAACTTAAAATTGTATTTGAAGCCACGGACCTCTTTTCTTTGGTAACCCCTCTGACAGTATGCGCCGTATACATTGGTCTTCAGTTGGCGATTCATATAGTTCTACCTACACATGTAATTGATAAAAACATCATCTTCGCTTATTTCATTTCACCATTGCTACAACTTCCTTCATCCAATGTTCTCCGAGAGAGTTTTAGAGATATTTGTGGAAAGATTGTCTTCAAACGAACACCTTGGAGCTAGAAAATATTTGTACAAGGGTTAATCACTTGAAAACATAGCCAATGTTCAAGATCCAGAAAGTTTGTTATTCTTCAATTCACTTGTCCGTTTAAACCTCATGGCGGGTCAATATCTGGCCTATCGTGGTAAACAGTTGCAATAAAATCTGCAACCACAAATTACTGTAGCTTGTCTATACTGAAAGAGAAAGAGACTAATTTAAGCGAAAGATGAAAGAAGGGAAAGACAGTCCAAAAGTTAGAATTATGTCATGAGGCCAACCTTCTTCAAAGGATTTTGGAATTTGATGTAAAAGAACAGTATTATGACTAACTGTAATTTGTTGAAGTAATCCGTCAAAGTAGAGTCTATAATTACGCCGAAGACAAGCCTCTGACTTTGAGGCCATTCATTCTATAGACGTAAAATATCCTTTCAAAACTATATGTTATTAATCGATAGTATTCATATTGCCCCGGTAATAGGCTGAGGGTGACCGTATTGGCCCAATGCCTCAGGCCGAGGGTCAGTCTGAAGGTCTCTGCCACGGCAATGCGATAACTCTCGATTTATAATATTGTCAGAAAAGTTTTTAAACGTGGGTTCCATACTAATGATAAAAAATTAAGACATCACCACGTAGTTAGTTGTTTTTGGACAGCACGATCTTTCGACACCTATACCGGCGTCTTCGTCATGTGGTATGTCACACGTGACGAAGACACCGGTATAGGTGTCGAAAGCTCGTGTTGTTCAAAAACAACTAACTACGTGGTGATGTCTTAAATTTTTTTCATTAGTATAATATTGTTATTAGTTAACTGTGTAAGCTATTTCGGGAAATTTGTTTCAATGCAAGTTTCTCAGGGCTGCATCTCGTTTGTTCAAAACCAAGGATTAACTTTAATAAATGTTCTTGAAAAAATGTAAAATAGGGCAAATTTGCTCTTAAAATGTTATATTTTTTCAAACGACTTACTCATTGGAATATTTATTGAAGTCTCTATAAAAGACTCTCTTTCGGATATATTTTCTCATCCTTGTCTAATCATCTGATACCAAAATGATTTAATTTAAGATGGACACAAAACATCTGCTTTTCCAGCAAAAAAATTGTAGTCAATTAGTCCCAGGTTCACTTCATTCAAGACAGGTACATCTTCCAGAAATTAGATATCAATTAGTTACAAAATGCCTTCATTTGATTTAAATCGT
Source organism: Lepidochitona cinerea (assembly GCA_963971465.1). Lineage (NCBI taxonomy): Eukaryota > Metazoa > Mollusca > Polyplacophora > Chitonida > Tonicellidae > Lepidochitona > Lepidochitona cinerea. Next base: position 81,954,875 of record OZ020551.1, on the reverse strand, counting down.
TTTTAAAATATTTGATTGTTTGACGCTGCGCTCAAGATTATTTCACTTCTGTGGCGGCGTTACCAGTTTTATTGTGGGAGGAAACCGGGTTCTATGCCCGGAAGAAACCTGCGACCTTCCGGTAGTAACTGAAAACCCAGTCTGAAAATTGTCCAATTTTCTTTTTTGACTGAGTGAGATTCGAACCCGCGACCCATTGGTGGAAGAAATATTTGAACATACAATGCAACAATCGTCTTTTGTATTTAAACGCCGTTACAGTCAAGTGAGGATTTGTTTAGTACTTTGAAAATAGGTGTGACAAACATAACACTGTAAGCCCACAAACAATGACCGTTGAGATAAAAAGGAGACTACGCAAGCCGAATACTAACATTTTAGTTCGGGTGCTTGGCGACCACGCCAGACACACCAACTACGCTAATCAATTTATTTAAAAAAATAGTGTTTTTTATAACATTTAATTCGCGTCTTTCGCTACCTTGCGTGGCTGCCGGGACGAGAAGGTCGCGTTTATATTTCATTCGCGACTTTCTCGACCTTGGCGGGTAGCTAAACACGCTAAGGTCGCGAAACACGGTAAAAATAAGATACTATTTGTTTTCAATCCCGAATGGCGATGTTTGGCGAGTCGCAAAAAGCGTAAGAGTCGCCGAAATTGCTGTTACTTGCGGTATATATATTCTTCCCCATGAATTCCTATAGTTCGGCGACCTTCTCGTGGTAAGTGACCCCAATCTAAAATAGAGATTGATCCTTCTGCCATTCGTTGAGATATCAACTCTAAAACGATTGAGTGACATGTTGCTTTAACACAAAGGGAGACCACTGCTGTCCACGTCCTTAAAATTGTAAACAACGACACGTGACACTGATAGTTGGCTGGGTTGTGTAGAGCAAATTCGATATAATTTTGGTAGGTAACGTTTAAGCCGCCGACAACCTGTTTTGTTATATTGATTGCTACTCTCCTAATACATATAATATACCATGAAATACCTTGAAGTCCATATAATATTTTGCCTTGACATCCATGGGCGCTGCCATCTTGTTTTAGAATGTATTTAAGAGCTGATGTAGTGCCGATTATATTTTTGATTTTTAACAAGTATTTCTGCCCTAAGAAACCGGCAATGCATCATATTATGATAGGGTTACATGTTTGCGAACAGAATAGAACAGAGAAAGAAATAGTCTATAGATTAAAAATTCTCAGTAGATTTCTTGCAGTTAACTATGCGCAAAAAGGAGTGCGAGGGCTCTCGAGCCATGTCTCGAGTTGTAGATCTCGTAGAATGGCACGAGATCTCGATTGAAGTGACCCTCGCGCCCTTTACGATCCTCTCGACTTTCGCGACCCCGCCAGGCACGCGAAGGTCTCGATTCGGGATTGCAAAAAATGATATCTTTTCTTTAGCGTGTTTCGCGACCTTGGCTTGAAGGTTAGTTCGAACAAAATCCATCAACATCATTAAATGTTCTCAAATGATTATTTAAGTCATTTTATATGTCACCTAAACATCGTAGAAGTAATTTAAGTTTTGTAAAAAATGCAGAAGATGCGAGCAAACTACACAATTTGATTTAGTAATTCGGCTCAGATGATTTCAGTGCAACCGAAAACATCGAAGACAATTGGACAATCAGTCGGCAGACAGTGAGGCCGGCGGGTACAGAGCATTCGGCTTGATTACAAAGTGTTCAACAAACATGGGGGTTTTATTTACAGCATTGAGTGGGCGTTATGTAACACTTACATAATAAACCTTATAGTTGCTTTTATTGAAATACTTCCCACGTCTGACATAGGGAGTAGATTTTCTTATAACGTTAAAGGAGGAGTGATCAAAACGTTGTTGCGGGTTAAATTTACCTTTCCAACGCAACCAAACAAATATTTCTGTGATCTTTTCATACCACTTGGTGAAGTTTATTACATACCGTATTATGTCAATATGCACTAAAGAAATTTAGTTAACTTTTTCTATATCCCCTCTAAACCAAGGGTAATTTCAGTCTATTCAAAGTTGTTCCATCTGAAGAAAATCGTTGTCAATTTCATGAAAAACTTATATTGAATTTTAAATGAAACTTTGAGGAGAATATGGCTATGCGAAATACTGGTCTGCGTGTAATATTTGTGAGTTACGAAGGCCTTGAAGTGTATTAAATTAACCTAGACTTAAACATAGTGCTCCACTTATGAGCTTAAACGGGTTGTTTGTTTTTTTTCTTTCTTTTAATCAAGCAATTAGCAATGGCCCGCTCCTGTTAAAGTATACATATGAACGAGAGTATAAGTTTAAATAAATCTTGTTCTCATTGCCAAGTACTAAATGCTTTGCATGGCATTAATGAGGTAAGGGTTAGTAAACTTAAGGTAGTAAATCATTTGGAACAGGTATCATTGCTCCAGTGCCTCTTCATGCTCTCTGAAGAATTTGCAAACCCTCTAACTATTTAACCACCGTTGACGCTTCATTCTTAGTGTCTTATTTAGAAAGACGAAGGTTTTGTGCCGGTGTCAAGTGAACTGGTCATTCGAAAAGGGAAGTTCATTGATCAGTTTTTAGGCTCCAGTGTGTGAACATTACACGTAATTTACAAAGGTGACAGTGTCACGATTCTAACTTGTGCTTTGACTGATTTAAATGGAGCGTGGTGTCTATGACAGATCGGCAGCAATCTGCAATTACTGTTAGAAAACATTACACCTTCGAACGGCAATTTTTTAGTGAAGGCGATAACCGTATTTCTATTTCACGGCTACAGATAGGAAAAACACATACTGTCTTAAACCAACGATCACTCCAAATTAACACCTATTCTCTAGGAAAAAATTTTGTAAGCCGTTTTAATCAATGACTTTTGCTGATGGTTTTTGTGGTTAGCTTTTTACTATGTCTGTCATCATTAACTGACAGGGAAAAACAAGAAAGTCATGTGCATTTCAAGACTGAAATCACGCGAGGGGTTTGCAATTTCAGAAGCGAATTCCTCGAAGTCAATAATTAATAAAAACATAAAAAATGTCTGAAAAGCATTAAAGAGTTAGCAAGGAAATTTAAATTCCCGAAAAGAATACACACGATGAAATGAAATATGTATCGCAGAAAATGCATTTCAATAAAAGCAACAGTATTTTAAATGCATTAGGTAATAGGTCAACTCTCAAAATGAATATTTCGTTATGATTATTGTCTGAAATGATATTAATGTGCCGTCCCTCCTTGTGAATAGCAGATTTACACCCCATCGGACACTTGCCATCATTCTAGTTCATGACAGGGTTTGTAAATGCAAAAGAAAAGCCAGTCAGTGTTTTTCTGTGTGAATGAAATAAATCCATTGCAATGGACACATAAAAGCTGCCTTTTATATTTTTTTCGTGTCACTCCGCGCATTTGAACTGACTGACTCATATTAGTTTGATGGCGTCTGTCTTCAACGGAGACTTTTTCGTGTCTGTCTACACATTTGAATTCCCTGCCAATTACTCAAAAGGTTAACCGTTCAGTCAATGAAGTTGTGAAGATCTGCTTCGAAGGCAAATGCAAAAACTATGTCGAGGTTACTGAAGCATAAATGTCTTACGAATCAAGCGCAAAGTTGATTCGTTAAAAATGAGTAAAATGGAGGAATGGGTTTATTCGGGAAGACTTAACAGGAAATTATCAACGAATTATTTGCAATTTGTAAATCTGGTTTCCTTCTCAATTCAGCTAAATCCTCGAGGTAAGCCTTAATGACTTCCTGTGTAGACATTTGTTACCAACACGACGTATAAGCAACAGCTGAATGTTTTTTTTTTCTTGATCTTTTAAATGCTGTGTATTGATGCAAGAGGTCAGGATAAAATGGAATGGAAATGTTCCTTACTTTTAAGATCATTATTCATTCTTAATTATGTCAGTGAAAGACAGCTAAAAAGAATATTTTGAAGAGAAATGTCACTTACATTTTTGGGGTTTGTTTGATACGCCATACTCGACATCATTTCGCTTATATAGCAGTATTCAGAAGACTTTATAAATTTAAGGAAACCCCACCTCCGACAAAGTCCTGGCGACCATATTTTTCTTGACATGCTGTTAGGCTCCAAGTTTGGGATCGAAAAGTAATGTAAAGTATTTCAATTATACCTTTGGGTGTAGGGTCGTAAATTTTAAGAATTCCTTATTATAATGGTACAAATGACATAGCCCTTTTTTAACACAATGATAAACTTGTCTCCATGGTTATTTTAGTCAAGAAGATATAGTATATCTGCTGCGCAAAAAAATTTATAGGGCCTTTCTCTTCGATATAGTATGTGGGATGGTTGCCAGTTACCAACTGAAGGTCGTGGGTTTCCCCCGGGCATAGCGCCCGGTTTCCTCCCACAATAAAACTGGCAAAGCCGCCATATAGGTGAAATAATCTTGAGCGCGGCGTGAAACACCAATCAATCAATCTTCGATATAGAAATATATTTTTCAATCCAGCAAGATTTTCGAGATAGCAATTGATTTAGAAAGGTTCAATGGTATACATTTGCTTGTATAACACGCAATCTGATGTGTCAAAGAATATGGTCAGCTTGAGTCAATTTTCAAAATATACCCACTTTACTGTCAGTGACAACAACTGTGAGATTCTAATAAAAATACCTTGATAACAACTTTTCTCATTTGTTCAAAACCCAGATAAATGAAAATCCATTTATTTGTAAACTCTATTGTATCCTCAGTCCATCCAATGTATCAAAGCATTTAAAGCAATTTGGACAAAAAGCCTATAACAGCAACACTCTTTCCATTATGAGTAAGAGTCTGTAAACTCTAAATCCGCACAATCCCAGAGAGACGTTATATCTAAATAAACCAATTTCCGAAAGAGACATTTTCTCAATGGAAATGGAAGTATTGGGTTTATTTCCTCAGAAGTCACTTCAATTTAGTAGGTTACTGGACTGGCCTTCAGGTTACGTTTGAGGATTTATCCTGTTTGTGGCATCAGCATACAAACAAGACAAGAAATCAACCTTGTTGGAATAAATAGCCAAAGATTGTCTATTACAAACCCGGTATTAAACTATTCTATGTTTCCTACTTGCCATAAATCCAACAGGGCCTACCTGTTTCGAGATATCACCATGATGCAGCGTGAGAATCCTCCCGTTGATAATGCATAAATTACCAACTGCTTGTGTGTTGTTGTTTTTTGTGTATGTTATACTATTTTTTGTGGACTGTCAAAATAAAAAAAATCGTCCTCAGTAAGACCAGAATGGCATCCTGAACTATAGGTACCAATCGTCCTCAGTAAGACCAGAATGGCATCCTGAACTATAGGTACATGTACCAATCGTCCTCAGTAAGACCAGAATGGCATCCTGAACTATAGGTACCAATCGTCCTCAGTAAGACCAGAATGGCATCCTGAACTATAGGTACCAATCGTCCTCAGTAAGACCAGAATGGCATCCTGAACTATAGGTACCAATCGTCCTCAGTAAGACCAGAATGGCATCCTGAACTATAGGTACCAATCGTCCTCAGTAAGACCAGAATGGCATCCTGAACTATAGGTACCAATCGTCCTCCATAAGACCAGAATGGCATCCTGAACTATAGGTACATGTACCAATCGTCCTCAGTAAGACCAGAATGGCATCCTGAACTATAGGTACCAATCGTCCTCAGTAAGACCAGAATGGCATCCTGAACTATAGGTATCAATCGTCCTCAGTAAGACCAGAATGGCATCCTGAACTTTAGGTACCAATCGTCCTCAGTAAGACCAGAAAGGCAGGCATCCTGTACTTTAGGTACCAATCGTCCTCAGTAAGACCAGAGTGGCATCCTGAACTATAGGTACAAATCGTCCTCGGTAAGACCAAAATGGCATCCTGAACTTTAGGTACCAATCCTCCTCAGTAAGACCAGAATGACATCCTGAACTATAGGTACCAATCGTCCTCAGTAAGACCAGAATGGCATCCTGAACTATAGGTACCAATCGTCCTCAGTAAGACCAGAATGGCATCCTGAACTATAGGTACCAATCGTCCTCCGCAAGACCAGGAGGTCATCTTGAACTATAGGTACTAATCGTCCTCAGTAAGACCAGAGTGGCATCCGTAACTAAAGGTACCAATCCTCCTCAGTAAGACCAGAATGGCATCCTGAACTATAGGTACCAATCGTCCTCAGTAAGACCAGAATGTCATCCTGAACTATAGGTACCAATCGTCCTCAGTAAGAACAGAATGGCATCCTGAACTAAAGATACCAATCGTCCTCAGTAAGACCAGAACGGCATCCTGAACTTTAGGTACCAATCATCCTCAGTAAGACCAGAATGGCATCCTGAACTAAAGGTCCCAATCGTCCTCAGTAAGACCAGAATGGCATCCTGAACTTTAGGTACCAATCGTCCTCAGTAAGAACAGAATGGCATCCTGAACTATAGGTACCAATCGTCCACAGTAAGACCAGAATGGCATCCTGAACTATAGGTACCAATCGTCCTCAGTAAGACAAGAATGGTATCCTGAACTATAGGTACCAATCGTCCTCAGTAATACCAGAATGGCATCCTGAACTTTAGGTACCAATCGTCCTCAGTAAGACCAGAACGGCATCCTGAACTATAGGTACCAATCGTCCACAGTAAGACCAGAATGGCATCCTGAACTATAGGTACCAATCGTCCTCAGTAAGACAAGAATGGTATCCTGAACTATAGGTACCAATCGTCCTCAGTAATACCAGAATGGCATCCTGAACTTTAGGTACCAATCGTCCTCAGTAAGACCAGAGTGGCATCCTGAACTATAGGTACCAATCGTCCTCAGTAAGACCAGGAGGGCATCCTGAACTATAGGTACCAATCGTCCTCAGTAAGACCAGAATGGCATCCTGGACTATAGGTATCAACCGTCCTCAGTAAGACCAGAATGTCATCCTGAACTATAGGTACCAATCGTCCTCAGTAAGACCAGAATGGCATCCTGGACTATAGGTACCAATCGTCCTCAGTAAGACCAGAATGGCATCCTGAACTAAAGATACCAATCGTCCTCAGTAAGACCAGAACGGCATCCTGAACTTTAGGTACCAATCATCCTCAGTAAGACCAGAATGGCATCCTGAACTAAAGGTCCCAATCGTCCTCAGTAAGACCAGAATGGCATCCTGAACTTTAGGTACCAATCGCCCTCAGTAAGACCAGGAGGGCATCCTGAACTATAGGTACCAATCGTCCTCAGTAAGACCAGAATGGCATCCTGAACTATAGGTACCAATCGTCCTCAGTAAGACCAGAATGGCATCCTGAACTTTAGGTACCAATCGTCCTCAGTAAGACCAGAACGGCATCCTGAACTTTAGGTACCAATCGTCCTCAGTAAGACCAGAGTGGTATCCTGAACTATAGGTACCAATCGTCCTCGGTAAGACCAGAATGGCATCCTGAACTATAGGTACCAATCGTTCGAGTAAGACCAGAATGGCATCCTGAACTATAGGTACCAATCGTCCTCAGTAAGACCAGAATGGCATCCTGAACTATAGGTACCAATCGTCCTCAGTAAGACCAGAATGACATCCTGAACTATAGGTACCAATCGTCCTCCATAAGACCAGAATGGCATCCTGAACTATAGGTGCATGTACCAATCGTCCTCAGTAAGACCAGAGTGGCATCCTGAACTATAGGTACAAATCGTCCTCGGTAAGACCAGAATGGCACCCTGAACTATAGGTCCCAATCGTCCTCAGTAAGACCAGAATGGCATCCTGAACTTTAGGTACCAATCGTCCTCAGTAAGAACAGAATGGCATCCTGAACTATAGGTACCAATCGTCCACAGTAAGACCAGAATGGCATCCTGAACTATAGGTACCAATCGTCCTCAGTAAGACAAGAATGGTATCCTGAACTATAGGTACCAATCGTCCTCAGTAATACCAGAATGGCATCCTGAACTTTAGGTACCAATCGTCCTCAGTAAGACCAGAACGGCATCCTGAACTATAGGTACCAATCGTCCACAGTAAGACCAGAATGGCATCCTGAACTATAGGTACCAATCGTCCTCAGTAAGACAAGAATGGTATCCTGAACTATAGGTACCAATCGTCCTCAGTAATACCAGAATGGCATCCTGAACTTTAGGTACCAATCGTCCTCAGTAAGACCAGAGTGGCATCCTGAACTATAGGTACCAATCGTCCTCAGTAAGACCAGGAGGGCATCCTGAACTATAGGTACCAATCGTCCTCAGTAAGACCAGAATGGCATCCTGGACTATAGGTATCAACCGTCCTCAGTAAGACCAGAATGTCATCCTGAACTATAGGTACCAATCGTCCTCAGTAAGACCAGAATGGCATCCTGGACTATAGGTACCAATCGTCCTCAGTAAGACCAGAATGGCATCCTGAACTAAAGATACCAATCGTCCTCAGTAAGACCAGAACGGCATCCTGAACTTTAGGTACCAATCATCCTCAGTAAGACCAGAATGGCATCCTGAACTAAAGGTCCCAATCGTCCTCAGTAAGACCAGAATGGCATCCTGAACTTTAGGTACCAATCGCCCTCAGTAAGACCAGGAGGGCATCCTGAACTATAGGTACCAATCGTCCTCAGTAAGACCAGAATGGCATCCTGAACTATAGGTACCAATCGTCCTCAGTAAGACCAGAATGGCATCCTGAACTTTAGGTACCAATCGTCCTCAGTAAGACCAGAACGGCATCCTGAACTTTAGGTACCAATCGTCCTCAGTAAGACCAGAGTGGTATCCTGAACTATAGGTACCAATCGTCCTCGGTAAGACCAGAATGGCATCCTGAACTATAGGTACCAATCGTTCCAGTAAGACCAGAATGGCATCCTGAACTATAGGTACCAATCGTCCTCAGTAAGACCAGAATGGCATCCTGAACTATAGGTACCAATCGTCCTCAGTAAGACCAGAATGACATCCTGAACTATAGGTACCAATCGTCCTCCATAAGACCAGAATGGCATCCTGAACTATAGGTGCATGTACCAATCGTCCTCAGTAAGACCAGAGTGGCATCCTGAACTATAGGTACCAATCGTCCTCGGTAAGACCAGAATGGCACCCTGAACTATAGGTACCAATCGTCCTCAGTAAGACCAGAGCGGCATCCTGAACTATAGGTACCAATCGTCCTCAGTAAGACCAGAATGTCATTCTGAACTATAGGTACCAATCGTACTCAGTAAGACCAGAATGTCATCCTGAGCTATAGGTACCAATCGTCCTCAGTAATACCAGAATGGCATTCTGAACTATAGGTACCAATCGTCCTCAGTAAGACCAGAATGGCATTCTGAACTATAGGTACCAATCGTCCTCCGTAAGACCAGAATGGCATCCTGCACTTTAGGTACCAATCGTCCTCAGTAAGACCAGAATGGCATCCTGAACTATAGGTACCAATCGTCCTCAGTAAGACCAGAATGTCATTCTGAACTATAGGTACCAATCGTCCTCAGTAAGAACAGAATGTCATCCTGAACTATAGGTACCAATCGTCCACAGTAAGACCAGAGTGGAATCATGAACTTTAGGTACCAATCGTCCTCAGTAAGACCAGAATGGCATCCTGAACTATAGGTACCAATCGTCCTCAGTAAGACCAGAATGGCATCCTGAACTTTAGGTACCAATCGTCCTCAGTAAGACCAGAATGTCATTCTGAACTATAGGTACCAATCGTCCTCAGTAAGACCAGGATGGCACCCTGAACTATAGGTACCAATCGTCCTCAGTAAGAACAGAATGGCATTCTGAACTATAGGTACCAATCGTCCTCAGTAAGACCAGAATGTCATCCTGAACTATAGGTACCAATCGTCCTCAGTAAGACAAGAATGGTATCCTGAACTATAGGTACCAATCGTCCTCAGTAAGACCAGAATGACATCCTGAACTATAGGTACCAATCGTCCTCAGTAAGACCAGAATGTCATCCTGAACTATAGGTACCAATCGTCCTCAGTAAGAACAGAATGGCATCCTGAACTATAGATACCAATCGTCCTCAGTAAGACAAGAATGGTATCCTGAACTATAGGTACCAATCGTCCTCAGTAAGACCAGAATGACATCCTGAACTATAGGTACCAATCGTCCTCAGTAAGACCAGAATGTCATCCTGAACTATAGGTACCAATCGTCCTCAGTAAGAACAGAATGGCATCCTGAACTATAGGTACCAATCGTCCTCAGTAAGAACAGAATGGCATTCTGAACTATAGGTACCAATCGTCCTCAGTAAGACAAGAATGGTATCCTGAACTATAGGTACCAATCGTCCTCAGTAAGACCAGAATGACATCCTGAACTATAGGTACCAATCGTCCTCAGTAAGACCAGAATGTCATCCTGAACTATAGGTACCAATCGTCCTCAGTAAGAACAGAATGGCATCCTGAACTATAGGTACCAATCGTCCTCAGTAAGAACAGAATGGCATCCTGAACTATAGATACCAATCCTCCTCAGTAAGACCAGAACGGCATCCTGAACTTTAGGTACCAATCGTCCTCAATAAGACCAGAACGGCATCCTGAACTTTAGGTACCAATCGTCCGCAGTAAGATCAGAACGGCATCCTGAACTTTAGGTACCAATCGTCCTCAGTAAGACCAGAATGGCATCCTGAACTATAGGTACCAATCGTCCTCCGTAAGACAAGAATGTCATCCTGAACTATAGGTACCAATCGTCCTCAGTAAGACAAGAATGGCATCCTGAACTATAGGTACCAATCGTCCTCAGTAAGACCAGAATGTCATCCTGAACTATAGGTACCAATCGTCCTCAGTAAGACCAGAATGTCATCTTGAACTATAGGTACCAATCGTCCTCAGTAAGACCAGAATGTCATCTTGAACTATAGGTACCAATCGTCCTCAGTAAGACCAGAATGGCATCCTGAACTATAGGTACCAATCGTCCTCAGTAAGACAAGAATGTCATCCTGAACTATAGGTACCAATCGTCCTCAGTAAGACCAGAATGGGATCCTGAACTATAGGTACCAATCGTCCTCAGTAAGACCAGAATGTGATCCTGAGCTATAGGTACCAATCGTCCTCAGTAAGACCAGAATGGCATCCTGAACTACAGGTATCAATCGTCCTCAGTAAGACCAGAATTGCATCCTGAACTATAGGTATCAATCGTCCCCAGTAAGACCAGAATGGCATCCTGAACTATAGGTACCAATCGTCCTCAGTAAGACCAGAATGTGATCCTGAACTATAGGTACCAATCGTCCTCAGTAAGACCAGAATGACATCCTGAACTATAGGTACCAATCGTCCTCAGTAAGACCAGAATGGCATCCTGAACTATAGGTACCAATCGTCCTCAGTAAGACCAGAATGACATCCTGAACTATAGGTACCAATCGTCCTCAGTAAGACCAGAATGGCATCCTGAACTATAGGTACCAATCGTCCTCAGTAAGACCAGAATGGCATCCTGAACTATAGGTACCAATCGTCCTCAGTAAGACCAGAATGTGATCCTGAACTATAGGTACCAATCGTCCTCAGTAAGACCAGAATGGCATCCTGGACTATAGGTATCAACCGTCCTCAGTAAGACCAGAATGTCATCCTGAACTATAGGTACCAATCGTCCTCAGTAAGACCAGAATGGCATCCTGAACTATAGGTACCAATCGTCCTCAGTAAGACCAGAATGTGATCCTGAACTATAGGTACCAATCGTCCTCAGTAAGACCAGAATGGCATCCTGGACTATAGGTATCAACCGTCCTCAGTAAGACCAGAATGGCATCCTGAACTATAGGTACCAATCGTCCTCAGTAAGACCAGAATGTGATCCTGAACTATAGGTACCAATCGTCCTCAGTAAGACCAGAATGACATCCTGAACTATAGGTACCAATCGTCCTCAGTAAGACCAGAATGGCATCCTGAACTATAGGTACCAATCGTCCTCAGTAAGACCAGAATGACATCCTGAACTATAGGTACCAATCGTCCTCAGTAAGACCAGAATGGCATCCTGAACTATAGGTACCAATCGTCCTCAGTAAGACCAGAATGGCATCCTGAACTATAGGTACCAATCGTCCTCAGTAAGACCAGAATGTGATCCTGAACTATAGGTACCAATCGTCCTCAGTAAGACCAGAATGGCATCCTGGACTATAGGTATCAACCGTCCTCAGTAAGACCAGAATGTCATCCTGAACTATAGGTACCAATCGTCCTCAGTAAGACCAGGATGGCACCCTGAACTATAGGTACCAATCGTCCTCAGTAAGACCAGAATGTCATCCTGAACTATAGCTAGCTCTACCGATCGTGCTCAATATAAGATTGATGCTCTAAAGATTTTTTTATAATTAATTATCATAGTTGAACCCTGATCGATTGGCTGAGAACTAAACAATTCGTTATTGTGCCTTTACTCAGAAAAAAACAACTGCTCACTGTATTCGTTTTAATTTAGCCTTTTATAGAGGTAGCAGCTTTGTTGTATTATTTCAAGCTACTTTTTACAACTATTTTACGAATTATGCAATACATGTATTTCAAATACTTTTCGTTTTCATCAAGCATTTTGGGTCTGTATTCAGGGATTTTATCTTTGAGTTTGTGCCACTTTTTAATATTTTATTTATTTATTTCAAACGTAACCCACAGGAGCAGGTCCCATTAACGAGGCCCATAGAAAACGTATATCTAAAACTCTGTGTACTTAGACGTGAGTGAACGGTTAGTACGTCTCTACATTATAGTCGATTTGGAAACGTCAGCATTTGTATAGTGTTCCAGTGTTAACTTCTAATATCTATGCTTACATTAATTAGTGACCAGTCACGTATTCCACCCAGGGTCTTTTCCAACACGTACCACAAATACAGGGCTTCTCCAAAACAACACGATTATATTTATGAACACTAACACACATGTGCACATGTTATTGTCTAAAATAACCATGGAGACATGTTTCTAATTGTGTTTAAAAGGGGCATATCACTTAGACCTTTGTACCCAATCATAAATTGTTGTAATAAACCAAAACGATGATATTTCATTAGGTTGGTGACGGAAGGGGCTTGGCCTTAGTCAGTAGAGTTTTCTGGAACACTTTGTAATACATTAACAATGCTTTCGGATCTTCTGCTATGACACGAATATCGGTAGACTGAGATTGAACCGCATCTATCGGATATATATGAACACTAAAACACTCGGGCATTGGGAATATCTTCTTGACTTAAATAACCATGGAGAAAAGTTTCCTATTGTGTTAATTTGGACCTTTGTATCCAATCATAAATTGTTGTAATAAACCAAGTCGTGCTGAATGCTAACACCAGCAAAGAAACGTGGCGGTTTAAGAGTCACACATGTGCGACAAACATAAATCCCATGCATCTGCTGTCGATAAAGACCAATTGCTAAATGATGTCATCGGGGGTATTAAGAGAGAATCAGAACGAGACAGAAAGTATTCTACAGAGAAAAGTATGGGCGTGCAGCCATGCGTGTCTCGACAAACACTTCCCTTTTATCTCCGATGAAGAGATTCCTGATCTCTATAATTGAAATAATTCTTCTATGAAGTATCCTGTGAATTCTTTTTCTGACACGTTCATTCTTTTACACCAATCAGATGACAATGTTGTTCATATATTAAAAATTGGAAAATTTTCTGACTGGGTTTTCACTTGAACGACCTATGTGGGATGGTTGCCAGTTGCCAGCGGAAGGTCGTGGGTTTCCTCCGGGCACAGAGCCCGGTTTCCTCCCACAATAAAACTGGCAACGCCGCCATATAAGTGAAATAATGTTGAGCGCGGCGTAAAACACCAATCAATCAATCTTCATATATAAACAGAATATTGAAAATCTTAAATGGGATTAACGGTCTAAAGATCACGGATTTCGTCCATGTAATTATGCATAGCGTCATTGACTTTGATTGATTATTTCTTGAAACAAGAGTAGCCGAACACTCTGTTATATTAGACATCCTTCTTGCCCGTTGTTAGTTATTTATAAACTGTGTGGTGTATTTAGATCATCTACGTTTTTTTAAGTTTTAGCCATCAACAGTTAGATTGCCGGCTCCACACCGAATTTCACCTTTTTTGGAGAACATATCCAACACATTCGCAGTTGAAAACGTTGTGGTCTATTTTTTTTATTTCTTTTCATTTTTGGCCTTCTTAGATTTTTCTACTATGTCCTACTATGTTGTGAGAATAAAAAAAAACTTTAAAATGATTCGATCCTAAATCACTTTAAGTGATATGAGCCGACAAAATTCAAGGGAAGTTCAGCGTTTGAAGAAGGCCTACCTTGAAAAACTGTCGTTGAAATGTAGGAGTATGCATTAATTGAGGAGTATAATTATTTTGGGGGCGTTTTAGTTGCTTATATAAAACTATTTGAGAGTATAAGATTGGAAAGTTCTAATGTACTTTGATATACGGTGATCATTTTGTTTCAACGGGGTTTTTTTTTTCATACGTTTGCCAGCTCAAGCCAGTTTTAAAAGTCTTAGAATTAAAAAATAACATTAATTGAGTGTAAGGGAAAAAATTGTTTCAGTTAAATTCGCAATATTTACAGAATGTGAACACCCGATTCCTTATTTTTGGGGCAAACTGTTCTATAATATATTAGTTTCGAAGTGGCATAAGCTGCCAAAATTCACACGTTTTTCATTATTTCTGATCTTCACGCCAGTAAGAGGATTTGAAGGCCATCGAAAAACTAAATGGTTGGCGTTGGAATGAGACAAATCCATAAAGCCTATGGCCTATACGAACCGAAATAGTGTCCGAAAAGTAAACAAAATTTAAATAACCGGGACGACCATTCATTCATTCTAAGCCAATTTGGTTCAAAACAATAATTTATCGTTTATTCTACAGACTAGAAACACTAAAAAGCTTCTGAATTATACGTCTAGACAAAAACAGCCAATAATTTCAACATTCTGTTTTAATGTCAAAATATCAACATTTTGGCAGCTCATGCGACTTTCAAGACGAGTAGGTGCGATTTCTCAAGGCATACGAATGGGTACATTTTCAGAGCGAACCAGTCTTTATGGAGAACTCAAATAAGCCTATAACAGCAAAACAAATTTTTGTTAACGCCCTTTTCTCTGCAAACTCTTAACTATCAACGTTGAATGATTCCTGTATTGGTAAATCATGTTTTCCAGCCGCTTAGTTTGTACAGTGTCTTTTCGTTCAAAGCCTTAAATTCTATATCAACGACCTAAAAATCACAGATTTGTATCCAAGTAACGATAAGGTGACTATTGATTTTAATACAATGGCGTCAGAAATACACATCTAAATACATAACATGCGTCTTCACCTTTTCCTGGTCATATTATGGAAGTTATTTGAGATTCCTGGTGAATAAACATCAAGACATATTTAAATTTAAGGAATTCTTTGGCCAGATTTATAAAAATTTATTACCTTTTTATTAAAGTGAGCAAAATATTTGGTATTACTATTACTTTTGGTTGGTATGCTGGGCCTGTGTACACTGTATATACGTTCGATCTGTCTATCCGTAAAACTTGCTGGGAAAACGGTGGGCACAAATTAGTTTTCATTGTACCCGGTATATTATTTTTTAACGTTATTTATATTTTAAACTGGTTTAAAAAATACACATCCAAAACATAATATCACCTTGATTTTCTCAAATTATTTTAAAGACCACTAGGCCACTTAAATACAAAACAAATATCCATAATATTATAGAATTCCATATTCTTTTTTTTTTTGTTGGGGGGGGGGTAAAAAGTTTGGGATTGCTGGTGCTGGTAGGGTGGCCTACATACATACTTTCTTTCCTTGTGAACTTCAGTGCAGTTTGAGAAATCAATAGGTTTCAATGTTTATTATTCATTGAACAAGGAAACTGCAGGTGTAACATTGTAATAGTTAAGGTGTCAGATTTATATGCTTTAATATCCGAGAATTTATATTTATGAACACTAAATATAAGGTTGTTTAAATGCCCTTGGACAGAAAGGTATTCATTCTTTGGCGATTCTTTTCTGTATCCAATGTCACCAAATAGACAAATAGGTTATTTCGGTAGGGGCCAAATTTCTACATCCGTCTAATTCCAGAAGGACTTGATTGAAGCTTAATTTCGTCATGCATCATGCGTCATGCAACTTTCGAAATCTACATTGTTTGGCGGAAATAGACCCAGAGGAAAGATAAGTTAAATTATTTAAAAAAAATTCAGATATATTTATAACAACTCGCAATGATATTTCATCAAGATCCGCCAACAGACTTTCTTCTTTTTCATTTCTTATTAGGGATGACCGATTGGATTTCTTGAATTGGCCACAGCAAACGTGTTTTGTTCGTCATCAATTAATCAACTCGATATATAAGGTAAGTTAAAAGGGATTTCGTTAATTATTTACTTTTAGCCAAAGGAGAAGTTATATCCTCTAAAATCCTGCGTAAATCTTACAGGGATTCAAGATCAATAGAAAGTTAAAAAAAACTTCCAGTAAAGACTACGAATAGATCAATTTGTGTTATTTTTCAAATCATAAATAGAAGTCTTCTATTGTGACGACTGTTGAATAACATTATATTACATATTTCGAGAGGAGTGACCGAGTGCGTGAGCACGAGAACACAGCTCCCGAAATGTCTTTCAAAATTGAGTGCGCCAATCAACAGCATGATTGTGTCAGTATAAACTGACGTTGTCGATCATATGATTGTGATCCTTTTTACCCCTGAAAAAATTAGTTTTGGCAGACAAACTGATTAAAGGGCTCGGTTGATTGACACAGTTTAAAACTTGACCAATAGTCTTTCATGTTCTGTTGAAACTAACAGCTTTAGTCACCCAGTGTCCACGATGTATATCATCACGTGTCTCTTATACCCAGCAAAAGTTTGACACAAAACTATAGAATAAATTCTAAAATCCCGTGATGTACCACGCTTATAAACCCCGCCCATGCTGGAACCATATTTGTTGAATGTCAGAGAACAAACGCCTAACTATGATACTAAACTACATAGCCTGGATTATCGGCCTCACGGCGACTGGTATTATATGGCTGGTAATGTGTCTTGTCGCCTTGTCGTCTTGTCTATGACGAACACGGAGAGAAAAAAAATTCGGCAGAGCCCAGATTTCTCGGCTATAAACTTCATACATCATCTAAAAGACTTCGTCGCCATGTTCTCGACAAAAAAATCAAAAGCCATGATGTTAAATAAAACCAGGTTTATAACATTTTTGTCTTAATGTCCGCATTTGATCCTTTCTAGCATATATATCATTCAATAGTATCTACATGCCAATATCCATGACGTGTTGCCCCTGAATAAAGGGTATACATTCTACCAGTCTGATAACTTAGGGGATTTACGTACGTGAAGTACCCTCTGATAGATTGCAGGTCATTTTGAATGTGGCGATCAAAAAGTTAGCCCTGTAATGTACAATTTCCATATCCTCTTGAGGGCCCATCGAAAGTGTCCTCGTGATAATGTAAAGGACCGAAATACTCGGTTTGTTAACTTTCAGGCTCGATCAGTTTTATAATTGAAGCATTGGAGGATTCCTGAAATGTATCGAAACTGCGGCTCTTCTTTGCGTTACACATGTGCTTTATACCGGGCTAAATAACATATATAAAAAATATCTTTCTAGATGATTTCAGCTTTTGATCAATTTATTAACATTTTTATTTTTCCGTCTGTAGTAAAGTATTTTGATATATATACTTCCGTATTCAGCCCAAAAATACGGTGATTTACCGTATAAAACGCGCAGACTGTCCGAGGCGTGTCAAAGCTGACCGGTAGCGAGCGAAGACAGCCGAAGGGCGTTCCGACTGTACATTCTACTCGTGCCTTCGGCAAATCCCGAACTTGAGAAGATTTCGTAAGACCTAATATGAAACACCCTTTAGTTCTCCACTGACACAAAGGGCGACAAACTCCCCTGGTAAATATAGCAACCCGGTCTTATCAGAAGCGTAATAATATTTTGTGTGTGGAATAAAACACATTTTAAAAAATCAAGACAAGTTTTTAATTAAATCTTTCAAAAATAAGAGTTTCTTTATTAAGTGGACAATGTTGACATAGGAATAAGATATAAAATTAAGGGATCTAACCATATGTTTGCAAAATCCAAAGGATCGTATTCCTACATTTACAAAGTTTAGAAAAATTCAAACCAAAAAATTGACAACCATAAGTAGTAGCGCTAACTAACAAAATATATGCGTTGCATTTTTTTTCTAGAAAAAAACAATCGATTGATTAAGGTAGTTTTGTGGATAAAAAAAGTTATAATTAAATTCTTAATAAAAAAAAAGTATAACCGGGTGCTCCTCGACACGACCGGTCAATCTTTCACAAAAGTCGAGACCAACATCAGCACCTGTACAGTATGATGTGTGTCAGTTACATAAAAAAATTCTCCTTTACAGCTCTACCAACTGAGCCGTGGGATGGATTCTCACTCCTAACAGTGTTCGCAATTCACTCTAGAAAAAAATTCCGTTTTAAGAAAAAATCGGGTCAACACTAGAAAAGACACAAAGATTTGGCCATAAATGTACAAAATTGAAAAAAAAAACCCAATAAAAACTAAATCATTCGTTCAAATAGAAATAAAAGTATTTACTAATTCCTTTGCATGTAGTAAATAAAATTTGTGGAATAAACACGTGAAATTCAAATTACAAGGATACCCTCATATTTTACATTTCTGTAACCTTAAAAACTAAGTCATTTTGAATTCTTGAAAGGATTTACGCATTTTCAAACTTATGTACATGTACGTCAACAAAACTGATAACAATTGGCTATATAGGAAAATGTATAATTTTTATGACAACAACAAAAAAATAACTAAACCTAAAACAGATTTAACCACTTTTCAAATCCATCAAGGAATTTCTACTACTTTACAAATAACAGAACGAAAATTGAAAGAAGCAGGCAACAAATGGCCACCTCTATCCTAAAAGTGGATGGTTTGATGACTGCTTTTCCGATAACATAAAATATACATGTAAGATATTCAAAGTAGTCATAAACTGATATACTTGCCATATCTGTATGGAATTCCACATGTTTTTAAAGCACCAAAAGTGAAATTATTTAAAGAGCATTTAAAAAGGCAGGCAACAAAATGGCCACCGCTGTCCCAAAAGTGGATGGTTTGGTGACTGCTTTTCCAATAACATAAGATATTCAAAGTAGCCATTACCTGATAAACTTGTCACATCTGTATAGGAATTACACCTGTTTTTCAACAGGGATCGGTTTAAATGTTCGAACACGTATTTAAAAAATCAGGCAACAAAAGTGGATAGTTTTGTTAACTGCTTTTTCAATAACAACATATTCAAAGTAGTCATGAACTGATATACTTGCCAGATGTGTATAGGATTCCAACATTTATTCAAACATCAAAAAATTAAATTATTCAACAAATATTTGAAAAAGCAGGCAACAAAATGGCCACCGCTGTCCCAAAAGTGGATGGTTTGGTGACTGCTTTTCCAATAACATAAGATATTTAAAGCAATCATGAACTGATATACTTGTCACATGTGTACAGGGATTCCAGCTGTTTTTCAAACATCAAAAGTTAAAATTATTAAACAAATATTTGAAAAAGCAGGCAACAAAATGGCCACCGTTGTCCCAAAAGTGGATGGTTTGGTGACTGCTTTTCCAATAACATAAGATAATCAAAGTAGTCATGAACTGATATACTTGCCACATCTGCAAATAAATTCCACCTGTTTTCCAAACATCAGAAGTTAAAATTATTAAACAAGTATTTGAAAAAGCAGGCAACAAAATGGCCACCGCTGTCCCAAAAGTGGATGGTTTGGTGACTGCTTTTCCAAAAACAACATATTCAAAGTAGCCATGAACAAATATACTTGCCCTATGTGTATAGGATTGTAGCATTTTTTCAAACATAAAAAGTTAATATTATTAAACAAGTATTTGAAAAAGCAGGCAACAAAATGGCCACCGCTGTCCCAAAAGTGGATGGTTTGGTGACTGCTTTTCCAATAACATAAGATAATCAAAGTAGTCATGAACTGATATACTTGCCACATCTGCAAATAACTTCCACCTGTTTTCCAAACATCAAAAGTTAAAATTATTAAACAAGTATTTGAAAAAGCAGGCAACAAAATGGCCACCGCTGTCCCAAAAGTGGATGGTTTGGTGACTGCTTTTCCAAAAACAAGATATTTAAAGTAGCCATTACCTGATAAACTTGTCACATGTGTATAGGGATTCCAGCTGTTTTTCAAACATAAAAAGTTAAAATTATTAAACAAATATTTGAAAAAGCAGGCAACAAAATGGCCACCGCTGTCCCAAAAGTGGATGGTTTGGTGACTGCTTTTCCAATAACATAAGATATTCAAAGTAGTCATGAACTGATATACTTGCCACATCTGCAAATAAATTCCACCTGTTTTCCAAACACCACCAGTTTAAATTATTAAACAAATATTTGAAAAAGCAGGCAACAAAATGGCCACCGCTGTCCCAAAAGTGGATGGTTTGGTGACTGCTTTTCCAATAACATAAGATATTTAAAGCAATCATGAACTGATATACTTGTCACATGTGTATAAGGATTCCAGCTGTTTTTCAAACATAAAAAGTTAAAATTATTAAACAAGTATTTGAAAAAGCAGGCAACAAAATGGCCACTGCTGTCCCAAAAGTGGATGGTTTGGTGACTGCTTTTCCAAAAACAAGATATTTAAAGTAGCCATGAACTGATATACTTGCCATATATGTATAGGATTCTAACATTTTTTCAAACAACAAAAGTTAAAATTATTAAACAAGTATTTGAAAAAGCAAGCAACAAAATGGCCACCGCTGTCCCAAAAGTGGATGGTTTGGTGATTGCTTTTCCAATAACATAAGATATTTAAAGTAGTCATGAACTGATATACTTGCCCCATCTGCAAATAAATTCCATCTGTTTTCCAAACATCAAAAGTTAAAATTATTAAACAAGTATCTGAAAAAGCAGGCAACAAAATGGCCACTGCTGTCCTAAAAGTGGATGGTTTGGTGATTGCTTTTCCAATAACATAAGATATTCAAAGTAGTCATGAACTGATATACTTGCCACATCTGCAAATAAATTCCACCTGTTTTCCAAACATCAAAAGTTAAAATTATTAAACATGTATTTGAAAAAGCAGGCAACAAAATGGCCACCGCTGTCCCAAAAATGGATGGTTTGGTGACTGCTTTTCCAAAAACAAGATATTCAAAGTAGCCATTACCTGATAAACTTGTCACATGTGTATAGGCATTCCAGCTGTTTTTCAAACATAAAAAGTTAAAATTATCAAAGAAGTATTTGAAAAAGCAGGCAACAAAATGGCCACCGCTGTCCCAAAATTGGATGGTTTGGTGATTGCTTTTCCAATAACATAAGATATTCAAAGTAGTCATGAACTGATATACTTGCCACGTCTGCAAATAAATTCCACCTGTTTTCCAAACATCAAAAGTTAAAATTATTAAACAAGTATTTGAAAAAGCAGGCAACAAAATGGCCACCGCTGTCCCAAAAGTGGATGGTTTGGTGACTGCTTTTCCAAAAACAACATATATTCAAAGTAGCCATGAACTGATATACTTGCCATACATGTATGTGTATAGGATTTTAGCATTTTTTCAAACATCAAAAGTTAAAATTATTAAACAAGTATTTGAAAAAGCAGGCAACAAAATGGCCACCGCTGTCCCAAAAATGGATGGTTTGGTGACTGCTTTTCCAAAAACAAGATATTCAAAGTAGCTATTACCTGATAAACTTGTCACATGTGTATAGGGATTCCAACTGTTTTTCAAACATAAAAAGTTAAAATTATTAAACAAGTATTTGAAAAAGCAAGCAACAAAATGGCCACCGCTGTCCCAAAAGTGGATGGTTTGGTGATTGCTTTTCCAATAACATAAGATATTTAAAGTAGTCATGAACTGATATACTTGTCACATCTGCAAATAAATTCCACCTGTTTTCCAAACATCAAAAGTTAAAATTATTAAACAAGTATTTGAAAAAGCAGGCAACAAAATGGCCACCGCTGTCCCAAAAGTGGATGGTTTGGTGACTGCTTTTCCAAAAACAAGATATTCAAAGTAGCCATTACCTGATAAACTTGCCACATCTGTAATTAAATTCCACCTGTTTTCCAAACACTAAAAATTTAAAAATATTAAACAAGTATATGAAAAAGCAGGCAACAAAATGGCCACTCCTGTCCCAAAAGTGGATGGTTTGGTGACTGCTTTTCCAAAAAACAACATATCCAAAGTAGCCATAAACTGATATACTTGCCCTATGTGTATAGGATTCTAGCATTTTTTTAAACATAAAAAGTTAAAATTATTAAACAAGTATTTGAACAAGCAGGCAACAAAATGGCCACCGCTGTCCCAAAAGTGGATGGTTTGGTGATTGCTTTTTCAATAACATAAGATATTCAAAGTAGCCATGAACTGATATACTTGCCATATGTGTATAGGATTCTAGCATTTTTTTAAACAACAAAAGTTAAAATTAATAAACAAGTATTTGAAAAAGCAAGCAACAAAATGGCCACCGCTGTCCCCAAAGTGGATGGTTTGGTGATTGCTTTTCCAATAACATAAGATATTTAAAGTAGTCATGAACTGATATACTTGCCACATCTGCAAATAAATTCCACCTGTTTTCCAAACATCAAAAGTTAAAATTATTAAACAAGTATTTGAAAAAGCAGGCAACAAAATGGCCACCGCTGTCCCAAAAGTGGATGGTTTGGTGATTGGTTTTCCAATAATATTCAAAGTAGTCATGAACTGATATACTTGCCACGTCTGCAAATAAATTCCATCTGTTTTCCAAACATCAAAAGTTAAAATTATTAAACAAGTATCTGAAAAAGCAGGCAACAAAATGGCCACTGCTGTCCTAAAAGTGGATGGTTTGGTGATTGCTTTTCCAATAACATAAGATATTTAAAGTAGTCATGAACTGATATACTTGCCACATCTGCAAATAAATTCCATCTGTTTTCCAAACATCAAAAGTTAAAATTATTAAACAAGTATCTGAAAAAGCAGGCAACAAAATGGCCACTGCTGTCCTAAAAGTGGATGGTTTGGTGATTGCTTTTCCAATAACATAAGATATTCAAAGTAGTCATGAACTGATATACTTGCCACATCTGCAAATAAATTCCACCTGTTTTCCAAACATCAAAAGTTAAAATAATTAAACATGTATTTGAAAAAGCAGGCAACAAAATGGCCACTGCTGTCCCAAAAATGGATGGTTTGGTGACTGCTTTTCCAAAAACAAGATATTCAAAGTAGCCATTACCTGATAAACTTGTCACATGTGTATAGGTATTCCAGCTGTTTTTCAAACATAAAAAGTTAAAATTATTAAACAAGTATTTGAAAAAAAAGGCAACAAAATGGCCACCGATGTCTTAAAAGTGGATGGTTTGGTGATTGCTTTTCCAATAACATAAGATATTCAAAGTAGCCATGAACTGATATACTTGCCATATGTGTATAGGATTTTAGCATTTTTTCAAATAACAAAAGTTAAACTTATTAAACAAGTATTTGAAAAAGCAGGCAACAAAATGGCCACCGCTGTCCCAAAAGTGGATGGTTTGGTGACTGCTTTTCCAAAAACAACATATTCAAAGTAGCCATGAACTGATATACTTGCCATATATGTATAGGATTCTAACATTTTTTCAAACAACAAAAGTTAAAATTATTAAACAAGTATTTGAAAAAGCAAGCAACAAAATGGCCACCGCTGTCCCAAAAGTGGATGGTTTGGTGATTGCTTTTCCAATAACATAAGATATTTAAAGTAGTCATGAACTGATATACTTGCCCCATCTGCAAATAAATTCCATCTGTTTTCCAAACATCAAAAGTTAAAATTATTAAACAAGTATCTGAAAAAGCAGGCAACAAAATGGCCACTGCTGTCCTAAAAGTGGATGGTTTGGTGATTGCTTTTCCAATAACATAAGATATTCAAAGTAGTCATGAACTGATATACTTGCCACATCTGCAAATAAATTCCACCTGTTTTCCAAACATCAAAAGTTAAAATTATTAAACATGTATTTGAAAAAGCAGGCAACAAAATGGCCACCGCTGTCCCAAAATTGGATGGTTTGGTGACTGCTTTTCCAAAAACAAGATATTCAAAGTAGCCATTACCTGATAAACTTGTCACATGTGTATAGGCATTCCAGCTGTTTTTCAAACATAAAAAGTTAAAATTATCAAAGAAGTATTTGAAAAAGCAGGCAACAAAATGGCCACCGCTGTCCCAAAATTGGATGGTTTGGTGATTGCTTTTCCAATAACATAAGATATTCAAAGTAGTCATGAACTGATATACTTGCCACGTCTGCAAATAAATTCCACCTGTTTTCCAAACATCAAAAGTTAAAGTTATTAAACAAGTATTTGAAAAAGCAGGCAACAAAATGGCCACCGCTGTCCCAAAAGTGGATGGTTTGGTGACTGCTTTTCCAAAAACAACATATATTCAAAGTAGCCATGAACTGATATACTTGCCATACATGTATGTGTATAGGATTTTAGCATTTTTTCAAACATCAAAAGTTAAAATTATTAAACAAGTATTTGAAAAAGCAGGCAACAAAATGGCCACCGCTGTCCCAAAAATGGATGGTTTGGTGACTGCTTTTCCAAAAACAAGATATTCAAAGTAGCTATTACCTGATAAACTTGTCACATGTGTATAGGGATTCCAACTGTTTTTCAAACATAAAAAGTTAAAATTATTAAACAAGTATTTGAAAAAGCAAGCAACAAAATGGCCACCGCTGTCCCAAAAGTGGATGGTTTGGTGATTGCTTTTCCAATAACATAAGATATTTAAAGTAGTCATGAACTGATATACTTGTCACATCTGCAAATAAATTCCACCTGTTTTCCAAACATCAAAAGTTAAAATTATTAAACAAGTATTTGAAAAAGCAGGCAACAAAATGGCCACCGCTGTCCCAAAAGTGGATGGTTTGGTGACTGCTTTTCCAAAAACAAGATATTCAAAGTAGCCATTACCTGATAAACTTGTCACATCTGTAATTAAATTCCACCTGTTTTCCAAACACTAAAAATTTAAAAATATTAAACAAGTATATGAAAAAGCAGGCAACAAAATGGCCACTCCTGTCCCAAAAGTGGATGGTTTGGTGACTGCTATTCCAAAAAACAACATATCCAAAGTAGCCATAAACTGATATACTTGCCCTATGTGTATAGGATTCTAGCATTTTTTTAAACATAAAAAGTTAAAATTATTAAACAAGTATTTGAACAAGCAGGCAACAAAATGGCCACCGCTGTCCCAAAAGTGGATGGTTTGGTGATTGCTTTTTCAATAACATAAGATATTCAAAGTAGCCATGAACTGATATACTTGCCATATGTGTATAGGATTCTAGCATTTTTTTAAACAACAAAAGTTAAAATTAATAAACAAGTATTTGAAAAAGCAAGCAACAAAATGGCCACCGCTGTCCCCAAAGTGGATGGTTTGGTGATTGCTTTTCCAATAACATAAGATATTTAAAGTAGTCATGAACTGATATACTTGCCACATCTGCAAATAAATTCCACCTGTTTTCCAAACATCAAAAGTTAAAATTATTAAACAAGTATTTGAAAAAGCAGGCAACAAAATGGCCACCGCTGTCCCAAAAGTGGATGGTTTGGTGATTGGTTTTCCAATAATATTCAAAGTAGTCATGAACTGATATACTTGCCACATCTGCAAATAAATGCCACCTGTTTTCCAAACATCAAAAGTTAAAATTATTAAACAAGTATTTGAAAAAGCAGGCAACAAAATGGCCACCGCTGTCCCAAAAGTGGATGGTTTGGTGATTGCTTTTCCAAAAACAAGATATTCAAAGTAGTCATGAACTGATATACTTGCCACGTCTGCAAATAAATTCCATCTGTTTTCCAAACATCAAAAGTTAAAATTATTAAACAAGTATCTGAAAAAGCAGGCAACAAAATGGCCACTGCTGTCCTAAAAGTGGATGGTTTGGTGATTGCTTTTCCCATAACATAAGATATTTAAAGTAGTCATGAACTGATATACTTGCCACATCTGCAAATAAATTCCATCTGTTTTCCAAACATCAAAAGTTAAAATTATTAAACAAGTATCTGAAAAAGCAGGCAACAAAATGGCCACTGCTGTCCTAAAAGTGGATGGTTTGGTGATTGCTTTTCCAATAACATAAGATATTCAAATTAGTCAAGAACTGATATACTTGCCACATCTGCAAATAAATTCCACCTGTTTTCCAAACATCAAAAGTTAAAATAATTAAACATGTATTTGAAAAAGCAGGCAACAAAATGGCCACTGCTGTCCCAAAAATGGATGGTTTGGTGACTGCTTTTCCAAAAACAAGATATTCAAAGTAGCCATTACCTGATAAACTTGTCACATGTGTATAGGTATTCCAGCTGTTTTTCAAACATAAAAAGTTAAAATTATTAAACAAGTATTTGAAAAAAAAGGCAACAAAATGGCCACCGATGTCTTAAAAGTGGATGGTTTGGTGATTGCTTTTCCAATAACATAAGATATTCAAAGTAGCCATGAACTGATATACTTGCCATATGTGTATAGGATTTTAGCATTTTTTCAAATAACAAAAGTTAAACTTATTAAACAAGTATTTGAAAAAGCAGGCAACAAAATGGCCACCGCTGTCCCAAAAGTGGATGGTTTGGTGACTGCTTTTCCAAAAACAACATATTCAAAGTAGCCATGAACTGATATACTTGCCATATGTGTATAGGATTTTAGCATTTTTTCAAACATCAAAAGTTAAAATTATTAAACAAGTATTTGAAAAAGCAGGCAACAGAATGGCCACCGCTGTCCCAAAAGTGGATGGTTTGGTGATTGCTTTTCCAATAACATAAGATATTCAAAGTAGTCATGAACTGATATACTTGTCACATCTGCAAATAAATTCCACCTGTTTTCCAAACATCAAAAGTTAAAATTATTAAACAAGTATCTGAAAAAGCAGGCAACAAAATGGCCACTGCTGTCCTAAAAGTGGATGGTTTGGTGATTGCTTTTCCCATAACATAAGATATTTAAAGTAGTCATGAACTGATATACTTGCCACATCTGCAAATAAATTCCATCTGTTTTCCAAACATCAAAAGTTAAAATTATTAAACAAGTATCTGAAAAAGCAGGCAACAAAATGGCCACTGCTGTCCTAAAAGTGGATGGTTTGGTGATTGCTTTTCCAATAACATAAGATATTCAAATTAGTCAAGAACTGATATACTTGCCACATCTGCAAATAAATTCCACCTGTTTTCCAAACATCAAAAGTTAAAATAATTAAACATGTATTTGAAAAAGCAGGCAACAAAATGGCCACTGCTGTCCCAAAAATGGATGGTTTGGTGACTGCTTTTCCAAAAACAAGATATTCAAAGTAGCCATTACCTGATAAACTTGTCACATGTGTATAGGTATTCCAGCTGTTTTTCAAACATAAAAAGTTAAAATTATTAAACAAGTATTTGAAAAAAAAGGCAACAAAATGGCCACCGATGTCTTAAAAGTGGATGGTTTGGTGATTGCTTTTCCAATAACATAAGATATTCAAAGTAGCCATGAACTGATATACTTGCCATATGTGTATAGGATTTTAGCATTTTTTCAAATAACAAAAGTTAAACTTATTAAACAAGTATTTGAAAAAGCAGGCAACAAAATGGCCACCGCTGTCCCAAAAGTGGATGGTTTGGTGACTGCTTTTCCAAAAACAACATATTCAAAGTAGCCATGAACTGATATACTTGCCATATGTGTATAGGATTTTAGCATTTTTTCAAACATCAAAAGTTAAAATTATTAAACAAGTATTTGAAAAAGCAGGCAACAGAATGGCCACCGCTGTCCCAAAAGTGGATGGTTTGGTGATTGCTTTTCCAATAACATAAGATATTCAAAGTAGTCATGAACTGATATACTTGTCACATCTGCAAATAAATTCCACCTGTTTTCCAAACATCAAAAGTTAAAATTATTAAACAAGTATTTGAAAAAGCAGGCAACAAAATGGCCACCGCTGTCCCAAAAGTGGATGGTTTGGTGACTGCTTTTCCAAAAAACAACATATCCAAAGTAGCCATAAACTGATATACTTGCCCTATGTGTATAGGATTCTAGCATTTTTTTAAACATAAAAAGTTAAAATTATTAAACAAGTATTTGAACAAGCAGGCAACAAAATGGCCACCGCTGTCCCAAAAGTGGATGGTTTGGTGACTGCTTTTCCAAAAACAAGATATTCAAAGTAGCTATTACCTGATAAACTTGTCACATCTGTAAATAAATTCCACCTGTTTTCCAAACACTAAAAATTTAAAATTATTAAACAAGTATCTGAAAAAGCAGGCAACAAAATGGCCACTGCTGTCCCAAAAGTGGATGGTTTGGTGATTGCATTTCCAATAACATAAGATATTCAAAATCGTCATGAACTGATATACTTGCCACATCTGCAAATAAATTCCACCTGTTTTCCAAACATCAAAAGTTAAAATAATTAAACATGTATTTGAAAAAGCAGGCAACAAAATGGCCACCGCTGTCCCAAAAATGGATGGTTTGGTGACTGCTTTTCCAAAAACAAGATATTCAAAGTAGCCATTACCTGATAAACTTGTCACATGTGTATAGGCATTCCAGCTGTTTTTCAAACATAAAAAGTTAAAATTATTAAACAAGTATTTGAAAAAAAAGGCAACAAAATGGCCACCGATGTCTTAAAAGTGGATGGTTTGGTGACTGCTTTTCCAAAAACAAGATATTCAAAGTAGCTATGAACTGATATACTTGCCATATGTGTATAGGATTTTAGCATTTTTTCAAACATCAAAAGTTAAAATTATTAAACAAGTATTTGAAAGTCCAGGCAACAGAATGGCCACCGCTGTCCCAAAAATGGATGGTTTGGTGACTGCTTTTCCAAAAACAAGATATTCAAAGTAGCCATTACCTGATAAACTTGTCACATGTGTATAGGGATTCCAGCTGTTTTTCAAACATTAAAAGTTAAAATTATCAAACAAGTATTTGAAAAAGCAGGCAACAAAATGGCCACCGCTGTCCCAAAAGTGGATGGTTTGGTGATTGCTTTCCCAATAACATAAGATATTCAAAGTAGTCATGAACTGATATACTTGCCACATCTGCAAATAAATTCCAATTGTTTTCCAAACATCAAAAGTTAAAATTATTAAACAAGTATTTGAAAAAGCAGGCAACAAAATGGCCACCGCTGTCCCAAAAGTGGATGGTTTGGTGACTGCTTTTCCAAAAACAAGATATTCAAAGTAGCCATTACCTGATAAACTTGTCACATCTGTAAATAAATTCCACCTGTTTTCCAAACACTAAAAATTTAAAATTATTAAACAAGTATATGAAAAAGCAGGCAACAAAATGGCCACTCCTGTCCCAAAAGTGGATTGTTTGGTGACTGCTTTTCCAAAAAACAACATATCCAAAGTAGCCATAAACTGATATACTTGCCCTATGTGTATAGGATTCTAGCATTTTTTTAAACATAAAAAGTTAAAATTATTAAACAAGTATTTGAACAAGCAGGCAACAAAATGGCCACCGCTGTCCCAAAAGTGGATGGTTTGGTGATTGCTTTTTCAATAACATAAGATATTCAAAGTAGCCATGAACTGATATACTTGCCATATGTGTATAGGATTCTAGCATTTTTTTAAACAACAAAAGTTAAAATTAATAAACAAGTATTTGAAAAAGCAGGCAACAAAATGGCCACCGCTGTCCCAAAAGTGGATGGTTTGGTGACTGCTTTTCCAAAAACAAGATATTCAAAGTAGCTATTACCTGATAAACTTGTCACATCTGTAAATAAATTCCACCTGTTTTCCAAACACTAAAAATTTAAAATTATTAAACAAGTATCTGCAAAAAGCAGGCAACAAAATGGCCACTGCTGTCCCAAAAGTGGATGGTTTGGTGATTGCATTTCCAATAACATAAGATATTCAAAATCGTCATGAACTGATATACTTGCCACATCTGCAAATAAATTCCAGCTGTTTTTCAAACATAAAAAGTTAAAATTATTAAACAAGTATTTGAAAAAGCAGGCAACAAAATGGCCACCGCTGTCCCAAAAGTGGATGGTTTGGTGACTGCTTTTCCAAAAACAAGATATTCAAAGTAGCCATTACCTGATAAACTTGTCACATGTGTATAGGTATTCCAGCTGTTTTTCAAACATAAAAAGTTAAAATTATTAAACAAGTATTTGAAAAAAAAGGCAACAAAATGGCCACCGATGTCTTAAAAGTGGATGGTTTGGTGATTGCTTTTCCAATAACATAAGATATTCAAAGTAGCCATGAACTGATATACTTGCCATATGTGTATAGGATTTTAGCATTTTTTCAAATAACAAAAGTTAAACTTATTAAACAAGTATTTGAAAAAGCAGGCAATAAAATGGCCACCGCTGTCCCAAAAGTGGATGGTTTGGTGACTGCTTTTCCAAAAACAACATATTCAAAGTAGCCATGAACTGATATACTTGCCATATGTGTATAGGATTTTAGCATTTTTTCAAACATCAAAAGTTAAAATTATTAAACAAGTATTTGAAAAAGCAGGCAACAGAATGGCCACCGCTGTCCCAAAAGTGGATGGTTTGGTGATTGCTTTTCCAATAACATAAGATATTCAAAGTAGTCATGAACTGATATACTTGTCACATCTGCAAATAAATTCCACCTGTTTTCCAAACATCAAAAGTTAAAATTATTAAACAAGTATTTGAAAAAGCAGGCAACAAAATGGCCACCGCTGTCCCAAAAGTGGATGGTTTGGTGACTGCTTTTCCAAAAAACAACATATCCAAAGTAGCCATAAACTGATATACTTGCCCTATGTGTATAGGATTCTAGCATTTTTTTAAACATAAAAAGTTAAAATTATTAAACAAGTATTTGAACAAGCAGGCAACAAAATGGCCACCGCTGTCCCAAAAGTGGATGGTTTGGTGACTGCTTTTCCAAAAACAAGATATTCAAAGTAGCTATTACCTGATAAACTTGTCACATCTGTAAATAAATTCCACCTGTTTTCCAAACACTAAAAATTTAAAATTATTAAACAAGTTTCTGAAAAAGCAGGCAACAAAATGGCCACTGCTGTCCCAAAAGTGGATGGTTTGGTGATTGCATTTCCAATAACATAAGATATTCAAAATCGTCATGAACTGATATACTTGCCACATCTGCAAATAAATTCCACCTGTTTTCCAAACATCAAAAGTTAAAATAATTAAACATGTATTTGAAAAAGCAGGCAACAAAATGGCCACCGCTGTCCCAAAAATGGATGGTTTGGTGACTGCTTTTCCAAAAACAAGATATTCAAAGTAGCCATTACCTGATAAACTTGTCACATGTGTATAGGCATTCCAGCTGTTTTTCAAACATAAAAAGTTAAAATTATTAAACAAGTATTTGAAAAAAAAGGCAACAAAATGGCCACCGATGTCTTAAAAGTGGATGGTTTGGTGACTGCTTTTCCAAAAACAAGATATTCAAAGTAGCTATGAACTGATATACTTGCCATATGTGTATAGGATTTTAGCATTTTTTCAAACATCAAAAGTTAAAATTATTAAACAAGTATTTGAAAGTCCAGGCAACAGAATGGCCACCGCTGTCCCAAAAATGGATGGTTTGGTGACTGCTTTTCCAAAAACAAGATATTCAAAGTAGCCATTACCTGATAAACTTGTCACATGTGTATAGGAATTCCAGCTGTTTTTCAAACATTAAAAGTTAAAATTATCAAACAAGTATTTGAAAAAGCAGGCAACAAAATGGCCACCGCTGTCCCAAAAGTGGATGGTTTGGTGATTGCTTTCCCAATAACATAAGATATTCAAAGTAGTCATGAACTGATATACTTGCCACATCTGCAAATAAATTCCAATTGTTTTCCAAACATCAAAAGTTAAAATTATTAAACAAGTATTTGAAAAAGCAGGCAACAAAATGGCCACCGCTGTCCCAAAAGTGGATGGTTTGGTGACTGCTTTTCCAAAAACAAGATATTCAAAGTAGCTATTACCTGATAAACTTGTCACATCTGTAAATAAATTCCACCTGTTTTCCAAACACTAAAAATTTAAAATTATTAAACAAGTATATGAAAAAGCAGGCAACAAAATGGCCACTCCTGTCCCAAAAGTGGATTGTTTGGTGACTGCTTTTCCAAAAAACAACATATCCAAAGTAGCCATAAACTGATATACTTGCCCTATGTGTATAGGATTCTAGCATTTTTTTAAACATAAAAAGTTAAAATTATTAAACAAGTATTTGAACAAGCAGGCAACAAAATGGCCACCGCTGTCCCAAAAGTGGATGGTTTGGTGATTGCTTTTTCAATAACATAAGATATTCAAAGTAGCCATGAACTGATATACTTGCCATATGTGTATAGGATTCTAGCATTTTTTTAAACAACAAAAGTTAAAATTAATAAACAAGTATTTGAAAAAGCAGGCAACAAAATGGCCACCGCTGTCCCAAAAGTGGATGGTTTGGTGACTGCTTTTCCAAAAACAAGATATTCAAAGTAGCTATTACCTGATAAACTTGTCACATCTGTAAATAAATTCCACCTGTTTTCCAAACACTAAAAATTTAAAATTATTAAACAAGTATCTGCAAAAAGCAGGCAACAAAATGGCCACTGCTGTCCCAAAAGTGGATGGTTTGGTGATTGCATTTCCAATAACATAAGATATTCAAAATCGTCATGAACTGATATACTTGCCACATCTGCAAATAAATTCCAGCTGTTTTTCAAACATAAAAAGTTAAAATTATTAAACAAGTATTTGAAAAAGAAGGCAACAAAATGGCCACCACTGTCCCAAAAATGGATGGTTTGGTGACTGCTTTTCCAAAAACAAGATATTCAAAGTAGCCATTACCTGATAAACTTGTCACATGTGTATAGGCATTCCAGCTGTTTTTCAAACATAAAAAGTTAAAATTATTAAACAAGTATTTGAAAAAAAAGGCAACAAAATGGCCACCGATGTCTTAAAAGTGGATGGTTTGGTGACTGCTTTTCCAATAACATAAGATATTTAAAGTAGTCATGAACTGATATACTTGCCACGTCTGCAAATAAATTCCACCTGTTTTCCAAACATCAAAAGTTAAAATTATTAAACAAGTATTTGAAAAAGCAGGCAACAAAATGGCCACCGCTGTCCCAAAAGTGGATGGTTTGGTGACTGCTTTTCCAAAAACAACATATTCAAAGTAGCCATGAACTGATATACTTGCCATATGTGTATAGGATTTTAGCATTTTTTCAAACGTCAAAAGTTAAAAAAATTTTCAACAACAAAAGTTAAAATTATTAAACAAGTATTTGAAAAAGCAAGCAACAAAATGGCCACCGCTGTCCCAAAAGTGGATGGTTTGGTGATTGCTTTTCCAATAACATAAGATATTTAAAGTAGTCATGAACTGATATACTTGCCACATCTGCAAATAAATTCCACCTGTTTTCCAAACATCAAAAGTTAAAATTATTAAACAAGTACTTGAAAAAGCAGGCAACAAAATGGCCACCGCTGTCCCAAAAGTGGATGGTTTGGTGATTGCTTTTCCAATAACATAAGATATTTAAAGTAGTCATGAACTGATAAACTTGTCACATCTGCAAATAAATTCCACCTGTTTTCCAAACATCAAAAGTTAAAATTATTAAACAAGTATTTGAAAAAGCAGGCAACAAAATGGCCACCGCTGTCCCAAAAGTGGATGGTTTGGTGATTGCTTTTCCAATAACATAAGATATTTAAAGTAGTCATGAACTGATATACTTGCCACATCTGCAAATAAATTCCACCTGTTTTCCAAACATCAAAAGTTAAAATTATTAAACAAGTATTTGAAAAAGCAGGCAACAAAATGGCCACCGCTGTCCCAAAAGTGGATGGTTTGGTGACTGCTTTTCCAAAAACAAGATATTCAAAGTAGCCATTACCTGATAAACTTGTCACATCTGTAAATAAATTCCACCTGTTTTCCAAACACTAAAAAGTTAAAATTATTAAACAAGTATTTGCAAAAGCAGGCAACAAAATGGCCACCGCTGTCCCAAAAGTGGATAATTTGGTAACTGCTTTTCCAAAAACAAGATAATCAAAGTAGCCATTACCTGATAAACTTGTCACATGTGTATAGGGATTCCAGCTGTTTTTCAAACATAAAAAGTTAAAATTATTAAACAAGTATTTGAAAAAGAAGGCAACAAAATGGCCACCGATGTCCCAAAAGTGGATGGTTTGGTGATTGCTTTACCAATAACATAAGATATTCAAAGTAGTCATGAACTGATATACTTGCAACATCTGCAAATAAATTCCACCTGTTTTCTAAACATCAAAAGTTAAAATTATTAAACAAGTATTTGAAAAAGCATGCAACAAAATGGCCACCGGTGTCCCAAAAGCGGATGGTTTGGTGACTGCTTTTCCAAAAATAAGATATTCAAAGTAGCCATGAACTGATATACTTGCCATATGTGTATAGGATTCTAGCATTTTTTTAACAACAAAAGTTAAAATTAATAAACAAGTATTTGAAAAAGCAAGCAACAAAATGGCCACCGCTGTCCCCAAAGTGGATGGTTTGGTGATTGGTTTTCCAATAACATAAGATATTCAAAGTAGTCATGAACTGATATACTTGCCACATCTGCAAATAAATGCCACCTGTTTTCCAAACATCAAAAGTTAAAATTATTAAACAAGTATTTGAAAAAGCAGGCAACAAAATGGCCACCGCTGTCCCAAAAGTGGATGGTTTGGTGATTGGTTTTCCAATAACATAAGATATTCAAAGTAGTCATGAACTGATATACTTGCCACATCTGCAAATAAATGCCACCTGTTTTCCAAACATCAAAAGTTACAATTATTAAACAAGTATTTGAAAAAGCAGGCAACAAAATGGCCACCGCTGTCCCAAAAGTGGATGGTTTGGTGACTGCTTTTCCAAAAACAAGATATTCAAAGTAGTCATGAACTGATATACTTGCCACGTCTGCAAATAAATTCCATCTGTTTTCCAAACATCAAAAGTTAAAATTATTAAACAAGTATCTGAAAAAGCAGATAACAAAATGGCCACTGCTGTCCTAAAAGTGGATGGTTTGGTGATTGCTTTTCCAATAACATAAGATATTTAAAGTAGTCATGAACTGATATACTTGCCACATCTGCAAATAAATTCCATCTGTTTTCCAAACATCAAAAGTTAAAATTATTAAACAAGTATCTGAAAAAGCAGGCAACAAAATGGCCACTGCTGTCCTAAAAGTGGATGGTTTGGTGATTGCTTTTCCAATAACATAAGATATTCAAAGTAGTCATGAACTGATATACTTGCCACATCTGCAAATAAATTCCACCTGTTTTCCAAACATCAAAAGTTAAAATAATTAAACATGTATTTGAAAAAGCAGGCAACAAAATGGCCACTGCTGTCCCAAAAATGGATGGTTTGGTGACTGCTTTTCCAAAAACAAGATATTCAAAGTAGCCATTACCTGATAAACTTGTCACATGTGTATAGGTATTCCAGCTGTTTTTCAAACATAAAAAGTTAAAATTATTAAACAAGTATTTGAAAAAGCAGGCAACAAAATGGCCACCGCTGTCCCAAAAGTAGATGGTTTGGTGATTGCTTTTCCAATAACATAAGATATTTAAAGTAGCCATGAACTGATATACTTGCCATATATGTATAGGATTCCAGCTGTTTTTCAAACATAAAAAGTTAAAATTATTAAACAAGTATTTGAAAAAGCAGGCAACAAAATGGCCACCGCTGTCCCAAAAGTGGATGGTTTGGTGATTGCTTTTCCAATAACATAAG
This sequence comes from Lepidochitona cinerea, assembly GCA_963971465.1. Classification (NCBI taxonomy): domain Eukaryota; kingdom Metazoa; phylum Mollusca; class Polyplacophora; order Chitonida; family Tonicellidae; genus Lepidochitona; species Lepidochitona cinerea. Next base: position 81,918,705 of record OZ020551.1, on the reverse strand, counting down.
ATATTCAAAGTAGTCATGAACTGATATACTTGCCACATCTGCAAATAAATTCCACCTGTTTTCCAAACATCAAAAGCTAAAATTATTAAATAAGTATTTGAAAAAGCAGGCAACAAAATGGCCACCGCTGTCCCAAAAGTGGATGGTTTGGTGACTGCTTTTCCAAAAATAAGATATCCAAAGTAGCCATGAACTGATATACTTGCCATATATGTATAGGATTCTAGCATTTTTTTAAACAACAAAAGTTAAAATTATTAAACAAGTATTTGAAAAAGCAGGCAATAAAATGGCCACCGCTGTCCCAAAAGTTGATGGTTTGGTGACTGCTTTTCCAAAAACAAGATATTCAAAGTAGCCATTACCTGATACACTTGTCACATCTGTAAATAAATTCCACCTGTTTTCCAAACACTAAAAATTTAAAATTATTAAACATGTATTTGAAAAAGCAGGCAACAAAATGGCCACCGCTGTCCCAAAAGTGGATGGTTTGGTGACTGCTTTTCCAAAAACAACATACATTCAAAGTAGCCATGAACTGATATACTTGCCATATGTGTATAGGGATTCCAGCTGTTTTTCAAACATAAAAAGTTAAAATTATTAAACAAGTATTTGAAAAAGCAGGCAACAAAATGGCCACCGCTGTCCCAAAAGTGGATGGTTTGGTGACTGCTTTTCCAAAAACAAGTTATTTAAAGTAGCTATTACCTGATAAACTTGTCACATGTGTATAGGGATTCCAGCTGTTTTTCAAACATAAAAAGTTAAAATTATTAAACAAGTATATGAAAAAGAAGGCAACAAAATGGCCACTGCTGTCCCAAAAGTGGATGGTTTGGTGACTGCTTTTCCAATAACATAAGATATTTAAAGTAGTCATGAACCGATATACTTGCCACATCTGTAAATAAATTCCACCTGTTTCCCAAACATCAAAAGTTAAAATTATTAATCAAGTATTAGAAAAAGCAGGCAACAAAATGGCCACTGCTGTCCCAAAAGTGGATGGTTTGGTGACTGCTTTTCCAAAAAACAACATATTCAAAGTAGCGATGAACTGATATACTTGCCATATGTGTATAGGATTCTAACATTTTTTCAAACAACAAAAGTTAAAATTATTAAACAAGTATTTGAAAAAGCAGGCAACAAAATGGCCACCGCTGTCCCAAAAATGGATGGTTTGGTGACTGCTTTTCCAAAAACAAGATATTCAAAGTAGCTATTACCTGATAAACTTGTCACATGTGTATAGGGATTCCAGCTGTTTTTCAAACATAAAAAGTTAAAATTATTAAACAAGTATTTGAAAAAGCAGGCAACAAAATGGCCACCACTGTCCTAAAAGTGGATGGTTTGGTGATTGCTTTTCCAATAACATAAGATATTCAAAGTAGCCATGAACTGATATACTTGCCACATCTGCAAATAAATTCCACCTGTTTTCCAAACATCAAAAGTTAAAATTATTAAACAAATATTTGAAAAAAGCAGGCAACAAAATGGCCACCGCTGTCCCAAAAGTGGATGGTTTGGTGACTGCTTTTCCAAAAACAACATATATTCAAAGTAGCCATGAACTGATATACTTGCCATACATGTATGTGTATAGGATTTTAGCATTTTTACAAACATCAAAAGTTAAAATTATTAAACAAGTATTTGAAAAAGCAGGCAACAAAATGGCCACTGCTGTCCCAAAAATGGATGGTTTGGTGACTGCTTTTCCAAAAACAACATATTCAAAGTAGCCATGAACTGATATACTTGCCATATGTGTATAGGATTCTAACATTTTTTCAAACAACAAAAGTTAAAATTATTAAACAAGTATTTGAAAAAGCAGGCAACAAAATGGCCACCGCTGTCCCAAAAGTAGATGGTTTGGTGATTGCTTTTCCAATAACATAAGATATTTAAAGTAGCCATGAACTGATATACTTGCCATATATGTATAGGACTCTAACATTTTTTCAAACAACAAAAGTTAAAATTATTAAACAAGTATTTGAAAAAGCAAGCAACAAAATGGCCACCGCTGTCCCAAAAGTGGATGGTTTGGTGATTGCTTTTCCAATAACATAAGATATTTAAAGTAGTCATGAACTGATATACTTGCCACATCTGCAAATAAATTCCATCTGTTTTCCAAACATCAAAAGTTAAAATTATTAAACAAGTATCTGAAAAAGCAGGCAACAAAATGGCCACCGCTGTCCCAAAAGTGGATGGTTTGGTGACTGCTTTTCCAATAACATAAGATATTCAAAGTAGTCATGAACTGATATACTTGCCACATCTGCAAATAAATTCCACCTGTTTTCCAAACATCAAAAGTTAAAATTATTAAACATGTATTTGAAAAAGCAGGCAACAAAATGGCCACCGCTGTCCCAAAAATGGATGGTTTGGTGACTGCTTTTCCAAAAACAAGGTATTCAAAGTAGCCATTACCTGATAAACTTGTCACATCTGTAAATAAATTCCACCTGTTTTCCAAACACTAAAAAGTTAAAATTATTAAACATGTATTTGAAAAAGCAGGCAACAAAATGGCCACCGCTGTCCCAAAAATGGATGGTTTGGTGACTGCTTTTCCAAAAACAAGATATTCAAAGTAGCCATTACCTGATAAACTTGTCACATGTGTATAGGGATTCCAACTGTTTTTCAAACATAAAAAGTTAAAATTATTAAACAAGTATTTAAAAAAGCAGGCAACAAAATGGCCACCGCTGTCCCAAAAGTGGATGGTTTGGTGACTGCTTTTCCAAAAACAACATATTCAAAGTAGCCATGAACTGATATACTTGCCATACATGTATGTGTATAGGATTTTAGCATTTTTTCAAACATCAAAAGTTAAAATTATTAAACAAGTATTTGAAAAAGCAGGCAACAAAATGGCCACCGCTGTCCCAAAAATGGATGGTTTGGTGACTGCTTTTCCAAAAACAAGATATTCAAAGTAGCTATTACCTGATAAACTTGTCACATGTGTATAGGGATTCCAACTGTTTTTCAAACATAAAAAGTTAAAATTATTAAACAAGTATTTGAAAAAGCAAGCAACAAAATGGCCACCGCTGTCCCAAAAGTGGATGGTTTGGTGATTGCTTTTCCAATAACATAAGATATTTAAAGTAGTCATGAACTGATATACTTGCTACATCTGCAAATAAATTCCACCTGTTTTCCAAACATCAAAAGTTAAAATAATTAAACATGTATTTGAAAAAGCAGGCAACAAAATGGCCACTGCTGTCCCAAAAATGGATGGTTTGGTGATTGCTTTTCCAAAAACAAGATATTCAAAGTAGCCATTACCTGATAAACTTATCACATATGTAATTAAATTCCACCTGTTTTCCAAACACTAAAAATTTAAAATTATTAAACAAGTATATGAAAAAGCAGGCAACAAAATGGCCACTCCTGTCCCAAAAGTGGATGGTTTGGTGACTGCTTTTCCAAAAAACAACATATCCAAAGTAGCCATAAACTGATATACTTGCCCTATGTGTATAGGATTCTAGCATTTTTTTAAACATAAAAAGTTAAAATTATTAAACAAGTATTTGAACAAGCAGGCAACAAAATGGCCACCGCTGTCCCAAAAGTGGACGGTTTGGTGATTGCTTTTTCAATAACATAAGATATTCAAAGTAGCCATGAACTGATATACTTGCCATATGTGTATACGATTCTAGCATTTTTTTAAACAACAAAAGTTAAAATTAATAAACAAGTATTTGAAAAAGCAAGCAACAAAATGGCCACCGCTGTCCCCAAAGTGGATGGTTTGGTGATTGCTTTTCCAATAACATAAGATATTTAAAGTAGTCATGAACTGATATACTTGCCACGTCTGCAAATAAATTCCACCTGTTTTCCAAACATCAAAAGTTAAAATTATTAAACAAGTATTTGAAAAAGCAGGCAACAAAATGGCCACCGCTGTCCCAAAAGTGGATGGTTTGGTGATTGGTTTTCCAATAACATAAGATATTCAAAGTAGTCATGAACTGATATACTTGCCACGTCTGCAAATAAATTCCATCTGTTTTCCAAACATCAAAAGTTAAAATTATTAAACAAGTATCTGAAAAAGCAGGCAACAAAATGGCCACTGCTGTCCTAAAAGTGGATGGTTTGGTGATTGCTTTTCCAATAACATAAGATATTTAAAGTAGTCATGAACTGATATACTTGCCACATCTGCAAATAAATTCCATCTGTTTTCCAAACATCAAAGTTAAAATTATTAAACAAGTATCTGAAAAAGCAGGCAACAAAATGGCCACTGCTGTCCTAAAAGTGGATGGTTTGGTGATTGCTTTTCCAATAACATAAGATATTCAAAGTAGTCATGAACTGATATACTTGCTACATCTGCAAATAAATTCCACCTGTTTTCCAAACATCAAAAGTTAAAATAATTAAACATGTATTTGAAAAAGCAGGCAACAAAATGGCCACTGCTGTCCCAAAAATGGATGGTTTGGTGACTGCTTTTCCAAAAACAAGATATTCAAAGTAGCCATTACCTGATAAACTTGTCACATGTGTATAGGTATTCCAGCTGTTTTTCAAACATAAAAAGTTAAAATTATTAAACAAGTATTTGAAAAAAAAGGCAACAAAATGGCCACCGATGTCTTAAAAGTGGATGGTTTGGTGATTGCTTTTCCAATAACATAAGATATTCAAAGTAGCCATGAACTGATATACTTGCCATATGTGTATAGGATTTTAGCATTTTTTCAAACAACAAAAGTTAAACTTATTAAACAAGTATTTGAAAAAGCAGGCAACAAAATGGCCACCGCTGTCCCAAAAGTGGATGGTTTGGTGACTGCTTTTCCAAAAACAACATATTCAAAGTAGCCATGAACTGATATACTTGCCATATGTGTATAGGATTTTAGCATTTTTTCAAACATCAAAAGTTAAAATTATTAAACAAGTATTTGAAAAAGCAGGCAACAGAATGGCCACCGCTGTCCCAAAAGTGGATGGTTTGGTGATTGCTTTTCCAATAACATAAGATATTCAAAGTAGTCATGAACTGATATACTTGTCACATCTGCAAATAAATTCCACCTGTTTTCCAAACATCAAAAGTTAAAATTATTAAACAAGTATTTGAAAAAGCAGGCAACAAAATGGCCACCGCTGTCCCAAAAGTGGATGGTTTGGTGACTGCTTTTCCAAAAAACAACATATCCAAAGTAGCCATAAACTGATATACTTGCCCTATGTGTATAGTATTCTAGCATTTTTTTAAACATAAAAAGTTAAAATTATTAAACAAGTATTTGAACAAGCAGGCAACAAAATGGCCACCGCTGTCCCAAAAGTGGATGGTTTGGTAAATGCTTTTCCAAAAACAAGATATTCAAAGTAGCTATTACCTGATAAACTTGTCACATCTGTAAATAAATTCCACCTGTTTTCCAAACACTAAAAATTTAAAATTATTAAACAAGTATCTGAAAAAGCAGGCAACAAAATGGCCACCGCTGTCCCAAAAGTGGATGGTTTGGTGACTGCTTTTCCAAAAAACAACATATCCAAAGTAGCCATAAACTGATATACTTGCCCTATGTGTATAGGATTCTAGCATTTTTTTAAACATAAAAAGTTAAAATTATTAAACAAGTATTTGAACAAGCAGGCAACAAAATGGCCACCGCTGTCCCAAAAGTGGATGGTTTGGTAAATGCTTTTCCAAAAACAAGATATTCAAAGTAGCTATTACCTGATAAACTTGTCACATCTGTAAATAAATTCCACCTGTTTTCCAAACACTAAAAATTTAAAATTATTAAACAAGTATCTGAAAAAGCAGGCAACAAAATGGCCACTGCTGTCCCAAAAGTGGATGGTTTGGTGATTGCATTTCCAATGACATAAGATATTCAAAATCGTCATGAACTGATATACTTGCCACATCTGCAAATAAATTCCACCTGTTTTCCAAACATCAAAAGTTAAAATAATTAAACATGTATTTGAAAAAGCAGGCAACAAAATGGCCACCGCTGTCCCAAAAATGGATGGTTTGGTGACTGCTTTTCCAAAAACAAGATATTCAAAGTAGCCATTACCTGATAAACTTGTCACATGTGTATAGGCATTCCAGCTGTTTTTCAAACATAAAAAGTTAAAATTATTAAACAAGTATTTGAAAAAAAAGGCAACAAAATGGCCACCGATGTCTTAAAAGTGGATGGTTTGGTGACTGCTTTTCCAAAAACAAGATATTCAAAGTAGCTATGAACTGATATACTTGCCATATGTGTATAGGATTTTAGCATTTTTTCAAACATCAAAGTTAAAATTATTAAACAAGTATTTGAAAGTCCAGGCAACAGAATGGCCACCGCTGTCCCAAAAATGGATGGTTTGGTGACTGCTTTTCCAAAAACAAGATATTCAAAGTAGCCATTACCTGATAAACTTGTCACATGTGTATAGGGATTCCAGCTGTTTTTCAAACATTAAAAGTTAAAATTATCAAACAAGTATTTGAAAAAGCAGGCAACAAAATGGCCACCGCTGTCCCAAAAGTGGATGGTTTGGTGATTGCTTTCCCAATAACATAAGATATTCAAAGTAGTCATGAACTGATATACTTGCCACATCTGCAAATAAATTCCAATTGTTTTCCAAACATCAAAAGTTAAAATTATTAAACAAGTATTTGAAAAAGCAGGCAACAAAATGGCCACCGCTGTCCCAAAAGTGGATGGTTTGGTGATTGCTTTTCCAAAAACAAGATATTCAAAGTAGCCATTACCTGATAAACTTGTCACATCTGTAAATAAATTCCACCTGTTTTCCAAACACTAAAAATTTAAAATTATTAAACAAGTATATGAAAAAGCAGGCAACAAAATGGCCACTCCTGTCCCAAAAGTAGATTGTTTGGTGACTGCTTTTCCAAAAAACAACATATCCAAAGTAGCCATAAACTGATATACTTGCCCTATGTGTATAGGATTCTAGCATTTTTTTAAACATAAAAAGTTAAAATTATTAAACAAGTATTTGAACAAGCAGGCAACAAAATGGCCACCGCTGTCCCAAAAGTGGATGGTTTGGTGATTGCTTTTTCAATAACATAAGATATTCAAAGTAGCCATGAACTGATATACTTGCCATATGTGTATAGGATTCTAGCATTTTTTTAAACAACAAAAGTTAAAATTAATAAACAAGTATTTGAAAAAGCAGGCAACAAAATGGCCACCGCTGTCCCAAAAATGGATGGTTTGGTGACTGCTTTTCCAAAAACAAGATATTCAAAGTAGCCATTACCTGATAAACTTGTCACATGTGTATAGGGATTCCAGCTGTTTTTCAAACATTAAAAGTTAAAATTATCAAACAAGTATTTGAAAAAGCAGGCAACAAAATGGCCACCGCTGTCCCAAAAGTGGATGGTTTGGTGATTGCTTTCCCAATAACATAAGATATTCAAAGTAGTCATGAACTGATATACTTGCCACATCTGCAAATAAATTCCAATTGTTTTCCAAACATCAAAAGTTAAAATTATTAAACAAGTATTTGAAAAAGCAGGCAACAAAATGGCCACCGCTGTCCCAAAAGTGGATGGTTTGGTGACTGCTTTTCCAAAAACAAGATATTCAAAGTAGCCATTACCTGATAAACTTGTCACATCTGTAAATAAATTCCACCTGTTTTCCAAACACTAAAAATTTAAAATTATTAAACAAGTATATGAAAAAGCAGGCAACAAAATGGCCACTCCTGTCCCAAAAGTGGATTGTTTGGTGACTGCTTTTCCAAAAAACAACATATCCAAAGTAGCCATAAACTGATATACTTGCCCTATGTGTATAGGATTCTAGCATTTTTTTAAACATAAAAAGTTAAAATTATTAAACAAGTATTTGAACAAGCAGGCAACAAAATGGCCACCGCTGTCCCAAAAGTGGATGGTTTGGTGATTGCTTTTTCAATAACATAAGATATTCAAAGTAGCCATGAACTGATATACTTGCCATATGTGTATAGGATTCTAGCATTTTTTTAAACAACAAAAGTTAAAATTAATAAACAAGTATTTGAAAAAGCAGGCAACAAAATGGCCACCGCTGTCCCAAAAGTGGATGGTTTGGTGACTGCTTTTCCAAAAACAAGATATTCAAAGTAGCTATTACCTGATAAACTTGTCACATCTGTAAATAAATTCCACCTGTTTTCCAAACACTAAAAATTTAAAATTATTAAACAAGTATCTGCAAAAAGCAGGCAACAAAATGGCCACTGCTGTCCCAAAAGTGGATGGTTTGGTGATTGCATTTCCAATAACATAAGATATTCAAAATCGTCATGAACTGATATACTTGCCACATCTGCAAATAAATTCCAGCTGTTTTTCAAACATAAAAAGTTAAAATTATTAAACAAGTATTTGAAAAAGCAGGCAACAAAATGGCCACCGCTGTCCCAAAAGTGGATGGTTTGGTGACTGCTTTTCCAAAAACAAGATATTCAAAGTAGCCATTACCTGATAAACTTGTCACATGTGTATAGGTATTCCAGCTGTTTTTCAAACATAAAAAGTTAAAATTATTAAACAAGTATTTGAAAAAAAAGGCAACAAAATGGCCACCGATGTCTTAAAAGTGGATGGTTTGGTGATTGCTTTTCCAATAACATAAGATATTCAAAGTAGCCATGAACTGATATACTTGCCATATGTGTATAGGATTTTAGCATTTTTTCAAATAACAAAAGTTAAACTTATTAAACAAGTATTTGAAAAAGCAGGCAATAAAATGGCCACCGCTGTCCCAAAAGTGGATGGTTTGGTGACTGCTTTTCCAAAAACAACATATTCAAAGTAGCCATGAACTGATATACTTGCCATATGTGTATAGGATTTTAGCATTTTTTCAAACATCAAAAGTTAAAATTATTAAACAAGTATTTGAAAAAGCAGGCAACAGAATGGCCACCGCTGTCCCAAAAGTGGATGGTTTGGTGATTGCTTTTCCAATAACATAAGATATTCAAAGTAGTCATGAACTGATATACTTGTCACATCTGCAAATAAATTCCACCTGTTTTCCAAACATCAAAAGTTAAAATTATTAAACAAGTATTTGAAAAAGCAGGCAACAAAATGGCCACCGCTGTCCCAAAAGTGGATGGTTTGGTGACTGCTTTTCCAAAAAACAACATATCCAAAGTAGCCATAAACTGATATACTTGCCCTATGTGTATAGGATTCTAGCATTTTTTTAAACATAAAAAGTTAAAATTATTAAACAAGTATTTGAACAAGCAGGCAACAAAATGGCCACCGCTGTCCCAAAAGTGGATGGTTTGGTGACTGCTTTTCCAAAAACAAGATATTCAAAGTAGCTATTACCTGATAAACTTGTCACATCTGTAAATAAATTCCACCTGTTTTCCAAACACTAAAAATTTAAAATTATTAAACAAGTATCTGAAAAAGCAGGCAACAAAATGGCCACTGCTGTCCCAAAAGTGGATGGTTTGGTGATTGCATTTCCAATAACATAAGATATTCAAAATCGTCATGAACTGATATACTTGCCACATCTGCAAATAAATTCCACCTGTTTTCCAAACATCAAAAGTTAAAATAATTAAACATGTATTTGAAAAAGCAGGCAACAAAATGGCCACCGCTGTCCCAAAAATGGATGGTTTGGTGACTGCTTTTCCAAAAACAAGATATTCAAAGTAGCCATTACCTGATAAACTTGTCACATGTGTATAGGCATTCCAGCTGTTTTTCAAACATAAAAAGTTAAAATTATTAAACAAGTATTTGAAAAAAAAGGCAACAAAATGGCCACCGATGTCTTAAAAGTGGATGGTTTGGTGACTGCTTTTCCAAAAACAAGATATTCAAAGTAGCTATGAACTGATATACTTGCCATATGTGTATAGGATTTTAGCATTTTTTCAAACATCAAAAGTTAAAATTATTAAACAAGTATTTGAAAGTCCAGGCAACAGAATGGCCACCGCTGTCCCAAAAATGGATGGTTTGGTGACTGCTTTTCCAAAAACAAGATATTCAAAGTAGCCATTACCTGATAAACTTGTCACATGTGTATAGGAATTCCAGCTGTTTTTCAAACATTAAAAGTTAAAATTATCAAACAAGTATTTGAAAAAGCAGGCAACAAAATGGCCACCGCTGTCCCAAAAGTGGATGGTTTGGTGATTGCTTTCCCAATAACATAAGATATTCAAAGTAGTCATGAACTGATATACTTGCCACATCTGCAAATAAATTCCAATTGTTTTCCAAACATCAAAAGTTAAAATTATTAAACAAGTATTTGAAAAAGCAGGCAACAAAATGGCCACCGCTGTCCCAAAAGTGGATGGTTTGGTGACTGCTTTTCCAAAAACAAGATATTCAAAGTAGCTATTACCTGATAAACTTGTCACATCTGTAAATAAATTCCACCTGTTTTCCAAACACTAAAAATTTAAAATTATTAAACAAGTATATGAAAAAGCAGGCAACAAAATGGCCACTCCTGTCCCAAAAGTGGATTGTTTGGTGACTGCTTTTCCAAAAAACAACATATCCAAAGTAGCCATAAACTGATATACTTGCCCTATGTGTATAGGATTCTAGCATTTTTTTAAACATAAAAAGTTAAAATTATTAAACAAGTATTTGAACAAGCAGGCAACAAAATGGCCACCGCTGTCCCAAAAGTGGATGGTTTGGTGATTGCTTTTTCAATAACATAAGATATTCAAAGTAGCCATGAACTGATATACTTGCCATATGTGTATAGGATTCTAGCATTTTTTTAAACAACAAAAGTTAAAATTAATAAACAAGTATTTGAAAAAGCAGGCAACAAAATGGCCACCGCTGTCCCAAAAGTGGATGGTTTGGTGACTGCTTTTCCAAAAACAAGATATTCAAAGTAGCTATTACCTGATAAACTTGTCACATCTGTAAATAAATTCCACCTGTTTTCCAAACACTAAAAATTTAAAATTATTAAACAAGTATCTGCAAAAAGCAGGCAACAAAATGGCCACTGCTGTCCCAAAAGTGGATGGTTTGGTGATTGCATTTCCAATAACATAAGATATTCAAAATCGTCATGAACTGATATACTTGCCACATCTGCAAATAAATTCCAGCTGTTTTTCAAACATAAAAAGTTAAAATTATTAAACAAGTATTTGAAAAAGAAGGCAACAAAATGGCCACCACTGTCCCAAAAATGGATGGTTTGGTGACTGCTTTTCCAAAAACAAGATATTCAAAGTAGTCATTACCTGATAAACTTGTCACATGTGTATAGGCATTCCAGCTGTTTTTCAAACATAAAAAGTTAAAATTATTAAACAAGTATTTGAAAAAAAAGGCAACAAAATGGCCACCGATGTCTTAAAAGTGGATGGTTTGGTGACTGCTTTTCCAATAACATAAGATATTTAAAGTAGTCATGAACTGATATACTTGCCACGTCTGCAAATAAATTCCACCTGTTTTCCAAACATCAAAAGTTAAAATTATTAAACAAGTATTTGAAAAAGCAGGCAACAAAATGGCCACCGCTGTCCCAAAAGTGGATGGTTTGGTGACTGCTTTTCCAAAAACAACATATTCAAAGTAGCCATGAACTGATATACTTGCCATATGTGTATAGGATTTTAGCATTTTTTCAAACGTCAAAAGTTAAAAAATTTTTCAACAACAAAAGTTAAAATTATTAAACAAGTATTTGAAAAAGCAAGCAACAAAATGGCCACCGCTGTCCCAAAAGTGGATGGTTTGGTGATTGCTTTTCCAATAACATAAGATATTTAAAGTAGTCATGAACTGATATACTTGCCACATCTGCAAATAAATTCCACCTGTTTTCCAAACATCAAAAGTTAAAATTATTAAACAAGTACTTGAAAAAGCAGGCAACAAAATGGCCACCGCTGTCCCAAAAGTGGATGGTTTGGTGATTGCTTTTCCAATAACATAAGATATTTAAAGTAGTCATGAACTGATAAACTTGTCACATCTGCAAATAAATTCCACCTGTTTTCCAAACATCAAAAGTTAAAATTATTAAACAAGTATTTGAAAAAGCAGGCAACAAAATGGCCACCGCTGTCCCAAAAGTGGATGGTTTGGTGATTGCTTTTCCAATAACATAAGATATTTAAAGTAGTCATGAACTGATATACTTGCCACATCTGCAAATAAATTCCACCTGTTTTCCAAACATCAAAAGTTAAAATTATTAAACAAGTATTTGAAAAAGCAGGCAACAAAATGGCCACCGCTGTCCCAAAAGTGGATGGTTTGGTGACTGCTTTTCCAAAAACAAGATATTCAAAGTAGCCATTACCTGATAAACTTGTCACATCTGTAAATAAATTCCACCTGTTTTCCAAACACTAAAAAGTTAAAATTATTAAACAAGTATTTGCAAAAGCAGGCAACAAAATGGCCACCGCTGTCCCAAAAGTGGATAATTTGGTAACTGCTTTTCCAAAAACAAGATAATCAAAGTAGCCATTACCTGATAAACTTGTCACATGTGTATAGGGATTCCAGCTGTTTTTCAAACATAAAAAGTTAAAATTATTAAACAAGTATTTGAAAAAGAAGGCAACAAAATGGCCACCGATGTCCCAAAAGTGGATGGTTTGGTGATTGCTTTACCAATAACATAAGATATTCAAAGTAGTCATGAACTGATATACTTGCAACATCTGCAAATAAATTCCACCTGTTTTCTAAACATCAAAAGTTAAAATTATTAAACAAGTATTTGAAAAAGCATGCAACAAAATGGCCACCGGTGTCCCAAAAGCGGATGGTTTGGTGACTGCTTTTCCAAAAATAAGATATTCAAAGTAGCCATGAACTGATATACTTGCCATATGTGTATAGGATTCTAGCATTTTTTTAACAACAAAAGTTAAAATTAATAAACAAGTATTTGAAAAAGCAAGCAACAAAATGGCCACCGCTGTCCCCAAAGTGGATGGTTTGGTGATTGGTTTTCCAATAACATAAGATATTCAAAGTAGTCATGAACTGATATACTTGCCACATCTGCAAATAAATGCCACCTGTTTTCCAAACATCAAAAGTTAAAATTATTAAACAAGTATTTGAAAAAGCAGGCAACAAAATGGCCACCGCTGTCCCAAAAGTGGATGGTTTGGTGATTGGTTTTCCAATAACATAAGATATTCAAAGTAGTCATGAACTGATATACTTGCCACATCTGCAAATAAATGCCACCTGTTTTCCAAACATCAAAAGTTACAATTATTAAACAAGTATTTGAAAAAGCAGGCAACAAAATGGCCACCGCTGTCCCAAAAGTGGATGGTTTGGTGACTGCTTTTCCAAAAACAAGATATTCAAAGTAGTCATGAACTGATATACTTGCCACGTCTGCAAATAAATTCCATCTGTTTTCCAAACATCAAAAGTTAAAATTATTAAACAAGTATCTGAAAAAGCAGATAACAAAATGGCCACTGCTGTCCTAAAAGTGGATGGTTTGGTGATTGCTTTTCCAATAACATAAGATATTTAAAGTAGTCATGAACTGATATACTTGCCACATCTGCAAATAAATTCCATCTGTTTTCCAAACATCAAAAGTTAAAATTATTAAACAAGTATCTGAAAAAGCAGGCAACAAAATGGCCACTGCTGTCCTAAAAGTGGATGGTTTGGTGATTGCTTTTCCAATAACATAAGATATTCAAAGTAGTCATGAACTGATATACTTGCCACATCTGCAAATAAATTCCACCTGTTTTCCAAACATCAAAAGTTAAAATAATTAAACATGTATTTGAAAAAGCAGGCAACAAAATGGCCACTGCTGTCCCAAAAATGGATGGTTTGGTGACTGCTTTTCCAAAAACAAGATATTCAAAGTAGCCATTACCTGATAAACTTGTCACATGTGTATAGGTATTCCAGCTGTTTTTCAAACATAAAAAGTTAAAATTATTAAACAAGTATTTGAAAAAGCAGGCAACAAAATGGCCACCGCTGTCCCAAAAGTAGATGGTTTGGTGATTGCTTTTCCAATAACATAAGATATTTAAAGTAGCCATGAACTGATATACTTGCCATATATGTATAGGATTCCAGCTGTTTTTCAAACATAAAAAGTTAAAATTATTAAACAAGTATTTGAAAAAGCAGGCAACAAAATGGCCACCGCTGTCCCAAAAGTGGATGGTTTGGTGATTGCTTTTCCAATAACATAAGATATTCAAAGTAGTCATGAACTGATATACTTGCCACATCTGCAAATAAATTCCACCTGTTTTCCAAACATCAAAAGCTAAAATTATTAAATAAGTATTTGAAAAAGCAGGCAACAAAATGGCCACCGCTGTCCCAAAAGTGGATGGTTTGGTGACTGCTTTTCCAAAAATAAGATATCCAAAGTAGCCATGAACTGATATACTTGCCATATATGTATAGGATTCTAGCATTTTTTTAAACAACAAAAGTTAAAATTATTAAACAAGTATTTGAAAAAGCAGGCAATAAAATGGCCACCGCTGTCCCAAAAGTTGATGGTTTGGTGACTGCTTTTCCAAAAACAAGATATTCAAAGTAGCCATTACCTGATACACTTGTCACATCTGTAAATAAATTCCACCTGTTTTCCAAACACTAAAAATTTAAAATTATTAAACATGTATTTGAAAAAGCAGGCAACAAAATGGCCACCGCTGTCCCAAAAGTGGATGGTTTGGTGACTGCTTTTCCAAAAACAACATACATTCAAAGTAGCCATGAACTGATATACTTGCCATATGTGTATAGGGATTCCAGCTGTTTTTCAAACATAAAAAGTTAAAATTATTAAACAAGTATTTGAAAAAGCAGGCAACAAAATGGCCACCGCTGTCCCAAAAGTGGATGGTTTGGTGACTGCTTTTCCAAAAACAAGTTATTTAAAGTAGCTATTACCTGATAAACTTGTCACATGTGTATAGGGATTCCAGCTGTTTTTCAAACATAAAAAGTTAAAATTATTAAACAAGTATATGAAAAAGAAGGCAACAAAATGGCCACTGCTGTCCCAAAAGTGGATGGTTTGGTGACTGCTTTTCCAATAACATAAGATATTTAAAGTAGTCATGAACCGATATACTTGCCACATCTGTAAATAAATTCCACCTGTTTCCCAAACATCAAAAGTTAAAATTATTAATCAAGTATTAGAAAAAGCAGGCAACAAAATGGCCACTGCTGTCCCAAAAGTGGATGGTTTGGTGACTGCTTTTCCAAAAAACAACATATTCAAAGTAGCGATGAACTGATATACTTGCCATATGTGTATAGGATTCTAACATTTTTTCAAACAACAAAAGTTAAAATTATTAAACAAGTATTTGAAAAAGCAGGCAACAAAATGGCCACCGCTGTCCCAAAAATGGATGGTTTGGTGACTGCTTTTCCAAAAACAAGATATTCAAAGTAGCTATTACCTGATAAACTTGTCACATGTGTATAGGGATTCCAGCTGTTTTTCAAACATAAAAAGTTAAAATTATTAAACAAGTATTTGAAAAAGCAGGCAACAAAATGGCCACCACTGTCCTAAAAGTGGATGGTTTGGTGATTGCTTTTCCAATAACATAAGATATTCAAAGTAGCCATGAACTGATATACTTGCCACATCTGCAAATAAATTCCACCTGTTTTCCAAACATCAAAAGTTAAAATTATTAAACAAATATTTGAAAAAAGCAGGCAACAAAATGGCCACCGCTGTCCCAAAAGTGGATGGTTTGGTGACTGCTTTTCCAAAAACAACATATATTCAAAGTAGCCATGAACTGATATACTTGCCATACATGTATGTGTATAGGATTTTAGCATTTTTACAAACATCAAAAGTTAAAATTATTAAACAAGTATTTGAAAAAGCAGGCAACAAAATGGCCACTGCTGTCCCAAAAATGGATGGTTTGGTGACTGCTTTTCCAAAAACAACATATTCAAAGTAGCCATGAACTGATATACTTGCCATATGTGTATAGGATTCTAACATTTTTTCAAACAACAAAAGTTAAAATTATTAAACAAGTATTTGAAAAAGCAGGCAACAAAATGGCCACCGCTGTCCCAAAAGTAGATGGTTTGGTGATTGCTTTTCCAATAACATAAGATATTTAAAGTAGCCATGAACTGATATACTTGCCATATATGTATAGGACTCTAACATTTTTTCAAACAACAAAAGTTAAAATTATTAAACAAGTATTTGAAAAAGCAAGCAACAAAATGGCCACCGCTGTCCCAAAAGTGGATGGTTTGGTGATTGCTTTTCCAATAACATAAGATATTTAAAGTAGTCATGAACTGATATACTTGCCACATCTGCAAATAAATTCCATCTGTTTTCCAAACATCAAAAGTTAAAATTATTAAACAAGTATCTGAAAAAGCAGGCAACAAAATGGCCACCGCTGTCCCAAAAGTGGATGGTTTGGTGACTGCTTTTCCAATAACATAAGATATTCAAAGTAGTCATGAACTGATATACTTGCCACATCTGCAAATAAATTCCACCTGTTTTCCAAACATCAAAAGTTAAAATTATTAAACATGTATTTGAAAAAGCAGGCAACAAAATGGCCACCGCTGTCCCAAAAATGGATGGTTTGGTGACTGCTTTTCCAAAAACAAGGTATTCAAAGTAGCCATTACCTGATAAACTTGTCACATCTGTAAATAAATTCCACCTGTTTTCCAAACACTAAAAAGTTAAAATTATTAAACATGTATTTGAAAAAGCAGGCAACAAAATGGCCACCGCTGTCCCAAAAATGGATGGTTTGGTGACTGCTTTTCCAAAAACAAGATATTCAAAGTAGCCATTACCTGATAAACTTGTCACATGTGTATAGGGATTCCAACTGTTTTTCAAACATAAAAAGTTAAAATTATTAAACAAGTATTTAAAAAAGCAGGCAACAAAATGGCCACCGCTGTCCCAAAAGTGGATGGTTTGGTGACTGCTTTTCCAAAAACAACATATTCAAAGTAGCCATGAACTGATATACTTGCCATACATGTATGTGTATAGGATTTTAGCATTTTTTCAAACATCAAAAGTTAAAATTATTAAACAAGTATTTGAAAAAGCAGGCAACAAAATGGCCACCGCTGTCCCAAAAATGGATGGTTTGGTGACTGCTTTTCCAAAAACAAGATATTCAAAGTAGCTATTACCTGATAAACTTGTCACATGTGTATAGGGATTCCAACTGTTTTTCAAACATAAAAAGTTAAAATTATTAAACAAGTATTTGAAAAAGCAAGCAACAAAATGGCCACCGCTGTCCCAAAAGTGGATGGTTTGGTGATTGCTTTTCCAATAACATAAGATATTTAAAGTAGTCATGAACTGATATACTTGCTACATCTGCAAATAAATTCCACCTGTTTTCCAAACATCAAAAGTTAAAATAATTAAACATGTATTTGAAAAAGCAGGCAACAAAATGGCCACTGCTGTCCCAAAAATGGATGGTTTGGTGATTGCTTTTCCAAAAACAAGATATTCAAAGTAGCCATTACCTGATAAACTTATCACATATGTAATTAAATTCCACCTGTTTTCCAAACACTAAAAATTTAAAATTATTAAACAAGTATATGAAAAAGCAGGCAACAAAATGGCCACTCCTGTCCCAAAAGTGGATGGTTTGGTGACTGCTTTTCCAAAAAACAACATATCCAAAGTAGCCATAAACTGATATACTTGCCCTATGTGTATAGGATTCTAGCATTTTTTTAAACATAAAAAGTTAAAATTATTAAACAAGTATTTGAACAAGCAGGCAACAAAATGGCCACCGCTGTCCCAAAAGTGGACGGTTTGGTGATTGCTTTTTCAATAACATAAGATATTCAAAGTAGCCATGAACTGATATACTTGCCATATGTGTATACGATTCTAGCATTTTTTTAAACAACAAAAGTTAAAATTAATAAACAAGTATTTGAAAAAGCAAGCAACAAAATGGCCACCGCTGTCCCCAAAGTGGATGGTTTGGTGATTGCTTTTCCAATAACATAAGATATTTAAAGTAGTCATGAACTGATATACTTGCCACGTCTGCAAATAAATTCCACCTGTTTTCCAAACATCAAAAGTTAAAATTATTAAACAAGTATTTGAAAAAGCAGGCAACAAAATGGCCACCGCTGTCCCAAAAGTGGATGGTTTGGTGATTGGTTTTCCAATAACATAAGATATTCAAAGTAGTCATGAACTGATATACTTGCCACGTCTGCAAATAAATTCCATCTGTTTTCCAAACATCAAAAGTTAAAATTATTAAACAAGTATCTGAAAAAGCAGGCAACAAAATGGCCACTGCTGTCCTAAAAGTGGATGGTTTGGTGATTGCTTTTCCAATAACATAAGATATTTAAAGTAGTCATGAACTGATATACTTGCCACATCTGCAAATAAATTCCATCTGTTTTCCAAACATCAAAGTTAAAATTATTAAACAAGTATCTGAAAAAGCAGGCAACAAAATGGCCACTGCTGTCCTAAAAGTGGATGGTTTGGTGATTGCTTTTCCAATAACATAAGATATTCAAAGTAGTCATGAACTGATATACTTGCTACATCTGCAAATAAATTCCACCTGTTTTCCAAACATCAAAAGTTAAAATAATTAAACATGTATTTGAAAAAGCAGGCAACAAAATGGCCACTGCTGTCCCAAAAATGGATGGTTTGGTGACTGCTTTTCCAAAAACAAGATATTCAAAGTAGCCATTACCTGATAAACTTGTCACATGTGTATAGGTATTCCAGCTGTTTTTCAAACATAAAAAGTTAAAATTATTAAACAAGTATTTGAAAAAAAAGGCAACAAAATGGCCACCGATGTCTTAAAAGTGGATGGTTTGGTGATTGCTTTTCCAATAACATAAGATATTCAAAGTAGCCATGAACTGATATACTTGCCATATGTGTATAGGATTTTAGCATTTTTTCAAACAACAAAAGTTAAACTTATTAAACAAGTATTTGAAAAAGCAGGCAACAAAATGGCCACCGCTGTCCCAAAAGTGGATGGTTTGGTGACTGCTTTTCCAAAAACAACATATTCAAAGTAGCCATGAACTGATATACTTGCCATATGTGTATAGGATTTTAGCATTTTTTCAAACATCAAAAGTTAAAATTATTAAACAAGTATTTGAAAAAGCAGGCAACAGAATGGCCACCGCTGTCCCAAAAGTGGATGGTTTGGTGATTGCTTTTCCAATAACATAAGATATTCAAAGTAGTCATGAACTGATATACTTGTCACATCTGCAAATAAATTCCACCTGTTTTCCAAACATCAAAAGTTAAAATTATTAAACAAGTATTTGAAAAAGCAGGCAACAAAATGGCCACCGCTGTCCCAAAAGTGGATGGTTTGGTGACTGCTTTTCCAAAAAACAACATATCCAAAGTAGCCATAAACTGATATACTTGCCCTATGTGTATAGGATTCTAGCATTTTTTTAAACATAAAAAGTTAAAATTATTAAACAAGTATTTGAACAAGCAGGCAACAAAATGGCCACCGCTGTCCCAAAAGTGGATGGTTTGGTAAATGCTTTTCCAAAAACAAGATATTCAAAGTAGCTATTACCTGATAAACTTGTCACATCTGTAAATAAATTCCACCTGTTTTCCAAACACTAAAAATTTAAAATTATTAAACAAGTATCTGAAAAAGCAGGCAACAAAATGGCCACCGCTGTCCCAAAAGTGGATGGTTTGGTGACTGCTTTTCCAAAAAACAACATATCCAAAGTAGCCATAAACTGATATACTTGCCCTATGTGTATAGGATTCTAGCATTTTTTTAAACATAAAAAGTTAAAATTATTAAACAAGTATTTGAACAAGCAGGCAACAAAATGGCCACCGCTGTCCCAAAAGTGGATGGTTTGGTAAATGCTTTTCCAAAAACAAGATATTCAAAGTAGCTATTACCTGATAAACTTGTCACATCTGTAAATAAATTCCACCTGTTTTCCAAACACTAAAAATTTAAAATTATTAAACAAGTATCTGAAAAAGCAGGCAACAAAATGGCCACTGCTGTCCCAAAAGTGGATGGTTTGGTGATTGCATTTCCAATGACATAAGATATTCAAAATCGTCATGAACTGATATACTTGCCACATCTGCAAATAAATTCCACCTGTTTTCCAAACATCAAAAGTTAAAATAATTAAACATGTATTTGAAAAAGCAGGCAACAAAATGGCCACCGCTGTCCCAAAAATGGATGGTTTGGTGACTGCTTTTCCAAAAACAAGATATTCAAAGTAGCCATTACCTGATAAACTTGTCACATGTGTATAGGCATTCCAGCTGTTTTTCAAACATAAAAAGTTAAAATTATTAAACAAGTATTTGAAAAAAAAGGCAACAAAATGGCCACCGATGTCTTAAAAGTGGATGGTTTGGTGACTGCTTTTCCAAAAACAAGATATTCAAAGTAGCTATGAACTGATATACTTGCCATATGTGTATAGGATTTTAGCATTTTTTCAAACATCAAAGTTAAAATTATTAAACAAGTATTTGAAAGTCCAGGCAACAGAATGGCCACCGCTGTCCCAAAAATGGATGGTTTGGTGACTGCTTTTCCAAAAACAAGATATTCAAAGTAGCCATTACCTGATAAACTTGTCACATGTGTATAGGGATTCCAGCTGTTTTTCAAACATTAAAAGTTAAAATTATCAAACAAGTATTTGAAAAAGCAGGCAACAAAATGGCCACCGCTGTCCCAAAAGTGGATGGTTTGGTGATTGCTTTCCCAATAACATAAGATATTCAAAGTAGTCATGAACTGATATACTTGCCACATCTGCAAATAAATTCCAATTGTTTTCCAAACATCAAAAGTTAAAATTATTAAACAAGTATTTGAAAAAGCAGGCAACAAAATGGCCACCGCTGTCCCAAAAGTGGATGGTTTGGTGATTGCTTTTCCAAAAACAAGATATTCAAAGTAGCCATTACCTGATAAACTTGTCACATCTGTAAATAAATTCCACCTGTTTTCCAAACACTAAAAATTTAAAATTATTAAACAAGTATATGAAAAAGCAGGCAACAAAATGGCCACTCCTGTCCCAAAAGTAGATTGTTTGGTGACTGCTTTTCCAAAAAACAACATATCCAAAGTAGCCATAAACTGATATACTTGCCCTATGTGTATAGGATTCTAGCATTTTTTTAAACATAAAAAGTTAAAATTATTAAACAAGTATTTGAACAAGCAGGCAACAAAATGGCCACCGCTGTCCCAAAAGTGGATGGTTTGGTGATTGCTTTTTCAATAACATAAGATATTCAAAGTAGCCATGAACTGATATACTTGCCATATGTGTATAGGATTCTAGCATTTTTTTAAACAACAAAAGTTAAAATTAATAAACAAGTATTTGAAAAAGCAGGCAACAAAATGGCCACCGCTGTCCCAAAAGTGGATGGTTTGGTGACTGCTTTTCCAAAAACAAGATATTCAAAGTAGCTATTACCTGATAAACTTGTCACATGTGTATAGGGATTCCAACTGTTTTTCAAACATAAAAAGTTAAAATTATTAAACAAGTATTTGAAAAAGCAAGCAACAAAATGGCCACCGCTGTCCCAAAAGTGGATGGTTTGGTGATTGCTTTTCCAATAACATAAGATATTTAAAGTAGTCATGAACTGATATACTTGCTACATCTGCAAATAAATTCCACCTGTTTTCCAAACATCAAAAGTTAAAATAATTAAACATGTATTTGAAAAAGCAGGCAACAAAATGGCCACTGCTGTCCCAAAAATGGATGGTTTGGTGATTGCTTTTCCAAAAACAAGATATTCAAAGTAGCCATTACCTGATAAACTTATCACATATGTAATTAAATTCCACCTGTTTTCCAAACACTAAAAATTTAAAATTATTAAACAAGTATATGAAAAAGCAGGCAACAAAATGGCCACTCCTGTCCCAAAAGTGGATGGTTTGGTGACTGCTTTTCCAAAAAACAACATATCCAAAGTAGCCATAAACTGATATACTTGCCCTATGTGTATAGGATTCTAGCATTTTTTTAAACATAAAAAGTTAAAATTATTAAACAAGTATTTGAACAAGCAGGCAACAAAATGGCCACCGCTGTCCCAAAAGTGGACGGTTTGGTGATTGCTTTTTCAATAACATAAGATATTCAAAGTAGCCATGAACTGATATACTTGCCATATGTGTATACGATTCTAGCATTTTTTTAAACAACAAAAGTTAAAATTAATAAACAAGTATTTGAAAAAGCAAGCAACAAAATGGCCACCGCTGTCCCCAAAGTGGATGGTTTGGTGATTGCTTTTCCAATAACATAAGATATTTAAAGTAGTCATGAACTGATATACTTGCCACGTCTGCAAATAAATTCCACCTGTTTTCCAAACATCAAAAGTTAAAATTATTAAACAAGTATTTGAAAAAGCAGGCAACAAAATGGCCACCGCTGTCCCAAAAGTGGATGGTTTGGTGATTGGTTTTCCAATAACATAAGATATTCAAAGTAGTCATGAACTGATATACTTGCCACGTCTGCAAATAAATTCCATCTGTTTTCCAAACATCAAAAGTTAAAATTATTAAACAAGTATCTGAAAAAGCAGGCAACAAAATGGCCACTGCTGTCCTAAAAGTGGATGGTTTGGTGATTGCTTTTCCAATAACATAAGATATTTAAAGTAGTCATGAACTGATATACTTGCCACATCTGCAAATAAATTCCATCTGTTTTCCAAACATCAAAGTTAAAATTATTAAACAAGTATCTGAAAAAGCAGGCAACAAAATGGCCACTGCTGTCCTAAAAGTGGATGGTTTGGTGATTGCTTTTCCAATAACATAAGATATTCAAAGTAGTCATGAACTGATATACTTGCTACATCTGCAAATAAATTCCACCTGTTTTCCAAACATCAAAAGTTAAAATAATTAAACATGTATTTGAAAAAGCAGGCAACAAAATGGCCACTGCTGTCCCAAAAATGGATGGTTTGGTGACTGCTTTTCCAAAAACAAGATATTCAAAGTAGCCATTACCTGATAAACTTGTCACATGTGTATAGGTATTCCAGCTGTTTTTCAAACATAAAAAGTTAAAATTATTAAACAAGTATTTGAAAAAAAAGGCAACAAAATGGCCACCGATGTCTTAAAAGTGGATGGTTTGGTGATTGCTTTTCCAATAACATAAGATATTCAAAGTAGCCATGAACTGATATACTTGCCATATGTGTATAGGATTTTAGCATTTTTTCAAACAACAAAAGTTAAACTTATTAAACAAGTATTTGAAAAAGCAGGCAACAAAATGGCCACCGCTGTCCCAAAAGTGGATGGTTTGGTGACTGCTTTTCCAAAAACAACATATTCAAAGTAGCCATGAACTGATATACTTGCCATATGTGTATAGGATTTTAGCATTTTTTCAAACATCAAAAGTTAAAATTATTAAACAAGTATTTGAAAAAGCAGGCAACAGAATGGCCACCGCTGTCCCAAAAGTGGATGGTTTGGTGATTGCTTTTCCAATAACATAAGATATTCAAAGTAGTCATGAACTGATATACTTGTCACATCTGCAAATAAATTCCACCTGTTTTCCAAACATCAAAAGTTAAAATTATTAAACAAGTATTTGAAAAAGCAGGCAACAAAATGGCCACCGCTGTCCCAAAAGTGGATGGTTTGGTGACTGCTTTTCCAAAAAACAACATATCCAAAGTAGCCATAAACTGATATACTTGCCCTATGTGTATAGGATTCTAGCATTTTTTTAAACATAAAAAGTTAAAATTATTAAACAAGTATTTGAACAAGCAGGCAACAAAATGGCCACCGCTGTCCCAAAAGTGGATGGTTTGGTAAATGCTTTTCCAAAAACAAGATATTCAAAGTAGCTATTACCTGATAAACTTGTCACATCTGTAAATAAATTCCACCTGTTTTCCAAACACTAAAAATTTAAAATTATTAAACAAGTATCTGAAAAAGCAGGCAACAAAATGGCCACTGCTGTCCCAAAAGTGGATGGTTTGGTGATTGCATTTCCAATGACATAAGATATTCAAAATCGTCATGAACTGATATACTTGCCACATCTGCAAATAAATTCCACCTGTTTTCCAAACATCAAAAGTTAAAATAATTAAACATGTATTTGAAAAAGCAGGCAACAAAATGGCCACCGCTGTCCCAAAAATGGATGGTTTGGTGACTGCTTTTCCAAAAACAAGATATTCAAAGTAGCCATTACCTGATAAACTTGTCACATGTGTATAGGCATTCCAGCTGTTTTTCAAACATAAAAAGTTAAAATTATTAAACAAGTATTTGAAAAAAAAGGCAACAAAATGGCCACCGATGTCTTAAAAGTGGATGGTTTGGTGACTGCTTTTCCAAAAACAAGATATTCAAAGTAGCTATGAACTGATATACTTGCCATATGTGTATAGGATTTTAGCATTTTTTCAAACATCAAAGTTAAAATTATTAAACAAGTATTTGAAAGTCCAGGCAACAGAATGGCCACCGCTGTCCCAAAAATGGATGGTTTGGTGACTGCTTTTCCAAAAACAAGATATTCAAAGTAGCCATTACCTGATAAACTTGTCACATGTGTATAGGGATTCCAGCTGTTTTTCAAACATTAAAAGTTAAAATTATCAAACAAGTATTTGAAAAAGCAGGCAACAAAATGGCCACCGCTGTCCCAAAAGTGGATGGTTTGGTGATTGCTTTCCCAATAACATAAGATATTCAAAGTAGTCATGAACTGATATACTTGCCACATCTGCAAATAAATTCCAATTGTTTTCCAAACATCAAAAGTTAAAATTATTAAACAAGTATTTGAAAAAGCAGGCAACAAAATGGCCACCGCTGTCCCAAAAGTGGATGGTTTGGTGATTGCTTTTCCAAAAACAAGATATTCAAAGTAGCCATTACCTGATAAACTTGTCACATCTGTAAATAAATTCCACCTGTTTTCCAAACACTAAAAATTTAAAATTATTAAACAAGTATATGAAAAAGCAGGCAACAAAATGGCCACTCCTGTCCCAAAAGTAGATTGTTTGGTGACTGCTTTTCCAAAAAACAACATATCCAAAGTAGCCATAAACTGATATACTTGCCCTATGTGTATAGGATTCTAGCATTTTTTTAAACATAAAAAGTTAAAATTATTAAACAAGTATTTGAACAAGCAGGCAACAAAATGGCCACCGCTGTCCCAAAAGTGGATGGTTTGGTGATTGCTTTTTCAATAACATAAGATATTCAAAGTAGCCATGAACTGATATACTTGCCATATGTGTATAGGATTCTAGCATTTTTTTAAACAACAAAAGTTAAAATTAATAAACAAGTATTTGAAAAAGCAGGCAACAAAATGGCCACCGCTGTCCCAAAAGTGGATGGTTTGGTGACTGCTTTTCCAAAAACAAGATATTCAAAGTAGCTATTACCTGATAAACTTGTCACATCTGTAAATAAATTCCACCTGTTTTCCAAACACTAAAAATTTAATATTATTAAACAAGTATCTGCAAAAAGCAGGCAACAAAATGGCCACTGCTGTCCCAAAAGTGGATGGTTTGGTGATTGCTTTTCCAATAACATAAGATATTCAAAATCGTCATGAACTGATATACTTGCCACATCTGCAAATAAATTCCAGCTGTTTTTCAAACATAAAAAGTTAAAATTATTAAACAAGTATTTGAAAAAGAAGGCAACAAAATGGCCACCACTGTCCCAAAAATGGATGGTTTGGTGACTGCTTTTCCAAAAACAAGATATTCAAAGTAGCCATTACCTGATAAACTTGTCACATGTGTATAGGCATTCCAGCTGTTTTTCAAACATAAAAAGTTAAAATTATTAAACAAGTATTTGAAAAAAAAGGCAACAAAATGGCCACCGATGTCTTAAAAGTGGATGGTTTGGTGACTGCTTTTCCAATAACATAAGATATTTAAAGTAGTCATGAACTGATATACTTGCCACGTCTGCAAATAAATTCCACCTGTTTTCCAAACATCAAAAGTTAAAATTATTAAACAAGTATTTGAAAAAGCAGGCAACAAAATGGCCACCGCTGTCCCAAAAGTGGATGGTTTGGTGACTGCTTTTCCAAAAACAACATATTCAAAGTAGCCATGAACTGATATACTTGCCATATGTGTATAGGATTTTAGCATTTTTTCAAACGTCAAAAGTTAAAAAAATTTTCAACAACAAAAGTTAAAATTATTAAACAAGTATTTGAAAAAGCAAGCAACAAAATGGCCACCGCTGTCCCAAAAGTGGATGGTTTGGTGATTGCTTTTCCAATAACATAAGATATTTAAAGTAGTCATGAACTGATATACTTGCCACATCTGCAAATAAATTCCACCTGTTTTCCAAACATCAAAAGTTAAAATTATTAAACAAGTATTTGAAAAAGCAAGCAACAAAATGGCCACCGCTGTCCCAAAAGTGGATGGTTTGGTGATTGCTTTTCCAATAACATAAGATATTTAAAGTAGTCATGAACTGATATACTTGCCACATCTGCAAATAAATTCCACCTGTTTTCCAAACATCAAAAGTTAAAATTATTAAACAAGTATTTGAAAAAGCAGGCAACAAAATGGCCACCGCTGTCCCAAAAGTGGATGGTTTGGTGATTGCTTTTCCAATAACATAAGATATTTAAAGTAGTCATGAACTGATATACTTGCCACATCTGCAAATAAATTCCACCTGTTTTCCAAACATCAAAAGTTAAAATTATTAAACAAGTATTTGAAAAAGCAGGCAACAAAATGGCCACCGCTGTCCCAAAAGTGGATGGTTTGGTGATTGCTTTTCCAATAACATAAGATATTTAAAGTAGTCATGAACTGATAAACTTGTCACATCTGCAAATAAATTCCACCTGTTTTCCAAACATCAAAAGTTAAAATTATTAAACAAGTATTTGAAAAAGCAGGCAACAAAATGGCCACCGCTGTCCCAAAAGTGGATGGTTTGGTGATTGCTTTTCCAATAACATAAGATATTTAAAGTAGTCATGAACTGATATACTTGCCACATCTGCAAATAAATTCCACCTGTTTTCCAAACATCAAAAGTTAAAATTATTAAACAAGTATTTGAAAAAGCAGGCAACAAAATGGCCACCGCTGTCCCAAAAGTGGATGGTTTGGTGACTGCTTTTCCAAAAACAAGATATTCAAAGTAGCCATTACCTGATAAACTTGTCACATCTGTAAATAAATTCCACCTGTTTTCCAAACACTAAAAAGTTAAAATTATTAAACAAGTATTTGCAAAAGCAGGCAACAAAATGGCCACCGCTGTCCCAAAAGTGGATAATTTGGTAACTGCTTTTCCAAAAACAAGATAATCAAAGTAGCCATTACCTGATAAACTTGTCACATGTGTATAGGGATTCCAGCTGTTTTTCAAACATAAAAAGTTAAAATTATTAAACAAGTATTTGAAAAAGAAGGCAACAAAATGGCCACCGATGTCCCAAAAGTGGATGGTTTGGTGATTGCTTTACCAATAACATAAGATATTCAAAGTAGTCATGAACTGATATACTTGCAACATCTGCAAATAAATTCCACCTGTTTTCTAAACATCAAAAGTTAAAATTATTAAACAAGTATTTGAAAAAGCATGCAACAAAATGGCCACCGGTGTCCCAAAAGCGGATGGTTTGGTGACTGCTTTTCCAAAAATAAGATATTCAAAGTAGCCATGAACTGATATACTTGCCATATATGTATAGGATTCTAGCATTTTTTTAAACAACAAAAGTTAAAATTAATAAACAAGTATTTGAAAAAGCAGGCAACCAAATGGCCACCGCTGTCCCAAAAGTGGATGGTTTGGTGATTGCTTTTCCAATAACATAAGATATTCAAAGTAGTCATGAACTGATATACTTGTCACATCTGCAAATAAATTCCACCTGTTTTCCAAACATCAAAAGTTAAAATTATTAAACAAGTATTTGAAAAAGCAGGCAACAAAATGGCCACCGCTGTCCCAAAAGTGGATGGTTTGGTGATTGCTTTTCCAATAACATAAGATATTCAAAATCGTCATGAACTGATATACTTGCCACATCTGCAAATAAATTCCACCTGTTTTCCAAACATCAAAAGTTAAAATTATTAAACAAGTATTTGAAAAAGCAGGCAACAAAATGGCCACCGCTGTCCCAAAAGTGGATGGTTTGGTGACTGCTTTTCCAAAAAACAACATATCCAAAGTAGCCATAAACTGATTTACTTGCCCTATGTGTATAGGATTCTAGCATTTTTTTAAACATAAAAAGTTAAAATTATTAAACAAGTATTTGAACAAGCAGGCAACAAAATGGCCACCGCTGTCCCAAAAGTGGATGGTTTGGTGATTGCTTTTCCAATAACATAAGATATTCAAAGTAGCCATGAACTGATAAACTTGTCACATCTGTAAATAAATTCCACCTGTTTTCCAAACACTAAAAATTTAAAATTATTAAACAAGTATCTGAAAAAGCAGGCAACAAAATGGCCACTGCTGTCCCAAAAGTGGATGGTTTGGTGATTGCATTTCCAATAACATAAGATATTCAAAATCGTCATGAACTGATATACTTGCCACATCTGCAAATAAATTCCACCTGTTTTCCAAACATCAAAAGTTAAAATAATTAAACATGTATTTGAAAAAGCAGGCAACAAAATGGCCACCGCTGTCCCAAAAATGGATGGTTTGGTGACTGCTTTTCCAAAAACAAGATATTCAAAGTAGCCATTACCTGATAAACTTGTCACATGTGTATAGGCATTCCAGCTGTTTTTCAAACATAAAAAGTTAAAATTATTAAACAAGTATTTGAAAAAAAAGGCAACAAAATGGCCACCGATGTCTTAAAAGTGGATGGTTTGGTGACTGCTTTTTTCAAAAACAACATATATTCAAAGTAGCCATGAACTGATATACTTGCCATATGTGTATAGGATTTTAGCATTTTTTCAAACAACAAAAGTTAAACTTATTAAACAAGTATTTGAAAAAGCAGGCAACAAAATGGCCACCGCTGTCCCAAAAGTGGATGGTTTGGTGACTGCTTTTCCAGAAACAACATATTCAAAGTAGCCATGAACTGATATACTTGCCATATGTTTATAGGATTTTAGCATTTTTTCAAACATCAAAAGTTAAAATTATTAAACAAGTATTTGAAAGTGCAGGCAACAGAATGGCCACCGCTGTCCCAAAAATGGATGGTTTGGTGACTGCTTTTCCAAAAACAAGATATTTAAAGTAGCCATTACCTGATAAACTTGTCACATGTGTATAGGGATTCCAGCTGTTTTTCAAACATTAAAAGTTAAAATTATCAAACAAGTATTTGAAAAAGCAGGCAACAAAATGGCCACCGCTGTCCCAAAAGTGGATGGTTTGGTGATTGCTTTCCCAATAACATAAGATATTCAAAGTAGTCATGAACTGATATACTTGCCACATCTGCAAATAAATTCCAATTGTTTTCCAAACATCAAAAGTTAAAATTATTAAACAAGTATTTGAAAAAGCAGGCAACAAAATGGCCACCGCTGTCCCAAAAGTGGATGGTTTGGTGACTGCTTTTCCAAAAACAAGATATTCAAAGTAGCCATTACCTGATAAACTTGTCACATCTGTAAATAAATTCCACCTGTTTTCCAAACACTAAAAATTTAAAATTATTAAACAAGTATATGAAAAAGCAGGCAACAAAATGGCCACTCCTGTCCCAAAAGTGGATTGTATGGTGACTGCTTTTCCAAAAAACAACATATCCAAAGTAGCCATAAACTGATATACTTGCCCTATGTGTATAGGATTCTAGCATTTTTTTAAACATAAAAAGTTAAAATTATTAAACAAGTATTTGAACAAGCAGGCAACAAAATGGCCACCGCTGTCCCAAAAGTGGATGGTTTGGTGATTGCTTTTTCAATAACATAAGATATTCAAAGTAGCCATGAACTGATATACTTGCCATATGTGTATAGGATTCTAGCATTTTTTTAAACAACAAAAGTTAAAATTAATAAACAAGTATTTGAAAAAGCAGGCAACAAAATGGCCACCGCTGTCCCAAAAGTGGATGGTTTGGTGACTGCTTTTCCAAAAACAAGATATTCAAAGTAGCTATTACCTGATAAACTTGTCACATCTGTAAATAAATTCCACCTGTTTTCCAAACACTAAAAAATTAAAATTATTAAACAAGTATCTGCAAAAAGCAGGCAACAAAATGGCCACTGCTGTCCCAAAAGTGGATGGTTTGGTGATTGCATTTCTAATAACATAAGATATTCAAAATCGTCATGAACTGATATACTTGCCACATCTGCAAATAAATTCCAGCTGTTTTTCAAACATAAAAAGTTAAAATTATTAAACAAGTATTTGAAAAAGAAGGCAACAAAATGGCCACCACTGTCCCAAAAATGGATGGTTTGGTGACTGCTTTTCCAAAAACAAGATATTCAAAGTAGCCATTACCTGATAAACTTGTCACATGTGTATAGGCATTCCAGCTGTTTTTCAAACATAAAAAGTTAAAATTATTAAACAAGTATTTGAAAAAAAAGGCAACAAAATGGCCACCGATGTCTTAAAAGTGGATGGTTTGGTGACTGCTTTTCCAATAACATAAGATATTTAAAGTAGTCATGAACTGATATACTTGCCACGTCTGCAAATAAATTCCACCTGTTTTCCAAACATCAAAAGTTAAAATTATTAAACAAGTATTTGAAAAAGCAGGCAACAAAATGGCCACCGCTGTCCCAAAAGTGGATGGTTTGGTGACTGCTTTTCCAAAAACAACATATTCAAAGTAGCCATGAACTGATATACTTGCCATATGTGTATAGGATTTTAGCATTTTTTCAAACGTCAAAAGTTAAAAAATTTTTCAACAACAAAAGTTAAAATTATTAAACAAGTATTTGAAAAAGCAAGCAACAAAATGGCCACCGCTGTCCCAAAAGTGGATGGTTTGGTGATTGCTTTTCCAATAACATAAGATATTTAAAGTAGTCATGAACTGATATACTTGCCACATCTGCAAATAAATTCCACCTGTTTTCCAAACATCAAAAGTTAAAATTATTAAACAAGTATTTGAAAAAGCAAGCAACAAAATGGCCACCGCTGTCCCAAAAGTGGATGGTTTGGTGATTGCTTTTCCAATAACATAAGATATTTAAAGTAGTCATGAACTGATATACTTGCCACATCTGCAAATAAATTCCACCTGTTTTCCAAACATCAAAAGTTAAAATTATTAAACAAGTATTTGAAAAAGCAGGCAACAAAATGGCCACCGCTGTCCCAAAAGTGGATGGTTTGGTGATTGCTTTTCCAATAACATAAGATATTTAAAGTAGTCATGAACTGATATACTTGCCACATCTGCAAATAAATTCCACCTGTTTTCCAAACATCAAAAGTTAAAATTATTAAACAAGTATTTGAAAAAGCAGGCAACAAAATGGCCACCGCTGTCCCAAAAGTGGATGGTTTGGTGATTGCTTTTCCAATAACATAAGATATTTAAAGTAGTCATGAACTGATAAACTTGTCACATCTGCAAATAAATTCCACCTGTTTTCCAAACATCAAAAGTTAAAATTATTAAACAAGTATTTGAAAAAGCAGGCAACAAAATGGCCACCGCTGTCCCAAAAGTGGATGGTTTGGTGATTGCTTTTCCAATAACATAAGATATTTAAAGTAGTCATGAACTGATATACTTGCCACATCTGCAAATAAATTCCACCTGTTTTCCAAACATCAAAAGTTAAAATTATTAAACAAGTATTTGAAAAAGCAGGCAACAAAATGGCCACCGCTGTCCCAAAAGTGGATGGTTTGGTGACTGCTTTTCCAAAAACAAGATATTCAAAGTAGCCATTACCTGATAAACTTGTCACATCTGTAAATAAATTCCACCTGTTTTCCAAACACTAAAAAGTTAAAATTATTAAACAAGTATTTGCAAAAGCAGGCAACAAAATGGCCACCGCTGTCCCAAAAGTGGATAATTTGGTAACTGCTTTTCCAAAAACAAGATAATCAAAGTAGCCATTACCTGATAAACTTGTCACATGTGTATAGGGATTCCAGCTGTTTTTCAAACATAAAAAGTTAAAATTATTAAACAAGTATTTGAAAAAGAAGGCAACAAAATGGCCACCGATGTCCCAAAAGTGGATGGTTTGGTGATTGCTTTACCAATAACATAAGATATTCAAAGTAGTCATGAACTGATATACTTGCAACATCTGCAAATAAATTCCACCTGTTTTCTAAACATCAAAAGTTAAAATTATTAAACAAGTATTTGAAAAAGCATGCAACAAAATGGCCACCGGTGTCCCAAAAGCGGATGGTTTGGTGACTGCTTTTCCAAAAATAAGATATTCAAAGTAGCCATGAACTGATATACTTGCCATATATGTATAGGATTCTAGCATTTTTTTAAACAACAAAAGTTAAAATTAATAAACAAGTATTTGAAAAAGCAGGCAACCAAATGGCCACCGCTGTCCCAAAAGTGGATGGTTTGGTGATTGCTTTTCCAATAACATAAGATATTCAAAGTAGTCATGAACTGATATACTTGTCACATCTGCAAATAAATTCCACCTGTTTTCCAAACATCAAAAGTTAAAATTATTAAACAAGTATTTGAAAAAGCAGGCAACAAAATGGCCACCGCTGTCCCAAAAGTGGATGGTTTGGTGATTGCTTTTCCAATAACATAAGATATTCAAAATCGTCATGAACTGATATACTTGCCACATCTGCAAATAAATTCCACCTGTTTTCCAAACATCAAAAGTTAAAATTATTAAACAAGTATTTGAAAAAGCAGGCAACAAAATGGCCACCGCTGTCCCAAAAGTGGATGGTTTGGTGACTGCTTTTCCAAAAAACAACATATCCAAAGTAGCCATAAACTGATTTACTTGCCCTATGTGTATAGGATTCTAGCATTTTTTTAAACATAAAAAGTTAAAATTATTAAACAAGTATTTGAACAAGCAGGCAACAAAATGGCCACCGCTGTCCCAAAAGTGGATGGTTTGGTGATTGCTTTTCCAATAACATAAGATATTCAAAGTAGCCATGAACTGATAAACTTGTCACATCTGTAAATAAATTCCACCTGTTTTCCAAACACTAAAAATTTAAAATTATTAAACAAGTATCTGAAAAAGCAGGCAACAAAATGGCCACTGCTGTCCCAAAAGTGGATGGTTTGGTGATTGCATTTCCAATAACATAAGATATTCAAAATCGTCATGAACTGATATACTTGCCACATCTGCAAATAAATTCCACCTGTTTTCCAAACATCAAAAGTTAAAATAATTAAACATGTATTTGAAAAAGCAGGCAACAAAATGGCCACCGCTGTCCCAAAAATGGATGGTTTGGTGACTGCTTTTCCAAAAACAAGATATTCAAAGTAGCCATTACCTGATAAACTTGTCACATGTGTATAGGCATTCCAGCTGTTTTTCAAACATAAAAAGTTAAAATTATTAAACAAGTATTTGAAAAAAAAGGCAACAAAATGGCCACCGATGTCTTAAAAGTGGATGGTTTGGTGACTGCTTTTTTCAAAAACAACATATATTCAAAGTAGCCATGAACTGATATACTTGCCATATGTGTATAGGATTTTAGCATTTTTTCAAACAACAAAAGTTAAACTTATTAAACAAGTATTTGAAAAAGCAGGCAACAAAATGGCCACCGCTGTCCCAAAAGTGGATGGTTTGGTGACTGCTTTTCCAGAAACAACATATTCAAAGTAGCCATGAACTGATATACTTGCCATATGTTTATAGGATTTTAGCATTTTTTCAAACATCAAAAGTTAAAATTATTAAACAAGTATTTGAAAGTGCAGGCAACAGAATGGCCACCGCTGTCCCAAAAATGGATGGTTTGGTGACTGCTTTTCCAAAAACAAGATATTTAAAGTAGCCATTACCTGATAAACTTGTCACATGTGTATAGGGATTCCAGCTGTTTTTCAAACATTAAAAGTTAAAATTATCAAACAAGTATTTGAAAAAGCAGGCAACAAAATGGCCACCGCTGTCCCAAAAGTGGATGGTTTGGTGATTGCTTTCCCAATAACATAAGATATTCAAAGTAGTCATGAACTGATATACTTGCCACATCTGCAAATAAATTCCAATTGTTTTCCAAACATCAAAAGTTAAAATTATTAAACAAGTATTTGAAAAAGCAGGCAACAAAATGGCCACCGCTGTCCCAAAAGTGGATGGTTTGGTGACTGCTTTTCCAAAAACAAGATATTCAAAGTAGCCATTACCTGATAAACTTGTCACATCTGTAAATAAATTCCACCTGTTTTCCAAACACTAAAAATTTAAAATTATTAAACAAGTATATGAAAAAGCAGGCAACAAAATGGCCACTCCTGTCCCAAAAGTGGATTGTTTGGTGACTGCTTTTCCAAAAAACAACATATCCAAAGTAGCCATAAACTGATATACTTGCCCTATGTGTATAGGATTCTAGCATTTTTTTAAACATAAAAAGTTAAAATTATTAAACAAGTATTTGAACAAGCAGGCAACAAAATGGCCACCGCTGTCCCAAAAGTGGATGGTTTGGTGATTGCTTTTTCAATAACATAAGATATTCAAAGTAGCCATGAACTGATATACTTGCCATATGTGTATAGGATTCTAGCATTTTTTTAAACAACAAAAGTTAAAATTAATAAACAAGTATTTGAAAAAG
Source organism: Lepidochitona cinerea (assembly GCA_963971465.1). Classification (NCBI taxonomy): domain Eukaryota; kingdom Metazoa; phylum Mollusca; class Polyplacophora; order Chitonida; family Tonicellidae; genus Lepidochitona; species Lepidochitona cinerea. The sequence continues at coordinate 81,883,719 of OZ020551.1, read as the reverse complement.
CAGGCAACAAAATGGCCACCGCTGTCCCAAAAGTGGATGGTTTGGTGACTGCTTTTCCAAAAACAAGATATTCAAAGTAGCTATTACCTGATAAACTTGTCACATCTGTAAATAAATTCCACCTGTTTTCCAAACACTAAAAAATTAAAATTATTAAACAAGTATCTGCAAAAAGCAGGCAACAAAATGGCCACTGCTGTCCCAAAAGTGGATGGTTTGGTGATTGCATTTCTAATAACATAAGATATTCAAAATCGTCATGAACTGATATACTTGCCACATCTGCAAATAAATTCCAGCTGTTTTTCAAACATAAAAAGTTAAAATTATTAAACAAGTATTTGAAAAAGAAGGCAACAAAATGGCCACCACTGTCCCAAAAATGGATGGTTTGGTGACTGCTTTTCCAAAAACAAGATATTCAAAGTAGCCATTACCTGATAAACTTGTCACATGTGTATAGGCATTCCAGCTGTTTTTCAAACATAAAAAGTTAAAATTATTAAACAAGTATTTGAAAAAAAAGGCAACAAAATGGCCACCGATGTCTTAAAAGTGGATGGTTTGGTGACTGCTTTTCCAAAAACAACATATTCAAAGTAGCCATGAACTGATATACTTGCCATATGTGTATAGGATTTTAGCATTTTTTCAAACATCAAAAGTTAAAAATTTTTTCAACAACAAAAGTTAAAATTATTTAACAAGTATTTGAAAAAGCAAGCAACAAAATGGCCACCGCTGTCCCAAAAGTGGATGGTTTGGTGATTGCTTTTCCAATAACATAAGATATTTAAAGTAGTCATGAACTGATATACTTGCCACATCTGCAAATAAATTCCACCTGTTTTCCAAACATCAAAAGTTAAAATTATTAAACAAGTATTTGAAAAAGCAAGCAACAAAATGGCCACCGCTGTCCCAAAAGTGGATGGTTTGGTGATTGCTTTTCCAATAACATAAGATATTTAAAGTAGTCATGAACTGATATACTTGCCACATCTGCAAATAAATTCCACCTGTTTTCCAAACATCAAAAGTTAAAATTATTAAACAAGTATTTGAAAAAGCAGGCAACAAAATGGCCACCGCTGTCCCAAAAGTGGATGGTTTGGTGATTGCTTTTCCAATAACATAAGATATTTAAAGTAGTCATGAACTGATAAACTTGTCACATCTGCAAATAAATTCCACCTGTTTTCCAAACATCAAAAGTTAAAATTATTAAACAAGTATTTGAAAAAGCAGGCAACAAAATGGCCACCGCTGTCCCAAAAGTGGATGGTTTGGTGATTGCTTTTCCAATAACATAAGATATTTAAAGTAGTCATGAACTGATATACTTGCCACATCTGCAAATAAATTCCACCTGTTTTCCAAACATCAAAAGTTAAAATTATTAAACAAGTATTTGAAAAAGCAGGCAACAAAATGGCCACCGCTGTCCCAAAAGTGGATGGTTTGGTGACTGCTTTTCCAAAAACAAGATATTCAAAGTAGCCATTACCTGATAAACTTGTCACATCTGTAAATAAATTCCACCTGTTTTCCAAACACTAAAAAGTTAAAATTATTAAACAAGTATTTGCAAAAGCAGGCAACAAAATGGCCACCGCTGTCCCAAAAGTGGATAATTTGGTAACTGCTTTTCCAAAAACAAGATAATCAAAGTAGCCATTACCTGATAAACTTGTCACATGTGTATAGGGATTCCAGCTGTTTTTCAAACATAAAAAGTTAAAATTATTAAACAAGTATTTGAAAAAGAAGGCAACAAAATGGCCACCGATGTCCCAAAAGTGGATGGTTTGGTGATTGCTTTACCAATAACATAAGATATTCAAAGTAGCCATGAACTGATATACTTGCCATATGTGTATAGGATTCTAGCATTTTTTTAAACAACAAAAGTTAAAATTAATAAACAAGTATTTGAAAAAGCAGGCAACCAAATGGCCACCGCTGTCCCAAAAGTGGATGGTTTGGTGACTGCTTTTCCAAAAACAACTTATTCAAAGTAGCCATGAACTAATATACTTGCCATATGTGTATAGGATTTTAGCATTTTTTCAAACATCAAAAGTTAAAATTATTAAACAAGTATTTGAAAAAGCAGGCAACAAAATGGCCACCGCTGTCCCAAAAATGGATGGTTTGGTGACTGCTTTTCCAAAAACAAGATATTCAAAGTAGCCATTACCTGATAAACTTGTCACATGTGTATAGGGATTCCAGCTGTTTTTCAAACATAAAAAGTTAAAATTATCAAACAAGTATTTGAAAAAGCAGGCAACAAAATGGCCACCGCTGTCCCAAAATTGGATGGTTTGGTGATTGCTTTTCCAATAACATAAGATATTCAAAGTAGTCATGAACTGATATACTTGCCACGTCTGCAAATAAATTCCACCTGTTTTCCAAACATCAAAAGTTAAAATTATTAAACAAGTATTTGAAAAAGCAGGCAACAAAATGGCCACCGCTGTCCCAAAAGTGGATGGTTTGGTGACTGCTTTTCCAAAAGCAACATATATTCAAAGTAGCCATGAACTGATATACTTGCCATATGTGTATAGGATTTTAGCATTTTTTCAAACATCAAAAGTTAAAATTATTAAACAAGTATTTGAAAAAGCAGGCAACAAAATGGCCACCGCTGTCCCAAAAATGGATGGTTTGGTGACTGCTTTTCCAAAAACAAGATATTCAAAGTAGCTATTACCTGATAAACTTGGCACATGTGTATAGCGATTCCAGCTGTTTTTCAAACATAAAAAGTTAAAATTATTAAACATGTATTTGAAAAAGCAGGCAACAAAATGGCCACCGCTGTCCCAAAAGTGGATGGTTTGGTGACTGCTTTTCCAAAAACAACATATATTCAAAGTAGCCATCAACTGATATACTTGCCATACATGTATGTGTATAGGATTTTAGCATTTTTTCAAACATCAAAAGTTAAAATTATTAAACAAGTATTTGAAAAAGCAGGCAACAAAATGGCCACCGCTGTCCCAAAAATGGATGGTTTGGTGACTGCTTTTCCAAAAACAAGATATTCAAAGTAGCTATTACCTGATAAACTTGTCACATGTGTATAGGGATTCCAACTGTTTTTCAAACATAAAAAGTTAAAATTATTAAACAAGTATTTGAAAAAGCAAGCAACAAAATGGCCACCGCTGTCCCAAAAGTGGATGGTTTGGTGATTGCTTTTCCAATAACATAAGATATTTAAAGTAGTCATGAACTGATATACTTGCCACATCTGCAAATAAATTCCACCTGTTTTCCAAACATCAAAAGTTAAAATTATTAAACAAGTATTTGAAAAAGCAGGCAACAAAATGGCCACCGCTGTCCCAAAAGTGGATGGTTTGGTGACTGCTTTTCCAAAAACAAGATATTCAAAGTAGCCATTACCTAATAAACTTGTCACATCTGTAAATAAATTCCACCTGTTTTCCAAACACTAAAAATTTAAAATTATTAAACAAGTATATGAAAAAGCAGGCAACAAAATGGCCACTCCTGTCCCAAAAGTGGATGGTTTGGTGACTGCTTTTCCAAAAAACAACATATCCAAAGTAGCCATAAACTGATATACTTGCCCTATGTGTATAGGATTCTAGCATTTTTTTAAACATAAAAAGTTAAAATTATTAAACAAGTATTTGAACAAGCAGGCAACAAAATGGCCACCGCTGTCCCAAAAGTGGATGGTTTGGTGACTGCTTTTCCAAAAACAAGATATTCAAAGTAGCTATTACCTGATAAACTTGTCACATCTGTAAATAAATTCCACCTGTTTTCCAAACATCAAAAGTTAAAATTATTAAACAAGTATTTGAAAAAGCAGGCAACAAAATGGCCACTGCTGTCCCAAAAGTGGATGGTTTGGTGATTGCATTTCCAATAACATAAGATATTCAAAATCGTCATGAACTGATATACTTGCCACATCTGCAAATAAATTCCACCTGTTTTCCAAACATCAAAAGTTAAAATTATTAAACAAGTATTTGAAAAAGCAGGCAACAAAATGGCCACCGCTGACCCAAAAGTGGATGGTTTGGTGATTGCTTTTCCAATAACATAAGATATTTAAAGTAGTCATGAACTGATAAACTTGTCACATCTGCAAATAAATTCCACCTGTTTTCCAAACATCAAAAGTTAAAATTATTAAACAAGTATTTGAAAAAGCAGGCAACAAAATGGCCACCGCTGTCCCAAAAGTGGATGGTTTGGTGATTGCTTTTCCAATAACATAAGATATTTAAAGTAGTCATGAACTGATATACTTGCCACATCTGCAAATAAATTCCACCTGTTTTCCAAACATCAAAAGTTAAAATTATTAAACAAGTATTTGAAAAAGCAGGCAACAAAATGGCCACCGCTGTCCCAAAAGTGGATGGTTTGGTGACTGCTTTTCCAAAAACAAGATATTCAAAGTAGCCATTACCTGATAAACTTGTCACATCTGTAAATAAATTCCACCTGTTTTCCAAACACTAAAAAGTTAAAATTATTAAACAAGTATTTGCAAAAGCAGGCAACAAAATGGCCACCGCTGTCCCAAAAGTGGATAATTTGGTAACTGCTTTTCCAAAAACAAGATATTCAAAGTAGCCATTACCTGATAAACTTGTCACATGTGTATAGGGATTCCAGCTGTTTTTCAAACATAAAAAGTTAAAATTATTAAACAAGTATTTGAAAAAGAAGGCAACAAAATGGCCACCGATGTCCCAAAAGTGGATGGTTTGGTGATTGCTTTACCAATAACATAAGATATTCAAAGTAGCCATGAACTGATATACTTGCCATATGTGTATAGGATTCTAGCATTTTTTTAAACAACAAAAGTTAAAATTAATAAACAAGTATTTGAAAAAGCAGGCAACCAAATGGCCACCGCTGTCCCAAAAGTGGATGGTTTGGTGACTGCTTTTCCAAAAACAACTTATTCAAAGTAGCCATGAACTGATATACTTGCCATATGTGTATAGGATTTTAGCATTTTTTCAAACATCAAAAGTTAAAATTATTAAACAAGTATTTGAAAAAGCAGGCAACAAAATGGCCACCGCTGTCCCAAAAATGGATGGTTTAGTGACTGCTTTTCCAAAAACAAGATATTCAAAGTAGCCATTACCTGATAAACTTGTCACATGTGTATAGGGATTCCAGCTGTTTTTCAAACATAAAAAGTTAAAATTATCAAACAAGTATTTGAAAAAGCAGGCAACAAAATGGCCACCGCTGTCCCAAAATTGGATGGTTTGGTGATTGCTTTTCCAATAACATAAGATATTCAAAGTAGTCATGAACTGATATACTTGCCACGTCTGCAAATAAATTCCACCTGTTTTCCAAACATCAAAAGTTAAAATTATTAAACAAGTATTTGAAAAAGCAGGCAACAAAATGGCCACCGCTGTCCCAAAAGTGGATGGTTTGGTGACTGCTTTTCCAAAAGCAACATATATTCAAAGTAGCCATGAACTGATATACTTGCCATATGTGTATAGGATTTTAGCATTTTTTCGAACATCAAAAGTTAAAATTATTAAACAAGTATTTGAAAAAGCAGGCAACAAAATGGCCACCGCTGTCCCAAAAATGGATGGTTTGGTGACTGCTTTTCCAAAAACAAGATATTCAAAGTAGCTATTACCTGATAAACTTGGCACATGTGTATAGCGATTCCAGCTGTTTTTCAAACATAAAAAGTTAAAATTATTAAACATGTATTTGAAAAAGCAGGCAACAAAATGGCCACCGCTGTCCCAAAAGTGGATGGTTTGGTGACTGCTTTTCCAAAAACAACATATATTCAAAGTAGCCATGAACTGATATACTTGCCATACATGTATGTGTATAGGATTTTAGCATTTTTTCAAACATCAAAAGTTAAAATTATTAAACAAGTATTTGAAAAAGCAGGCAACAAAATGGCCACCGCTGTCCCAAAAATGGATGGTTTGGTGACTGCTTTTCCAAAAACAAGATATTCAAAGTAGCTATTACCTGATAAACTTGTCACATGTGTATAGGGATTCCAACTGTTTTTCAAACATAAAAAGTTAAAATTATTAAACAAGTATTTGAAAAAGCAAGCAACAAAATGGCCACCACTGTCCCAAAAGTGGATGGTTTGGTGATTGCTTTTCCAATAACATAAGATATTTAAAGTAGTCATGAACTGATATACTTGCCACATCTGCAAATAAATTCCACCTGTTTTCCAAACATCAAAAGTTAAAATTATTAAACAAGTATTTGAAAAAGCAGGCAACAAAATGGCCACCGCTGTCCCAAAAGTGGATGGTTTGGTGACTGCTTTTCCAAAAACAAGATATTCAAAGTAGCCATTACCTAATAAACTTGTCACATCTGTAAATAAATTCCACCTGTTTTCCAAACACTAAAAATTTAAAATTATTAAACAAGTATATGAAAAAGCAGGCAACAAAATGGCCACTCCTGTCCCAAAAGTGGATGGTTTGGTGACTGCTTTTCCAAAAAACAACATATCCAAAGTAGCCATAAACTGATATACTTGCCCTATGTGTATAGGATTCTAGCATTTTTTTAAACATAAAAAGTTAAAATTATTAAACAAGTATTTGAACAAGCAGGCAACAAAATGGCCACCGCTGTCCCAAAAGTGGATGGTTTGGTGACTGCTTTTCCAAAAACAAGATATTCAAAGTAGCTATTACCTGATAAACTTGTCACATCTGTAAATAAATTCCACCTGTTTTCCAAACACTAAAAATTTAAAATTATTAAACAAGTATCTGAAAAAGCAGGCAACAAAATGGCCACTGCTGTCCCAAAAGTGGATGGTTTGGTGATTGCATTTCCAATAACATAAGATATTCAAAATCGTCATGAACTGATATACTTGCCACATCTGCAAATAAATTCCACCTGTTTTCCAAACATCAAAAGTTAAAATAATTAAACATGTATTTGAAAAAGCAGGCAACAAAATGGCCACCGCTGTCCCAAAAATGGATGGTTTGGTGACTGCTTTTCCAAAAACAAGATATTCAAAGTAGCCATTACCTGATAAACTTGTCACATGAGTATAGGTATTCCAGCTGTTTTTCAAACATAAAAAGTTAAAATTATTAAACAAGTATTTGAAAAAAAAGGCAATAAAATGGCCACCGATGTCTTAAAAGTGGATGGTTTGGTGATTGCTTTTCCAATAACATAAGATATTCAAAGTAGTCATGAACTGATATACTTGCCACGTCTGCAAATAAATTCCACCTGTTTTCCAAACATCAAAGTTAAAATTATTAAACAAGTATTTGAAAAAGCAGGCAACAAAATGGCCACCGCTGTCCCAAAAGTGGATGGTTGGTGACTGCTTTTCCAAAAACAACATATATTCAAAGTAGCCATGAACTGATATACTTGCCATATGTGTATAGGATTTTAGTATTTTTTCAAACAACAAAAGTTAAACTTATTAAACAAGTATTTGAAAAAGCAGGCAACAAAATGGCCACTGCTGTCCCAAAAGTGGATGGTTTGGTGACTGCTTTTCCAAAAACAACATATTCAAAGTAGCCATGAACTGATATACTTGCCATATGTGTATAGGATTTTAGCATTTTTTCAAACATCAAAAGTTAAAATTATTAAACAAGTATTTGAAAAAGCAGGCAACAGAATGGCCACCGCTGTCCCAAAAATGGATGGTTTGGTGACTGCTTTTCCAAAAACAAGATATTCAAAGTAGCCATTACCTGATAAACTTGTCACATGTGTATAGGGATTCCAGCTGTTTTTCAAACATAAAAAGTTAAAATTATCAAACAAGTATTTAAAAAAGCATGCAACAAAATGGCCACCGCTGTCCCAATAGTGGATGGTTTGGTGATTGCTTTTCCAATAACATAAGATATTCAAAGTAGTCATGAACTGATATACTTGCCACATCTGCAAATCAATTCCAATTGTTTTCCAAACATCAAAAGTTAAAATTATTAAACAAGTATTTGAAAAAGCAGGCAACGAAATGGCCACCGCTGTCCCAAAAGTGGATGGTTTGGTGATTGCTTTTCCAATAACAAAAGATATTCAAAGTAGTCATGAACTGATATACTTGCCACATCTGCAAATAAATTCCACCTGTTTTCCAAACATCAAAAGTTAAAATTATTAAACAAGTATTTGAAAAAGCAGGCAACAAAATGGTCACCGCTGTCCCAAAAGTGGATGGTTTGGTGACTGCTTTTCCAAAAGCGACATATATTCAAAGTAGCCATGAACTGATATACTTGCCATATGTGTATAGGATTTTAGCATTTTTTCCAACATCAAAAGTTAAAATTATTTAACAAGTATTTGAAAAAGCAGACAACAAAATGGCCACCGCTGTCCCAAAAATGGATGGTTTGGTGACTGCTTTTCCAAATACAAGATATTCAAAGTAGCTATTACCTGATAAACTTGTCACATGTGTATAGGGATTCCAACGGTTTTTCAAACATAAAAAGTTAAAATTATTAAACAAGTATTTGAAAAAGCAAGCAACAAAATCGCCACCGCTGTCCCAAAAGTGGATGGTTTGGTGATTGCTTTTCCAATAACATAAGATATTTAAAGTAGTGATGAACTGATATACTTGTCACATCCGCAAATAAATTCCACCTGTTTTCCAAACATCAAAAGTTAAAATTATTAAACAAGTATTTGAAAAAGCAGGCAACAAAATGGCCACCGCTGTCCCAAAAGTGGATGGTTTGGTGACTGCTTTTCCAAAAACAAGATATTCAAAGTAGCCATTACCTGATAAACTTGTCACATCTGTAAATAAATTCCACCTGTTTTCCAAACACTAAAAATTTAAAATTATTAAACAAGTATATGAAAAAGCAGGCAACAAAATGGCCACTCCTGTCCCAAAAGTGGTTTGTTTGGTGACTGCTTTTCCAAAAAACAACATATCCAAAGTAGCCATAAACTGATATACTTGCCCTATGTGTATAGGATTCTAGCATTTTTTAAACATAAAAAGTTAAAATTATTAAACAAGTATTTGAACAAGCAGGCAACAAAATGGCCACCGCTGTCCCAAAAGTGGATGGTTTGGTGATTGCTTTTTCAATAACATAAGATATTCAAAGTAGCCATGAACTGATATACTTGCCATATGTGTATAGGATTCTAGCATTTTTTTAAACAACAAAAGTTAAAATTAATAAACAAGTATTTGCAAAAGCAGGCAACAAAATGGCCACCACTGTCCCAAAAGTGGATGGTTTGGTGACTGCTTTTCCTAAAACAAGATATTCAAAGTAGCCATTACCTGATAAACTTGTCACATCTGTAAATAAATTCCACCTGTTTTTCAAACACTAAAAATTTAAAATTATTAAACAAGTATATGAAAAAGCAGGCAACAAAATGGCCACCACTGTCCCAAAAGTGGATGGTTTGGTGACTGCTTTTCCAAAAAACAACATATCCAAAGTAGCCATAAACTGATATACTTGCCCTATGTGTATAGGATTCTAGCATTTTTTTAAACAACAAAAGTTAAAATTATTAAACAAGTATTTGAACAAGCAGGCAACAAAATGGCCACCGCTGTCCCAAAAGTGGATGGTTTGGTGACTGCTTTTCCAATAACATAAGATATTCAAAGTAGTCATAAACTGATATACTTGCCACATCTGCAAATAAATTCCACCTGTTTTCCAAACATCAAAAGTTAAAATTATTAAACAAGTATTTGAAAAAGCAGGCAACAAAATGGCCACCGCTGTCCCAAAAGTGGATGGTTTGGTGACTGCTTTTCCAAAAACAACATATTCAAAGTAGCCATGAACTGATATACTTGCCATATGTGTATAGGATTTTAGCATTTTTTCAAACATCAAAAGTTAAAATTATTAAACAAGTATTTGAAAAAGCAGGCAACAAAATGGCCACCGCTGTCCCAAAAATGGATGGTTTGGTGACTGCTTTTCCAAAAACAAGATATTCAAAGTAGCCATTACCTGATAAACTTGTCACATGTGTATAGGGATTCCAGCTGTTTTTCAAACATAAAAAGTTAAAATTATTAAACAAGTATTTGAAAAAGAAGGCAACAAAATGGCCACCACTGTCCCAAAAGTGGATGGTTTGGTGATTGCTTTTCCAAAAACATAAGATATTCAAAGTAGTCATGAACTGATATACTTGCCACGTCTGCAAATAAATTCCACCTGTTTTCCAAACATCAAAAGTTAAAATTATTAAACAAGTATTTGAAAAAGAAGGCAACAAAATGGCCACCGCTGTCCCAAAAGTGGATGGTTTGGTGACTGCTTTTCCAAAAACAACATATTCAAAGTAGCCATGAACTGATATACTTGCCATATGTGTATAAGATTCTAGCATTTTTTCAAACAACAAAAGTTAAACTTATTAAACAAGTATTTGAAAAAGCAGGCAACAAAATGGCCACCGCTGTCCCAAAAGTGGATGGTTTGGTGACTGCTTTTCCAAAAACAACATATTCAAAGTAGCCATGAACTGATATACTTGCCCTATGTGTATAGGATTCTAGCATTTTTTCAAACAACAAAAGTTAAAATTATTAAACAAGTATTTGAAAAAGCAAGCAACAAAATGGCCACCGCTGTCCCAAAAGTGGATGGTTTGGTGATTGCTTTTCCAATAACATAAGATATTTAAAGTAGTCATGAACTGATATACTTGCCCTATGTGTATAGGATTCTAGCATTTTTTCAAACAACAAAAGTTAAAATTATTAAACAAGTATTTGAAAAAGCAAGCAACAAAATGGCCACCGCTGTCCCAAAAGTGGATGGTTTGGTGATTGCTTTTCCAATAACATAAGATATTTAAAGTAGTCATGAACTGATATACTTGCCACATCTGCAAATAAATTCCACCTGTTTTCCAAACATCAAAAGTTAAAATTATTAAACAAGTATTTGAAAAAGCAGGCAACAAAATGGCCACCGCTGTCCCAAAAGTGGATGGTTTGGTGACTGCTTTTCCAAAAACAAGATATTCAAAGTAGCCATTACCTGATAAACTTGTCACATCTGTAAATAAATTCCACCTGTTTTCCAAACACTAAAAAGTTAAAATTATTAAACAAGTATTTGCAAAAGCAGGCAACAAAATGGCCACCGCTGTCCCAAAAGTGGATAATTTGGTAACTGCTTTTCCAAAAACAAGATAATCAAAGTAGCCATTACCTGATAAACTTGTCACATGTGTATAGGGATTCCAGCTGTTTTTCAAACATAAAAAGTTAAAATTATTAAACAAGTATTTGAAAAAGCAGGCAACAAAATGGCCACCGCTGTCCCAAAAGTGGATGGTTTGGTGATTGCTTTTCCAATAACATAAGATATTCAAAGTAGTCATGAACTGATATACTTGCCCTATGTGTATAGGATTCTAGCATTTTTTCAAACAACAAAAGTTAAAATTATTAAACAAGTATTTGAAAAAGCAAGCAACAAAATGGCCACCGCTGTCCCAAAAGTGGATGGTTTGGTGATTGCTTTTCCAATAACATAAGATATTTAAAGTAGTCATGAACTGATATACTTGCCACATCTGCAAATAAATTCCACCTGTTTTCCAAACATCAAAAGTTAAAATTATTAAACAAGTATTTGAAAAAGCAGGCAACAAAATGGCCACCGCTGTCCCAAAAGTGGATGGTTTGGTGATTGCTTTTCCAATAACAAAAGATATTCAAAGTAGTCATGAACTGATATACTTGCCACATCTGCAAATAAATTCCACCTGTTTTCCAAACATCAAAAGTTAAAATTATTAAACAAGTATTTGAAAAAGCAGGCAACAAAATGGTCACCGCTGTCCCAAAAGTGGATGGTTTGGTGACTGCTTTTCCAAAAGCAACATATATTCAAAGTAGCCATGAACTGATATACTTGCCATATGTGTATAGGATTTTAGCATTTTTTCAAACATCAAAAGTTAAAATTATTAAACAAGTATTTGAAAAAGCAGGCAACAAAATGGCCACCGCTGTCCCAAAAATGGATGGTTTGGTGACTGCTTTTCCAAATACAAGATATTCAAAGTAGCTATTACTTGATAAACTTGTCACATGTGTATAGGGATTCCAACGGTTTTTCAAACATAAAAAGTTAAAATTATTAAACAAGTATTTGAAAAAGCAAGCAACAAAATGGCCACCGCTGTCCCAAAAGTGGATGGTTTGGTGATTGCTTTTCCAATAACATAAGATATTTAAAGTAGTCATGAACTGATATACTTGTCACATCCGCAAATAAATTCCACCTGTTTTCCAAACATCAAAAGTTAAAATTATTAAACAAGTATTTGAAAAAGCAGGCAACAAAATGGCCACCGCTGTCCCAAAAGTGGATGGTTTGGTGACTGCTTTTCCAAAAACAAGATATTCAAAGTAGCCATTACCTGATAAACTTGTCACATCTGTAAATAAATTCCACCTGTTTTCCAAACACTAAAAATTTAAAATTATTAAACAAGTATATGAAAAAGCAGGCAACAAAATGGCCACTCCTGTCCCAAAAGTGGTTTGTTTGGTGACTGCTTTTCCAAAAAACAACATATCCAAAGTAGCCATAAACTGATATACTTGCCCTATGTGTATAGGATTCTAGCATTTTTTAAACATAAAAAGTTAAAATTATTAAACAAGTATTTGAACAAGCAGGCAACAAAATGGCCACCGCTGTCCCAAAAGTGGATGGTTTGGTGATTGCTTTTTCAATAACATAAGATATTCAAAGTAGCCATGAACTGATATACTTGCCATATGTGTATAGGATTCTAGCATTTTTTGAAACAACAAAAGTTAAAATTAATAAACAAGTATTTGCAAAAGCAGGCAACAAAATGGCCACCGCTGTCCCAAAAGTGGATGGTTTGGTGACTGCTTTTCCAAAAACAAGATATTCAAAGTAGCCATTACCTGATAAACTTGTCACATCTGTAAATAAATTCCACCTGTTTTTCAAACACTAAAAATTTAAAATTATTAAACAAGTATATGAAAAAGCAGGCAACAAAATGGCCACTGCTGTCCCAAAAGTGGATGGTTTGGTGACTGCTTTTCCAAAAAACAACATATCCAAAGTAGCCATAAACTGATATACTTGCCCTATGTGTATAGGATTCTAGCATTTTTTTAAACAACAAAAGTTAAAATTATTAAACAAGTATTTGAACAAGCAGGCAACAAAATGGCCACCGCTGTCCCAAAAGTGGATGGTTTGGTGACTGCTTTTCCAATAACATAAGATATTCAAAGTAGTCATAAACTGATATACTTGCCACATCTGCAAATAAATTCCACCTGTTTTCCAAACATCAAAAGTTAAAATTATTAAACAAGTATTTGAAAAAGCAGGCAACAAAATGGCCACCGCTGTCCCAAAAGTGGATGGTTTGGTGACTGCTTTTCCAAAAACAACATATTCAAAGTAGCCATGAACTGATATACTTGCCATATGTGTATAAGATTCTAGCATTTTTTCAAACAACAAAAGTTAAACTTATTAAACAAGTATTTGAAAAAGCAGGCAACAAAATGGCCACCGCTGTCCCAAAAGTGGATGGTTTGGTGACTGCTTTTCCAAAAACAACATATTCAAAGTAGCCATGAACTGATATACTTGCCCTATGTGTATAGGATTCTAGCATTTTTTTAAACATAAAAAGTTAAAATTATTAAACAAGTATTTGAAAAAGCAGGCAACAAAATGGCCACCGCTGTCCCAAAAGTGGATGGTTTGGTGATTGCTTTTCCAATAACATAAGATATTCAAAGTAGTCATGAACCGATATACTTGCCACATCTGTAAATAAATTCCACCTGTTTTCCAAACATCAAAAGTTAAAATTATTAATCAAGTATTTGAAAAAGCAGGCAACAAAATGGCCACCGCTGTCCCAAAAGTGGATGGTTTGGTGACTGCTTTTCCAAAAACAAGATATTCAAAGTAGCCATGAACTGATATACTTGCCATATATGTATAGGATTCTAGCATTTTTTTAAAGAACAAAAGTTAAAATTATTAAACAAGTATTTGAAAAAGCAAGCAACAAAATGGCCACCGCTGTCCCAAAAGTGGATGGTTTGGTGATTGCTTTTCCAATAACATAAGATATTCAAAGTAATCATGAACTGATATACTTGCCACATCTGCAAATAATTCCACCTGTTTTCCAAACATCAAAAGTTAAAATTATTAAATAAGTATTTGAAAAAGCAGGCAACAAAATGGCCACCGCTTTTCCAAAAAGTGGATGGTTTGGTGACTTCTTTTACAAAAATAAGATATTCAAAGTAGCCATGAACTGATATACTTGCCATATATGTTTAGGATTCTAGCATTTTTTTAAACAACAAAAGTTAAATTTATTAAACAAGTATTTGAAAAAGCAGGCAACAAAATCGCCACCGCTGTCCCAAAAATGGATGGTTTGGTGACTGCTTTTCCAAAAACAAGATATTCAAAGTAGCTATTACCTGATAAACTTGTCACATGTGTATAGGGATTCCAGCTGTTTTTCAAACATTAAAAGTTAAAATTATTAAACAAGTATTTGAAAAAGCAGGCAACAAAATGGCCACCGCTGTCCCAAAAGTGGATGGTTTGGTGATTGCTTTTCCAATAACATAAGATATTCAAAGTAGTCATGAACTGATATACTTGCCCTATGTGTATAGGATTCTAGCATTTTTTCAAACAACAAAAGTTAAAATTATTAAACAAGTATTTGAAAAAGCAAGCAACAAAATGGCCACCGCTGTCCCAAAAGTGGATGGTTTGGTGATTGCTTTTCCAATAACATAAGATATTTAAAGTAGTCATGAACTGATATACTTGCCACATCTGCAAATAAATTCCACCTGTTTTCCAAACATCAAAAGTTAAAATTATTAAACAAGTATTTGAAAAAGCAGGCAACAAAATGGCCACCGCTGTCCCAAAAGTGGATGGTTTGGTGACTGCTTTTCCAAAAACAAGATATTCAAAGTAGCCATTACCTGATAAACTTGTCACATCTGTAAATAAATTCAACCTGTTTTCCAAACACTAAAAAGTTAAAATTATTAAACAAGTATTTGCAAAAGCAGGCAACAAAATGGCCACCGCTGTCCCAAAAGTGGATAATTTGGTAACTGCTTTTCCAAAAACAAGATAATCAAAGTAGCCATTACCTGATAAACTTGTCACATGTGTATAGGGATTCCAGCTGTTTTTCAAACATAAAAAGTTAAAATTATTAAACAAGTATTTGAAAAAGCAGGCAACAAAATGGCCACCGCTGTCCCAAAAGTGGATGGTTTGGTGATTGCTTTTCCAATAACATAAGATATTCAAAGTAGTCATGAACTGATATACTTGCCCTATGTGTATAGGATTCTAGCATTTTTTCAAACAACAAAAGTTAAAATTATTAAACAAGTATTTGAAAAAGCAAGCAACAAAATGGCCACCGCTGTCCCAAAAGTGGATGGTTTGGTGATTGCTTTTCCAATAACATAAGATATTTAAAGTAGTCATGAACTGATATACTTGCCACATCTGCAAATAAATTCCACCTGTTTTCCAAACATCAAAAGTTAAAATTATTAAACAAGTATTTGAAAAAGCAGGCAACAAAATGGCCACCGCTGTCCCAAAAGTGGATGGTTTGGTGATTGCTTTTCCAATAACATAAGATATTTAAAGTAGTCATGAACTGATATACTTGCCACATCTGCAAATAAATTCCACCTGTTTTCCAAACATCAAAAGTTAAAATTATTAAACAAGTATTTGAAAAAGCAGGCAACAAAATGGCCACCGCTGTCCCTAAAGTGGATGGTTTGGTGACTGCTTTTCCAAAAACAAGATATTCAAAGTAGCCATTACCTGATAAACTTGTCACATCTGTAAATAAATTCCACCTGTTTTCCAAACACTAAAAAGTTAAAATTATTAAACAAGTATTTGCAAAAGCAGGCAACAAAATGGCCACCGCTGTCCCAAAAGTGGATAATTTGGTAACTGCTTTTCCAAAAACAAGATAATCAAAGTAGCCATTACCTGATAAACTTGTCACATGTGTATAGGGATTCCAGCTGTTTTTCAAACATAAAAAGTTAAAATTATTAAACAAGTATTTGAAAAAGAAGGCAACAAAATGGCCACCGATGTCCCAAAAGTGGATGGTTTGGTGATTGCTTTACCAATAACATAAGATATTCAAAGTAGTCATGAACTGATATACTTGCCACGTCTGCAAATAAATTCCACCTGTTTTCTAAACATCAAAAGTTAAAATTATTAAACAAGTATTTGAAAAAGCATGCAACAAAATGGCCACCGATGTCCCAAAAGCGGATGGTTTGGTGACTGCTTTTCCAAAAATAAGATATTCAAAGTAGCCATGAACTGATATACTTGCCATATGTGTATAGGATTCTAGCATTTTTTTAAACAACAAAAGTTAAAATTAATAAACAAGTATTTGAAAAAGCAGGCAACAAAATGGCCACCGCTGTCCCAAAAGTGGATGGTTTGGTGACTGCTTTTCCAAAAACAAGATATTCAAAGTAGCCATTACCTGATAAACTTGTCACATCTGTAAATAAATTCCACCTGTTTTCCAAACACTAAAAATTTAAAATTATTAAACAAGTATATGAAAAAGCAGGCAACAAAATGGCCACTGCTGTCCCAAAAGTGGATGGTTTGGTGACTGCTTTTGAAAAAAACAACATATCCAAAGTAACCATGAACTGATATACTTGCCCTATGTGTATACTGTAGGATTCTAGCATTTTTTTAAACATAAAAAGTTAAAATTATTAAACAAGTATATGAAAAAGCAGGCAACAAAATGGCCACTGCTGTCCCAAAAGTGGATGGTTTGGTGACTGCTTTTCCAAAAAACAACATATCCAAAGTAGCCATGAACTGATATACTTGCCCTATGTGTATACTGTAGGATTCTAGCATTTTTATAAACATAAAAAGTTAAAATTATTAAACAAGTATTTGAAAAAGCAGGCAACAAAATGGCCACCGCTGTCCCAAAAGTGGCTGGTTTGGTGATTGCATTTCCAATAACATAAGATATTCAAAATCGTCATGAACTGATATACTTGCCACATCTGCAAATAAATTCCACCTGTTTTCCAAACATCAAAAGTTAAAATTATTAAACAAGTATTTGAAAAAGCAGGCAACAAAATGGCCACCGCTGTCCCAAAAGTGGATGGTTTGGTGACTGCTTTTCCAAAAACAACATATATTCAAAGTAGCCATGAACTGATATACTTGCCATATGTGTATAGGATTTTAGCATTTTTTCAAACATCAAAAGTTAAAATTATTAAACAAGTATTTGAAAAAGCAGGCAACAAAATGGCCACCGCTGTCCCAAAAGTGGATGGTTTGGTGACTGCTTTTCCAAAAACAAGATATTCAAAGTAGCCATTACCTGATAAACTTGTCACATGTGTATAGGGATTCCAGCTGTTTTTCAAACATAAAAAGTTAAAATTATTAAACAAGTATTTGAAAAAGAAGGCAACAAAATGGCCACCGCTGTCCCAAAAGTGGATGGTTTGGTGACTGCTTTTACAGTAACATAAGATATTTAAAGTAGTCATGAACTGATATACTTGCCACGTCTGCAAATAAATTCCACCTGTTTTCCAAACATCAAAAGTTAAAATTATTAAACAAGTATTTGAAAAAGCAGGCAACAAAATGGCCACCGCTGTCCCAAAAGTGGATGGTTTGGTGACTGCTTTTCCAAAAACAACATATTCAAAGTAGCCATGAACTGATATACTTGCCATATGTGTATAGGATTCTAGCATTTTTTCAAACAACAAAAGTTAAAATTATTAAACAAGTATTTGAAAAAGCAAGCAACAAAATGGCCACCGCTGTCCCAAAAGTGGATGGTTTGGTGATTGCTTTTCCAATAACATAAGATATTCAAAGTAGTCATGAACTGATATACTTGCCACATCTGCAAATAAATTCCACCTGTTTTCCAAACATCAAAAGTTAAAATTATTAAACAAGTATTTGAAAAAGCAGGCAACAAAATGGCCACCGCTGTCCCAAAAGTGGATGGTTTGGTGACTGCTTTTCCAAATACAAGATATTCAAAGTAGCTATTACCTGATAAACTTGTCACATGTGTATAGGGATTCCAACGGTTTTTCAAACATAAAAAGTTAAAATTATTAAACAAGTATTTGAAAAAGCAAGCAACAAAATGGCCACCGCTGTCCCAAAAGTGGATGGTTTGGTGACTGCTTTTCCAAAAACAACATATATTCAAAGTAGCCATGAACTGATATACTTGCCATATGTGTATAGGATTTTAGCATTTTTTCAAACATCAAAAGTTAAAATTATTAAACAAGTATTTGAAAAAGCAGGCAACAAAATGGCCACCGCTGTCCCAAAAGTGGATGGTTTGGTGACTGCTTTTCCAAAAACAAGATATTCAAAGTAGCCATTACCTGATAAACTTGTCACATGTGTATAGGGATTCCAGCTGTTTTTCAAACATAAAAAGTTAAAATTATTAAACAAGTATTTGAAAAAGAAGGCAACAAAATGGCCACCGCTGTCCCAAAAGTGGATGGTTTGGTGACTGCTTTTACAGTAACATAAGATATTTAAAGTAGTCATGAACTGATATACTTGCCACGTCTGCAAATAAATTCCACCTGTTTTCCAAACATCAAAAGTTAAAATTATTAAACAAGTATTTGAAAAAGCAGGCAACAAAATGGCCACCGCTGTCCCAAAAGTGGATGGTTTGGTGACTGCTTTTCCAAAAACAACATATTCAAAGTAGCCATGAACTGATATACTTGCCATATGTGTATAGGATTCTAGCATTTTTTCAAACAACAAAAGTTAAAATTATTAAACAAGTATTTGAAAAAGCAAGCAACAAAATGGCCACCGCTGTCCCAAAAGTGGATGGTTTGGTGATTGCTTTTCCAATAACATAAGATATTCAAAGTAGTCATGAACTGATATACTTGCCACATCTGCAAATAAATTCCACCTGTTTTCCAAACATCAAAAGTTAAAATTATTAAACAAGTATTTGAAAAAGCAGGCAACAAAATGGCCACCGCTGTCCCAAAAGTGGATGGTTTGGTGACTGCTTTTCCAAATACAAGATATTCAAAGTAGCTATTACCTGATAAACTTATCACATGTGTATAGGGATTCCAACGGTTTTTCAAACATAAAAAGTTAAAATTATTAAACAAGTATTTGAAAAAGCAAGCAACAAAATGGCCACCGCTGTCCCAAAAGTGGATGGTTTGGTGATTGCTTTTCCAATAACATAAGATATTTAAAGTAGTCATGAACTGATATACTTGTCACATCCGCAAATAAATTCCACCTGTTTTCCAAACATCAAAAGTTAAAATTATTAAACAAGTATTTGAAAAAGCAGGCAACAAAATGGCCACCGCTGTCCCAAAAGTGGATGGTTTGGTGACTGCTTTTCCAAAAACAAGATATTCAAAGTAGCCATTACCTGATAAACTTGTCACATCTGTAAATAAATTCCACCTGTTTTCCAAACACTAAAAATTTAAAATTATTAAACAAGTATTTGAAAAAGCAGGCAACAAAATGGCCACCGCTGTCCCAAAAGTGGATGGTTTGGTGATTGCTTTTCCAATAACATAAGATATTCAAAGTAGTCATGAACTGATATACTTGCCACATCTGCAAATAAATTCCACCTGTTTTCCAAACATCAAAAGTTAAAATTATTAAACAAGTATTTGAAAAAGCAGGCAACAAAATGGCCACCGCTGTCCCAAAAGTGGATGGTTTGGTGACTGCTTTTCCAAAAACAAGATATTCAAAGTAGCCATTACCTGATAAACTTGTCACATCTGTAAATAAATTCCACCTGTTTTCCAAACACTAAAAAGTTAAAATTATTAAACAAGTATTTGAAAAAGCAGGCAACAAAATCGCCACTGATGTCCCAAAAATGGATGGTTTGGTGACTGCTTTTCCAAAAACAAGATATTCAAAGTAGCTATTACCTGATAAACTTGTCACATGTGTATAGGGATTCCAGCTGTTTTTCAAACATCAAAAGTTAAAATTATTAAACAAGTATTTGAAAAAGCAGGCAACAAAATGGCCACCGCTGTCCCAAAAGTGGATGGTTTGGTGACTGCTTTTCCAAAAA
Organism: Lepidochitona cinerea; assembly: GCA_963971465.1. Lineage (NCBI taxonomy): Eukaryota > Metazoa > Mollusca > Polyplacophora > Chitonida > Tonicellidae > Lepidochitona > Lepidochitona cinerea. Next base: position 81,863,451 of record OZ020551.1, on the reverse strand, counting down.
CAACATATTCAAAGTAGCCATGAACTGATATACTTGCCATATGTGTATAGGATTCTAGCATTTTTTCAAACAACAAAAGTTAAAATTATTAAACACGTATTTGAAAAATCAAGCAACAAAATGGCCACCGCTGTCCCAAAAGTGGATGGTTTGGTGATTGCTTTTCCAATAACATAAGATATTCAAAGTAGTCATGAACTGATATACTTGCCCCATCTGCAAATAAATTCCACCTGTTTTCCAAACATCAAAAGTTAAAATTATAAAACAAGTATTTGAAAAAGCAGGCAACAAAATGGCCACCGCTGTCCCAAAAGTGGATGGTTTGGTGATTGCTTTTCCAATAACATAAGATATTCAAAGTAGTCATGAACTGATATACTTGCCACATCTGCAAATAAATTCCACCTGTTTTCCAAACATCAAAAGTTAAAATTATTAAACAAGTATTTGAAAAAGCAGGCAACAAAATGGCCACCGCTGTCCCAAAAGTGGATGGTTTGGTGACTGCTTTTCCAAAAACAAGATATTCAAAGTAGCCATTACCTGATAAACTTGTCACATCTGTAAATAAATTCCACCTGTTTTCCAAACACTAAAAAGTTAAAATTATTAAACAAGTATTTGCAAAAGCAGGCAACAAAATGGCCACCGCTGTCCCAAAAGTGGATAATTTGGTAACGGCTTTTCCAAAAACAAGATAATCAAAGTAGCCATTACCTGATAAACTTGTCACATGTGTATAGGGATTCCAGCTTTTTTTCAAACATAAAAAGTTTAAATTATTAAACAAGTATTTGAAAAAGAAGGCAACAAAATGGCCACCGATGTCCCAAAAGTGGATGGTTTGGTGATTGCTTTACCAATAACATAAGATATTCAAAGTAGTCATGAACTGATATACTTGCCACATCTGCAAATAAATTCCACCTGTTTTCCAAACATCAAAAGTTAAAATTATTAAACAAGTATTGAAAAAGCAGGCAATAAAATGGCCACCGCTGTCCCAAAAGTGGATGGTTTGGTGACTGCTTTTCCAAAAACAACATATATTCAAAGTAGCCATGAAATGATATACTTGCCATATGTGTATAGGATTTTAGCATTTTTTCAAACATCAAAAGTTAAAATTATTAAACAAGTATTTGAAAAAGCAGGCAACAAAATGGCCACCGCTGTCCCAAAAGTGGATGGTTTGGTGACTGCTTTTCCAAAAACAAGATATTCAAAGTAGCCATTACCTGATAAACTTGTCACATGTGTATAGGGATTCCAGCTGTTTTTCAAACATAAAAAGTTAAAATTATTAAACAAGTATTTGAAAAAGAAGGCAACAAAATGGCCACCGCTGTCCCAAAAGTGGATGGTTTGGTGACTGCTTTTACAGTAACATAAGATATTCAAAGTAGTCATGAACTGATATACTTGCCACGTCTGCAAATAAATTCCACCTGTTTTCCAAACATCAAAAGTTAAAATTATTAAACAAGTATTTGAAAAAGCAGGCAACAAAATGGCCACCGCTGTCCCAAAAGTGGATGGTTTGGTGACTGCTTTTCCAAAAACAACATTTTCAAAGTAGCCATGAACTGATATACTTGCCATATGTGTATAGGATTCTAGCATTTTTTCAAACAACAAAAGTTAAACTTATTAAACAAGTATTTGAAAAAGCAGGCAACAAAATGGCCACCGCTGTCCCAAAAGTGGATGGTTTGGTGACTGCTTTTCCAAAAACAACATATTCAAAGTAGCCATGAACTGATATACTTGCCCTATGTGTATAGGATTCTAGCATTTTTGTAAACATAAAAAGTTAAAATTATTAAACAAGTATTTGAAAAAGCAGGCAACAAAATGGCCACTGCTGTCCCAAAAGTGGATGGTTTGGTGACTGCTTTTCCAATAACATAAGATATTCAAAGTAGTCATGAACCGATATACTTGCCACATCTGTAAATAAATTCCACCTGTTTTCTAAACATCAAAAGTTAAAATTATTAAACAAGTATTTGAAAAAGCAGGCAACAAAATGGCCACCGCTGTCCCAAAAGTGGATGGTTTGGTGACTGCTTTTCCAAAAACAAGATATTCAAAGTAGCCATTACCTGATAAACTTGTCACATGTGCATAGGGACTCCAGCTGTTCCCCCCCCCCACCCCCCCCCCCTTCCCCCAATTAAACAAGTATTTGAAAAAGCAGGCAACAAAATGGCCACCGCTGTCCCAAAAGTGGATGGTTTGGTGACTGCTTTTCCAAAAACAAGATATTCAAAGTAGCCATTACCTGATAAACTTGTCACATCTGTAAATAAATTCCACCTGTTTTCCAAACACTAAAAATTTAAAATTATTAAACAAGTATATGAAAAAGCAGGCAACAAAATGGCCACTCCTGTCCCAAAAGTGGTTTGTTTGGTGACTGCTTTTCCAAAAAACAACATATCCAAAGTAGCCATAAACTGATATACTTGCCCTATGTGTATAGGATTCTAGCATTTTTTAAACATAAAAAGTTAAAATTATTAAACAAGTATTTGAACAAGCAGGCAACAAAATGGCCACCGCTGTCCCAAAAGTGGATGGTTTGGTGATTGCTTTTTCAATAACATAAGATATTCAAAGTAGCCATGAACTGATATACTTGCCATATGTGTATAGGATTCTAGCATTTTTTTAAACAACAAAAGTTAAAATTAATAAACAAGTATTTGCAAAAGCAGGCAACAAAATGGCCACCGCTGTCCCAAAAGTGGATGGTTTGGTGACTGCTTTTCCAAAAACAAGATATTCAAAGTAGCCATTACCTGATAAACTTGTCACATCTGTAAATAAATTCCACCTGTTTTTCAAACACTAAAAATTTAAAATTATTAAACAAGTATATGAAAAAGCAGGCAACAAAATGGCCACTGCTGTCCCAAAAGTGGATGGTTTGGTGACTGCTTTTCCAAAAAACAACATATCCAAAGTAGCCATAAACTGATATACTTGCCCTATGTGTATAGGATTCTAGCATTTTTTTAAACAACAAAAGTTAAAATTATTAAACAAGTATTTGAACAAGCAGGCAACAAAATGGCCACCGCTGTCCCAAAAGTGGATGGTTTGGTGACTGCTTTTCCAATAACATAAGATATTCAAAGTAGTCATAAACTGATATACTTGCCACATCTGCAAATAAATTCCACCTGTTTTCCAAACATCAAAAGTTAAAATTATTAAACAAGTATTTGAAAAAGCAGGCAACAAAATGGCCACCGCTGTCCCAAAAGTGGATGGTTTGGTGACTGCTTTTCCAAAAACAACATATTCAAAGTAGCCATGAACTGATATACTTGCCATATGTGTATAAGATTCTAGCATTTTTTCAAACAACAAAAGTTAAACTTATTAAACAAGTATTTGAAAAAGCAGGCAACAAAATGGCCACCGCTGTCCCAAAAGTGGATGGTTTGGTGACTGCTTTTCCAAAAACAACATATTCAAAGTAGCCATGAACTGATATACTTGCCCTATGTGTATAGGATTCTAGCATTTTTTTAAACATAAAAAGTTAAAATTATTAAACAAGTATTTGAAAAAGCAGGCAACAAAATGGCCACCGCTGTCCCAAAAGTGGATGGTTTGGTGATTGCTTTTCCAATAACATAAGATATTCAAAGTAGTCATGAACCGATATACTTGCCACATCTGTAAATAAATTCCACCTGTTTTCCAAACATCAAAAGTTAAAATTATTAATCAAGTATTTGAAAAAGCAGGCAACAAAATGGCCACCGCTGTCCCAAAAGTGGATGGTTTGGTGACTGCTTTTCCAAAAACAAGATATTCAAAGTAGCCATGAACTGATATACTTGCCATATATGTATAGGATTCTAGCATTTTTTTAAAGAACAAAAGTTAAAATTATTAAACAAGTATTTGAAAAAGCAAGCAACAAAATGGCCACCGCTGTCCCAAAAGTGGATGGTTTGGTGATTGCTTTTCCAATAACATAAGATATTCAAAGTAATCATGAACTGATATACTTGCCACATCTGCAAATAATTCCACCTGTTTTCCAAACATCAAAAGTTAAAATTATTAAATAAGTATTTGAAAAAGCAGGCAACAAAATGGCCACCGCTTTTCCAAAAAGTGGATGGTTTGGTGACTTCTTTTACAAAAATAAGATATTCAAAGTAGCCATGAACTGATATACTTGCCATATATGTTTAGGATTCTAGCATTTTTTTAAACAACAAAAGTTAAATTTATTAAACAAGTATTTGAAAAAGCAGGCAACAAAATCGCCACCGCTGTCCCAAAAATGGATGGTTTGGTGACTGCTTTTCCAAAAACAAGATATTCAAAGTAGCTATTACCTGATAAACTTGTCACATGTGTATAGGGATTCCAGCTGTTTTTCAAACATTAAAAGTTAAAATTATTAAACAAGTATTTGAAAAAGCAGGCAACAAAATGGCCACCGCTGTCCCAAAAGTGGATGGTTTGGTGATTGCTTTTCCAATAACATAAGATATTCAAAGTAGTCATGAACTGATATACTTGCCCTATGTGTATAGGATTCTAGCATTTTTTCAAACAACAAAAGTTAAAATTATTAAACAAGTATTTGAAAAAGCAAGCAACAAAATGGCCACCGCTGTCCCAAAAGTGGATGGTTTGGTGATTGCTTTTCCAATAACATAAGATATTTAAAGTAGTCATGAACTGATATACTTGCCACATCTGCAAATAAATTCCACCTGTTTTCCAAACATCAAAAGTTAAAATTATTAAACAAGTATTTGAAAAAGCAGGCAACAAAATGGCCACCGCTGTCCCAAAAGTGGATGGTTTGGTGACTGCTTTTCCAAAAACAAGATATTCAAAGTAGCCATTACCTGATAAACTTGTCACATCTGTAAATAAATTCAACCTGTTTTCCAAACACTAAAAAGTTAAAATTATTAAACAAGTATTTGCAAAAGCAGGCAACAAAATGGCCACCGCTGTCCCAAAAGTGGATAATTTGGTAACTGCTTTTCCAAAAACAAGATAATCAAAGTAGCCATTACCTGATAAACTTGTCACATGTGTATAGGGATTCCAGCTGTTTTTCAAACATAAAAAGTTAAAATTATTAAACAAGTATTTGAAAAAGCAGGCAACAAAATGGCCACCGCTGTCCCAAAAGTGGATGGTTTGGTGATTGCTTTTCCAATAACATAAGATATTCAAAGTAGTCATGAACTGATATACTTGCCCTATGTGTATAGGATTCTAGCATTTTTTCAAACAACAAAAGTTAAAATTATTAAACAAGTATTTGAAAAAGCAAGCAACAAAATGGCCACCGCTGTCCCAAAAGTGGATGGTTTGGTGATTGCTTTTCCAATAACATAAGATATTTAAAGTAGTCATGAACTGATATACTTGCCACATCTGCAAATAAATTCCACCTGTTTTCCAAACATCAAAAGTTAAAATTATTAAACAAGTATTTGAAAAAGCAGGCAACAAAATGGCCACCGCTGTCCCAAAAGTGGATGGTTTGGTGATTGCTTTTCCAATAACATAAGATATTTAAAGTAGTCATGAACTGATATACTTGCCACATCTGCAAATAAATTCCACCTGTTTTCCAAACATCAAAAGTTAAAATTATTAAACAAGTATTTGAAAAAGCAGGCAACAAAATGGCCACCGCTGTCCCTAAAGTGGATGGTTTGGTGACTGCTTTTCCAAAAACAAGATATTCAAAGTAGCCATTACCTGATAAACTTGTCACATCTGTAAATAAATTCCACCTGTTTTCCAAACACTAAAAAGTTAAAATTATTAAACAAGTATTTGAAAAAGCAGGCAACAAAATGGCCACCGCTGTCCCAAAAGTGGATAATTTGGTAACTGCTTTTCCAAAAACAAGATAATCAAAGTAGCCATTACCTGATAAACTTGTCACATGTGTATAGGGATTCCAGCTGTTTTTCAAACATAAAAAGTTAAAATTATTAAACAAGTATTTGAAAAAGAAGGCAACAAAATGGCCACCGATGTCCCAAAAGTGGATGGTTTGGTGATTGCTTTACCAATAACATAAGATATTCAAAGTAGTCATGAACTGATATACTTGCCACGTCTGCAAATAAATTCCACCTGTTTTCTAAACATCAAAAGTTAAAATTATTAAACAAGTATTTGAAAAAGCATGCAACAAAATGGCCACCGATGTCCCAAAAGCGGATGGTTTGGTGACTGCTTTTCCAAAAATAAGATATTCAAAGTAGCCATGAACTGATATACTTGCCATATGTGTATAGGATTCTAGCATTTTTTTAAACAACAAAAGTTAAAATTAATAAACAAGTATTTGAAAAAGCAGGCAACAAAATGGCCACCGCTGTCCCAAAAGTGGATGGTTTGGTGACTGCTTTTCCAAAAACAAGATATTCAAAGTAGCCATTACCTGATAAACTTGTCACATCTGTAAATAAATTCCACCTGTTTTCCAAACACTAAAAATTTAAAATTATTAAACAAGTATATGAAAAAGCAGGCAACAAAATGGCCACTGCTGTCCCAAAAGTGGATGGTTTGGTGACTGCTTTTGAAAAAAACAACATATCCAAAGTAACCATGAACTGATATACTTGCCCTATGTGTATACTGTAGGATTCTAGCATTTTTTTAAACATAAAAAGTTAAAATTATTAAACAAGTATATGAAAAAGCAGGCAACAAAATGGCCACTGCTGTCCCAAAAGTGGATGGTTTGGTGACTGCTTTTCCAAAAAACAACATATCCAAAGTAGCCATGAACTGATATACTTGCCCTATGTGTATACTGTAGGATTCTAGCATTTTTATAAACATAAAAAGTTAAAATTATTAAACAAGTATTTGAAAAAGCAGGCAACAAAATGGCCACCGCTGTCCCAAAAGTGGCTGGTTTGGTGATTGCATTTCCAATAACATAAGATATTCAAAATCGTCATGAACTGATATACTTGCCACATCTGCAAATAAATTCCACCTGTTTTCCAAACATCAAAAGTTAAAATTATTAAACAAGTATTTGAAAAAGCAGGCAACAAAATGGCCACCGCTGTCCCAAAAGTGGATGGTTTGGTGACTGCTTTTCCAAAAACAACATATATTCAAAGTAGCCATGAACTGATATACTTGCCATATGTGTATAGGATTTTAGCATTTTTTCAAACATCAAAAGTTAAAATTATTAAACAAGTATTTGAAAAAGCAGGCAACAAAATGGCCACCGCTGTCCCAAAAGTGGATGGTTTGGTGACTGCTTTTCCAAAAACAAGATATTCAAAGTAGCCATTACCTGATAAACTTGTCACATGTGTATAGGGATTCCAGCTGTTTTTCAAACATAAAAAGTTAAAATTATTAAACAAGTATTTGAAAAAGAAGGCAACAAAATGGCCACCGCTGTCCCAAAAGTGGATGGTTTGGTGACTGCTTTTACAGTAACATAAGATATTTAAAGTAGTCATGAACTGATATACTTGCCACGTCTGCAAATAAATTCCACCTGTTTTCCAAACATCAAAAGTTAAAATTATTAAACAAGTATTTGAAAAAGCAGGCAACAAAATGGCCACCGCTGTCCCAAAAGTGGATGGTTTGGTGACTGCTTTTCCAAAAACAACATATTCAAAGTAGCCATGAACTGATATACTTGCCATATGTGTATAGGATTCTAGCATTTTTTCAAACAACAAAAGTTAAAATTATTAAACAAGTATTTGAAAAAGCAAGCAACAAAATGGCCACCGCTGTCCCAAAAGTGGATGGTTTGGTGATTGCTTTTCCAATAACATAAGATATTCAAAGTAGTCATGAACTGATATACTTGCCACATCTGCAAATAAATTCCACCTGTTTTCCAAACATCAAAAGTTAAAATTATTAAACAAGTATTTGAAAAAGCAGGCAACAAAATGGCCACCGCTGTCCCAAAAGTGGATGGTTTGGTGACTGCTTTTCCAAATACAAGATATTCAAAGTAGCTATTACCTGATAAACTTGTCACATGTGTATAGGGATTCCAACGGTTTTTCAAACATAAAAAGTTAAAATTATTAAACAAGTATTTGAAAAAGCAAGCAACAAAATGGCCACCGCTGTCCCAAAAGTGGATGGTTTGGTGACTGCTTTTCCAAAAACAACATATATTCAAAGTAGCCATGAACTGATATACTTGCCATATGTGTATAGGATTTTAGCATTTTTTCAAACATCAAAAGTTAAAATTATTAAACAAGTATTTGAAAAAGCAGGCAACAAAATGGCCACCGCTGTCCCAAAAGTGGATGGTTTGGTGACTGCTTTTCCAAAAACAAGATATTCAAAGTAGCCATTACCTGATAAACTTGTCACATGTGTATAGGGATTCCAGCTGTTTTTCAAACATAAAAAGTTAAAATTATTAAACAAGTATTTGAAAAAGAAGGCAACAAAATGGCCACCGCTGTCCCAAAAGTGGATGGTTTGGTGACTGCTTTTACAGTAACATAAGATATTTAAAGTAGTCATGAACTGATATACTTGCCACGTCTGCAAATAAATTCCACCTGTTTTCCAAACATCAAAAGTTAAAATTATTAAACAAGTATTTGAAAAAGCAGGCAACAAAATGGCCACCGCTGTCCCAAAAGTGGATGGTTTGGTGACTGCTTTTCCAAAAACAACATATTCAAAGTAGCCATGAACTGATATACTTGCCATATGTGTATAGGATTCTAGCATTTTTTCAAACAACAAAAGTTAAAATTATTAAACAAGTATTTGAAAAAGCAAGCAACAAAATGGCCACCGCTGTCCCAAAAGTGGATGGTTTGGTGATTGCTTTTCCAATAACATAAGATATTCAAAGTAGTCATGAACTGATATACTTGCCACATCTGCAAATAAATTCCACCTGTTTTCCAAACATCAAAAGTTAAAATTATTAAACAAGTATTTGAAAAAGCAGGCAACAAAATGGCCACCGCTGTCCCAAAAGTGGATGGTTTGGTGACTGCTTTTCCAAATACAAGATATTCAAAGTAGCTATTACCTGATAAACTTATCACATGTGTATAGGGATTCCAACGGTTTTTCAAACATAAAAAGTTAAAATTATTAAACAAGTATTTGAAAAAGCAAGCAACAAAATGGCCACCGCTGTCCCAAAAGTGGATGGTTTGGTGATTGCTTTTCCAATAACATAAGATATTTAAAGTAGTCATGAACTGATATACTTGTCACATCCGCAAATAAATTCCACCTGTTTTCCAAACATCAAAAGTTAAAATTATTAAACAAGTATTTGAAAAAGCAGGCAACAAAATGGCCACCGCTGTCCCAAAAGTGGATGGTTTGGTGACTGCTTTTCCAAAAACAAGATATTCAAAGTAGCCATTACCTGATAAACTTGTCACATCTGTAAATAAATTCCACCTGTTTTCCAAACACTAAAAATTTAAAATTATTAAACAAGTATTTGAAAAAGCAGGCAACAAAATGGCCACCGCTGTCCCAAAAGTGGATGGTTTGGTGATTGCTTTTCCAATAACATAAGATATTCAAAGTAGTCATGAACTGATATACTTGCCACATCTGCAAATAAATTCCACCTGTTTTCCAAACATCAAAAGTTAAAATTATTAAACAAGTATTTGAAAAAGCAGGCAACAAAATGGCCACCGCTGTCCCAAAAGTGGATGGTTTGGTGACTGCTTTTCCAAAAACAAGATATTCAAAGTAGCCATTACCTGATAAACTTGTCACATCTGTAAATAAATTCCACCTGTTTTCCAAACACTAAAAAGTTAAAATTATTAAACAAGTATTTGAAAAAGCAGGCAACAAAATCGCCACTGATGTCCCAAAAATGGATGGTTTGGTGACTGCTTTTCCAAAAACAAGATATTCAAAGTAGCTATTACCTGATAAACTTGTCACATGTGTATAGGGATTCCAGCTGTTTTTCAAACATCAAAAGTTAAAATTATTAAACAAGTATTTGAAAAAGCAGGCAACAAAATGGCCACCGCTGTCCCAAAAGTGGATGGTTTGGTGACTGCTTTTCCAAAAACAACATATTCAAAGTAGCCATGAACTGATATACTTGCCATATGTGTATAGGATTCTAGCATTTTTTCAAACAACAAAAGTTAAAATTATTAAACACGTATTTGAAAAATCAAGCAACAAAATGGCCACCGCTGTCCCAAAAGTGGATGGTTTGGTGATTGCTTTTCCAATAACATAAGATATTCAAAGTAGTCATGAACTGATATACTTGCCCCATCTGCAAATAAATTCCACCTGTTTTCCAAACATCAAAAGTTAAAATTATAAAACAAGTATTTGAAAAAGCAGGCAACAAAATGGCCACCGCTGTCCCAAAAGTGGATGGTTTGGTGATTGCTTTTCCAATAACATAAGATATTCAAAGTAGTCATGAACTGATATACTTGCCACATCTGCAAATAAATTCCACCTGTTTTCCAAACATCAAAAGTTAAAATTATTAAACAAGTATTTGAAAAAGCAGGCAACAAAATGGCCACCGCTGTCCCAAAAGTGGATGGTTTGGTGACTGCTTTTCCAAAAACAAGATATTCAAAGTAGCCATTACCTGATAAACTTGTCACATCTGTAAATAAATTCCACCTGTTTTCCAAACACTAAAAAGTTAAAATTATTAAACAAGTATTTGCAAAAGCAGGCAACAAAATGGCCACCGCTGTCCCAAAAGTGGATAATTTGGTAACGGCTTTTCCAAAAACAAGATAATCAAAGTAGCCATTACCTGATAAACTTGTCACATGTGTATAGGGATTCCAGCTTTTTTTCAAACATAAAAAGTTTAAATTATTAAACAAGTATTTGAAAAAGAAGGCAACAAAATGGCCACCGATGTCCCAAAAGTGGATGGTTTGGTGATTGCTTTACCAATAACATAAGATATTCAAAGTAGTCATGAACTGATATACTTGCCACATCTGCAAATAAATTCCACCTGTTTTCCAAACATCAAAAGTTAAAATTATTAAACAAGTATTGAAAAAGCAGGCAATAAAATGGCCACCGCTGTCCCAAAAGTGGATGGTTTGGTGACTGCTTTTCCAAAAACAACATATATTCAAAGTAGCCATGAAATGATATACTTGCCATATGTGTATAGGATTTTAGCATTTTTTCAAACATCAAAAGTTAAAATTATTAAACAAGTATTTGAAAAAGCAGGCAACAAAATGGCCACCGCTGTCCCAAAAGTGGATGGTTTGGTGACTGCTTTTCCAAAAACAAGATATTCAAAGTAGCCATTACCTGATAAACTTGTCACATGTGTATAGGGATTCCAGCTGTTTTTCAAACATAAAAAGTTAAAATTATTAAACAAGTATTTGAAAAAGAAGGCAACAAAATGGCCACCGCTGTCCCAAAAGTGGATGGTTTGGTGACTGCTTTTACAGTAACATAAGATATTCAAAGTAGTCATGAACTGCTATACTTGCCACGTCTGCAAATAAATTCCACCTGTTTTCCAAACATCAAAAGTTAAAATTATTAAACAAGTATTTGAAAAAGCAGGCAACAAAATGGCCACCGCTGTCCCAAAAGTGGATGGTTTGGTGACTGCTTTTCCAAAAACAACATTTTCAAAGTAGCCATGAACTGATATACTTGCCATATGTGTATAGGATTCTAGCATTTTTTCAAACAACAAAAGTTAAACTTATTAAACAAGTATTTGAAAAAGCAGGCAACAAAATGGCCACCGCTGTCCCAAAAGTGGATGGTTTGGTGACTGCTTTTCCAAAAACAACATATTCAAAGTAGCCATGAACTGATATACTTGCCCTATGTGTATAGGATTCTAGCATTTTTGTAAACATAAAAAGTTAAAATTATTAAACAAGTATTTGAAAAAGCAGGCAACAAAATGGCCACTGCTGTCCCAAAAGTGGATGGTTTGGTGACTGCTTTTCCAATAACATAAGATATTCAAAGTAGTCATGAACCGATATACTTGCCACATCTGTAAATAAATTCCACCTGTTTTCTAAACATCAAAAGTTAAAATTATTAAACAAGTATTTGAAAAAGCAGGCAACAAAATGGCCACCGCTGTCCCAAAAGTGGATGGTTTGGTGACTGCTTTTCCAAAAACAAGATATTCAAAGTAGCCATTACCTGATAAACTTGTCACATGTGCATAGGGACTCCAGCTGTTCCCCCCCCCCCCACCCCCCCCCCCCCCCCCTTCCCCCAATTAAACAAGTATTTGAAAAAGCAGGCAACAAGATTGAAGATGGCCACCGCTGTCCCAAAACTGGTGACTGCTTTTCCAATAATATAAGAATAAGATCTGAAAGTAGTCATGAACCGATATACTTGCCACATCTGTACAGGAATCCTACCTTCTTTCCTAAGACCAAAAGTTTAAATTATTTGAAAAAGCAGGCAAAAAAGAGAGAAAGTCAGTAGGCCGGCTATACTCGGCCTGCAGTGCATGTATGACTATGAGTACATTCATTCAATCATTGGTTACAACTTACAAGTTACAGTTACAGTTACAACGACTACGGTCTTAAAACTGTCTTTGAGAGAAAGAATTGTAACATAGAATAATGCAATAATTTGCACACAAAAAATGACTTTCCAATCTTGGCAATCCATGAAAAAACAGAACAATGTAGGCCTGCCTTTGAAATTGACTCACCGAGAGTGTTTTCACTTTCGCAGGAGAATGAAGATGCATTAAGACAGTTGTCTTAGCGACAAGGGCTAAAGGTCATCAGTGACGTCATAAACTGTGTTCCAGTTTTGATCTTTCTTCAATGACAAATAAAATGAAATCAAACAAAAACGTAAATTGAAATCAACAATATACATAAAAGGATTACAGATTCCTGTTGATAGACTTGTATGATCATTGAACCGGGTCTCCCAGTCCCAATCTGCAGTCACTGCAAACTCGTGCAAGATGCAGTGATCGAGGAAACAGCGACTGACTCGACAAGGCAGGCAGTTCAAGCGAAGTTGCAAAATTTTCGTTTGTTACGTGTCGCGGAAACATAACACTTTTATATTTAGTATGTTATATTTAATTACAGGTTTTATGGTTTTAAATCAACGGATCGTGGCACGAAGTTGATTGAATGGGTCACCAAAACTTACGGCCTACTGAACGAACGTACGCAGTACGGCGTACGGTAGCCGGCGGTAGGCCGTGTAGCCGCTCCAACTTCCAAGTTAAACGGTAACCTAAAACTAAACTAGGCTTTTAAAAGTAAAAAATAAGTTAGAATCCACCGTTTGGCGTGCTTGCTAATAACAAAATATAATCAATAGAAGTACCTTTCAAGCTTGACACTTAGATGACGATACCAGGTACAGAACGAGACGACGAGTGAGACGGGTTTCACTATCGTAGAAGATGAAGAGAACAGCGCTGTTGTCTTAGCAACAATAGGGGCCAAAGGTCATTTAGTGACGTCACAAATGGTTGCCTGAGAGGTAACAAAAATCCGAAAGTTTCTCGTGAAAGCTTATTTAAAAAAGGAAATAAAAGTTAAAACATTAAACTGTTAACAGTTATAAACCAACAATGTGAAGAGCTGTATTTCGTTATTTTTAACAAAAACAAGATGAGTCACTAGCTTATATGAACATCCATAAATACGGAATAAATCACTAACAAATAATGGACGAACACTGAAACAAATGCAAGGGATGAGAAAAAAAAGAGGCTAATGTAGGCCCCTGTTTGGAATACGTAATCTTCCTCAATGGTAGGTCGACGGAAAAAGCTACAACAAAAACCATACAGCCCCGTCCCGAGGGTCACAAATCCTGAACAAATTGTTGTTACATTATAATTGTATCATTTATTTTAACGTACTTAATAGATTAAAAAACTTACAACTCTGTCACCCTCAAATACGAGGCTACAGGCCTACTCGTATTTATCGTATAGGCTAATATAAAGCGCCGTCAGAATAGAGTGCCGACGGAAAATTATTTTATTATAGCGAGTCGGGATGTAGGTATATAGGCCCTAATATATTTAATAAGCATGCCCATGTCTACATTTACTGTACGCGAGGGTTTCTGTACGCGAGGGCATGTCCTCTCCCCAGCCTGAAGAAAAGTGGCACGAGTTCCACTCTCTTGAGTGCTATTTAGTACGTTGAACATATAAATAAGAAATATATAGGCCTAAAGCGTATGTACATATAGCCTACATATAGGCAATATGCTTACAAATTACCCAACATTTACTGATTTAGGAAAACGTCAAGTAATAAACCCTGGTCTAAAATGCACGTATAGCCTACATGTAACATCTCTTAATTAGTCCAACAAGTGAATTTATTGCAAAGTATGCATACTTACCTGAGCTATACAGTCTAGCCGTATTAATTAATCTAACGGTACTGTTTCCCGTTCTCTGAGAAGATGGAACTGAATGCGTATACGGCAGACTTGTACCTAATGACAACAATGATTTAGTGTCGACGTCGCGTCTTTTGTGACGTAGGTACTGATGATGCCTACGTCACATTAAGTGGGTAGATCGTTATTTCTCTTGGATAAGGTTAATATGGTTAATATATCGTATTATACGGTAAATTTGCTTGAAAATGTGTACTTTACAAATCAGACAGAAAAGATAATCAAATTTTGAGAGCATAACATGTAAAATTGAATGCTTTCTTAGCCGCTCTAAAATTGATAAGCTCGATAAAACTCGTCAAAAGTGGCGTTGTACTCAGCGGAGGTCGTGTATAACGTCATATTTGACGGGTTTTATCGAATGTTATTAATTGACTTTCAATGTTATTGGCAAAATATGGAGAAACGGTCACACTCACACAGGGCTTACCAGGGCCAATACGAACAAACTAGGCTGATACGAACAAACAAGGCCAATACGGACTGGGCCAATACGAGATCAAACATGGCGACCGTTTCATTGCTATCACTTCAAAATCCCAACGCCATTTTTCTTGAAATCATCAACAGAAAAAAAGAAAATAGCCAATGTACAGTTAAAGAAAAACAAATATTCCGTCTATTTCATTAGATAAATTAAATATTGCATAAATAATAATTTGTAAAAGTAAGGAAATATGTTCCTATGTTTTAGGTACAAATGGGGAACAACTCTTGTTACACCTAGATTTTTCTTTAAAGAAAAAACCTTTCCTTGCGAATGCGTCTTTTAAAACACTCGTATTTTTAAATCATAAAAATATTTTATGAAAAAAAAAACATTGAAAGCCAATTGATAAAATTTTCATTAATCAGGATATTCCCTATTGGCATTGCCACAGGTCCTCGGACCTAGAGGTCAAACATCAGTGGGGAAAATTATTAATCGGCAATGATAGAAATATAAAATAGGATTTTTCCTTCTGTCTTGCCGTCTCCGATAAAATAAATTAGCTTTTGTTAATTGCACGCCAGCGGAACTCAATGCTTTATGGTTTTTCGTATATCAACATACTAAAACTTAGAACAGGGGTTCAGTTTTCCTTCCGTTTGTTGGGGGCCTCGGTGGTCCAGTGGGTTAGAGTGATCGTTCCTCGATCTCACACAGGCCTTCCATCGATAGGGCGCGTCTTGGAATCACACTCAGACCAAATATGTGGAAGAGTTGCCAGGTAGGCTACTCTCCGAAGGTCGAGAGGTTCCTCCGGGCAATGAGCCCGGCTTCCTTCCCCACTAAACTTGGCAACGCCGCCATATGAGTGAAATAATCTTGAGTAATAATCAATTAGACCAGATAGGCTAAAAATATAATTTCTGGGGTTTCATCAAGAGAGAAACCGCTAAATTACCGCAAATCGTAATTATTTACTCTTATGTAAGTCTATTGTATCTGGGGGGTGGGGGTGGGGGGGTGGGGGACGAGAGTCAAAACAATATATAAGCGTTGCAAATGGCGGACATTGGGCCCAAGGATAATCGGCCACACACCAAAAAATGCGTGATGAGGATTTAACTTTGGTTTCGTGCATGCACTTCCACTGTTCGCTTAATGTTATCATAATTATCAATGCGTCGTCACTTAAAAATCAGATGGGATCATTAACTTGTAGATAGCATAAAATAACATTTGAAAATTGTGGACCATGGGAGAGGAGAGAATGAATGGACTTGCTCATCTGCATGTAAATAAAGATTTGCCGCTGAATTATTCCAGAGTTATGGATGAATTTTGGCGCAAAAATCGGCAGCTGTCGTTTTAAAGCTATACAGAACTCTGAAACTGCCATTAGGCCCTAATCTTAACATTGTTTTGAAATTGTTACTGGGAGTATTACGTAAACAGGCAAAACATAAACAGTTCCATTTTGATTAATTTTTTTTTCCGAAAATAAAGTTAGCAACCGATAATTCATTATCAGGGGCTTGAACAAAAACGATTTTGTAACGTTTTATCTAGGTTGAATTTAAAATACTTGATTAAAATAAGTTATACTCGACAGGGAATAGAGGTATCACGCTTATGATGTAGGCCTACATTAATCCCCAATTGGACCTTCCCGTTTATTCAGGCGTGGCTCTCAGCTAAAACATTTTTCTGGTAGACATAATTTTTCCGCCATCTCCCTTAGAAATGTTATCACCGGCTATATATATGAAGATGTACTCTGAAAAATAATGTCTAGTTTTACACGCCGAAATGGCTTAGAACGCCTCTCCGGCGATCTAGGATCCCAGAGCTTCCGGGGCCTAGACGGCCCCTGGACCCACGCCTTATGGTGTTGTGATAGTTGCCCCCCCCCCCCCCCACCCGCCTTCACAAGACTCATAGCTACCTACTGCATGTAGGACTTGCGCCCCCCCCCCCCCCCTTTCACAAAATCCTGTATCCGCCCCTGGCCCCTATCGATGCATTAAGGTCACATAAACCATAATAGCATGATCCTAATTGACAGAGGGTGTATACGCACATGTCTGTGACGTCGTCTTACTTGACCTCTGTCAACGAAAATGAACAAATGCTGGTTAATGAATGATGTAAATATTGTCTTTAAATACGTATTTTATTCCCTTTAGGCACTAGTAATTGATGCAAATGATATCACAACATAGGATATGGTTAAACAATATTCGAAACCTGTCACTGGTTCCTGTTTTGCAATGTGGAAAAGTCGAAACAAAACTCTCTCTCGGTGTTTTCCGTTAATGCCCAGCTGCGAATGGTTTTATTGATAATGTTGGAAATAGATTTAACTGTTTTAAGGAAGCCACTTAAGGTGAACTTGCCCTTACTTGATACGGAATATAGTATGAATTGGAAGGTCAGCTTCCCATGCCTCGTCGGCAATGTCATCCTTCTTATAAAAATGTATTCGTATTTTACTATTTATAGAAATACCAGCTGCCAAAGATGTGTTAAGAATCCAATTAGCTGATGAAACCAGAATTTCACTCACTGGCGAAATAATCTATCAGTTTCAATTATGTTGATCCAAAAATTAGGCCTATACATCAGGATTTCATTATAAAAGATAGATTTTACCCGTTTTCACACGTATTTAGATGACTGCATATAATGGCTTAACATCAAACGGCTGTTAGGTGAAAGTTTTCTCGATTTGGGTAGAATCAAGTTTTGTAAATAATTACTAAATAAGCTTAGTTTTCTTGTATTTAAAGTCCATATATTCATGCACTGTGCAAAGATCTGATGAACCACTGCCGAAGTTAGGTATAAATCATGATGACAGGATTGAATACACTTGCAGGAATCTCCTTTGAGATTTATTTCCCCTTCATTTACCCCCTTGTGTTTTTAGCATCTGTTCAATAGTGTTTTTTACAATTAACCTGACCTATAGAATGATGGTTCTAAAATTTGTATCTGTTAAAATTATTGTGGAATCATTAATATGAAACAAATGTCGCTGTAGCAAGATCCGCACTGCATGGTTAGCCAACTGCACTTGTATAAATCTCCCCGCCAACTCGAAGTGCCGTGTCAATTATGTCATCAGAAAGATGGTTCCGACAGACATGGATCATCTGACTAAATCTCAGGCGAGCAACACATCTCTGATTTATTACCTATTATCTCCTAGTGTCACGGTAACATCTCACCGGGACGGGTCTGTAACAGGCTTACTGTGTCACATTGATGGTCCCTGTGAGAGTTCATCTCTTTGTAATGCAGATTTATCGACGGCTTTTCGAGAACACATTTTTATTTGATAGATTTTGTGTGTACATTGCGTACAGACATGGATTAGCGTTATACAGGTTAAACCTATTTGTCGCTATTCAACGACTACCGATTGTTGCCACAGTATTGAGGTATAAATTTGTCCATGAGCGTCATGTTATATATAGAAGCTTCGCGGTTTCGATACCCACTCAATCCAAACAAAAATTGAAACATTTTTGATCGGATTTTCACTCGATCGCCCTATGTGGAACTTGAAGAGTTGCCAGATACTGGTTAAAGGTCGGAAGTTTCCTTTGGGCCAAGAGCCCGGTTTCCTTCTTCCACTGAAACTCTTGAGTACGGCTATTCTCTTGCGACAGAGTTTAAATCTCAGTCGTTGTTGATTGGTATGTATCAATCGCATCTCTGAATAATGGAGGGAGCGGCAAAACATCAATCAATTGATTGATTGGTTTTCAAGGAATTTCTTTATTGGCTGTTTGTTAAACAATAGTACAAATAATCTTTTCGTTCAGGTATTTGAAGTTGTATGCATGTAAAAATAGGAAATAAATGTAAAAAAAATGCAGGTTGAACGGATACGTTTTCCATTAACGCTCTTTGTTAATGATTGTATAGTTGAAGTATACGAAAGGGACTCACTGAAAGGTAAATAAGTAACTCAACTGGCCCCTAATCGGTATTTAATATCAGGAACAATATATGGGTTTATTAAACATTTATACAATGCTATTTTGACATGCCTTCAGGTATAGGCCCTATACATCTGGACGTGTCCTTTCGCATTATGAACTCGGGTTCTTATACTGAAAGCTGCGAGAGCGATCGAGGTGGCTTTGTTAAAATTGCACAGGAGTCTTCGATAATCCTGCCCTCAGGAATGTGTCAAGGATGATACAAACGCAAACAAAAGGCTTCATTATTTTGGGAAAATCTTTCGATCGTTGCACTTCGTTTACAAGTTTAGACTCAGTAAAATGTGATCTACACTGCAAACAAAAAAGAAACAACATGTTTTACAAAAAACCTGTGTGCTTAACGTGAAACACCGGCGTGGTTTAGAATAAACCGTACCGTTTTTCTAGACACACTCGGATGTTTAACTCATTTATCAATGTAAATGTAATATTATGGAGAATACGTTATCGCACAATGAGTATTGGGAACGATACATCAACTTGGATCGCTATTTTTATGATGCGTAGATTTTTTTTTATAACGGAGCGTTTTACCTCACAACTTCATGTAAGGTTATATACTTTGGAAATGCGGTCATTTGGATTTATGCGAAAGACCTTATTTGAAAAAAATCAAATCTAGAATCAAGGCGGCGATATAAAATGGATCTTTAAAGGTATAGCCTGTTAACTTTTAAAAGCATCCGCAGGCCAAATGTTCCAGCATAGCATTGCAAGCATTACCATAGTAGTAAGCATGTCACTGCTGTCCAGTTTCGGTAGTCACTTTAGGCCAGTTTCGTCCGTCACTTTAGGCCAGTTTCGGTAGTCACTTTAGGCCAGTTTCACTTTAGGGCAGTTTAGTCGCTTTAGATCAGTTTTTTTTATAAAAAGTCAGCATGAGAACTATCTTAAGAATGTATGTATAGGTTTTTAAAAACAAAAAATAAAAAAATAAGTATATATATGCAAAATAGTGTATAGTGGTGTAACAACGGTCAAAGGGAGATAATCCTGGCCTGGAATACTTATTGGAGTTACCTGCCTTGGTCGTGTCGACATGTCTGGGCCCTGTTGTGGTTTTTCGATCTAGCATGTCTAGGCAAGTTTGTATGATCGCCCCGAACAAGTCTGGGCACGCTTTGTAGATTCTTTTTATCACGTTTAGACACGTTGTGTCCTTGTGTTGAAATCTACTTTCCGTCAAACAAAGATGGCATAGCCAAAACATTGACTCTAACGGGTGCTTCTTGGAGGCGTCTGACTGAATCTTTTGATATCACTGAACAGTGTTTAACTATGAACAAAAGAAGTGAAAATCACATTTTGCTAGCCCAAGACGTATATTTACCTGTGAGTGAATATCTGGATGGAATTTTGATTCATATTCGTAAATGGAAACCCGGATTTTACACCGCTGAAAAACACGATCAAATGGAGATAATCCGAGGCTAGAATACTTTGAGGTATTGGAAGAGTTACATCCCTTGGGTACTGCGGCGATTCGTCTTTAAACGGGGATTCCCCACGTAAAACCCAGGCAGGTCTTATTGCACCACCGCTATGAAATGGGGATTTCCCATGACGTCAGGAGAACAGTTTCGGCCGTCGCTTTAGGATTGTCAAGTGATAATGATGAGGGTTGATAGTGTTTCTATTATTAACTCTATAAATATATACTCCACATGCGTCTATTGAGAGATTGTGTAAAGCTATAATCGATTATACATCGGTTAGCTAGTAACACTAAATAAATACAAAGAATGATATTACAGTAACTGTAACCAGCATGTTTATCGTTCTAATTACCTGGCACCCCGACAAGTCTGGGAGGGTGATTACAGTTATTACAGCCGGCATAATGGTTTAGAATGTAGACAATTAAACTTCGCGATTAAGCTTTATATACTATGAACAAAGAACAGACTTTTAGAGATACCCTCACTAACCGATAGGGAAAATGGTGTAGGTTAAAATGTACACGAGCCAAACAGAAAAACATATAGAAACATAGTCACACAGGAGATTTAGAAAGTAAGGAAATGAAACATCTGAGATGACAACTGTCAGTGTCCATTCGCTGCTAGGATAGAAAATGACCTGTGAAATGTTCTTAAAGTATGTAACCTTACTACCACTAACAGACGCCCTGCGAGCGTTAAGCGGGCGCCGGACGTTAAGCGGGCGCAGGACGTTAAGCGGGCGCCGGGCGTTAAGCGGTCGTTCCCGGGCGTTAAGCGGGCGTTCATTCAAGATGAAAGTTTATTCGTACCATTACCTTAAGCATTACTTACGGCCGCTTTACGCCCGCCGGGCGTCTGTTTTATGCGCCCACAACGCCACCTGGGGGAAATTATATGCTATATAGAAGTACATCTCACTATACCAATATTATTAGTCAGTCGAGTGCCGTACATTAGACATGGGACTGTTTACATGCACCGAGTGTGGTCAAACTTTTACTCGGGATCATGATATGCGGCGTCATCAGGATAGGTATAACCATCATACAACATCACTTCAAAGTCACAATGAAGATCAAAACACTTCCTCAGAATATGGGAACCATCACTTCAACGACAATGTAACGAAAATCACAGAGTCAGAAAACAATGATTCTGCGGATAGTTGTGCAAGTCAAGAGACCTTAGATGAAAATACTCTGTCGTCAACGGAGGAAGAATCACAGGAAAGTGAAAGCTTTTCCTCGGCTGAGGAAGAGTCACAGGAAAACGGAAAGGCATCCACAACGATGTGGGATAATCTTGTAACCAAGGCGATCGAACAGCACATCCCTGAAACAACTGACTCTATCGATGCAGAAAATGGTGACTACGAAACTTTGAGGCCAAAAATAACAAATACTCTGATGTCTTTATACAACGAAGAGAGTTTGCTTTTAGAGTCTATGAAAAAAGATCCAATCCATAAAAAAATTATGGCCACGAAACAATCACTTCAAGACAATTTTGACTTATCACCGAAAGAGGCCCTGTATAACGCTATAAAAATGAGGAAACCCTTATTTGACGATCTTTTACCAGTCACATACTCTGACACTCAAGAAAATGAGGACAGTGACTAAATCTAACCTTAACATAAAATTTATATATATATGTTTTAAATTTGTTAATATAGTTTTGACTTTACATAGCCTAACTCAATAAAGATGTTGAACTATAAATAGAATGTCGAGTTAGTCATGTCTTTGGTCATTTACATACTGCCTTTCGTCTTGAATGAACGCCCGGGAACGGCCGCTTAACGCCCGGCGCCCGCTTAACGTCCTGCGCCCGCTTAACGCCCGGCGCCCGCTTAACGCTCGCAGGGCGTCTGTTAGTGGTAGTAAGGTTACATACTTTAAGAACATTTCACAGGTCATTTTCTATCCTAGCAGCGAATGGACACTGACAGTTGTCATCTCAGATGTTTCATTTCCTTACTTTCTAAATCTCCTGTGTGACTATGTTTCTATATGTTTTTCTGTTTGGTTCGTGTACATTTTAACCTACACCATTTTCCCTATCGGTTAGTGAGGGTATCTCTAAAAGTCTGTTCTTTGTTCATAGTATATAAAGCTTAATCGCGAAGTTTAATTGTCTACATTCTAAACCATTATGCCGGCTGTAATAACTGTAATCACCCTCCCAGACTTGTCGGGGTGCCAGGTAATTAGAACGATAAACATGCTGGTTACAGTTACTGTAATATCATTCTTTGTATTTATTTAGTGTTACTAGCTAACCGATAGAC
The DNA here is from genome assembly GCA_963971465.1 of Lepidochitona cinerea. NCBI lineage: Eukaryota > Metazoa > Mollusca > Polyplacophora > Chitonida > Tonicellidae > Lepidochitona > Lepidochitona cinerea. The sequence goes on along the minus strand of OZ020551.1, from coordinate 81,840,816 downwards.
GCATGTGGAGTATATATTTATAGAGTTAATAATAGAAACACTATCAACCCTCATCATTATCACTTGACAATCCTAAAGCGACGGCCGAAACTGTTCTCCTGACGTCATGGGAAATCCCCATTTTTTTTTCACAATAAGACCTGCCTGGGTTTTACGTGGGGAATCCCCGTTTAAAGACGAATCGCCGCAGTACCCAAGGGATGTAACTCTTCCAATACCTCAAAGTATTCTAGCCTCGGATTATCTCCATTTGATCGTGTTTTTCAGCGGTGTAAAATCCGGGTTTCCATTTACGAATATGAATCAAAATTCCATCCAGATATTCACTCACAGGTAAATATACGTCTTGGGCTAGCAAAATGTGATTTTCACTTCTTTTGTTCATAGTTAAACACTGTTCAGTGATATCAAAAGATTCAGTCAGACGCCTCCAAGAAGCACCCGTTAGAGTCAATGTTTTGGCTATGCCATCTTTGTTTGACGGAAAGTAGATTTCAACACAAGGACACAACGTGTCTAAACGTGATAAAAAGAATCTACAAAGCGTGCCCAGACTTGTTCGGGGCGATCATACAAACTTGCCTAGACATGCTAGATCGAAAAACCACAACAGGGCCCAGACATGTCGACACGACCAAGGCAGGTAACTCCAATAAGTATTCCAGGCCAGGATTATCTCCCTTTGACCGTTGTTACACCACTATACACTATTTTGCATATATATACTTATTTTTTTATTTTTTGTTTTTAAAAACCTATACATACATTCTTAAGATAGTTCTCATGCTGACTTTTTATAAAAAAAACTGATCTAAAGCGACTAAACTGCCCTAAAGTGAAACTGGCCTAAAGTGACTACCGAAACTGGCCTAAAGTGACGGACGAAACTGGCCTAAAGTGACTACCGAAACTGGACAGCAGTGACATGCTTACTACTTACCATATACCGCAGGCGTAGAGCGACTTAGTATAAATCTACGCCTGTGGTATATGGTAATGCTTGCAATGCTAGTTCCAGCATTGAAAGCTTCTCGGTTTCCACTAATGCATTCTGGGTAAAATGAAAATTTTCCTTCAAAAGTTGAAGCATTAAAATTATCTATATTGGCACAGCGTTCTGCTTTTGATATATGGTTTAAACCCGTGAATAATTCAAGGTAAAAAGACAGAGTATGGCAACAAAAACTATCCCTTATCGTTGGAAGCTAGGCCCTTTATACGTGATTTAGCGTTGTTATTTTTTTCACATACGAGATGGTGGTAAAATACGTAACCACAAAACGATCACCAGTGACTGCTTCAGGGGGGGGGGGCAACCGGGGCCTCCCGTACAAAGGTCCCCCCTTTGGAGGGAACTATTTCATAATTAAAAATGTATGCCAATTTTAATACTTAGCTCATATTTAACCAGCGATCAACACACTCGGATTACTAAGGGAATTTACTATCATCAAATCAAGTCCACCAGTAGCGGGCGAAGACAGCCGAAAATTGGTCGGAATATGACCAACAACACTAAAAGATCAGTGTTTAACACGAACGAAACGAAATACAACGGCTGCCCTCTTCCGTAGTTCTAAAAATGCTGCCATGGAAGTTAAATAATCTCTCTGGAGGGAAATAAACCAAGCTTCAGCCAATCGCCAGTTCATCAATCAGGATCAATGAGTCATACTCAAGCTATGTTGATTGCTCCTGGCCGTGTCAGCCTAACTGATAGCTTCATCTCCCAAGCATTGATTTTGTAATTGTGTAATCATAAAGCCACCTCAATCTTGCATAGTCGAATGTTGGACAAATTGGTAAACATAAAAACAAGATATTATTTCAGAGGATTTAAAGTTTCAAATCCAAATCTAATATGCCCATCCTCTCCATGTAACGTTCCTAGATAACTTCGTTCTTTTGTCATTGACATTAGGGAAAATCCCATCGTTATCTTTCTCATTATTTCTAGAACACCGGAGACATATTAGAGGGATTAACCACCTTTAACGCGCATGACAAATGGACTTTTCTCCTTGTCAATGATGAAGGTCGATGGACTGATGAAACAGCAGTTCTTTAAACTTGCTGCTAAAATGTAGACATTTCCCCGCTAAAATACAATTTTGAAATTATTATTCTTCATAAAAAGTACAAATTATAGGAAAGTTTCCGTGCGATAGTCTCGAAAATGTACGTTAAAGAAGTGTTTTCAACCATAAGCTTTATAGACTTAAAATCAATGAATGTCCATCTCGATTATCTTAATTTATTTACTTTTGCAACACTATTTTGGTTCACACATGGAGATTCCTTATTCCTTGGACAACCATTTACCTTTTCTGTGAATTTTAAAGTTTTTGTTTGTCTCGACAATCAAAATTTAAGAAACAGATACGAATTTTGGCAATTTTAAATTGCTTTAAGAATCTTTCTTTGCTTTACTTTAAGAATCTATTTTTGTCACTCAAGTTTTTCTATGAAGAAATAGGTGTATATAGATTTGTATAACATGGGAAGTTGCTAAAAGATTTAGATACAGGTTCAGTCATTAATTTGAACGAAAAGCAATTTCTTTGTTATGGTTTGTTCTAAAAACTGTATATCCACCTTTTCCTGTTCCTGGTGTATCCATCGAGAATCGATTACAACAATTAGTTTTACAAAAATAGATATCTAGTGAGGAAATTCGAGACGCAAAGTGTTAAGCACGGGCGTCATGGATACTTTTAATTGGTCAATATGAGTTATTAACCAATCAAATGCAAGTCGGTGCGACACATCCCACATTGAGAACCGGCCTTTATCAACTCAACGATATCAAAACCCAAAGGAGGTCACACGTCTCGCTAATTTTGTCTATTTAATCGTCTCTGGTGATTTCGCTTAAATAATTACAGCTTTACTAATTCAGTAACTACAGTTCTGTTGGTGTAACGTACAGTTAGACCACCTCTGTCCAGATATATATAGCATTTAGTAACACTATTACGCTAGTTGATTTACGTTCTTGGTGTCTGTGTGACGTCATAGAAAAAAGGCTTTGGCCCAATGAAATTATACCTTTTTATTCCCTTCATCGACAGCCATAGGCTGTACAGATAAGGAATATATGTGGGGTAAATAGGTAGGAGGGACAAACAACGATGGATTTAACGAGCGCCATATGAAGAAGGCAGTATTGTTTTATCATTCGTGCAAAGGCTTAGTATAATTCGCATCGAATACAAATTCTATCTCCCAAGGTATAAAAGGTGAAGCTCGGGCGACAAGCCGAACTGTACGATGTATATTTTGAAGAGGCATGGGCCTAGATATAGCAGGGTCGAAGAAATTAACTTTCTCCCAATTTTGGGAAAATTTTGTGAATTCCACTACAAAAAAATGTGCCAAGAATTGAATTCCATCAAAAAAATGTACCAAGAATCGATGGCACCAACGTGATAGTCACTACATATTTTTCTCAACGCCAACACTGGCTTCCTGTATTGTCAAAGAAAGTATTCTTTTTAGTCTGGAACGGTTTCAAGACCACTATTCTGGCAGAACTAATCAACATGTTTCAAGTAAATTTTACATCTTGGCTTCAAAGCTTAACGGTGGAATTTTTTAATACATATATATAGAGCACTCTAAAAAATTACCCCGCTGTTTTAGACTTGTAGCTATAATAGTTGTCTGAAACCCACTCTCCGGTTTCCGCGCATGCCCTGTAGTCTAGCCGGTTCAAAAACACTTAAAAAATGTTTCCTTCCGTTCATAGCAAGGAATATAAAGTGTTTAATGATTTAACCTGACAGGATAAACCCAGAGTCAAAAGGTCAAGGTCATTTAGAAATAGATACATTCCAGGCGGACCTCTGCAATGATCCTGCATTGTATTTTAGGTTAGATAGCTTTGAATTCATATTCGTTGAGGTGACATATTTTCGATAAATTATTTTTTTCATTTTAATGACTTGTGGTAATAATAAGCCGTAAGAGTTTTCTCAAATATCGGTCACCGGATCCTTGTAAAACTATGCAGGTAGTATTCTGAAAAACATTATAACTGCTGAAACAAATGTTGTTTGTTTTTGTGTGGTTTTCCCGAAGAGCATAGCCATTTGAAGCTTATGCACATTATTAGTGTTTCTTTTATTTATACCACGCGCCTTGTTTCAGTTGATAGAAGGGTTTAACGTTTTTTAGGCAGGAAATCTGAAACATGCTGTATTGATGCTTTTCCTTTTAAAGTACACAAAGGAGATCGATTTGAATTGAAGCGGAAATGCACATTATTACATCCGGGCTTTCATGGACGTAAAAGTAGAGACTGTTTCCTATTGTGATTACATCCTGTCTCAGTTGATAACACTATGTATTCCTACGTCTGGTTTAAGACCTTGGTTTAAAGAGCACCTTGTTTCCCGGAAACAACGTTTCAAGACACTAAATGGGTAAATAGGTTTAGTCTGTTTTCACACTAAAATCGCTTCGTGCTAGGTTAATGTTGACAATGAGCAGATGAACGAAAGTTTCAAATGCCATTGTCATGACTCGTATATCGTCTTCAAAAAAGTAACAAGTACATACAAAAGTGAGACGATTGCAAAGAAATTTGGCACATTGAATAAAGTTTAGTACATTTATTATCTCTCGATGCAAGGATTTACTAGATACTTTATCTGTTTAAAAAAACTGATATTATTCCAATCTAAAATAGAGATTGATTCGACTGCCATTCGTTGAGATATCCATGTCTTGTGTTGAAGATCTCGTAGAATGACACGAGATCTCGATTGCTATAAGAACCAAGCGGGAAAAATAAACGTTTGTAATGGTTCTTCAAAGTATATGTATGCTACTTTCTGGCTAAGAGTAGAATCCAGTTAATTCTAAAGTTTAATACGAACTTTACGTATAGGAAGTATTTTAATATTTAAGTCCACTGATGGAAAACAACCTCAGTTGAGTATAGGCCTCGTCAACTATTGTAAAAGGACTTGAAAGGGTTTTCTTTGCGTTTCGGACTTGGATAAGGCGCATGTCGGCATTTTTTTCCTGGAGACGAAATTGCCTACTCTACTATGTATCAAAAATGATTAAGTCAAAAGTCAAAGTTTTTGGCTCAGTGTAACAGGTATTCCGGGTTTTTGCCTCCAAAATGACTATTTTTTTTATACTGTCGGACGTTTTGTGGATACGGTCGTCAGTATAAAAAATAGTCATCCTGGAGGCAAAAACCCGGACTATGTAACGTGTAATCGATGGTGTCAATCTTTGAGCCAGAACATTTTTTCTCAAACCTTTACATCGCTTCCGTTTTATGTCGGAAAGAGTATAGTATTTTTTTTCTCTGGAAGGTTGTAAGCACATTTAGCTGACAGGTTGAGCCAACATTTTTATATGTATTTTCGTAGCGTAACTTAAGTTAGACAATGAAATATTTAACACTCATAGGTGCCCTTTTAAACAATTAATCTGTCGTTTTAGACTTGTACCTGTTTCATGTAAAAAGCTCTCTCGCTGGTTCCTGTTTTCGTCTAGACGAACCCTTAAAACTTTTTAAATAGTTTACAAGCAGTCCAAAAGAATATCACATGTTGAATGATTTCTCTTCAGGATCATTTATAGCCATTTTCAACTTGACGGGATCAGCTTGAAGATAAAGGTCGTTTCGTAATAAGAGAACATAGTTAAAGAAAACTTATTTAGTGGACTGATTATTTGGCTAATTAATCATCTAGTTGATGGAATGATCCATTGCCTTATTGTCAAAGGACTCAGTAATGGCATTGTTGTGCTTTAGATAACTTTTGGCATGTATATTTTTGGACGAATAGATTGCTTTGTGAATTGCAGCACACTCCAGATTATTTCTCATTAAAAAGGATACATCATCCAGATTATTATAAAAAATGTCCTTAATCTTGATGAAAAAATCGACATTTTATTGGGACCTGACAACATCCCAGTGTTTGGTTCCTGGAAGTAAGCTCGCTGTATGTCCTTATACCCAAACAGCCGAGACAAGATAACACTTTCATAAATCATAAAACGATTTTGTCAAAAAAGAAGCTTGATTAATGAGAAACCACATCATGAATTTGGCCAAAATAATGTATTTTCCTTATTTCAATGTATATTTTCCGGTGTTCTCTTTCAGTTCAGTTATTGTTAATTTATCTGTTTTTGTTTACAAGGTTTTCAATATCACGACAAAGGAGCCGATTTTTGGCGTTTTTTAAGATATTTTGTCAATAATTTGTAATAATCGAATCCATACGCTTTCCTTTTACTATTTTTTGACGTGAACGTTTAGATGGAGTCTACTGCATGCTGACATTGGAACGGGATGGAATGTCATATAAAAGTAAACGTAAACGCCATTTGGAGAAATGCTTTATATATATTCAAAAGATTTAATGTATCTGCGTTTATGTAATATGAATCTACATGTAACAGTTGTATTCTCACTAAAAGACTAATAAGTTGTTTTAGTTGCACTGACCATAATCAGCTGCTAACAGAAATTGTTATTTGTTGCACAAACAGATGACTGGTGACTAATGTCTAGACAAATGCCTGTTCGCCAATCCATTTCTTCAAGAAGAAATAAATATTGTTTGAAACAAGACTAATTATGTAATGTATTTTAGGTTATTTCCTTTAATCGCACTTTCCTTTTTGAATATGTACGGGACCTTGGGCAATATTTGATTTCCCATATTGAAACATTGTAATCAATCAACCATTTGAACTATAAGGTTGATTTAACTCAATTCAAAGCCCTCGTGTCCGACGAAAAATTCTCAAAGTTTCTTTACAGAGTAGGCTTTGGAGTTTTTTTTTACACAAATAACTAGAAATCTTTCCACCAAATGGCTTCGTTGAATAAACGATCCTCAGAAGACAAGGCATGACTTCCCATCTGAGTGAATCTATAGTTCAAATAGAGAAAACTACGTTTTAAACGTATACATGCGTATGTGTTTTTCGTCCTTTTTTTGTACCCAAAGCCCATTTTCAAACTTTGGAAAACTGGAAACCTGCAGCAAAATGTTCTGGGCGATCCTGTTTTAAACTTATTACGTGGGATTACTTTTTTCAATGGAACACAAAGGGCATATAAAAAAGATTGACCTATTAGTCACTTGTATAGACATGCATATAGAATGGCAATTGCTGGCATAATCGTTCAATGTGTTTACAGCTAATTTGTAAGCAGTGGTCCAAGAAAATCATCCGTTTTTGGTGCCCTCATACCCCTTATATGGCGATTTAAGCAGCATCAATCATTTAGTTTTCAAGGTAGGCTACTGGAAACACCCACCTTCCTTTCAAAATAAGAATTCCATAAAGAAAAGTCGGAATTTTGCAGTTCATGTGACTTTTGAAGACCACAGCGTTTTTATTACTGCATGCCTTTTTATTACTGCATGCCTTGTTCGGTCGGTTCTGTGAAATTTGATTATGTTATATACAACTATATTGTCGACAATTGAAAACAGCTAGCGTTAAACATATATTTTATGGGATATATGATTATACAATGGGCTTCCAATACATTGCAATAACCTAAAACAAAAGAGCTGTTAACGGTCGCAATCGATATAAACCAATATAGATATTCCCTATTGGAAAATAACTCTAGTAATATTATCTGTATTTAAATTAATCATATTGGTTTATAATCACATCACTACCGCGGTCATGGAGTCTGAACCATGAAAAGCTGACTAATTGAATAGATTGATGTCTAACGCCACCTTCAAAATATGGCAACCTCGGGCTGGGGCGGTGTGCTTTTTGCCAAAACCATTTTCGCCTACCTAGGGTAACTTCTAATTTTAGATTGGGATTGATCCTACTGCCATTCGTTGAGGTCTCGTGTAGAAGATCTCGTAGAATGGCTCGAGATCTCGATTGGCATGCAATGCTAGTCAAAGCTGACCGGCAAAGAGAACGGAAACAGCCGAAGTTTGTTCCGAATGATCGATGCGTATCTGTCCAAGAAGAACGTTGCATTGGCCTTATGGTTTTGGCTAACATACATGCAAGAAGCTTTTGTCGTGTCAGAATATAGATTGTGTTATAACAGAAATCTATAACCATTAGAAGGTTGTACTAAGATCATGCATACGTCACACTCAAGATTGATTCACTGGTATTTTCGGTATAGGCCTATTACGGTAGAAACCGGACCATTTAATGAAACCCCGGCGACCTTCAGTTGACAACTCGCTGTGAGACATATCTGGAAATCACCCCATAAATTTGTTTCCTAGCTTTTTTGAACCGAGTAAGACGCCGTTCAACTGACTATAAGTCACCGTTTCTCAAAGAAATTATGTCCATTGAAAAATCACATGCATCCCTTTGGAGTCTAACCACCCATGCACGGAGAAACTGCGACATATATCATCCTACCTATAATACAAAGCCTTGGTCAATGACAAATAAGAATTTAAATTATCTAATAAGTTTAATTTTTGTGTCTTTTGGAAATGCATAGGTCTACTGTTACCGTCTACATAAACATGAAATATTTTATGAAGTTTCCAAAATCGAATTTCCATTGACAGTATTTTGGCGATTGTGTTCAGATAGAGAATACGAAGGGTAAAATATCCCAAAGAGCAAATGAATGACACAAATTGAACATGCTCGACAGTTTTAGGCCAGTTCAGAGTGGTTCGGATGAACATTTTCTTCACGAAACATAGATAAACTTACCACAAGGCCATATCGCTCGCAAGAAGCAACATTTGTCTGAATAAGCGCGGATGCTATATGTTGCAGACGTAAATATAAATGAGATTATCTTATGTGAACTTTTTTCCATCTAGATCCTAAATGCCGCCAAGTGGACTCCCTGTAGACTTTGATGGCTGGTCAGACACACTGCACACTTTTCTGCACACTGTAAAAAATAATTTGTAAATTTACAGCAAACAGTGCTGGCAAATGGGTGACCAGCACTTTTTAATGTAAATTTACAGCAGAAAGTATATTGTATATCTTCAAATCATTATATTGTAAAACTACATAACTCTGTTTGTTAGTGAATTAGTAAATTAACCGACGATTTTGACCCGGAAAAACTTCCGGGCCAGGGTGAGAATCGAACTCACGACTTACGAGGGTTACCGTCCCACCGCTCTACCAACTGAGCTACCCCGCACTGCTGGGAACGGTTCGCTTGTTAGATTCTCTTATACACACAGAGCTTAAAGGGGCATGAGCTGCCAAAATGTTGATATTTTGACGTTACAACAGAATGTTGAAATTATTGGCTATTTTTCTCAAGACGTATAATTCAGAAGCTTTTTAGTGCTTCCAGTCTCGAAAATGTATGATAAAGTATTGTTCTGAACTAACTTTGGCTTAAAATGAATGAATGGTCGTCCCGGTTATTTAAATTTTGTTTACTTTTCGAACACGTTTTCGGTTCGTACAGGCCACATACTGTATGGATTTTCCTCATTCCAACGTCAATCATTTAGTTTTTTGTTGGCCTTCAAAGCCTTTTACTGTCATGACGATCAGAAATTATGAAAAAAGTGTGAATTTTGGCAGCTCATGCCACTTTAAATCAAGCCCATTAGAATATGTATATTTAAATTTGCATACGTGATGAAGTCAGTGTTTCGAAAGCAAGTTGCAAACATCATCAGGCAAATTACTGAATTAGTAAATTAACCGACACTGATTGACCCGGAAAAAATTCCGGACCAGGATGAGAATCGAACTCACGACTTAGGTTTCCGTCCCACTGCTCTACCAACTTTACTGTTTGTTCACAGTAGGCCTACTTTTGGTTGTTCTTTAGAGCCACTTCCTGTAAAATTACCGTAATGTTTTAGTCTGCATTTGTGTTACATACAATAAAAAATCCAATTTCCGGTACTGTAGGTCTAGTATATGTATACATTCCCTTATTAACTCCGACCTTCAGCAGTACCTTGAAAAAATAATGGATTCATTGGCGTAAAAAATATATCCGTAAAGCCAGTAATTAGCCGTACGTACCGAAGATGTGTGCTAATAATAGACAAAATAGCCGGGACATAGGGGCCTATGCCTATAAGCTCATTTTAGGTTTTTTTGTTGCTTATAAAAACTACCTTAATGTTTGTTCGCAATATGTTGAGTGGATTGAAGGATAAATTCTGCTACGCCCGCACCATCTTCGCAAGCCAAGTTAAAATCTTCATGTCCCCATTCCGTGGAATGGGTTACATGAAGATTTTAACTTGGCTAGAGAAGATGCGCCCGCACGGGCTTTTTCAATTGAGCAACCCGTGCGGGCGTATCAGAAATTATCCTTCAACCCACTCAACATATTGCGGACTACCTTAACGTTCATCTTGAAGATTGGTATCAGCTAAAAGCTCTGAATTTCTGTACTTCTTAAGAAATTTCACACAACAATTAGCTGATTCTCTTTCAACGAAGTCTTATTGATATTTGGCAGCGTATGTCCCTTTGATTCTTCCTAAAAATGTGGGTAATATAGACCATCATGCGAATCTGATATCAACGAATTATAGTACGGTATCAAACACACTCACTGACGTTTGCACCTTAGACGATTTCGTACAACAACAAAAAATATTTCGGCAGAGGCCAGATATCTTGGCTCCTTGCTCATTAGAGTATTGTTTACTACAATTAGGCTACAGGTTACGGGTCTCCTCTCGAGCAGCACTTATTTTGTCCCATTGGTTTGTAAGGCGAAACGAGAACAATATAGATAAAGATTGCATGTCATTATTTAACACACATGAAAGGGTAGTCGCACGTATACATGTGACTCTACTACGGAGGCCCAGCTATTAGTGCCATGAGTGGAATTTGACTTTTCCAGTGTTTTTTCCGTCTTTAACAGCATTTTGCACAAGTCAAAAGTTGGTTTTGAGCAGAGAGATTCTGTATATCGAAGAAAATCAAGCGTGTAGGGCCTATCATTAGAATCAATCAATTAGACAATTTGCAGAGAAAAACGCATGTAAGCTGTCCAATCACAAGGGAAACCTTTCCACCGCAGTGAAACCCTTTCCACGGCGGTGAAAAGGATTCCACCGCTGAGAAAACATTTCCACCGTGGTTGAAATGAAAATTATTTTTAGACATCATGTGATTTATCGCCGTGGTGGGAACCTTTCCACTGCGGTTGAAACGTTTTCACCGCGGAGAAAAATAACGTTTACGATAACTTTTCCCCCTCTCCGCGGTGAAAACCTTTTCTCCGCGGTGGAAACATTTCCACCGCGGTGGAAACGTTATCGTAAACGTTATTTTTCTCCGCGGTGATTTGACAGTTTACATGCGTTTTTCGACTTTCTCTGCAAATCGTTTTACTTAAAGATATGATTCTTATGATACACGCTTGGTTTTCTTCGACATGCAGAATCTCTCGTCTCAAAACCAAGTTTCCGCTTGTGCAAAATGCTGTTAAAGACGGAAAAACCCTAGAAAAGTCAAAATCCCACCAATGGCAGTAATAGGCCTCCGTAGATTTGACAGTTAACATACGTTTTTCGACTTTCTCTACAAATCGTTTTACTAAAAGGCATGATACACGCTTGATTTTCTTCTACATACATGTGCCTGTAGGCCTACCTGTAGGCCTATAGAGTCTCTCGTCTGTAAACCAAGTTTAGGCTACACTACACAAAATGCAGTTGAAGACGGGAAAACACTGGAAATGTTAAAATTCCGACCATGACACTAATAGGGCTCCGTACTCTACTGCACAGATTTAGCCTACTTATTTGGTGATCGGATCTCACCATTGACAATGTTGTAACGTTGGTACAACTGGTAAAATTTGGTCCATTTTACGGCGTCACGTGACGATCCGTAATTTACCGATTTCATTTGAAAGAAAACAAACTTTTGAGCCACGTGGGTTTTATTTGTCAAAATATGGTATCAGGAAAAGGGCCGTGTTGACACTGGCAGAGTGAGGTATATGAATGTGTTGTCTATTATAATAGACTGGGTTGTTTACGTGATGTGCAAAACTATGAATGCTACGATTTTTAAGGTTGCACGGACAGTCTATAAAAAAGTACAGTTGCCGAGCTACGCCTAAAAAGTATAACGCAAACTTGTGCTGGCCTGCTGACTAGCCCGGATTATCGGTCTTACGGCGACTGGTAGGCATATTATCTGGCTGCTAATGTGTCTTGTCGCCTTCACGGAGAGAAAAAAAAAATTCGGCAGAGCCCAGATTTCTCGGCTAGCCTGAGTGGCACCAATGGTTTCTGTTCTGCCTCAGCTCAAAGAACCATCACAGTGTTAGAAATTAGAATCACACATGAGCGGTCAGTCGGCCCCATTGCAGGCATTTTGATAAGGGGTCATCTCATTTCTCCAAATGTTGTCGTCAATAAAATCTGGGCCAACATAGTTTTTTAATCTGAGATTTATAAATAGTTAAGCTTTTCTACCTAATTATTGCCCAAACTCATAATAATCCAAATGAAACATTCAGCACTAAAAACAGAAAGTTAGCATCCAATTTGGACAGCCTATACAGCTATACATCCAAATGGGATGGCAAGTAGGCTAATCCAGATATCAACTTTGCTGGAATCAATTTTGATTTCCCCATAAATGTTATATAGCAGATGTTTATTAGACAAAACATGTCTGGACCTTTTTTCTCTTGATTTCTAGACAGAGTTGCCAGTTACTCGCCAAAGGTTGTTTGGGGAGGGGGGGGGGGGGGGGGGGGCAGGGGTTACTCGAGTTTCCTCTGGGCAATGAGGCCAGTTTCCCACTAAACCTGGCAAGACCGCCATATAAGTGAAATAATCTTGAGTGCGGCGTAAAACATCAATCAATCAATCTTGACTCTGATCATTTTTACTTCCCGTGGCATGTCTCAGCAAGAAATTTGTTGCTGCTCTCTTCTTAAACAGCCCAAATAATTATATGCGACAAACATGACAAATGGCATGAAATATAAACATTAAAGGCACACTTGCCGCCGTAGCCTGTTTAAATTTGCTAAGAAAACCAATTTACACGAGCTTACTACGACTAATACCACTAAACTTAAACATAGGACACATAAAACATGTCTAGTTAGCTTTAGAATGTAAAAATGGGGTGAAAAACAAACGAAGAATCGAAGCTTGATTACAACAACAACGATCAGTGTCGGTCAACTTTCGTGTTGGATTACCCTCCTTTTAGGCCTTTGTATCTGTGTTTTACACTCAAACAATAATCAGCAGGCTTTTCCAATCGCTGTTAACCGATCGGCAGGCTGTATTTCTCAGATAAATAGGCCTACGTAAAATTACACTGTGCCGTTAGTTCACTCACTCGACTGAAACATAAAATCGCCAATAGGGGGCAGCTTGGTTTGTTTACGTTCCGGGTACCTAACAATTCAAATTTTCAAATTCAAATTAAAAATACAAAGTGACGTCCAAACTTTTAAATTTTGGTAAAAATAGAAAGTTCCTAACTTATATTGTCTGGGAAAAATACAGAAAACGGTCTTTCTTTTTTAAAGTAAACAATATTCCTGATTTTCGCGGCAAGTGTGCCTTTAATAAATTAGAAAACTTTATAAAAAAGAAATCTAATATAAAGTTTTTAAAAAATATCTTGCAAATGGAGTTTTTTTTATCTTGTTTTCTAATCAAATTGCAAACAGATTGATTTTGAGGTTTTGTTGCCAAATTATTCCGCTATTAAATTTACGCCGATTTTTATTAGCTAGACTATCAGGGATCCTTGCTTTTATTGCTTTCATAAAACTGGTTTTATGTTTCTATTCTTACTTTGAAATATTAAACACTTTCTATATTGATATTTATCAACATGATTATGGCAATTATATCTCTTCAATTCAATTTAATATTTATTTTTATGCGTTTGTCTTCATTCTAATTATTAAAGCAATCCAGCATTAATACCTTATCCATGACAGAATGTTCGCTCATAATTCATTAAGTTTTATGAAATATCAGTTTATGACAGTCTAAAGTTGTTATAGAATGCCTATTTTTATGACTAAATTCCCTTTATTGCCACCTGTCAATATTTCTTGGTTCATTAATGCATCAGAAATTCTATTATTATGGGTCCAGTTTAAATGATGCAAGCCAGCTCAATGATTCAATGAAACTTGTGGGTAAAAAATGTCAATGTCGATTAGTTTTCTATAATGAAGTTTGACAGATGATTACCCAGATAGCAAGCTGTCCTCTTCAGATAATTTTGTTAAATATTTGTTCTCTTATTTCCTGACAATTTCCCACTATTTCTGTCTGTGTATTTTTGTGTCAGAGTTAATAGTTGGATTCTTTAGACTGGGAATTCTTTTCCTGGGCTTCAGTTCTTTTGTGATAGCTCTCCTCAATATAGGGCCAACTATTTCCCCTTGTACACAAAACACAGGAATATATAGTATCAAATAGAGAGGTCCAAATTGAATTAATTAGTTATTTTGAATTTGACATGTATTGTATCTAAATAGACAAATTTGGAAAACATCATAAAATTGATCAAATTTGTTCAGAAATAGGCCTATACCACACAAAGCTTACAGCCTTTCTGAGCCTTTTTATTGCTTAAAGAATTTTCTATATAATATTATTGAGTTTTTACCCAAACCTACAATGATTACTGGTATCATTTATGTTCTACTTGAATACAAAAGAAGTTCACCGAAATTCACACCAAATTCTTTATTTTGTGACTAAACTTTTTAGAATAAATCAGTGAGTTTTCACATGATTGGCCAATGTGGAACAGTTGTCAGGTACTCTATGAGGGCAGGGGGTTTCCTCTGGGCACAGAGTATGCTGTATCCTATATCAAACCTTGCAATGCCACGTCGTCATTTAAGGGAAATAATCTTGAGTATGGCATAAACAATAATAATCAATCAATCTTGAACCTAAATAGACCCGAAGCACAATTACATCACTCAAAAAGGTGTGTTGCATTGTGGGTATAATAAGAGGACTTTGAAGTGAACATCTTTTTACAAGCTCTAGTAGAGCTGCACATGAGGATATTTTCTGTCAGCCATGCTCATCCTCTCATAATCTCCTCAACAAATTGTTTCCGTAGCCAATGTGCATTATTATTGAATTACCGAGAATGTGAGAGAAGATAAATACATTTTTTTCTCTCATACAAATGATAGACCAGTCACTTAAGTAAGAATGTGTAAGTAGCAGATGACAGAATGTTCTTGATTGACAGAATACCCAGCAGAGTTGTCTTTCTTGTTTTAATGTTTCCTTCATAAGAAAGAATATTTTACATTCATTCCATCAAAGAGTTACATATTGGTATGATGATTTTGTGACATAGTATTAATTGAATCGAAAATTGAATAGAAAATTTACACAGATTTTTCAAATTATCAAAGAATATACTATTGAAAACATGATGTGCAAACTGGACAAATTTCTGAAGCAATGCCAATTTGTATGCATGGGGTGATAGGTTGAGAAACACATGCTCAGGACAAACTCATTAAATTTCATCAATTTAATGCGAACAATTTCAAGTTGACATTTTCTTTTTTTAGACAACCCTAATCACCCTATTTGAATGTAGGGTTTAATTTATTCTGTCCACCTCAGTTAGTGACATGTGACCAGGATGCAATTCCATTTTTGTTCTTATTTTAGAATTTCTGTTTCTTATAAGAAAATGTTTTTTCACCATTTTTTCTCACCTGTAAAATGATTATTGTTGAAAATTAAATTTGTTTCTATCATTTGCAGGTCAAAATGACAACCCAGAAAGGCTTCAGGTGAAGGGGATGATAAGGGGGAATAACTCTAGCAAGGACAGTCTGAGGCTGGTGATAGAAGCATGCCACAAGGAACAGCTGATCAGTGAGTATAATACAGTACAGGACTATAACTGGTGACGTATCTTTTTTTCAATGTTGTGGAATAATGGTAGATGATTACTTTTGGTAAGTATATAGTTGTTTTCAGAATGGTGTGTGCCGTAAATTTAAGCCCAATTTTTTTTTATATTTACTTTGATGGTGTGGATGCATGATTTATTGCCCTTTTTCTTAATTGTTGGTGCTTTCTGTAAAACTGTGATTTTTACATTAAAGGTACACTTGTCACTGTTGCCTTTCTGACATTTGTAAAGAAAGTGGCTGTACATACATGTAAGCTTATGCTATGACGTAAAATCACTAAAATCAAACCTGAGGCATATTATGTTTATCTAAGCGTCTAACCTAAACACAACCTATCGATCAAAACCGTGTAACTTTAATGTTGGATTACACTTATTTCAGGTCTTCTATTTTTTACTGTACAGTCTCAAATTTATCAACAGCCTTTTTTTATGTACTTAGCACCAAATTTTTTGTCTGTATTTCTCACAAATGTTTTTAACGTCGATCTTGAAAAACTACAAAATATGGACAGCTTTATGGATCTAAGTGGCAAGAGTGCCTTTAAGTGGTTCTTAGGCTTGCAGGTCTGTAAAACCTTTTTTATCTTAGTTTCCTGTCTTTTTATAGATTTAAAGTGTATATTGAGATACTTTTTCTTGCTTTTAGTGCCTTTGCATTGTCTTATTCTTGTTTTCTGTGCTCTGTGTTTTCAAATCTGACCTTTTAAGTTTAACATATGAGTGCATTTTAAGGTTTGTGTTGCTTATTAAAACTACCTTACCATATATCCATAAGATGAATATCAGCGGAAATTTCTTATTTTATCATTCTTTACAAAAATAACAAACTGTTAGCTAATTATGTTTCAACAAAATTTTTCCTATATTTGTCAGCTCATGCCATTTTAATTGATATTTGGATTAACTTTCAAATTTAAAATATTGGAATTTACGTTTGATAATATAGAATAAAAGTTACATGATATATAATACATTAATTGGATGTTATCAAAGAGGCATGAGCTGCCAGAATTCACACTTTTTTCATAATTTCTGATCGTCGCGACAGTAAGAGGCTTTGAAGGCCCTCGAAAAACTAAATGATTGGCGTTGGAATGAGGAAAATCCACACACCATGTGGCCTATACGGACCGAAAACGTGTTAGAAAAGTAAACAGAATTTAAATAACCGGGACGACCATTCATTCATTCTAAGCCAAAGTTAGTTCAAAACAATACTTTATCGTACATTTTTGAGACTAGAAGCATTGAAAAGCTTCTGAATTATACGTCTTGAGAAAAACAGTCAATAATTTCAACATTCTGTTTTAACGTCAAAACATCAACATTTTGGCAGCTCATGCCCCTTTAATTTAAGAAATTAAACCTTAAACATTACTAGTAATAAAATGGCAGTGTGACATAACAGTATTTTCAATATTATAAAATTAGTTATGGTATGATGAATGTTATCACCCAAAAAATGAATTTATGACATTTTTTATTTCATAATTAATTTATTTTTTCTATTTTTCCGAAAGCCCATCAGAAATTTCATATCAGCCATTGTTGAAATTGATCAACCATTTCCCGCAATAATATAATTGATTCCTTCGTCAATCCATCACATTCTTTTCCTTTAATAGATTCTTTGCTTTTTAATTCCTTTCAAAAACTGTTTTAGTTTCATCACTCCCTCTAATTTAAACATAGAATTTTGATTGATAACATTAAAAACTTGTCAATTTCTCGACTATCGATGACAATCAAGCAAAATGTCTTGATCTTCATTCCAATTCCTCAAGTCCAAGTCAAAGATATCTTAATATTTGTCTGCAGATGATCCATTTCTTTTCGATTCAATTGGAAACGGTTATAAAAAAACAGACTAATCCCTAATGCCATTACATAATAATATACCCCAAAAAGCAATTGAATTATAAGAAAATTTAATTAAGTTAAATAAGTTGGCAAAAATTAGAGAAAAAAAAACAAAAACACTGAAGGTCAGTAATAAAGGAAAATTAATAAATTTCTGCACAGTTTTAGCTGTTTTGTTTTTTTAAATATTTTTGAATTTAGAATTTATTTAGATAAAAAAGAAACTGCTATATAACTTTACAGCAATATAAAACAATTTTCTAACGTGTATGAATTTAGGAAATACCAATATTTCATTTTTTTCAAAGAAGTGCTTTTTTTAAATAGAAATCCAAGTATCAATATTGCTTATTCTTGTCACTAACAAAACTTTGTATTATTAGCCAGTCAGAGAGCGTTGATGGGTACAGACCACAGTCTAAGGTAAGTAAATTTACCTTATTCCAGCAGTTTAGATTTTAAATACCGGTAAGCAGAATATAAGATATAAACTAAATATCCGGTGTTAATATAAAATGAAGGAAACACGGTCGACACAAAAAAAGCCTTATGTTCTGAAAATCAAATCAGAATGTGTTTTTCTTTTGTTTATGGGTTTCAATGTAATTCTAAATTTTCTGCGTATAATTTGATCGCGCTGAAAGAATTTAAGTGAACGTTAATGTGCTCTCTTTAGAGGTGCATTGTAAACAAGGTACATGTATTTCAATGCAAGAAGGAATCAAGGGGCATAACTCTTCTGAGTATATCATGTTCTACAATCTAACATGTCATGCATTGGAAGTTCTTGTGTTGTGTTACACAGTGTGTTGTGTTATATATCGCTGTTAGTTTGTGTCAGGGTAGGGGATCATTGGGGATGAGATTTAATCTCTTCAAACAGCTACTTCCTAAACCTTCGGATAATTTCGCCACATACTGTTTTCTCATTGTTTTTTGCTCTTTATTATTACTTTTTTATATTCCAGTAATATATATTTTTTAAATCCTGCATCTGAATTTCCGAGGAAATTGTTTATGACATTAAATAATATTTATATGATTTTTTTTAAAGTATTTGTTCTTATGCTCGACAGTAATACTTTTAATGATACAAAAATTAAGACATCACCACATAGTAGTTGTTTTTGAACAACACAAGGTTTCGACACCTATACTGGTGTCTTCGTCAAGTGTAACACATTTGTTCTTTTCTTTAGTATTTATGTCAGTATTTTGAAACATTAAATTTAGTTACACTTGGCGAAGCTCGTGTTGTTCAAAAACAACTAGCTACGTGGTCTTAATTTATTTATCATTAGTATGGAACCCACAATTAAAGAGAGTTCCAAACATTTCTTAGTAACACTTTTATTGCATGGTTCTCCAAATGAAGAACATCCCTATTATTAATGATAGTAACTTTGCTTTTATTTTTTTTTCTCAGGAATCTTATCTACTTAAAGTAGGCATAAATGCATTTACTACATGCCACAGATCATTGAGTAAAATTATACAGTGGTATGTCCAGGTTTAAAAAAAACGGGCATATCTCATTGAGAAATGTGTATTCATTGACAATTCAGTTGGTATTCATGGTCGGTGAATTTGTGAATTTGTTTTTGGGGTTCTTTTGAGAACAAAAATGTATAAAAACATCCCCCCCCCCACCTCTATTTTAGCCAATCCATATCTATTATCCTAAATTTTATTTGACAAAAAGTACAAGTGTATGGCTCTTACTTCTTTATCGTAAAGAATACCGTTCTGTGAAAATTTTACTTTGTGAACGTTTTTGGCATGTTAAATCAATCAGTATTTTTCGAATTTTAAATGTTTGGCCTAGCTGCTTTGAACTTAGTCTAGAACTCTTTTACATATAAGTCTTCATAATTGTTAACACTGTCAATTCACTGTAAATATCTGTTTTACTACATTTTGTTACGCATCAACTAGAAATAGCCTGGTATATCACTTTGTCTACATCAATGTCAGATATACACAATCCCTTTTACCACTCTTGAAGCACTGATTACTCGATCAAATTTAAATCAGTACAATTGACCAATGAAAAGTTAGATCAAGGTCAAACAAGGCTGCAGTTTAAGGTCGAGTCTCTGCTCTAAGCGATATTCTCATGACATGACTTAATAAATCACAAACACAAGTAAAGGATCACTAAGTTAGAAAGCTTTTCTTGAAGAGAATTGACAAAAAAGTTGTTTACAATCAGTGTGTATGCATGCAGGAGACAGACTTATTGCTTGTTCTTCTCAACCAATTTTATTTGTGATCTTGGCTTGAAAGATCTGTACTCTATTCTTGATTTCACCGCTCATAAATAACCCCCAATTTAATGCTCTCATTTACTTGCAAAACCATGTTCTCCATAACTCAACCTGAGATCCATCTGGAATACATTTCCACGTTGCGACTACAGTATTGTTTGTAACTTTAACTTTCATGATTTATAGCTCTTGTGGCTGTCAATTCACTGTATTGTATGTTTTACTACTTCCGCTTATAAAAACTTTTCAATCGCAAAAATCTTCTGCCGGATTATTTTGCTTGTATCATCATCAGACATATAGCATTACTTTTAAGACTGATTTAGACAATCAACTTTAAAGGAGGGGAAAACAAATAAAACTGACAAATAGACTAAACGGACGGCGAATTTCCCTTTCCAATGGTACCATAAACATATTTTTACGTTTTTTTTCCACCGCACAGTCCTAAAGTGAAGTTATTTAAAACCATCGGATTTCGACTGAAACCGACTAGCCTACTTGGCCGCCATCATGACAACAGTGCTTACGGATGTTTCGACTTCGCCCAATCAGTTAACGCATAACCAGCAACCCAAAGCGCACGCGTGAGTGAAATTGGTCAATTAGCCAGTAAAGTCTAGGTTAATTTCTAGGTGCATCTGTTTCCAGTCAATTTCTCGCTTTACAAATGGGGGTCTCCATCGTTTTTGTGACCCAATTAAAACATGTGCAATTTTTTGCATCACCATAAAACACAGGTAAGATTTACAGCTAAAATAATGATACTCTAGGGGTGATAGTTCGATACAATTTCATGTTCCTTTTTTATTTTCTCCTCCTTTAACTCAGTAGTATTGACCAATGGGAAATTAAATCAGGGTTAAACAAGGTTGAAGTGAGGTAAATTTCATCCTCTAAGTGACTGATGACATGATTTAAAAACTAATACAGATAAAGGATTGCTATATTTGAAAACTTTCTATAGAAGAAAATTGTCATCAAGTTATTAAAAGCAAGTGTGTTTGCTGGAACTGTAAAATTTCACCCCCTCTTTGTGGGGATTTTTGTGGGTCTCCCATCCCAACTAAACCTGGCAAATTTCAAAGCCAAAATGTCATTGGACTTGCCCTCACCCCTCACTCATCCTTTGTAGAATGGTTGCCAGGTAGTAGAAACGGAGGAAGTGGGTTTCTTGTGGGTCTTTCATCCCACTTAACCTGGCAATAGGGGTCTAGTACCATTTAAGTGAAATAATACAAGCGTGGCATAAAACCTAAATCAATATGACACTGTTAAAGATATACAACCTTGTTGCTCTTATTAGTCATATTAACCAGTAAAATTCAACTTGCTCTACTATTGACCAATGAGGTGTGTTCTAAGTTGTTTTCTCATGGCATGACTAAATAAATCACAAATGCAATTTAAGGCACTTAGAAAGCTTTCTACCAAATCTGTAAAAAAAAAAGTTGTTTGAAATCAGCGTACTTGGATTTTAAATTGGCAGGCTTATTGCTTTTAGGCATACATCTTAACTCAGTAAGTTTATTTCTTCTTTTGGTTTGAAAGGTTTGCTCTCTATTCTTGATTTCTCCTTCATAAATAACCTCAATAATTCCTCCATTTGGTTGTGAAACCATGTCCTCAATCAGCTTAACGAAAGATCCATCGATCTGGATCACTACAGTACAGTTTATTTGTTTTGGACAAGCCTGCATCTGGTTCTTCTTATCGTAGTTTAATAATTGTTAATTAAAGCCGTGTATTTCAAACCCTATTTTAGCGAGCCAGGGTACATTTTTGGCGAAAGGAAACCCAGTGGTACACCAGGAACCACAATAATAAAAGTATGCCTGTGACCTAAAACTGAATTTTCACTTATAGAAAGCAATCCATATTGAGATAGGTTTAATCAGGAACAACAGGGTCTTGGTGAATGGTAAAAGTGGATGTTCGATAGTTGTTGTTAAATGGAAGGTAGGGCATCCTGCGCAATGAAGATGCTAAAACAAAATCTGAATGACCAAATTTTGGATTTGGTGGGGGGGGGGGGGGGGGGGGGGAACAAATTAACACATAAAAATGTGAACTCTTAAGATTAAATGTTTCATATACATGTCCACTGCTGTTATCATATAGGCTTTTTGACATGACGATAAACCATGGTTCGCAAAATAAAAGAAGTTTCCTGTTGGCAAAGAGCCTGCTTCTTTTTTTTCAAATCTAGATTGTTAGTGTTTCAAGCTTAAACATTTAGTTGTGCTGAATAGATTATGTAAAGGGAGGGCTTTTTCATGATAAGTCTTTGAAACAGTATCCTTAATCTGAACTTTGAACTTAAGGCTACACATTACACTATCTTCCTACCAAAGTTATCCCCAAGACAAGTACCCAAAAAATTGTTCCAGCCTCGTGACATTTTTAGCATACACAGACAATGTTGAATAAATATTAAGTTACACAAGAAAAAAACTACATGTAAGTTTGACCATTGGGTAAAAGTCTTTCTCATGAGTCTAGGGGGCCTCGGTGGCTCAGTTGGTAAGAGTTAAAGTCCCCGACACATGCCTTCCACTCAGACCAAATAAAGATTACAAAAATTTCTGAGTGGATTTTTCATTTAATCGCGGTATATGGAAAAGTTGTCAGGTACTTGGCAAAGGTCCGGGATTTCTTCGGAGCAAATAGCCTGGTTTTCTCCCCCATTTTCCTGGCAATGTCGTCATGAGTGAAATAATCTTCAGTGCCGCATAAAACAGCAATTATTCAATCAATCTTGAGTGTAGACCCCTTGTTCAAACAGTGCTTTGAACAACCTACCACAGGTATACCTGTTTAAATATTTATCAAGACACAAAAGAATTAACACATATTTATGAGCATTACAACAGAAGTGAGCCACACCCAGGCTTACTATAAAATGCACATAAAGAGTGCCAGGTTTAGTGAGGAGAAAACACGAGGGAGGGAGGGGGGGGGGGATATCGGGCAACCCTAAACCGATCAATTAAAAACTCACTCTGAAATTTAAGATTTCATAAAATTAACTGTCCGACTTTTGACAAGATAAGCCTCTCAATAGATACTTCGAGTAACTGTCCGACTGTTTTAAATATAATTTGAGAAGATAAGCTTATAGATAGATACTTAGAGTTACAGAATTTGCAATAATTGTTATTTTTAATTGAAACTACCACGATCCAAAAATTCCAACCCCATCTACCCTTTAAAACATGTCACCATCGCTACTTTTAACTATATCCTTCATGCTAAGCTGCACCAGTTTTTCCATTCTACTAACAGCTCAAAATTACCTGAGGCCACATTGGTCAGTAAAGTTTGATATTTTACTCAGTCTCAAATTAAACATAAATGGGGATTTTTTTATAAAAACTGTATATGGGGATGAATTTAGCTAAGCTGTAGCTATATAAGTCGTCCTGACCATATATATTTATGATCACTAAAACACACGGGCACAGGGAAAATCTTCTTGTCTAAAATAACCACAGAGACAAGTTTATAATTGTGTCATATACTTGTACTTTAATAGTTACACAAAATCCTAGTATCTTTTCCAGGATATACAAGCTGAATAGAACCTGCATCATATTACCAGAAAGCCTTCTTAGTATAAAGAAAGAATGAATATGGTTGATCATCCAAATTTCAAACCAAGAGCCTGAAAGCTTGTTTCTGTGACCTGTGACATCCCATTCGTCTTTATTCTGTCTACTGCTTGTCCAAAATTTGACTGTTTAATCTTCCTTTGAAGTTGAGCAATTACACGTACCTGCCAATTTTGTAGCAGGGGATATGAAGTTCTAATAACCCTCATTAGTTTCTTGTTGACGTCTGGTTATATGTAGGTACAGTTCCCAGATTTACACACTGCCATTGTTATTCTACATGTATAGTGAGTGGCTTACAGTACACAGCAGCATGAGCCAAATGGTGACTTTTCACTAATGGTTGATGCTGTCAGTGGTCCCAGAGATGTGACCCGCATCGTTAAGTGAAGAGAGATGGGATTCAGTGTGAAAGACCGGCTGATTGGTTCCTGATTTTTCTGTAGGTGGCCAGCAGACCGTACAACTGTGATTAAACGATTGCTTGTGCCAAGAGCTCGTTGACACTTCCATCTTCTCTTGAAACTCTCACAAAAATTTGGCGCCTTCTAACATGTACATCATTAACTAAGGGATTTTCTTTCCTGTCTCTCCTTGTGTCTGTTCACAAAAAATAAAGCTACCATATCATTTATTTCTTGGCAGTTTAATGTTGTTTTTCCTTCATACAGGAAGTTAGTTCAAAATCAGGAAATGTGTTATAATCCATCTTCTTTTTGCACTAAAGTGTGACAGACAAAAGACAGAGATTCTGCCCTTCCCTGAAACAAATCATGGTATAGGGGTTTTCAGAGGGCAGAAGTTCGAAATAGACCCTATGTTTTTCATGACGTTTTATTTGTTATGGACGTCATTTTTATGGACGTCATTTTGCACTGTGACACACATCTATCACATTGTGTCATAGACAAAATGAGCACGATTTTGATGGCAGATTGGTCCAAAAACTCATTGTTGCATCATTTTGTCATAGACAAAGGCTTCTGCGCAAGTGTCAATCCTTAAGCCGATAGGGTTTATTTTACAGCCTCATAAATATACTAACCAAAAGGATGTTTCCAGGGTTAACATGTTAACTTTTTCTATCCCTGTTTGCTGGCGAATCCAACAATGCAGAGCTATCTCCCATGATATTGTCCCTGGTTTCAGTCTTAATAAGTGGCATCCAGGCTTCAATATTGTTCACAATCCCAGCTCTGTCACTCGTTTGTTACCAAACATTCTTTCAGGGTATATAAAGCTAGTGTTTCGAATTTTCAATTTTGATTCCTCAGGTAAGTAAAGGTATGTCCAAAATGACTGTCGTAAGCTTACAGGTCATGTTTGGTTCTTGATTGCAAAGTTACAGAATAATGATTGGCACACAAAGTCCATGATTTTGGACACCCTGTAGTCAAAGTTCATCTTATTTGGATGCCCCAAAATCCAGCAATTTAACATGGTCAAGATACTAAAGTAGGTCATTTTGGACACCCACTTTTGTAGAGAATGTGGAAAAAGGATTTTGGACACCCTATTTTCTGATCCTGGATAAATGTATGATTGTGATGTACTGTGATTGCATAAAAACTGCCAGTCTCACTTCAGACCCTTAATTTATTGATAATTCTTTTGACATTTTAGCTGACACTGGCATCGATCTGAAGTAAAAAAACAGTTTGGCTGTGCAAACATTTCTTAGAACACTTTGGAATTGGAGAATGCCTTATTAAACTGAACCATGATGTATTAGACAAAAATGGTAGCTGTTTATTTAGCTATATTGTGCTGCTGATTATTTCCCCTAGCTCTTTTGATTAAAATAAAGCCTATGATTGATCTATTCTAAGCCAGATTTCTAAGTACATGAAGCCTACTTCTGTATTAACATGGGGGCCTCAGTCGGCAGAGTGATAGTCCCTCAGTTCAACACAGGCCTTTCATCGATGTGCTGTAGGTTCGAATCCCACTCAGACCAAATAAAAATTGAAAAATTTTCCTGTGGATCTTTCACTGGATCAACGTATGTGAAAGAGCTCCAGGTAATTGTCGAAGATAGGGGGGGGGGGGGGGGGAGCAAAGACCATGGTTTCCTCCTCCACTAAACCTGGCAATGCCGCCATGTAAGTGAAATCTTGAGTGTGGCATATAAAGTCAATCAATCTGTATTGTCAAACATCTATTTGGGATTTCTTACAAAAGCTGCGTATGGGGATGGGTTTAGCTAAGCTGTAGCTATATAAGCAGTTATCTGCATGTGCTGGTTCTTTACAGTTACTATTTTCATGGATATAATATTTTTTTACATTCCATACATGTACAAGCTGTCAAAGATATTAGATGGTTTATATTGGTGCTTTGGAAACCAATATTATCATGAATCTATATGTTACTTGTTTCATGTAACTTTGATTGTAGTTGTAAGCTGTGTTCAGACATTTGTTGAAAGAATTTCATACAGATTTTAAAATATCATCCCAGATTTTTTCAGACCTTTTTTATATTGTCTCATCTGAAAAAACAATGAAAACTACATCCAAAATCCATTCAACTAATGACACCTCACCCATGGTCATGTCTGTTGTTATTATTGTTTTTAGGAAAAATGACAAGCTAACACCCCCCCCCCCTCCCTCCTTCTCTTCTTTTAGTCATGTCTGTTATTTCATGATACTTTCATTGACCTAAAAATGTCAACTTGGATTATACAGACAAAGGAACATTTGTACAGAAAGGTCTGCCCCAATATGAGCAAATTTAATTATGTAGTAAGCCTACAAGAAGACGATTGACATGTAAGGAAATTGAATGTCTCCTTCAAGACAAATTTCTTTGTCAAGAAAAAGACAGCTCTTCTTGTTTTTAAGTACTAGGTCTTACTTATTCTACCAGCATCACCTTGGTATGCAAGACATTACTTTTGGTGGGCTATATTAATTTTTATTTTTCCACTCTGACTATATTTTTGCACTGAGAGTTTTTTTAAGCGAAAATTTCTAAAACTGGTTTTCTGTAATTCCACAAGGTATATCTATTAAAAAAATGATATAGATGATTTTTTTGTCTCCATATATCATCAGGCATATATTTAAAAAACAAAACATTTTTGCATCATAAAATATCTGCTGCTGCCATTTTGCTACATGTAAATACATGTAGAACCGCAATATAACATGAATCTTAAAATAGTTTTAACATTTATGTGTCGCAGTGATGAATAACTGTTACTTTATATTTTCAAATATTTGCACTGTTTATTTAAACCTCCTTTTCATCATTCTCACTCACTCCCAAAATCAATTAAGTTGAGAAAAATGAAAAATTGTTTTTTCTCATGATAGCTCAGTTGCAAGGTGCTTGCCGAGTGGTTTGCTGCGATCAAAATAGCCTGGTTTCCTCTCATAGTTAACCTGTTAACACTGAAATTTGAGTGAAATATCCTTGAATTTTCTCAAATAAGATAAGGTGTTTTTTTCCTTTCCACATCTTTTTTTTCCTTAAATCAATTTTTCTACAAACAACTTTTTTTTTTATTAGATAAGAATAAGCCTTTTGGGGTTTGCCTTCAAGGACATTGGATTAGAGCGAAAAGTTCTTAATAGTAACACTATGTCCTGATTTTGGACTTTGCTTTCAAAGACATTTCCAAGCTAAAAAAACATCTTCTCATTTTTGTTTACGGTCGTTTTTCAAAGGCAGCACATGATTGGAATAAAAAAGATGCTCATAGATTGTTAGCCGTACACACCTCATCCTGTTTTACTTACAATGTACTTGCCGGTCAGGAAGAAATAGATTGTGAAGACCTTTAAATGGTCTTTAAATGCTACATACAACTGTACCAAACGAAATTTTGTCTTTCAGAAACATGCTTGTTTGTTTTTCTGTTTTTTTATGATAGAATATAGAATGTAAAAGGTAGAAGACAAGATGGGATGAGTTTAATGTTACCAGATTGAAATGAAGATTTTCTTTAAAGGTGGCAATTATTTAAAGGTTATTTGTCTGTGCGCAAGGCAGATGAGACGAAAAGGAGACCATTAAAGATGGAAATCTCTGGGGAACCCAAGAAAAATTTGGTTTAAAATGTCACAGGCATATTCCACCTGTATATGGCTCATTGCATTAAACAAAATTTCCGACATCTAAAATAGCTCTTCATAAATGGTTTAGATGATTCGTTTTGATAATTCCTTTATCATTGCCAAATTATTAATTTCTTCCTGATCAAATGTAGTTTTTGGCACAAGCTGTCATTAATCAAATCCTTCCTGATTTTCCACCCAAAAGCAGTCCAGAATTATGACGGCTGTCATTAATCTTTAAATGTACGCAGGGGGTATCGGAAAAAATTAATCCTAATCTGTAATATGCCTGATAGAATTTTTTGCTTGTTGTCAAGTGATATTTGGCTGGTCGAAAATTGCACAGTCTTGGTAGCCTTAGGTTTGTTGGCTCTAATATCATTTCCACTGTATTTCCCCTATCTTATTTGAATACAATACCCATGTGAGGCAGGAATTATGCTTGCTGCGTAGGTTGAATTGTTGAGAGTGACTTGATCAATAAGGGTGTTAGTTGAATGCTATATACCCTGCTTTGCACGCCTGATCTACTTTCCGTTAAATGTGTGACCATCTTGCCAAAGTCAAATTGAAAGAAATAGCAAAGGTTGGTGGTAATAAGCAGTGTTAAAATACACAAGTACTGTCTACGACTTTTTCAGACTTTAGTGTGTAATTATGCCATCTTCATGTAAAGATTCGTCTCATTGGCTATGATGCCGACAGTCTAAATGTAGGATGGCAATCCGCTCGTAGCCTGTTGGATGTGGCGGTTGTACAGGCGATATAGTACTCATCTTCTACATGACCAAACTGAAAGCTAATTCTCGGATTACCAACGGTCAATCATGATTGGATCAGGGATGCTTTATGTCCGACCATTGTCCACGTGTTTGTGTGACTCGAATTGACCGTTTCTCAACAACTAGATTCTAGAATTGATTCTATTTAATCTGCTGGATACTACTAACCACAAGAAGTAATGACTTTGCCATGTATTGTGTACTAGATATTGTCTGATTCTCTCTCTCTAAAAGGCCGTCACACAAGGTAAGTTTTACTAAACTCTACCCTAATTGAACATTGATTAGTAAGCTATATATGATCAATACAATGCTCATGTAAAGTATTTTGATTACATGATCAATATACTGTGGATGGTCAGAACTTCAGTATTTCAGGTTGGAATCTAGCTTAATTCAACACATATTTTCATGAATTGTGCATAAAAATGATATAAAATCTAAACCATGAATAGTCAGATTTCTATCTAAAGTAAATTCAAAAGTAAAATGTATGAAGTTTGTATGTTTTATGTAAGTAAAAATGTTCTTAAAAAAATATTCCAAGATTCTTCTAAATTGTGAATATGGCACTGGAAAGCTATGTTTAGTTTTTACTCCTCGTTTCTGCTCTGATGCCATTGTCTATAATAATGAAGCCTACATGTTCATGTATTTACGCCTTTTTTGTCTTGCGTCTCTACTCATAAATGTACTTCTTTAATAAAGGTCTCTTCCATGCAGATATGATTTTTGCCTGTCAACACCACGTTTCAAATTTCTGTGTCAATATTTCGATTACAATTATTTTATTTCAGGATAACCGCAGTTGTAATTATTTTGTATCAGCATGATAATGCTGGAAATATGGTTCATATTGTGTTTGTACTGATGATCATCCGTTCCTGGTAAAGGTGAAAGGTGAAAGGTCAGGGTTTGACATGGCTCCAAGGAATTTGGCTGCCACCATTAATCATGTCTCGAATTGAATCGTGCAAAGCTGAATCTCAGAATGTATATCTCTCCTAGTTTGTTAATATAGGTGGCTATAATTGATGTGGGCTATGGATGTATGTCATGGGTATTTCATTGAGCTTAGAGAAATGTTTGCTCACGTTGAGGGAAAACTTGGTCCTCTCTCAAAGCTATGTTACGACCTTGCTGAACAACACTAGTGCCGGAACCCCGGTCTACAGATGTGACCAAATCAATGGATTTGTGCAAATGGATCCCCTAAATGGGAAATACATGTTTCTTTTAGTGACGGAGTCCAATTGCAGTGTTTGCTTTGCCAAGATTTCTTCATTTTTTTATACAGACATGTTCGATTGGCTTTTTATAAAGAACATGTTCATATGGTTCTATATTTGCTTGTGTTCTCCATATCAAAGGTTAACTTTAGTCAGTAGTAAGGTTACTATTTTCAACCACATATCTATATATTTCTAGATGACATTATATTTGTACTGAGTCGGCCTCGGGCTATGACTATATAATTACGGAATCGATTGATATTTATAGCCATTAATGGACCAAAATTACTCCTGGCTCTTGCAAGATTGACAGCTTCTATTACATGTTTGGCAGTTTTCTAATTTTAACTTCTGTGAAGGTCTATTTTTATCTAATTATAAAATTGATACTATACTGTATTCAAACATAGAGGTGGGTTAGAGTGATCGTCCATCAGCCCCACACAGACCTTCCATCGATGTGGCGAAGGTTCGAATCACACTCAGACCAAATAAAAAAAATTATTTTCCTCCCCCAACAAACCTGGCAACTCCGCCATATAAGTGAAATAATCTTGAGTGTGATGTAAAACATCAATCAATAAACATAGAGAGAAGGAGAGAATATAATTCAAAGGGTCCCTAAAATGAGACTTAATCAAATAAGGGAAATATGTAGTCTACAATCCACACAGACCACCATTGGGGTGTTAGTTCAAATCAAACTTAAAAATGACAGTCATAGTCTTGCTGCCATAGCGTCAGAATGATTTCTCACTTTTGCCAACATGTTGGAGGAGCCAACATCATTTTATAGTTATTTTCCTACATAATTAAACACCTTAAATAAACAGAGAAAACAATGACTACATTTGAGAAGGGGGAATTGCATTGTGTGTTAGAAAGCCGTAAGAGGGTCTTGCTTTGAAGTAACCACTGTTTTACAAACCCTGGGGCTTGTTCTACTTAGCTAGAGTACATTGCGCCAGTCGCAAACACATGTTAAATTATAGGAACTTGCGCATTGTATATGCATAAGCTATACATATTTTTATGCCAGGTTAGTAGAAAAAGCTCCTGGTAGCGACACACATGATCTACTTGCCTTCACCCTCCTGTGCAAAATACTTACCTGTCCACCATGCCAAACCTCTCCTAAGTATCCATTACACAATGCATGAGATGCTTATGACATCATAAGGCTATTGCTCTATTTGCTCACAAAATAGCCATAGTGAAACAATCTTGAATGTGTATAGAACTCGGTCAATATGATGTTCCATGAATGTTTCAAGCTGGTTTTGGTCTATATTTGCAAAACATTTTCAGCTTAACATAACTGTTTATTTGTCAATAAAATTTGGCTTACATATACATTGTACCTTAAACTTGTCTCCATGGTTATTTTAGACAAGAAGATTTTCCCTGTGCCTGTGTGTTTTAGTGATCATAAATATATATATATTATCTCTTAGAGAGGGATAACTTCAGCGATTATGATAATAGTTTTGGCAGGATTGTCAGTGACACATACCTACTGAGGGTCGAAGGTTTCCTCTAGATAAAGAGTCTGGTTTTCATCACACTGAACCAGCATGGCAGCACTGTGAGACTCAGTAATCTTGAGTCTGACGTTTGACATCAATCAATCTGTAACTAAATATTTTTATGTAGATTCATGCTTACAAATTAACTAAAAACTTAATCTTTGACTAGGTATTATTTATGTAGATCCATGCTTACAAATTAACTGAAAACTTAATCTTTGACTAAGTATTTTTATGTAGATTCATGCTTACAAATTAACTGAAAACTTAATCTTTGACTAGGTATTATTTATGTAGATCCATGCTTACAAATTAACTGAAAACTTAATCTTTGACTAAGTATTTTTATGTAGATTCATGCTTACAAATTAACTGAAAACTTAATCTTTGACTAAGAATTTTTATGTAGATTCATGCTTACAAATTAACTGAAAACTTAATCTTTGACTAAGTATTTTTATGTAGATTCATGCTTACAAATTAACTGAAAACTTAATCTTTGACTAAGTATTTTTATGTAGATTCATGCTTACAAATTAACTGAAAACTTAATCTTTGACTAAGTATTTTTATGTAGATTCATGCTTACAAATTAACTGAAAACTTAATCTTTGACTTAGTATTTTTATGTAGATTCATGCTTACAAATTAACTGAAAACTTAATCTTTGACTAAGTATTTTAATGTAGATTCATGCTTACAAATTAACTAAACAGGATGGAACTTTATCAACTTGTGTCATTCTCCTAGGTTTGGTTTATTTTCAAAGTGAGTTTCATTTACTCCCTTTGAGCATTGTTTTGGAAATTAGATGACCACCCCTGGAGAGTGAAAGTCATCAGTCTGAATCAGTAATAAATTTTACCAGACATTTGTGGCTATGTGTGAAATGATCCCCAAGAGTGAAACTATTTGCTCCCACTTGAACCAAACACGCTTACACACAGAGAAGTCAACATTCACCATAGTCAATGCCCTATAATCTAATCATGTAATGCAATATTAACAGTGATCAGAAACATTGTCATGGTGAAATAAGTTGCATGCGTCAAAGAAAATTGCTTCCAAAATATACTCTTTTCAGATCTACGCCTTAATTAAATCATAGTAATGGTATTGTTTATATATTTATAGACGCTAAAACAAACGGGCACAGGGAAAATCTTCTCGTTAACTATCGAGTTTTCTGATGCAGCTGATAGAGTTGGTCAGTCCTGTTTCATTGAAATTTTAACACTGAGGTATGGGGATGGCAGTTTATGTGTTTTAATTTAGTGCTGCAATTAGGTGTTAGCTAGAACTCCACTATGTTCTTTTTCCAATACAAGATTTATTCAAATTGGAGGTAACGGAAATAAAACTTCCCTGGGGTAGCTAGCTTTTTAAAAAAATATAAAATATATGAAACCCAATAATTGATTTTTAAAAAAATAGAAAATAGCAATTTTGAATTTGATGTACAATTGCTGGAATACATATAGCACTCAGTTATTGTATCTGCTGGAATACATATAGCAGTCAGTTATTGTATTGCTGGAATATATATAGCAGTCAGTTAATATTGTATTTACTGGAATACATATTGCAGTCAGTTATTGTATTGCTAGAATACAAATAGCAGTCAGTTATTGTATTGCTGGAATACATATAGCAGTCAGTTATTGTATTGCTTGAATACATATAGCAGTCAGTTATTGTATTGCTGGAATACATATAACAGTCAGTTATTGTATTGCTGGAATACATATATGTCAGTTATTGTATTGCTAGAATACAAATAGCATGCAGTCAGTTTTTGTATTACTGGAATACATATGTACATATAGCAGTCAATTATTGTATTGGCTGGAATACATATAACAGTCAATTATTGTATCTGTTGGAATACATATAATAGTACTGGAATACATATAACAGTCAATTATTATATCTGCTGGAATACATATAGCAGTCAGTTATTGTATTGCTGGAATACATATAACAGTCAATTATTGTATCTGTTGGAATACATATAATAGTACTGGAATACATATAGCAGTCAATTATTGTATTTGCTGGAATACATATAACAGTCAATTATTGTATTTGCTGGAATACATATAACAGTCAATTATTGTATTTGCTGGAATACATATAACAGTCAATTATTGTATTTGCTGGAATACATATAACAGTCAGTTATTATCTTTGCTGGAATACATATAACAGTCAGTTATTGTATCTGCTGGAATACATGTAACAGTCAGTTATTATCTTTGCTGGAATACATATAACAGTCAATTATTGTATCTGCTGGAATACATGTAACAGTCAGTTATTATCTTTGCTGGAATACATATAACAGTCAGTTACCGTATTGCTGGAATACATATCAGTCAGGTATTGTATTTGATGGAATACCTTTTAATGTCACATATAACAGTCAGTTATTGTATTTCCTAGAATACAGATAATGGCCAGTTATTGTGTTTGCAGGAATACCAATAACACTTGCTGAAATACAGTTAAGGTTCAGTTATTCTGTTTGCTAGAATACCAATAACTTTTGCTGAAATACAGTTAAGGTTCAGTTATTCGGTTTGCTAGAATACAGTTAAGGTTCACTAAATTTGCTGAAATACAGATAATGTACATGTATTTGCTGAAATACAGGTATGGTTGAGTTGATGTATTTGCTGAAATACAGGTATGGCTGAGTTGTATTTGCAGGAATACACTGATTAGACTCAGACATTGTATTTGCTTGAATGTCGTTATGGATGAGTTCTTCTTTATGTTTTATTGGCATAAGTCATTTGGTAGAAAGCATCAATATATCAGATATCCTACAGATGTCCATGTTTAACCAGGCAAAGATCTATTGGGGTAAATGTCCTTCCACTACATTTACCTGAAACACACCTTAACGTCGTTAAGAAATAAGGGCTTCTCAGATTCATTAGACTGAGTGAACAAGTGAATTACCCTCTGTCTATTGTGTAAAATTTGGAAACTTTAGGTTTGTATTACATGATTTCCTACCTCAGCAATGGTTTCTGTGTATATCATTTGGCAACAGATCTGGGCATAATAGCTTTGTTTAAAACTGTTGTTTATTCAGACTAAAAAAACATTTCTTCATCATGCCCATATGCATTGTACTACTGCCATTAAGTTTTATAATTAAAGGTTTTATGAACAACTTTGGTTAATATATCATATTTGCTTGTAAATATGTACTTTTCAAGTCAGACAGAAAAGAAAATCAAATTTTGAGAGTTAAACATGCAAAATTGAATGCTTTCTTAGTCACTTAACAGCGGTTACGGAAATTAATAAGCTATCAGCTAAAACTCGTCAAAAGTGCCGTTATACACTTGTGCCAGTGCTTATACTCAGCGGAGGTTGTGTATGGCGTCATATTTGGCCGGTTTTACTGAGTGTGACGGAAAATATGCATATTGCAGCGAAGTCTACATAAACAATAGGAGAGCGAACACTGAACAGATTTTATCTCATCTTTTCTTTTTATAAAGTATATATTTAGCCAAAATACGCTTAGAAACAAGATATAAGACCGTTCATAGATACTTTAACTATACATTTTTGTTAAAAACAAGCGCAAATTGCAACAGTCTTTATTTGGTTACCGGAGACGTTAACCTTGTAATTAAGCGGTGTTGTTTAAAATAAAACCATAAGTCAAACTGTTCACAAAATTGTCGTTCTGATCAGACTTTGAAGAGTTTGACTCAAGCTTCAAAATTTTCACAGTAACTTTAGCGATACTGCGCACATGTTAGTTCAACCGGATATGGATAAATTTGGAAACTTCTCAATTTATCTGCCAGTATCAAATAGAACTCAGATATCAATGTGGAAAACTTTATATGGATGTTTAAAAGCGTTATTGCATGTAAGCCATCCCTTGTTGCTTAAAGGGGCATGAGCTGCCAAAATGTTGATATTTTGAGGTTGAAAAAGAACGTTGAAATTATTGCCTATTTTTCGCAAGACGTACACTTCAGAAACTTTTCAATGCTTCTGGTCTCGAAAATGTACGATAACGTATTGTTTTGAACTAACTTTGGCTTAGAATGAATGAATGGTCGTCCCGGTTATTTAAATTTTGTTTACTTTTTTACACGTTTTCGGTTCGTACAGGCCACATACTGTATGGATTTTCCTCATTCCAACGCCAATCACTTAGTTTTTCGATGGCCTTCGAAGCCTCTTACTGTCGTCACGATCAGAAATTATGATAAAAGTGTGAATTTTGGCAGCTCATGCCTCTTTAAAAATAAAAATTGATCATATTTTATAGGGATGATTTTAATATAATTTCCTCATTTAGAAATAAAATACAGTGAAACCGACAACTCTCAGGAAAGGCAAAAAATGTCGGTTTAGACAGGTTATTTAACATGCATTTTAATACAGATGGAATCGGACATTGGCTGGTTTAGACAGTGTTCTGATTTATCAAGGTGCTGGTTTACACACATTTCACTGAAGTTCAATGTTTTCATTGGAGTAATTTTTTATAGTATTTCTAGATGGAGATAGCTGTAATAAAAGCTGATAACATTTATTCAACAGCCTCAATGGTTTATTCAATAAAAGTTGATTGCCTGAGAGAAAAAGAGGGAAGTTTTTATTGCACAATTTCATAAAGCAGCCAATCAAAATGAGGCCATGGCTTTCGCTCAAAATTGACAAGGATATCGCTCGATGATATGAATAACAGCAAAAATTGGATGGAATAACACAGGGTAATGGTAAAATACTGACCAGTGCCACTGAATGTATTGATTACCGCTGCCAGCCAAAATATCCCCTCATTTTTTACCCATATCATATTCAGTCTTAGATGCCAAGGTTTTGCATGGCGACTGGTTTTAGCCAGGTTTGTTATATAAAACACTATGCCTATGGCTTTGACAACATTAATTCTGCAATGTTGATGTTTTCCTCTCCCATTATAAACCTCTTTGCATGTAATTGTGTTTCAAACACATTATGCCTTCAGGTTAAAAATATAATCACAAACATATGATTTTTACTAGGCTTTAAAACTACATTATTTCTTGTGATAATGTTCCTTATCAAACAGTATAATCTTTCTAGAAAATAATTGAACTGCATGTTTGGGTACCTGAATTAAGAACACATTTTTTCATCCCTGTCATCTTGGGCCTCCTTGTTTCGGGCCTCTATGGAACAGTTGCCAGGTACTCACTAAATTAGGTCTGGAGTTTACTCCAGGCAGAGAGTCCAGTTTCCTGCCCCAATAAACCTGGCAATGCCACCATATAAGTGAAATATGCTTATTAAAGTAAAGTGTAAAACATCAATCAATCATTCATCTCTCAGTAGGTAATCCCTTCGATGCTTAATCCAGGCAAGATCTTCTACCTTTCCCCCAATTGGCTATGAGTTCAAATCCCACCCCGTCCAGATTAATAGAGAATGTTTCAAACTGGGTTTTCATGCTATTGTGCATGTACTTTACGGGAGTGGTTGAAAGTTACCTTTAGGCATTGGAGGAAGATGGACGTTTGTGGAATACATCAACCCAGATTCCCAACTAATATTTAAAATTCTCAACATATATATGATAATGTTAACTCGGCATTTTATAACTTGAAACATTTTCCATAATACTTTCAATGTTCAAAACCATTGCATCAAAACCTCATGACAATGCAGCATTGAACATTGTTCCCTTCGCTGTCAAATTCATTCGAATTTGAATGTACAGGGATGTTTTGGTTGACTTCAATGTCTGAGTTAGTTGGAATATTTTAAAAATAATTGTACTTCATAAACTGAATTTTAGACATTTCTAGCTCATTGTTAATCTATGGAATGGATGGAGAGGTTTTATACCGAAAAATAAAATTCCTCACTTTAAACCCAATTAGTTTTCATGGGCAATAAAACTGAAAGACATTTATGGCTGGGAAATCAGGTGGAAAGCAGACTGAAGAAAAAAGATTACTTTTATTATAAATTTCATTTCTTATCGATTCCGAGATTGGCAAAATCTAAAATGCTCTTGAGAGAAATGTCGTAACCCATCAAGCAACATTTTGTCTGAAATGAAATCCTTATTTTGTCTCACTTTTTTTATGCAGTTTGACTTCAGGCTGAAGTTTTGTAAGAGGAAAAGTATTGTATAAGAGTAGATGTAATTATTGTCTATTCTGCTCCAACTCTCGCTCTGAATGCCCCGGTGTGAAATTGCAAACATGGCCGACGGTAAAAACGTCTGCCGGCTGTGTTCTCCATCACCTCTAGGTGAGTTTTCAATTAGCATTGCAGATGTAATGTACTTTCAGTAGACTTACTCTATCTAGAATAATTCAACTACAAAAAAGTAATCACAATAATGGTTATCGCCATTGTTGTGTTGTGAGTTTGATCACATATAATTCCACGATCATGTCATTTTCCATTCTTTTTGACGTTGCAGTACATCATAGGTATATTGATGAAACAGGTTATTTGATTTCATCACAAGCTGTGAAAAACACCACAGGTGGTTTATAAGGTAATATGTAGGCGAAAAAGACATGTTGGATGTAATAACAATACTTTAATGCTTTGAGCCATAGATCAATCATTAAGACGGCTCATTGAACTTTACTGCACTACACTGTATATCAGATTATTCCTATTCAATCAATCTCATTTTTCTCTTTATACTGTGAATAAGAATTTAGAGTTTCTGATGTAGTTTAAACTTAGCAATTTTTTCACCATTTCCAGCAAATAAAGTATGGATGGAGCAGAGCCAATATATACAATTTTAGTTTTGCTGTCATTGTTAGCTTTCAGAATAGTCCTCCGAACTAAATAGCCAGAAAGCTTCTGGGCTGTATGCGATCCCAACCCCCCGCTGTTAGTGCTGGATAGTGTCCCGGCCCCAGTTAACAGGTCTTTAAGAACTTCAGAAAACAGGTATCGTTTTAGTTTCTCATCATCAACAAAGGTACCAGTTCACTTGGGGGCCTGACTATGGGGCTACTTGCTGCCTACAATGTACGAGGAATTGATTTTTCTGCCTCTCTTTGCAATAGAGGTCGATTTTTTTTCAAAATCATATATAAGTAATGATACATTGTTAGTGTTAACAGCCTTGAGTCAGAGCAGAATGCTATAACAGACACTGTGTGTTTGTAGCCAAGTTTATTTACATACAGATTCAATAATAGCTTATTGGACTAGACACCCATTTGGGCAGGGTCTAGTGTTAGTCCAAATAGTTGAGACTGTGCTCTAATGAAATTACCATAGGTAATAGGAAAATAATCAGTTTGGTATCCAAAACAAACTAGATAGCTGGAGGCTGGTCTACCCCCTGGGACGAGGGTCAGGCATAATGTGGATGGGGGCAAACCATGATTGCATAACCATAGCTCCACCTAGATCAGCTATCATGGCAGACTTCCACGGAAATATTGGCTAAATTTCCAGGATTTGTTTATTAATAGTTTTGTGACGCCTTTCCGTGGATATACATGTAGATATTTGGTGTCTGACAAGGTAAAGCCGAGAAAAAATATTAATGTTAGACAAGAAACTGTATTAAAATCAGGTGTGTGATTAATTTCACCAGGTCAAATCCATGTTTCCTCTCTCAAAAAATCTGCCAATATCACCATATAAGTGAAATAATCTTGATTGCGGTATAAAATACTAGTCAACTTGATAAGCTTTACTTTTATTTAATAAAAATGATACCATAAAGGCCTGCTATTTTTGCTAATGGATGTAAGGTCAAAGGTTTTCTCTCTATAAAGCAGAGCTAGAGTATACCCAGAAAAGTGGCAAATTCTCCACTATATAGGAACACGCATACTCATTTAAGGCTTAGGCATGATCATGCAAAAGAAAAGTTTAAAAGTTAAAAATAATATTTTATTTTTATCAAAAGTCTCATTGTTTTGAAGCTTCTTAAAGATTGTTAACAAAAATTAGCAGTTTGATAAATTTTCTTTGGCATATATCCTGAGGTATGCTTGATTATAGTAAGTGTGCAACCAAGATGCAACACTTTCACTTTACCATTTTATTTAACGTGAAATAAGGTAATTGATATTTTTTACATTAGTTGGCTTTGAATACATATTATTATTAATTTGGTATGATCAGCTAACTGTGTGACTATAAAGCAGTTAGTTCTCAGGACTTCACCAATATCCAACAACAGCTGTGTGCATTTTAATGTTACTTTCCAATTAACCATTCCATTTAACTTAGGAAGGTCAAATAAAGAAGGTCATTGAGTGAGGAGTTATTTAACATTAGTGGAGTTTGAATGATTCTGAGGTTCTAGCAGAGTGACAGTCATTAATTGGAATCTGTAGCAATATTTTATTTATTGTCCAGGCAGTCTGATATCTAACCTTCTTGACCCTGTTTCTAAACACCTCTGGAATGTAGCAGGACTTTGACAATGTGAAACTTTTTTATTATTAATGACCAGTGTTCATGCCAGTGATATATAATAATTGGATATTTATTCATTTAGGAGTCTTAATATAATGGAATTAGCTTGGTATTGTGTGACAGTAATGAAGTTTGATGAGAGCTAGCTAGAAATGACAACCGGGTCAAATGTTTTGATCCATGTGAGAAGGGATCAGATTCCCCATGAATCTTATTAAAGGGATCAATATGGATTCTCACCGAGTATATATATGAAGGGTTGTCGCCCTAACAAGGTATTATCCCAGATCCTAATACCCAACATACATGAATGCTCGCCTAATTGGTCAGGATTTCCTCTATATCCGTTCCTCATATATACATTTGTAGAGCATGTCGATTTGCCCTTCCTGATCGTATATAGATAATATTTTACTTCCAAAGGTCTTCAGATAAACTTATCCCTTGTCAATGTACTGGTTCTACTTGATAAAGACTTAAATAGGACCTTATTGGTCCTTTCCCAACCTTTTCCGTCCTTTCCCAAATGATATCATGATTAGCTATTGCCTTTTTCAATTTTAATTACATTAATGCCGAAAATCTTAAGAACATATGTAAAAAAAAAAGATGATTTTATTTCTACATTCCTTGTTAGAATAATATGAAAACTGTAACCCATATGAATTGAAGATGTGTGTTAAGAACGGAGAAAAATTATGATAGCTACATGTTTCTTGTTGCTTATAAAAACTAACATAACATACATCCTCACGATTGGTGTCAATGGAAATCTCTATTTTTTTTTATTAAAATGCCAAAAATTAAGAAATTTTTTCCTATATTTTGTAGCTTATGCCAATTTAAGATTAATTAATAGATTGAGTGATTGATGTTTTAGTGGAGAAGGAAAGCTGTTAATCTATTAGAATCTGGGCAACTATAAATTCATCAAATGAAAACAGATAAAGTGTGGCCAATATATGTAATGTAAACTGATGCATGTTTTCTACATGTCGTCAGCATCCGCTGGAACTATAGCTACTACATGCAATACCCATCATATCTTCAAACTTGAACATTAATGTTTTTAGAGAAGTTATTTTGCAAATATACCGGCCATTTGTAATGTTTTTAAGTATACCTCAGGAATCTGTTTCCCATGTCCCTGTACTAACATGTGCCTGATGTGTCGCTCTTCGTAATTCTTAGTTGCGATTTTGTGTGTGTTTTATTTTTTCTGAATCCCGATCATGACAATTAGTTCAATTAATTCAGTTCTATAACTTTTATATAAAATTTTTATCACATAAAATACGTTCAAAAGCATCTCTTCTCTCTATTTCGGTAAAATACAAACTAGGTCATACAAACTGCCTCTGACATTTTCTGACTGATTTGTTCAATTTCTTTATATTAAAGCCAATGGGAAAATAACGACAATGCTTCAAAGGGATTCATGTTTCATACTGTTATTTGCCAAAAGGAAATAATATCATGTATTCAAGCAAAATCTCTTATTGAGATAAACGTGTCTCCGAAACAAAGGCTAATTAACTTTCTCCCTCCAGCTGTAAGCAGATGAAATGCCATGACTTATAAAGGGTTCTTTTCCCTCATTATGAAGCTAGAAGATTTTTTTTTCTTCCAAAAACCGAGAGGAAAGACTATTACCGTTAAATGAATTTTGAAAAAGTTTTGTCCAGAAAAACCATTCAATTTACTGAATTTCAAGACTTAATGTGAATCTATAAATGTGTTTATTTTGCTCAACTTATCTTCCAGTTTGAAGTAACTGGTCCAATTATTTAGCCAGATTTTCCATCTTGGTCAGACATCGTTGAAATGTAGAAAAACAAGAGAGACATTTTTAGCCTGCGGGTTGGCAAACAGTCACTAAATAAGTTTTACTGGCTTAAACCTTTCAGAAGTGGACTGGATGTCACTCACAGTCAATGGTTTTGTATTGATGAATTGACAGCGTTGAGATCTTGAGTCCCGTTTTCTTGATAAAGTCGAGTGTTCTTGGAACCCTCCGTGGTTCACGGTTTGAGGTTACATGTACTTGATAGCACCTCACCACCCTAAAAGCAGTGAGTATTTAGCCAGTGCTACTGTTATGAAGAAAGGAAGACCATTAGAAGACTGTGAGCATTCTTTGAGGTTATAAGCTCGGACAGAAAATAGCTTTGTAATCAATAGGCTGAGATGTGTATTTGACCAAAGGTCTTCGTACCTCCTCCTATCGCAAACCCATCGCCCCGTCTTCAAAGATCCAATAAAAGAAATTGGCCAGATGAGCTGTTGCCGCGCAGATAGTCGGGAGAAAAAGTCTGAGTTTAACAGCTTCCCTTTCTACCAGCTTCAGTAATGTCCTATTTGTTTTCACCAATCAATGAAATGGTCTGCTTGAATCTCAAATGAGAGTGTCATATTGCTTTGTTTTATCCAGTTTACTACTGTACAATTGAATAGTTCGGGGAAAAAACTTTAGGGAATTGAACATAATTCAACAAGAGGCATATTAACATTCTGTAACCCATTTAAATGATGGTATTATTTTTTCGTAAATTTTACAAAGGCTTTACTTTCTCGGTGTGTTCTTTGTTTATCTTTTATTATTTTTATGTTCATCATAAGTCTCCATCAAAATTTAAATCAAAGCATATGATTATTCTAGCTTTAAAAAAAGAAATTTCATCTTCATACAAAATTCTCTTTGCCAAAGTCCTTATGTAACAATCACCCGTCCAAATTAACTTCTAATTACTTTCAACCAAGGCTTTTATTCTTTTATGTACATCGTTGAGCAGATGCCATGACCTAATGCGAAAGTTAATTGTTTATTCCGATGTCTGTCTGATTGCTAGGAAATTACAGCATGTCCGGGGAAATTCTAAGACCAAATCGCACGCTACATTTTGTGACCAGCTCTCCTTAATTGTCTTAATTAACGGATGATTCGCTCTGAGCAGTAAACATGCAATGTTAAATACAACACCTCCAGTAATGTTGCTAACTTTTCTACTACCAAGCTTGCTATGCTAAACAGTTAATCATATCTGGCTCTATCAGGCTTGCACTTTGTGGTCAGAGAAACGGTCAGCATTTGATTAATCCTTTACGTAATACTCAACTGATCGCTAACCAGAGAAGAAACCCTTTGAATATTTTGATAAGCCAGTCTTGACATCCAAATCCAGTTAATAGCACTTTGTGATAAAAAACAAAACCTGCATTTTGCCAGTGGATTGTTAAAATTATGTTCTCTGAAGAATCTGTTCAAATGACTTGAAGATATTATTTTTCCAAAACATTTGCATTAACCCGAGTAACAAAGTTAACATTATTGATCTTCTAGTTTAGAAAACCAAATGGACATTGAAGTTGCCCAAAAGAGGATGGCTTATTTTTTATTGAATGACACTGTATGCCTATTAAAGATAATATGTACTGCATAAGGTCCAAATTGATGATTACCAGAATATTTCAATTTCCGGTTAGAGATGTTGAATTTTGTTAATGAATTCCATCTCTGGTTGTGGCTTTTGAATTCCCTGTTAGAATGCGATTTGATTTTGATCAGATCTTAAAATAAAACTGCATTTATAATATCAGATATATCCTATCTGAACCACTGTTTTCGTTAATACATTTGTGAGAACAGTATTTGTTTAGTTATTTGCTTAAAACTCATTTTATCTTCCAAAGCTCTAATTTAAATTTTCTAGTAGTGTGCTACCCAAGTAATGATTGGGGGATGTTACACTTCTGTTCACTCGCGATTATTTCAGTTACATGTATATGGCGACATAGCCAGGTTAAGTGGGAAAGAGAACCGAGCTCCTTGCCCGGAGGAACCACTTGACCTTCAGTGGTCAAGCGACTCTTCCAAATAAGATGGCCAAGTGAAAATCCCACTCAGAGTTTTTTCAGTTGTACCCCAAGTTATGTTATTTGTCTCAAATAAAGTCTATAAAGCTGACATATTAACCCTTGTCTGACCATGGAAAGCTTCAAATCATTTTTGTTACTTTACAAGATGTTCTACATTGTTGTATATGGAGAGAAATGCATTATCTTGGTGTTTTTATTCATCTCAAATTAAGTCTGAAGAGTGCTGGAGTATTAACCCTTGTCTGGCCATGTATACTTCTTAATTCTCATCAGTTACTAGTATCTAGTTGACTTCAAACCTCACAGGGGCCATAAAGCTCTCTTATTCTCCTGGACCTAGTTTCACAAAGGGATCTTAGCTAAGTGTGATCTTAACTACCATGGCAACCAATGCTAAAGGTATACGTTGCCATTGGTAATTAAGATCACCTTAAGCTAAGATCGCTTTGTGAAACTGGGCCCAGGATCTAGTTTCACAAAGCGATCTTAGCTAAGTGTGATCTTAACCACCATGGCAACCAATGCTAAAGGTATACGTTGCCATTGGTAATTAAGATCACCTTAAGCTAAGATCGCTTTGTGAAACTGGGCCCTGCACACGGACTCTAGTTAGAACAATCCAATCCACAAACAACGTTGAACAAGGAACAAATTTTTGAAAAACTTTTAGTGAATGCTGTAAAAATTCTGGTTCTTGATTTACCTTTCATTTGGAGGGATTCCTTGGGCCAGTCAGAACGATATAGTCTAGATCTCTTGCCAAAGGACATTGTCTGGCTTCCTTCCCTTCTAAAACCTGACAACACTGGCGTATATGTGAATTAATAATCTATATATCAATTCTTTTCCCGTGCATTTAATTAAAATTTTTGGTTTTGCTAATCAAAGATAATTTTCTTGTATATATATTTATGATCACTAAAACACACGGGCACAGGGAAAATCTTGTATATACATGTATGTAATTTAGGTTCCCAACATTATTCAAGAAGTAAAAGACCATGTCTAGAGGAATCCCATATTCATCTTTTCTATTTCTGATAAAAGTCAAGATTCAAGGATGTG
This sequence comes from Lepidochitona cinerea, assembly GCA_963971465.1. NCBI lineage: Eukaryota > Metazoa > Mollusca > Polyplacophora > Chitonida > Tonicellidae > Lepidochitona > Lepidochitona cinerea. Next base: position 81,796,209 of record OZ020551.1, on the reverse strand, counting down.
TTTAGTATTAGAGAGAATTTTGTTTAACGCTGTCCAAAATTTGCCCACGGCAATTAATGGCAGCATTTTAATGGAAGTGTGTTTTAAACGATTTACTAATGTCAGTTTGAAATAATCAGTTCTAAAAAATGAATGCTCACATATTTCAATTTCCTGTTCGTGAAGAATTTGATGTTGGTTCTCGTGGTTTTTCTGATTTCTTTTGATTAGGAATCTTGAATCCCTTCTGGAACGTGATTTGATTTTCAACAGTAGAATACTCCAAATAAAACTGGATAAAACCATTAAAGGATTGTCGTAAAAATTGATCACAATCAGGACTGATCAGTGTCTCTAAAGATATTCCAAGATACTTTTCAACAATTTTTGTTTCAATATTTGCTTTAAGGAAAGTTTTGGACATGTAATTTACAAGGTCAGCTGTGTATTTAAATAAATATTCATCTTAGTGTAGTTCTGTTTCCAGAATTAAGTCTGGAGAGTACTGGAATATTAACCCTTGAGTGGCCTAGAATATTTGTTCTCGTCGGTGATCTCATGAGGGCCATAAAACTCTCTTATTCCCCTTTACTTTGAGTCTAGCTCGAACAATCCAATCCACAAACACGATGGGACATGGAACCAATATTGAAAGTTGATGCCATAACAAAGATTAAGGGATGATACACAATGTAGAAATAAACCAAAACCTGTTTCATCACCAAGAATTTTGCAAAATGATCATTGTTTTGTCTCTGCGACTGTGTCTGTGGCTCACTTGGTAAGAGGATAGTCTCTCATGCCTTCTTTCGATGGGTCGCGGGTTTGAATCCCACTCAGTCCAAAGAACAATTGGAAATATTCTGATTGGTACAATGTACATGTAGATGAGTTGGCACACAATTATACTTTTCATGTCAAGCGTATACAAGGACGGATTCAGTCCACACCAATTTGCAGTGTCCAAAATTTACCCCAAGAAATGTATAAAGGCGTTTTAATTAAAGGGTTTACTTTAAACCATTTAGAGATGTCAATCTGGATTAATCAGTTGTATTGGATGATTGCTCACATATTTCAATTTCCTGCTATAGTTCCTGAAGATGTTTATGAATTCCTTTCTGGATGTTGGTTATCATGCTTTTTCTGATTTCTTATGATTAAGCCAAATCCCATCCTTTCTTGAACCCAATTTGATTTTCATCAGCACAATTCAGATTTTTTTTACTTTTTTGTTTCAATATTTTTAAGTTAAGTTTTTGTGTAATTTACAAGTGCAGCTGTGTATATACAGTAGTATGCTATCCTGCTGTTTTTATTTATCTCAATTTAAGTCTGGAGAGTGCCATCTTCTCCAGCCAACTGAAAACTTCCATGGAACCCATTCCGTGTTTTACCTTGGCGGAATACTCCACTCCAACCCAGAAATCAAACAGCGCCTTTTGATTGGATGCGAGTAAGACTTCTCGCAGCTAATCAAAACATCGGGCATTTACACTGGCTGAGAAATAACGTAATGGCGACTGTATGCACCTTGCGCTTTTGATTAACGAGTGTTGATTGGCCAAGACTCTGCAAAGGTAGGACAGACAACTCTTAAATTCCAACCAGTGGGCACTGTTAGATTTACGGGTTGGAGTGGAGTATTCCTCCAAGGTAAAACACGAAATGGTTCCATGAAGATTTTAACTTGGCTGGACAAGATGGGAGAGGGCTGGAATATTAACGCTTGTCTGACCAAGGATACTTCTTCTTATCTGTTATCTAGTTAAATTCAAAGTGCCTTGTTTTGCTGCAATATAAGCGTAATAAACTTGAGTTCGTCGTAAAACTCTAATTAATCAGTCAATCAAAAAGTCTTGTGGGTCATTCTCTGTCTTTCACTCCGTTAATATCCAAGCAAAACTTTTTGGTATCTGTATTTTTACTGTCTGAGGTACAGGTATTATAGAAGGAATGAAAAAGTTTCACTGGCCCATCTAATTAGTGTTACCAATTAAGTGCTTCTTTTTATATAACAAAATCATGTTTGTGCAGGAAATATCTAGAGAGTAGTATGACTTCCTTTCTCTTCAAAGGGGGACAACTGTCCTAGGATGAAACCAAAACATACTGATTTAAGATATACATGTAGAACATGTCAGTCTAGTTATGTTATTTTATTATACATGTACCTGAATCTTCAGTATTATTAAGGGACTAAAAAGTTTTAAAATCTAAAGGAAACTTGTTCAAGAGGAATTTGATAACTACAATTATAGAAACTATCCTAAAAATAACCCAATGCAAAATATTGTAAAAGTGGAATTTTAGGCCTAATGGAGACCAGGAAAATTGATTCTAAGGAGCATGGAACAGTTTTACTTTTAATAGACCTTTTAGAAATGTAGGTCCAGATCAATCACTTCCCAATAAAATGATTGTGGGCATATTTCAATTTCCTGTTATGTTCCAGACGAAGTTAATGAATACTGTCCATGATTATTCGCTATCTGCTGCGGATTTTTAGTTTTCTCATGATTGAATCAAGGCTCATCCTTTCTAGAACGTGATTTGATTCTCATTAAGAGAACAGCTCTAATAAAAGTGAATTTGCCCAATTTTAAACCTATAAAGACACGTCATGAAAATTAGTACTATTATTGATTTGGTCTTTTAATGCCAAAAAAAATTAGAGTCAAATTTGATTCAAAACAATTATTTTCTTCTTAAAGTAGTTTAATTTTCAAAGGGGAACTTTAGGGGAGATTAGCATCCAATCTTTGTATTGTTATTTATCCCAAATTAAGTCTGAAGAGTGGTGGATATTAACCCTTGTCAGGCCATGAATTCTTCTTCATCAGTTGCCTAGTTGACTTCAAACCTCATAGGGGCCATAAAACTGTCGTATTCCCCTGTACATGGACTCTCGCTTGAACAATCCAATCATCATATAAACTGTAACATGATCGTAATATTAAAAGAAGCTTTTCCTTTAAAAAAAATTGAAACAAATTGAAATGTATTATAAAAGCATTAATTTTAAATAGTCTTTGGTATAATTTTGGGTATATTATTTTATCTTGGCGGGTAACTGGGTGTTTGAAATAGCTTTTGGCAAAAAAGTTGGTTATATCCTTTTTTTTTGTGGCAGCCAGCTGGGTATTTTCTCTTTTCTTCCTTATTACAATGTTCAACAAAATATTAAACATGTCTTTTTCTAACTTTACCTTTTTACTATATTTTTTTAATTGAGGTCACACTCACACTGTCTTTTTTACTATAAATCTGTGTGGACAAGCTTGATGTTACGCCTCTCTCATTAGAGGATATAGTGCTCATTCTGATAGACCATCTAAAACACATTTGAGCTTTGAGTTCTGCTATGAAATTTAAATTGTCTTATAAATCCATTGCCGTATTTGTTACATGTATATACAATTTGTTCAGAGTTGTATATACAGCTTTGTTCAGAGAAAAAGAACCCAGTTCAACCCCATCAGTTTCGTTTATAAACTGGGCAGTTTTATTTCATTAGTAAAATAATCTTGAATGGAGAATTCAGCTTAAAATTATTTGACTCTAATAATTTCTCAGCATGTTGCTTGTCTTCTAATTTTTTACTATGTAGAAAACCAATGGTTTAGTTCGATAAACCGAAATATTTATTGTTATACTTATCTGGCGTCTTAGTAGTAAATAATTAGAAATGAAAAAAGATAAATTTCGCCTTCTTTAAGATCGTCAATAGTTTCCATGTTTAAATCTTTCTCGGGATATTAGCAATTATTTTTAATAAGGAGCTTCCAGTCAAATATGAAATTTGCCGTTATCTGGAAAATTAATCAGCTGATATTATTAAAAAAAATAACTTTCTAGAAAACATGTTGCCAAAATGTCATCTTGATATTAGATAAGCTGGTAAGCGAAGTCGAAGTGGGGGATATTTCCTTCTTGGAAAAATGAGCGAAATCTTTTTTTAATAAAGTCCAGGAAAAGTGTGTCTTGGAAAAGGTTGAAAGTTGTTGAAGTGTGTCTCGAATGGCAGAGAACCATTCTCATCTTATCATTTCCTTCATCAAACATGTCACGCTGGTCCTAACGTTCACTTTTCCTGCATCAAAGCACAATAACTGCTCACTACGGATTCTTGATAAATGACTCAATTATCCAGCGGTTTAATTGCAATATAGAGGTGTATTTTATGTGGCACTTTGTATGGCTTTAGGCGGCTCTTGTAACTCTCTAAAGGGCTCTTCACATCAGTATCCAAAGACATATCCCTTACTTTAGTCATCCAGAAAAGATGGGGAACCTAAAAATGCCCTTTGGGCAACCCTCAAAGCAATGTTCATGCCTTTATTAGGAAACATACCTTGTCACTGCTAATTTGCAATGAAAGGTCAAAGGGTACATCTGTAATAAGATCTTATTGGCTGACCACATACACCTGGCATATAGGCAAAGTGTGGCGCACAACACCACGCAGATAATAAACAAAGGGATGCGTCTAAGCACAAGTATGAAAAGGGAGGAGACAAGCAATTGTACTCATCAACTCCTTCATTCTGCGGGATTTGTTTATTCGTATTGAACTAGTAATAAGTAGACCTGGTAGTATTCCATCAAGCAAACTCTTGTTTTCTTCTCTGAATTGGTGGACGTAATTTCTTTAGAATGATAGCGGGACAGGATCACTTGATAGATTTCCCTTTATGTTTCTGTACAATCCCCATAGATGTTTACGCACAATAACTTCAGCCAACAAATTGAATTTTTATTGATCTGTAGACTGGAGGTTGTACTTAAACGTCTTTGATTTAAATAAGACCTGAAGATGTGTGTATTTCATGTCTCTCCATCATCATGGCCGGCTTTACTGGGGATAAATTTTAATAACCTTGTCACCTAAAACACCGCAACCTGTTTCATGCATACTAAATGAAGCTATTGGATATATATCTATGTTATTCTCAGATAACAGGGATCTTTTCTTAAAAACGCTGCCCCCCTTATTATTGATTTTTGCAAGAGTGTCTGCTAGAGCGGTCTATTTATTTTTATTTCCCCATGCATAATTCATTGGTTTTGCCAAAGTTCTACTCCAGCGGGACATCAGTTGTGTGGAGCAACCATTAAGGGGTAGTCTGATAGAAGGTAGAGTTTGAGATGAATCTGCGAGACTAACAGTATCCGTGCATGCGACGAAGATCAAGGATTTCACAAATCAGCCATGGCTTTATGCTGTACCTTCTCATCCGGAAATTTTTACGGCTTTTCCTACAAACGTCTGTTATCTGGATAATTTGAATTTGCTTCCTTTCACGATAACACCTGATAGTGTAAGTGCATTAGAGAGAGGATAGCTCGGGGTTAATCCCAGACTCCATACTGATAAACCCAAATGTAGAATGAACGGTTTGACGACTAATCGTGGATGGGTATTAGACTTCCTATGTGGCTTCATACTGATGGCCGGGAAAACGGCTCAACCCATTGTAGCTGTATTCCGAAAGGATAGCTATGTCTCTTCCCAACGTCTGTAACCAGCCTACATAGAAAGGTAAGTGACAAATTCCAATATAGTTGCAGACAAGCTGTAAAACATGTATGCGGACTTTTTTATTTCTTTGTAGCCGCCTGCTCCCTGTAGTTATCTTCCTGTAAACCTTGAACCTTGAAAAACATAGTCTATACAAGGATCTGTGTTCATGCATTTATAATTTAACCATTCAAACAGGTGGTTTCACAACTTCATGACTTACACAATGTGAAATTTTCAATTTCATTTGATTTAAGGAGGAAATTATTGTTATATTTTTGCTTAATTTTTATTTAAGTTTTTGTATTTTTTTTTTAAATCAAATTCTCATGAGAACATTTGAAGATGATGAAAAAATCAAATAAGACCTATTCTATTAAAAATATCTGTTGCGTTTGTAACTTGTATATGAACCTAAAACTTTGATTTTGAGAGATAAAAAACATAAACTTTTTTTTGGCTTGTCTTTTACAATGAATATAGATACATGTATATGGTTTAACCAAATCATTAAATGAGATCGAGTCATTGAAAAACAGACTTATTTTTCAAGAATTTTGACACTCAACCACATTACATGGAATTAAATTAAACTTGTTTGCTGAAAATCAACTTAATTTAATTTGAAATCTACATTTATTTTGATATATTCTACATTCAGATTTGTACTCTTAGAAACGTTCCTAACAATGGAATGTTATTGTTGCTAGGCTATCATGTTTCATTCTTAGGACAAATATTTATATAATATTGAAGATTATATCTGGCTCATTTTCCAAATAGAAATTATATCTATGAATCATACAAGAGACTGAAACTGATGAACCGTATTTGTTTGCCTTCATTTCATATTTCTAAAAATGTGCAATATTTTCTGTTTCATTCGACATTATATGGTTGATTTCATCCAACAAAGCATTCATCCTGCTGCTTGGGTACATAGTTCCAATTCTTCTTTCATTTTTTGTTAGCCGTTTCCTTGATGTACAATGCTACCATCATGGTTTTATTTGCCAATGGGTTGTGTCTAATTTATCATTGATATTTCCAGTGAACATTCACACTCCCTAATTCTTTTTTCTGTTTGGTTTTGATTTTTGCTTGTGGTTGCTGCATAAATCCCTTGTTGAGAACCGAGCGAGAACAGGGTCATTAATTCAAGCCAAGGCGATCTGTGTTTCAGTTGATAATTGAATAATGACAGTTTCCACTTCAACGACAGACAAGATACAATCTATGTGGATGAGCTTTACTCACCTATCAGCAAATGCTTACGGCCTCTCTATATCCTCGATTAAATATTCCGCGTTTAACAATGTAGGGGTATTAATTTCTGTTTGTCAGTGAACACTGTTTGTTTTCTGTTCCTCTGGGATTTACCATACAGATTGTAAATGGTGAAACTAAGCTGCCTGTTTGCTAGGGATGCATACGCACTTCTCGTCCTAACCATATTTTGTGCTTTTCTACATCATTCTCAAATTCATTTGATCATTTTGCCCTTCTAACCATCTATGAATATGCAGGAATGTCGCCTAACAACTCTCATGCAATTGTAATGGAGTGGAATTTGATGCTAGCGTCAATCAAAATGGGCAAAATATTGCCTTTCACATCTGAGTATACAAATCCTCTGGTACCTTTTTTGGATGAAGATCATTAGAAGAGTAGAAATGACCATATCTGTCATTGTTAGCTCTAATTTTGACATTTGGTGGTTTTATCGTTCATATTTTACTGAATTATTTTTTTTAAAGCAAATTTTTTAGTTTTTAAACAAAGATAATTTATTCCAATCTCCAATTACATTATCTAACAATTGTCTAGTTCCCAGATAAATTAGAAACTGAGCTGAAGAATGGTAATTCATCACATTGTTTTGTTCTTAGAATTTCCTTATTTCCACGTCCCTTGTTTTATTTCTTGGGCTTAGTTTGCGTAAGCTGAATTCTATGGAGCTGATAAAAAGGACTGGCTTGATTGATGACCGTTTTAATACACTCGTTTGGGTTTCAATGGGATTGCCCAGTGTATGCATCGCCTCTTAAAAAGGGAAAGAATTGGTTTCAACAAACCGTTTGTCGAATGATGATGTAAAAAAACGTGCACTATGTCATGCTGCCTTTAGGAATTACTCTGTAAGGTGGTCCTCATTCATTTTAGCCTTGTTAATGTCCCCTGGCATGGATGATAGAGCAGTGTGTGTACTGAAGCATCATTTAACCCAGCGTCCAACCTTTTTACTCAACTATAGCCTCCAGTAAGAACATGGATCCTTCAGACATTAATAGAATATTGCGCTCACTCTGTGTCTCCAACCTGCCTCTAAGGTAAAAGCCTGCAACCTTGTCAAACCTCATATTGTTAGGCCTGGAACAGTGCAGACTGAGTGAGTCTTTACTATACATGCAATCAACATGTGTCCATAGGAAATAAACTGGAGCATTCATCCAAACATGGTTTAATATACTTAAAGCTAATGGAATAGTATCACTGGGAATATACCCAAATATTCATATGGCCTTATTTTCCAGTGAGTAAAAGAAAAACACAGCGGATATCTATGCCATTTGGAAGTCTGTTAGGGCAGGGAATAAAACATGCAACATTTAGTGCTGGGGGCCTAATTAATGCAAGTTCTGCCCTAGAATGGTTGAATATAATGTAGGCCCATATTTCCACTAAATGTATTTTCCAATGTAACAAAAATGTGTGTTTTTTTCATCTTGGCCTATCTAAATTAGCTTCTTAGTGCAAATCCAAAGCCTTTTTTCTCACCACATACATGTATAGTATTCTAGCCCATGTGAAATAGTGTATGGTGGGCTGTAAGACACAGAACAATCTATCAATCAATTGAATTGGCTAATTTAACACATAAACGAACACTATGTCCTCTCTTGAGAGATGGGATTATTTCTGCTCCAGGTTACCATGTTAGAGAGGTGAATGTCCCGGTCTATGACCTATGACCTCTCTATCACCAACCATAGCTCAATAGATGTCATCATGGCAAATGTCTAATGTGGACAAATGGAGACACATTTATTGACTGTCTTCTAGGGATGACCTTAGCTGAGCTACATGTAGTATAGGATACTCGAGCTAGTATAGAATACTCAGATACAGTCTGATGAAGGCAGTTACATCAAAGACAATTGTTATGCTCATGCAAGTCAGCTTAAATTACTACATACCTTCAGCTGTATTCGTGAGTAGAGGAAAGATTTGTTTACTTTTCAAGGCAATTGTTGAAATAATTAAAAGTGATCAGGAAAAAGCCACAATTTTATCCAAGACAATTGTTATGCTCATGCAAGTCAGCTTAAATTACTACATACCTTCAGCTGTATTCTTGAGTAGAAGAAAGATTTGTTTACTTTTCAAGGCAATTGTTGAAATAATTAAAAGTGATCAGGAAAAAGCCACAATTTTATCCAAGACAATTGTTATGCTCATGCAAGTCAGCTTAAATTACTACATACCTTCAGCTGTATTCTTGAGTAGAAGAAAGATTTGTTTACTTTTCAAGGCAGTTGTTGAAATAATAAAAAGTGATCAGAAAATGAGCATAAATTTATATTTGTTGGGTAGATTGATAGGTTGTTTGTTAAATGTTTGATGTCACAATTAAGATTATTTGACAATTCCATATTTATAAAGGAGGAAATAGGACCTTTCTGCTCAAACACATAAACAGCATTCTATTGATACCATTTCACATAGTCTCAGTAGATATTTTGGGTTACGTGGTTGAGGCAACTTGGTGCTATGCCTTATAGAAACCCTCTGAAACTTAGCTGGTCTTTGGCAAATTTTTAGTGTCTTTTGGACAATTTTTGTGGCTAGATTCAATTTTTTTACCCCAACATTGCGCAGATTTATGGTTTGACAAATACCTTTTCTTTTATTATAAATCATGTTTATTTCCCAGTTTAATTTTATTTTCAAAACCCATGTATATATATCAAACCAGTGAGATTATGTTAAGCTTCATATCTTCCAATGCCTGAATCAATCGACTCGGTTTTATTCAGAAAAAATTAGTTTATTGTCCTGATATTCTCCTCTGATTTTGATTGTAACATCCAATAAGCTTATCCAGATGCTCTTATTATCAGCAATAAGCAGTAAATCTAACTTGGCCCTTATGTAGTTTGAAAGGATGCCATGTTTATAGCTCCGACCATCCTTGTTTAACATGGTTATTAAAGAATGCTGCTGTGTATTAGAGAGGTTTATAAAGATTTAAGGTAGGGCGCTTTAACTGATTTTGGTGAAGTTACAACACACATATTGTCCGATTGACAAACCATGATGAAGATATATAGTGTTTACCTAGATGAAGAATGTTGTAAAATTGATGAAACTCTTTCATGGGGTGCCAGATTTTGGAGGCAAAACTCCCTTCATGTTCTATCTACAGCATGAGCTGGAAAGCAAATAATAGAATCCTTGGCACAAATGTTGGACAATATTAAGGCCGTATCTTAAGTGTAAGACATTAATGGCGGGTTGGACTATAAAAAGTTAGTGGATGGACTATAGTCCTCCATAATTACTTGTGAATCAACCGTCCATCAGTCGACTAAATAGCTTTTGCTTTTGTATTGCCCCATCACGCGATATGGAGTAGCCATCTCAGATCAATAATTAAAGATAGTCAGTGAAAACTCACCCTGTGATAAGGTTGATTTCTGGTCCCTCTCCATCCTCTCATCCTTATCAACAAGTGGATTTTAAGTCTTTTTCTGAATTCTAGCAAATCAGCCATTGTTTACTATTGCGTCAATTATTATTACTTCATCATTAGTAGTTTATAGAAGCAGGTTTGTTTTTTATAGTACTCATTAAACATGTAGTTGAATTTGCATTATTTTCCTCTGCCGAGTTATTTTTTCTTAACATTTATAACCTGAATCAAAGAAGAAACTTGATGATAAACTTAAAACCTGATGCACCATGCTTAATACTGTAGTTGTTTTGGATCTCTGACTTTTAATGCTTCTTTGGGTTCAGTTACTTGATTACTTGTATACCCTAATGTATAAGAACGCCAAATAAGGTGGCTGAGTTTTTACCATTTTTGCATGTATTTCCTTGGTCTTCAAAGAATTTGGCTTCAGCTGGCATAGAGTCTCTGTTAAAACCTAATTTAACAAGTTCAATGCTATGGGAATCTCACTGGAGACACACGTACCAGACTAATTACAAGTAGATTTTTTCCACACGTTTTTTTCTGCTGAATTGTTGGGTATATGGCTATGTAAGTGAATGCCAATAGAAGTGCTTTGTCGAAGGCTAGAAGTCTTAAGCTTGATGGTACTTCATGTCATGCCGTATCTCTCAATTAACCCTTAATTACGCTGTCTGGCTCATTGTCTGCCACCCAAATTGTCTCCAAGTTCGCGTGCAATTCTTTCCTATCAACTGGAACTGACTACATCTGGTAACAGCCTCTTCGCTATGTCTGTACTAAATGATATAAAAAAGTTGTTCGATGTTGATCTATCTATAACACAGTGGAGAAGGATTTTTATGCTTTTTTTGGAATTTTTTTTGTGAAAAGCTGATGAAGGCTTCTTAAATCACAAGATAAACCCGTTTGAAATCTACTTGTGTGTTAGCCAGTTTGTGACCTGATATATTTAATTGCTGCAAATAGATTCACTAACATTAATAATCTTGTCAATAACATTTAAGTGCAAGAAGAACGCAAATTCTAAGAGCCTAAAACATCATAAATTAACACATATATGGTCCTGTAGTCCTGAAATAAATTTTGGTGCAAAGCTAGAAACTTGTTCATATATTATTAGGTAATTTAAGTGACACCTCAGTGAAAATTGCAAAATGGTTTTTCCACAGTACGCAATAGGAGGATGTGTTTATGATGTCACATCGAGTCTGGCTCAAGTCTAGCTTTATTCTTATTCTTGGTTGATCAATATTTATAATGCGCTAATTTTTTCCAGCAGACATTCCTCCCTGAATCCCACTGGCAATGTTTGTGCCTACAAATGTGTCTTTCTTTGTGAATAGAACATGTAAGTGGGCTTTTGCTCTGGATGATTTTTTTTTTAAATAAAAGAATAAACTAGTTAGGTATGTTACTTTGAAGAAACTCACATGTGTAATCTTATATATCTTGATCTGCTTGAAGTGTTATGCAGTTGGCATAAAAGGAAAAAAGGCATTGATTGGCCTCATTTAGAAATGTATAGAGTGACTTGCAATGCAGACATCTGAGAGGATTTATTTGGTTGTTTGGGATTTGAACTCGGACAGGAAAGTCGTTTGAAACTCCTTTAAAAGCTATCTGTTATATGTTTCTTGTAGTGAAATAGAGCTGGTTAGGTTCGTGGATCCCCTCTGCTCTATTGTTACATTGGTGGGTGTAATTTCAGAGGCGTTGTGGTGTAAATGTAAGGATTATTCTACAATTACTGAATGAACAACTTCTATAGAGCTGTTTATGAGAACTCATTGAGAACTCCAGGGTTCTTCTGACAATCCAGCTAATAGAGTCAGAACAGAAAGCCAATCCTGAAGTTACAAATACGGCATGGAAACTTTGATCAGGGATGAAAAGAGCTTTGAAGTATCTCAGGCCTATGTTCTTTTACAGCTTTATAAATGCTTCGTTAGAGCAATGTGGGGGAAATTTGTCCATCAATAAGTTCTGTCCAAATAAATTACCTGTGTTTGTCTTGACAATTATAAATTATACAGAACGTTGTGTTCTAGTTGACCGTTATTTGACAGTGATGCAAGATATTTACATCATATTAATTTTACTAGTGTTGGTGAATAGTACAACTATTACACCCCTTAAGTGGTGATTTTGAACAGTTAAAAGAACCTCAACTTGAATTTCGTGATGCCTGAACATTATTGTCTTGGTTCCATGTGAGTTTTGAAGTTGTTGAAAGAGTGTTCATTACTGTGTGTTTAAGTTTGATGGAGTGCAGAAAGAAGCACAGAAATTCAGCTGACTTTATTTGGAAATCAATGCATTTTAAGCCTATAACCTATAATGGAGACATCCAAGAGGATTTACCCAGTTTTTGTCGATTTGAACTCGGACAGGAAAGTCGTTTGAAACTCCTTTAAAAGCAATCTGTTAGATGTTTCTTGTAGTGAAATAGAGGTGGTTAGGTTTGTCGATCCCCTCGGAACTATTGTTACATTGGTGGGTGTAATTTCAGAGGCGTTGTGGTGTAAATGTAAGGATTATTCTACAATTACTGAATGAACAACTTCTATAGAGCTGTTTATGAGAACTCATTGAGAACTTCAGGGCTCTTCTGACAATCCAGCTAATAGAGTCAGAACAGAAAGCCAATCCTGAAGTTACAAATACGGCATGGAAACTTTGATCAGGGATGAAAAGAGCTTTGAAGTATCTCAGGGCTGTATTCTCTTACAGATTTATACATGCTTGGTTACAGCAATGTGGGGGAAATTTGTCCATTTAATAAATTCTGTACAAAAAAATTAACCGAGTTTGTCTTGACGATTATAAATCATATAGAACATTGTGTCCTAGTTGACCGTTATTTGACACTGATGCAAGATATTTACACCATATTCAGTTTACTAGTGTTCAAGAATAGTACAACTATTACACCCCCTAAGTGGTGATTTTGAACAATTTGAAGAACCTGAACTGGAATATCATGATGCATGAACATTATTGTCTTGGTTCCATGGGATTTTTAAGGTTGTTGAAAGGATGTTCATTACTGTGTGTTTAAGTTTGATGGAGTGCAGAAAGAAGCATAGAAATCCAGCTGACTTTATTTGGAAATCAATGCATTTAAGCCTGTAACCTATAATGGATACATCCAAGAGGATTTACCCAGCTTTTTGTCGATTTGAAGTCTGACAGGAAAGTCGTTTGAAACTCCTTTAAAAGCAATCTGTTAGATGTTTCTTGTAGTGAAATAGAGGTGGTTAGGTTTGTCGATCCCCACAGCTCTATTGTTACATTGGTGGGTGTAATTTCAGAGGTGTAAATGTAAGGATTATTCTACAATTACTGAATGAACAACTTCTATAGAGCTGTTTATGAGAACTCATTGAGAACTCCAGGGCTCTTCTGACAATCCAGCTAATAGAGTCAGAACAGAAAGCCAATCCTGAAGTTACAAATACAGCATGGAAACTTTGATCAGGGATGAAAAGAGCTTTGAAGTACCTCAGGTCTATGTTCTATTACAGCTTTATACATGCTTGGTTAAAGCAATGTGGGGAAATTTGTCCATCAAAAAATTCAGTACAAATAAATTAATCGAGTTTGTCTTGACGATTATCAATTATATAAAACATTGTCTCCTAGTTGATCGTTATGTGACAGTGATGCAAGATATTTACATCATATTCATTTTACTAGTGCTCTGGAATACTACAACTATTACACCCCTTAAGTGGTGATTTTGAACAATTTTAGGAACTGGAATATCATGATGCCTGAACATTGTCTTTGTTCAATGTGATTTTTGAAGTTGTTGAAAGAGTGTTCATTACTGTGTGTTTAAGTTTGATGGAGTGCAGAAAGAAGCACAGAAATCCAGCTGACTTTATTTGGAAATCAATGCATTTTAAGCCTGTAACCTATAATGGAGACATCCAAGAGGATTTACCCAGCTTTTTGTCGATTTGAAGTCTGACAGCAAAGTCGTTTCAAACTCCTTTAAAAGCAATCTGTTAGATGTTTCTTGTAGTGAAATAGAGGTGGTTAGGTTTGTCGATCCCCTCGGCTCTATTGTTACATTGGTGGGTGTAATTTCAGAGGCGTTGTGGTGTAAATGTAAGGATTATTCTACAATTACTGAATGAACAACTTCTATAGAGCTGTTTATGAGAACTCATTGAGAACTCCAGGGCTCTTCTGACAATCCAGCTAATACAGTCAGAACAGAAAGCCAATCCTGAAGTTACAAATACGGCAGGGAAACTTTGATCAGGGATGAAAAGAGCTTTGAAGTATCTCAGGGCTTATATTCTATTATACTGTAGATTTATACATGCTTAGTTACAGCAATGTGCGGAGATGTTTCCATCAATAAATTCTTTCAAATAAATTACCTGTGTTTGTCTTGACGATTATAAATTATATAAAACACTGTGTTCCAGTTGACCGTTATTTGAAAGTGATGCAAGATATTTACACCATATTCAGTTTACTAGTGTTGGAGAATAGTACAACTATTACACCCCTTAAGTGGTGATTTTGAACAATTTGAAGAACTGGAACTTCATGATGCCTGAACATTGTCTTTGTTCATTGTGATTTTTGAAGTTGTTGAAAGAGTGTTCATCACTGTATGTTTAAGTTTGATGGAGTGCAGAAAGAAGCACAGAAATTCAGCTGACTTTATTTGGAAATCAATGCATTTTAAGCCTGTAACCTATAATGGAGACATCCAACAGGATTTACTCAGCTTTTTGTCGATTCGAAGTCTGACAGGAAAGTCATTTGAAACTCCTTTAAAAGCAATCTGTTAGATGTTTCTTGTAGTGAAATAGAGGTGGTTAGGTTTGTCGACCGCCTCAGTTCTATTGTTACATTGGTGGGTGTAATTTCAGAGGCATTGTGGTGTAAATGTAAGGATTATTCTACAATTACTGAATGAACAACTTCTATAGAGCTGTTTATGAGAACTCATTGAGAACTCCAGGGCTCTTCTGACAATCCAGCTAATACAGTCAGAACAGAAAGCCAATCCTGAAGTTACAAATACGGCATGGAAACTTTGATCAGGGATGAAAAGAGCTTTGAAGTATCTAAGGCCTATATTATATTATTGCTTTACACATGCTTCGTCACAGCAATGTGGGGGGAATTTGTCCATGATCAATATAAGTTCTGTCCAAAGAAATTACCTGTGTTTGTCTTGACGATTATAAATTATATAGAACACTGTGTCCTAGTTGACTGTTATTTGACAGTGATGCAAGATATTTACATATTCATTTTACTAGCGCTCAAGAATAGTACAACTATTATACGTACCCCTAATTGTGGATTTTGAACGTTTTTAAGAATTTGAACTGGAATATCATGATGCCTGAACATTGTCTTTGTTCAGTGTGATTCTTGAAGTGGTTGAAAGGATGTTCATTACTGTGTGTTTAAGTTTGATGGAGTGCAGAAAGAAGCACAGAAATTCAGCTGACTTTATTTGGAAATCAATGCATTTTAAGCCTGTAACCTATAATGGAGACATCCAAGAGGATTTACCCAGCTTTTTGTCGATTTGAAGTCTGACAGGAAAGTCGTTTGAAACTCCTTTAAAAGCAATCTGTTAGATGTTTCTTGTAGTGAAATAGAGGTGGTTAGGTTTGTCGATCCCCTCAGCTCTATTGTTACATTGGTGGGTGTAATTTCAGAGGTGTAAATGTAAGGATTATTCTACAATTACTGAATGAACAACTTCTATAGAGCTGTTTATGAGAACTCATTGAGAACTCCAGGGCTCTTCTGACAATCCAGCTAATAGAGTCAGAACAGAAAGTCAATCCTGAAGTTACAAATATGGCATGGAAACTTTGATCAGGGATGAAAAGAGCTTTGAAGTATCTCAGGGATATATTCTATTATTGCTTTATCGAGCTTGGTTACAGCAATGTGGGGGAAATTTGTCCATCAAAAAATTCTGTACAAATAAATTAATCGAGTTTGTCTTGACGATTATAAATTATATAGAACACTGTGTCCTAGTTGACCGTTATTTGACAGTGATGCAAGATATTTAATACACCATATTCATTTTACTAGTGCTCTGGAATACTACAACTATTACACCCATTAAGTGGTGATTTTGAACAATTTGAAGAACCTGAACTGGAATATCATGATGCCTGAACATTATTGTCTTGGTTCCATGGGATTTTTAAGGTTGTTGAAAGGATGTTCATTACTGTGTGTTTAAGTTTGATGGAGTGCAGAAAGAAGCACAGAAATTCAGCTGACTGTATTTGGAAATGAATGCATTTTAAGCCTGTAACCTATAATGGAGACATCCAAGAGGGTTTACCCAGCTTTTTGTCGATTTGAAGTCTGACAGGAAAGTCGTTTGAAACTCCTTTAAAAGCAATCTGTTAGATGTTTCTTGTAGTGAAATAGAGGTGGTTAGGTTTGTCGATCCCCACAGCTCTATTGTTACATTGGTGGGTGTAATTTCAGAGGTGTAAATGTAAGGATTATTCTACAATTACTGAATGAACAACTTCTATAGAGCTGTTTATGAGAACTCATTGAGAACTCCAGGGCTCTTCTGACAATCCAGCTAATAGAGTCAGAACAGAAAGCCAATCCTGAAGCTACAAATACGGCATAGAAACTTTGATCAGGGATGAAAAGAGCTTTGAAGTATCTCAGGGCTATATTCTATTATTGCTTTATACATGCTTAGTTACAGCAATGTGGGAAGATTTGTGATCAGCAAATTATTTGCAAGTAGGGGCCTTCTTGGCACCTCCACTGAGCAATAGTCTCTCCTTTGGGTTTGAATCCCACTTTTCTGAGATGTTTTTTGCTCAATCTATTTTACAAATCTATTTTACTGGATTTAGATGTAGAAGTTCCAAAGTGTCATTTTATCACATCTTGAGACATGTTCCCATAGTCAAAAACACATTTCTTGTGCCACATAACTTGTGTGACCTCAATTTGTTTTTTGAAGATTTATGTTGTTAGATGGTATATAAAACAAATAAGATATAAGTTCTAAGATATTTATGACAACACCTGATCATAACGTAACATTAAAGGTTTGTGTTACCATGACAGCTGGCCTTACATTGGACTTACTTCGAGTGTAAGTGTGTTGAAAAACAGCCCCCAGCATACATGTTATAAACATATTAAAGTTCATCTCATTCATATCTTAACATGTTGCATAATTCCGTACCCTGCCTTTATAGTGTATAATCACACCTATTGTTATTCAAACAATGAGATGGCATGTTAGAGAGTAGTAGTACGATATTGTAGCTATTACACACATCAATAAATAGGAAACCATACCCAGGGGATTAGTCGGTCATAGAACTTGGCAGGAAAAATACCTGCAACTTCATAATGACGGGAAATGGCTTTTTACCCAGGTGAATGCACATCTGCCATAAGCTCGTTTAAAAACCTTACTTATTGACAACCTTCCATGGTTAAGCTTATTATTTATTGACGTGGTTTGTGAATTGTAAATAGCCTTTTTTTCTCTTATTTAGATTGATTGATAAATGCTCTACCTTTATGTAGAAAATATCAAGCATCAGTGTCAACTGAAACCTAACTCCTAAAGGGAATTTGGTTTTGAAAAATATTTATTTTCTCTTTGTCATCTGACTTGTTTAAGGTAGTAGGCAAATTTTTTCTATTCTCAATGATCTAAGAATCTGTTATACTAACCAACAATTTTGTAATGAATACAGGTTTGATTAATTTTAACTTATATTAAAATATGATGGTAAAGCTGTTAATAAATTCCTCCCAAAACTAGGTATATGTTGCATGATCAAGAATTTGTATTATCAAATGACATTTTCAAATAGAAAGATATACTGTATAAACAGAATTATTGTAGTCCTTTCCAAGGAAATGTCAGATTTTCACCACTTTTGGACAGATGCAGGCAGTATCAAATGACAAAAATAGCTGTCTCTAAGCTGAAATACCCTTTAGCAAACACATTTTGTTCTCTTATATGGAAATTAGAAAGCACCTATCAGTCTGATATGCATTTAAAAGTTGTACGTCAATTCTAGGCTATTTTTGACCACAGCCAGAATTTCTACATCTCCCGAAGTGTTATTATCTAAATTTAGCATCTCCTTAAAAGTCTTCGACCCTGGAGACCTGACAAGGCTGGTTTTGTATGTGTTCATTTTGGCTCAATATAGAATATTCATTTGATAAGGATAGATTTTCGCCTGGTTTTCTATCCCCAATTGAGACTGACTTAACACCTTTTGGAGGTCATGTGTCAGTCGATTTAACTCCATTTTATTGAACTTCTTTCAGGACAGATCTGTGACAAACATGTATTTCTAATACGTACTAGACATTAAGGTTTATATCAACGTCATGTTATAAAGTATATTGTGTATAATCCTGTACAATCGCATCTGGTCAGTATCTTGTTTTTCAAACTTTTAAAATTAGTTTAAACACTGAGTCTAAAAATAAACAAAATATATTTTTTAATAAGACAGCTCTCAGACTGTTTCTTGTAACTATAAAAGTCTCACCTAGAGTTACTCTTGAAAACCACCAGTCTATTAATCATTTCTTCATATTTGTTCCCAACCACCTTCATCTGCAATTAACATTAATTGTAAAAAGATTTAAGTTACGTGAGCTTGAATGTTGATTATTGTTGATATTTTTAGTAAGAAAAAAGATTGAGACTGGTATGTTCGATGCTAATTTGTACTTAATAATAGAAGAATATCAACATTTTGGCAGCTCATGCCACTTTAAGCAGTAATGTTCATAAGAGTATCTGATTGGGCATATTTCAGTGGACTAATGCCCTGGGAGGTGTTGCTCAACACAATTACACCTGTCGTAGCTTTGCGCCTAGTCGTAACGTAATGTTGAAGGTATATGTTGCCAGGACAGTTAGGCCTTGTATTGGATATACCACAAAACAGAGGTTGTGTGTGGTCATCTGGAAATCTCATTTTTCTGTAAACAACATTGAATAGTATAGCATCTTAACGGTTTTATTTTGGCCGATTACCGCATGTCGCTTTAAGGATGCAAATAAATTAGCTTGCCCACTTGAAAAGAATTGAGTACTTGACATCAACATAGAATATCAGTTATAGGACTCAGGTTTTATTGGGAATTTTATAGCCGCAAGTCCTCACATTTCAAAGAATTGGAGTGTAAGACATTCATAGTAACCTAGAACATTCCATGTTGAGGGCCCATTTAGCCTTGATTTCTGTTGTTAACATTTCAAACATCCTTTCTCCCATGTTAGCTGTTTTTATGCCCCATTTAACTAAAGTGTTTCAATGTTTATTACCTTAAGTCAGTCTATAAAGTTTATTTAGTATGATGAAGCTTTTAACGCTCTTTACTAAGAATTAACTATTTTTGCCTCCACTCACGAGTTCCAAACACTTGTCCTCAGTGTGTGAAACAGCCAACCAATTTGGAAACACCCTCTAAAAATACCGTAATGAAGGAATTTCCATTTAAGAATCAATTTTATGGAATGTTTTATTTTGTTTTAAAAAAAAACATGCCCATAAAACCTTTATTGTGTTTGATCGGGAAATTGCGTTTGAAAGTGATTGAAATCTCAACTGGCTAAAGCTAACAGGTATAAATAACTTGCGCAGTTTGATGTAGAATTGACCATAAATTTTAGAGAACAAAAAATAATTTTTTACATCTCTGGTTTTTAACTGTTCAAACTTTTCAAAGACACTGATTTTCCAGCTTCAGATTTATTTTGAAATAAATTCATAATCACTTGTGCTAAATAACATAAAAAATCACACATGCCTAATAGTAAAAATGCAATGAACAGAGGATTATTTGGGACTCGGTGAGCAAAACAACATTAGCCTTCCTCAATGGGTCACTGGTTCGAACCCCAATCAAAGAAAAATTAAAGCGTAAAGAGTGTTTTTTTTTTTTTACTTGATCCCGTACAATGGAAGGTTGCCAGGTACCTAGGATTTTCTCTGGACATAGAGCCTGGTTTCTTCATCCAATAAACCTGGTAGCACAGCCTTAAAAATGAAATAATATTCAATATGACGTTAAACATAAATCAATCAATATACACATGTACCTACCTAATATTTTTGTGGATATACTTTCTTTTTAACACAATTGGAAACTTGTCCCCTTGACTATTTTAGTCAAGAAGATTTTCCCTATTCCCATGTGTGTTAGTGTTTATACATATAATATTAAGTGTGGCACCAAACGCCAAACAATCAGGAAAACTTTACTTGCAAGCTAAAACATGTGGCAAGAAACTCAATGTTCCATGTTTGTCGGTGTGGCTTTCCAAACTAGTTTTTTTTTCTAGTACGATGAATACAATACAATATAGAAGGTTAATCTTGTCAAATCCAATTTTAAAACTTACAAGTACATCTCAGTTATTAATTTTTATTTTCTTTATAACTTTACCGATAATTCAGTTATGTTATATTATGTTAGAAACCTCCCTCCTATCTCTAAATACATAAGACAACTCTTTATGTACCATTACATTGCATGCTTGTCTAGAGACCAGCTGTGGGCTGACATCTTCCTATTAAACTTTCAGTGATATTGCCCCCAGCTCAGAGCTCTTATGGGATGTGAAATTGCACTTCCGATACACAGTGTGGAACTTTCATTGTAGGAGTTGGGAAAAGTGCCAATTTGTTACTCTCCCTATACCAGAACATTTCCTGCTCTTTACCACAAATATTAGTAGTATTTATCACATTAGGTGAGATAGGGTGTATCTCATCTACTGGTAATCGTACACCATAGCGTGACATACTTTTCTTTTTAAAATACTATTGCTCATAAATTATTTTTGTTTTGTTTCTTTGTCAAAAAAACAAACCTGAATGTATCATTGATATGAAATCTTTTTTTGTCTTTTGAAACTTAACAAAGATACATTTTACACTTGTTTGCTGGCTTTTCATGATATATGGGTAGATATACTGTAGTAGCTACTAGAATTATGTGCCTCTCAGACAAAATATACATGTACGGTAGTGTGAAAACATGTTTATCCATCCTAAAATGATTTCTTACTGCAAGTTGTCCTGGGGCCTGCCTCCTTTATCAGGATATTGGACTAATCCTACTCCACTTAATGGGCCAAGATCTACCTGAGTGAAGTGGGCTTTTCCCTTAAGGACACAAAAAAACCCAAAACACTATGTCTACAGTAAAAAGGACATTTTTTTCAAGGGCAAATGGTACAGCTTTTAAAATTATTAACCATTTTCTGCTGAAGATACTAAATTTTTTATTATTCATGAATTTTAGTCTGCAAATAAACTTGTGAAACATGAGCTACTCTACAGAATATGGTTTCATTAAATATGAATTGCAAAGACTTAAAGATCATATGTAAAAGATTTACATCACCACAATAGGCATTTCATTTATAGAAATGATGTTTTAGAAAGTGATTGGGACAAGTAAAACGTCTTGTTTGTTTTGTTTTTTTATAAAGATTTTTTTCTTTGAAAAAAATAAAAATCTAACTCATGGCTTACCTCCCCTTACCTCAGCTGTTGCTGTTGTTTCTTTCTAAGTAGTACATGCAATATCAACCATTCCATGAAAACTACCTTTAATAGGATTTCTGTATGACCAGAATTTCTAACCCATTCTAACATATGGCCAAAACACAAGGGATAACTCCTACTGTATTGTACATGAAGATGTACATGAAGATATACATGTATATTGTACATGATGTATATTTATAAGATTTCAAGAGTAGCTACCCTCATCATCATCAGATATTACAACTTGATTAGCCACTCATCGAAAGCTTATAAATATACGGTACAAGTTTTCTTAAGTGTTCGACCGTCACCTATCGGAAATATTTTTGAACATTTGAACACTTTCACCACTCATTTTCACCAATCATGGAATTGATTACAAAATAGGAGGTATTGTTTTTAATTTGTCATTTATCCTTTAAGTATTTACCCTAAAGGGCCATATACACATGTATCATAGGTCCAATATATGGTAGTATGAAAACATGTTTGCTCATCATGATATGGTTTCTAATTGTGAGTTGCCCCTGGGCTGAATTCTGATGCTCTCCTTTATCAGGATATTGGACTAATCCTGCCTCATTTAATGTGAAGTGGGCTTTATCCCAAAGGACACATTTGTCTGTCTTAAAGAAACCTAGAATGGTTAAAGGTACCGGTATCAGAGAAAATGACTTTTATAGGGCAACCAGTACAGCTTTCAATATCATTTACCATTTTCGGCTTCAGATGATAATTTCCTTAATTCATCTTCCTTTTTTTCAAATCAGATTCTTAGAGTTATGTAAGTTTACCCAGAAATCGATTTGAAACTTGAGCTACTTTATAGAATATGGTTCAATTGAATAAAAATTGAAACAATTAATGTTACAAACTGTTGCTATCCCTGTTATGTTTCTCCAGAGGAATACAGTTCCAATGCAACTGTTCATGAAACTACTTTTAAAAGACAATGGTACCATATGGTTCAAGAATTAACGATTCAAGCCTGTGCCTCTCAGATCTAATATAAGGTAGTGTGAAAACATGTTTACCCATCATGATATGATTTCTTATTGTGAGTTGCCCCTGGGCTGGATTCTGATGCCCTCCTTTATCAGGATATTGGACTAATCCCGCTTCATTTAATGTGCCAAGATATACATGATAAAGGTTGGCTATATCCCTAAGGACACATTTGTCTGTCTTATAGAAACCAAGGAGATATTTTTCTTCAATGACAACTGGTATACCTTATTATTCATGTAGCTACTTTTCAAAACTAAAGGAGCTGTTGTTTTTTTTTTCAAATTTCTAAGGGTTTAAAAAATCATTCATTATATTATTTTTGAATGATGAGTAGAAATTTCCATGTTTGAAAATTGCACAATGAGGGAGTTGAAAATGTTAGTGCGCAGTAGTAGTCAATTGTCAGCCTTTCTTTAATCTCGTCTAATAATCAATATTTTACCAAGTTAAGTATTATGACAAGATTCAAAGTCATCCAAGTATTGGTAGATTATAGAATGTTCTTATTATTGTACAGACTTCATACCCCAAAGTATCAGTCAGTGAAGCATTATCATGGCATAATGTGAAGCCTGGATTTAGGATAGCATCCAAATATTTGCAGATCATACAATGTAAACGATTAAAACTTTACCCGTGGAACAAGTGGAAGCAAATCTGTTGTTTCTAATTTAATATGCATATTGACTTTGATTGTTTCCGCCACAAAACGGCGAAAATTTCACCAATCAGTATCGGCGTTACTTAAGCATCAAGGCAGTGTTCAAAACAAAGATGAACGCATTTTCGGTTTAAACTTCAATTCGATAAACGTTTCTCCAAAACTGAAGAGTTCCAAGAGTTTTTGATTGGTGCGCCAGTAAATGCACGTTCACAGAAAGCAAGGCTTTGTATCGCAGTTGGCCCAGGGTATAAGGTGAGAATGTTGAGAATTTAACCCTGAGCATCTGAGGATGCATGTTATCATGAACACTTTGAATCATAGGGTATCAGTTTGATCAAAGTCAACCATTATCATGTCTGAAAGTCAAGTTCTACAGTGTATGACTAGATTTAATTTCATCCAAAGTTGTAGATCTTGCATCTTGTTATTAATGTATACCCACTTTACCTCCCCAATACCAATTTTATTTTATTTTATGTATTTCATATTCTTTATTAAACCTTATCAAAATCTAAAACTCTACCAAAAAACTTATTTGAAACTCTTGTACATATAACCTTCTGTATATTTACTTCGATAAACACTTCGATGTATCTCATATTTATAATTTCTTAAATGACCATATCACATCTACTTTATTCGTCAAATGTTTAAAATCATTTATATAGTTAAGAAACAAAAATATTTTACATACATGTATATACCTTGTACAGATACTTTATGTTTTATTATATGTTTCAATGTTTTAATATTATTATACAGAAGACGATCAATAGCTCTTTAGAGCTAATGTTTATTTTTATAACCAATCGTCTAGAAATAAAGCTTACTTTAACTTTAACTTTAAATTTAATCAATGACCATTATGACAAAATTTTAGATAATGCAAATATAGGTACATTAGTGTTAAATAATGCAACCTTGTCTGACTAAAGTCATGAATTGTCCATTTGTGTATCATAAACAATGCTTGAACCTTTATCCACAATGAGTGATCTCTACAAGCTCTCAGTATTGCAAACATGTATCTTCACATCGGAAAATCCAATTAGGGGGGCCATAGACTTGGGGCAAGCATTGTGTCAGAAGGGAAGTATATAAGAGCTGCCAGCTATCCACTGCTCATTTATTTCCTCTAGCCCATGGAAATAAATTAGATTTCACAACAAACCCCTCCAAACACAGACTGGCCATGAAGCGAAACCAACTAAGGTGACCCCTGGGTCCTAATTAGACATTTTTACCAAGAAAAACAGACATCTATATATAATAAACTTTTGTGGCAAGGTTAAACCAAAATATGAAAATTAATTCCCGTTAAAAAAAAACAGTGAATTAGGCAAGTTTGTTAGGTTATTCTATCTTAAATAGAGACAATATTTCTTTTATCTTTATTTGGACTGCAAAATTCTTGCTAATTTTTGTTAAAAGTGTATGCTTACTGTTTAGGATTTGGTGGTTCTAATTTTGTTGCAGCCTTTGACAACCTAGAAAGCAAACAATGCATCCAAGCCTTCCTTTTTACCCAGGTGTTAAAAAATTTATTTCAAACTGGAAATAAAAATTCAAGAAATTTTGCTGAACTATTTAAGAATTTCCAATCTTCTCCACGTTTTTAGGTTTGGATTTATTAAGCTGTAAATGTATTTACTGAAAGCTGACCTTGGTAACTTCCTCGGCCAAAATAGAATTGAATGGTCATTTCAACTAGTTGTAGGTATTTGATGGTAATGTTATTTACACTCTACCTATCTCTTGTAACAACAGACAAATGTAGTCAGTCCAGTTAGCATTGCTCTTCCACATCTAAGCCTTTTATTGACTCAACTGGACTTAGTTTGCATTACTCTGGCATCATTCCAAACTTCCTTTACAGTTGTGTCTAGGTGTAGCGGATTAGACAAAACATAGGTCATTTCCAAAAGGTATTTCAGGAAGAGAACTGCAGACACTATACACATTTCAGTTCATGTGATTCTCAGTAAAAGGTGCCCTTAACACACCTTAAAAGACTCTTAGACAATGGATTGATTGATTGATGTTATACAAAGCTCTCAAAGATCATTTTACTACTGATATAATATATGGAAATATTGTAGGTTAATTGTGGAGGATTTTCTGATTGATTGACCAAGTTCTGTGACTGAAGGAAAACCCTCCATTCTGGGTACCTGGTTATCGGTCCACATAATCCCATATCCTCCAATCAAATAAGATAACCTTAAAATTTCATAACTTTTTTGAAAATTGAGATTCAAACCTATACGCGTTGCCTATTGCTTTATCAAATTTTAAGGTACAGTTATCGGTAAAACACAGAAAACTGTTGAATTAAAAAAAGGATGACCGTTTTCTATATTTTTCCTAGTTAAAAAAAGTTAGAAATGTGCATATATAAATGGCTTGAATCCTGAATTTTAAACCAACAGGCAGTTGACCCAATTTTAGGAACTGACCTGAAAAATACAGTCGACCATTTTGATTTGAGAGAAACAGAAAGACCGTCTGATAAATTTGAGACCGTAATTCCAAAATTTCAAAACAAAATGATCTGAAATTAGTGTAATCCGACATTGAACTTAGATGATTTCTGGGTGATGTTTGCGTTCAGACATCAGTTTTAGGTATGCATTTAGCCCACTATCTACTTATTTTAAACAGGGTCATATGATTAATATCAGTGATTTTACTGGTATTAAGCTCGGATGAATTCCCTTTCCTGATTTCATTTTGAATCGACATGTAAATGTTATTTATGGTTGCTATAAAACAAAATAATCGTAACTCTACAAGAATGCTGGTCAGAAGTCAGACTTGTTTTTAAAAAATCAACGAAGAAATCATCAGTGAGCTTTCTCCAGCTTTGCTAGTTGATGTATGAGCCATGTTGAATTTGGTCTGGTGAATTTTGGCTACTTTTTACAAGACTCCATGCTGCCATCAGTGGCCATAAACACATTCTATTAGAACAGGTTATAGCCAAGTTTGGAGTTAAGCATTGGTTTGGAACGAGATAATGGAATTCATACCACTGTAACCTTTAACATTCCTCTTAAATCTCTAGCGGAACTCCCACTTTTCCTTCTTATTTTTTATTCCTTCTTTTCTCGTCCAGAAAATATCACACACTACACCATTGCTTTCAATCTTCATAAAAAAAATCTGTTCAGTTTTTAAGCTTACTCTTAAAGGTTATCTGCTTGGCATGATGTGCTTTTTACTTTCGCCATTATCAAAAATGAGAAGATGGCTTTTCTGGTAATTTAATTCTTGTTGGACAGAACATTTTTCAAGACGATATTTTTTTGTGTTTGTCAGCAAAAACATTTCTGGGAAGGCTTCTTATTTTAAACATACTGATGCAGATGCTACTTGGTTTAAAAAAATAACTTAGGCGGGAAAAAAGTTAACATCTGCTAAACTACTTGGTGTGAAATTATGGGAGGTATACCAAATAGGTTTAATTAATGGTAAAAAGAAAACAAAAAAAGTGTTTGAAGATTTGAAGCTGTAACTCTTATTTCTTTCAACATTCTGTATGGTTTTCCAGTAGGTAGTAGTGACACAGATGGTTTCGCAGATGATGAACTGCAAACAAACTTTACTTTATGATGTAATCTACAAAGTTACTTCTCTTAACCAGGCACAGGAAGCATATTAACCATATGGCAGATGCTGCTTTTTTATATATATTTAGATTTGTACCTCTGAGCTATAAATATTCCAAAAATAGACATTATTTTATTCTTCTGTTTCAGCATTATAATTTGTCCTTCTTTCAGTATTTTTCTCAAATCTTTCAATGGCATTTAGAAGTTGAAAGGTTACAATAAGGTGAAGAATTACTTATGGATAGTCACCCAATAAGTTGTTATCCATAAGTAGGCTAATTCTTCGCCTTATAGTATTTTTCTCCTTTATTTATAGAGAACATCTCAATTTATTTTAAATTCTTTTAGGTAGCCATGAAAGTCTTTTACAAGGCATATTTGTAATATAACTGAATAAAGTTTTATGTTTATTTAAAATCTTTTTTGAAAAGTTAATTTTAGTTCTATGATGTCATATTTAATTACATTTTTGTTTACCAAGATGATTTTAATTGATGTAAATCCAATGTAGGAGTGCAGTTTTCCATTTCACGTTTATATCCATGACATCCAATTTACTTCAGTTCAATTTTCAGAGGTAGTTTTTAATTGGAAATCTGTCCAAATATTAGGTTGTTATGATGGAAAAAAAATCTAAAACATTTTTAAATAAAATTATGTTTTAACAGAAGGGCAAATTTGATTACCTGACAGGTGATAATAGTACGAGAGGACTCATTTTCCGTTTTAGATCACAACAAATTTAAAACTGAGGTTACCAATACTGTCATTTTTTCTTACATCCCATTCATGTAGGTTATACTGTTTCTTGCTTTTCTGTCAAAAGATTTAAAATACATATCCGAAAAATTAAATTATAACCCCGAAGTAGAAGTAGGTTTAAAAAGATCTGCAAACTGTGTTTCTATGTCCCGTCTATGTTAACAGTTGCTAGTTTATGCTGCCCCCCCCCCCCCCAATTTAAACCTGACAATGCACCCATATTAGTGAAATAATCTTGAGTGCAGCAGAAATCCACCCATCTATGTATCTATATAATGTATCTTTAACACAATCTGATCCCATGTGCTTGTTCAGTTTTAGCAGTCTGGAATATATTCACAGAAAAGCTTAAAATATATATTAAAAGATTTCATATCCCGTATGAAGTATAAATAACTTTTAAAAGATGTCTGATATTATGTGGCTATGTTCGATTGGTGTTGGTTATGGGCCCACCTTTTGACAATCTGATTCCATGTGGCTGGCAATTTGCCCTGTAGAAACCATTCAGACAAGTTCTAGAGCATCTCAATGTCATTAGAGAATGTTAGGTTACCCAAATGGCTTCTTCTCCCAATGATAAGGTTACAACGTACAAATCTGATTGAATGCCCAGAAATTCAAGGCTATCAACTTGCACAAAAAAAAATGCTTTATTATCTGTAAGGTTTATTTTTCTCGATTTTGATTGCAAATAGAGAGACAATTTTTTTTTAATTATACATTGTATTGACTCCAGCAAATTGGGTAAAAGTACTCCTTATTGAAGGTAAATATGTCATTATGTAAGTTATTTTGTGAGTCTAATCGATAATGTCTAGGTTATCATATTTTTTCTTAGTTTTTTGGTAAACATCTGCTCAGATTGGTGATTAATGCATCAGGTCCATCAGATACTCTAACTTGCTGTTCCAATCCCACTCAGTTAAAAAAAATTGTTAAATTTCATTCTTTCGAAAATTTAATGGTCAATGTGTACTCATTCTACAGGCTATGTGGGATTGTTGTCAGTTGCCACTGGAAGGTCGTGGGGTTTCCTCTGGACATAGAGCCTGGTTTCCTCCCACAATTAAATCTTGAGGGTGGCGTAAAACACCAAACAATCAATCAATCATTCTACAGGGGGAAAGTATTGACTATATTTTTTTTATTTTTTCTGTTACATGTAGTTCATATATTTATTTATTTGGCCAGTTGATCAAAGAATGTAGATTGATTGATTGATTGGAGTTTTACGCTGCACTCAAGATTATTTCACTTATATGGCAGCGAAAAGAATGTAGAAGAGGAAACCCTAGCACGGATCTTTTTTAGGAATCGCTCAATGTTAGTTAATTTACTAATTAAGTAAACCATGCTCAATGTGTATGTTTCTGATTGGAACTGATTGAAGTCTAATTTGTTGATTGATTGATGTTTGACGTAGCACTCGAGACATGTTTATTGAGGGAAGAAACCAGGCTTTTTCCATGGAGGAAACTGCAAACCTTTGACGAATACCTGACAACTTTTTCATATTGGATGATTTAGTAAAAAGTCTGGTTGCCTTGCCATGATAAAACATAGCTAACAATACCACAAGTAAATATTTCAAATGCTGCTTCCATCATTTAACAATAGTATTTTACAGAGTTAAATTGCATGCTTCAAAGACTGAATCTTAAAAGTCCACTGATGAAACTGATTGGTAGTTTTGTAAATAGCCTTTAATTATATATCCTCTGAGTTAATTTCTTCTTATAAATCCTTTATAAGCTTTATTGTTATTTCTTTGGCCTGCTAATGGTGCTAAGCTGTGTTGTTGGGAGTAATTGCGTGTATAGTCATTTTCTGTTAAATATTACCAATTCATTAAACATGATTGTGCTAAGTTAGAAAAAATCGTATCAATAATTGAGGCTTATTACGCATTCTTGCAATAGTAGATGTAATGCCTGAATTTCAAGGCTGTTGATGAGCTGCGAGAATGTGGAATTGTGGTCAGAAAATACATCATTCAACATTTATCGTTGCTATGGATACAATGATTATACTGACACTTCAAAACAATACATCAAGTTTTGAAACAAAAAAAATCCTATTCAATGGCTGCAACAGCTATAGTTTCAACTACGGTTTGAAAAATATTTCCCATTTGGTGTTTGTCATAGCATAGAAACTATTACGCAATTTCCCGTACATGACTTACAAGTCTTATTGCCTCATCCAAAATTTAAGTCATGAATAATTTCATGGGGATGACTGTTCATAAATGATTACATTATGACCTTGTGTGTAGGCATTCTGGGATAAGGAAATGTCATTGAACTATTTATTTATTTGTTATTTATGACCCATGTACTATGTTTTCAGTTTACCTGGCATCTGAATAGTTAAACCAATGTATTTTCATAAATTTAAATTGTAAGCAGATAGTTCTTCTGTGTGTTAATTTTTTTTTACAAATGCTAAAAGGATTTAATAGAAGTTTTTTAATTTGCATGCTTGAAAAAGTATAAAATTAAAGTGGCATGAGCTGCCAAAATGTTGATATTTTGTACCAAAAACAGAATGTTGAAATTATCGGCTATTTTTCTCAAGA
Organism: Lepidochitona cinerea; assembly: GCA_963971465.1. Lineage (NCBI taxonomy): Eukaryota > Metazoa > Mollusca > Polyplacophora > Chitonida > Tonicellidae > Lepidochitona > Lepidochitona cinerea. The sequence continues at coordinate 81,765,808 of OZ020551.1, read as the reverse complement.
CGTACAATTCAGAAGCTTTTTAGTGCTTCTAGTCTCGAGAATGCACGATCAAGTGTTGTTTTGAACTAACTTTTACTTAGAATGAATGAATGGTCATCCCGGTTATTTAAATTTTGTTTACTTTTCGAACACTATTTCGGTATAGGCCACATACTGTATCAATCATTTAGTTTTTCGATGGCCGTCAAAGCCTCTTACTATCGTGCCGATCAGAAATTATGAAAAAAGTGGAAATTTTGACAGCTCATGCCACTTTAAAATGTGATTAGCCTTCTAGCAAATTAAACATTTAAGACTGGTACCTTTTCTTTAATATGAAAAATAAGCTTCTGGATTTATTTGTTGGCTGGGGGATTATTACCATTAAATATCTTTTTCACATATACATTTTTTTATTAATTCATAATTGTAACAACTTGGACAAATGGTAAAGGCCTTTGTGACTCTTTATCCAAAACGTTCGCTATAGTTTTTCAGTGTCCTTAAAGCCTATTGTTGCCTTAGCCAGCTATCCACTGACGATCTGACAAACGTCTCTTCCCAATGGCCTTAGATACCCTAGATCACCAATTACCCGTCATCTTGGCATGGTTAATTCATGGCGTTGTGGTCTGGTCTTGACAGAATTGGGCTGGCTTTACACCTGTGCATCAAAGAGTATTATATGACTCTCTGGCCTTAGACTATTATACCTGAAGCCTTTGTGTGAGTCACATAAGGGCTTTTTATCTCCATCTGAGAATCTCTCGCTGGAGGCAAGGCATCAATGCGTGGCTGCAATTACAGTGTGTGATCGAGTTGAAGATCTGACAAGATCAACGTTATGCTCTAAGATTCCTCAACATTGGGTTTGTCCATAGTGAACATTCTCCCTGTTCAGACACACTTTTTCCCAGTGTCCAGGGAAGGCACAGACTCTTCAGCTTGAAAAGAAGTGAGCACCAGCCAACATGTTTTATTGACAGCCACCTCACTTTGGTTACTTCATAAAACTTTGGGTAGATCTGTGTTAATTTGGCTAGCTTTGACATCTTTACAATCAGTTAAATGCTGAAATAAGACTTGTTTTGCACTTCTGCCTGTTCCCAAGGCACATCTTATGGATAATTTGTAGTGGATCGTTTGAACTCGGCAGATAATCATCATTTTCCCCAAGGAGCTTCCGCGATACTCAGCACACCTAACTAACCCAAAGCTTGATAAAAAGCAGTAGCCATCACAGTCTCTCTGACATTGTGACATATCCAACTCTTGTGTTTTTTCAATGAGCTACATGTCATTCTTAAGGATTTTTCTCACAACTTGTTAATCCTGATGAGACTTTGCAACCTTCCTGAATTCCAATATTCCTATGTGTTTTTACATTCTGTGTTCCCTTGTGCAGGTTAAAACTTGTTCCATTTGATTGAGGTTAAGTGAGGCTTCGTTAAGCAGCGTTGCACTGGATGAGTACTTCATTAATGACAGGTTTGGGATGGAATATAAATTTGACAGGTCATAATGTGATAGATGTTTGGCAAGGAGGGAGCTGTTTTGGCCTGGAACAGAGTGGGTTGATTTGCTGGTAATTCATGCTCTGTCATCTTGTAGGCTTTCCATTTGTTCAAGTGTTACCAATAATAATTTGTGAGGGACTTCAGTGTTTTTCCCCAGCTGGTGATTATAACCTGTCCACAGGGTGCCAATATGTGATGACCCAGCCAGAGCAGTGGGGTCAAAAGCCTGCAATCATTCTTAGATTCTTTTTGACAGTCACTGTGCCTGGGAGTGAAGGGACTCTGCCTGCTTCTGGTTAGGACTATACGCTACCTATGATAGGAGAAACATTGGAAGTGCTTGTGTGAATGAGGTGCTGTTATAATGTTTAAGTGTTGCTCTTTCCACTTGGCCAGTTGACTAAGCTGATGAAGGAGGGAAGTGGATAGCTTTACCAAACCATCTGCAGCTGTTCCTCCCCGCCTTTTCCATTCACACACCCCCACTGGCCTTCTTATACTCTCAGAATTTCTACTATCATAACTTATATAGCTGTGTCTTTGATCTAGGAGGTGGGCCTATAATGCGAAGGCACAAGTTCCTTGCCCCTTTAATACTACCATCCAATGTTAAACGGTATTATTGGGATATACATGTACTGTTAACAGTCAACTTTGTTAAGGATTTACAACAAAATTGAAATTGGCTTCTCACTTTATGACCAAGTAACAGGTTTACTGCAGTAAATGTGATTTTGTGCCAGGAATTGATTTATCAAGCTTCACAATTGTGTTAACGTTTAACACTAAAATACTAGAAACTCTATTCCGGATTTGCTCGCCATCTAGTGGTGTGCTCTGTAGCAAATGTGACACTGATTAGGAATTGATTCATAGCCTGAGTGAGTATTGGAATTCCGTTTTGTGCTAATTTTGTGTATACTCATTTCTTGATCATCAACATCATCATGGTGTTTTGTCCGGATGGTAGTCAGCCTGTGTGGGTCACATGTGTGTAGGTGTAAAGGCTGACTGGAAGTACGAAAGTCTGCCCTTGTCATCTCTCTTACCATGCTTCTAGCCTCTGACAATGGACATCATTCCAACGACAGCTTGATACTCATTGCTTGAGAGTCTGGAATTTCCTTTCCAACCCTGAGGCTATGTACTTGTTGAAATTCATCCTGATTTAATCCCTCTCCCTCAGGGCACATTGTTCAAAAGGATCAAGTGTTATTGGAAACTTTCTTAATTTACTTTGACACAAGCAGGAGAGTTTAATCATATCAACAGTAAGTTTTTACACTTTGTGGCTTTTATTTCTTTTATTCTTATAATAAATACTCACCTCATTTTTTAGAGAAAGCATCCCCATTAATTTACAAATTATGCATTGCCAATTCTCAAACATATTACGTCACTTACAAAACATTTCCAGGTTTAGGAAAACTGCTGTTGCTTCCATATACAGATTCTTTTGTTTAATTCAACAATATTCAAAGCGGTTTAATTGTATGTTATGCAGGTATTACCTGTATGGTACAAAAAACATTAACATTGAAATTTCTTCAATTTCTTAATATATTTCTTAATTTGTATTGAAGAAAAAAGGGAGAAATGATATGAGGAGTTACATAAATATGCATGTATAAGGATTTTTACTAAACTAAAGGTTTGTAAATGCCTAAAGCGACGGTTAATTAGTATGGTCAACTTTCTCTGATAAGTGACCTTAATTGCTGACCTTAAATGCTCAGCTTCCAGAATAATGAATAGAAAATATATAAATGAACTGTTTGAAAATTAATTATTTTTTGTCCAGTGATATTTTGCATACTTGTTTTTTGTATAGAACGTTTTAGTCTTAGTGCATAGATACAAATTTGCTGGAAACTTTTGCACTTAACAATCTGGGAAGAGACTTTTGAGGAAAACAACTTGGACATAGGATATGATAGAAATGTGTTCGTTTACTGAGGGGGTAGGAATGCTCATGCTTTAATGGATGTTAAGTTGGATGAGTTTCCAAAGTTTTATCACCAGGTTGTTTAACCAATTTACAGTAATTTGTGGCCTTGTAAATGTGTCATCTTTGTGCCCGACATGTGTGCAGTTGCTGTCAAACAAATGGAAAGCCAACATTTGTTCTCATGTTAAATTCCTGTGTTTTCCTATAGACTTGTGTTGATGGTGGAGAGATAACCGGAGTCATATTGAAGTGTAAAACTGTCTGAACTTAACCCAACTATTCCAGAATACACGATGACTGATATCAGGGGTTTCATAGCTGGCCAAGGAAACTCCTCACTGTACTGTTTTATTGCTAATGTACCAGGCAGTTCATTGGTTGCTTGATGTTTGAAAACCAAATTCCAAGACCTTTTTGCATTGGTTGTTAAAACTTGCACCTATACATATTTTTCAAACTGGGCCCAGATCTTTTATACTAAGTAGCATATAGAGTTTGTTTCATAGGGATGGTTGCCGCTGACCAATCAAAGGCAAGGTCAAGCTTTCAACTGGGCCAAGATTTTGATGTTCTCTCTCAATGAATTTAAAAGAAGCATCACAAGGAAAATGACCTTAAGTATAGCATACAACTCTGTCATACTTGTCTTACCAACCATGCAGTACTTACATTCATTTGTACGAGAAAATAAATTATTATAAATGGCATTGAGCCAGTTCTTATTCCTAACTCAGGACACGACAAACCAACATGATTGTAAAAATTATAATCATGGTTATTATATTCAGCTGTAAAGTCCAATACTATATGGGCTGAAAAACCATGCGACAATCTCAATCAGAAAGTGGACAGCAGGGAAGAGCAAAAAGGTGCCAAATACATTAATAGCATTCCTGATGTTCTATGGTCTTTAGAGCCTAATGTTAAAATTTAGATGGGAGGGAGGGGAGATGGGCTTTTGGTCCATTGTCACATTTGTCACCATATGACAGCTGTTGAGTGCGATGTTAAGCCCTAATGGACATCATTTTATGAAACATGTCATAATTTTGTTAAACTGTTTGTGTTCATAGTGAAAACAAGCATATGGATATAGTATACACTTGTGCTGTTTACATGAACATAGAAACTGGACATTTTGATCAATTATTAATTCTACCCTGTTGTGTTTGGATAGGAAACAAACTGTTGGGTTTTTGTCACTGTCGGCTTGAATTTCTTTAAAGAATATGATTTCTTTAAACAGGGTAAACTTATTCATTCACGTCATAGAAGGACAAGGAAATGTTTCTATGTGTGGCAAGCTGAATTAGTGGATTATTATGGATGAACCATTAATGGCTAACTACTAATTTATCGTCTTGCAGATTTTTAGATAGGATGTGTAAAAATAAAGATTATGACTTCTCGTGAAGCAGACCACAGAAGTCCAATTAATTGGGCTTGCTCTATAAATATGGCAAACATTTTGTAATGCTACATGTAGTTATATCTGCCTTACATTATTTGTATGTACAAATAACAATATATCCTCTACCATCATTTCCCCTACCCTTCCTCCTCTTGAAGCAGTGAGGGTGAAATTTTCAGTCAAATGGTTTCTGAGCCAGAAACTGTTTGATTTGAGTTATTTTCATTTTAATAACATAGTCAACATCACCCTACATATAGATCTTTCAAGATTGTTTTTATTGGATAATTTACTTTATTATTATTTTCTCATCACAGGGGTACAAGATTTGTTGATTCCCCCCAAAACTAGCAGTAAATGTATCAGAAAACCATTAAGTAACATTTGACTCATCAAGTGATTTGTCTGAGTTAAAGATGACTCAAGTTTTTCTCTCCATTAAACCGCTGGATACAGTCTTTCACTTTGACCAATTAGAGCTTTCAGAACCATTTGTAACTTCTGTTTATGCTTTGATCAGGGAAATTATTTTAAGTACACAAGACGAATGAACCAATGAAAAACTAGAAACTGCAACAAACAATATGTTGTGCCAAGAATTTAGTTGAATAATTCTATAAACCTAAAGAATCAACCAATTAAGAACTATAGTTACTGAACGCTAACAAGTTAACAAGTTTGCATGCAGACTTTATTGTCCCATACAGCATCAATATTTATTTTTCAGATCAGTGAAGTTTTTCACACTTTTCTGTGGTTGATTGATCCAAAACGTCTGTTGAAAATACGGTTTTACTGATAACCATAGATAATATTTTTGGCTTGAATTAGTGAAAATGTAATAGCTGTTTGATTATTTTGCTGTCTTTGAAGTCAGTGGAATATGCTTTCAAGATTCTTCTTGTGTATAAACAGTAGATAATAGCTCAAATATTATGGAAAATTCTTTGTATATAACATAAACACCCTCTAACAGCTTGTGTGTAAACAGTTAGGATTGGAGAGTTGTACAGAGTTAATGTTCTTGTTTCCCCAGACTAAACCATCCTCTGCTCTGATGGTGTAAATAGTAGTTAAGATGTTTACCAAACTGCACACTGAATACAAGCCATCTGCTGGATGTTAGTGTGAGCTATTTGGTTGGAGATGCATTCAAAGTCACCTCTTTGGCAACTTCTATTGACTAAAGGTCTCATTTCCTGCACTTAGATTTCAAATTAAATGGGACTGGTACAGGTTTATTATAAAGAAACACCATCTAGATAAGATTACTAAGCATAACTATCCAGAGTATATTTCCTGTGCCAGGGTGCTTTAAAGAATATTTATATATTTGTCCAGTGGGATATATGCGGAAGACATTATATACCATTAGATATTATTTTCAACCCTAAATGCATTTAATGGGTCTTGAACATGTATTATAAAGAAATGACAGACCTTTTGGGAAGTCATTATGTACCATCAGACATATCTGTGAACCGTATATGAAGATTGAGAAATATAATGCTTACAAATGGTAGAAAATGATACCATTTGAGTAAGTACAAATAAGTGTTCAAATGTCTATTTCTCAGCTTGGCTTTGTTATGCCTCCATTCCTACCCTGCCCCAACAAAGGTGGAAAGTTTAGTGGAAAGTTAAATAACTGAGTTCAATACTTCCCCCTCCCAAATAAAGTTGACATTTTTAGTGGAAAGTTAAATAACTGAGTTCAATACTTCCCCCTCCCAAATAAAGTTGACATTTTTAGTGGAAAGTTAAATAACTGAGTTCAATACTTCCCCCTCCCAAATAAAGTTGACATTTTTAGTGGAAAGTTAAATAACTGAGTTCTATACTTCCCCTTCCAAATAAAGTTGACATTTTTAGTGGAAAGTTAAATAACTGAGTTCAATACTCTCCCCGTCCCAACAAAGTGGACATTTTTAGTGGAAAGTTAAATAACTGAGTTCAGTATTTACCAGTTCATACATATATATGTCTAGCTGGCTAAACTGACTATTACCAGTCAACCAGATTTTCTATCGCAGAGACCATCAATATAACCTCTTGTAAAAACTGCAAAGAAACAATAAAATGCCTTGAAAAATGGAAATCAAGTTTTAGTGATGATCTGGGATTTGCAGTTTTGTGTGAGTTTATGATGGATGGATGGTGGCCACCTCCTCTTTGGGCACTTCTGTCTTATATCCCCCATTACCACCATTTGAAGTTTTGGTTAACACATTAGAGGATCTACGGTTGTATCTGTGACTGTTATTGCACAGTTTAGGCATCTACCATATAGCCCATGTTGAAGTATAAGTGTGCCCTACTGAGATGGAATATGTTTGTTTGTTTTAGTACTTTCTCAAGTAGGAGACATCTGCACCTCTAAGGACCAATTCTTTACCCTTTGAACTCAAAAGCATTTATCTTTGAGGCCTATAAATATTTCCCTGAGTATTCTTATCTTTAGAATCCCCCCCATGAGTGTTTTCCCTCTTTGTGTTTCTGCAGTTTTAGAAGTCTCTTTCCATGTGGAAAAAAAGTTGTTGTCTTGACTGTTAAGTTTTAATTTGTTATATGGGGGTTTAGCCCATTCTGCCCACCCGATCCTCATTCACTCTCCCTCAAAGGTTCTGATTTCCTCCTCCAACGCTGCTATGCATATATATGTTAGAAATCATAATTTTGTGTATGGGGTAAAAAATCAAGCAATCCAAATTCCTGCAGTAGTCCTTGTACAAAACCATTACAGTTGTCCAATCAAAACCCAGACTAGAATTATTGCACTGGCAAAACTGGCGAAAGTGTTGTGTGTGGGTTTAGGGGAGGTGATGGTCAAATGGAGATTGGTCAATTGTGGCTAGTTGGAAATATTGAGGGAAAAACAATAAATAGGACATCATGCTTTTTGTTTTAAGTTTAATTGAAATACATGTAAATTCCACAACATGCGTTTATTCATTATGCCAAAGAATTATATATAGCTTGGTGAAGTTTTTCATGTATAGATTATAGTGTAATAGGAGTATGATTGTTTGATACCTTATGAGAATTTGGTATAAAACGATCAACTAACGAACATATTGATGGCATTAGCCTGTCTTGGTTTGAAGCCTACAGGTAATGGCATATGTAAGAGAAGAAATCTCTCACCCAACCAGCTGTTTGCTGTCAAGGTGTGGCTCTCTATTTATTTAGCTGCATCCTGCCTCACCTATTACCCATGATGTAGGGAGTTAATATTTCACCAGGTTTATTTCATCCATTGCTAATTCTTATTTTAAACAGCTGTAAAGAAGATCCAAGACACGTGAATCCCACATCATTTCTTAAGTAAACATCATATTTATGGTCGTTATATCTCCCAGAAGCGGAAAATTTGATTAAAAGCAAATTGGGATCATGGCATCTTAATGGGATTGCGTTGATGTATAAACCATTAGATCATTGTTAACGTTCAGGAAATTTTTTGAAGATGATCGACTTTTACCTGATATTAACCTATGCCAAAACATCAGAAGATGTTAAGAAACATAACTAATGTCTTCAAGCTGACAGTTTCTGTGTGCAGGTGTGACATATTTACAGGTTACGCTGTACTTTTAGACCAATATGGACCAATAAAGAATAAATCCAGCACATGTTCCCCGTTAGGACTAAATCATACTCTTTCCAAGAAGTATCTATTTAGAATTTGTTCATACATGTATGCTAAAACATTTTGAGAAATTATTTCTTATTGTAATAATATAATGGGACGAATTGGGTTAGCAAATGTCCAAGGACTGATTCATGAAGCCGTCTCAAAGTGGGATCATTTGCAGTTGCCATGATGTATCTAGTGACAACTAGACTTTGTTCGCGCTGCGACTGCTTTGTGAAATGATCCCCAGATCAGCCCATGCACAGGGAATTATTTTGCATGTAAATGCCATATATGTTTAATAATCCAGTATATGTTTTTGCTCTATATTTTGTGGCTTATTTATTATGGCATCCAAACTAGGCTGTGTACTGATAGAGCATACAGCATAAATGTGAATTTTAATCTTAAGAGATAGACTTCCTAGGAATGGAAGCTCTTATTTCTGTCTATGTACTGACCGGGTGGTCTGTCTCAGATCCCAATGGCATTAAATTGATGGAGTAAAGAGAGGAAAGGTTCTGTTATCACTGTAGGCCTCCAGTGAATGGGAGACTGGATCAAGGAGGGAAGCAGTTAGGTGTTTGACTTTAGGCCTAAAGCAAATTTTGTCTATAAAATGTATTTACTAACTAGCAAAGCAGCAAAATACTGTCAACAAACAATGTATCATTTTTCTGTTAACGACTTGGTTTTAACACTTATATCAACTTTGTTATCAAGCTAAATTTCTTTCAATTAAATTCCTTTTGTTTTATGCTGGAGAAAACACAATTTCCAAAGAGAGTATGTTTAAATCACTATCTGTGTTATTTGTTTGTATTCGTTCTGGCAATCCTCACGGATAAATTGTGGATTATAATTATGGACAAAATGGAAGTTGAAGCTTATATCAACAGATCTATTGTTCAATTAAAACCCAGACTGAGCCTGTTATCTAACAAAGATAAATTAAACGCAGGTCATTGGTTCTTAAAAATATTTGCACTTAGAAAATAAAATTCTGTTATTGAATCCATTTTTAGGGGCAGTTTTTTTCTTTTCTTCGTATGAGTTTTAATTAAATGCTTTTGTCAGTTTTCTTTTGGAGATACTTTTCAAAAGAATTATCTCTCTCAAAATTATTTTTCAAGACATTGATCAATATTCTGTGTGCTGAACATGCTGAAGTTCGATTGAATTTTCATCATAGTTTTTTTACCCCCGATTATATTTAATCTGCTTAGTTGTTGTTGCAGCAAAAACCAGTTTTCCTTCCCTGTGATACCTCACACAGTCTTAGTAACTAAGGATTTGCTGTTTATGAATATGGCAACAGTTTGAAATGTCCCCTTAAAATTTAATTCTGGTTTATCTAACTACTCTAAAGCCATTGTGCTTGTTTGGAAAGCAATGGTTTAGCACACCATACAGGTACACCATAGTTTCTAAAAATGAAGAAAAACATATGAATATGCAAGGATTGAATATTCTCTTTCCTTTCAATTATCACTAAGACATAATGATGACCAAGGGTTAGTGGAGACAAAAATGTCAGAATTTCTTTACAGAAATATTTCAAGATTTGCTCAGAACATCACAAAATCCTGAGATATTAGGGTCAAATAGCAGAGTAACAAACCATATCTGTTAAGCATATTGACTGTGATGTTTGTTTGTATTATCTAATCTACGTTATCCATCTTCATCAACTGTGCATTAAAAACTGAGGAATTGTGGAAAAGATTGTTGGGTTTGTAATCCTTTCATAAAGCTTCCACTGACTAATCTGTTGTCCAATCAAAAACCCAGACTGAAACTGTTATGCAAACCAGATAAAAAAGAAGCCTATTGATTGGTTCTTGACAAACCTTGAACTTCAAATAAAATCTCTCCATCGAATCCATCTTTAGCCAGCAGCATTTTCTTTTCTCCTTGAACTGGTTTTAATTAAATGTTTTGTCAGATGTTTTTTGAAGATGCTTCCAACAATTTCTTTTGCTGAATTCTTCCAAAAGGAATTGACCCAAATTCTGTGTGCAGTAAGATTCTGTATTTTAATTGAATTTTCATCTTATTTTTTTTTTCTGATGATTATATTTAATCTTACTGTTTGTTGTGTTCAAAAAGCAGGTTTTACTTCATTGTGATAGCTCAGCCATTGGAGGTGAGGGGCTGTTCTTGCGTAGATTTAACAGGGAATTTGTCTTAATAAATGTGGTGACAGACTGACAGCTTGAAGTGTCCCCCACCATTTCCAACTCCAGAAAGCCTCATATTAATAACCAGCCATCTTTTAAAGGTCAAACTAAACTGAAGCTTAACATAAAAAAGACCAGGAAAAAATAGGATGTGCTGTAATTTTTTTTAATGATTGCTTAAGAAGATTTATTCATCATATCTTGAAATAAATATAGAATAGTGAATTATGAAAAATATATCACAGTAACAAAGACAACTTAATTCTTAAGTATTGGTTAAGAGCTTTGCCCAGTTTGTTGCTTGTTTAATCTGTTCCCTACATAATCTTTACCGGTATTCATCTATGGTGGATTAAAGCATGTGAAGATGTGGACAAGATAGATGTATTTGTAATCTAACGATCCAATGACCAGCCTCCTTCCTATCCATCTAGGATAACTTTGTAGCCCTCTTCTTGACAAAATTTCAACTTCAAACAAAATCCTGTCTTTGAATCCATTTTTGGCTTATAGTATTTCCTTTCTTGAATTGGTTTTATTAGTTGTTTCAGTCAATTTGGAGGACGCTTCCAACCAAATCATCTCTCTCAGAATTCTTTCTCGAGAAATCAATCTAAACTGTCTTTGCATCTTAGTCTTTTTATATATTTAGTCAATATATATTCTTAGTCAATACATATCTCATATGGTTGTTTGTGGTGCTAAATACCATAAATTTCAGTATCAGAGATTTCAGGGCGTAATTGTGGAGTAATTTTTAATAATAAATGTAAAGACAGTTTCAACTGTCCATCATGCTCTGATTCATGCTCTAGTAAACCACATGTGAAGAAATTAACAGGATTTGAAGGTCACCTTTAACTGACACTTAACATAACAAAGATAAGCAAAAAACATTATAAAGCTTGTTAAGGAAAAAGATGAAAGAAAACGAGTAAGTTTTAATGGATTATTCCTCATAAGTTTTGAATGATATTTGTGCATCACATATAGAAAACACTGATAGTAGAGTGAAACCTAGCTGTGTAAACCGACACCTTGTGGAAAGTAAAAAGTACTTTATTAAATGGCACAAGATTATAACCATAATGAACCGGCACCTTGTGGAAAGTAAAAAGCGCTGGTTTAGGCAGGTGTCGGTTTATTATGGTTATTTAACATGCATTGGTGAGTTGAGAAGGTGTCAAAGTCAAATACTTCATTTATAGTTGGTTTGTTACAAAGAAAAGAACATAAGGCAACAGGTTACTTATGTTGACTTTAAACTATTGAGACAGTGTTCTGGTTTGTAGATGTGTCCGGTTTTACTGCATAGTTAAGAAACATTTACATGTACTAACAACATTGACCGTAACATTTGTTTCTATCATCTCCTCTCTGTAATCCTTCCTCAATTGAGGATTCACATTGAAGGAAGTGTGTACAAGATAAATGTGCTTGTAATCCTCACTTTAAGCTTCTACGGACCCCTCAGTTGTCCAGTCAGAATCCAGGCTAAGTCCCTTATCCAACCTGGATAAATTTAAAGACCAGCGATTGGTTCTTGACAAAATTTGAACGGTTGATGAAATCACACCATTGAATCCTTTTTTTGGCCACGGGCATTTTCTTTTCCTGGACTGGTTTTAATTAAATGTTTGGTCAGATGTTTTTTTGAAGATGCTTCCAAACAAATTATGTCTTTTAGAATTCTTTATGAAGAAATTGATCCAAACACTGTGTGTAGAACATGCTGAATTTTTATTGAATTTTTTAATTGATTTTTTTACAGCTGAATATATTTAATCTGGTTGTTTGTTGTGTTTAAAAGGCAGTTTTTCCTTCCATATTATAGCTTTAGCAATGGAGGCTTAAGGCTACTCTTGCAGAGACTTAACAAGGAATTTGTCTTAATAAATATGGCGACAGCTTGAAGTATCCCCTGCCGATTCCTGCTCTTCCAAACCTCGAATCAGTTACTCGCCAGGTTCTGAAGGTCAAACTAAACTGACACTTAAAATAAAAAAGATTAGTGTGGTAATGTTTTCTTCGCTTTTAATTAATCTGAGGCAGGAAGGTTAGCGAGGACAAAGTGGAAAACAAACCCTAAATATTCTAATAATTAATGTTATATAAAACTGCCTTCACATTTTATTAGCCCGCCATCATTCTGATGGGGGGCTATTCAAATTGCTTTTCCGTGGTCCGTCGTTCGTCGTCAGTCGTCCGTCCGTTAACTTTTTGCTTGTTACCTTTATTCCAAGAAAACTACCTGTCCAATCTTAATCAAACTTAACATACAACATCACCCTATGGTCTAGTTGTGCACCGTACGTTTTCATCTCATTTGCATATTCAATGTGGCCACCAGGGGGCGATATTGTTTTTTTTTGTTACCTTTATTCCAAGAAAACTACCTGTCCGATTTTCACCAAACTTGGCTGACATTATCTCCATATAGTCTAGTTGTGCATCCTACATTTTCATCTCATTTGCATATTCAATATGGCCGCCAGGGGGCAATGTTGTTTTTTCTTTGTTACCTTTATTTCAAGAAAACTACCTGTCCAATCTTAATCAAACTTAACATACATCATCACCCTATGGTCTAGTTGTGCACCGTACATTTTCATCTCATTTGCATAAACAATATGGCCGCCAGGGGGAGATGTTGTTTTTCTTTGTTATGTTTATTGCAAGAAAACTTTCGGTAGTTACCTTTATTCCAAGAAAACTATTAGTCCAATCTTAATCAAACTCAACATGCATCATCACCCTACGGTCTAGTTGTACACCGTACATTTTCATCTCATTTGCATATTTAATATGGCCACCAGGGGGCGATATTGTTTTTTTTTTGTTACCTTTATTTCAAGGAAACTACTAGTCCGATTTTCGCCAAACTTGGCTGACATTATCTCCATATGGTCTAGTTGTGCACCGTACGTTTTCATCTCATTTGCATATTCAATGTGGCCACCAGGGGGCGATATTGTTTTTTTTTGTTACCTTTATTCCAAGAAAACTACCTGTCCGATTTTCACCAAACTTGGTTTACATTATCTCCATATAGTCTAGTAGTGCATCCTACATTTTCATCTCATTTGCATATTCAATATGGCCGCCAGGGGGCAATGTTGTTTTTTCTTTGTTACCTTTATTTCAAGAAAACTACCTGTCCAATCTTAATCAAACTTAACATACATCATCACCCTATGGTCTAGTTGTGCACCGTACATTTTCATCTCATTTGCATAAACAATATGGCCGCCAGGGGGAGATGTTGTTTTTCTTTGTTATGTTTATTGCAAGAAAACTTTCGGTAGTTACCTTTATTCCAAGAAAACTATTAGTCCAATCTTAATCAAACTCAACATGCATCATCACCCTACGGTCTAGTTGTACACCGTACATTTTCATCTCATTTGCATATTCAATATGGCCACCAGGGGGCGATATTGTTTTTTTTTGTTACCTTTATTTCAAGGAAACTACTAGTCCGATTTTCGCCAAACTTGGCTGACATTATCTCCATATAGTTTAGTTGTGCATCCTACAGTTTCATCTCATTTGCATATTCAATATGGCCACCAGGGGGCGATGTTTTTTTTTTTTTGTTACCTTTATTCCAAGAAAACTACCTGTCCAATCTTAATCAAACTTAACATACATCATCTCACCCTATGGTCTAGTTGTGCACCGTACATTTTCATCTCATTTGCATATTCAATATGGCCGCCAGGGGAGATGGTTTTTTTTGTTACTTTTTTCCAAGAAAACTACCAATCCGATTTTCACCAAACTTGGCTCACATTATCTCCCTATAGCCATGTTGTGTACTGTACATTTTCATCTCATTTGCATATTCAATATGGCCGCCAGGGGGCGATGTTTTTTTTTTTATCTTTGTTCCAAGAAAACTATCTGTCCAATCTTAATCAAACTTAACATACATCATCTCACCCTATGGTCTAGTTGTGCGCCGTACATTTTCATCTCATTTGCATATTCAATATGGCCGCCAGGGGGAGATGTTTTTTTTCTCGTTTATTGCAAGAAAACTTTTGCTTGTTACCTTTATTCCAATAAAACTATCAGTCCAATCTTAATCAAACTGAACATACATCACCCTATGGTCTAGTTGTGCACCATACATTTTCATCTCATTTGCATATTCAATATGGCTGTCAGGGGCTTTATATTTTTTTTGTTACTTTTTTCCAAGAAAACTACCAATCCGATTTTCACCAAACTTGGCTCACATTATCTCCCTATAGCCATGTTGTGTACTGTACATTTTCATCTCATTTGCATATTCAATATGGCCGCCAGGGGGCGATGATTTTTTTCTTTATCTTTGTTCCAAGAAAACTACCTGACATTAATCAAAATCAACATACATTATCACCTTATGGTCTAGTTATGCACCGTTCATTTTGATCTCATTTGCATATTCAATATGGCCACCAAGAGGGCGATATTGTTTTTTCGTTACTTCTATTCCAAGAAAATACTGGTCTGATTTTGACCAAACTTGGCCGACATTATCTCCCTCTGATCTAGTTGTGCACCCTACATTTTCATCTCATTTGCTTATTAAATATGGCCGCCAGGAAGCAATGTTGTTTTTTAACCAAATTTGAAAATGAAACTTATTATCAATATTCCAAGAAAACTACTGACCTGATCTTAACCAAACATGACACACATCATCCCTCTAAGTTCTAGCTGTACATTATCATTTCATTAGCATATTGAAGATGGCTACCAGGTGGCAATGTTGTTTTCAACCAAAATTTCAAGGGGAGCTTAATTTTGCAATTCACAATTTAATTTTCCTCAACAATAGTTATCTCCCTGGAATAAGATTTTTTATGTAGGCCCCAATTCCTATATCCAGTTATTGCTGTAAGTGAAATAATCTTGAGCGCAGCGTAAAACACCAAACAATCAATCAATCAATTTACCTTTAAGGGATCTCTTGTATCATTTAGATTGTTATGTCTTTTGTCTGTTTCAAACTTTCACATCACAGTGTGACGAAGATAGAGGATATCTATTTACAAAATGCCACAAAAAAGGTATTTGTTGCAGTCCTTTTAACGTTGATGAATTAAGCAGATGGGGTAGCAATTTATTTATTTTTTGGCCTATGAGACTTGAGAAAAGTTAATTTGAAATCTCGTACTGATATTCACAATCCCTGTTATGTCATTTTGGTGGCATCAGGCACGTTATCAGTCCATATGATACAGAAGGTACCATGAGCTCTGGGCCAAGATAAACATGCCAAAACATATCTGATGTGCTTACTGAAATGTATACCAGTTTTTGTCCCTAGAGATGTGAATGGCAACATATATCTATATTTTACATAACGACATTTTATCATCAATATTTCCACATCCTAAGCTGGTAACTTTGTCAATGTCCAAGCACCTGATGTTTTTTTTTTTGAGGCCTGTTTGGAGGAACATGTGGCCAATTCAGAAAGATGATTTAACGAACTGTAGATATTTTTACTTTTATATAAAAGTAGACTGTTTGCGTAATAGACCCTTTTGGCTTAGAAGGACGTGTTTATGACGTTGTTAGAATTGTAGGGCATTGACGTCATCTCTCTGTTGCGGTTGCTGTGACACGCCTCTTTTGCATTACGTCATAGACGAAATGAACACGATTCTGATGTCAGATTGATCCGAAAACTCAATTTAACGTAATTTTGCACTACAACGAGGCTTCTGAGCAAGTGTCAATCCTTAAGCCGAAAGGGTCTATGGAATCATATTATCTTATGTAACACAAGAACTATTTGCCTTTTGATGACATAAATTCTGACCGTTCTACCAATTGTTCTGGATACTTTCTATTTAATTTTTTCGATACGTAAGGGTATAAAGATATTTGAACATTTAAAATTGAGGTTTTCTAGTTAAAACATTTATATGGGATTTAATTTTCTTGTCTAAACAAAATATGGGCAGATTATAAGCAATTTGTTTTAGTCATATATTCTTCATGGTTCACTGACAAACATGTTGAAATGCCATTTACAGATCTGTCACTGGTGGTTTTCACTTCCAAGATGGATGTCAAAGATTATTGACAGTCTATAAACAAAGTGGTCTACCTTTTTGCAGCCATGCATGTAACCGGTGAAATAAAAGCTGGGTTTATATGACCAGCTATCTTTCTTCACAGAAAAATGTTGTTTGTGTCAATCATCATAAAAATAATTGGCGAATGTGCACCTCAGAAATGGTTGTAAACATTGGGGAAAATGTCTTAAGTGATACATTAAAAGATAAGTTCAAAAGATGGAACTAATGGAATCTGAAAAGTTAGTGGTTCTGTAAAGTTTCTTATCTCATGCATGGTGTTTTGTACTCCTTTTACTGGTTCCCAGAGGAATGTTCATCTTTGAGGATTAATACTTAATTGATAAAGCATACAGGAGTCGATGAGTTGAAAAGGCAAATCTTGATTGGTCAAAAATAAGGAATTTTTTATTGGACTTTTGGGAAGTTTCCAATGTCAAGTTTTAATTTTTTTATAAACATAAGCTGGATGGCTCTTCAAAGACAATAAATGCATGTAAGGAAATAATCTTGAATATAGTGTAAAACTATTATTACAATCGTTAGGAAATTAACTTTCAACAAGACATCGTGAGAGGGACTGAAAAAAATGGAATATAGACTTTTTTAACAGTGAGAACATACCCACACATCCTTACCAAGTTCAGTCTATTGTTTCAAAGTACACATCCATCAAATCTCACAAATGAATAAGTGGTATGCCATAAATAACTAAAAATCTCAATCGTTACAAGCTGCAGGTGTAGAGTCACCTTTTAATTAACTTTTATGAGCAGACCGGAGAAAGTCAGGAGTTATGTCTGTACATGTCGGAGGATGGCGAGACAAAGCGTGAAACTTGACATCTCTCATAGGCAACCTGACTAATGATCCGTTGAGTTGACCTTAACCAAAATGATTCTGGACATGTGGTTCTTGAGGAACTCCGCCAATTCCTTTGACCAATTTAAAACATATTAACCATCCTTGAATAGTTTGAATTATTTTGAGCCTTGATCAAGAACCAGAAAACTTTTTTCAATGTAGAATTAAATTGCCCTCGGCTTTAATATGCCAAGAAATATGGCTCTCATGTCTTTGTAATCTCCTTGATTTTGAAAGCATAAAACAGTGAACACTATGTTTTTGCTTGGCTTGTTTGAATCCATTTATTATAGATGCTGCAGCTGTGTTTTACCATTTGGAATTATTTGTAGATAATGTATAAAACATTCAGAAGTAAAGGGCTATCTTTATCGCATTAGTTCAAGAAAGGTCATATACCAGTGAAATATACCCAATGGCTTATCCCTGGTTGTGGTATTTGGGTTTCATCCCTTCTGAATTGACAACTACTGGCTGGTCAACTGAGGTGATAAGATGTCTACTGTGACAAATGACCTGAAAATCTACCCTCATCCCTCTGCATTTTCTAGCCAGGATTAGCTAGGCTGTATTTCCTTGAGAATAACCAGCTGGCCATTATGCGGTGTCCAGTTTCTGTGATGGTGTTAAGGCTGGCTATGTTATTACAACAGAAAACACCTTAGTCCCTGAGGAACATCTCTTTAATTACAGCCCTGTCATCTTCTGTGAGATCTCAAGGCATTACGATATTCACTGGACTGACATGGGTTTATTAGAATAGAAGTGTTTCTTTTAAAGGGAATGTTTAGAGATTGCCTGCGTTAGTAGCCCAATGCTTCGGGTAGTTATGTCTTTACAAATTAACATCAACTCATTCAGTGCAAGGCTAGATATTAACCTGCTGCTGCCAGAAGTCTCTTAACCTATGTATGTAGGCCTCAGTTTCAATATAAATATAAATAAGTTAGTAATTTTTTTCCATACTCTTTCATCACTTTTCATTTTTTTCCCCATTACATCGTTAGAGGCATTTTTTTAAATACATTTTTCTTTGCAAACATTGGTTTTCTAGTATTTTTTCTGTATGTCATTAATATCTAGGGCATTTGTTGCTATTTAAGGACCTTTTTTATTTCATTTTTCTGTTTACAGTTCGTAATCCTGAATTTATAAATTTTTTCCGTCTAATTTCTCTTATTCTTGATCCCAGTCAACAAACATACCATTTTTTGGCACATTTTCCAGATTTCAATCCGATTCTTATAGATTCATTCAGCTGGGTGGTCCATATAAACTGTACCTGCATGTTCTTATAGGCCTTTAGGATCAGATAAGAAACAAGTTGAAGGTTTATCTGCAATAAATCTTATTTTACTTAGATTTGTAACAAACTGTTGAAGGGCAATTTGTTTTTTTATACTCAAAGGGTTTCAAGAATAGAAACAGTGATCTAGATTTGTACACACTAGATTTTATACCCCTAAAACAAGTAAATGCTTGGCCACCACTGATGTACCTGTTTTTCGTCTGAAATTCCCAACCTTTCTTCCGATGTATTTCAATAAACAAGTTTTATCCAAATTTCAGTTTCAACAATATAGAAATAGGAAAATTATTTTAGAATTAAACACCAATTTTGGTAAAGAAAAAAGTTTTATCACTGTGCAGTATTGTTATTCAGGTACTATTTTACATTTTGTGCAAATATGCAACCTGAATGTCTTGTTCCTAAAACTGGATCAAACTCTCTCGTCTGTTTGACTTGATGATATAAGCCCATAATTTTCAATTATTCAATGTCTGTTTTGTAATATTGTGCCTAATTCTGTCGGTTGTGGAAGTCATTCGACATTCAACATAAAAGTGTGTCAGTTTTATAGGCCGACATGTGGTGTTGATGACACTTACATTATACACCCTCAGGTTGCGATATTGTCCTCCTGTGACATGTGACTATTGTTGTTCTTACCGTTAACACTATTGAAGGATTCCTTTCATTGTTTCCCCCCACTAAGAGCATTCTTCCATGTGTTTGTACTGGGAGAAACCACCCAGGAGATCACTAGTTTGCGATCAAGATACCGTCAGTTTTACATTTCTACATTTGTTGGCAAGATGTGATGTAACTTTATTGTTTACATGTACCAAAAAAAACGTTTCAATGTCAGAAAAAAATGTAACATTGGGCTTTAAAATCTCAAAGAAAAATGTAAGCAGATTACAAAATTTGAAATACTATTCCACACATGCATCCAATCAACACGATCAGAATCATCAGAAACTGCTTTACAAGCAGGAATACACAAGTCTCTGGTGCTCTACTTGAACAGATCAAAGATTCTCATTTCGTGAAGGTATTCTGGGTCTACATTAGTGATAATGTCAAGTATTGAGCCAATCGCCACTTTTTCTCATTCTCTGATCAGAGTGCTATTGACTGAAGCAGTATCTCCCGTTGATAAACAAAGACAACCAGTGTCTCTGATCTCTTTGTGTTGGATTTCTTTTTGTTGTTGTAAATACAGGGCTATGTTTTTGGGTGAATAAAAGAGTTTTGTATTTCTGTGACATGTGGTTTACACATGGGCTGCTTTATCCTGTAAAGTAAAATGTCTCCTAAATTGACTGACAGTACCATGATACCATCCATTTTGCTTCTTTTTCAAAAGTAAATCAGTGTCTTCAGAAACTGAAGTGTTTAATACAATGTTGATTGTTTTGCAATGGTAATATGCCAGATATCTACCCATGCCCCTTCATTAAATGGGGTTCAAGGTCCAATAACGATATTGTCTTAAACTTGAGAATGGTGACAGAAGACTCAATATTTCTACAAATGGTCTTCAGAGATGCTCAGACCAAGGTGATCTCCTTCCCTGATACCGTCTGGCAATGAGATAATGGTCGGTGGAAGTCGTGAAGACGTCTGGAACAACATTAGACAATTTTATATCTTCAAACAAAAGTTTTGACAAGTCTGACGCTTCACTGGAACCCTTTCTAACTCCATCTTCACTTGGATTGTTTATTGGAGTGGCAGTTTAATCAGAGATTCTGTGTGCGATGTGGGTTTTCCTCCTGCCAATAATGGAGCCGGCTGTTACATTGCTTATAATACATGTCAATCACTTCCATCTTTTCGCGTTGTCAATATACAGACATATGCTGGAAGTTTGATGCCTTCCATTCGTAAGACCATTCCACTTTGGTGCATCATGGTCTGGGTGCTTCCGACTGAATGGCAATAGACTTCACAGACAGTCATCTGAGCAATAGCTGTTCATCAAAGACAAAACCTGTCATATCATAATCTAAATTTCTACAGATGAATGATGCATGAATATTGACAGCCTTTCAATGGAACCAGAACTCAAGTTTTGTCAGCCATACAAATAAACCAATGGTGTTTATTCTTGTTCAAGACTCAAGTTTTGATAAAACATAGCTACTTTTAACAGTGTGATCTTGGGTATCAGCTGAAGAAGGGTAGGGTTTGTGTCATATTTTGATCAGTAGTTAGGGTTGAGTTCAAAGAAAAATAAATTTGACTTTAGGAGTTGCCATCAAAATTTGAAGAAAAAAAACAGAGCGATTATTCTTTAAAATTGTTTCTTAAATGTTGGTTCTGTTTAAAAAAAAGCTAAATTAAGTTTTTTTAATTCATCTTAGAACTTTTAACAGGTTTTGTTTATAAACTATTTTTTAAGTAGAATTTTGTTTATATTTGTTTACACGGAACGATAATTCCTAGACACATGTCTTATAAGAATTCCACAAATATCTTGTCTATGGTGCTGTCGTTGTGTGACGTTTATCATTCCAGCATGATCTTTACAACTTGTACTGTGGAATAGAAATATGTCCACGGAATTAATAGTGTCATGTCACCGGATATCACAAAATCTCTAAGTAACTTGCAAGCCCAGCTTTTTCTCAAATGTTTGTTTCATTAAAAAGTTCAATAGATATTTTAATGTTTGTTGCATTAAATAAGCTAAATAGATGTTTTGAAATGCTCTCAAACCAAACTTGAAAAAGATTGATGCTCTTGTAGACTGGTTTGTATAGCTTTTAAACAAATAAATAACCTTGTAGGTATACTTTAGTTAGTTGCTGTAAAAGTTTCTGTGATCTTCATTTAATGTTGTAAGTGGCCTGGAACTGGTGTCTGTAGTGTCAGATTGGACGGCCATTTTCTGATAATCCATGAGGAATCAATAGCTTTGTCTGGCCGACTCTCTAAATTGACACAGGAACAGATATTTTACTTCTCTAGAACCACTTGTCTCTGCTCCGGAGCGAGGGCTCGCTGTTGATGAAGTGAGAGACAAATGAAATTCAAATGTGTAAATGAGAGTTGTGTGATGAAGACAAAGCTGAAGTTGATCTCCCAGAATACTGCTTGTTTTTCTAGAGAATATGACTCTGTCCGCACTACTGACGCCAT
Source organism: Lepidochitona cinerea (assembly GCA_963971465.1). NCBI lineage: Eukaryota > Metazoa > Mollusca > Polyplacophora > Chitonida > Tonicellidae > Lepidochitona > Lepidochitona cinerea. The sequence goes on along the minus strand of OZ020551.1, from coordinate 81,743,769 downwards.
TCTACAAGAGCATCTCTCCATGCATCTGGATGGGATCTCACAATCTGTCTTCTCATGACATTTCTTTCTGCTATTTTATTTTACATCAGTTTATAGGGTATTGCATTTGATACATTTTCGAGAAGAAAAAATAACAATCATTGATACCCGCCCATCTTATAGTAATTACCACCAGAATTTGAGAAAATCTATCCCCACAAAAAGCGAAATTCCATTTATTTCTGTCAGGTAAAACACTATTGAATTCAAGTTGGGGGAAAAACTCAATATTCTACCCCTATGCTGTGTGCAAATATACATAAATATGTTGGACACTCAACGGTTGTGGTTTCACAACCACACATCGCTCTTCCCATATCCTCCCTGCGTGACAACAAATGGCCGTATTTTCTATTTTAGTCCAAAGCAAAATACGTTATTCACTTAATACTCCATAGCTCCACTCGCTTAAACTGTTATATCAAAAATAAAGATATACATGTAAAGTAGAGATTCTTTTATCACTTGTTCTTCTCGATCGGGTCTCGACTGGAGTGGTCCTATGCCGTAGCGTAAGCCAACGATGGCGGGTCGAATCGAGCCCATCGCTGCTGAATTTAGCGTACGGTCGCAGACTAGAAAGTGTTGCATAATGGCAGCATTTGCATTGTAAAGAAAAGTTGTCAGCCAGTGAATAGTTTCTGGTCTGGTAAGGTGAAACGTGTGGCTGAATCAGTGAATGTTTCGGTGGAAGTCTGCCAGTTGAACGGTCTCGTGCAAGATGTATAAATAGATTCGCGTGAAAGTTCAAGGTCGCACAGTTTAGCGGCGGGAGGGAATGGGAAGAGCCATTCATCGATGTGCAAAAAAGTTAATTTTCGGGGTAGAATCGGCGTCGAGGGAGGTTGAAGAGGTGACCAAAAGTCCTCAGCGGTGTGTGGTCACGCAACTACAACCTCTCATTCGGTGTTAAACCCCTAATTAACACTCTCAAAATGTCGGACATCAAACAAACCTTAGTTTCCATAACGTCGCATAAAAGACCAATCAATCCAGGAGATTTTGTCTCTAATTTAACTTAATACAAGCTGACATTGAAAGCGTGATAACCTGAAAATAGAACCACACTACCATTGTGATTGACAGCTCATCTTTCTAAATATTGGTCGTTTGTTTATTGTGCTCTTTTCACTTCATACAGTCTTGAAATATATAACTGACCATCCCAGTGTTTATTTTCTTTTTAAGATTATGGTGTGAAGGGTTGAAAGGCTGTTTCCAGCCAAGGAATATATATCTTTTTGCTTCACTGATATCCTTCTGCCTTGTCAATTTGTTTTCACAAGTTCATAATTGATTTATTAACTTGTACCTGCTTTATGGGACAGTTCACTTCCAGTAAACCATCAGATTCCCACATGTAGAGTCTGCTTAAAAAGGCATGTGCTGCCAACTTGTAAGTGACGGCTTGTATGTTTTCTCTTTCATATAGCCCACCTATTCTGGGGTGATTTGTGATTATAAAGCCCTTTGACCTGGCAAATGAGCTCCCCTAGCCCTATAATTTCCTAACCAGATGCCCCTCATGACAGGTGGTCTGCTGTTTATCTTCATAGAACTTACTTTTCATCCACAGGTTTTGCTGATCCTTAGCCATACCATCAATAAAAGTGTACAAAATAGACTTCTTTTTTAGGGACGAAGTCTTAATTCCTATTTCTTGAGAAAAGATGTGTAAATATTTTAACTATCAAAAGAAAAACCATCTTAATACTTTATAATATGTAATTGCTACATTTTTAATGGTAATTAATGATCTTTAAGGATACCAGTTATAAAAAGTCTTTTGGGCTTGGAAGCAATGATAGGCAAATTTATATTTTTTTTACAAAGTTTTTAAAAAGTGTTGCATCTCTACATTTCAACTATCAAAAAGAAAAATGTCTTTAATACTTTTGTAATTGTTATAAGGAAGTTATAAGACTTTCTAAAGACATGATTCACACATTCAGAACTGACATTCCATTAAAGTTATCAATTAAATGATTTTATACTTAATCCTACAGAAACAAATGCCAAAACAACTAAATATATTATCTTACATTTCAGTAGAAGTCACAAATTAGCTCTGGTGTTCATATTAGAATGATAAAAATGTCTTCATGGTTTTTGATAAATGACCAGATCCCAAAGCGAACCATAAATAAAAGCAATCATTAAGAGTCGAGCCAGGTGAGGAAAAAAAGTTCCAATCTATTTCTATGTTCTTACATATCTGTTTTTGTCCGATTCATCACGCTATCTGATTCAGCCACCGTCAGATAGACATTGGTCCAACCACGAGCCTATGGAACTTCATTAACCTTACAATCTCCAATGGTTTATTTATAGTCATTAATGCTAACAGCGTCTTGCCCCAGGCTTAGTAGGATGCTGTGACGTATTACGCCTTATATGATTTCTCACGCAATATATTTCCAGGATACTCACTCCACCAACTTACCAAAAACATACTATTTCTTTTTTCACTTTGATTAACGATGGGCAACTAACAAGGTAATTACTCTCAACAGATGTTAAATTTATCTTCGGTATTTTTAAGATCCAGGAAACTTACATATATGGCAATTGACAGTCACTTAAAGATTTAACCCAGAAATTTTTTCAGAATGTCGATTGGAAGGTCGAATTTTCTTTCACTATAGAGTTTCTTTTTTTTTCCAGGCAATATTGTCATTTATTTGAAGGTATTAGTAGCCCAGATGGTTAGAGTGATAGTCCCTGTCTTTCCATCGCTGCGACATGGGATCGATTCACACTCAGACCAAATACATTTTTTTTAAATTTGAGCGGATTTTTCACTTGGATCAGTGTATGTGGAAGAGTTGCCAGGTACTCCCTGAAGCTTGGGTTTCCTCCCCCACTAAACCTGGCATCTCTATCATAAAGTGAAATAATGTTAAGTGTGACATTAAACATCAATCAATCATTTAATTGAAATAATAAAGAAAACTTTGAACGATGGATAACATGAGTTGTACTTTGGTATTGGTAAAGCTTCGGCCATCAAAAGTTGCTAAATTAAGGAGGTGGAGATATCGTTTCCACTACATGTATATGTAGTATTGCACCTATGTTTTGCAAGTTCTGATTTACAGTTCTAAATGTAGGATGGTTGGACGGTCCTGTACTACGATTGCAATTACTCACAATAGGTTAGTAGATTTCCTCTGGATATAGAGCCAGGGTTCCTCCTCCAATAAACTCAGGAACTTTGACGGCTGAATAACACAATATTTTGCACAATGCTACAATTTGCAATGACTGAGAGTAATTGCTTTTTTCCTAAATTATATGATATTTTATCATTAGAATGTAATTATTTGTCCTAAAATAGGAGAATCTTTAAAAATAGTAGCTTGTGTCAGAAATACCCATGGTGATATGATGAGATATTATATACGTAGGAGAGCTTTATTAGTTGTTAACAGCTTCCCTCACGAACAACTGCCATCTCTCATCTACATAGTTTTTCCATCATTTCTATCATACACTATCCTGGGTAATTGTGCTTGGAGTCTACTTATATATATATATATATATATATCCTGGTGATTTGAAGTGACTTATAAATGCCTTTAAAACAAGTCCTGTGTATAGTGTAGTTCTTTTGACCATAGTCACTTTCAGCTAGATGGGTTGAACAGGTTTCCTGCTTATACCCAGATTTGTTAATGTATTAAAATGGGCTCTGTTCGTCCCCGATTCCATTTTCGGAGCAGAACTTGTAAACTATTAGACATAACTCAATGAAAGTTGGTGTGTGGAACAATCATCATTTGTAGATGTGCCTTTTTGAGGTTTTCAACTTCTTTGGTTTGTTTTTAACTGTTCCCTTGGAAACATAACTTCGAAATTTCAAGTTAAATGTATGTCAAATAAGGATTGGAAAGATGGGTACTGGGTAGGTTGATATTTCATAGTCACAGTTCTTCAACAAGTATTCTTCAATATTTTTCCCTACACCGGGAGATATAGCTGACTGTGTGTGCTTGTTCTTTTAGAAATTTCTATGTCAAGTGCTTCAAAAGTAACAAATCTACATTCTCAAGCAAGGTATATGCATACAACTTCTTCATGTGGAATCCAGTGTCTTTCTTCTTGGTATTTTTTTTTAAGTTGGTATATTGATAATGATTGGAACAGCACAAAAAGCCTTAATGGAGTAGTCCTGTTCCACGTTGTTGATACAGTTGATTAAAACGGCACGGAAGTTGTTTGTTACGATATCGTTACGCAAGCTGAGTCAGCCCACTCCTTCAACCTGAACAAAGCTTTGATCCATGCTACTTCTAACAGATCCCGATTTTCTTCCCACCAACAACAAGAGGCTCGCCCAAATTGTATTCAATCTCAGTTTATTAGCTCTCCTTTGCAAGAAGTATCCATATACAAGAGTTTATTTATGGCAACAAAATCTCTCGAGAGCATACAATTTACTGTTATAAAATCTAAACCCAGACCCCATGCATAAAACCTCTTCTAATGCTTATTTTACATGATCAGACCCATGTTCTAATTATTTGGGTACAAGATCAATTCAACGTTGTTATAAAGATGGCAGTCATTTATGTAGATTACTACTTCTGTGTATGTTGGTTTCAAGTTATTTGTCTAATTCTTGTGTAATGGTCTCTTTATGTGATGATGTGGTACACCTTTATTTCGAAGACTTGGCTGTATATAGCTGTTGACAGCCATTGAGTAAATGACGTTCAGAGGCTGTTATCATTTGCGGCCTAAAACATCGATCAATCAACTGTTTATGTTGACAATCTATTCAGAAGACAACTGTGGTATCATTGAAACTGTTGATCAATTCACATTCAAAATATATCTTCTTCATTATCATTAAAGTGGCATTAGCTGCCTAAATTCGAGCTGTTTTATAAATTCTGATTGTCACGACAGTAAGAGGGAAATGATTGACTTTGGAATGAGAAAAATACATGTACATACAGTCTGTGTGCTGTACAAGCCGAAATAGTAACTGAAAAGTAAACAAATTAAACTATGAACGTTCATTCATTCTAAGCATAAGTTTGTTCAAAACTACTTTATCGTACATTAGACTCAAGGCAAGTACCACAAAAAAGCTTCTAAATTGCACGTCTTGAGAAAAATTACCCATAATTTCAAAATTTAGTTTTAAAGGGAAAAATCAACTTTTTTGCAGCTCATACCACTTTAAGCTTGTATGACGTGATCCCCATGTCTTGTCTGCCTCCTATTTTAAATTAACATGTTTCATTCAACAGACCAATTTAGTTAGCAATTGACTGATTGAAGCAGAGAATATTTTACTTACCGTATGGGAACTCTACTACTACTTCAACCACCTAACAACACTCGGACAAATGAATGGATGAAAACCTTGAGATATACATAGAAATATTCTTTAAAACAGGCAACAATATCTTTTGAATCAATCATGAGCTAAACTTTTGTTTGAGAGTAATTATATTACTTGGATTGAAAGAAAATTTTGAACTTTTATCTAGTTTGTATTCTCAATAACTGAAGTGACCGTCTTTAAATTAGCAGCTAGTCGTACATACATATAACCCTTTATTCCCAGTTTCCTCTATATAAATGAAGCCATTGTTCGATTGATTACAAAGTTGGAAGCTTTAGTTTCAGTTAAATTAAGATATATATTCCACGGGGTGATCGGGAAAGTCCTTCTCGACAGAATCCACAAAGAGGTTTCTATGTAACAGCTAGCTTGGATACTAATGATTAATGCGTCTGTAGGAAATAGCCAAATTCCTTTAACTTGCCACACTGGGATGTAATTAATTCTTTCAAGCGATTCTAACAGCTATTGGGCTCTCTAAGAAATGCTCACTCTGCCATTTTGTCCTCTTGCATAACCCAAATTAACAGTTGTGGTAAATCGAGATCCATGGGTTTGTGATACTGAGTGCTATTGATAATTCACGCTCCGGGTTTGGTGATTAATTTTTTTCCTCTGCCTCTTCTACCACCGTCTAGACAAGTCTTATCACCCACCAAGTTTTCTTATTTAATGCTTATGATAATTGACAGATATTGGTAAATAAAAAGAATATGATTGGACAAACCTGGACGGGACCTACAGTAATTCATCATCTCAACATTCTCAGAGAAACTATTCTCTACAGACCCAAATTCACAGACAGTAATAATTACTTTCAGCAATTCCCTTCATTTCATTTCATTTCACTTTGGGTTATCTACCCTTCCATACAATATTATAACATAGCTTACCTTATTTTTATTTTTCTCCTACCTTTGTGGTTAATTTTATATTACATCATTTTTTGTTATTCACTATTTCTGCGGGATTTGTTAACTTTTGAATAGATAATATTTTCTCTGGCTTTTAACTTACCAAACTCTACTATTTTTATATTTTGAAACACTAAAGCACGCGATTTTCATGCACTTTTTGTCAATTCTCATAGGTATGTTGATAAATGTAATATACAATGTACAATTTTCATCAGCTTTAACAATATCTCAGTCCTCTAGTCTGCCACAGTTTTATTTTTGTCCCTGGGGGCTAGTCCGGGATTTTAAAGGCTGTTAATCTATTGCCTGTATCATCCCTATGGCATTATGGACATGTTATCTCACTGGCTTATCCCCTGAAGGATGGCTGTCTTTATGTCTTTATCCCGTAAACTCCCATGTGGCCCCTGTCATTTATGTATGACCACTTTGAGCTGGGTATTGGACATTGGTCAGTGAAAATGATTCCCATCTCTTTGGTCTGACACGTCCATCAAATTTTCATCCCATTTTCCGGGCTTTATGAGAAACCATACACTAGAGATTTTCTCAATCACATTATCCTTTGTCTTACCATGAAAATAACCAGCTGAAACTTGATCTCATTTTCTGACCAACGCTACAGTCTGATGTTCAAACTGTACAATTATTCCTGGTAACTGACACAAACTCTCAACCCAGACATATTACTGACTTATCTTTCTCCCACATGAGTTGGGCGTAAAACCCAAATCAATCAATCAATCTACATGTACATGTGATGCAATTATCCTTCTGTAAACTGCTAGTATTGTATGTTGTGAAGATAATTCTTTGACTCAAAACTGAAATATTCATTCCATACATTGGTTTATATAGTGCAAGTTTCTACTTTATATGCAAAATATTGAAGTGTAGTCACTATAGCGGAATCATTGAGCAAACTCTTGGGTACAATGTAGTCCTTTCATTTTAAATTCAATTAGAATTCTAAATAGAATAAGAAAAACGTAACTAAATTTTAAAGAAAATTAAATCTTTAATCATATATATTTATGATCACTAAAACACTCGGGCACAGGGAAAATCTTCTTGTCTAAAATAACCATGGAGACAAGTTTCTAATTGTGTTAAAGAGAGGTATATCATTTAGACCTTTTAAACCCCATAAATTGTTGTAACAAACCAAACCTATGATATTTCATTAGGTTAGTCATATAAATATGTGTAGAAAAAAGAAAGAAACGCCTTCTCCACTTTCTTACATTTGTATATTCCGACTGCAGTTTCAAACTTAATGGTTATTTTCAAGGAATATATATATATATGAAAATTGTTGATTATTTAATTATTCAAATAATGAATTGCACCTTAGTTTTTTCTATATTCCATGTAACTAAGACATTCGTTTGATTTTGTTATTATTTAAACTTATTTTAAAATACTTTTATAGACAAATTCATTGTCTGGATCTTTGTGGTTTTAAAATCATTATTCATAAAACTTGTATACCATACCTCTTTGGTCTGACACTTTCATTTTCCGGGCTTTCTGCAGAACTGTACACTAGAGAGTTCCGCCATCACTTTACTCTTAATGTCTTACCATAAAAATTACATTCTGGAACTTGGTCTTTCGATCTGACCCTTTCAACAATTTGAAGTAAAACTATTCAGTTATTTCTTGTAACTGACACAAAACTCTCAACCCAGACAGACATATATCTTATCTAAGTTTAAGCTTTCTAATAATTGCATTATCTGTCTGTGTATTGCTGTTATACGTATTCTCAAGTAAGATCTTTGAGTTATCTCTGAAATATTTATATGCTACTTTTCAAAATAGTAATGTCCCTTATGAAAATAGTATTGTCACCATAATATACATCTAATATGGATAGGAAAGGAGTTTGAATGTTCTATATCTAGACAGAGTTACTTCAGTGGTAACGCTACACTTACCCACAGAAAAATGTCAAACAGCCATTTCTAATTGCTGATCTGCTGAATAAAAAACAACAAATAGTTATTGAATTAAAAATGATGTTGTCAATTAAGTTTACATCTGTTGATGGATTGGAAAAACTTTTATCTTCCTAGTTTATAGTTAAGTTTTTTATGAGAAGTTGAGCGTTTGAAGTCTAAAGGATTGGGGGTTTCCAGGCAAAGAACTCTGTTTCCTCCCCTGCTAAACCTTGAAAGTGGCCATATAAGTGAAAGAATCTTGAGTGCGTCGCAAAACATTAATCAATCAAACGATCAAGGTAATCAAAAACAACTTGTTGTGTGTCCTCGACCTTAGATACATTGTATCTATTTTATGTCACTCTATTATCTTTTTATTGCTACCTATAAAATACATTTTTATCAGTCTGTATCCAGGGTCATCTTGTATCTCACTTTGGAAAATCATAAATCCTAAATAAATCGAAAAGCTGATAGTAAGGACTTTATCTGCGTATAATTTTGATAGAATGGTTTAGAAGTCTCTACTTTTATTGTGGATGCCTTTGAACCAGCTTATTTCGAGAAACCATGTTTGTTTGATTTGTAATCTCATTGCTTTTTTCCCCTTTTGATGATGATAATTGCTTCTTGTAGCTAGATTTGTCTCCATAATGTGATTATATATAATTAGATTTTATGATAACATTTGTATGAGTTCATACCTCAGGGTGTTTTTATGTGTTAAAGTACACTTTCTTTAGGGATGCAGCGGAGATTATTTTTTGTCGCAAGAAACCCCTGATTACCCTATTTTGGGTTTGCGCTTTGAATACAAGGCAAACATTTTATTTTTTCTTCATGCGCCCTAAAAATATTTCATGCAACATATTGTTGTTGCTTTGTCGGTCTATTCAGATTTCTTATCTTGGCCATGCCTTGGTTTATATTTGACTGGGAATGGGGCAGCATCCATCATTTTTACTTCTTCTTTTCTTGTTTTTGCTGGAGAGCAGCTTTGAACATGCATATAACCAAACAAACTTCTTCCAATAAATTACGGGTTCTGATTCCTTTCGGGGCATAAACTTTTCTGACTGAATGAAATGAAAGTTTGATGGTTGTCAATTATCAATAGAAGCTGAGTTTGTCACCAAGTTTTCTATCCTATGAACTAAGTAAAAAAAATCTGCCAAAAGCTCTGCAGGAGTTTCACCGGAAAACCCTATATTGTATGGCACTGCCAGAAAATATCATAATAGCTGTAGATGAATTATATGAGAAAAACATACAAAATTCTGACTGGGTTTTTACTTATTTTTTTTTGTTACACCACATTTACTCACAAATACATAATATGAATTCTCATTTCCCTTATGTTGCCAGAAACGAACAAAAGTTTGCTCCAGATGCATTCCAGTTTCCATCCTCACAAATACTGCCAATGCTGCTCTGTAAATGAAATAATCTCAAGTGACAAGAGGATACGAAGCACCAATCAATCAATTTATCCGTATTTTTTCGCCCACTATGTAAATCTGACGATATAGTCCATTGTGGTACTGTAGAGGTTAAGGTGAACACCTTGGAACTGTAACTAAGTAGCCTACATGTACTAACTACGTACCATAAAGAACAATATCTGATAGTCTAATCATCACATTTATATCCATCAGTCTAAACATTCTGACTTGTTTTTGTTGTAAGGAAGAACATGTAGTGTAAGCATTGTCTGTTTGTCTTGGCAAATGGTCGTTGTTTTACTTCCCGGAGCTAACCTGTTTTATCAGCCATCATTTAGACACCTGCTTTTAAGGTATACTGACGTAGGCTGACATGATCTTATGTTATCTCACTACATCTTACGCAACCCACGCTCACAGCTGCATGTAAGTAGAAGTGTCATTTACACTGAGGAGATACTTAACCCTATGGGATATTTGCCCTAGTTATATTTTGCCCCCTACCCCTTTCCCTGTATTATCATTAAAGTAGAAAAGCAAAAACGCCCATAAATATAAATTCAGTAAAAGCTTGTTAAATTTACCTTTTTAATGGTACCAAACAAATAGTTCTGCTATTTTTTCATGCCCTGTGGTCAAGTTAATATAATGTTGTATTATGCTTCTACACATATCATCAAAGACATATTGGTCAACTTTCAAAATCTCCCAATTAAATTTCGCTGCCTTCAAAATCTTTCTATCTGATGAAAATTGTTTTCAGTTTCATGTATTAAGTTACATTGAATTACAAAGAAAGCTTTGAGGAAAACGCGGCTAAACGAAGAAACGGCTCTGTGTGCCTTATTGGTAAGCTACGAAGGCCTTACAGTTGATGAAATTAACCTAGGCTTAAATGGTAGAGTTAGAAAGTTGAGTAATTTGTTTGGTTTGTTGCAATCTTTAAACGTGGGTTCCATACCATCGTTCAAAACAACTTACTACATGGTGATGTCTTCATTTTTTTATCATAAAACTTTATATACTTTACTGACGGATGCAAAAAATCATCAAAATATCTGTTTGGAAAGGCAAAATTAGGGCACTTTTTCTTACCCTTAAAGTGGGTTTGTTTGTTTTTTCTTTCTCCTTTAAGAATTTACCAAAAAAGAACCAGCTTGATAATGGTTGGAGTATTTAAAAAAAGAAACCTAACTAAGGAATAAAAAGTAATACTAAGAGCCTTTACTAAGTCTACAATTGACCTAATCCTTTGAGTGCTTAACAATTTTTTTTGTTCAAAATACTATCTGCACATAAAATAGGACAGGTTTGAATTTTTTGGTGGGAGATTGACGAATGGTTAACCAGTTTTCGAATGACTTACCTAGCTCATTGCAAAACCTATTTATTTGAATCTCATCTACAGTTATTTCAGTAAAGAAGGAATTCGCTGTGCCTGTTTGTTTTAATTTACAAAATAATGAAAGAAGTGGCTGTCAAGTGTTATAATTTCTCTAGTACGAGCAATATTCCTTGGTTTATGAAATTGATCGAAAATGAATATCAAAGTGCTTTATGGTGCTATTTTGTGTAAAAATATAGGAAAATAATTCACGCTTGGTAAAGTGCATGACTGCAAGCTATATTTGTAATCGGTGAATGGAACAAGTGCTGACGGCGAGACACAACATGTTGTTCGATATTACGTATGCATCAATGGTATAGTCATGTGGGAGGAATAAATATGGCCTGTAGCAAATTTTATGTGTTACTTGTATTTGATATTGGCTCATTAATAGGGGCAATGTTGTGTTATTGATTGACCAAATTCTACACCATCTGCAGGGTTTATAGTATGCTTTAATTTTTTCAAAAGTCAGAACACTTCCTCCTTCTTATATAACATACTTATACACAGGCTCATTTATATCAAGATGTAAGCACTTTTTCTCTTGGACTAGTGTAAAAAAGCATGATTATCATTGTTTAACATCAATTCTCATTGAAACATTTTAACTCGTAGGTAAAATTGATTGTTGGCAAAAAGAAAGTTGACACAAACCAATATGATGCCCCCCCCCCCCCCCCCTCCCCCCTGATGCTTTCTAGTTCTAGTATGGTTAATTTGCTAATTCAATAATTTCCCAGATGATGATTTCAGCTAGTATGGTTACTATTATTTTTTAAATCATCATATAAGCCATTTATCTAATAAGTACCCCATACATGTAACTTATAACACACCTTGACATTCATATTAGTTTGTTACCCACTTTCAAATCTAACATTTGCATTATTTGTCTTTTTTTCAATAAATCATCAAAAAAAAATGTATTTATATAGTAACACCTGTTTTTTGTTTCTTCAAGGAGCTTTACATGAAAAAGAGATTAACTCACTTTAAAATCACCAAGGACAGAATATAGAAAGGCTTGAAAACACATTTTATATGCATATTTAATGTCTACAAATGTAGAACCTCAACAATTTAAGTATATTATTTCAAAGGCTCAGGTGTTTTATTGTCTTAAAAATTTATAATCACCCATTAAAATCTTATCCAGTATGTGAAATAAGTTTTTTATAATGTTTTCAAAAACTATAAAAGTTTTAAAATGATAAAAGCCAAAAAAATTAAGGCTTTTGCTTTCTTTTTTTAAATAGATACACATGAGATATCCAAATAAGTATACAAAATGCCGGCTGCACTAGATTCCACATGGGGTCTGCCATTGGGACCCTTCAATGCCTGCAAATTCTCATCCAAATTGTGATATTTTAAAAATTTGTTACAAATCAGGAAAAGCTCACAAAAATCTTCAATCGTGCATTGATTGATTGATGCTTCACGCCATACCTAAGATTATTTTAATTATATGGCGGCATTGCAAGGCTTAGTGAGGGTGGAGGGAGAGCCCAACCTTCAGCGAGTCATTATATATTATTGAGGCACTCCTTGGCTCGGTCAATAAAGGATTAGCTGAGCCTATCTTCGATGAGTTCCGAGTCCTACTCATTCCAAGAAAAAGGTTTTAACTCAATCACCCTATCTATATGTAATAAGAGGGTCGGAGGGTCTCCGTTGAACCTGTTGCCGTATGTGTGAGAGTTGCCAAGTACTCGCCGAAGGCCGGGGTTTCCTCCAGGCAATGAGCCCGGTTTCCTCACCCACAACCTGGCAATGTCGACATATAAATGAAATAATCTTTAGTACGGCGTAAAACATCAATCAATCAATCATTTGAACCTTAACAAAACAAAACAATTCTTTAAGAATCTTGTCCTCTTCCCCTATGATATCCGAAACATCCACCATCAGTGTAAATGTACAATATGTTGATTTTCTCCCAGGCTAACCATCATTTGTATCTTTTTATTACAGATGCAGCAGGCCATACAACAAGGGGTAGTATTTTATCTCTTGTATCTATCACATACAATATCTGCCATCAATCCAGGTAAGATCTATCATCTTTTGTCTTTAAACTTGTTTTTTATTTGGGTAAATTGGTATCAATTCAATACTTTCTCACAATATCCACCCATTCCCACCACCCTTTCCTTCATTTTTTTTTTTTTTTACTTTTTACACTCAAAACACTTGAAAATATTAGTACTTGCTGAGAAAAGTGACACAGGCTATTTGCTAGCTTTGAAAAGAACACTTATAAAGTTAGTGTATAAAATTACTAAGGCTTAAAATTTTGAATAGGTTGCTGTGTTATGGAACTTGAAAATTCACAAAAAAACGTATAACATTAACAGCTTGATCAAGTTTACCTAAAGGCGTTCTCTTAGAGGACTAACAATTAAACCAAATTCATTTTCTATATTTCTTTTTTTATGTGTTATTCACAAACATAACCCTCATTTTTTCCCCTCACTTACAATATTTTGGAGTCCTTTGGACCCCCACTTCAGATATAAAGTACGGTCCCATTTGCATTAGGTCCAATTAGTGTCTTTGTATGAATTGCATTCACGTTTTTTTGTTGTCTTTTTTTGTCTTTTTTTTATGTCAAAGTAAAAGATATGCATACGGTCCTTGCCTTATGTACTCTTGTCTGCAAATACAAAGCTCGAAACAAGGCTCATGTAAATTGCAAAGTTTCATTTAAGTTTAGACGAAGGAACAAATTGTCATCTATTGGTTTTCCTGAGAGAGCCATTCTCAGATTTGTAGCCAGTAATATTAATGTTTTGTTAGCCAGTTGACATTGATAGATTGCAATTCAAGTTTATACTGCCAGAGACACCAGTGACATTATCCATGCAGAGGCCCCAGGTGCTGAAGGCTTCAGCATACAATATTGAAATCTTACCCTTTCTGACGTACGAAAATGAAAACGATATGATACCGCTGATTTTGGGGAGAACAAAAAGAGGATCTTTGACGATGAAGTCTGATAAGGCGATTAATTAGCTGGTGTTTTACGCCACATACATATAACCTTATTTCGATTATATGACAGCATTGCCAGGTTTATTTGGCGGAGAACTGTATTATGTCCCTGAAGAAAACTCCAAACTGGTTGATCGATTTTTGTTCACCAATAATGATAATAATTTGACATATCCAGTTCAAGTCGGGAAGTTATTGCCACAATTAACACACCCAATGGAGCACCTAATGAAGTAAAATTATGAATTTGTCAACAAAAAAATCTTTTTTTACTGCTTGCTAAACGAAAAAAAAAACCCACCAAAACAATATTACTGAATATATAATATATCAGTTACATACATTTGTTAACTTTCAATGTTGCCCCACCGAAAGATTGTTGTTTTAAGTTTTATTGACAGAAAACATTACTTAAAACCAATATATTCAGCAGCATATATATTATCAGTCGCATATTTTTTTGATGTTATGACAAAGGCAATTAATTGTATTGAAATGTAGACGACATACTGGTCCCAATGAGTTTGATGGATAAATGGTTGAGATGGAAATTGTATGAGGGAGTCGTCGATGATGAATAACCTTGATGGGATGATTGATACAGAGAGTGATTAACTCCAGTTTAAAGGATTAACTGTAGTCTAGCTTTCATTGACCACATCATTCATTCTACCAAAATGACTGTCTACAGCACCAAGGCACCTTTGATCTCAATGGAGATGATAAGATCAGCATGGACCTTAAGTAGTCCGTACCCACAAAATTCTTATCCAAACTTTGACGTTATCTCCATAGTTACTTAATGCTTAGAGCGCTTCCTTCCAATACGTCATTTTTTTAATTCACCACTCAGACATGTACATGGAATGGTCGCCAGTTTACAACTATCGATCAGTTTGATTTTAGGGAGGGGGAGATGACATTGGTCATTAAGAACTGGGTTATCTCTACAAGTAGGCAGACATTTGTTGATAGAAATATGAAAATACAGAAAAGAATTTGTATTGATAATTTGACACCGATAAGAACAATTTTGGGGAGGGGGAGATGACATTGGTCATTAAGAACCTGGTTATCTATAGGTAGGCAGACATTTGTTGATAGAAATATGAAAATACAAAAAAGAATTTGTATTGATAATTTGACACCGATAAGAACAATTTTGGGGAGGGGGAGATGACATTGGTCATTAAGAACCGAGTTATCTCCACAACTAGAATCCCACTCAGTCCCCAAAAAAATTGGAAAATTTTCTGACTGTGGGATGGTTGCCAGTTACCAACGGAAGGTGGTGGGTTTCCTCCGGGCATAGAGCCTGGTTTCCTCCCACACTAAAACTGGCAACGCCGCAATATAAGTGAAATACTCTTGAGCGCGGCGTAAAACACCAAACAATCTCCACAAGTAGGCAGACATTTGTTGATAAAAATATGAAAATACAGAAAAAAAAATTGATATCTATGATTGGAATAGACGTTTAATAAACCTTGTAGCTTGAATGTGATTTTTCAGTTCAGGTCACTAAGGCAACCTTTATTAACTAATTATAGATTCCTTACAAGTGAAATTTGAATGTTAATAGGACCTATAATGTTAATGACATGTATATATTACCTAATTCAATAATATTAAATGTCTACAGGTACCTCGTTATTTACGTTTGGATATCTATGGCCGATACCACTTAGTCCACAAATGTCAGAAATTATCAAATAACGGAGTAAGACCTTTACTTTAGTGAAATAGTATATGACCATGTAATATTTCATCCAAAAATATAACCGGTCAAGGATTTCCTGCAAGGCTCCATATTCTCTCTACCTTTAAAGCCAAATACAGGTAGTCTAGAGGGCTTCATTAAACATCAAATTTCGAATGATGGCTCGGTTGTCGTATGTGGAAGAGTTGTCCGCTACTCGCAGAGAGTCGGGGGTTTCCTCCCCCTGGCAACGCCGCCATATAAGTGAAATAATCTTGAGTGTGGTGTAAAATATCAATCAACCAACCTCAATCGGTGGTTATTGAAAAAAAGCTCTAATAATATCATGATTTTGTTGATGTAGAAAAATGCACACAGAAAGACACATAATGCGTTCGAATTTAAAGTTTATACAAAAAAGACACATTTTGTGTTTGAAATATGTGTAAAGACATTTATTGCACTCTGTTTTTATATATTTACTTCTATTTGTTTGCCAAGCCAACAAAAACTATTAATATGGAGTGTTCTGATGCTGTACAACAAAAAGCGTCAATCGAGCTGATGTCATCAAAAAACTTCATCTGTCACAGCAAAATCTTCCGGGAGACTCCCAGTAACGTCGAAGGTTGGGTGGTTTCCTAATGGCAAAGAGCCTGGTTTATCTAAAGCTGGCAAAGCCACCTTACAAGTGAAATAATAGTGAGTGTAGCATCCATCAATCATGTTAGAGTAGGCGCGACAGATGTAATCATGTTTAATTAAGGTAGGATATCATTCGGTCCAATCATACCATGAAGGCTTTTCATATTTTTAATGACAATTTACTTCTGGAACTAAGCCTACTACAAATACTTAGAATTATTGTCCTATCATATTTTCTCAATTCACTTTGATATGTTAATCACATAAGAATTCATTGTGCTATCTTGATTCAACTTCATTGTAAAAATCTAAAAAAAGTACAAAGGGATTAGCTTTGAGTTCCAATGCCTTGTGGAGGGTAAAATTAGACCTTTCCGAGAAAGTAACAACAACAACAGTAACCATGTGAATGTTATGGTGTGACAGCTTTGTTCAGTAAGACGGATTAGCTAATGTCGCCTTGCACTGGAAGAAAGGTTAATCTATATTGAGAAGCAATCTCTGGTGGTTTGATGTGAAATTGAAAGGCTTCTTGGAGGGAAGATGATAAAGTCCGTCTGTGATTTGAAGGGACACACAATCACATTGTCTGGTCTTACAGTTGGACTCGCCTCCCTCATATAGCCACAATTCATGCATGGTCAGTCAGATAACAAAATGATGTCTGTGTGATAACCATCGTTTTATTGATGACTGTTATAAAATTATGTCTACAATAATGATGCTTTAGATTTCTAGTAACCCTAATGTTACTTAATGATGACCATTATTTTTGCTGATGATTGTCTTTTAACTCTTTTCCACCATCATAGTTCTGAAAACAAAAATGTATGGGTGGATGATTATGGCCGTTTTATTGGTGATTGTGTTCTAAACTGTCTACAAGAATGTTGACAACTGCCTGAATAAAAAAAATAGAAAAGATTGATGAAGTGGGAGTAGGCTACAATGTTTTCAATTTTAATAAGTCGTTGTGGTAAATTGTTTTTGGGGCACTGGCCTTTCAACAATGTCGTATGGCTTTGAATTCCACTCAGCAGGTTTTTCACTTGATCACCCTATCTGCAAAAGTTGCGAGAAAGGTTGGGGGTTTCCTCCACACTAAACCAACACTGGCATAGGAGTGAAATAAACTGGAGTGCTTTATGTTTTTTAATGATTTTCTTTCGACAACATTCCTGACAGCAGCTGTCACTAACTAAATAATCACAAATTTGTATGAAAAGAAACCTTGGTCTTCAATATTTTTGACAGCTGTCATTTTCAATAAATGTTTCTTCCCTGTAAAAAACCCTTCACATTCATAATCAATTAACCATGTTCGAGAAAGACTTCAAAAAAGGATGTTGTTACTCAAATCATTGTGTAATGATTTCCTTCTCGCTCATGGTATGCCATCCAACAGTTGCAGAGGCTTTGTTGGTTTTGAGTTGTAAATCCATTCAAAAATTTTTCAATTTTGTTTGGTCTAACTGAGCCACCGTCGAGACCCTGTGCGTTGGGTATCAAAAATTAGAAAAGCTGCTTCCGGAAAGTATCTAGCCATTTGATAATTTCCGTTGACAGCAGAAAAGAGACTAAGGGGTAGTAGTATGTGCTTATCAAAACATATGACTATTAACAATATTATGTGACATTTGCACTGACATACCGGTATATGATCCAAGAACTCTCCGTCTGTGTTGAAAACTTTCTCTGCATCAGGCACACACTACCATTTTGCACATGTAGCTCAGCCTGATTGTCCTTTTTGCGCCATCCTCAGTGTGGCATATAACATCAATCCTTCCTGCGCAAGGTTTTTTAGCCTCTATATAGAATCAACCTTTTGACATTTTTTAAAAAATCATATTTGGCGTAATTCATATTTGTTGGAAATAAAACCCATGTTTATTAAGTCCTCAAACCAGGTATGCGATAGCTTGTTTTTCATAGACCTAGTTACGTGACTGGTTAATAGCTATCAGACTGTATTCAGACTGCATTATTGTACACCCATACAAAGGCTCTAAGATTTTTGTTTGCTTTCCAATTAGCTGTTATTTATTCAGTCAACAATGCTTTATCCTTTTTGAAGTCTGATCATTATGTCGATGAATAGAGGAGTTTAAATACAAGTAACAAAAGAGATAGTAAGGCTATGCATCTACATTGAAATATGGATTTTTAACCATAAAATTTACGTTGATTTTTTTTTTTAAAACAATATTTTTTCTTGTAGTTCGGAGCTTTTTAATCCTAATTTCATATGAATCCTGTATAACCATATGGTTATCATTATTATTAACTAAATCATATAATGATGTGAATAAAAATAACCCCTCACCCGAAACATATGCCCCCCCCCCCCCCCCCTCCATCTTAAAAAAGGAAGAAAAACTCCCCAAAATGGACATCAGTACACACTACTAATACAAACAGCAAGTACTAATATAACAATTTGTTATCCCAACCTCACCCACTAAAAAGATTGTATTTGCTTTGGGATTGTTTGTTTTTTGGGGGAGGTTATCTTTGAGTTATTGGTTTCTATATATATTTATTGTCAATTTAAACATTTCTTATTTTCAGCTGCAGGGTATAGCCTATCATTTGTGTGTGAATTGTGTTTAATTTTTTTCTTTTGCCAACTTGATACAATTGTCACATTTCTCAATAATTTACGGTATTTTTCTTCCTATATTCCTTTTCAGCGCAGGAAAATTGTATAGGGTTTGAAAGTACTTACCATTTAGATAGAGGTAAAAACAGGCTGGTAACTGGTCTGAAACTATACTCAGACATACATATAATAGCTTATGATACAAAATATATATTTTTGTATGAACAGCTTTTACAAACTGGCCTAAAATAATTTCAGCAATGAACCACTAGTTATGGATGGAAACGTCGTAGCAAAACAGTTTGACATACTGTAATTCTCCAAACTGGTGCTTTACCAACTTCCAAAAGAGCCTGTCCACACCCTCCCATAACATGGAGGTAATGATGTGTACAGCATGTCAGTGAAATAATCTGGGCATAAAACACCAGGCAATGAATCAATCTTCCGGGTATAAAGGGCCTCATTTGCAATTGCAATATTAAATCATCCAAAACCCTTATCTAAATAATTTTAAGTGTGATCTTAAATTGAATCATATAAATGAATCAGAATTATCCTTGTTCTGGTGTGGCTTGCATTGGGTACCATGTATATGGGGATAAAAACTCAAGTTTGATGTTGACACATCACCCTATGTGGAAGAGTTTCCTGGCCCTCTAAACCTGTCAATGCCGCCATATAGGTGAAATAATCTTGAGTACAGCATAAAACATAAATCCATCAATATTCAACAAAAAATCAATCAGATAACAAATTTTGGTTAAGTTAAGTTGGAACCCCCATGTAGCTTCAGCAGAATTTTTGTACCCCCTCCCCGAAAAAATAAATATTCATAATTCCTGTTGCTATGAATCGTTCTCCATAACTAAAGGTTTATTGTTCATGTGAAACATGATATACAATGTATGTATATAATACTTGCTGCTTTATTAATGAATGATATATACTCTCTATATTGAATGGCTACTATCAAATATTTAATCATACATGTATGTATTTAATTTTAAAAATATGTCCTTTTAAAATCTCACCTTAAATTTATGAAGGTATAAATGTATAATTTAAATAATGACTTCTATAAAATATAATCATGTTCATTGTTATTAGTGCTTCATAAAAATGGCTTTGGACCAATGATTTATTAACCAGATTTTTAATTTAAAAAAAAATGCCCTGATCATTCTGCTGATTAACTGTTGAATCTTTTATCCTTATATACCTAATTTGTTTTCTATTACAGGTTTTTATATATGTATCCATGTTATTTTTTTTAAATGAAATATAAGAAAATGTTTTTGAAAAAAAGAAATAAATCCCTTATTTTTTTCACTTGTAAAGCTATAATTCTTAGTCAGCTCCTTTTGTCGTATCTATTGACAAATTTTCCCGTTGTTTCTTTTCACAGCATGTGAATGTGTGGTCTTTCAAAGCTACGGAGGTTCACAGGGAAAATTCATTTCACCCAACTTCCCACAAATCTATCCCAGAAACATCAACTGCATCTTGTATACATTCATTGGAGACATCGGGGAAATTATAGAGCTCACTTTTCTAGAATTTGATTTGGACATGCCGAGTCATGGCACGTAAGTACACATTAGTCCAGAGAAATCCCTTTAACCACATTGCCGATTATTTTTTATTCAATTTTTTCCCAGTATCTCTCACGGTTATATCAGGCCACAGAAAAACGTGTAAGATTCCCGATGTGCCTATTAGATTATACCTCATTTGTATCACAGCAACATACCTTAGAGAGGTGCTTAGATTCGATCAGCAACTATTCCCTCTTCGATTTTTCTCGTTATCCCAATCCCAGCATGCCATTGTCCCCGTCAACTGAGTGACATAGAGGAAAATATACTGCCTTAGTTTAGTGAATCAAGCTATATCCCTTTACCAATATCTCTTGAATTAAATATATGGCAACTGAAACTGAGTTTTCAAATTTCCCTTGTGAAATTCAAGTCAAATTATATTTTCTTCGTTTTGATGAGGCGGCAATGATATTCTCGAATTTTTAGGGTAATTTCTACCAGGAAGATAACTAGATGTAACGATCCTATCTCCATCAATCCATCAGAAGTAATATGTTGTTTTTTTTTTTTCTAAATAAGATCTCACATCTTTTTTCTTTTTTTCAAGATTTTAATGAGAGCAAAATTAGCTTAATGATTTTGAAATTTTGGACGCTAAAAAGATGACCAAAAAAAAAGATTCTTAATTTCTATTTTTTAAGAAGGCTTTAATTTTCAGAATATAGATTTGAGTCGTTATTTTTCATTTGTTCTTCTAATATTTACATCTGATTTTGTATAATTTTTGTGGTATTTAATACTTAAAAGTCTTGACAAAATAGTTTACTCAAAAGAAATTAATTACTGCTTTTGTTGGAATTTTGACATTCAGTGTAATTTTTTAGATGAGTTTGACCTCTAAACTTCAGAAAAGAAATTTGCCATTGTTGGGAATTTTCAATTATAGATCTATTGTTGTGACATGTTCTGCCCAAATTCACTGTCTTCACTTAAATTACATTGTCAAGAGGATGCTAGGTTAGGAGCTCACTGCAAAACTAAATGATTGGTGTTGAAATAAAATGTACATTAACCTTAAATTCTCCAGATAGACCAAATGCCCAATCACTCATCACAGTTCCCAATTTGCAATTCCTAAATAAGGGAATTTGAAAATTTTGTTTTTTGTTAAAAAAATATATCAATAAATTGGTAGCTTGTATCATTTTAATAGTTATGAAATGATTTTACTAGGAGACAGAATATCATTCTGTGTTTTGCTTCTTCGAATGATTAAAAGAAAAAAAATTCAGAAGTCCTTATGAATATGCGTACTCAATATACAAGGGGAAACAACTCCATCATAAAGGTGATATATTTCATAATGGCCTCCCTCCAGAGCATAACATGTGAAGAGATTGATCAGTCCAGACTTGTAAATACCGCTATTACAAAAATGTCTTCCTTTAACTACTACCTTCTGTCTTAAAAATAGACAAGTTTTTTCTTCGCTAAGGATCTGTAACCAATCAGACGGTCGATCAATGAATATTTTTGGCTCACTTGCCCATGAAATTATTGACACATTTTTTTAAGCATTGTCAGGTACTTGTTCTAAAACACGAAACTTATTTATGTCTCAATAAAAGGTAAAGGGACCTTAAAAACATTTTGGTTCTCAATTACGATCTTATAAACAAGAAGGCTATTTAGTTTACCCCTCTTCCATTAGATCATCTTGTATTATTAAAAATTAGGAATATTCTGTTAAAAAGTATTGCTTTTGCAAGTAAAGACAAAAGCTTCAAGAAAAACCTTTGCTGAAAATGTCATCAGTCCAAACTATTAATGTGACATTTTGTCTGACTTAACGTGGAATTGTCACCAGGTAGAACCCAGACTAGGGATTTAATACTTCCATAGCAACACACCTGAAAACACCGTCATGTAGGTATTAACTTGTGCTGACAGCTAAATTCTTTTTAGAAACAACCACTCACTTAATAATGTTAGTTAAATAAACAGGTTGAGGTTTATAAAGTGGAAGTCGAAACCCACAATTAAAACTTATACTCACATTCATGAATTGAACCCTGGGCACCCAAAGATATTAAGACTCTAGTTATTTTATTACCTGACTTTGAATAATTTTTTTTTACAGGTGTACAGATTTTTTACGATTTTACCTTGACCTTGATAGACCAGAGGTCAACGAGAGAAGTATTTGGGACTCTGAAAGGTGTGGTAATATTACCATGCTGGAACAGAAAGTTGTTTATTCTTCCGGCCGCAGCCTCATTCTGGAATTCCACTCAGATTTAAAACCAGCCAATCATACAGGCTTCAGAGGAATATTTAGATTCCTTGATGAAAGTAAGTCATCAGTTTCATTTTATCTTCACCGTTTAGTTTCAAAGTCAACGATTTTTCTGAAAAAAAATGAAAGGATTTTCTAGGAAAGGCTTAAAAGCTATTGTTTGGAGGCATTTCTATTTTGGCCATTTTTTTTTATGAGATGAAGATAAAGGCGAACACTATCTGATTTTTTTTGCATGAAAACATTCATTATTTTTATATCCAGCTGTGAAATCAGTTGGAAAGTTAACTCAATCGGAAAATATCAAATTTTCCCATTTTGGATGCAGTTTTTTTTTTCTTACAAAAATTGTGAAACATTTGCACTAATGGTGTGGTTGTTTGTTGCAAACGTTTTGTGTACCCTGTTCCCACATATCAATGTTTGTATAAAGTTGTATGGTGTTATTATGCGTGAAAATACCAGTCAAACTGCCAGATATTTGAAGCAATGGGCTGTTTTTTGGAACATTATAAAAATGTTTACTTACGGTTTCCATTTTTGCTAATAGTAACATTTTTATTTTATTTTCTAAATTCTTTGTACATGTACACCTTGTAAGCTTTTTAAATAAATTGAGTTTGATTAAGTAAACTTAAAAAAGAAAACAAAAAACATTAAATTCACTTTCCAACATATCAAATACTTATTTTATGATGTTTAAAAAAATTCTTTTGAAACCCTTCATAACTTAAATTGGGAAACCTTAAGGCTCATTTCAGAACCCAGGTTAATTTTATACATTTCAAAAGTTTCTCAAAGGCCATATGTAGAAGAGTTGCCAGGTACTTACCGAAGGTCAGGGGGCTGTCTTCGAGCAAGGAGCCCGTTTTCCTCCGCCACTAAACCTGGTGATGCTGCCATATAAGTAAAAGAATCTGGAGTGTGGCGTAAAACATCAATCAATCAAGTTGAATACCTTTAAGCAAAACTTTTCTCCACGGTTCCTTTGTTACTAAATATAATATTCAAAGAAATTAGAGCAACTGACATGACATACATGTAGATTAAAATACAGTATTTTATAAATTCCACCTCCAGAAATAAAAGAATCATAAAAAGATGCTTTTGGTAATGATGGAAAGACAATTCTCTCTTCTATTCAGTAGTCAAAAAAAAATTTTGTCTGATTTGTTTGATAAAAAATGGTATAAATTAATTTTACAGTTTCCGAATAACCTTTTAATGAATTCGGAACATTAATTAATTTTGATCATTGTAATGTAATCTCATACCAGTAGCATCTTAGCATTAAAAAACATTAGAGCACACAGGCCTATGTTTTTCCTTTTTTTATGATGCGTATATAACCTTTACTCACTAAATCCAAATTTTTTATGCATTCAATTTTCAGCACAGTATCGTAGATCACATAAAAAGGCGTCACGCCATGAGGTTTCTATCGGTGAAACCGTAAGAGGTATAATTCCTGCTTAAGTGCTATTACCTCAACCCTATTCCGCTATGTTCAGGAACTCTGGAGTTTTTGGGCTCTCACACTCGCTATTAAACTTTGTCAGGTTTTGTTTTCAACATTACCATTCCTTAAGCTATAGTTTAATTTTTCTCCTCTAATTAAACTTTTTTTTTATTAAACTGCTTGTAATTGTACTCTGACCTGTCTCAAAAACTGAACCTATCAAATTTATACTTCTGTTTCGATCTTGCAAAATGATTGATCAACTAAAGCTTATTATACTTGTATTTTGAAAGCAATGTTGACAAAATAAAGTGAATTTGTTTTTCTAAGGAAGGTAGTCCATGAAAATGACTTTCAAAGAATTTTTTTTATATATTGACTAATGCCAAAGAAAAAAGCTATTAAAACATTTATAGATTTCATTCAAACAATAGGCAGTTTTTAACTGTTAACTTTTTTAACTTCATTTTAATAATTTGTAATAGGTCTCCCAGTCCAGTCCCAATCTTAAAAGGAAAATGTGGATAAATATCACTAACATCTTAATACCACATAATTTATTTTATCCATTGTAAATCCATTTTGATTATTCCAAGTATGATGCAAAGTATTAGAGAGGGAAATTTTGTGTAAATATAGCACTATTCATTGGCCTTAAAGTCTGAAGTAGGCCTTCTCATCATTTTACGTGGTCCAACCAAATAAATGTTTTTTTCCTGCATGAGTTACCTCCCTTATCTGTGACTCTTCTTTCCACTTAAATGTTGCCATATACATTGTATGTTTATATATTCTTGAAATGAATTCAATACTACATAATAAATGTGATATCCTCTCCCATGATTTTGATTGATTGGGGTTTTCACACCAAACTGAAGATTGTTTCACTGATATTGTATTGATGCCAGGTAGGCCCCTATAGTGGGAAGAGGGTGGGACTCTTTGCACTTGAGGGAAATTACCCCTGACTTTTGGCGGGTACCTGGCAATGCTTCTACATCATAATTTTTTCAATATTGTATTTGGGCTAAGTGGGATTTGAGCTTATGGCCCATCGAAGGAAGTCTTGTGCCGTTAAAGACTATCTGCTCTAGGCCTACTGAGCGATCCACCTTAATGTGCATGTACATGTATGTTTTGAATTCTTAGGTTTTTTTGTCTGAATAAATACTTGTTCCCTATCGCATCGCTCTGAGACAGAAAGGTTAATGGTTGTATTATATTTCTGATTTTCAATCTTAAATTAAGCTTTAATATTTTTCCCCTTTGAGAAGGAAATGAGAACAGCACTTTTTGTAACAAATAACACCAGACAAGAATGGGAATCATTATATATTATTCTTTGTAATTTTGCCAAAATTTTCTTTCGTAATTTATTTCTTGGTGTCAAATACATGTTTGTAGGAAAACAGAGAATTATTTTTAACCAAGAACAATTTCACCTAACCACAAGTCCACAAAAACATCAGTGAAATTGTTTTTTTATCAATCGATGTCTTTTTTCCACTTTGCATTGCTTTGAAATGAATATCAGTGTTTGATAGTCAGATACTTTTGTTGGAGAAAGAAACTGAACTTTTGTCTGACAATCACTTCATGGGCTGCTTTATCTTTCAGTCAGCCCATGATAATTACAATTTTATTAAAGACAATAACCGTTATGTAACCAGATTTTCCTGACGTGAAATCTATATTTCCCACCTCTCTTGGGCGCCTTGATTTATGGGATGTCTCCTGGTACTTGCGCTTAATAGCTATGCTGTCTAGACTCCATGATTTTTATTAACATATCCGACAGCTCAATTTACTTTGAATTGAAGGACACCCAAATCTTTTATTCAGTTTGGCTGCACATTTCGATTACATAACAAAAAAAATTAACCAAATGTCATTTATTGAAAGAAATGCTTTATTCACTGCTATCTAAATAGACCAAAGGACAAAAAAGGTGAACTACACACTGTCTCTTCAATTAACCAAACTCAGACTCAGTCATTAATAAAAAGTGCTAGAAACGATTTTTTCCTATACATTTTATTGATCCTCTGCATTTATGATGCTTTATGCTTGTATTTTGCAGTTGATGATAGTATTTTAAAGTGGCATGAGCTGTCAAAATATTGGCATTTTCCCTTTGAAACCAAATTTTGTAATTATCAGCTATTTTTACTGACGTCCAATTCAGAAGCTTTTTAGTGGTTTTAGCCAAGAATATACGTAAAAGTAGTGTTTTGAGCTAATTTAAGCTTAGAATGAATGAACGTTTGTCCCGGTTGGTTTAATTTAGTTTATTAACCAAACACTATTTCGGCTCGCACAGCTTACTGTATGAAATTTCCTCTGTCCAATGTCAATTTTTTTTAGTTTTTTGATGACCTTCAAACCCTCTTACTGTCTTGACAATTAGAATTTATGAAGAGTTCGAATTTTGGTGACTCATGGCAGTTTAACGGCAACCATTGTGGTTTCAAATTTGTCATTTCACAATTCCTATCCACCTGTTTTCTGATATACCAAAGGCATAAAAACTCTTCACGACCATGCGTCTAGCTTGAAAACATAGCTTGAAAACCATCTTAAGTATCAAGACCGAAACGTTGCTAACTAATAAATAAAGAAGTTGATATCCATATACAAGCCTTCCCTGTGTACATGCCTATAAAGTTTAGAAATCTGACTTTTTATTCAGGTTTTTTTATCCCATTGCAACTTTCTTTTAAATTTGTTCATAACATAAGGATACAATATAGCGTTTCTAAAAGAGTAAAGCATGAATTTTACTCTAGCAGGAATTAAAAGGATTATTTATCTGCAAGACATGCGTGCCATTTTTGTTTGCGAGGAAACTGAGCTCTCGACAGAATTGGATTGGGGGCAATATTTATTTTGTTTCCAGAGGCCTGTTTCACAAAGCGACGTAGAGTAAGTTTTACATAACTGCCATAGCAACCCATACTGTAGAGATATGTTGCTATGAAAGTTACGCCAAAAAATACATCTACGCCGTTTTGTGAAACAGACCCCAGAGCAGTAAATATGTGTCGATATGCTTCAATAAGCATATTCACCATTGTAGTACGGGTTTAGTTCATATGAGATGCTGGATTCTATAATCTACCTGGATTCTATTACATGTATGTGTAACTCCTACTGCGAGGTCCTCAAAAATGTCAAAGTCCAAACACAGGGGTCCAAAAAATAATAATAACCGGTACTTTATTTAACGACGCACATGTACATAAATTGGTGGGGTGATATGAAGATCGTATACAGTCGTCAAGGCAATGCCAAGGCAACGTCAAGGCAACGTGCCGTCAAGGTCACCGCCCTAAAACATACAAACAAAATAGCAGTAATCTAGACTGTTACAGTAGCAACATTTTAATTGTCCATACTACATGTTGGTAATGGCAATTTAATTAGTTTTAGTATATCACCTCTACATTCTTGAAATGATGCTTTTAATGTAAAAGAACCGTACCCACCTCGTCTCAGGGACGCAGGCAAACAATGTTGACTATAAAGTGACCGCTCTCACCGCCTGGCAATATAAATAAAATATTGCAACTAATCTACATAGTTTGTGTGAATATCTTACAGCATACATGTATATAAACTAGTACATGTTTAAAGAAAACAATAAACAACTAGTGGTAGCTATTCAATTCATTATTTACATACATAAATCAAACAAACATTAGAACAAATTCATAAACATTTACTCACCCCAGTACATTAACGAAAACCCCAGCACAGTCCATCTGGACAGCTCGCCAGCAAAACAACGAATGGTCAATGTTACCACTGACCAGCATGCCACGCTTTTCCGAAGTTGACCAAAGCGGTTTGACCAGTCCAGCAACTTGAGGCTACCAACTAGGAGGTAACGCCAACCTAGACAACCTAACTAATGCCAACCTGAGGGTCAAGAGGCTACTGCAGTTATAGCCACAATCTGTCAATTTAAGTCTAACGCCACACTCGATTAACATCAACAAAATTAATAACCCGTTACATATGTACCCAGGGACAATTCTGAGAATGCCTCATCTCCCTTAGTAACAACTGTCATATTTGAAGAAGACCTATAAGATATTGGTTTAAGGGGAGAGCACTCCAGGAGCCTGTTTACAAAATGGTCATCAGATTTCTCCAACCTTGAGATAGACCAGTGCCTTCTCCATTCAATCTGGTACATTGTATAAAGTTTCCCAACTCGCACAAATAATCACCAGTTTTCCTATGCTACACGTTTTAATGATTGTCTCATATGGATGTTCAATGCTGCATTCCTAGTATTGTATCAAGATACAAAATTTTGTTTTTTCACTATTGCAATGTAGCAGAGACAGAAGGAGGATGTGACATCCCCTTTGTTGTTTGATGTGCTACTCGTTGAGCATACGGTAAGATCTCCCCTAATTCAAGTACTCTAAAAAATTCAAGGGCCAGAAAAACATTAACAAAAGTAGGCCTACACTTAAAATTAAACTTTTTTCGTTGAGAGTCTTACCTCCTGGAGTGAGCGATCAGATAATCCTATTGAACGATCGCTGTTGTTGTTTTTATAGACCAAATGTGGCAAATAGCAATGTAATAATTCGTTATTTTCACATCACTGGTCCTTGAATTAGCAGAGATCTTACCGTATACCTTTTGTTAATGAAGGCACATGATATCAATTTTGAATTTGCTGCCAGGTTAGACCAGAACGTCAGGGATCCCCTTTTATGCTAAAGCTGATAGTACCAGCGCCATATATATAAGTGAAAAAATCTTGATTGCAGTAAACCATCTATCGATCAAATGTTCATTTTAACTTCATGAAAGAACTCAACCTACCTACAAAGAAATTATCAAAATTGGATCTTCAGTTTCATGGGCTGGTGTGAATATTGCTTTGGGGTTCCCCTCTTCTACACAAGTAAAATAATCTGAAATCAACACAATTATCCACTCAGAAAGCCATAAAAGAAGTGGAGTGCTTTCAATATATCAGTATCTGGTCCTTTGTCAAGACAGGATTGTTGTGTTTTGTAAGACAGAGTTGTGGTGTTTTGTAAGACAGGATTGGTGTGTTTTGTAAGACAGAGTTGTGGTGTTTTATAAGACAGGATTGTTGTGTTTTGTAAGACAGGATTGTTGTGTTTTGTAAGACAGGATTGTTGTGTTTTGTAAGACAGGTTTGTTGTGTTTTGTAAGACAGGGTTGTTGTGTTTTGTAAGACAGGTTTGTTGTGTTTTGTAAGACAGAATTGTCCCATTTTCCTGATGAATTCTCTGAGAGACTTTGTCAAAAGGCGAGAGACAATAGATAATCAATGCAACTTTAATGAGGAAAAAGCGAAAATTTGTCACTTAAGTGCAACTCGGGGTTATCTATGCAGGGACCAATGACTGGCCTGTGCTGAAGTTTATTAGACTTGAGTCAGGTCTTAATGACATCATTTAACAAAGAAATTCAGTTGCACCGTGGCAGATTTAAACCTTGATAATTTGTGATAAACGTTTTAACACTTTGCCGTTAAGTTGATAATAGGCCCTATTCTGTATCAATTAAACTGATTGTCTGTTTTTCTTTTTGATTGCAGAACAGTTCATGACAGATTGTATACGAGAGATTGGCACTACGTGTACCTACTACTGTCAAAGTAATAACCTCACAAAAACGGGGAAGTTTTTCTCTCCTCGATATCCTCAAAATTATCCTCCTGGAACAAGCTGTCAATACATGTTCCGGGGATTACCTGGGGAAAAGATAAAAGTAGTCTTTCAAAATATACAGTTATTTCATATAGGTGGTAGGTAAGTAAAAGGAACCCGTTTTTCTACACATTGTCAATTAGAATGTTTGTCATTATTGGATATTCATGTAGGTATATGGACTGTATAACTTTAGCCCCTCTGTGAGCTCCACATTTACAGGACAAATGTAATATGATTATAAAATACTTACACATGTGTAATGATATTTGTAACTTCACAAAGTGATCACATTGGATTTGTCTTACTTTTGTGGAATCTTCTCCCACGCTTGGCGAGTCACATGGCTTTACTGTACATGCAGCAGTCCATTGAACGATCAACTCAAGAAAGCCTTTCACCAATGGGTCACTGTTTTCATTCATTGCTGGCTAAGGCCTTTTAGTTTAATAAAAAGGCCTCCAAACAAAGGTGCCTCTTGGTTCGACTAAAATATGTCCAAGAACACATACCTTGAACCAAGAATTAAAATTTGTGGCTTGTTATGTATTAACTCTATATATAATCTGATGGTCACGAAAGATTGATTGATTGATGTTTTTGCGCACTCCAGATTATTTTCCTTGTATGGCAGTGTTGCCAGGTTTAGTGGTGGAGGAAACCGGGCTCATTGCCAGAGGAAACCAACAACGTTCGGCGAGTACCTGGCAACTCTCCCACATACAGCGATCAAAAGCCACTCATTAAAGAAGTCAAGCGCTTTCAATATACCGGTATCTGGAACTTTTCATTTGTCAAGTGCAGGATTAAATAAGAAAATCAACAGCAAGAAAAAAGTGTAATATAACACCTATATTACATGTATGTGTCCCCAGAATGCATTGACAGATTTAAAATGTTATTTTTTTTAAATCTGCTCACATTGCTTTCTCTTCTATTTCAGTTGTAAAAATTCGCCGGATGTGATTGTGGTGCATGATGGGATAGATAAAGCTGGCCCTGTGAAGGGACGTTACTGTGATGTTCGGAATCAAGTAGAAATCATATCTTCTTCTCAATTCCTCTATATAGACTTTTATACAGATGAACATAATGAAAGACAGGGTTTTGCTGCTTCTTATGAATTCTGTACAAATTGTTACGATCCTATGAACCCGCCTCATAACCCATTTATTGATAGACCAATTATTACAACAGGTAAGTTATTGATAGTTTAATGTGATCACTTAAAGGCCCATTCTCACTGTGCGATTTGTAGTATCGACTTGTAGCATGCGATTCAAATGAATGCATTTGATTGGTTGACAAATCGTATCAACCAATTAAAAGCCTCTATTTTAATCGCATCCTACAAGTTGGTTCGACAAATCGCACAGTGAGAACGGGCCTTGAGATAAAATACATGGCATTCCATTTTAGGGACAATATCCTGGAGCTTCTGACTATTTAATGTCATTTTTAGAAACAATGGTATGATTAAACACTTATTTATGAATAGCTATATTTATAACATTGAGTTGCTGTAAAAAGCATACACAAGTATACAAATAAATCAATTTTATTCCAGTAAGCAAGATATTTTGGTTTAAAATATTTAATTTCTTCTCGGCATTTATAATTTAGCTTTTGCTTAAGCTCACTATCGGCACAACCAAATTGCCAAATAAACAGACTTCTGCATAGAAATCCATTTCCTCTCACAATAATCTTTTATGGCCTTGTGCTCATAATATTGGTATTAATTTAACAAACAAACGAACCACACACCCAAGTCTCATACACTGAACAGCGTGTCCAGATAAGGGGACTTAACTCTGTTTGACAAACTTGTTCTAGTGGCCATTTTCACAAGCTCAATTTCTTATCTCAAATAAAACCTTGTAACTTTAGCAATCCTGAAGACCACAGGAGTTTAAGGTTCTTGAAGTGGAGATTATTTATTAATGATTTTCTTTGAGGAATAAAAAATATAACTGTTTATGATATGGTATTTTATTGGGTGAATTCTTTTCTTTTAGAAGCACCTCATGTTGGAGTTACGTCATTGCCTCCTTCAGGCCGTAAGTACATTTTACTTTATTTTTTCCAGGTTTTCTATGTTCTTGTATTAAAATGTGTTTGTTTTTAACATGTTTATTGGATGACATTTTGAATTTCCTCTTTTTCAAAATAAACCCTCAAATGTCAATAGACCCTCTCGGTTTAGAAAATGTTTTCACTTTGACTTTGTTGGAATTGTATCGCATTGACTGAGACACTCTTCTATCACATTGCGTCATAGAGAAAATGAACGCAATTTCAATGCCAGATCGTTCCAAAAACTCAGTGTACATGTAGCGTCATTTTGCCATACACCGAGACTGCTGTGCAAGCGCCAGGTCTTAAGCTGAAAGGGTCTATTCACTGATTAAGGGCCCAGATGTGGTCTTTTTTTAATACAGGAAGCAGATAAATATTCTGTATGAAAATCATGGGGATTTACTGCAAAAGAAAGCTCATTTTATTGAATGTTTCCTTTCCTTCTCTGTCTGAACAATAAATTCTACAAGTGGAACAGGACACATTGTAATATTTTTGGCTTAATAAACAAAAAGGTACATGTGTGAAGCTGCGGACATATATCATTATCGTATGTTAGTATTGTGAGAAAAAGCGCGTGAAAGACGAGGGGGAGATATGCCAGGATACGGAATACCAATATGATGTTAATGTTATAAGGGGGATTTTTTTTTTAATAAAAAAGTTATTTAGACTAGTTTCTATAATTAATAAATAATTTATATTGGTAAGTCCTTGTTGGCTTTTAAACCATAAAAGTTGTTGAACATTGAGTATTTAGTGAAAGGAAAGAAATGATACCTTGAGGCATACCAAGGAAATTTCAATAACAAAATATGTACACCTGTGTAATCAAGAACTTCAATAACTCATTTATGTGTTAGGCAGGGTTAGAATTAAGGGTTAGCTGCCGTTGATCTTCCACAACTGCCTGCCAGTACCTACCTTTTGTGACTTGACATGCAGGTGGTATATGGATGCATGCACAAGGGTATTATAGATGTTGTATAGCTGCTTTTTTAAGTTTTTATTGAAATCAGATGTTAGAAGTTTATCTTTGAACATGTCTTTCAAAGAAAAAGGTTTGATTTTCAAAGCGCTTCATCTTTCATATTCAGAAGTTTTGATTTATATTTTGAATGGATGTTCATTAACAGTATCACCCCCCCCCCCCCCCCCCCCCCCCCCTCCATCCTAACCCCACGCTTATTGCAGATTTGATTTTTTGTTTCAGTTACTTTTTATTATGTGAGTTTACATTAACACCCCACAACTCTTATTCTACATTCATTTATACACCTTTCAGAGAAACATAATTTGGATTTATAAATAATACAGATGGCAGGAATAAAGTATCATTTATATGTACATGTATAGATAAATGTTACAGACTTGCTTGTTCAAATACACTATTTGTCTTATTTGCCTATTTTTGTCCTTGTTTTATACAAGAACATTCTCATGTTTGTAATCTTCTTACATGAAAATGTACATGAAGGGGGTGTTTAAAATTCCTTGGAGACAGTTTATTCCTGACCAGGGTGACAGTAGGCTACCATTTCCTGTCACATCACAGAAATAATGAAGCCATTAGATACATCTGAACACCTGTGAACATCGTCAGAATATTTTCATCATTAGACGTACCCCACCACTGGTGCCATCTTTAATTTCAAAAGAATTCTCGTAAATTGTACTGGAGACTGTATGTGACTGGTACAACTTCTGAATTCAAGATATTTATATGTATTGCTCATGCAGGTAGTCGTAAACAAAACATTTAAAGAATTACTAATTGACATCTCGGCGGAAAAAAACTTTGATTAATTACTATGCTCTACATTATACAGTCTATAGCAATATCTTGCTGATACAATGTAGTTACCCTTTTGATAAGGAACTCATTAAGATAAAATAGACTCATGAAATGTACATTTAAATATTGTTCTTAAGATATTTATGAACACTAAAACACACTGCACAGGGAAAATCCTCTTGTCTAAAATAACCATGGAGACAAGTTTCTAATTCTCTTAAAAATGGGTATATCATTCAGACAATTTGTGGACATAATTTTATTTGATCTTTTCACAAAATTATTGAATGGGAAGTAAACTCTGACGTTGACCATTCAATGTTTTTTCTTAAGGCTTTCATGGTGAATTTCCTTAGTTTATTGTAAAATGCTTGGTTTATTTAAATCAAAATTTTCTTCGAATTGATCCTGTGTCATGATGCTTTACTTCAATCCAGACAATTTAACTGATCAGCCATCTGCTTCATCCAATACATTTTTCAAATCCATATTACAAAATTTTAAGAAAATATGATTGATTGTAGCTATAAACAAGAAGATCCTTCATATTAACTGATACGGAGGCTCAACTACGACAAGTTCCCAGAGACTCTAATAGATCTTAGTATAAATCTAATTAGCAGCCTAGAGTAATGTGTGTGATTGTGTATCCTTTATCAGGTTTTCTATATAGCTCTTCATGATTTGTATGTAAGTCTCAGCTGGTGTCCTTAGAGCGACTGTTGATCTGGAGATAGGTGCGTAGGAAGATGAGGAGATTCAGATATCACGCAGAGCAATTTCATACCAAGCTTTCCTAAACAAAATTGAATTTTCGTTTGATTGATGGTCCGTCGACAACTCATTTCTAATTCTCACTTGAGGTGTTCAGTGTGAAATTGTATAGATCATAATCCATTACATATTCATAATAGAAAATTATAGGTCGCCTCGAGTAGCTTCTTACGGACATGGCACATCGTTCTTTATATGTCAATAACTTGAAATAACAAAGTTCGTTCAAAATCAACTGGCATTTTCTTCACTATGGAACTGTATTAACTTTTTCAAGCAATTGAATGGCTGAGAGATCTTCCAATCATTTTAATTTTCGTTTCTCCTGTCAAAGACATCAGTATTGATGTTGAAAACTCATGTTCTTCATGGTGACGCTTTAAACATTTCTCATCATAAAGTCAGCCACATTCAAAGACAGTTTTAGACAGAGTTTTAAACAAATTCTATGGGCAGGAATAAAAAAAAATTTAATATTCGCAACATATTGCTGATAAGGAGCTGATCTAGAATTACAAATGTTAAGTCTAGGACTTAACTAGTGACGAATCAGAATCTCTTTTGTTTCAGGGGCCTTGGTTGCTCAGTCTACAGAGTGAAGTATCTTAGACCGATACAGGCTTTCTACCCGGGTTCATTTCTGATCATAATAGAATTGAAAAAGTGTTGTTTTTTTTTCACTCAGTGGCAATATATAGAAGAGTTGCTCGCCAAAGGTCTAGGGTCTCCTTTGGAAAAAAAAACACTTTTCTCTCCAACTAAACCTGGCCATATAAGTGAAATAATCTTTAGTGCGACATTAAACATTGATCAATCAATCATGATTGGAGACCTGCACATTGACAATCACTTGTCCAAGTGGATGAGTCGTTCAGAGTCGTTTAGAAAAATGTTGGCCAACCATGCTGCAGGCTCCTTTAAACCCGACTTATGCCTTAACACTTAATTAGTAACCATAGATTTATTGATTTGTCAATCTATTTGGGGGTCCATTTCTCATCATAACAGAATTGAAAAATTTCTGAGTGGGTTTTTCACTTGGTATGTGGAATAGTTGCCAGATATTTGCTTTAGGTCAGGGTTTCCTCTGAGCTAAGAGCCCTGTTTGTTTCCTAATTAAACCTGGCCACGCCGTGATAATATCTTGAGTGTTGCCTAAAACATCAATAAATCAATATACAAAAAAAAAACTCTTGTGGTTGAAGTTATACCCGGTTTTGATCAGATTTTGTTCACATCATATTGAGTTTGGTGGCGATAACAGATTTATTTGTCAAGTGACTTAATTCCTCCAACATTGCAACATGGTCAAATACATATAATTCAATCTCCATTTGTTATGAGCATAATAGGGCAAAGTATAAAGTAAAGAAAAAACACAGTTTTATTTGCTTGTTAGATTTGGTCTATGTATCGTTAAACAAACCAGAATTTCTTAAAAGTGGTCTGTTGTTAAGTGGCAAATTAAGAGTAGCCGTTGTCCATAATAAATAATGATTAACAACAACCCAAATTCAAAGGGACTATTTCCCAGGTCCAATATATATCGCATTTGTCTTACTTTCAAAGCTGAATGAGATCTTACCAGACCTTGTTTCATTGTGACTATTTCCAAGTTAATGTGATAATGTGAGCCAAACTTTCGAATCTGAATCATATTTATCAGTTCGTAATTAAATGATCTATGTACTAATGGACATTTTAAATTTACAACCAATACAATCCATCCCAAGTATTACTCACAAAATGTAAAGTGTTTATTATTATGAACAATTAAACAATAACAATGTAGGCAGAATTGGAATCCTTTCAAATTGTCAATGCTATATGGATAAAAAAAAAATAAACGGAAACTCTTGAAAGCATACGTATATTCAGACTCTTTTTGTAATTATTTCCAGTTTAAATTCTGTGCAATTTTGGATTTTATCTAATAACTTTAAGAAGATCCCTAAATTGCATACTTTTATAGAATAACTTTTGTTCATTAATTTAATTGGTGCTGTTCAACTCCAAAATAATTTTTTTATGTAAATTTTCATGGAACAAAAATGGTAGTCTTTTGGCTGTCATTGAATGATTTTAGCGTATGTACATTCACAGGTCTTTGATACAAGCCTGTGGTGTCATCATTACTTTTAGCATCCTTCATTAGACCTAATCAGAAGTCGTTATCTTGTGAAATAAGAAAACGGCGCGGAGGGAGTTTTATCGTAGAGCTGTTAATTCTACCTATTCGGAGATGAAACTAATAGACAGAAGTGTAATTAAGTTACACACAGCTTTCCTCACCTTAATGAATCCCTGCACGCCAAGGTAGTACCCGTAGGATTGAACCGGTTTGCGTGAAACCTTCCCTAATCAGGAAATCCTATGTTCTCTTAAGACAGAGATTTAATAACCTTTAGATCCAGTCAACAACAGACTTTATCTCTTGGATTATTGAGAGTTTTATGTCATACTCAAGGTTATATTGTCATGTGGTTGGAAAGAAGCTTATTTAATATTCTGTGATTACAATGAATTTCTGCACTGATTTATGAGAAATGAGAAAACAATGAGAAAACTTTTGTTTATTTGACCAAATTTAGGCATTATTATATGTTTTTGTTTTCTCATTATGTTTTGATGGACTTAAATGCCTTTCAAACTTTCACCCAGTGGCTGCATGTGGAAGAGTTGCCAGGTACTCGCCAAAGGTCTGAGGTTTCCTTCTGGCATTAAGCTCGGTTTCCTTCCCAATGTTAGAATCCAATCAGAATGTGACCTTTATTACTGTAAGAGATGCAGCCTATGAAAGAACCTATGTTCAAGACCAACGTTGAATCAGAATCTATCTGTGTCTTTCAACGTCTTATAACATCAGCTTTTGCGTGCAACCCTAAAAACTATCAGTAAATAAATTTATAAATTTTAGATGAAATTGGAACAACATTTCTATTTTTTCACCAATTCTGATTCTCAAAGGGAAAATCTAAAGGACTTACATGTACATGTATGTTAAAATAAAAATATTGATAACGTCAGTAACTTGTACCAACTTATGAGTTGTTGTAATATCAAACTTAATTCCAATACCAGAGATGTAGAAGTCTATTTTCGTTCCTTATTGAAACTAACTTAACATACATCACCGAGAGCTCTTATTACGGGCTTATTGTAATAAAGACGAAGAATTAACTATTTCTTTGCCAACAAAATTGTCCCAATAGTTGTCAGCTTATGCCACTTTACCAGCTAACAGCCATTATTCCCGACAGAAATTAGGACATACTCACAAAATGTTTAGCAAAGGGGCTTGAATCACATTTCAGATTTACTTGATATAATTTAAAGTGGCATTAGACTGAACATGTAATAAAACAGTCTGGAAGGACATGATGGTATTAACTTCCGCTTTGACCACTGGTACAGGAAGCCATGGTAATTCACACAATTGTCCGGCTGTAAAATAGCCTCAGACTCTCCATCCCTCCATTCTTGTCTCAAATAGCCTCTGATGAATAAACTAGACTTCATTTAGAAACTGGACATTCAAAAATTGTCACACGTCTCAACACCTTGCTCCACATGTACACTCAATAGAGAAATTCAACAGAGTTTGTATTCGCGAAATTGACCCAAGATTATTATTCTCATGAGAATTATTTCCAAAAGTTTTACCCCTAGTAACATTTTACATTTGTGTTTTATACTTGCTAGGTGGGTACTGGTATTTTACTTTAATACTCATGTCACTTTGACATAGACCTTATATTTCACATGGATCATATTTTTGACCACACACTACTAGCATTCTAAAGACCAGAATAAATTGCTTTTATCATTTAATTTAGTGGGAGAGGTAACTGGGCTCTTTTGTCATAAGGAAACCCTCGACCCTGAGCGGATATCTGACCTCTCCACATAGGGCAGTTGCACTTAGTAAAATGGAGTCTGCCCTAAGTGAAAACATTAAAAAATAAAAGCGGACATCCCCTTCCCCTGTACTAGTAATCTTGTAAACATTGCATTAATAGTGCACAATTATGTACCCCCCCCCCCCCA
The DNA here is from genome assembly GCA_963971465.1 of Lepidochitona cinerea. Classification (NCBI taxonomy): domain Eukaryota; kingdom Metazoa; phylum Mollusca; class Polyplacophora; order Chitonida; family Tonicellidae; genus Lepidochitona; species Lepidochitona cinerea. The sequence goes on along the minus strand of OZ020551.1, from coordinate 81,705,049 downwards.
TGCCCTCCTCTCCCCCTGTGACAAGTATACTGATGACATAACTTGTTTGTTTATTACAGTGCTGTCAAATTTTACTATTTGCATTCTCTTCTTCCAACATATTTTGTTAATAACTTCAAATAGTTTGACATTTTGCAATGGTATAGGCCTACATGTATTTGCAATTGAGAGACCAACATCTAATCCAGCCCGTAATTATTTGTAACACATGTGAATTATGTATTACATCTGTCTTGCTATTTATCTTGATTATTCAGTTTACAAATTGATGTCTTTAATAGTATTTGTCACATATTTTGCAGTGTTAATTTGACATAATAGTTGTTGAAACCGTAATCGCTGCTCCAAATCGCACCATCATGACCTTGGCTGTTGATTAGGTTTGTTTCCCGTGGGAAGTACATTGTAAGCCCCTTGAAGTTCATATACAAAAATCTTGTTTTCACTTCAAAAACTTATTCACTTTGTTCACAATTATAATTATTTTTTTTATTATTAATTCTGATTGGTTTGAAGTTTAGAAAACTAAATGATTCACATTGAAATGATGAATGATCAGTGAGCATTTGGCAACTGGGATGCAGGTTCAATCATTTTTGGTCAATCATTATTCGTCAGTGCTTTTGGATTGACTTGGTCTCTAATGTGCATTTCTTTGGAAAAGTTAGAATAACTTCCCTGTTTTTAGCTCTGAACTGAATATTGACCATCTTTCTTTATTGCTAGAAAAAGATTTTTGGCCATCATATGTTGAATGATTTTTTTAAAATCTTAGTGTTGCAATCAAACTGACTCACAAAAAGCAATATACTTATCTTAGGTTTAAAACTAACAAAATTTGTTAAAAATGTGTACCACCATTTTTTGTTCTTAATTAAATACTTTGAGAAATCACAATTTCTTTTACCAGTTAGAACATTATGATTTTTGTAATTTTTTTAAAACTGAAAATGGATCACATATAATATTCAAACTCCTTAAGGCAGTCCAGCCAAAAAATTTATTTCTTTCAAAAACTTTCAAATCCTTTTAATTTATATGCTTTGAAAACATATTTATCGTACATCATAAGAAGACATGAGCAAATTTCTAATGTAACTTTTTGAATGTTTGAATGCATCTTTTTTCACCACAAATGCACTTTGTATAGTTTTCAGGCGACATTGTATGTTGCCTTAGAAAAACAGTAATTACGACGTTTTTTTTTTAACCATGGTCCTTTTAATAGTTCAGTCAGTGCTTGCATGAATCCCTTTGAATCTGGCTAAGAGAAAGTGTGTTGTGAATTTGACAGTTGTAATTTCACGGCGTATCTAAAGAAGTTGATGAAGGAGGCTTGTACTGGGAAACTGATGGTTCTGCCATAATATTGACGTCCGGTTTTGTAGTTCACAATAATCACATCCTACAGTGTTAGTTTCTGATACAGAACAGGGCCTCTGTGGGTCACTTGGTTGAACGATCATGAAGAATCCTACAAGCTTTATACCAATGTGTCACAACCTCAAATTCCTTAAATCTATTCTCGTTCGATGGACATCCATTTTTGGTACCCTGGTATGAATGTATACCTCGCCCAATAACCAAGACAATTTTTTTTTTCAGACGAATAAATTCAGATATTTGCCAGTCAAACAATTATGATTTTTGAATTACCCAGTATGAGATTCAGCTATATCACCAAAAATTTACCCTAATCAAAGCATTTTAAGACAAAACACAAATTTATTTATGTAACTGTTCTCCATGGTTTAAATGATCTCTTTTGTCGCAAAGACCTATTATGTAGTTTTCAATCCACACTGTATGGTCACTCAACAAAAAATGGATTGCTTCTTGATTTTTAATCATGCTCCGTGTGTAGATCAGTCATTGCTTGAATCTCTTTGAATCTGGAAAAGAAAAGTGCTGAGGGAGTTTGACAGTGGTAATTTTATGTTGCTTTTTTCCAGTTGGAAACTGAAGGATTTTTGCACTAGAAAACTGATGGACCAGCCTCAGTGTAGGATTTTACAGTTTCCACAGAGATTTTACAATATCTGGTGACAGAAAATGTTTTGGGATGACATAATTGTCAGTGTGATTGACATTTTTAGTTTGACAAACTGAAGTGAGCCTCACATTCGGGCGATAATCCAACTCGCTAATGACATCAGGTATTAGTTAGACAATCCCATCTTATCACATACATGGGGACTTGGCAGAGAATTGATTCTGTAGTCTTAATAGCTTTTCACTATAGGCCCTTTCGGCTTAGAATGACGTTTTTTATGACGCTGTTCGAATTGTATAGCATTAACGTCGTTTCTCTGTTGCAGGCGCTATGACGCACCTCTATCACATTGCGTCAGAGACAAAATGAACACGATTCCGACGTCAGATTGACCCAAAGACTCAATGTAGCGTCATTTTGCCAGGCACCGAGGCTTCTGCGCAATCGTCAATCCTTAAGCCGAAAGGGTCAATTAGGTCAACTGTTATGAATCCTACGAAGTCTAATAAACGTGGATGCTTTATGGTATCTTTATGATTTCTTACATCATTCAAACCTTTATTCAAGTCTTAACAAGAGACTTTTTCAGAAATTTTCATGTTAGTCCAAAAAATATAAAATGTCATAACACTCACTTTTACTCAATACACTTATCTTATATATCCTGAATTGGTTCTATTACACTGAAAACTTTTTTAGTTTCTGATTCAATTCAGTTCCATCAATATGGTCACCTATCATTCCCAATTCAGACTGTTCCACCCTGACTAACTAAGCTTGTTACAATACCCTTAATCGTATGATTCTCATGTCCAAGACATCTTGCTTCAGTGACCTCTACACTTCTTACTTAGCGGAAACAGGTTCTGTAGAAATATAATGACAAGTACTTATTTAAGGTTGAATTGTTTAATATGTTACTGTTGTGGAAACCAATACTTGTAACACACTACATGCAGACAGATACCCCTCAATGTTGATATAAGGGTTGTTCTCTTATGTTTTGTAGATGCTTCTGCTCAATACAAATCTCCTTTTGTAGGCCTTTGTCAACCATTTAGAAATTCCAGATTCCTTTTGTTTAGTTCAAAACCAGGCCATTGTCAACAATTTAGAATTTCCAGATTCCTTTTGTTTAGTTCAGACCCAGGCCATTGTCAACAATTTAGAAATTCCAGATTCCTTTTGTTTAGTTCAAACCCAGGCCATTGTCAACAATTTAGAAATTCCAGATTCCTTTTGTTTAGTTCAGACCCAGGCCATTGTCAACAATTTAGAAATTCCAGATTCCTTTTGTTTAGTTCAGACCCAGGCCATTGTCAACAATTTAGAAATTCCAGATTCCTTTTGTTTAGTTCAAACCCAGGCCATTGTCAACAATTTAGAAATTCCAGATTCCTTTTGTTTAGTTCAGACCCAGGCCATTGTCAACAATTTAGAAATTCCAGATTCCTTTTGTTTAGTTCAGACCCAGGCCATTGTCAACAATTTAGAAATTCCAGATTCCTTTTGTTGAGTTCAGACCCAGGCCATTGTCAACAATTTAGAAATTCCAGATTTCTTTGGTTTAGTTCAGACCCAGGCCATTGTCAACAATTTAGAATTTCCAGATTCCTTTTGTTGAGTTCAGACCCAGGCCATTGTCAACAATTTAGAATTTCCAGATTCCTTTTGTTGAGTTCAGACCCAGGCCATTGTCAACAATTTAGAAATTCCAGATTCCTTTTATTGAGTTCAGATCAGACCCAGGCCATTGTCAACAATTTAGAAATTCCAGATTCCTTTTGTTTAGTTCAGACTCAGGCCATTGTCAACAATTTAGAATTTCTAGGTTCAAAGTGAAATAATCTTGAGTGTGGCATAAAACATCAATCAGTCAATATATTAATACCATCTAAACCTGTCAGTTCTGCCTTATAAAGGAAATAATCTTGAGTGTGGCATAAAAAATTAATCAATCAAAAACTCCATTGCCTCGTTACCTTGTGAAGAACTATTGTGAAACAAACACATAGGCCAACTTTTGTATAATTGACAAGCCTAAAATGGAAAACTCAGTATTGATTGGACATTCACAGACATTTTATTTTTATACAAAGTAATAAAAAAACAACGTAGCATTCAGTTTTATTTAATGTATTTTCTGTTTACCAGTCTAAGACTGGCAATGTTTCATTTGAATTATGCTTTCCTTGAGTTGGAGAGGTAGAACTGTATACGTTTTGTTTCAGAATTTTCATTTTTCTGTACTGTTCTAACATTGATCTACCTGTCCCGTCCGTCTAACTAAGCTTGTTATAAAACCCTTTACTGTTTGATGATTCTCATGTCCAAGACATCTAGACATTCAGTGACCTCTACACTTCTTACTTAATGGAAACTGGTTTGTTAAAAATATGACAAGTACCTATTTAAGGTCAAACGGTTTAGTCTTCATTTATACAGTTGCGTCTGGGGTCAAATAGAGTTGATTAAATGTACATCAAGAAGACTGTACATAGAAGGATGTCCGTCTATGTTGTCACTGTGTTGATATAAGGATTGTTGTAATGGGTTTTATAGACGTTTCTACTCACCAATACAATATGTCCAAGTCTCTATTTTGGACCATTATCAACAATTTGGGTTGTTTTTGGTGAAATTCCAGACTCTCTCTTGATGGATCAGACGTATGTGGATAAATTGATAAGGAGCTGGTTAAGATATTGGAATCCTCTTATTGGCTGAATGTAAGCAATTGGGTCAGATTCATTGACCAATTCCATCACATTGTCTGACCACTGGCTAATGGATTCATTATTTTGTGTTTAATGCCACACTCAAGATTCTTTGATATGTCACTGTTGGAGAGGAAAACATGATTTATATGATGGGGAAACCTACGCCTACCAATAAACTATAATGGAGGGCCATTGTGTGGATGGGGTCGGAAGGGGGATGGGATTTAAAATCATTTTAGAAGTCTTTTTACTGGCATCTGATGACTGGAAACAAACACAGAGACCTACTATTGTATACAGTAGAACTTGCTGAGACCGACACATCTAAACATCGACATCTTGTCAACTTCGACCGGTTCAGGCGGTCCGGAAATATCTACAGGTTAAATAGATAGACAAACACCGACACTTGTCTATTCTGAACATCGACTAGGGTTTTAAGTCCAAACCCAATGTTTTCAATGTTAATCCATCGTTTATAATCCGACACGACATGCGTCTGACGGGCTTGTAAAAACAGTCTGACCGTTTATCACCGCCAAGCACAAAAGCTCTGGGAGGGGAATTAATCCGCGCACGCACAAATTATAAAACAAAAGACGGTAAAGCCAAGAAACAACTGTCCACTCACATTACACCCAACACGAAGCCGATTCTTTTGCTCTAAAACGACAGTCCCTATAAATAATCCAGCTCCTCAAATTTAATTTCATTCCTGTCTTGATGAATTAAAATAATAACCATGTCAAGTAGACCAGCGAAACGCCGAAGAAATGATAGTTCGGCAAAAAGTTGCATCATAACAGACAACTCTCGATCGATTTTTTACTATGTAAAATGTCCTTCAAAAGTTATAAAATTCCATGTATTGTTGCCATTAGTGCTTTTGGGTTTTCGGATTGTTTCCTTTTTAAAAGTAGTTACTTCAATAATATATAACGTTCAAAACATTTCTTGTGTGTATATCAGTTTTTAATTTTTAATATACCGACATAGTGTCTATACCGACAATTTCTCTTGGTCCCCCGAGGTGTCGGTCTTAGCAAGTTCTACTGTATTTGGATTTCCTATATTTGTCTTTATACAAGGGACCCACCCATGAAGTGATGCATTTTACAAATTTATTTGTGTTTTTGTATTGCTACAATTATATAATAAAATGTGCGCTATTATAGTTTCTCATAAATATTGTTTTTGAACAGCTAACAGCAAATAATTTTCCCATTCTTTTGTCAAATCAAAGTTTTCAAAATGTTAAAAGTTTAGCATTTCATGATAAATAGTCAATAGCAACAGTTTTGTTCTCTTTGTATTCTTTTATATATGTCTACTTAAATCCATAAATGTAGACCACTAGAAGATCTACTTTTGTTATGTTTTAGTTACACCTAGACCCTCTTGGAAGAATGTTTCCTCACAGCCCACCAAATGTAAACTAAATCTTAATGTCCCTAAAGTTAAAACAAGTTCTTTCTTTTAACACCAACTTGTTTGATCTACTTTTGAAAGTTTATAGTAACTAGATATATATGCCTGTAGTTAACCTAAATCCTCAAAGAAAAATACTTGGTAACTGTCAAGCCATAAATTCCTGAAGAAAAAATGCATTTTAGTGAAACATTGGACCAACACAACCAATAATTCTGTTTCATAGTTTTGAAAAAAAATATATATATGTAGCTTGTGAATGTAGATATAGTTTGCTTAGATCCTGTAAGAAGATAACCTCTAAATACTTATGGATAATTTCAACCCTTGTGAAAACAATCACAAGGCTTGAAAATTACCGTAAGAATACGCTTGACACATCAAAAGCAACACAATACTTAAAGAACTTGTTAATGTTAAATATTTAAGGGTCATTGTTGTATCCACAGCCTCTAACGATGCTGCTCAAACAAGTTAGATCCTGCATATGTTTCTAAAAACAAAGAAAGTTTAAACAAATTAATTTAAATCAAGGCATATTCACCAAACTAGTTCTGCTTTGCATAGCAACATTGGCTTTTTTGAAAGATATTTTGATGAAGAAACCAATACCTTTTCATTGAGTTATGGGTTTTTCCTTTCATTGAGTTATGGGTTTTTTCTTTGTTAGGAATTTTTTAAAAAGCAATAGACCTTTTAGACACGATACCATCGAGCGATGGTTAACATAAAGAATGTTTTATGTAATTACATCTATTGCCATCGGGGTATGATATGAAGGAGACTATATGCATACAGGAATATCACCCCTTATTGTTTTCTGGCAATATTTTATCTCCAAGAGGATATTACAAGTCCAAACCAATTTGTGGGCAGGTCCCTAAGGGCAATGGGCGCAGACATAATGAAGAGATAGAGCGTCGCAGGTAATGAAGTTACAAGACAGAGTGGGTAACCCTGTGCCATCGTCTTATATGCCACATGTATTACTTTGTTACCAAGGAACCCTATATAAGAAAATATACCACTGGCTTGTCCTTATATGTTTATATCCTTTACAAGTCACAATACAAAGCAAGAACAAAGTTTATATTGTATAGCTTCAGATGTTTTTACATTCCTTCTCAATAGAAATATTGCCTCAAAATTATATTGATGATAACCATTTCATAGCAATCACAATATAATTTGCCGATCTTTCCTAGATGCTGTTAAAATGTTATGCATTGTGTTGTTAAATTTTTAAAAAAAACGAGAAGATATTTTTAATATTTTCTGAAATTTCAATTGCATGTTCAAGGAGAGATTTCGCCAAAAAGTTTTTAGTTTTAAGAAATTTAAATTTCTCTTATTCTTTAACAGTCAGTTCTTTGCAACTGTATGCCTATTCTTTTTGTTGACCTTAGGCAATAATACTTTTCATAAGTGCCCTTTCACAAACATTATGTTTTATGGCTTTTAAAAATATCTTTCCAGATTCTTGGTAATTTCTTATTTTCTAAAACGACCTTTTTTCAATTATTCCTACAAGTTTCAAGTGTTGAATATTGCATAGTTAATCAACCCAAGCAAAAAGTAAGCCTTTTTTTAGTTGTAAACTGTCGAAACTTGTCATAATTATTCTTTCAGATTTTTGACAGTTTTGAAGTATCTTGACAACTAGACTAATTTGCGTTCAGTTTTTATCGTCCTTGTTATGATTTCTGAGAGAAATTCTAATTGGACAATATTTTTTTCTGTCTTGTGTTTCACAGTTTGAAATTGGTCTGCTCTTGGTATAAAGCATCCTTATATGATTCTATGTGGGATGGTTGCCAGTTACCAGCGGAAGGTCGTGGGTTTCCTCCGGGCATACAGCCCAGTTTCCTCCCACAAAAAACTGGCAAAGCCGCCATATAAGTGAAATAATCTTGAGCGCGGCGTAAAACACCAAACAATCAATCAACCTTATATGATTGGATTCATGGCAGTTGTTACTCTCTACAATAGATGCATTTAGATTACAGTAGATCTAGACCTGTACGTTTGAAATATAATTAAATAATAGTAAAGGTGTTCAGAAACTAGTAGGCTGAGTCTTGTGTCCCTGTTGTTTACAACCACAGTACAAAATTATTAAGAATTCATTTTTAATAGCATATGATTCAGACAAGAAATTATTTTAGCCGAGCAATTTATAACTTTGTCTTGTGTTTGTTAGAATTTACATTTATATACCAAATCAACATAGCCAATATGCATGTTCAAGGATTGTAGCCCCCCCCCCCCCCACACACACACACACAAAAAAAGCACAGAATCAAAATAAACAGTAAAAGAAAATTGTGATCTATGCATACCCAGCTGTCTCACACAGGTAAATTCAAAATATATAAAAAAAATCAGCTAACTTTTTGGAAATTATTAGATTCAGACTTTACTTATAGCTGTCTGTGGCTTTAAGAACTTTGAACTCTTAGTAAGCTGACATGAATTCTCGAATAAATATTTTACGAGGAAATCTTCCATTTCAAAGAGACGAGAGAAAGCTCACTGCCTCCACTTTGACAAATGTCTTTGAGAAGTGCCGCTGAAAAATGTTTGTATGTCTGGTCGAGGAATACATGTATGGAGTGCTTGAGCTTATTGAGTTCCCTCGAAACTTCTCTTGAGTGTAGAGCTTAAAACTATGCAGAGTTTCATCTAAATCTGTCTGTTGAACATCAATAATTAAAGCTTTCAGAGATCTTAGACTTTTGGGGCTGTATAAACTTTCCAGTTTCGCTGGGCTTAAAGACGGCTGTCACCTTTCAGAGCCCTGTCTCTGTTTCATTATTCATACTCATGCCCTCAGCAGAAATTTATCAGTTGAACTCAAATCATGTTTAGATTTATTGACATATAAACAACATTCCATTAGAACAGGTGCTTGACTTTTATGTCTTTTGTTAATCAGGAATTGTAATTAATTAAGATATAAACAACATAGCATGGGAACTGTAGGACATGTGCTTGACTTCTCCATCTATGGCTCAGCCTTGGGGGCTCAGTCTCTCTGTCTAACACAGGCCTTCCATTTATGGGTCGTGGGTTCAAATCTCACTTGGACCAAATAAAATTGACAAATTTTTGAGTGAGTTTTTCACTTACTTACCTCATGCGACAGTATTTCAATTAGATACATTTCTTTTGAGTCATTTTAGTCTGAAATAATTTTTCTGGAACATTTTGTTCTATTGTTTTGAAAATATATAATGTTGAAGACAGAATATTGTTCTGTTTACTATACGGTAAGTTTCAGATCTCAGAGATCAGTTGCTATTTTTTTTTTGTCAGCACACAAGTTAAATGAATTGGATGGAACACAATGTAAAAGACTCAGTCGTCGATCTATCAAAGCTCCACTTACATGAGGTAGCTTTAGACTGCGATGGGAAAACAAAACATGGAAATTCTAGCTTCTCAGTATCATTACCCTGCTGTTGGTGAAATGCTGTTTCCCATAGTTAATTAGAGAAAATTATGTCTGTATTATTAACTTTTGCCAAATTATCACAATATGCTTCTTTCTAAAGAAATATGGACAGACCTGTAGTAAATAATGATCATCGGTTATCATTATAAATTTTCTCCTGAACAGTTTGACTGTTTTCTCCCGTGAAGATGCAAGAGGATGTAAAGAGAGCTTAAATTTAGATTCCATTTCCTCCTCAAATTTTCTGCACAATTTAACCAGATAAGATCTAATCTTCGTTACAGTAAATTGCGGACTTCATCATTTAGATTTAGCGCCTAAACTTTAGTGCAATTAGTTTCATTAAACTGTTGCTATGAGCACATTAAGAAGGTCTTAATATCAAATAAGAATTTAACATCAGTGTTTTTTTTTATTTGGATGAAAATTAATTGCTTTTTTCTGTGATGTTTATTGAGAAAAATAGTATGAAAGTAATCATTTTATATTCCTGAACATTTTGCTTCATACCAGTACTGCTAGGAAAGTATGTAAGGTCTTTGAACAGATCCTATATTTGTCAAATAATACATAATGACATGCTCTGCTTGGGTAAGATTATTCAGCCATTTTGTTAACATTTGATTTGTTTCCATGCAATATCTTTGCTGTAAAAGTTTATATAAATTGAAACTTATTTAGTGAATTGCTTTAATGAGGCTTTTTACAGCATGTTCAGTGAAATTAGCCTCTGTTTCATTTACAAGGTCCTTGGAGACACACTACTATAAAATCCTTGTAAATTTCTGGAATAGTCGTAAAGTGGTGACTGGAGACTAGCTTATTGTTCCTATGTGTATGTGAGAATTCTGTCAGGAATAGGGTCTCTATATAACCCCATGGAGATGTGGAAACACTGCGGTCTCAATCAGCAAATGTACAGTCTAGAATTCCACTACTCAACCTTAAGAACACAAATTAAAAGACTCCAAGTCTGGCCGATTTTTTGCAAGATAGAATTTCAACTAAGATTGAGCTCGTCACAGGAGATTGACGGCCTTAAAAAACCCATTCCAGTATCGCTGGCAATATTTAAAGTCTGTCCGATCCACCGTATTCAATACAGTATTGGTTTTCTTTAGTATCCCTGAGAAAATTTACTTCCGCAACGGAAAATGATATCAAGACATTATTTCTACCAATAAAACGTGAGCCTCAATATCGTCTAATGTATTTCTGTAGCGCACTACTTGAAATGGGCAATTAAACCTCCGCCGTAAGTTTTTATGAAGCAGTTTGGAAAACTTCATTCAGCTATATTAAACCTGATATGCACAGTCAGGAAGTAATTGAATGATAGTATCAGCTCATTTTACTAATTTCATATTGGATTGGTCTCATTGACTGAAAATAAACGTAATGGAAGTGATATGTTAACCCTTCCTCTTCACTGAATGCTGGGCCATATTTACTAGTTTTCAAATTTGAAAAGCTGATAATTATTTCAAAGCCAGTTACACAATTACTAATTTTCTAGATTCAAAAATTAAATTGAATGGAAATGGAATTATACACTTGATAAATCCTACTACTCTTTATTGCAGAAATCCACAAAGCTGTATCATCCAAAAAAATTAAATAATTATGGGAGAAACAAAGCAAGTAATTTTAAAGAAAAAAGTATTTTCATTAATTTTGTTAATTTAATTTCTTGTAAGATCCTAAAAAGCTTAGAATGTCTAATTTTCAAACCTAATTTAAGTAACTGTGAAGCCTGTCAAATTAAATATACCTTATTGATTAAAACTGCCCATATTTATGTTTGCCGTGCAACTTCAGGGTAAAAACCATACTTTACTATACATTGTAATTTGAAAAAAATACAATAGCTTGTTTTGTGAAACATGGTATACCATGTTAAATACCACACTTTTTGATAACTGGAAAGACTATTTCTTTCTATTAATTTCTATAATTACTCATGCTCATTTATTTACCAAAAACTTCGAATTTAAATCTTGTTTTAAATGTAGCCAATAGTCCCTATATTTTGTTTACTGAAAAATGATTGCAGTTAATGCCATCTCAACAGAATGCCATCTCAACAGAATATCAATTTAGAACAAAAGTCATCTCTTATTCATAACTTTCTATGACTATGAGTGCCTAATCGCCTTTACATACGGTTGGTCTGATTTCAATCCATTTTTAGAGATAGCACTTACATGTACATGTACAAACTTCTCAAATCTATACTCAGACATTAAAAACCTTTGAATAATAAATAATGTGATTCCCTTTTGGTTTTAAAAAATAGATAGAGAAGAAAAGTCAGTTTTTACTGTTCAGTCAATGATTTAGAATATGTACTCAAATTTGTATTGCCATAAGCTTTGTCAATTTGATATATTTATCTCTTATTTTGTCTCAGAGAATCGCAATTTTTGATAAAAAATGAAAGATTGACACATATAAAGATTGACACAACTTATATAACAAAATACTACTGACTAAAGCCAAACTCTTGTCTGTCTTCAACCTCATGAAATGGGTTTTGGTTTAATACAACAACCTATGATTGGGTATAAAGGTCTAATTGACATCCCCACCCCCCTTAACACAATTAGAAACTTTCCATGGTTATTTTAGTCAGGAGGATTTTCCCTGTGCCCGTGTGTTATAGTGTTCAAAAATATATCTCCTAGTGTGTTTTGTATTAAATGTGCCCTATGGCTCAGCTTAAGATCAGACCATTCATAATTCTCAGGAAGGGAAAGTTGTTTGTTTTTTTATTTTTTAAAAAAAGAAGACTCAGATTACTAGAGTGTTACCATCTTGATCTAGGGACATTTGACGAGGATCATTGGCGATGATTTGCCGAAACCTTTCAAACTAGCCTATAAAGTCACCTAGCTGTGTAAAATCAATAACAGTAAAATTGTTCATTTATTCAAGTAGTGTATGGAGGTTGGTCCAATCTCTATAACGGATGACTCGAGAAGTCTTGCTTGTTGCTCACTCCCACTGGAGTTCTTTTATAAGTAACCGGCCTTCAAGTGACGCGACTTCTCTGTTTGTCTGATACATACCTGGATTATGAGGGCCTCTTTACAGATAAAATCTTGATACATATGGTCTGGGTGAAGTGGATTAGATACAGTCAGCATCTCGGCCTATATTATTGACCCCTGGGGTCAACTGATCCACTGATAAATCTACTGGAGCAATAAACAGTGTTAAGCAGATCTGGAACTTGAATCCCAAATTCAATTGAAGACGTCCATCCTGGATTGACAGTTTTTAATTTGGCCACATTCTACTAAACGGACCTGGTTTTCGATGGAAGATTATTCAGCGAGTAGAAATGTCGGTTGTAATTTGTCTGTGGCGATGCTTTAAAGAATAGCCATACCCGTGTCGTTTTGAAGGGATTAACAGTCAGGTCTTCTCACAGACTCGGGGAATTGAATGGACGGCATCCGGTCAAACGGGAACTGCTGGAAATCCTTTTGTCTGAGATCCAATCAATTCCATTTGTCTTTCAAGGAATTTCCTGCTGGCTCTGACCAAAAAGACAATGAATTATTCACCTGATTACAAAAAGTAACTTTACCAATCCTCAGAAACTGATAAACTTCGTAAAATTTTGTTTCGAGTTAAAATGCAGCCTTCCAGAAGCCACTATTAAGTTGACAGTTTTACAAGGACTTCATAATGGGGATAAAATGCCTCATACTTTGACCTTTTCAGAAAAGGGTTGACAAAATTGACAGCTTTCCCTTGTTAAATGATTTTAATTTGATTTAATTTTTAATTTACTGGGATGAAAATATTTTGTTTGGTTTTATCCATTCTGGGTTTGCGTTATCTGCATGTTTAACCAACACAGCAAAGAGAACCATTATCAATGGGAGTCTGTATAGTGTCACAGTGTTAAAGGGTCTACCAGCCTGCTGCTTTAGGACTGAGGTCATTATCAGGACTGGGGTTGAAGTTTTGTCCTCTGGCAACTAACTTATTACAACCAGTTGAGAGGTTTGAGGTGAGCAGTTTGGAATGCAGGCGTTAAATTGACTCCGTCTAGGACTCTCTGTTCACTGAGTGAACAATGTGTGAAGCCAGCAGGACTCTAGCAAGGATGGAGACACTGGGAAATGCAGGACTGAAGGGAACACTTAAAGGGATTCTTTCATTCTTATTTCTGGTTTCCGTGACCCACGCAAAGATGGAATCGCCGCTGTCTGAAAACCAAGGTAACAAACAAAAATCCCCTTTGCTCTTTTCCTGTACAATATAGTTTGTAGAATTGCTCACGGAATCAAGAAATCAAGTGTCTAAAATCAAGCCTGGCTTTAAAAGGCTTTTTCCTTAGATCAACCAGCAAAATGTCACCCGTAAATGGATCAAGTTAAGATTCCCTTGGGTGAAACGTGTTCATTAGTCCTCCTTCATGCTTTCAAAGCTTTTGAAGTTAACAGACTAATCTAGCCTTAAGGATTAGTTTCCTCTTGTTTAATCTAAGACCAGGACCATTTTCCTTACCCTTCAGTGTATCTTTAACTCAAACCACTTCAAAGTAATGTGCCTCTTGGCTATTTCCTATCTATAATAATAAATCTTCATTCAAAACAACATATAATTGCAGCCTAATAGTTGCTTGCCAGGGATATCCTTTTTCGTCTTCATTAATGCCGAAATCAGCCTAAAGAGATTTATTTAAATTCCAAAAAGTACTTTCTATTGCAGGTAAAAGTTATATTTTAATTTCCGTGTCTGTAAACTCCTCCCCCCAAATCGCAATACATAAAAAATCAGCACTTTTCTCTGTATATCTGACTCTTTTTTTTTTTTTGGGGGGGGGGGGGGGGGGGGGAGATGATTTACAAAATGTTAGTTTATGCTTAAAATAGTTTTATCAGATTTATGTTGTTCTTTTAAAGCGCTTAAAAACAAAAACTATTATTTTCTTGTAAACCTAAATATGCTTTTGTGTAACACCCAAGAATTTGAATTGGGAAAGCATTCCCAAGAATCTTTGGACGACAGAAATTGGGTTTTATGTTAAGAAAAGTCAACGAATTCATTTTTTCTTGTCATCAGCTTCCCATTTAGGTGAATTCTTGTTATTTTTTCCATTAGCCTGTTAACTAATATAATTTGGTTTCATTCAATTTTGTCTGTGAAAAAAAAACAACATTTTTCCAGTTCTATAAATTCATTTTAAAACTTGCACTCAAAAATATGTGTTCACAACTCAAAATGGTTTGTGAAATATCCATATGCACATAGTAAAACAAGTGGTGCTTGTTTCTATATTTATAGACACTAAAACATTTTGCTATAAGTGGCTTATATAGCTGTTGAGAGCAGTGTGAATAAATTGTTCGCAGCCATATGCTGTAAGCATGACTAATATCCCCTCTTCAGCAGTAATTTCATTATTTGTTCAATGCTAATTGATGCCAGAATGAAAGCAATTAAGCCATTTCCAAGGCTATCATTAGAGTAATTCAACCCTTTTTCTCTGAAATCTTTACGCCAAATTAAGTATTATTACAACGATTGGATTTTTGTTTCAAAGAAAACAGGTGTTGAAGTCAACATGGCCAGGATGTGTGTGAAATTAATTTTTAAACAAAGGGAAAGAGAGAATCAATAACAATGTGGCCCTGTATTATCGTGTTAACTCATGTAACTCAGTGAAAACTCATCACCAAATTTAAGCTTTTCTCTTTTTTTTGTGATTTTCTGAATGGTCGCAATTTAAAACATCTACCGTTGATGAAAAGACAGTTGTTTTTCTACTGAAGACGAAAAGAGAGTAGATTGTCTACCTCAGACGAAACAACAGTAGTGATGAAAAATTTCTCTTGGAAGATGTACTTTTTCTTGTACCAGATAAGGCTGAAAAGAACTTTCATCAATTGTAGGGGAAGGTCATTTTAAAGAACATTGTCACGATTTTGTCCAGTTTATAATGGTAGTGGAAGCTTGATGAACCAGTATACCTGCAGGCTTTTCTTCCTATGTGATTAGATATCAGCACATTCAGAATACGATTCCTGTTTCTTAAAATCACTATGAAGACCGTTATCGCTAAATGATCGTCAAAGAAGCATGCTTTATCAGTTTTGCCATGGGCTGTCACTTTTGCAGAGATGTCACAAGATCAATGCATTTAAATCAGACCTTTAAGGATTGCCTAAAGCACTTGCTCCGTTATACAAGTTCATATGATAATATCTCAGTAGAAATGTCTAATTTCACATGATAAATGAATATCAGAACCTTTTTGAAGAAGTCTTGGAATTGTATTGCATCATTTGATAACTTTATAGAAAAATTATGCAAGAAAGCCTCTTAATCATTGTGTTATCACGAGGCAATGGTTGTCAAATGGTGCAACATTTCTGTGTCAAAATTAGACCATCCTTGAATATGGCATTAGCAGTGTTGCTTCAAAACACAAATATATTCTAATTTTCTATAGGATTTTCTTATGATTACACATTTTTCAGAATATTTTAGGGACTTTCCAAAGTCGTTTAAACTAAATCAAGTGTCAATTCAAGCTGATAGAATGTTTTTTTCTTTTTAATAACAAAAGCTAAAAGATAATGAACACATTATTAACGTTTTCTCTTTAGTTAATTGAATTTAGTTCAAAGAATATTCGTGTGATATGACTTCTTGGTTGAAATTTAAGAGACCAGTAAAAGTTGAAGTCCTCTTTTAACCCCCAGTTTGTCCATCACTGGAATGTCTTTTTTTGTGCCTCTTTTTCTTTGTGTCTTTTTTTTGTTGTTGACCATGATTGCTTTCCCTGTAGGCAGACAATATATCACAATGACAGACTTGTCTTGTTTTTCAAGACTGATTGGGATAATATAAGGTCTTGTGTCTTAACCAGGGGCATTTCAAACATAATCTTGGTCGGAGGTGGGATTTTTTTTCCCATCGGCAATCCTGATTAGACAACCAGTGACTAGAAATTGCGTCATTCTAAACGTTCATTTCCACAGTTTCAGTTTTGAACATGTTTATGTTAACTATCTGCTTGAACATCTGATTTTCAGTCAAATATTTGATCTGTCTGATTTAAACATTCTCATTTTCTGTTTTGTTTCTGAATAACAAAAGCTTTAAATCAAAGAACAGCGATGATTTAGGCCACTGACTCTGCCGATTTTATAAAATGATACTTCCAGAGCCACTTGTTTGGTTTCTAAAAATGGATGCCCACGGCGCTGAGGGAAAAAGTTACAGGAATCCTGGTATATGCCGTTAATACCTGAGGGAATTTGTTGGTTTTTTGTTTTTTAGTTTCATGCAGTTCAAAGCTATCCTTCTGTTTTGGGATAATTCAGTCATGTGATCCATCCTAGGGTTTGTTACGCTTGTCACAAATGATGCTAAACTATAGGAAGCAATAATGATAGCACTATTTGCAATTCAACAGCATGCTGTAAGCCTATTCATTATTTTACCCAACCATTATAGAACACACTCCACGTGAAATTGAAATTTGAATTATATATTGCCGATGAAACAAAGTAAACTATATTTTTGATTTTTAGATAGATAATGATTATTTTGAGTTGCTGTACAGAAATTCTTTCTTTTGTACGACGATAGATATGATAAACCATCGCAATTTATTGCTTTAAATTCTCAAATACTAAAGTTCATAACAGATTTTTTTAGCCAATAATAACAGTTCTTGTTATTTTTCAAACTATCTATCAACTTTAGCTTTAATAGTGGAAGATTGTAACGTCTTGTGGCTTCTTCTTGTATCAATATCCGTGAAGGTATTAATCTGACAATAGCATACCAGAGGTAAATTGCAAAGGCAATAGTGTGTAAAATAACTTCCTGCAAATAGCATAACCACCTGTTTCACCTATGTTGATTAATATTCTGTGAGCTTGTTTTCTACGTAGCATTTTCAGTTTTCGTCCCCATTGAACCTGCCACTACTGCCCTATAAGTAACATAATGTTGATGGTGATCTAAGACTTCTAATAATATATATTAATCATTTAAAGGCACACTTGCCGCGAAAATCAGGAATATTGTTTACATTAAAAAAGAAAGACCGTATTCTGTATTTTTCCCAGACAATATAAGTTAGGAACTTTCTATTTTTACCAAAATTTAAAAGTTTGGACGTCACTTTGTATTTTTAATTTGAATTTGAAAATTTGAATTGTTACGTACCCGGAACGTAAACAAACCGATCTGCCCCCTATTGGCGATTTTATGTTTCAGTCGAGTGAGTGAACTAACGGCACAGTGTAATTTTACGTAGGCCTATTTATCTGAGAAATACAGACTGACGATCGGTTAACAGCGACTGGAAAAGCCTGCTGGTAATTGTTTGAGTGTAAACCACAGATACAAAGGCCTGAAAGGAGGGTAATCCAACACGAAAGTTGACCGACACTGATCGTTGTTGTTGTAATCAGGCTTCGATTCTTCGTTTGTTTTTCACCCCATTTTTACAGTCTAAAGCTAACTAGACATGTTTTATGTGTCCTATGTTTAAGTTTAGTGGTATTAGTCGTAGTAAGCTCATGTAAATTGGTTTTCTTAACAAATATCAAACAGGCTACGGCGGCAAGTGGGCCTTTAATATTCGATAAATTAACATATCACATATACTTTTTTAGTACAATACTGTTTTACATGTATACAGAATTTGTATCCCAAAGCTATCCTTTCATCTATAAATTCTGAAAACAACATATTAATCCTAATTCAAAGAAACTTATTCTAATTCACAATGTTTTATCCTAATTCAAATTTTTTATACTAATCCTTTGTTTATTAAAATCCAAGAATCTGCTTAATATATATTTATTGTTTTGAGACCTGACAAATCTCAGAATATTTACATCATTAGGTGGTGTGTGAAGATGGTAAGGCTTGATGTAATAGACTGAACAATGAAAAAATTCTCTGTTAGTTCTTCACGCAGTCGCTCTGGGTGGAATGTTTGCTTAACCTGAAGATGTGGGGTTTCCTCTGGGAAAGATGTGTGGTTTCCTCTGGGAAAGATGTGTGGTTTCCTCTGGGAAAGAGCTGGGTTTCCTCTGGGAAAAAGCTGGGTTTCCTCTGGGAAAGAGCTGGGTTTCCTCTGGGAAAGAGCTGGGTTTACTCTGGGAAAGAGCTGGGTTTACTCTGGGAAAGAGCTGGGTTTTCTCACCAACTAAATCTAGCAATGGCACCATATCAGAGGAATAATCTTGAGTACAGCATAAATCATGAAACAATCAAAAGCATTTCAAGGACCCTTGTATTTTAGCATGAAGATCTGCTTTAACATTTTAAGTAAACTCTTTACCTATCTTTGCGTGTAAATGGTTATGATTTGACATTTAGTCCTCAAAGCATCTTGTTTCGTGTAAGATTATTTCTACCAAACTCATATTTTTCCCCTCAAAATTCCTATTTTTCTTAAATAAATTAGTTTTATTTTAAAGAACGTCAACCAAACCCAGATCATTGGAATATTGATACCATTAAACTATAAAAACTTGATGACTTTTTCAGCTTTCAATAGGAAAACTAAGCCGTAATCATTAACAAATTCCTGCTACTTAGACTGATAACACTATCTTTTATTTCCCCGTCATTGGATGTTTTCCTCCCCCTCATGATGCAATGTCACCAGGGAGTTTCATTTAGTGAGCTCCTGACAACCAGCAATAAGGTGTGTTATGATAAAACTGGCCTTTTCAGTGTACTAATCCCTCTTTAGCCATGGTTTTTTTATGGTTTCTTTTCACTGTATCTGATGGGCTATGTGCTTAACACAATAGATGGTCTGGAAAATGTGCTACTTGCAAATGGAATTGTGCCAAAACTATTGCTAAAACCCATTAGATAAATTAAATCTGTTCATTTTTTATTTTACAAATTGGCCTCCAGCCTGCTAACATTCTGTGGGGGATGTCTTTATTCTACAGGTTTTTAGATATTCTCTATGAAATAAGCTCTTTTTTGCGACTTCCTTTAACTTTCCAGTTTGCTTTCTGTAAAAATATAAATATCCTGTCACTATGCAATGTTTTTTTTTTATATAAATTTTTTTATATGTTTACAAGGCTGGACGTAATTGGCAAAGTTATTTTTATCCCAAGCCTTTGTAAGGATTCATTTGTTTGAATGGTCTGTTGGCTATCTGGATGGGGGTTTTGTAGTAGGTTGTTGTTGTTTTTTTATTGTCGGTTGTTCTCTTCACTCCATTTGCGTTGGATTACTTATATTTATTTTGTTGCTGTAAGTCATGCGTTTAATTAAGAAATAATGTTTTCGTTCGAGTTTATTGTCTTGGGATAGATAGTGTGTTAATTTTTTACCGAGGGGCACCAGCCCCAAATTAAAAAATTGTGAAACTCGTCTACATTATCTAACCTTAATGCCATGACAATGACCGAGACCGAAAACATTATTTCTTTTCTATCACTCATCAAACATATTTTGGAAGATCTTTTGTTACAAATGGTTGGTTGCCAGTAGTTTAAGTCACCTGGGACTCCATCCATAACGTTTGGAACAATCCAGTCAGGTGTAGGCTTTTGCGAGCGTTTGTTTAAATTTTCTGCAGGTTTCTACATAGGAATCAATTATAATATTCCTCTACACTAAAATAGATACGTCCAAATTTGACATGTCACTCCACGTGAGAAACAATGTTCAGTGGTGCATTGTTGTGAGGTTGTGATGCAATGATTTTCAACGTTACATGTATCAGGGAAAACTGCAAAGGTGATAGAAAGTTAAATAATCTTCACTAACCCCCCCCCCCCCCCCCCCCCCCCCCGCCCTATCGCCTTGAAATATATATAAAACTGACTTAAGAGCAGAAAATCTAAATTTATCGTAGCACTAATCTAGGCCCTTGGTAAATAAGGTTGAAAATACAATTCATACATGTATTTAAGCAAGCATGGGAAAATGATTGTTGTCGTCTCTGCTATGGAACTGCCAGGTCATTGGCTCTTTGGTAGTTGCTTATTCCCGCACTCTGGCTAAGTAAAGACTAGACATAAACACAGACTTAACACAAATGTCCTATTCAGGGGCCAGTATTGTAATGCATCAGGCCTGCCTGTCCTGGTACAAACCCCAGTGGTAAAGATATTTCTAAGTTTTTAAAGTAAATTTGGAACCAAATGACTCTGAATCTGATCGACAAGTCATATATTTATTCTGTTTAATGATCTCATATTCCTATATTGTGTTCAAGCCTTGTGTGTAATATGCAATTACCTTATGAAAATACATCTATGGGTACTTTTGTAAGTACATACAATTTTCCAGACCTGCAATATATAAGTAATCATAGGGAAGCGATTTTGTCATTTTAGCCTGGCCCCAATTACCCACTACTATTTGGAGGAAATTACAGTTTTCGTAGTTACAAAATAGGGACTTGATATACTGAAGCATTTGATAAAGCTGTAAATGGTATCCTGTCTGTCATGTTTCAGCTCTGTCCAACTTTCCTATATAAATATGGCTTCCTCGGAGGCTTGAATAGCTCACTCAGTGCATGAGATGGGTCAAAATAATCACTGTCTCTTCTTGCCTTGACCATTTCGCTCCACTTGGTTTTAGAGCCTGTTATTACTTGACATAGCTTCATAGTCTACCATCTTATAACTAAAATCTTATCAGAATGATTCCAAGTTTGGTGTACACTGATTTAGCATCGACACAAACCTCAGTATTTGTGTAGCACTGATGATAGTGATTTGCAAACATTCAGCAGTTTTTTATTCAGGCCTTCGTTTCACTGAAAAACGCCCACGATTTCCTTGTGCTTTTTCTTTACAATCTTTTTACATGATCCTCTCGATGCACCCCACCTCCACGGCTCCACCAGTTTGCTCAAAGCTCCTATAAATAAATAACCCAAACATTCCACCAAATTTACTGTAAATTTTTAGATTGAAGAGTAAATTGTCAAGAAAAATATATCTTTACTGAATTCAAAGTTTGAAACCACTGAATGAAATTAAACAAATTTTACTTGTCATCTAAGGAAAAGTGCCTGGTGCCTTCCACCGTTCCCACCCTCACAACTCTAAACCTGAAATAATCTTGATTGACAGTAAAACTACAATAAATCATATTCAATAGATTTTTGGATGTAACTGTAGTCTTTTCCCATTGAATTTTCATTTGATGGAAATCTTGAGTGCGGCATAAAAAATTAATCAATCATTTTGATGGATGTCATAAAAACCTGAACATGTGCATCCTGATTAAGATTTCTAAGATATTGTTTCCTGAATAAAAGAACTATATAGATCAATGTAACCTCAAGTCCGCTTACCAAGATTTTGGTGGCAAATACTTATTTTCTCAACTAGAAAATGTTTGGTTTTTATACATGTTGACTGAAGAAGAAGAGATGACCAAACCTGCAATAAGTTCACTGTAGCGTGCTTGAACTATTTTTTTTTCACAATCAGCATATTTGCGGATGACGATATTGGTAGCAGTGGTAAAGGGTACTAAAGACTCGATTCAAAAAGTTATGAAAACAATATAAGAAGGATGGCCCAGTTTTATGTTCAATTTATGATCATCCTTTCTAACAAATGGCCATTTAATGAATGAACACACTAGTTTTATACTCGAAAAACGGCAAATTGAAAAAAAATATTTAAGCACGTTATCCCATTGTTCATAGTCAACAGGGTTAACTGACCACCCATACATGAAGTTAAGATTCTCCAACTGAAATTTGTTAAATGTATGCCACATAATAGTTCATTATTTTATTCAACAATTGGAAATGTATCAGATATTTACTTTATTTTAGCCCTCCAGATAAGGCCTTTGAAATACAAACAAATATTAGCAAGTTTTACAACAACATGGTGTGTTTGTGTGAAAGTATGGAAACAATTCAAGGAGATATTAGTAAACAGTAGAACTTGTTTTTTTTGGATAATGATAAGTACATGTAAGTTGGTGGGTTTAGATTGTTCGTCTACATACCGTGTGTCCAATGTCAATATTGATTACAGAGGTCGACTGTAACATTTACCATGGATTTCCTGTCGTATGGGCGACAACTTGTAGACAGTTATTAGCCTCGTCTGCTGATTACCGTCAATTATTGGTCGTCCACTCCAAATCAGTCTGCCAACTGGATCCGAAGACCACTAGATGAGGGCAGTAATTTCTTGGATGACATCGTCCAAACTCTATCGCTATCTGTCGCTAGAGGACCTAGCTAGTCAGTTTCCCTCCAAAATTGATAGTCTGAAAGGTTACTTTGTTTCGTTATCCCTCCCAATTGAACAAGACCAGCTTGAAGTATGGCCCAAAATAATCCATGTCAACAACTGCAGCTTGTGTTTATTGGAAAAGTTTTTGATTCAGTCGAGTAAATTCTACCCCCCATTGGCTAGTTATTCACTAGAATCTCCAATCAGAAGAACTTTTTGAAAGGCATTCAGTGAAAACCAAATGCATCATTATTTCTCGATGTGTCAACCATCACTTATTAGTGTCACATCCTGCTGGTTCAGAATGATTCCCATGTTTATGGATTAAAAGAATGAAAGAAAATGTCCACAAGCTTAGAATCTTTGTAGTTCTGAAAGATTAAATTTTCCAAATGAATTGCTTCTGTCAGAAACGGTTCTTCTGTTAACATCTGTATTCCCTTTGATAATTAATTAAAGTGTCTTTCTTAGAAAACTGCACTTTTTTTTCTAAATATTTTAAAACAAATTGGATATTTTTTTTAGCAATAGAACATGAAGCTTTGAATTTTTTAATCAGATTTTTCTCCATAATCATGCTATTGCCATGTTGTTTTCAAGCTGTACATAACCGTAGCACAGTCCTTTAGAGTGATAGTTCGTCAGTCCTACACAGGACTTCCATCTATGGGACGCAGGATCGAATCCCACTTAGACCAAATAAAAATTTCCGAGTGAATTTTTCACTCAATTACCGTATATGGAGAGCCAGATCATAAATCCAATGCAAATGCAATCATTTCAGTTTTTGACACAATGTCCAAGAGGTTAAGATCCGAGAAAACCAATAACTGTCTTAAAAAGAGCTTATGTGTTTTGTTTCAAAATTATATCTCAATAATTGCTGACAATAACATACCTGAAAAAATTGCTTGATATTTTTTTACCATAACATCATAAAGGCATTGCTGCTTCTTAAAGCGATGTTGCAAAGTTTGTAATCAAGGTAAAGCCACATGGGGAAATTAGTCATGCTTCGAACTGTTTATGATCTATTCAAGGTTGAAAAAAAAAACAAGAAGTCGTTCAGACAATATCTGAGGATATGTGAAGGGAATACAAAAATAACTTAATCTAGCTTAGAGGATTAGCAGGATTTCTCAGAATGAATACCTTAAGCTGTTCAACGACAGTTCCTTATCGACTGCTGCAGACAAACACTTGAGTTTGCTTCCAACTGATCTTTCCAATCCCTCACTTGTCATCTTTACCAAATGCCCTGGACAAGAATCAATGTAGATCTAAATTTGAACTTACAAACCTTACCTATCTGTTTTGTGTAACTGTTGTCTGGTTACATATTTATGAACACTAAAACACACAGGCACAGGGAAAATCTTCTTGTCTAAAACAAACAAGGAGACAAGTTTCTAATTGTGTTAAAATGGGGTATATGATTCAGACCTTTAAACCGGATCATGAACAGAAAAGGTGAAAATTTCAGTTCCCCCAGAATTACCCAGGTAGTAGACAGGCAAGATGGTTTAGCCCTAATTAGTATGTCTTCCAAAGATTTGTTCTTTTTATAAGCAATGACAGGCCATTTTACTTTGAAGTAGTTTGTATTCTTCTACTATAATGTTTGGGGGCCTGGGTGGACCTTCCATCGATGCGGCGTGGGTTCGAATTACACTCAGACCAAATAAAAATTGAACAATTTCTGAGTGGATATTCCGCTTGGTCGCCTTATGTGGAAGAGGCGTTTCATTGATGTACCGAAAAGAAATGTTGCGCGGAAACATTTGGTTACCAGCGAACTTTATCTTTAGTCATTATTTGTTGCGTACGCCATGGATCTTGTTACTTTATACCTCAATATTTTGCTTCAAAACCATATATATGTAAGTGAACCTAATGACAGTAAATAACTTTTTAGTTCTTTTGTGATCATTTTTACCCCTCGAGCAAAGTTTGCCCGAAGGGTATTGTCGTTGCCTCCGTCGTCCGTCTGTCTGTCTGTCCATTGGTCCTTGTAAACACATTATCTAAAAAAGTCTTTAACTTACAACTTTGAAACTTCACACATTTGTTCAATACAGCAAGTACAAGAAGCCTACTGAAAATCAACGCGCTCGGATGTTTTTTCAAGAGTTATGCCCCTTTTATTACCGCTGCTATAAAAAGCCTTGTAAATACATTATCTAAAAAAGTCATTAACTTACAACTTTAAAACTTCACACATTTGTTTAATACAGCAAGTACAAGAAGCCTATTTAAAATCAATGTGCTCGGACATGTTTTTCAAGAGTTATGCCCCTTACATGACTATCAGCCAAAAACCTCCTTGTAAATGTGATGCATGTATGTGGAGTAGTTTTTCACTCACAACAAATTGTCTGGAAAATAAATATATCTTCGGTTTCTTTGGCCCAGACCCGAGGGGTCCTGATGGCGACAGCCACTTATTATCTATTACACACCTATCTGTAGGAATTTCTATAACAAATATCTAAAGGCATCGTTATAGCAGAATTTTTTTTTTAATTTAGAAAATTACTGTTCCACAGTATTTCCTAGAAAAAGAGAAAAAAATGTATCAAAAGTTCGTTGATGTTTGAATCTTCCTGGTCGATAGAGCCAAAATATCTTCACCTTTCAAAGCCACGAAAACGCAATATGACACAGTTTTTTTATCGCGTGAAATCAATTTCAGGAAATTAGGTGGGGAAAACTGGTTTCAAGTCTTAGTGATCTATCAAGTGTTGAAAGAAACAAGTCGTTCCGACTAACTTTTGGAAGGAATACAAAAATTACCTAGCACGTTTTGAGCTGCCTTGGAAGCTTATCGGGATTTTGGTCTGACGATTAATTCTAGAGCGCTTCTTCACAGTTACTCAATGAAATTTCTCACGATGAACAGATTCAGCTTTGTCCATGGCTGATCTTTTTAATCCCTCAATTGTCATCTTGTCCCGAACAAAAATCAATGGCCATGGAAATCTGTTACTAAACTATACCCTTCGTTTTTGTTCTTTCTTCTTTCTTTATTCTGGATTTTGCTCTATTGTAGACCTATGTTATAAGGATAACTTCAAGGCCTTTGAGTCGATTGAACTTAATCAATAATGTTGTTTATAGTGGTTGTTTTATCAGACATCATTCTACATACAATATGGGATTCAACTGAAGGTTTTGTTCCTAGGGCCAGTTAAGCAAAGGTGTATTAAATAAGGCTTTACTATTTCACGGTACAATATAATATCCTTATGATGTTGTGTATTTAAGTTGATCTAAGCCTAAAGAAATTTTGTTAATCATAAAGATCTTAATTAACCCCAAAACTGACCCCAATATTTCTAGGGTATTTTTCATTTAAGGGAGCAATCTGTAGACTGGAATGATCAAATGTTGATACATATCTATTTGAATTAGGCATATTCGGGCAAAAACACAATTTCATATTCCTTTTTATTTTTTTTATTTTATTTGCGTTAAGAAAATCCATAATTTTCAATTTATTTCAGAGATGAAACAGGAGTCCATCTCATAAACGATTCCCTTTTTTTGCAGGAACTGAAGTAGACTACAGATTTGAAAGATTTTTTTCTAACAATTATAAATAGCACCAGTTCAATGTTAATGTAACCGAGAATTGGCTTAATAACTACACGTCTTCAAAGGGAAAGAATGAAGTTTTTTAGATATCTTTTAGCAATTTTCTTTTCCGTTTCCTGTACATTTTTACTTCAAATAGGGATGAAAATGCTGCTTTTTTTATTTTTTATTTTTTTAGGATTACCGATACACTATTGGAAATACATAAACCAAATTTGTTTAAGGCCAGTTGCCATAGTGATAAAACAGATATTGCTCTTTGCACAGACAATACTTTTCTTTTTATTTCTTTGTGTCTAATACAGTTCCTAGCTCAAACCGAAATATTGAAACGTGAAGAATTTACCATTTTTCAAGGAAGGCAAAAATAATGACAATTCTGTTATTTTCACAAGCGCTCCAAACCTGCTATTAAAATCATGTTTTATTCCACACAAAACATCTTAAAATTAATTGTATGTTTCCTTTGTATCTTTTCAGCTTTTAACTGTGACAGAGTTTTTAAAAGCAATATGACAAAAAATGGGACGTTTACAAGCCCAGACTTCCCAAACCCCTACCCAAAAGGTATCAGCTGTCGATACACCTTTATAGGAACGAACTTGGAACGGGTGCAGATAAAATTTACACACCTGGACTTGTTTTATCCAGGGGGCAACCCTCTGGATCCTCATGAGTAAGTAACACTTTTTATTCTCTGCTTATTTTATTAAGAGGGGGGTGGGATAATTTTTTCAATAGACCTCTTCAAACAGATGGACAACCTGAGTGTGACATTCTATATAGATTAATCAAACAGTTGTAATTTACGTTACTGTTTCAACTAGACATTTCATTTACTCATTGGCTACTTACAATATATATTTAATTTTTCAAGATTTAATACAAAAATATATTTTCACTGTTCTGAAAGTGGATTGTGCACAATTTAATTTTCTTCCTAAGTGTACTTAGACAAAATAATAATAGACTTCAAGGAGCTCCCCTCGTCATCAGCATACAAAAAGATTTTCAATTACAGGAATATGTCTACTTAATTTGAAAGCTAACTGGCTCTATCACACATGAATAGTGCATGATTTTTTCATCTCTTAACTTAAAAATCCCTTTGAGTCAGTGCGACTGTAGATGTAATAAGCTGTCCTTTTCCAGACTTCAGAGTACTTTATTTCCACTAATGATGAAAATGCCATTTCTCTTGAAAAGAAAATGACTTGTTTGTCTTTGGGAAATGTTCTCATGACAACCATATTGACAGTTATATAGTAGAATGTAACGTGTAATATCTGAAGGGTTTGATGAGGTTTGTCTAGACTTGTGTGACGCATGTCAAATTTTTTAACCTCCTCCTGACTCTTTATATATTTATGAACACTAAAACACAGTGGGCACAGGAAAAATCTTCTTGTCTAAAATAAGCATGGAGATGAGTTTCTAATTGTGTTAGTTGTGTTTACATCTTCCCAGGCCCAAGTTCAAACCGAAACGATCAACGGTTTGTAATGTTTGAATCCAAAATCTTTCTTAACTTTTGTGATTGGTATCTGCAGCAGAGGTAGAGAAAGGGGATTTTTTCCAATGGGCATGATTTCAAAATGGTCTTTAACTAAATGACCTAGAGGGTCAAAATGCTGTGCCAGAGGCACATCATGTCTAAGTCTAATGCCCGATAAATGAATGTCTCTTTTTGCAACATTTTTTTGCACTTGATAAAATACACGATATTAGAGAAGTCGTAACAAAGATTCTCTGCCATTTTATATTTTTTGCTAAATTTGTCTCAGAAAATGGTTCCACGATCTGGCACGTATTCATCAAATTTGCATTTCGTCTTAAAGCGTTTGTTGGTCAAAATCATACACTGGTGAAGGAGAAGGAAGCGTTTCGAGAACTGAAGGGCGGGGATCTTAATGTGTCAGCTTTGATACTTTTGAGTAACTTAACATAATACCCTGTTGGGAGAAGAGCTTTAAAAAGAACAGAACAAGCCTAAATGAAAAAAAGATTCTAAAAAAACCCTGAGACTTAATGACTTCCTTGAAAGCATAGGGAGGATGGCATGACCAAATATGTGGCAGCTGATGTGTGTCAGTAGGTTTAAAGAATACTTTTTAACCTTAATACCCGATCGTTTGACGCTTGTACATAGTTACAGAAGTGTGATCAATAGTAGGCTGTAGTTTAAGGCTGGGGTCATGGGAGTTAAGAGTGTGAATGAAAATATGAAAGTCTTCCAAGGCATGCTGCCATATGATAAAAATGTCCAAAGGCAAACAAAGGTAGTTTGAGACATTGACGAACAATGTCACTCTCCCACTCAGCCATAAAACCTTTATACCACTGCTGCACCATGGTATGCTGATTCTTGTATTCTGGCATGCAAATGGTAGACATGCCATTTCTCTGAATAATGATAACCATTATATTGCTGTTCAATTATTATTTGAATCCTGCAGATATTTATGTTCTTTTATCTGGGAGAAGCTCGTGTTGATTTATTGATTTTGGTAACACTTTTATATGATTTCAGTTGGAAAAAGGGTACCCAATAAGATCTGTGTAAATACTCTTCCTCCTTTTCAATATCTTTTCTAAACCATTTTTTTTAGTTTCGTATTGACATTCCTTCTGATGAGTGAGCCTGTGTTTATCAAAACATGCTTCATCTTTAAATGACCAGATTTTAATTTGCTTAGGAACGCTCAACAAATACAGCTGTGACTAGCCAGTAAATCTTGATCAATATAATTCTATTGTTCCAACAGACATAGTTATGCCCGATCATGGTATTTGCAAGAAAGTCTATTAACTGCAGTGTTGAATCTTTAATCAGCTGTGTCTTTTGAAAATATATTTCGGATTGTTAATACTCACTTGAAAACCCTAGAAAAGAATTCTCTGGGTTAGATGTAACAATACGTAGTAGGTCCTTCTCTCTCAGATGGGTTGTCTCCCCTTTATGGTGGTTTGGGCTATAGCGTATAGATGGACTGGAGATGTGACAATATACTCTCTATAGACAAACTGTGGAAACTCCGAACCACACTAGTCAAATCTACAGTTACAATTTTGACAGACCAATAAGGGAGAATCTCATATACGAGGATAGTGATGCAGACGACACAAGACACATTGTTGTCATGGGCCAAATCAACTGCATCGGCCACTTTTATTCATTCTTCACCTTTTATATAGTTTTTAGACAAACTATTACTTCAATGGGTTTTAGTTTATTGCAACAACTTATGATTGGTATAAAGGTCTAAATGATATACCCTATTTTAACACAATTAGAAACTTGTCTCCAAGGTTATTTTAGACAGTAAGATTTTCCTTGTGTTTAAGTGCTCATAAGCAAATATTACTTCAATGGGTCGATGGATTTTTCACTCGATCGTTGTATGTGGAAGAGTTGCCAGGTACTCGCCGAAGGTCGGGGGTTTTCTCTGGGCAATGAGCCCAGTTTCCTCCCCCCACTAAACCTGGCAACACCGGCATATAAGTGAAATAATATTGAGTGTGGCGTAAAACAGCAATCAATCAATCCATTTTTAGGTGATTTTCCGCGGTTCACAGAAATGACCACAGCGAAGACCTTTCACACACGTTATTTTCAAATGATGTTGATAATATTTTTCTCTTCGTTTCTTTCAGTTGTGAAGGATCAGACTCTGTAAATGTGTATGTAACTACACGAGGACAAATGAGTGACCTGGGGAAACACTGTGGAAAACGAATACCTAAAATGGTGATGTCACATCAGCACAAATTAACTGTGGTGTTTAATAGTGTACAGTCATCAAATACTGTGACTGGCTTTAAAGCCAACTATCAATTCTTATCAAGTAAGTTCCATTTATTTTTTTCTTCAAGCGAATTATTTCTCAGTGGATTCTTTACTCGATCGCTTTAGTTTTCAGGTACTCGTTGAGGGTTTCCTCCGGGTAAAGAACTCGGTTTCCTCCGCCATTAAAATAAAGCAGGCAACACAGACATATAAGTGAAATAATCTTGACACCGGGGTAAAACAATCAAAGAAGCCAATGACAATTTGAAAGAGAGAGAAAGAAATAACAATCAACAATATTTAAACCCCATAACATCTTACACCACTTCAAGAAACCTAGCATATTAGCGTATAGTATATTGGGGATCATCACCATTGAGAGAAATTTCTTGGCATTTCATTGGTGGAAATGTCCAGAATGTGAGACTGTAACCAAGGGCTTTCCATGTATATGTTTGATTCTGTATCACCCCAGAGTTAAGGTCTGATGTGCTGATATTACCACGGAAGTTTGGTCTTTGTGCGTCACAGAATTCTTGACAAAATCCTATCATGACATCAGTTTAGCATGTTGTTTCGTAAGCATTGAACGCTGTGCTTGTCTCAAAGATAATGAAAACCGGTATAATTTTGATACGTCTCAATAGAATTTCTTCTTGAACAACTTAACCCATACATTTATTGAACTTATCGAATAATGAACAGCTGATCATACTCAGTTTTAAGTAAACAAGCTGCCCTGGATGGTGATAAATTTGTTATATGACGCCCTTGCATGGGTATTCGGATAAATATATGATGTCTGACAGATATTTTTCCTCCGCATTGCCTTAGAAAAATATCAATGTCCGACACCAAATATCTACCTGTATACCCACGCAAGGGCGTCATTTAACTAATATTGCATTGGTGAACCTCTCGCAGATTTGTGAATTCGCACCACATTCTGGAACCTCTAACACATACCTGAACCCATAACACATTTGGAAAACCATAACATATTGGGGAACACATTGGTAAATACACAATACTTTAAGAAACCTCTGGGGAACACACTATTGCACCTACATCCCATACTGGTGAACCCATACAAGAAAGGGAATCCACTCATAAAACATTTGGGGATCCTACTCCACACTGGTGAACCCATAAAACATTTGAGGATCTTAATCCACACTTGTAAACCCATAAAACATTTGGGGATCCTACTCCACACTGGTGAACCCATAAAACATTTGGGGATCCGACTCCACACTGGTGAACCCATAAAACATTTGGGGATCCTACTCTACACTTGTGAACCCATAAAACATTTGGAGATCCTACTCCACACTGGTGAACCAATAAAACATTTGGGGATCCTACTCCACACTGGTAAATCCATAAAACATTTGGGGATCCTACTCCACACTGGTGAACCAATAAAACATTTGGGGATCCTACTCCACACTGGTAAACCCATAAAACATTTGGGGATCCTACTCCACACTGGTAAACCCATAAAACATTTGGGGATCCTACTCCACACTGGTAAACCCATAAAACATTTGGGGATCCTACTCCACACTGGTAAACCCATAAAACATTTGGGGATCCTACTCCACACTGGTAAACCCATAAAACATTTGGGGATCCTACTCATCACTTGTGAACCCATAAAACATTTGGGGATCCTACTCCACACTGGTGAACTCATAAAACATAGGTGAACCCATAACAGATTGAAGAATTCATTTCACTCCATAGCACACTTGTATACTTCTCCACAATGGGTAGCCAAAAAACACATTGTTGAATCCATTACAGATCGGGGAAGCAAAACACAATTGGGGATGCATGGAAATTTGGAGAACTCAAAACAATGATGAACTGTTAACATAGACTTCACAATATTTTTCTTGATTTTCTTTGATAGATTTTGGTATCACCTCAGGCAGACAAGATATGAAATATGGTGAGTTTCAAAGGAATTGTTACTATCCAATGCTGGGACGTTTATCAGTGTAATGAACAGACGGAAAACCATAAATAATGGATATGATGATGTGTTACTAGTGCAGTATTATGAAACGTTATCAATGAGTTTCGATATAAACGTCAATCTAATGAGATATCATAGGTTTGGTTTGTTACAACAATTTATGGGGTATAAAGGTCTAAATGATATACCTCTTTTTAACACAATTATAAACTTGTCTCCATGGTTATTTTAGACAAGAAGATTTTCCCTGTGCCCGTGTGTTTTAGTGATCATAAATATATTTTATAGGTGAAATTGCATGAATCAGTTGCTTAAATTTTTTTAAATTTTATTTCATATTTCAGATTTTATATGTTCTAGACTAAAGCTATCTTTTTCACAGTTACATCTTAATGCTCAAAATTATACTGAGGAAGCATGTAAAGGCGTCAGACATATTTTAATAGAAGTTTTGTAAGCATTTGGTTTACCAAGTGTAATATGCATACACAATCCTCAGTGTCTTGCGGTAAGATCTCCGCTAATTCAAGGACCAGTGATGTGAAAATAACGAATTATTACATTGCTATTTGCCACATTTGGTCTATAAAAACAACAACAGCGATCGTTCAATAGGATTATCTGATCGCTCACTCCAGGAGGTAAGACTCTCAACGAAAAAAGTTGAATTTTAAGTGTACTTTTGTTAATGTTTTTCTGGCCCTTGAATTTTTTAGAGTACTTGAATTAGCGGAATTCTTACCGTAATATAACTTTCGTTTCAATTTAAATATAACTTTTGTTCTTGCAGAATGTGGGTTTAACTACTACAGTGCAGTTGATAATGAAGGCATATTTACCTCCCCTAACTTCCCGGGATTTTATCCAAGGAACACAACTTGTCATTATCGTTTCTTTGGGAAGAAAGATGAAGAAGTTCGAATAACTTTTGAAGAGTTTGATGTAGATGGTATTCCACCGAGGTATTTCAACTCACCCACAAAGTTAAAATCTGCATGACCCCTTTCCATGTTTTACCTTGATGCACTATTACATTTAAACCCGTAAATTGAATAGTGCCTTTTGATTGGATGCAAGTAAAACTTGTAAATCTGTAAATCAAATTCCCTGTTGAATTCCCTTTTGCTCCACATAATGACTTTTGTTCAATGGATGTTGATTGGTCATGACTCTGCAAGAGTAGGAAAGACTACTCTTACATTAGCGCTGATCGATTTACGGTTGGAAAGGAGTAGGCCGCCAAGGGAAAAAAAAGGAATGGGGCCATGGAGATTTTTATTTGGCTTTTTATTTAAGAAGATGCCACCACCCTTCCCTATCAACAGGATCCACACATGTACAGTTTTCCATATATAAAATTGACCTGAACTTATGCAAGAGTCCTTTTACAAGTGTATTCCTAAAGAAATTTGGGTTATGGATATTATTACACAAAAAAAAATAAGGATTTCTTTCTTTTTATGAAATTTGATAATTATTGGCTTTCAGCTCATGCTACTTTGATGTATTTTGAGTTAGTGCGTTATACTACTGTCGATTTCTTTTCCAGGTGCCAATCAGATACAGACAGCGACTTTTTGGAATTTTCAAATTTTAATACATTGACTGTGGATCGAAAAATGAGACGATATTGTGGTAGTTCTGTAGACAGATTGCCAAAAAAGGTTATAAGTTCGGACACAGAATTTTTCCGTGTAACCTTTCAATCAAATGAAGTCTTTGATGGCACTGGGTTTAAAGCCAGATATAAGTTTTACACATCACGAGGTAAGAAAATTTGGTTTAACTTTTAATTTTTTTCTAAATTGGCAAATAAATTTTAAAAAATTTAGTTTTTGGGCATTTTGCTAGAATTCTTTTCCTGAAAGTTTTGGCAACTAAGCATTGTTACAAATGGCCAAATGACTATCATCATTAAGGACATTACCTAATTGGCTGATCAGTTGAAATATTCATGGAACAGCAATGTTTGTGATTTTTACCCCTCGGGCAAATTTTGCCCGAAGGGTATTGTCGTTGCCTCCGTCGTCCGTCTGTCTGTCTGTCCGTCTGTCCATTGGTCCTTGTAAACACATTATCTAAAAAAGTCTTTAACTTATAACTTTGAAACTTCACACATTTGTTCAATACAGCAAGTACAAGAAGCCTATTTAAAATCAACACGCTCGGATGTTTTTTTCAAGAGTTATGCCCCTTTTATTACCGCTGCTATAAAAAGCCTCGCAAACACATTATCTAAAAAAGTTTTTAACTTACAACTTTAAAACTTCACACATTTGTTTAATACAGCAAGTACAAGAAGTCTATTGAAAATCAACGCGCTCGGATGTTTTTTTCAAGAGTTATGCCCCTTTTTTGCTATAATAAGCCTCGTAAACACATTATCTAAAAAAGTTTTTAACTTACAACTTTAAAACTTCACACATTTGTTTAATACAGCAAGTACAAGAAGCCTATTGAAAATCAACGCGCTCAGATGTTTTTTTCAAGAATTATGCCCCTTTTATTATCGCTGCTATAAAAAGCCTCGTAAACACATTATCTAAAAAAGTCTTTACCTTACAACTTTAAAACTTCACACATTTGTTTAATACAGCAAGTACAAGAAGCCTATTGAAAATCAACACGCTCAGATGTTTTTTTCAAGAGTTATGCCCCTTTTATTACCGCTGCTATGAAAAGCCTTGTAAACACATTATCTAAAAAAGTCTTTAACTTACAAGTTTGAAACTTCCTACATTTGTTCAATACAGCAAGTACGAGAAGCCTATTTAAAATCGATGTGTTCAGACATGTTTTTCAAGAGTTATGCCCCTTACATGACTATCAGCCAAAAACCTCCTTGTAAATGTGATGCATGTATGTGGAGTAGTTTTTCACTCACAACAAATTGTCTGGAAAATAAATATATCTTCGGTTTCTTTGGCCCAGACCCGAGGGGTCCTGATGGCGACAGCCACTTATTTTTTTCATCCATCAGTGTTGGTGATTTAAATATTCAGCTATTTTCGAAATGAAGATTCAAAAAAAAATTTCTGTAACTTGCATAAACTTTACAATCAAATTTTTGTGATTGCTTTTTCATGGTGTAATTTTATTTATTTATTTTTTTTTTTTCAGAAAAACTTCCAGCTAATCCTCCAACCTCAAATCCTTCTAAAAGTTTGGGATGTCAAATGATTTTTGCCATAAACCATTTAATACTTACACTGACAATATGCCTCAGCCATTTGTGATGATTTCAAGACTTTACTGGTGATGTCATCAGTAATTGTTGATCATGTGATAAACTGATGTCACTATGGTTACTCTACCTGGACCAGTTGATTTCATTTCAATCTTCATCTCCATCCATACCACCTCATTCACTGTACTATATATGCTGAACTCACTCATCGATGGACTGGCTTGGAAACCAGCCACTTTAATTTTCACAACGTCTGTATGATCATGGTGCTGTCAAATTCTGATAAATTTCTTAAACTTTGTTAATTTTCCTTGATTACTTTGAAGAAAACTTCCAAATTACCTTTTAGTTTTTGCTTATCATTGAATTTGTTTTGTAAATTTTGAATGTATGTTTCACCTGGCATCAAATCTGGATGAAGAAAATTCTTCAAGATCAGATTTAAGCAAAGAGGTGTCTGGCCAGTTTTTAGTCAAATATTTTCTTTTTTGTTTTTCATAATGTCAAAATGAAACATAAGCCTACATGTATAGTTTGTTATGGTATGTTTCTTGACATAGATCAGAATTTGCTTAAATTCCATTCTGGGTCAATTACAATATTGGTTTCAATCTCAGTCTTATAATGTTTTACTTGATAGGATTTTTTCCCCGTAAAAAATTATGCACTGTATTTGTTACTGAAATGTGTGGTTTGTGAAATATTCATCAACCAAAACGGAGTTTAATGGTTGTGATTGCTAAACTGTTAATTAGGTCTATAAAATACATGCTAATCATCTTAATTATGTAATACTGATTAGTGGATTATTAGAAGTATATACTTGGTAGTTAGAAAGCCTAATATAGTTATCAATGATTTTAGAATATTTCCTCTTATTTCAATTAAAACATGAAGGTTTTCCAAATATTATTTTAACTTTATCTAGCAATGACTAATATGCTAGGCTTGACGAGAATATCTTGAGACAAGTTTCTTTGACGGTTTTTATTTTGACGAGTTACGATTCCGTCGGCTTGCAGCGTAACCAGATTTCCATATGATATCAACAGTTGAACTTAGGCTATGTATAAGCATCTAAACTTATTGGTAAATGTTTGTGATGTCAGGAACAACGCCAACATATGGCCTGGGGTTGTACATTGAGACCAGTTCCCCCTCAAAAACACTGAGCCTCACTGATCAAAACCCCCCGTTACCGTACACAGAACAGAAAGCTTTATACACTGTATGTGCTAAACTAAATATTTAATTTGTAAAAAAATTGCCATCTAAGCATTGCAAACTTTATTTGAGCTTCACTAATATCAGTTTCCAGGAGTAGTCTTCGAATAGACATTCACTTTTGTTTGTTCATTCATTTGTCATAAAAATTGCAAATAGTTTCATGCTTTATTAAAGCTAGATAGTATTTTAACAAAATGGCAAAGTCAAATATCAGTTTTATTGTTACAGGTTATTTATACCTATTTCGTCCAATCCATAAAGTTTAAAAAATGCTGTATTTTTATGTTTTTGCATGAAAGACCAATGGGTTGGATATTTGTTTTAATATAATCATTGTGATCCAGATGTAGTAACGGATTACTTGTGTCACTATGTATGGGCGATATCCCATAATTCTGATGTAGATGGCGCCACTTCTGTTAACTCCCTATGTTTTCCCTATTGTAATTTCATAAATTGTCACGATTTCTTTATTTGGATGTTTGTTATTATCCCTTCATATTATCAGGCTTCTTTAAACACCAATAAAAACATCAGCAAAAGGAATGGGTAACAAGATCGCGAAAAAAAAATTGGACAAAATCTGCCAAAGTGGAATTGTCAGTCTCATTCTCAAACAAAGCCGCTTCCCCTCACACTAAACCTGGCAAACATATGTCATGTGCGTGAAATGATCTTCAGTGTATCGTAAAACAGCAATCTTCAATATATAATAGAAACAGCAATAGATTCTTTTCTTTAAAACTGCAAATAAACAGTTTAAAAGAAACAAGAATATGATAATGCCCCCTGCATATCTCAATGTTTGTCAATTACTTGTACAGATCTGGGGGGTATTTCATAAACAGGTTTAGACGGCTAAACTGACCTAGCCTACTAGAACAGCACTGCTTTAACATTACTGCTTAGTCGACTATCTGACCGTAGTCGGCTATATGTGGTTTATGAAATACCCCCCTGGACTTCTTACAGCTTTCAGCCATAACAGACATTTTTGTATTCAACATCACTCATTGTCCAATTTAAATTGTTGCTCTCTTTTGACAATCAAAATTTTTGAGTGAACTTCTCTTAAAGGATAAATGGCAAGTTTTCTAAGGTTGATTTGTAAATGTAAAGTGGTTAAGTATGTATTTATTAAACAGTCTGTGGAAAGAAAACAAGCTTACTGTAAGATCCCATGGCGTCAAAGAAAAGGCGGTTGAAAACATGCATATATTCCGTCACCAATCTCAAATATCGTCATAGTTGACGTCATACTAGACATTTGCATGCTTTCATCGTCATTTCAACCAATCACAAAGACGCGCTGACTCAACGTCGGTTGTCTGTTACATCACAACAATGGTAATGTACTTATCATGATACATGTAAGTAACACAAATTGAGGGGAAAACAAACTTCAATTTATTAACACCGCAACTTTATCAGATGTCAACTATGATAGACTAAGTTAATTCAAAGCTAAGCTAATTACAAAATAGGAGTTACAGTCTTAAATTTGTCATTTATCCTTTAAATCGATGCTTTTCTCTTTTTGTTGTCATCGGAGATAAAACTAAGTAAATAGTAACTTGTATTAAAATAAAATCTTCTGTGATGCAACTCTATTAAGCTGCCTTTATCTGAGCAAATTTATTGATTACTTTAGAAACCTTTGAAATTTAAAAAAAAATGTATATATTACTCGCCTGGTGATTTTGTTTTGGGGGTTTTAGTTATTTGTATTGTACTGTAATATTTGCAGTTTTAGGCTGTATAGACGATGGCTGTTGTCTCCAGCACAGAATCTGCTTGATTTTGCTTACGTTTTTTATATTTTTGCATGGGATTTTTGGTTGAATATACTCTACAAAAGTTGTATATAGTCTATAAAATGGTATGAGTTATGTATTTTATCACACTCAGTGCTTGGAAATAACCGCTTAAAACGCTGATATCTCTATCGTAACTATTATTCACTGAATTTATAGTCATGGTCAGGCTTTTTTAATGGTTGTCTCATTTTTTTTATCAAGTGCTTGTAGTATCCTGATCGAAAGCATTTGTAGAATGTTCGAAGTATAGTCCTTTTTACCCCGAGTAGGTAATTATTGTCTCGCTTAGGCGGATTACGTTTTTTATTTTAAAAATGTCACTTTTTTTTCTTTCATGAGTATATATTGTTAAAAGTTTACTGTTTTCTGAAGAATAAGGCTATATAATATATAATCCTGTTATTTAGTTTTTTGCTTTTACACATTTAATGCGCAAGAGTTTCATTTATTTTACCATGCTTTTAGTGCTTTAGATTGCAGGACTCGGCGAGATCCTCGCTCTGGAAACTTGTGCCGATATCTTGTTATATGACTTTATAATACATGTATGTAAATCGTTGACTGGAGCCATATGTACAGTTAGAGATAGGGTGTGTAAGGGGTGGATGAGGGTTTCATGAGCCCTGTTATTTACATTCTGTGGAATGAAGAGCTGTTTAAATCATTTCACACCTACAGATGAGAAAAAAAAAAGAAATAAAATTTTATCTGTTACTAAAACTTCAGATTTGTTACATTCGTTTCTTCATTTGTTGTATCTGCCTGGGTTTTCGCTTGAACGGCCTATGTGGGATGGTTGCCTCCGGGCATAGAGCCCGGTTTCCCCCCACAATAAAACTGGCAACGCCGCCATATAAGGGAAATAATCATGAGCGCGGCGTAAAACACCAAACAATCAATCAATCATTTGTTGTATCTCTTTTGCGATGCAAACTTGTCTTATATTCTGGCTAAGAAGAGCAACTATAGCATGCCTGCGCCAGTATGTTAAATTGATTACCTACACTGTATATCTAATAGCTGCCTGAAAAGGTAATAATTTAACAAAATCACAATTTACAGAGGCTATTTCTGAGTGCAGTGGCTCAACCTCTGATCCAACGGCCAGTCATTGCTTATAAAAGAACAAGAATTTGAAAGATCTGCTAGTCAGGGCTAAACTCCCTTGTCTAACTTCTAACCAGGAACCAAATAACATATTTTACCTTTCTTTTCCCATTTCTTTTCTAATTTGAGTCTACCCAACTTTTTGCCATAGCTGAAGATTTATACAACTTTGTCAATATATTTCAAAGTATTCCAGGAAATTCTACTGACTAAAGCCAAACTCCTGTCTGTCTTCAACCTAATGAAATATAATTATTTATATAATTTTGTTTATTACAACAACCTATGATCGGGGGTAAAAGTCTAAATGGTATAATTTCAGTCTACCCAACTTCTTGCCAAAGCCGAAGATCCATACAACTTTGTCAATATAATACAAAGTATTTCCGAAAATTCTACTCCTGTCTGTCTTCAACCTAATAAAATATTGTGAGTTTTGGATAATTACAACAGCCAATGACTGGGTATAAAGATCTAAATGACATACCCCCCTTTTTAAAAATTAAAAACTTGTCTGCATAGTTTAGTGAAGAAGATGTGCGTTTGTGTTCATAAATATATCAAGGTAGATGTTGCAAGGGAGGTTTGCCAGAATTTAATACAAGGAAGTGTGGCCCACTGGGCATTAAGTTGAGAAACATACCAGCCAAGTGGCATATAAGAAAAAATGACAACAGCACTTCTGATAAGAAAAATGTATTCTTCAATATTAGAAGCTGATCTGAGTGAAAGTATCGAAGTATTTAATTACAAATATGGATAACACAGTTTATACATTTGCTGTGGTGTAAACAATTTGTCTACTGTCAGTATCGTTAATATCATAATTATTTCATTAAAGTGGGATGAGCAGCCTAAATGCACACTATTATCATAATTTCTGATCCTCGCAAGAGTAAGAGGCTTTGAAAATCATCGAAAAACTACATGACCGGCATTGGAATGAGGAAAATCCATACAGTATGTGGCCTGTACGAACCGAAAACGTGTTCGAAAAGTAAAAATCTAAATAACCGGGACGACCATTCATTCATTCTAAGCCAAAGTTAGTTCAAAACAATAGGCCTAGTTTATCGTACATTTTCGAGACTAGAAACACTAAAAAGCTTCTGACCTATACCTCTTAAGAAAAATAGTCAGTAATTTCAACATTCTGTTTTAACATCAAAATATCACATTTTGGCAGCTCATGCCACTTTAAGCTTATAAACATTGTTTTTTTCATGTGTCTATATAATGAGAATGTGTGATGAAATCGACCTGTAATCCAAAGGGGTGCTCGCCTGAATTTCCGACTTAGTCACTGTCTACGGAACTCCTATACATTTCTCAGAACCCGACACTCACATTCAATGTCAGAATACACCTCTTAGAACCCACCTCTGTCAGTCACTACTTTCATACACCGTTCAGAACACACCTCCTACATCACTCACTGTGTACTTCACTTCCAGACACTTGTCAGTGGCTACTCTCATACACGTTTCAGAACCCACCTCCTACATCACTCTCTGTGTTCTGCACTCCCAGACACCTGTCAGAAGCCACCTCTCAGTCGCTACTCTCATACACTGGTCAGAACCCACCTCCTACATCACTCTCTGTGTACTGCACTCCCAGACACCTGTCAGAGGCCACCTCTCAATCGCTACTCTCATACACTGGTCAGAACCCACCTCCTACATCATCCACTGTGTACTGCACTCCCAGACACCTGTCAGAAGCCACCTCTCAGTCGCTACTCCCAGACACCTGTCAGAAGCCACCTCTCAGTCGCTACTCTCATACACTGGTCAGAACCCACCTCCTACATCACTCTCTGTGTACTGCACTCCCAGACACCTGTCAGAGGCCACCTCTCAGTCGCTACTCTCATACACCGTTCAGAACTCACCTCCTACATCACTCTCTGTGTACTTCACTCCCAGACACCTGTCAGAGGCCACCTCTCAGTCGCTACTCTCATACACTGGTCAGAACCCACCTCCTACACTGACTGTGTACTTCACTCCCAGACACCTGTCAGAGGCCACCTCTCAGTCGCTACTCTCATACACTGGTCAGAACCCACCTCCTACACTGACTGTGTACTTCACTCCCAGACACCTGTCAGTGGCTACTCTCATACACGTTTCACAACCCACCTCCTACATCACACCTGTCAGAAGCCACCTCTCCTTGTCACTACTCTCATACACCGTTCAGAACACACCTCCTACAACACTCACTATGTACTGCACTCCCAGACACCTGCCAGAGGCCATCTCTCACTCGCTACTCTCATACACCGTTCAGAACTCACCTCCTAGATCATCCACTGTGTACTTCACTCCCAGACACCTGTCAGAAGCCATCTCTCAGTCGCTACTCTCATACACCGTTCAGAACTCACCTCCTACATCATCCACTGTCTACTGCACACCCAGAAACCTGTCAGAAGCCACCTCTCAGTCGCTACTCTCATACACCGTTCAGAAC
This sequence comes from Lepidochitona cinerea, assembly GCA_963971465.1. Taxonomy (NCBI): domain Eukaryota; kingdom Metazoa; phylum Mollusca; class Polyplacophora; order Chitonida; family Tonicellidae; genus Lepidochitona; species Lepidochitona cinerea. The sequence continues at coordinate 81,663,047 of OZ020551.1, read as the reverse complement.
TCACCTCCTAGATCACTCTCTGTGTACTTCACTCCCAGACACCTGTCAGAGGCCACCTCTCAGTCGCTACTCTCATACACTGGTCAGAACCCACCTCCTACACTGACTGTGTACTTCACTCCCAGACACCTGTCAGAGGCCACCTCTCAGTCGCTACTCTCATACACTGGTCAGAACCCACCTCCTACACTGACTGTGTACTTCACTCCCAGACACCTGTCAGTGGCTACTCTCATACACGTTTCACAACCCACCTCCTACATCACACCTGTCAGAAGCCACCTCTCCTTGTCACTACTCTCATACACCGTTCAGAACACACCTCCTACAACACTCACTATGTACTGCACTCCCAGACACCTGCCAGAGGCCATCTCTCACTCGCTACTCTCATTAACCGTTCAGAACACACCTCCTACATCATCCACTGTCTACTGCACACCCAGAAACCTGTCAGAAGCCACCTCTCAGTCGCTACTCTCATACACCGTTCAGAACTCACCTCCTAGATCATCCACTGTGTACTTCACTCCCAGACACCTGTCAGAAGCCATCTCTCAGTCGCTACTCTCATACACCGTTCAGAACTCACCTCCTACATCATCCACTGTCTACTGCACACCCAGAAACCTGTCAGAAGCCACCTCTCAGTCGCTACTCTCATACACCGTTCAGAACACACCTCCTACACTGACTGTGTACTTCACTCCCAGACACCTGTCAGAAGCCATCTCTCAGTCGCTACTCTCATACACCGTTCAGAACTCACCTCCTACATCATCCACTGTCTACTGCACACTCAGAAACCAGTCAGAAGCCACCTCTCAGTCGCTACTCTCATACACCGTTCAGAACTCACCTCCTAGATCATCCACTGTGTACTTCACTCCCAGACACCTGTCAGAAGCCACCTCTCAGTCGCTACTCTCATACACTGGTCAGAACCCACCTCCTACATCACTAACTCTGTACTTCACTCCCAGACACCTGTCAGAAGCCACCTCTCAGTCACTACTCTCATAAACCGTTCAGAACACACCTCCTACACTCACTGTGTACTTCACTTCCAGACACTTGTTAAAACCCACCCCCCCATTCACTACTTGTACACATTTTTCAGAACGCAAATCCTACACCACTGTGTACTGCACTCCCAGACACCTGCCAGAGGCCACCTCTCAGTCACTACTCTCATACATCGTTCAGAACACACCTCCTACATCATCCACTGTGTACTTCACTCCCAGACACCTATCAGAAGCCACCTCTCGGTCACTACCCTCATACACCGTTCAGAACACACCTCCTACGTCACTTACTGTGTACTGCACTCCCAGACACCTGTCAGAAGCCCCCTCTCGGTCACTACCCTCATACACCGTTATGAACACACCTCCTATGTCACTTACTGTGTACTGCACTTCCAAACAATTGTTAAAACCCACCTCTCACTCACAAATTGCATACACCTTTTAGAACCCACCTCCTACATCATCCACTGTGTACTGCACTCCCAGACACCTGTCAGAGGCCATCTATCAGTCGCTACTCTCATACACTCGTCAGAACCCACCTCCTACATCACTCTCTGTGTACTGCACTCCCAGACACCTGTCAGAGGCCACCTCTCAGTCGCTACTCTCCTACACCGTTCAGAACTCACCTCCTACATCACTCTCTGTGTACTTCACTCCCAGACACCTGTCAGAGGCCACCTCTCAGTCGCTACTCTCATACACTGGTCAGAACCCACCTCCTACACTGACTGTGTACTTCACTCCCAGACACCTGTCAGTGGCTACTCTCATACACGTTTCAGAACCCACCTCCTACATCACACCTGTCAGAAGCCACCTCTCCTTGTCACTACTATCATACACCGTTCAGAACACACCTCCCACAACACTCACTATGTACTGCACTCCCAGACACCTGCCAGAGGCCACCTCTCAGTCGCTACTCTCATTAACCGTTCAGACCAGCCCCGATAGCTCAGTCGGTAGAGCGTCCGCTTCAGGCCTGGGAGATTCGGGTTCAAGCCCGGGTCGAGTCAGACCAAAGACTTTAACAGTGGTAGCTGTTACTGCTTCGCTTGGCGCTCAGCAATAGGAGTTAGAGCAGCGACTGGTTGGCCCGGTGTCAGTATACTGTGACTGGGTGAGGGGGCTTGCTGGTTGTCTTCGGCAAGTCGTCTCGGTAAGACAGCACCTAAAAGAGCGGTGGAAATCCGCCCTGTCACAAGGAGACAACGTCTTCATATAACCGAAATACTGTTGAGCAGGACGTAAAACCCCAATCACTCACTCACTCACTCATTAACCGTTCAGAACACACCTCCTACACTGACTGTGTACTTCACTCCCAGACACCTGTCAGAAGCCATCTCTCAGTCGCTACTCTCATACACCGTTCAGAACTCACCTCCTACATCATCCACTGTCTACTGCACACTCAGAAACCTGTCAGAAGCCACCTCTCAGTCGCTACTCTCATACACCGTTCAGAACTCACCTCCTAGATCATCCACTGTGTACTTCACTCCCAGACACCTGTCAGAAGCCACCTCTCAGTCGCTACTCTCATACACTGGTCAGAACCCACCTCCTACATCACTAACTCTGTACTTCACTCCCAGACACCTGTCAGAAGCCACCTCTCAGTCACTACTCTCATAAACCGTTCAGAACACACCTCCTACACTCACTGTGTACTTCACTTCCAGACACTTGTTAAAACCCACCCTCCATTCACTACTTGTACACATTTTTCAGAACGCAAATCCTACACCACTGTGTACTGCACTCCCAGACACCTGCCAGAGGCCACCTCTCAGTCACTACTCTCATACACCGTTCAGAACACACCTCCTACATCATCCACTGTGTACTTCACTCCCAGACACCTATCAGAAGCCACCTCTCGGTCACTACCCTCATACACCGTTCAGAACACACCTCCTACGTCACTTACTGTGTACTGCACTCCCAGACACCTGTCAGAAGCCCCCTCTCAATCACTACCCTCATACACCGTTCAGAACACACCTCCTACGTCACTTACTGTGTACTGCACCCCCAGACAATTGTTAAAACCCACCTCTCACTCACAAATTGCATACACCTTTTAGAACCCACCTCCTACATCATCCACTGTGTACTGCACTCCCAGACACCTGTCAGAGGCCACCTCTCAGTCACTACTCTCATACACCGTTCAGAACTCACCTCCTACACTGACTGCGTTCTTCACTCCCAGACACCTGTCAGAGGCCACCTCTCAGTCACTACTCTCATACACCTTTCAGAACTCACCTCCTACACTGACTGTGTACTTAACTCCCAGACACTTGTCAGAGGCCACCCCTCAGTCACTACTCTCATACACCCCACCTCCTACACTCACTGCGTACTTCACACCTGGACACCTGTTAAAACCCACCTCTCAATCACTACTTGTATACACCTTTCAGAACCCACCTCCTACAACCACTGTGTACTTCACTCCCAGACACCTGTCAGAAGCCATCTCTCAGTCACTACTCTCATACACCGTTCAGAACCCACCTCCTACAACACTCACTTTGTACTTCACTCCCAGACGCCTGTCAGAGGCCACCTCTTCACCCCATGCCTTAAGGCCCTCAATGCACACGACACTTCCAAACACCTGTCAGAACCGACCACTCTATCACTTTCCATACGACCTCTATACACAGCTCAAAAGCCACATTTTAGTCACTGTCCACAGCACTTCCAGACAACTGTCAAAACCCACCTCACACCGTCACTACAACACTCCCAGATACCTGTCAGAACCCACCTGTTACAGTCACTGTCTATAACACTTCCAGACAACTGTCAGAACACAACTCTTCAGTCCCCACCTCAGCAGTCACTGTTCAAATCACTTCCAGAAAACTGTCAGAACCCACCTCTCATGGTCACTTCCAGATACAACACTTCCAGAAAACTGTCAAAACCCACCTCACACCGTCACTGTCTACAACACTCCCAGATACCTGTCAGGACCCAACTCTTACAGTCACTGTCTACAACACCCCCAGATACCTGTCAGGACCCAACTCTTACAGTCACTGTCTACAACACTCCTAGATACCTGTCAGGAACCAACTCTTACAGTCACTGTCTACAACACTCCTAGATACCTGTCAGGACCCAACTCTTACAGTCACTGTCTACAACACTCCCAGATACCTGTCAGGACCCAACTCTTACAGTCACTGTCTACAACACTCCTAGATACCTGTCAGGACCCAACTCTTACAGTCACTGTCTACAACACCCCCAGATACCTGTCAGAAACCACCTCTTAAAGTCACTGTCTACAACACTCCTAGATACCTGTCAGGACCCAACTCTTAGTCACTGTCTACAACACTCCTAGATACCTGTCAGGACCCAACTCTTACAGTCACTGTCTACAACACTCCTAGATACCTGTCAGGACCCAACTCTTACAGTTACTGTCTACAACACCCCCAGATACCTGTCAGAAACCACCTCACACAGTCACTGTCTACAACACTCCTAGATACCTGTCAGGACCCAACTCTTACAGTCACTGTCTACAACACTCCTAGATACCTGTCAGGACCCAACTCTTACAGTCACTGTCTACAACACTCCTAGATACCTGTCAGAAACCACCTCTTAAAGTCACTGTCTACAACACTCCCAGATAACTGTCAGGACCCAACTCTTAAAGTCACTGTCTACAACACTCCCAGATACCTGTCAGGACCCAACTCTTACAGTCACTGTCTACAACACTCCCAGATACCTGTCAGGACCCAACTCTTACAGTCACTGTCTACAACACTTCCAGACAACTGTCAAAACCCACCTCTTAAAGTCACTGTCTACAACACTCCCAGATACCTGTCAGAACCCACCTCTTAAAGCCACTGTCCACAACACTTCCAGACAACTGTCAGAACCCACCTCTTCAGTCACTGTCCACAACACTTCCAGACAACTGTCCGAACCCACCGATTCAGTCACTGTCCACAACACTTCCAGACAACTGTCAGAACCCACCTCTTCAGTCACTGTCTACAACACTTCCAGACAACTGTCAGAACCCACCTCTTACAGTCACTGTCTACAACACTTCCAGACAACTGTCAGAACCCACCTCTTCAGTCACTGTCCACAACACTTCCAGACAACTGTCAAAACCCACCTCACACAGTCACTGTCTACAACACTCCCAGATACCTGTCAGAACCCACTACACACAGTCGCTGTCTACAACAGTTCCAGACAACTGTCAAAACCCACCTCTTACAGTCGCTGTCTACAACACTTCCAGACAACTGTCAGAACCCACCTCTTACAGTCACCGTCTACAACACTCCCAGATACCTGTCAGAACCCACCTCTTCAGTCACTGTCTACAACACTTCCAGACAACTGTCAGAACCCACCTCTTACAGTCACTGTCTACAACACTTCCAGACAACTGTCAGAACCCACCTCTTCAGTCACTGTTCACAACACTTCCAGACAACTGTCAAAACCCACCTCTTACAGTCACCGTCTACAACACTCCCAGATACCTGTAAGAACCCACCTCTTACAGTCACTGTCTACAGCACTCCCAGATACCTGTCAGAACCCAAATCTTACAGTCACCGTCTACAACACTTCCAGACTTCCCGCATACATCTCATAACCAACTTCTTCCCCTACAGTCACCGTTTACTACACTCCCATGCACATATGAGAAACGACCTCTCAGAGTCCCTGTTTACTACATCACTCCCATAGACATCTCAGAAGCAGCTTCTTTGAGTCCCCGTTTACTACACTCCCATGAACATCTCAGAGCCCACCTCTTACAGTCCCTGTTAACTACACTCCCATACACATCCCATAACCAACTTCTTGACTTACAGTCACTGTTTACTACACTCCTATGCACATCTCAGAACCAACTTCTTACAGTCGATGTTTACTACACTCCCATAGACATCTCAGAACCAACATATTGTCTTACAGTCACTGTTTACTACACTTTGATGCACATCTCAGAACCAACTTCTTACAGTCACCGTTTACTACACTCCCATGCACATCTCAGAGCCCACCTCTTACTGTCCCTGTTTACTACATTCCCATACACATCTCAGAAGCAACTTCTTACAGTCACTGTTTACTACACTCCCATATACATATCAGAACCCACCCCTCACAGTCACAGTCTAGAACCCTCCCATACACATCCCATAACCAACTTCTTGACTTACAGTCACCGTTTACTACACTCTTATGCACATCTCAGAACCAACTTCTTACAGTCGATGTTTACTACACTCCCATAGACATCTCAGAACCAACATCTTGTCTTACAGTCACTGTTTACTACACTTTGATGCACATCTCAGAACCAACTTCTTACAGTCACCGTTTACTACACTCCCATGCACATATGAGAAAGGACCTCTTACTGTCCCTGTTTACTACATTCCCATACACATCTCAGAAGCAACTTCTTACAGTCACTGTTTACTACACTCCCATATACATATCAGAACCCACCCCTCACAGTCACAGTCTAGAACCCTCCCATACACATCCCATAACCAACTTCTTGACTTACAGTCACCGTTTACTACACTCCCATACACATCTCAGAACCAACTTCTTACAGTCGATGTTTACACTCTCATACACATCTCAAAATCACTGTTTACTACACATCTCAGAACCAACTTCTTGTCTTACAATCACTGTTTACTACACTCCCATAACACATCTCAGAACCAACTTCTTGTCTTACAATCACTGTTTACTACACTCCCATAACACATCTCAGAACCAACTTCTTGTCTTACAGTCACTGTTTACTACACTCCCATAACACATCTCAGAACCAACTTCTTGTCTTACAGTCACTGTTTACTACACTCCCATAACACATCTCAGAACCAACTTCTTGTCTTACAGTCACTGTTTACTACACTCCCATAACACATCTCAGAACCAACTTCTTGTCTTACAGTCACTGTTTACTACACTCCCATGCACATCTCAGAACCAACTTCTTGTCTTACAGTCATTGTTTACTACACTCCCATGCACATCTCAGAACCAACGTCTTGTCTTACAGTCACTGTTTACTACACTCCCATGCACATCTCAGAACCCACCTCTTACAGTCACTGTTTACTACACGCCCATGCACATCTCAGAACCCACCCCTCAGGCAGTCACTGTCTAGAACACTCCCATACACATCCCATAACCAACTTCTTGACTTACAGTCACTGTTTACTACACGCCCATGCACATCTCAGAACCATTTTCCAGGGTTATTCGGTAATTTTTCTGATTCTGTTGGCCTATGGTGTCCCATGGCACATTCCTTACTTCTTTGTAAGCATGTTTACTACACTCCCATGCACATGGAACATGGAACCATGTAAGAATATCCGCGCAAAAGTGGTGAAGCACACAAAGCTCATTCCTGTAATGCCGTCGACCAATGCCACCAGCGAGAGAAGCTACTCTCAGAACATTGAAAACCTGGTTGCGCACTACGACAACACAATCAAGACTCAACTGGCTGATGATCCTGCATGTGCACAAAGACCGGACTGATGCCATCCCGTTGAAGGACGTTGCCAATGAATTTGTCTCCCGGAGCCACGGCAGGCAGAACATGTTTGGGAGATTCGAGATTCGACCAATATACCCATTACCCAGGCAATCAACATTTTTACTATCATTGTGACTATTACAAATAATAACTGTTTACTACACTCCCATGCACATATCATAACCAACTTCATGACTTACAGCCACTGTATACTACACTACCATACACATCTCAGAACCCATGCACCTCTCATATTCACTGTCTACAACACTCTATAACACTGCTATACACATCTCACAGCCAGTAACTGTCTACAACACTGCACTATAAATATCTCACAACCAGTCACTGTCTACATCACTGCTATATACACATCTCAGAACCCAGGCACCTCCCACAGTCACTGTCTTCAATACTGCTATACACATCTCACAACCAGTCACTGTCTACAACGCTGCGATACAGTCACTGTCTACAACACTGCTATACACATCTCACAGCCAGTTACTGTCTACAACACTGCTATACACATCGCAGAACCAATGCACCTGTCAGCCACTGTCTGCAACACTGCTATACACATCTCACAACCAGTTACTGTCTACAACACTGCTATACACATCTCACAACCAGTCACTGTTTACAATACTGCTATACACATCTCACAACCAATCACTATCTACAATACTGCTATACACATCTCACAACCAGTCACTGTTTACAATACTGCTATACACATCTCACAACCAGTCACTGTTTACAATACTGCTATACACATCTCACAACCAGTCACTATCTACAACACTGCTATACACATCTCACAACCAGTCACTGTCTACAACACTGCTGTACACATCTCACAACCAGTCACTATCTACAAAACTGCTATACACATCTCACAACCAATCACTATCTACAACACTGCTATACACATCTCACAACCAATCACTATCTACAACACTGCTATACACATCTCACAACCTTTCACTATCTACAACACTGTTATACACATCTCACAACCATGTAGTCACTGTCTACAATACTGCTGTACACATCCACTGAGACCACACGTGTACACCCACCCTTTGAGAAAACAACAATGAGGGTTTAGAATCTAAAAATTTATAAAAACTTCATACCAAGGGTACATGTAGGTCCTATTATTTTCTCACCGAGAGTCCGTTCAATGCAACTCTCGCAGATGGTATAGTTTAATGTTTCATTCTATAAAAAATATCTACTTTCCTCTTTATAAACAAACAAATATACAAACAGCTAGTGAAATAGCTTTTTATTGTGCTGTTAAAGGACTGAAATTTCAGAGTAGGCCTCTGTGCATAAATATCGATAGCAAAACATGTGTAACTCTGGTAGCCTACTCCAATGGTTCTTTGAGTGGATTATTCACTCGATCGCCTTATGTGGGAGAGTTGCCAGACCTGTACTCGCAGAAGGTCGGGGGTTTCCTCCAGGCAAAGAGTCCGGTTTCCTACGCTTCTGAACCTGGCAACGCCGCCATATTATATAGGGCCTATCTTGAGTGCGGCGTAATTAAAACATCAACCAACCAATCAAATGAAGTAGGCCTAGGTTTGCAAGGTTGCAGTAGGCCCTAGAGGACGCGAAAAAGTCTAACCTACCCACCCCTTATAAAAAAAATGGTTTGCCGCATATAGGCTATAAGCCTATACAGTGCAGCTATGGTAGGCTTATACTTACCGCAAAGGCCCCTTACTATGGTAGCCTATTTACCATGGTTTTTAAATATCATGGTAATTTGTCATACAAAATTGTATGGTAAACTGTGATTTTGTACGCCTTTTAAACCGCGGTAGGCCTATTAGTGTTCACAAACATGTGCCATTTTAACGTATATAGGCCTATATCGGATTAGCCTATGGTATTGTCTTATTAAAGTGTCATTCATGAGCTGCCAAAATTCACACTTTTGTCATAATTTCTGATCGTCACGACAGCAAAAGGCTTTGAAGGCCATCGAAAAACTAAATTATTGGCGTTGGAATGAGGAAAATGCATACAGTAGCCTAGATGTGGCCTGTATAGGGCCTACGAACCGAAAACGTGTTAAAAAAGCAGGCCAAAACAAAATTTAAATAACCGGGTCGACCATTCATTCATTCTGAGGCAAAGTTATTTCAAAACAATACTTTATCGTACATTTTCGAGACTAGACGCACTAAAAAACTTCTGAATTATAGCCGACGTCTTGAGAAAAATAACCAATAGGCCTAGGCCTAATTTCGACATTCTGTTTTAACGTCAAAATATCAATGTTCATTTTGGCAGAGCCACTTTAAGCATTGCATGTCTGCTTATAGGCCAGATAACGTAATTCCCGTTTTAACACCTCCTTTAACTCACCCAAAGCCTGCAGTTCGTATTTTTTGGGAATAGACCTTTTCTTTTTCTTATTTTGTTGTGGGAAGGGGAGAGGGGAGGGTGCGTTCGTTCGGGCCTGATTATACTATAGCCTACGAGTTAGGAATGGCTTTTCTGTAATATCCGGAATATCCGTATGATATTTTGTTATACCAAGTAAACTGCAACCATCAATGTTTTGTCACTGCGCAGCTAATGTGTTGGCTGATTGTTTTTTGATTGAATGGTGTTTGTGATTACGAGTTGAGTTTGGATCATGTTAGCAAACATGTGGTCTACGAAAAACGGCCTCCGTGCCGGCGAGCGGGAATCCCCGTATGCACTCGTGTCTTTCCGCCATTTTCTAATCTACGAGAAGACCAAACATACTCTGGCTGAAGATTCCATTTATTTTTTTCTAGCGGGGAACAACGCAGGTAAGAAAACGACAGTTTTCGACAAATTGTTTCGAGCTCGGATATCTTGAATTAGTGTGCCTTTTCAATGCGCATTATGTTGCAATGAATTTGATTTACCATTCAGTCCTCACCTCAGGCCCAACAACAACGCTGATGAATCACGAACTTTGCGCCAAGATTTTTGTTCTATACTTTATCGAAGTTTTGTGCTTGCCAATTCATATTGGTTTATTTGGAACAGATTTCCATCTTCAGATATTAGCACGTTATACGGAGTATTACTAACATATATTTGGAATCCATATCTGGCGTTATAGGAAGCCGGCTCTTTGTTAGGTACCCACGCTGTCTTTGTTAATCGCATGCGGCCATGTCGCCTTGAAAGTAGGTCACATTGGCCCTCTCCACAACGCACGTGTCAAGAGGAAGTTTTACTTTTATATAGATTTAGTGCTGGTCATAGTTCACTAAAAGCGAAATTTTTTAATATTTTTTGTTTGTTTTCCTTAATTTCCCCAAATTAATGATAGTGGGTACCAGTAGCCTATTAAATTTATTTTGGAGAATCACCTGAGGGTATCTTCCTCATCGGCAAAGTAAGTAAAACCGGGTGAGACACGTGTGCGGCTAGCCTGAGGGTACCAGTTACCGAGGGTAAATGTGATATACATTGATTATCTAATATAACAGCCTAGGTCATAGTAATGTAACTTTGGGAGTGCAAAGGTGTACCTGCTTGTTACATATTTAAAATAATTAAGCATCGCTCGATGACTGTTTTCTTTATCCAAAGGAAAAAGTCAGCCAGCCTGTTGACTGAAAATTCAACAGTGAGGGAACCAGTTATCAAGTTTTTGATAATTTTTTTCAAAAATTTCCACACATAAGCAAGCTTATCAAATATAATGGACATTCTACAGTAAACTAGTCAAGTTCTTACTTTCTTTACTTTCAAAAGTTTCACTTCATTTACTCCTATGTTAATTTTCGCTGTGTTTGATTTGCAAAGGGACGTGACATTTTTTTATTGAACTCCACGGAGACCTATCGAAATCCAGTGACATTCCGTCAACCATTCCACGAAAATGGGACACGGAAACTGTTTTTTGATAAGCAAAGTGCTGCAGAAATTTTTACAACAGAACTGTGAAACGAGGGTAATATAGTCCCATTTACAGGTTTTTATGCTGTATGGATTTCAGCAATTTGGTCAGTCACAAGAGTCCCAATTATCAGTATAATGTTTGGCTAAGCTGGTTGCAAAGTAAACTTGCAGCTTTTGTTTTCTAGGGGACTGATGGCTGATGCTGAGGAGATGGATCAGCAGACTGAAGATAGACTTCTTGGGGGTAATGGGGTGGATGAACCAATGGAGACTGCTGAAGGAAATGAAGATGATGAAGTGAATGGAAGAAGTGAAGACTTCCAAAAACTTTTAGATTTGGGAATTGACACAAAAGTGGCTGTAGAAGTTGATAAAATATATCAAAGTGGTAAGATCATACCTTTGGCATCTTTTTTTATTACAAAATTTACTTTCCCTTCTGAAGTCAACTGAAATTTTAGATGGAAACATTTAAGAATTTGAGACTTAGACAACCCTTGGTTAAGTTATTATTTTAAGACTTAACAAGGAGTCCTTGTTCTATCGGTAATTTGAAGTGTAATACTCTGGGGCTGGTTGCACAAAGGTGTATGAGCTGAAGTCTGACCTAAATACGTCTTGTAACCAATGAATTTTTATTATGATGCTGCTTAGTCAAAATCAGACTGAAGCATAATACACCTTTGGGTAACTGACCCCTGGACCCAGTCTGATGAATTTGGTGTAAGTTACGTCGGACGTTAATCAGTGTTAAAACTATAGTCACTTGCGCCCTGGATGCAACCGGTACATGTTTTATGCCTATGTACAAATTTACGACAGCTTTGTAAGACGGGCCCCTGGCCAATGATGACAAAATGAAGGTTTTATTTAAATATTTAAGACTATTTTAATTCCAGAATGTGCATATGATTTACGTTTTCTTTTTGTAGGAAAACTTGAGCATTCAGAGCTTGATGATAGGGCGCTGGATGCCCTAAAAGAATTTTCAGCATCTGATGCAATAGCTGTTCTAAGGGAGTTCAATGATAGCAGCTTGGAACATGTTTCAAACAAAAGTGCATTCCTGTGCAGTGTCATGAAAACATATCGCCAAAGAAATAAAGGCCAAGGTTCTTCATCAAAACCTGTGAAAGGTCCAGATGAGGCCAAACTAAAGGTAGATTAAATCCTAGCAATTCACAATATTGTAACTCAAATTGTTTTATAATATTGAAATTCATGAACGAGAGCCGAGTTCAGACAAAGTTTAAAACAATGTTTTTTGTTCTGTAAACAATACAATCCAGACTTAACTTAAATTTGTTTGTAATAGCAAATGTTTTTATTATAGGAAATACTTGATCGTACAGGATACTCTCTAGAGGTGACAACTGGTCAACATAAATACGGTGGTCCTCCCCCTGATTGGGATCAACCACAACCTGGTGCTGGTCATGAGGTAGGTCCAACTCTGATGTCGGGGTACTACCCCAAACACTGTTAGGCACCTACTGATGCCTTTATCACGTACACTCTATATTTTATATTTATTTTCCTGAAGATTGAACCTGTCTTTCACCCTTCTCAACCATGTTTATCTTAATCACAGACCAGCTCCAGCCCAATGTTTTACAGTTGTGTTGGCCGTTCCATTCTGTGTAGAGTAATGTCTTGTTACGCTATACCATACCTTTATTTAAAGACTTGGCACACTAACAAAACAACATCTTATCTTGCAATAACATAGTACTCAACTGTTTTTCGATGGTTTTGATAGACCATTTGGTCAGATCATTATTTAAGTGTTAATTTGAAAAAAAGGGGATACGTTCGGACATGTTATATATCATCAATCTCAAATTAGAAATCCGGCTAGTCTTGCCCAGAAAATTGACCTCCCACATTGCTACCAGCCATTTAAATCCATTGTTCTTCGGTTGGAGAGTTCACCTCGTAGGTCAACTGATCATGTAGGTAATAGCATAGGGGAGTTCAAGGTGAATCAAGTTGACCGTAAAAGTTGCCATCTTGCCCGATTTCGTACAAAGTGGCTTCTCCATTTTCTTATCTTATTATCATAGAATGATTTTTATACCATGTTTTATCCCTATGTGAAGGGACCTCCGTGGCTCAGTAGGTAATGCGTTGGACGCTCAATCAGAGCAGCCTTCCACCAATGGGACTTGGGTTTGAATTCCACTCAGTTCAAATTTTCTGCATGGGTTCTTATCTAACGACCTATGTGGGATGGTTGCCAGTTACCACCAGAAGGTCGTGGGTTTTCTCCGGGCATAGAGCCCAGTTTCCTCCCACAATAAAACTGGCAACGCTGCCATATAAGTGAAATAATCTTGAGCGCGGCATAAAACACCAAACACCCTATGTGTTATGAGGGCATCAACCTTTTTCCCTGCCCTTGTCCTCAACATTTAATCCAAAACCTGATGTCAATTTAGGAGAAAATAATCTTAGTTATTGAGCTAGTAAGTTGTTACCACATCAACCCTCATGTGAGCTTGTGAAAGTTCTGATCAGGATTGTATTTAACCATCACAGACCAGCTCCAGCCCAATGTTTTACAGTTGTGTTGGCCGTTCCATTCTGTGTAGAGTAATGTCTTGTTACGCTATACCATGTCTTTATTTAAAGACTTGGCACACTAACAAAACAACATCTTATGTTGCAATTACCATTATTAGTTTACTTGCCCAGAAAGTTGACCTCCCACATAGCTTCCAGCCATTTGAATCCATTGTTCTTGGGTTGGAGAGTTCACCTCGTAGGTCAACTGGTCATGTCTGTTATATCAGCGGGTAGTTCTAGGTGAATCGAGTTGATTAGGAAAGTTGCCGTCTTGGAAGTTGCCTGATTTCGCACAAAATGGACTACTTCTCGAAATTGATTCTCCATTTTCTTACCTATAATCTAATTTAACAGGTATTTTAATAAATTCCTAGTAGATTTTCACATAGTGTGATGTCCAAGCTGGCATGTGAAAATTCATACGCTATGTGCTGGAAAGGGGAACGAGGTCTATCTTAGCCTCATCTGAAGCAGATATTGCTTGAATATGATTTCTATACGATGTTTTATCCCTATGTGAAAGGTTACCAGGTACCTGATAATGCTGCTGCTAATTTCACGTACCTGTCAGTGTGTTATGAGGGCATCGACCATATTATATTCCCTGCCCTTAACATTTAATCCAAAACATAATGTCAATTTAGGAGAAAATAATCCTAGTTATTGGGCTTGTGAAAGTTCCGATCAGGATTGTATTAACCATCACAGACCAGCTCCAGCCCAATGTTTTACAGTTGTGTTGGCCGTTCCATTCTGTGTAGAGTAATGTCTTGTTACGCTATACCATGCCTTTATTTAAAGACTTGGCACACTAACAAAACAACATCTTATGTTGCAATTACTGTTTTTAGATGTTTTTGATAGACCATTTGGCCAGATCATTATTTAAGTGTTAATTTGAAGGAAAAAAAAGGGGGTAAGTTGGGGCATGTTTTATGGCATCAATCTCAAAGTGACTAGAAATCAGCCGTCTTCTTGGGTTGAAGAGTGCACCTTGTAGGTCAACTGGTCATGTCTGTAATAGCACTGGCCAGTTCAAGGTGAATCCAGTTGATTGGTAAAGTTGCCATCTTGCCCGATTTCGTACAAAATGGGACTGCTTCTCGAAATTGCTTCTCCATTATCTTATCTTATTTAACCTGTATTTTTATTCTTTGTAAATTTTCACATTTAGTGTGATGTCGAAGCTGGCATGTGAAAATTGTGCTGGAAAGGGGTGCAAGGTCTATCTTAGTCATATTTGAAGGAGATATTTCTGAATACGATTTCTATACCATGTTTTATCCCTACATGTATGTGAAAGGTTGCCAGGTACATGGTAAATTATTTGCAGTGTGGTGTAAACATTAATCCATGCTTTTACTGCTTCACGTGGATTATTTCACGTACGTGTGTGTTATGAGGGCATCGACCTTATTCCCTGCCGTTGTCATCAACATTTAATCCAAAACCTAATGCCAATTTAGGAGAAAATAATTTTAGTTATTGAGCTAGTAAGTTGCAGTTACCATATAGACCCAATTTCAACCCTCATATGGGCTTGTGAAAGCTCCGTTCAGGATTGTATTTAACCATCACAGACCAGCTCCAGCCCAATGTTTTACAGTTGTGTTGGCCGTTCCATTCTGTGTAGAGTAATGTCTTGTTACGCTATACCATGCCTTTGTTTAAAGACTTGGCACACTAACAAAACAACATCTTATCTTGCAATTACCAAGTACCGTTTTTCGATTTTTATAGACCATTCGGTCAAATCATTTAAGTTTTAAGTTGTAAGAAAGGAAAAGTTAGAAATGTTATGCAGCATCAATCTCAACTTAAAAAATCACCCTAGTCTACTGGCCCAGAAAATTGACCTCCCACATTGCTACCAGCCATTTAAATCCATTGTTCTGCGGTTGGAGAGTTCACATCTTAGGTCAACTGATCTTGTAGGTAATAGCCGTGGGCAGTTCAAGGTGAATCAAGTTGACTGTAAACGTTGCCATCTTGCCCGATTTCGTTCAAAATGGGACCACTTCTCGAAATTGCTTCTCCATTTTCTTATCTTAGAATGTTTTATCCCTCCGTGGCTCAGTAGAGCGTTGGACGCTCAATTCGAACAGCCTTCGACCAATGAATGGGCCGCGTGTTCGAATCCCACTCAGTCCAAAAAAAATGGAAAATTTTCTGCATGGGTTTTCACTCTTAACGACCTATGTGGGATGGTTGCCAGTTACCACCAGAAGGTCATGGTTCCTCCCACAATAAAACTGGCAACGCTGTCATATAAGTGAAATAATCTGGAGGGCGACGTAAAACACCAAACACCCTATGTGAAAGGTTGCCAGGTACCTGATAATGCTGTCATTTTACAGAAATTATTTTCGGTGTGGTGTAAACATTAATCCATGCTTTTACTGCTTCACTTTGATTATTTCACATACCTGTGAGTCGTGAGGGCATCGACCTTATTACCTGCCCTTGTCCTCAACATTTAATCCAAAACCTAGTGTCAATTTAGGAGAAAATAATCTTAGTTATTGAGCTAGTAAGTTGCAGTTACCATATAGACCCAATTTCAACCCTCATGGGCTTGTGAAAGTTTTGATCAGGATTGTATTTAACCATCACAGACCAGCTCCAGCCCAATGTTTTACAGTTGTGTTGGCCGTTCCATTCTGTGTAGAGTAATGTCTTGTTACGCTATACCATGCCTTTATTTGAAGACTTGGCACACTAACAAAACAACATTGTTTGGACACAATGATGAAGTGAATGCAAATGATCAATCAGTTTTCTTATTCACATATTTTTGCTCCTGACAGGTATTTTGTGGTAAAGTTCCCCGAGATGTTTATGAGGATGAATTGATCCCATTGTTTGAAAAGATTGGAAAGATATGGGATTTGAGATTAATGATGGACCCTGTCATGGGCTGTAACAGGGGATATTGTTTTGTCACTTATTGTGACCAGCAAAGTGCTAGAGACTGTGTCAAACAGGTAAATAACTTCCCATATGCTCTGGCTTCCCATATGATTTAAATGTAATGACTTAGTTTTAATCACTTCTAAATGTATCGTGTTGCAATTTTTAGTGTATAAAATACCCAATCAAATACTGAAGCATTGAAAATTCTCTTTAACAAGAAAATCAATAATTTTTGGAACTCTTTTTGGCATTTGTACGTTTCATTTCACAGCTTGATGGTTATGAAATTAGATCTGGAAAGTTCCTAAAATGCAACGTTTCTGTTGCAAATTTGAGGTTATTTGTTGGAAACATTCCCAAAAGCAAAACCAAAGAAGAAATCCAAGAAGAATTTTCAAAAAAGACAGGTGTGTTTTTATTTGCAGCTTATGAGTAATTCCTCTTAACCCAGCTGCCAAGTTTTCTAAATTCTTGAAATCTCTTTTCTTAAATTTGTGCTGTTTCCAACAACACTTTTTGTAATTGTTTCTAAGCTTCAACCAAAATTGTGATCATTGATAAATTGTTACCAAAATTAATAGTGTCAATCTTTATATTAATTACTTCCCACAGCAATAGATTCATGTAGGGGTGTGTCCATCTGTCTACTGCACACCTTGGAAAAAGGCTTCAACAAAATAAGATCATTTTGTACACCCACTTCTGTGCAGAAATGCAATTTTTTTTTACAAAGACTCCTATCATGAGATTGTGGGGGAATGTATGCTTATGAAATTGTCTGACTTGTGTTACAGTACATCATTTGCTCACGAGATTTATTCTTTATGTATATAGATTGGTTACTTTTATTTTTTTCATAGTTGGATTACTGGATGTAATCATATATAGCTCTGCTAATGAACCCCGCAAGAAGAACCGGGGGTTTGCGTTCCTGGAGTACGACACCCATAAGAATGCATCAACGGCCAAGAGGAAATTAAGTAATGGTCGAGTCACCGTCTGGGGTTGTGATATCCTGGTAGACTGGGCAGATCCACTAGAAGAGCCAGATCATGACACTATGGATAAGGTAATTTTATCCAACAGGAGTCGGTTGTGGGGGGCCTTTAAAGCCTTTGATAGATAATTTTGCAAATCTGTGGTCAATGAGGATTTAGATTTTTTTTACATTTAAGATTTGTTTTACAGACCACTGAGACCAGCTCCAACCCAATGGGGGCCTCCGTGACAACATGTGTGAGGCTTTCCTTTTTTCACATGCCAAATAATTTGGGTGATTGTCAGAAACATTGAAACGGTTCCAGATGTATTCCTATGTGGGATGGTTGCCAGTTACCAACGGAAGGTCGTGGGTTTCCTCCGGGCATAGAGCCCGGTTTCCTCCCACAATAAAACTGGCAACGCCGCCATGTAAGTGAAATAATCTTGAGCGCGGCGTAAAACACCAATCAATCAATCCAGATATATTAAATTGCTGGGAACCAACCATACCGATGCCTGTTTCCTAACACATTATTTCATGTATAATGGCTTTCATGATGGGTAACAGATAATAGTTTCCAAAGTTTTAGAACATTAACAACAGGCTACCCTAACCGACAATTACCCTGAAATCCTATGGCCTGGTTTCCATTATTCCTTGTATCTCCACAATAACCAGGCATAATTCCTTTGCTTTAATGAGACCTACAGCCATTGATTTTAAATACTCCTGAAAAGCTCTGAAGAAATTAGCTGTTTTAGATCAATATCTTTACAAGGTTAATCACAGACCAGCTCCAGCCCAATGTTTTACAGTTGTGTTGGCCGTTCCATTCTGTGTAGAGTAATGTCTTGTTACGCTATACCATGCCTTTATTTAAAGACTTGGCACACTAACAAAACAACAATGGAAAAAGTTACACTACAGACTGTTTATCATACAGGAATCTGTATCATTTTAGGTATATTTAATATAAAAAAAGTAGGTTTCAAAATCAGATATCATTCAGTACATTTCATCACCAAACTTAATCACTGGCTTTTTAAGAACGTTCAATCATTTTACCCCTGGCATACTTCTAAACACCACCATAACAGCTGTCCCCTAAAATGGTATTTCAAAAAAAACTTCTGATTTGCACTCAGTGTCTTTTGGCAGAACTCCAATCTCGTCATTGGGTTGTTAGCAGGTTCAAATCTCAATTTGTCCAAGTGGGTTTTTGTGCAGTCACCATGACCCTTTGTGTAAGAGTTGCCAGGTACTAGCTGAAGGACTGGATAAATAGTCTTACCCCCCCCCCCCCCCCCCCCATGTGGTGAAAAAAGTTAAGTAAACAGGCGTCGGCGGAAAAATAGGATTCTTTTGGCAGCTGGTGCCACTAAGTAAGCTCTAGTACACTAGTTGGCCGTTCAATTCTGTGTAGAGTAATGTTTTCTGCCGCTATACCATTCCTTTATTTAAAGGTTTGGAACGCTAACAAAACTAAAATTTAGATTACAGGGATGTGTTTATCAAAAGAAAAATGTTTTACAACAATTGTAATTCAATATTACAGGTCAAAGTCTTATATGTTCGAAATCTTACATCTGAAGTGACAGAAGAAATGTTGGATGAGAAATTTGGTGCTTACGGTAAAATTGAGAGGGTGAAGAAGATTAAAGATTATGGATTTGTCCATTTTGAGGATAGAGACAGTGCGGTGGCAGCTTTGGAAGCTCTTAACGGAGAGGTTAGTTCACGGAAGTAAATTATTCATACATTCCTAATTAAATTTGGATTCAAATGATTTATCATCTCGAGTTGCACAGATTCACTAAGATGTACATTTTCTAAGCCTTTTTTTTTTTTACTTCAGAAATTGGGTAAAAATGAGCTTGAAGTGTCATTAGCCAAACCCCCTACTGACAATAAAAAGAAAGAGCTACGCAAAAGGGAGCAGGAGAGGCGTCAGATGGGCCAAATGTTCCACATGAGAGGAGGGCAAGTTTTGTTTTTTAAACTTATGTATTTAAGGATTTCAAAATAAGCGGCTTAAGGGCCATTTAGTTGTTTTGCCTGACAGAAGTTTAATACAATACCTTGTTAAGCCCAGTCAGTCACAAAGTTCAGTTAAACTGTTAAAGGAAAAGCAATTTATAGTTGGTTATGTGTGATTGGTCCCTAAAATAAAGTCCTTTTTAACTACAGGTATGATGACTATTGGGGACCTCCTGGCCGTATGATGCACCCGCCCAGTAGAGGAATGAGGGGACGTCCAATGGGTCCACCCAGAGGGGGTGGCTATGGTAAACTATACTAGAAATAATACTCTTACTACTAACAAGCTTGTAGATGTGGCTGCTTTTAACACCACTTCATATTATTTTATATTCAGTCAGCACTCAGCTGAAAACCACCTCTCCCTGACATCTTTATTATATGAATTCAATCTCCATGCCGGATTGTCATCTTTAAATTTAGTGGGATCTTTATTTTTTTAATTATACCAAGACAAATTATACAGAAAAAAAAGAATAGTTCAAAATTTGGATTTAATTCAAGTTTATGTTTTGTCAAGTGAAATTTGGTGCTAAATTTGCAGATCCCTACTACGATGATTACTATGGTTTTGACGACTATGATTACTTTGGCGGGTATGCGCCATTAGGCCCACGTGGGCGTGGCGGGAGGGGTGGACCACCAATGCCCCCAGTAAGTACCATACTACATTTTCGGAAAAAGAATATTTGCTGAACTTAAGTTTGCTTTAATTTACTGCATGTCTTATTTTATGGATCAGACCAGCTCCAAGCCAGTGAGTTGTGTTGACCGTTCATTTTGTGGAGATAAATGTTTTGTCGTTACACAATGCCTTTTTCTAGAGGACGTGGTACACTATAAAAACTCCAGTGTTTCAATGGGGCTTTTGTGTCGCTTGATTTATTTGGTGGCGGGTTGAATGGTTAGAAAAAGCTATGTGTCATGCGATTTCTTTTGATTTGAGTATGAACTTAATTAAATCGAGTTTGAACTAAACATTTAAACATAACTTGTTTAAGGGTCTATGTTGTCTACCTAAAGGAAATGGGCATCTTTCTATTCCCTTTCTTTATGCAGCCTATGCGAGGAAGAGGTGGAATTAGAGGGCGTGGTGTGCCAGCCGGAGGAGCACGTGGCCGTGGAGGTCGAGGTGGACGTGGGATGGGGCTAGGGGCGAGAGGACGAGGCTCAGCTACACCTAGAGGGGCAGGCTCAGCTCTCAACAGAGCCGGCAAACGGAAAGCTGGAGGAGATTACAGCTTTGGCCAGGCTAAAAGACGCAACATGCAAGAGCAATGGGGCGCCCAACCGATTGCCCAGCAACCCCTAGATCAGCTTGGCTATGGTGGGGGATATGGTGGAAATGAGGCTCAGTGGTACCAGGATTCCTATGGCCAAAACTGGGGTTAAGTGTTTTCTTTCTCCCCTCCTTCACACCAGCACTGATAAGCAGTAAAATCAATTTACTGATGTGAAAACGTACAGCTCCACCATAATTTCACACCTTGCCCATTGTTAGAACACAGTAGGGCAAAAGAAAAGCGTGCAGGGCAAGTTCTGGGAGCATAGATCCTATTGTCTCGATCCCTGTTGTACATAACATTTATGTACTTGGGATCTTTGTGTTTACGAAGACAAAAGGGTCTGATCTTTTTGTGCACTATACATCTGATATAGTTTTAACAACGTTGGATTTTGGATTTACTTGTCTCACCCAGGGAAGTTTGTTCTAATAGAACTTAACCTGTTTAATGGTTTTGATATTAGACTTATTTGTGTCATATAGAAGTGCAGAAATTGATAGACTGAAACATGAAGTTTGATGGGTTAAATTATTATAAAAAACTTTACCAAGAAAAATGGAAAAACGACCTACTTATTAAAGACCTGAAAACCCCAAACAAAACAGAAATTGAAAACTGACTTTCTGTTAAAATAACAAAATCTGATTTTCATACATCAGGCTGTTGAACATTTTTCTTAAATTGGTTTAAAAATAATTCAAAATTCAATTCTTTGTTTTTTCATGTTCTTGAGAGAGAAAAAAAATTGTCTCCATATTTGTGAAATAGTAACGTCCTCATTTGTATTATATTATCATGTAAATTCGGTCCATTCTAAACCTTAACGTGTCACGTGTCCTCAAAAACAATTAAATCTTGTAATTGATACTTTGTGGTTGGCGTCAAATTAGTAGCTTTTGTAATCAATATCATGCAGAAATAAACTTACTGGTTTTTAATTCAATTTTGTAACTACATTAAGTTTACATTCCTGTTTGGATGCATGCTTTTCAAAATGTAGGTAGTTCTTTCAAATTCTGACGTGTAGCTGAAATGATTATCTACGTATAAATGGCTTGGTTGATATGTTTGGGATATGATTGGGTATTGGATGCCAATTTGCTTGCTTGTCACTAATGTGTTTTTTTCTGTCTTTCTTTTGTTTTTGTGTCATTAAAAAAAAGTACAAAAACAAAACCCTCAGTATGGGTTTCAAAAAATTAATGAAAAAAACAAACAACAAAAGAAAATGCGTTGTAAAACATATTCAGGCAACAGTTTCCTTTGCTTCTATGATTTTGAAATAATTTCAAAACCTCTCAAATTCTTCCTGTCCCTGAGTTCGGCCACTTTTCTTATTTGGTCTTTTTGGAGTATATTTCGGACCTCCATACAAATCCAAGTAAGCAGTCTAGGTTGGCGAGGTGAACAACCAAGAGCAAGGTGAACGGAGTGGTTGATTAGGACAGAACAGCAATTTCAACACAGGATACTCATAAAGGTAATGTTCATCAACGAGTTGAAAACGGTATGTTAGGTCGTTTTAACTAAGTTTAACTCACATACAGAAACCTGTGCTGGTATGTTAACGCTCGTTTCGGTCTGGATTCTTAAATACACAGGAGCATACCAGATACACACTTGAAATCAAAGAATAATTTACTTCTAAAAATACCACATGAGCGGTCAATTTGGAAGCTTTTTTAATTGCCAAGAAACGGAAGTTGCTTGACACAAAAGAAAGTAGGAAATCACCTATGTTTATGTCTAGTTTTTTTTTTCAAAAAATACCACAAAGATCAATGTTTGGAGAAAATTCAGACAGCAGACCACCACCCGATCGTTGTGACGGGGCGCATTGGATTTTGTTCATATACAATAGAAATCAGTTTTTGAAATTGTCCGTTGTTGCTGAATTTAGATTTCATCTGGACACTTGAAAATAAAATCCGATATTAGAAATGTGTGCTGCTAAAATGAAATGCAGCAAGAATGCACCCACCAAATTCAACTCTGGCCTTACTAATTGGTAAACGTCACCCTCAGCCTCCCAACTAGTGAGAACTTCAAACAGAATTTTCACCTACATGTTCAAGACTCTAAGCAATAAAAAGAGTTTCCAATTGATGGGCAGATCAATGCATGTAACATTCTCAAACATTATTAACTCTACTTATCCCTACAAAACCAAGCAACTATACCTTAAAGCAGCGTTTCTCAAAGTGGGCAATATCGCCCCCCAGGGGGCGATGAGACCTCCTTGGAGGGCGATAAAAACAAAAAAAGGGAAAGGGGGGCGATGAGACCTATCAAGGGGGCGATGAACAGTGACACACACAAAAATTTTAAAATTTCACTTTGGCAAACTTATTGAAATTAACGCATCAAATCCACCCTTATCATTAAATACTTGTAAGAGAATTTTCAAAGTGTCGACAAAACAGAATAAAGTGCATCAATCATTTTTAAGAACTTCAAAATCTATTTACGTGCAGAGCACTTTGTATGAGCAACCAATCTCAAGGGGGCGATGAGCTTGACAAGTTTGAGAACCACTGCCTTAAAGGATATCCCAAATGCCCTCAATTTCCTTGAAATTCCATTTTATACTAACGGAGGATGACTTGCGCAATATAACATACCTGTAGACCTTCACCGATCTTCGAAATCTACACCCAAAGTTGCCTTGTGCTAGAAAAAATTAGCTGAGCTATGAAGTCACGGAAGTGAGACTGCGAAGAAATGCTTGATCTGATTTACACAACGTAAGTTTTTACGTAACTGGCATAACGACGTATGTCTACGGTATGGACTGCTATGACAGTTACGTAAAAACTTACATTACGCTGCTTTGTGAAACCGGCCCCAGCATTTCTAGCTCGGTGATTATAGCGATGAAATGGGGTATAACATTCAAATTTATAACATAAATGATACTGCAATATCACATAAGGGTATTTGATAGAAATAAGAATTTTCTAATTGAAAAAATTAATATATATCCAAGTGTGTATCACACGTGACAAATCGTGCACTGGGACTATCAAATTAGTTAAGGTCTATGAAATTGGTTGAAATCAACGCCAAGTGCATAATGGTTTTCTTGCTATGCCGAACGCAGATCGTTTAACTGCCATCAGCAATGGCGTGCTGTCCTTGCGAAGTCACTTCCAATGAAGTGAGTATCATCAGGCAGGTTTGGCAAGGCAGACACTGCTGCAATTCCATGGAAAAGGTGTTTTTGCGATCTCTCCACTCAGCTTTGATTCCTTAAATCACTTCAACAGATTCACAGTTAGCCGCCCCATTGGTGAACATACCAGTGCGATAATTTTACTAATTTTATCGATAACCTGCCCAGAGACCGATAAAAATCAAATGAAAATAACGTTATTGCTATCGGCAGTCTTCCTCCAATTACGTTAAACCTGAAATCTTTTGGAGGCGAGTCGAATCGGGTTGCATCATCTGCATATTTATGTGTGGCATGGAAATAAACCTATGTGTTTTAGTGTTCATAAATATAATTAAAGACCAGGAAAACTAATCTATATCGCAGCATTTGGGATACCGTTTAAGTAATCAGGAGTCCGGCGCAATACATAAACCCTTAACAGATAAATGGATGGCTACGGCCTAATTTGATCTTGGAGTCCCACGCGAATCACACGTCCTGGAAGCGTTTTGTGGTTAATAACTTGAGCATTTTCCATACAGCAGCTCGAACGACTTATGTGGGATGGTTGCCAGTTACCAGCGGAGGGTCGTGGGTTTCCTCCGGGTATAGAGCCCGGTTTCCTCCCTCAATAAAACTGGCAACGCCGCCATATAAATGAAATAATCATGAGCGCCTCGTAAAACACCAAACAATCGATCAATCCATACAGCAGACGAAATGTTTCTTGTACTGTAATTACGGGGAACGTGTTTCAGTACTGAAAGGCAGAAATAATCAAAGATTTTTGTCGGAATGGCCCGCTGTGACAAAATCGTAAGACCTGTACAAACTGGCAGTATGAACTATATACGTCGAATGGCGGTCACGTGACGTTTGGCGTACGAGATACTACTTTATTAACGCCGTAGCATGACAAAGCACTCTTATGGCGCCAATTTTGATAAAATTGTGTTTAACATTTGCGTCACCGAAAGACAACATCTCCGTTATGACTGCGATTATAGCACACTAGATCCAATCTAACCTAGGTGACGTTGCCATCCCACGTATATATTTCATTGACTGACACAGCCGATACCGCATATTGTCATCACTCTGAGGGTACCCAACGGAGGTCGTGTTTGACGTCAATGAGCTACATGTAATTAACTTTCGTAACCATCGTAGGGCGGTTAATGTAGCCTTTGATTTTGTGTATTCTGCGCCCTAAATTTCATTAATTTTTTGGCCTTACTTGTAAAGTACATGTTCTACAACACACTTAACGCAACTTGGTAAATATTGCCCAAAGTTGTTTATAAACAATTGCTAGAAATTTTGCTGAAGTCGCTATTCGATTCACAGGGTTAAACCTAATCTGCCAAGGTAAACACTGACTGGCTAAATGCAGATTTTACCTTGGATGGAAAAGCTGGTTATTCGACTAGGAGCCTGTTTCACAAAGAGTAGCATAAGTTTTTACGGGACTGCCGTAGCAACCCTAACTGTAGAGATACGGTGTTAGGGCAGTTACGTAAAAACGCACGCTACGCCAATTTGTGATACAGGGTCCTGGGCGTCCGATTTATTCTGTAGATTCAAGCAGAAGGAATTGTAAAACTAATCCTATCACTAAAACAAGTGCTCACAACAAATAAACATGGTTTTCACTCGATCGCCGTGCTAGGCACTCGCCGACTGTCGGGTTTCCTTCCCCAGTAAACCTGGCAATGGCGACATGTAAGTGAAATAATCTTGATCACAATTTTCTCCGAAGTGTTTTTTTTGTTGTTACCAAACGGGACTTGTGACCGCGAGAATAGCTCCATCAGACTAATTGGGGACCGTGATTCTATTGAGGAGCAAGTCTAGATTTCAGGGACTGAAATGAATCTCATTTGATGCGGTGCGGGTTCGAATCCAAATCTGACAAAATACAAATTGAAAAAAAATGAGTGGACTTTTCACTCGATCGCCGTATGTGGAAGAGTTGTAAGGTACTCGTGGTAGGTCTGGGTTTTCTGTTGGCAAAAAGCCCGGTTTCCTCCTCCACTAAACTTGGCAACGCCGCCATATGTGGCATAATCTTGATTGCAGTGTAAAACACCAATCCAATTTATTGACAGGCTTTTTGTGTGCCCTTTAGCCAGATCGTATTTTTCATAAAATCCATAAAGTAATTATGTAGAAATACCTTGCTTGCACGACTCTAAAATATTAAGACAGCCTCCGTTTTTGTATACAATGTGATACCTAAAAATCTAATTTTCAGTTTCAAAATTAAAATATAAAATGATGCTAAAACAGTCAAATTCGACGGGACTCGAAGCCGCTACCACAATCGCTGTTAAACCAACTATACAGCTTTGAACATGTTAAGTAAACTTAAGCTCAGTTCTGTTTAATAACTTCATTATGGATTTTTTTTCTTTTTTTCAGGTAAGTGACTGGAGGTCTTTGTTCGGAACGAGACGAAACCTATTTGTTCGCAATGCATATTGGTCCCAGAACAGCACACAAGGAATTATTGCGTATTCCTGAATCTTTTGGAAATAAACAAATAATTTAATGAAGATCTTTGTGTTTGTCTTCAATCAGCATCCTAATGGCGATTGTCATAAGACTCCTAGGTGGAAGTTTGTCGCCAAAGGGTTTTTCCTCCTCGCACGAGACCTACGAACGTCCTCATTATGCTCCGAAAACTTTCTAGAGAGCATTTAGTGGCCGCTTTGTCCGTCCGTCCGGATTTCTTGTCCGGGGCATATCTGGTAATATTGTCAGGATTTGGTTTTAAACTTGGTTGGTATATCCGCATTACAAAGACGACGTGCAATGTTACGATGTTTTCTCCGTGTCGAGAAAAATTTAGATTTATTGAATATTGTGAGTATTGTTTTGAAACTTGCCTGTTATATAGTCATTACCATGACCTTATGCAGTTTTACGGTTTTTTCTCCGTGAAGAGAAATTTTTTAGTTATTGCCCTTGGTTTCTTCAAATCGTCGCATTTTGACCAGACTTCTTGTCCGGGACATAACTCTGGTAATATTGTGAG
The DNA here is from genome assembly GCA_963971465.1 of Lepidochitona cinerea. Lineage (NCBI taxonomy): Eukaryota > Metazoa > Mollusca > Polyplacophora > Chitonida > Tonicellidae > Lepidochitona > Lepidochitona cinerea. The sequence continues at coordinate 81,635,550 of OZ020551.1, read as the reverse complement.
GATTGGTTTGAAATTTTCCTGGTCTATACTCATTACCAAGAGGTTGTGTGGTGTCACGTTTTTTATACGCCCGCTCTTAAAGTGGGCGTATATTGGTATACCGTTGTCCGTCCCGGATTCGTGTCCACTCCATAACTTAAAACCTATTGCCTGAATTTATTTTTTTTCTTCTGATATATGTAGCTTATGGGTAGGCGGTGTGTCGCGTACCAAAATTAAATTGGAGTCTCAATATTTTTCGCGACCAAAACAGCCACCCAGCCTTTTGGCACTTATAACTCTGAAAATATTCGATGGATTTAATTTTTTTTCAGATATAACTATTATGAATAGATGGTGTGTTCTGTACCAAAATTAAATTGGGGTATTGATATTTGCGGCGACCAATACGGTCACCAGCCTTTTGACATTCAGTAAACCCAGAACTATTGCATGGATTTTGATTTTTTTTTTTGTTATAACTGGTTTATGAGTAGATGGTGTGTTCTGTACCAAAATGAAGTTGGAGTGTTGATATTTGCGGCGACCAAAACAGTCACCAGCCTTTTGGCATTGAGTTACTCCGTAATTATTTCATGGATTATAATTTTTTTTCTTCTAATAGTAATATACGAAGCTTATGATTAGACTCTGTGTCCTGTATCAAAATTGAATTGGGATCTCTATATCTGTGGCGACCAGAATAGTCACCAGCCTTTTAGCATTGAGTATCTCGGTACTTATTGCATGGATTATTTTTTTTTTTCAGTTGTAACTATCTTATGAGTAGACGGTGTGTCTAGTACTAAAAGTAAATTGGAGTCTCGCCATATGTGTTGACAAAAAACAGTCACCCAGCCTTTAGACATTCAGTAATTTAGGAAATGGCTGTTATTCTGTCTGTGGTTTCACAGAATAGCTTAGTTATTTCCAAACAACTTATTTGATAACCAAGATGACCAAATGAGTTGCGACCTTCTTTCTATTGTTTAATCTGTAATTAAATGAAATTGCTGTTATATGCCTATATGTAGTGTAGACACTTTTGCAAGTAGCTTTGGTACAGCTTTCAGATATAGGTAGCAGCTTATAGGTATGTGATCTGTCAAATACTAAAATTCACCAAGCCCCAGTCCTATTTAGGTGACTGAAAGATTCTACCAGCCAAAATTCTGTTTAAAGCATGTCTTCAATATTGAATATTAAGATAGTGTGCTACAATGAATTTAGCCTTGCGGGCGTATTATGAGTTTGTTAAACTCTTGTTTTTGTTTGTGACGATACTTTTAGAGTTATTGCCCTTTGTTTCTTTAAATTTTGCCCAGACTTCTTGTGAGGATTGGTTTGAAACTTGCCTGGTAAATACATATTACCAAGAGGTTATGCAGTATTAATACTTAAAAAATAAAATTGAATACGCCTTTCCGGTTTTTCTAGAAAAGGGATATTTTGCAGAGTTTCAGTGTATTCCTCCTATTCTAGTCTTTCGTCAGATTTGCCGAGTTGATATCTGGGATTGGGGAGCATCTATCAGTTTTACTGATAACTTGTTTTATTGAAAGTGTGTGTGGCGTAAATCAGTCACACCAAACAATTGGTGTATACAAGGCTATAATTAGCTCGAAATACCACGGCGATAACTTGCCTTGGTTGTTTGGGATCCTTGGATGAGTGCGATCAAAGTTAAACCACGTGTTTCAAGAGATTTCAAATCGGTTTAAAACGATTAGGCATATTGCCTTTTTCGTGGAAATGTAAACATGCTTAAAACAATCCTTTGGCATTTGTATAACGTAACACTGGTTTTTGATCTCTTCCACCACAAGGATCCATTTTGAATGTGTGCAGTGAACTGTTTTGGAATTCCACGGAGACTAGCCATGGGAGTAAGCCTTTGGGAAGACTTCATGCTGGTCATATCACACGACCTATAGCAAATCGCTTCAATGTTCGTATTTGATCAACATTTTCAAATTAGAAGCTACCCTAGTACTAAAGTCCAGATTTAACCTCCAAAGTTAATTGTCGCCATTATATCGGAAAAATCCGTTGGAATGGGGTTTGTGGGTTCACCTCGGCGGAGGTCAATTGATCCTGTGACTCTTAAGTATTCGACAAAACAGCATCATGCAATTTTACCTGGCGTTTGCTCGCATCTACCCGCTTTTCTGCTACTATCTTATACTCTGCTAGAGCTATCGTTATTTCCGTCGAACTTTTCAACTACTAGCAACAATTGGAAAAGCCTTGTGGAGCCTATAACAGTGAGCAGTTCAAGGTGAATCGAGTCGACCGGGAACGTCACCATCTTGCCTGTTTTCGTCAATATGGGACTATTTTGTGAAATTGACTCAAAGCCCGGTACACACAGTTTTGCTCCGACCCGACTGTACTAGACTCGAGTCGGGTTCAGTACATATAGGAAAAGAACGATCACTATGATTATCCGAGCTTACCGTTTTTGGTAAGTTTCATGTTTATAAAGCAAAAGAATACTATTACACTAGGTGTTACTGTTATTAATATAGCGCAAAACAAGATACCTAGATAACGATTAATGTTCCTATTAATTCCCTGTTACTATAGTTGTCACAAATAAACAGCTGAGAATGCAGCACAATGATGCGCACTGTTTACTCCACGTATATAGCTTGCGAGGCTAAACTTTTCTCATAACCAGCAGAACAAAGATATCCGTGCAGCGTTGCATTGGAAGTAAGAAAAGTTACCTTTTACTTTTTTATAACCAACAGTCGAATAGCACACATTTTAACTATCGTTTTGCGTTAATTCTAGGTTATTGGATGATATATTAGTTGTCCTTTGGCCATAATTTCCTATTATATTTAGTTCAAGTTCAGTTAGTAAATAATTTATGAGGTTTGAGTCTAGCTGGTGAATAACTTCGCCTTTATTGGATGAGATGTTAGTTCTAAACTCAAAGAAAAAGGTGAAGCACCCCCCCCCCCCCCTCCCCTGGAAAGTCTGCACCGACCTATAAAAGCATTGGCGTTGTGAGATTGTGATCATAAAGGGCAACATTCTGGCGATAAGAAATCGCCATTAATATGCAATAAGCTATACAATATATTCAGGATATCGTTAGCCAAATCAAAAGTGTATTTTAACAAAATAAAAAGATGCTTGTAAGTATGAAACTTCAGAGTCCATCTGGCTTCACAGGGCGAACATACTGAAGTAAAAATGTCCCTTTGAGTGTGTGGAACACATCCCTAGAGGAGAAGGTCAATAACGCGTATAGCCTCCATTAACTTCCAACCTGCGTCTCGACCCTCCAGTGAGACGTCGGGTCTGTTGAAGGGGTAACTGCCGCCAATACCGATGTAATGCGGCTTTCAATTCCTGCAGAGTTTGTACAGGGCGTTTTAGGGCTTGAATGTTTCTGTCCCTCCTATCCCAAATGTGCTCTAAAGGATTCACATCCGCGCAGTATATATCTTATAGCTTATTAATGGTGATTTCTTATCGCCAGAATGTTGCCCTTTCTGATCACAATCATTTCTGCAACATCAGTTTGCCAACAATCTCCCAAAGGGGTGCTTAACTTTTTTCTTTGTGTATATAAATCATCTGTAGGCCATAATTGCGGATTGTATTTCGTTCGTCAGTCTGGTAAGTAAACATTTTATGCAGCTCGTGAATTAGGTTATTTTGCGAAAACTCTGCGCCATTGGACGAGCTATTATAGGTATCCTCTATATAATCATAACAGTAAAATTTAGCACCGGAAAGACGCGCTGTGACAACTTTGAAGACTTTCTAAACTAGCTTTTACATTGGAATAGGCCTACTATTCAGAATTCTGATATTGACTACAAGGTCACTTCAAACAATATATCCCTGTCCAAAGCATAGCCATTTCCACTGACTTCATTCATCTTTCGGCCTATTCCACAAATTTCCTGTGTCCGGCGCTATCATTGCGCATCTCCACAGTATGGGTTGATATGACACTTACGTAAAAACTTACGCTACGCTCGGGGGCCAAGTCCACTTTTAGCGATCATCAGCTGTGTCTAAAGAGGGTGTAGGAAAAAGCTGAGTGAGGTCATTTTCCACATAGTTCGAAGGGCGTCAATAACAGAAGCATTCCCGAGTTAAAATAGCGCTCATATTTTTTGTAAATACGTTCCATTCGCATTGCACTGCATATTTCAACAAGTTCTAAAATACGCCTGGTCATTTCGAAACTAGGAGGTGGTATGACGAGATGATTTAAGCAGCTTGCTTGACACTTTTGGACCAACACTAAATTTAGCGAGAAACTTATAACTGCCAGGATTAGAAAAGTTTCATGAATAGAATTTTGTAATTCTATATTTGAGAAAGCCTTTGAAAGAAAACTTCCTTAGTTTTGTTAGGATTTGGAGAGTTTTCTGGAGTTAAAATCTACACATTGATCACTTACTAAAAGGTTGGCGGTTATTGTGCAGTCCCCGTCACATCCAGCGTGAGCTTGGTTTTGGAGTTTAAGTTTTGCCATGGGTGCCAAGCGACGCCATTTTTTCATCCATTGGTTTCATTGAGTATAGCTAGTGGACTGTGTAGGTTTTTCACTTGGTTTAGATTGATTAATTGTTTGGTATTTTACGCCGCGCTCGAGATTATTTCACTTATATGGCAGCGTTGACAGTTTTATTGTGGGAGGAAACCGTGCTCTATGCCCAGAGGAAACCCACGACCCTCCGGTGGTAACTGACAATCACACTTGCAATGCTAACAATCACACTTGCTTTACCCAGCCGAGCTGGCAAGTCATTGGCTGTACCAACCTTTTTTTTATTTTATTTTTCATTACAAAGAACGTACAGACTTTTGCAAACAGCGTACAGACAAGGGTACATATAATTTGGGGGATTGCAGTTTAGTTTCCGCGTTCATTTAATTTCATTCTGCGAACTGGTCTAAAACAACTCGCGTTCAGACAGATTTCCATTTCTATTTATTTATATATTTTCATCCCTCTTGTACGGACTTTGATAGTGGGTACGAAATACCCCCCCCCCCCCCCCCCCACATATTTCAGCACTAACTGTGCTGTAATAACATTCACTGTCTATCTGCACTTTTAAGCCGAGTAGTAGTTATAGCCGTGCAGTATAGAAATCAATCATGGATGATGAGGATGAAGACTATCACAGATACTGACTGGCGGAAAGAGGGTTAGGACTCGGTCTGAAAGTAGGACAAAGTCAAATAGCAACTTCCAAGACAGACAAACAAAACGTTTCAATGTCATATCATCAGTAGATGGCGTTCAAGTATAGGTAAATGAGGTCCACGTCAGTTTGGCCAAGCTCTATACACTGCTTTAGGCAACGTAAAGGTCCCAAGAGTTGGTCATAACATCTTACAGACAAGGTCAAGTAAAAAATTACTTCAGGTTAACATTATCATGAGAGTCCATGTGACATGTAAAGTCTAAACCAAATCCAAAAGCAGAGGAGTTATTTATAGAATTGGGGAAGGGGTTATGGAACAGGACATTTCAAAAGTCAAGTGTGTCAGAGTTGAGAAATTAAAAAAAGGTAAAGATAAAACACCGACTACGTGTATGCATTTTAACGACAATATTTTGACTAAGAAAGTTAGGATTTGAAATTTTCAAGGTAAAGCGTGGGGCTCAGTAGGTAGAGCGTTGGACGCTCAATCCGAACAGCCTTCCACCAACTGTTCGCGGGTTCGAATCCCACTCAGTCCAAAAAAAAAATTGGCAAATTTTCTGACAGGGCTTTCACTCGAACGACCTATGTGGTATGGTTGTGGTTTTCTTCCGGACATAGAGCCCGGTTTCCTCCCACAATAAAACTGGCAACGCCGCCATATAAATGAAATAATCTTGAGCGCGGCGTAAAACACCAAATCATTCAATCAATCAATCAAGGTTAAGCCTTACATACCTTCAGTGGGGCGCTGTTTTCGATGCCAGCGATTTAATCACATAGCTTCAAAGTGTCGTAATTAACCCCGGTGGCCTCGTTGTGATTATAATCACGAATATAAAGATTGTCCAAATATAGACTCGCCTAAATGCGTTAACTGTCAAAATTTTCACTCGTCATCATATCGAGGCTGCCAAAATTAAAAGAGCTCAATTTATCAAAGTTACTGTAAAAGTGTCCTTTGTCGAAGCCCTAAACTGTGAACGTAAACAAGAAGCTAAGCTTTTGAACTGTTCCCAAAATCCTGACTTAGGATTCTATTTGAGACCTGACCCCCCCCCCCCCCCCCCCTCTACAACCCCGAGTTCAGAAATTTAAACAACCACCACACATAGCTGCACATGTGCAGTAGATCCCATCCCAAAACCTACCCAGGTATCCATATATACCAAGGAGTATAGATGGACTGGAGAGGGCACGACAGCCACTCAGCGCACAACGTTTTGAAGCCGGTGGGCGGAGCTTATCCGCCATCTTTGTCTACGCAAAACATTGACTCATAGTACAAAGATCGCAACTGGTAGACGCTTCGGTTTTTACTCATTTTCTTTGATAAGAGGCATTGTCAACCGTTGCACCAAAGAGGTATTTTAACCATTTCATGAAAGAAAGCCTTAGACATGAATATTTTAATTCATAACATTTGTAAAATGTTATATTTAGTTGAAGTTGGACATGCTCACAGGAGACAGACGGCGGTTGACAGGAAGTAAAGACAACAATGTAGAACTGTAGATTCTAATTTTTCTTCGCTAGTCAGCGTTCCATACACATAATAGGAGCTGAATCACGGTGAGTAGATGGAAATCTTACACCAAAAATTTAACAAGTCACATTGAAATGATTGAAAACCAAATTGATTTATTTTGACACTCTTTGAGTTTGACATTTCTCTTCTGACAGCTATACTATAGCACAGGCACTTCCATCAGATGATATTAGTATATAGATATAATATTATATATACTAGTGGACCTACAAATATCATCTGATGAAAGTGCCTGTGAGCTATAGTATATCGAATATCGTCGACATGGTCAGGTCAGAGCTAATAATTATAGCACTTAGAAATACAATTTGCATTTAATAGAGTTATAAGTCAACAGTAGTGGCGTAGACTTTGTAGCATTCCCATCCCATATTTTTCAGACAAAACAAGCTCATTGTAGAATCCAGTTACACTATCAATACAGAGTAAAAGCCTTAAAAATCCAGTCTTTCTATTTCCTAACAAAATTGATTGGCCATTTATGGATTCTTTTAATGACAGAATATATCTTTTTGTTTCAGGAGTTCAGAATATCAAAAAGCTTGTCAAATACTCGAATGAATTGAATGGTGGATTGACATTTGGCAAACTCTGGAAACTCCTCGTTTAAACAGAATTCCAGGGAAGTTGCCATTGACTCGCTCAAAACCTGAGCAGCTAGTTTAACGGACATTTTTTTTTTTGAACCAATCAATGTGAGCTGGACGAAGTTAATTCCCTAGATGTAAACCTTCTCATTGTTGTAATTTGTGGAGGGAAAGAATATATTCCCATTTGATAAGGTCTTGGTCAATACATAAGGAACTTTTATCTGCTAAAGTGTTCCGCACAAACTTAAGCATATGACAAGGATCAAGCAAAGTGTGATATGCATGATGATTGATGTTTTGGTTTTGAAAAAGTATTAATGTTCATAGCTGTTTTTGTTTAAAAAAATGTTTTTATTTAAAGTGGCATGAGCTGCCAAATTTCACACTTTTTTCATAATTTATGATTGTCACGACAGTAGGAGGCTTTGAAGACGGACCATCGAAAAACTAAATGATTGGCGTTGGAATAAGGAAAATATATATAGTATGTGTCCTGTACCAACCGAAAACGTGTTCGAAATGTAAACAAAATTTAAATAACCGGGACGACCATTCATTCTAAGCCAAAGTTAGTTAAAAAACAATACTTTATCGTACATTTTCGAGACTAGAAGTACTAAAAAGCTTCTGAATTATACTTGAGAAAAATAGCCAATAATTTCAACATTCTGTTTTAACGTCAAAATATCAACATTTTGGCAGCTCATGCCACTTTAAAAAAAAAATTGCTGTAATTCTTTGAAATTAATGGTTTGTGCAGTTTTTCTACTGTTGCTATAAAAAAAGTTATGATTGTTTTGTTGGTTTTGAAAAAGTATTCATGTTCACAGCTGTTTTTGTTTTAAGAAAAAAATAGAGTAGTAAAACATGAATAACACCACCTTGGCTTCACCACGTTGTAGAAAATTGGAAACATTGGAAAAAGCTTGTGTTTCCAATTTTCTACAACGTGGTGAAGCCTTTGTTATTTGTGTTTTAACTTTTACTAAATTATGGAACCCACGTTTAAAGAGTATTTAAAAATTAGAAGTTTTGGAAAAAAAAGTGTTGATTTAAAAATTTGCTGTAATTCTTGTGCAGTTTTGATTGTTTTGAAAAAAAATTGTTCATTGAAAAAAGATAAAAAATAATGTCAAATTCTTTGAAAAAAAATGAATGAAAAAAACAGTTCTGAAAGCAGTGTTGTAATGTTGTTGTTTCTTTTTAATTCAACTTTTAATGTAGGCATAGACCCTTAGACTTAATTTAAATTAAGTATCCTGGCTTTTTTCTGCCATAAAGTCTACATATAACCTATGGACAGGTTGTCTGGAAATTCTGTATTAGAATCATTTTTTTTGTTCTATTGATAATAAATGCCTTATATTGGGTTTACGCGCCCCATACTGTGAATGCTGTTTGTATTTTAATTGGTAATAAAAAATGGATTTTTTAATTATATGCCAAACTTTGACTTTATATTTACCGATGGAAGGTAACAGCATGCTTTTTCTTACTGCTTGGCCTATTTGTACAGCCATATGCTGCACACGAAGGCATTATTTTGAAAAATAACGAACCGTGTTATACACGTTAAGTGAACTTGGCTACGGTTTGTTTTGCGTAGACAAAGATGGCGGACACCTTCGCGACCGGCATCTGAATTGTGACGTCATGCCCTCTCCAGTCCATCTATACTCCTTATGGCGCCAGTGCTCAAACGGAAGTTATTTCACCATTAAACAATGTAATTTCTTTCGTAACAGAAATTGTATTTCATGTTGGACTACCGCGAAGGACGCTGACAAGTTCGAATACATAGCAAGACTTGTTGAGCATCTTTTTGGCAGTGGTAATATCAGAGCAGACGAACGGATCAGGGAAACAAAAAATGGCTAATGGATAAGCTATCACGTGTTTCAGATTTTCAAATTAACGGTACCATTTATTCCTATTTTCACAATAATTCAACATGATAACAGGCCTTTATGTCCCACACCTGAAATATGGTAACCAGGTTCCTTGAAGAAACTGAGCTATTGCAACAAAAAAAAAAAAACGTGGCGGTGGTGACGGCGGATAAAACCTTTTCAGGGGCCGCTTAATTATCACTGACTCTAAGTCTTAGTTAGTTCAAAGCAATAGGTACGTAACATACATTCTAGAAACTATAGAAGTACCCCCAAAATTCTGAATTGTTTATCTTAAGAAGAAAATAGCCGATAATTTCTAAATTCTGTTTTAACCGCAAACATTTTGGCAGCTCATTCCTCTTTAAGTGGTTGCATGTCTCCCATTTTCCAGGAATAGTTGAATAAACCTTTGGAGGATGTCTTAACAATCCGAGTTGATGAAGTGTTCATTTAGGCAGCTCGTGACATTTCAAACAATGTTGAACGGCGTTTAAACTTCAACATTATCTAATGGTGAAGCTTTTATTTCAAGTTGTTACACAATAAAAGGAGTAAAGATACATCAATCCTAGTGTGACAGTGCTAATAAGATTGTTAGGTTAAATAGCTATAGATTATCCCAATAGGGCCTACGTTGTCTATTTAACATTATGGGCCTAGTTTCACAAAGCGATCTTAGCTAAGTGTGATCTTAACTACCATCTCAACCGATGCTAAAGGTTGCCATTGGTAATTAAGATCATCCATGTCATGGCCATGGCAGGTGAATAGTTTTATTGCATACCAGAGCCAGTCGAGGTCAACGATTCTTATCCATGTCACTGAACAGATTAAGTTGGTAACATTTGCCAAAACCTTTTGAGCCATTTACACCAAAATATTGAACATAGATTTTCTCGGGACCCTCACATTGAAACACAATATGACAGCTTATCCCAGCAATTGACGTTCGATTTGAACAGGCTATGATGTTGGCGTGCGCATAGAATATATTCGACAATTAACAACAATTAAGATTTGAAATATTAAAGTGGCATGAGCTGCCAAAATTCACACTGTTTGCATAATTTCTGATCGTCACGACAGTAAGAGGCTTTGAAGGCCATCGAAAAACTAAATGATTGGTGTTGGAATGAGGAAAATCCATACAGTAGGTGGCCTGTACGAACCGAAAAAGTGTCCTAAAAGTAAACAAAATCCAAATAACCGGGACGACGTACCATTCATTCATTCTAAGCCAAAGTTGGTTCAAAACAATACTTTATCGTACATTTTTGAGACTAGAAGCACTAAAAATCTTCTGAATTATACGTCTTGAGAAAAATAGCCAATAATTTCAAAATTCTGTTTTAACGTCAAAATATCAACATTTTGGCAGCTCATGCCACTTTCAAAAGATGATGCTTTTGAAAGTCACAATATAAATAAAATACCACCCATATTTAAGTAACCGATTACATGTTAGAGGTCAAATGACATTAAAACCACACTCATTATCTGTCAACTTCCACTTTGGATCTCGCAATTACTTGAGCAATTTGCAATCATCATCAGGGAAAATAGTGAATTAGTAAATTAATTTACTTGAGCAATTTCTAGTTCTAGTTTGTTTTTATAAAAGTGAATAAATTCGATTTCTTAACAAATAGAAGAAAGACAACGACGTGGAATGGCGCTTTTAATGTGTTCTTTCTTTTTTATTTTTTTTACCCTGCAGCAAGTGTGTCATTTTGTGATATATATCATAAACAGATAAAAAAATTGCTGTGACCCCGACGTGATTCGAACACGCAACCTTCTGATCTGGAGTCAGACGCGCTACCATTGCGCCACGGAGTCGACATGCAGATGAGGGCCGGCAACATCGGTCTTATTCTTTTTTCGCAAATCAGGATATATGCTCTTTAACCAGAAAAAAATTTATTGCCGTATGGTTTTACTTACTTTATCTTGATTATTTACATTTTGCAGAATACGCTTCACTTCCCGTTTACAGCTAAACTCTGTCTATTTCAAATTATTGCTTCGAAACTGCGGTTTCCATTACACTTACAGTGCCTGTGCCCGTCCAAAATGAAAACGTGAGGTTGTCGCAAGTAAAAAAATTGTGTAAACAAATTTTGTCTCTTGTGTATCATAAATCGGAAAAATGGAAACGCTCTTGGAACAACAACGGCGTTATCACGAGGAAAGAGAGCGCTTGATGGACGCAATGACTAAAGAAACTCTCTATCCCAAGAAAACTGTGAGTCTGACATTGTGTTGTTGTTGTTCTGTCCAGCTCAGTAATAAGCCTTTTAATTTTAGGCCATTAGGGCGCACTAAGTTATTTAAAAGAAATAGAAGATTGGATCGTTTTGTACAGAATATAGTCCGCCAGTTTCAAGGTTAGAGGTTTTTGCGATGTTTATCAGCTGATTTTTAGCTTTTTGCAAATAAAAACAATCAATATTGTGTAGCTGTAGGCAAAGCCTAGAGTAGACTAGAGGCTAGATTAGTTAAAGATCTCCAAACTCTGTATCCAAAGTATATTGATGATATAGTATGGGTGACATACTTTGGCCACAGAGTTTGGATATCTTTAACTAAGCCTAGGTGCGAACACAATGAATGTTTTAGGCCATAGCCCTGTGAGGAAATTCAAAAGATGCCAGGTGCTTGCCAAAGGTCTGAGGATTCCTCCGCAATGCCCCTCCCCACACCACCGCAAACGGCGCCGTATAAGCGAATCAGTATTAAGTGTGGCGTAAAAAATCAATTAATTAAGCAGCTTATAATTGTAAGAAATCTAATTTGTCGTGAAATTACTGAAAGAAATCATGAGCATAGGGTTAGCCAGACACCCGTCCACCCGTCCAAGTGGACGGGCAATTGGCCGACAGGGGCTATTTTGGACGGGCAACAAAAATCAAAAAAAAATTAAAAAAAAATTAAAAAAAAAAAAAAAAAATTTTTTAACACCCTAAAAATTACGTAAAATGCGTAAAAAAATGACACGACAGACTTCATGTCGCCTGTATCAACTGTTATGTGGGTAAATTAGAAATTAGGACTCAATTATTTCGTTTATCAAAGTACTTGTCGATGTTATACTGCCGTCGGAAGGACCGCCTGGAGCTCAAATAGCAAAAATCTGCGTGCAGTAGTGGGATGGTGCCCGTAACAGCCGGCCAGCTATCAGGCCTCGCGCTCGGTTTAACGCCTTCTGTAATCTGTAGTCTAGTTTTAATGTTTGTTGTAAAGCAGCTTTAATCCTGAAAGGCTTTTATTTACTGTTTATGATCCTTATACTTTCTAATAAAATGGGATTTCGCCAAGTAAAAGACGGTGGCCACATCGCAAGTTCACAATGCGACCACGTGATCTTCATGAAGTAATGGCCTTCCTTGTTTGACCTTTAGCCAGGTTAGGAAGCTTTTTATTCACACTTACAACGTAGTGTCTTGGCTACGAATATCTTTTTAATTGACAACAGTGCCACTCATGCAAGTGTTTACGCGAGTGATTGGAGTGAAATGTCATTTTCCTTGGAATTTTTTCAAGAGTTTACACCGTACGGCCGTACGGGTATCCGATCAGTTATCCGATCCGTAACCTATACACCCAACACTTATGCGTGTTTAACCCAAGCGATCAGGCTTTCCCGCCGATGACAACAGGCTTACGTATCGAGGCATCTCCTTTCAAAAATTCAACCTCAAAATATAAATAAAACTTTTTATTGAGTTACATTCGTCACCGAGTCACCGACCCAAAGAATAGTCGCCTTCTGCCGTGTCGGGGACTTTTCGAACACGAGAAATGACGTCACATCAGCTTTAACGTTGGATGTACGATAACTGGTTCCCGTCACTCTACAAAAGCATGCAGACGAGCGGTCCCTAAAACTTCATTTCAGAGTCTTGAGAGAAATTAAACTATTTCAACAAAAGTCGGCTGAGCCCAGTTCACTGCTGTGAAATTTCTCGTCAGTGCAAACACTGATGTAAATTTTAGCATTGAAAACCCGGCAAAAGCGTACGATAACTGATCGGATACCCGTAGGGGCTGCATATTGACGTATTGGGACTGCGGCAGCGCACGTCTGTTTTTGCTTTGGAATGGTGATTTAGTGGGTTGACCGACAGACGACCTTATGTAGGAGTGATTTGTTCAAGCATCCTTTTCTTTTTTATTCTCTGTTTGTTGTACATTTAGTCAAAGCCCGTACGCCGTAGCATAAACAATCAGTAGGATTAATCGTATAGCCTACAGTACAGCTCTACGTGTACAGATATAAAAAATAAATTTATCATGTTTGCTCACGACGTAATTTGTTGTTTGTTATTTCCTCAAATAATAAATTAAAAAAAAAAAAAAAAAGTTAAATTTTTTTTTTTTTGAGGGGGGGGGGGGGGGGGGGGGGGGGGTCAAGCGCCCGTGGCTCTAGAGTTTTGGACGGGCTACTTCGAATTTCTGGCTAATGCCCTGATCATGAGAAAGGTGTTATAGAGACCCTTCCGGCAGAAGCCTCGCTGTATGGTAAAATGACGCAAAATGAGTTTTTGGATCAATGATCAATCTGATGTTGGAATTGTGTTATTTTGTCTCTGACGTATTGCAGAAGAGGTGTATCACAGCGACTGTGACAGATAAATATCTGCTCACATGTTTCATCTATCTATCTGCATGTTTTCAAAACTGACCAAGGCATAAATCCAGACGATTTAGATTTTAGATGACCTGCAAACTCCTTTCTCAAGAAAATCAGAGTTTTCGAAAAATATCTTTATTTTGGCGCCTTATGCCACTTCAACAGCGAGACTACATATTTGATAAGTTCTCTCTTTGTATTTCAGAACCGAGATCAGATCAATTCAGACCATACAAAGAAACAACTACGAGATGTAAGTATTTAATGGAAATGTGCCTGATAACTCTAGGATTTTACGGTACCCATTTGAACTGTAAATTGTTTGAAAGTAGAATTAAAGATAAAAATGAATTGAGAAAAAAGATGCCATAAGTTTGTTGTTTCACTGCCTCGTTAATCTGCTTATTATATGGCGCTCAATTTTGATCCGGAAACGATCTCAAATAATAGTTTTGCTGTTCTGTTTCAGAGATATGTTGAGTGTTGTACACAACTGCGAGATTTGTATGAGGATAAAGATGGGTAAGGTTTCAAAAAAATTTTTTATCACAGCAAGCCTGTAACTTGTAGGAAGAGAATTTGGTTTCCAAATGCGAAACCAATTTATAAATTATGGATGCATGTTTATAGGTTTTGGAATGTTAATCGTTCTATGTTTATCTTCAGTTTGATGTGAAGCAACAAATAAACTAAAACTCAGAAGGTGTTCGTCAAATTTTCTTGTCAAAAATGGTCTCCAAATAAGTCTTCGAGTTATGATCAAGTCAATCAAAACAGACAAGATGAAGTTTGAACTTGTTTTTTGTCATTGAAGCTAGATAAAATTCAGTTAGAAATATGGCAGTCAATTTAACCAGCTCTCCATATGGCCCATTCATTATAGATAGTCCCTGGGAAGATAGATGAAGTTACAATTTTTGCGTTAAGTGTGTTCTAATTTGCATTAAGTGTGCTGCACAACATAAACTTTACAAGTCTGACCTAAAAGAAAATGAAATTTCTGGCGCAGAACGTCCAAATTCACTGCTACATTTACCGCTCTTCAATGTTTACGACAGTTAATTATCTCAGTGACATATGACGTTGAACACGACCTCCTTTGTGTACGTGTTCATGGTGGTGACGTAATACGCGGTCTCTGAAGTGAGTCTTCGTGGCAGTTTGTACATGAACTTCAGTTTAGTCATTATTCAGGACTTTGGTGGCTCAGTCGGCTAGAGTGATAGTCCCTTAGTTGGATTCAGGCCAGGATGGTTGCCAGTTACCAATGGAAGGTTGTGGGTTCCCTCCGGGCATAGAACCAGGTTTCCTCCCACAACTGGCAACGCTGCCATATAAGTGAAATAATCTTGAGCACGGCGTAAAACACCAATCAATCAATCAATCAATCGGTTTAAACCTTCAATTGATGTGGCGCATTTTTCATTTGATCGTCGTATGTGAAAGAGTTGCCAGGTACTCTGCAAAGGTTGGTTGTTTCTTCCTGGCAAAGAGCCTGGTTTCCTTCCCCACTTAACCAGGCAATGTGAGAGCCTCATAAAACATGAATTATTCAACGATTATTATTATTTTTCACAATTTTGCCTTAAACTTGATTTAAATCAGTTTCATTATTACTGTGATTTTTCCAGACTTAGAAAAGAGGAGGTGGCTGCTTTATCTGGCCCAAATGAATTTTCGGAGTTTTATTCTCGTCTGAAATCGATCAAAGATTTTCACAGAAGGCATCCAAATGAAGTGAGTAGTATAAGTTAAATTAAATTCATTGGTTCTATATTGAACGACGCTTCAGTCCCTCAGTCTGACACAGGCCTTCCATTGATGTATTTTTGTATTTTTCACTTGATTGCTGTATGTGGAAGAGTTGCCAAAGGTCGGCGGTTACCCCTGGCAACGTCCATATAAGTGAAATAATCTTCAGTGTGCCATAAAACTGATTGATTGTTTGGTGTTTTACGCCGTGCTCAAGATTATTTCACTTATATGACGGAATTGCCAGTTTTATTGTGGGAGGAAACCGGGCTCTATGCCCAGAGGAAACCCGGTGGTAACTGGCAACCATCACACATAGGTCGTTCGAGTGAAAACCCAGTCAGAAAACAATCAATCTGAAGAGGAAAAGAAAGACTGCTTTAAATATCTCTCCATGCTATAACTGCTGATAACAAGGTGTTAAGTCAACTTAAAACTGTTTGCCTGATGGACTGGTAGACAGGTAGCTGTGATATCAAAATTAGTATTAGTAGCTTAAACCACTAAAATGAAGATCAGTAGAACTTGGACGATTATCGCCTTTTTTTGTGCCTCATGGTTGATATTTATAGAGCAAAGATTTTACCACATTATTATTCAAAAATGTCCTTTTCTCATTTCAGATCAGTGTACCTATGTCAGTAGAATTTGATGAACTTGCAAAGATACGTGAAAGTACATCAGAAGATCAGCAAAGTATGTAGACAAATAAGGCTATCACTTCACGTCTTACAACTGAGTGACATAGAACCAGTATAAAACATTGAGTTTTAATAGACCTATTTTTTTTTTTTTTGCTCGTAATTATTAACGGAGCAAATAACCAAAGTAAGTTCTTTGTGTTATTTTTTTTTTTGATTTTGCTTCTGGCATGGAAAATGATTGACCGGATCTTTAACTATTCTTTACAATCCTTCTTATCAAGTATATGATCATATAATTTACTTTCTGAAACATGAATAAACCTCATAGTGAAAGAGGACAGGTTTCTTAAGAATTTACATTTTCAGATTTCATAATTTACAGTTGAGCACGCTTTCCTTTTCTTTCTTTTTTCCCAGACATGACAGACTTCACCGATGAAGAAGGATATGGTCGATATTTGGACCTTCATCACTGCTTTGAGAAATTCATCAACCTCAAGGGAATTGATGTGAGTTATAAACTATAAAATCCTTTTTGACATGCAGGCCTCAAAGTTCAGGGAAGGCAGTGCTCATTTGGCCTTGAAAGATATGTCAAATCTTCCTCACTGACTACCTTGTCTGATTCCCATTGTTTTATCTGTGTTATTTTCTCTAAGCAAGTCCAAACTTGCGGTTGATTGATGTTTTACGCCACACTCAAGATTATTTCACTTATATGGCGGCATTGCCAGGTTTAGTAGGGGAGGAAATCAGGCCCATTTCCGGAAGAAAAACCTCAACCTTCGCCAAGTGCCTGGCAACTCTTCCAATTTATATTTGGTCTGAGTGTGATTCGAACCCGCGCCACATCGATGGAAGGTCTGTGTTGGATTGCTCTTTAACTATTTATTATGTTGAAGGGCATGCTTCAATTCATGTTTTATTCAGTTTGTACTTTTCAACACTTCTAAGAACAAAAGTAAGGGTAAAAGCTGTACACAATTAAATTTGGTTCTTATTCTCTACCTTCATTTGCTGACCCCTAAAATAATGCCACTTTAATTGAGAAAATATTGAGAATTTGTATTTTTATCGGGAATAAAACTGTCATGTGGGTAAAGGTTGGATGCTTGTTTTCATTTCAGAAAGTTGATTACATCACTTATTTGTCCACATTTGATCAGCTTTTTGACATACCAAAGGAACGGAAGACTACAGGCTACAGAGGGTAAGTTTGCTATAATAAAGTCATTATTGCTGGATCAGTTTATAAACAACTTAAGGGTTTTATGAACATCCTTGGGCAATTTTTTCCAATTTAGTTTGTTGTAAAACATGTACTTTACTATCAAAAGTTTGTCCAAAGAGAAAATTGAATTCGAAATCCATTGCTACATTAACTGCCCCAAGATGGTTACGAAAGTTAATAAGCAATTTCAACTCGAAGGTTGATTCGTTTTAAATTATGTTTTTATAATAAACATTTAGTTGATATACAAACACAAATCAGCTTTCAGCCCTGTTCATAAATCCTTTAAGACTTTTTTATATTGAGGATGACACATTTATAGTATGCATACTCATCAGAATTAAATTTACTCGGAAATAAAAAATTTTTAACTAAAAATTTTTTGGCAATCTGTATTTGTCTCAGTTAAAAATATCTAAGAGAACTTTGAAATAGGCACCTTTTAACAATTGTTTTAGTTTTTTTTTTTTTCAATTCACTTTTCTTTCTGATTCAGTAATCTTGCAAAAATGTGTCAATGGGTACAAATACGTTTAGTTGAAAATCGGCCATATTTGCATATTGAAATTAATTGCATTTTATATGATTTTTTTCTTTCAAAAGCTATTTGTTGAATTTATTGGAATATTTGGAGTTTTATATGAACCGTGTTAAACCATTGATGGACATCCCTGAAGAAATGGAAGCTGTTCAGAAAGACTTTGATCGTCAGTGGAATGAGGGGACGTTCCCTGGATGGCCAGTATGTAAACCATCTTCTAGTCTTAAAGTTGCATGAACTGCCAAAATGTTGATATTTTGACGTTAAAACAGGATATTTTTCTCAAGATGTATAATTCAGAAGCTTTTTAGTGCTTCTAGTCTCGAAAATGTACGATAAAGTATTGTTTTGAACTAACTTTGGCTGAGAATGAATGAATGGTCGTCCCGGTTATTTAAATTTTGTTTACTTTTCGAACACGTTTTCAGTTTACAGGCCACACACTGTATGGATTTTCCTCATTCCAATGCCAATCATTTAGTTTTTCCATGGCCTTTAAAGCCTCTTACCATTGTGACGATCAGAAATTATGAAAAAAGTGTGAATTTTGGCACCTCATGCCATTTAACTCTATAATATAACTATAATCAACAGTATTCTAGTCAGAGAACGCCATTGCCTCAAACATAAGTAGACTTATTTGAATTGCAAACTTGTTGGTTTAATAAAAAAAAATATATGTGTGGCGTAAGGTCTATCTTGGAGAGTTGCTAGGTAATGCTTGAATGTATAGGGGTTTCCTCCAGACAACGAGTCCATTTTCCTTGAGTGTTAGGATAACAGAAGTACAGAAAAATAACAGTTGATTAGGAATCAATCCTTTAATTTGGTTGTGATGTTGATATCTCCTTTTTGTGTGTGTGTAACTTCAGAAAGAGACAAGTGGAGCTTTGACAAGATCAGGGGCCCATTTAGATCTATCTGCTTTCTCCTCTTGGGAGGTGAGTGAAACATGTTTATTATTATTGGTAAACTGATTATGAACCGGACGGAATTTCATTTACGTCTGACTACAAGGATGTTAATGAGTCTGCAAACCGTGGATTATGAGACCCCCCGGTAACATTATTTTGAATCTGACCGACTTTCATTGACCACGACAATGTGATCCCTGGCTCTGTAAACCATGGATTATTACACCTCTCAGCTTGAATAGATTTTGAATATTCTTCTGACCATTAAGGGGCCTTGCTGCCTCCGTCTCCAGCACAAGCCGTCCACCAATGGATCTCTGGTTTGAATCCCTGTCATTTCCACATCCTCTCGGCTAAGAGTCCGGTTTCCTCCCCCACTTAAGCTGGAACCACTTTCATGCCAGTGAGATAATCTTGAGTGGGGCGTAAAACATAAATCGTTCAATTTGACCACTCAGATGGGATTCTACCTTCAATATCTCCAACCACTATAACATGAAATGTGTGTTAAACCATAAATAGGATAGCCATCAATTTGGGTGATAACATGCCATTGCTTAGACAAGGTAACCAAGCTTGTAAAAGGGAGTCTTCATTTTGTGCAATTCTCCTCAAGTTGACATTTGCTTATTTTAACAGGAGTTGGCGTCTCTTGGATTGGATCGTTTGAAATCGGCTCTCATGGCCCTGGGTTTGAAATGTGGGGGGTAAGTAACCATATATTATTCTGAATTCCATGTTAAAGATAAATGAAGGTTGATGAAATAGGACACAGATAAGAGGGAGTAATACAAGGAGTTTTCAAATCTTTTGAGTGTTTTATCTTCGCCCAATAACAATATGGTTGTATTAATCTTGATTGCGATATATAACACAGATTTATCAACCAGTTTCAGTAAAGGAAATTTTAATGTAAAATGTGAATTATTTCTCCAATCATCACTAGATTAATTATGCTGTATTTTTTTTTTGTTTCTAGAACCCTTGAAGAAAGAGCTCAGAGACTGTTCAGTACAAAAGGAAAAAATATGGAGGACTTGGATCCGTCATTATTCACAAAATCCAAACCTGGAAAGGTTGGCAAAAGCAAGTGAGTTATAAAATGGTTGTGCGCTATTTAACAATATATTCATGTTGTATCAGTATGACTGATCACGATGGTTTCATTTACTGGGAGGCTTTTGTCAGGGCTCAGCTTTCACTGGCTGTGCTGGGAAAGTTTAATTTTATTTGACGTTGTGTATTTTGTCATATATAGACTGGTTGGTTGTTTTAGCTTATTGGCGTGTCCAAAACAATCAACCATCATACATAGGACAAATGTCATATTGTAGGATATTTGGAATTATGATCATCTCTTTTCTATTTAATTTAGTCGGGAAGTTGAAAAACAGAAAGAGGTAGCCTTCCTTGAAGCTCAAGTCTACAGATTTGTGGAGCTGTTAAGTGAACAAAGATTTGCCACGCGTGAAAATGTTCAGCGTAAACAAGCGAGGACTGGGGAGGAGCGTGAGGAGTCAGATGAGGAGAACTTCAGTGATGACTCCTCAGATGGTGATGATGATGATATTCCATATAACCCCAAAAATCTCCCACTGGGCTGGGATGGGAAGGTTAGATGGTTAAGATTTCCCACTCAAAATTTTGGTGGATATTTTTCTTGGTTTGAAATGGCATGAGCTGCCAAATATAGGCAAAATTTTGTTGAAAAAAATGAGTTAATTGTTTGTCATTTTAATCAAAAAGTTCACTGATACCAATCTTGAAGATGTATGTTAATTTAGTTTTATAAGCTGCAAAGCCCTACCTCAAATGAATTCCTACATCCCAGCTATTTGAATTTTGTCCTTTAATACAAGCACATGTATTCGGATCGCACTGGTTACTGACTTTACAGAAAAGCCAGGCGCACATTACAATTGCGGTCTACAATTTTTTACTGGTGAAGGTAACTGACTTGATCCTTATGGTCACCCCATCGTCTTCTGTTTCTAACTCTAGTTGCCTCCTCCTCATGTTGATAATTAATATAATTGTATTTATTTGGAGCTATATACGAGCATAAATTATATCATTTTTGCATTTCCCTACTTAATCGCTAGGCAACATCCGCACATCAAGACGCAGTCTAATTTGAACCGCAGTCGTTTGAAAACGGCACCAGTGAGTAATGCGCCGGTCATAGACCACAAGTGTGCGCCTGGCTTCAATCAACCTTTGTGCCATGTTTGTCAGGTTGCCCCCAGGCAAACCCCTTTCATGGTATAATATCAAATGTTGTGCAGTTTCCTGTGTGCATACATTGAGTTTCCATGCCTAATACACCTGTGCATAGGCCTACAACATAGACCAGTTGTGACTAGGGCCTAAGTTCATATAGCTTTAACACTGATTTACGTCCGACGTAACTTACGCCAGCTTTGTAAGACTGGGCCCTGGGTATCAGATTGGTTGATTGGTGTTCCACTAACATGACAGTGTGTCAGGATGGAACCCAAGTTCTTTGGAAAAATCAGTCTTCTGCGGGTACCAGTAACCTGGCAACCTTTCTACATAAGGCAATCAAGTATGGGTATCAGATACTGTATTTTTTTTTATTTTAAAGGATTTATGAACAGCTTTTGGAAATATTCTCTAATTTGCGTTAGGTGTGTTGTAGAACATGTACTTTAAAAGTCTGACCAAAAAGAAAATTAAATTTCGGTCGCAGCACATACAAAATTCAAGCTACCTTTACCGATCTACAATGCTTACGAAAGTTAATTATCTCAGAGACTTTTGACGTCAAACACGACCTTCGTTGTGTACGTACCCTCACAGCGATGACGTAATAAACGATTTATGTTGTCTCAGTACGTCTTCGTGGCAGTTTGTACACATCGGAGGTCGTGTATGACGTCATTTTTCTGAGCAGTTACGAAAAATACGGAAAATATGCATATTTCCTCCCCGTTCGTTTTTTGACTACCAGGGAACTAACGCGAAGGTTGTTTCGTTTCAACTGATAATTTTCAAATATAAATTTAGTCAATAAACAAGCACAAACCAGCTTTAAATCTTGTTCATATCTCCTTTAAGTTCTGTTCTTAGACTTTTGTGTATACCACATTTCTTCCCATCTGATGTACTTAAATGTTTGTTTTTTGTATTTCAGCCCATCCCTTACTGGCTATACAAACTTCATGGATTAAATATCAGTTACCAGTGTGAGATATGTGGAAACTTTACATACAGAGGTCCAAAAGCCTTCCAAAGGCATTTTGCTGTAAGTTTTGTATTGAATTAGGGGGTAGGCGAGGGTACCTGGCAACCCTGTCACATGAGACCAGATGGAAATAAGGGAGGTTTAAGGGTTTAATACCGCCGTAGCGGTGTTTGTTGCGTAACCCGATACCGAGGTGCGAACCAACGTTCAGCGGTATCGGGTTATGCAATAAACACCAAGACGAAGGTATTAAAGTCGATTCTACCCCGATAATTGAGAAAAATGAGGAAAAAGTGACCTGTTGTTGATTGCCATTCCTTTTCCCTCCCTCGGGACAGAGTGGGAACTTTTAACCAATCAACGATAAGCTTTGGTCACGTGCAACGGTTGACCCAGATATTTTGAAGCAGAATGACATAATGTCACTATGGCTACCGCTTTGACAGGCTGGGTTGCTGACGACGCTATCGGGGGAAATGTTGTGAAATCAACCCTTTGGTGACTGTATACGTTCATGACAGCCCAGTTTTCAATATAAAAGGACAGAATATAACCACACTCACAACATTATCAGGTTAAATCCTTCATTTTGTATGATAACAAGCAAAAGATCACTTCGTTCGGGGGAGGTAAACCTACCAGCCGATGTTGCACCACAGACTTGATGTTGTTTGAAAAGTCATCTCTACTTAACATGTATATTTGCACACGGCA
Organism: Lepidochitona cinerea; assembly: GCA_963971465.1. Classification (NCBI taxonomy): domain Eukaryota; kingdom Metazoa; phylum Mollusca; class Polyplacophora; order Chitonida; family Tonicellidae; genus Lepidochitona; species Lepidochitona cinerea. The sequence goes on along the minus strand of OZ020551.1, from coordinate 81,612,723 downwards.
CGCACATGCAGGAGGGGTAGAATAGCAAACATACAAAAGGGAATTGTTCACATTAGACTAATCTAAAAGTATGACGAGGCCATTTTAAACAGAAAATTTAATTTAAACAATTTTTACCCCTGGGGAAATTTTGCCCGAAGGGTATTGTCGTTGCCTCCATCTGTCTGTCCATTGGACCTTGTAAACACATTATCTAAAAAAGTCTTTCACTCACATTTTCACACATTTGCTTAATACAGCAAGTACAATAAGCCTAATCAAAATCAACCCGCTCGGAAGTTTTTTTCAAGAGTTGTGTCCCTTACATTACCGCTGCTGTAAAAAGCCTTGTAAACACATTATCTCAACAAGTCTTTCACTCACATTTTTATACGCCCGGCTTGAAAAGCGGGCTGTATTATGGTATCATCTCCGGAAGTCCGGCTGTCCCTTCCGCTCCATAACTTCTAAAGTTTTGATTCCATCTGCACAATTTTTTCTAAGTATATACCTTATGGGTAGAAGGTGTGTCGCAAACTATTTTTAACATCACTGGTTACATAATGTGGGAGTTGTATTGGATTATGTAATATTCCCTTCCGCTCCATAACTTCCAATGTTTTGATTCCATCTGCACAATTTTTTCTGAGTATATACCTTATGGGTGGAAGTTGTGCCGCGAACTATTTTTGACATCATACATTGCGTTATATGGCAGCCATATTGGGTTATGTAATATTTACTTTTTCTCTCCATAACTTTAACAAATATGATCTGATGTTTTCAAATCTTTCATGTTACATACCATATTAACAGACAGTGTGTAAAAAAATTGTTTATGATATCAACTATTGCAAATTATTGGATTATGTACATTCCCTTTTATTCTTACTTTCATTTTCATGAAAATAACCTTTAAATTATAAAATGGCTTCTACTTTTCCGATTCTCATCAAAAAAGGATTTTTTCAAATTGCAATAATGTTTCTAAATTGATTAAAACTATTCTTAAATCAATATATAACGTTTTAATCAAATGAAAAATACATATAAGGATTAAAGTTTTATCTACAGTATCCCAGCTTTGGTCTATTTACCTTGTCAACTCTCAGTCTCTCTCGAGAGAGAGATTTATGGCTTTGTGTACCACATGGCCTCCATAAAACAGTGGGTGACATTATCAATGGACCCATAGCCAAATCTATTGTAAATCCATTTGGTCTATGATAAAATTAGAAGTAATAACCTGTAGGTATATGGGGAGATTTAGAATATTGTCAAGATGTCTATGGCCAAATAATGTAGATAAAAAATGTTATGAGAAAAATTGTCAAATCTACGCGAAATTGCCAATTAATTACATTTGTTTAAGTATGATTAGTAAATTATAAACTGCTTTTCTAAAAAATTGAAACATTTTAGTGCAACCTTTATTGACAACAAACAATTTTTAACATCGTGATTTAACAGCAGCGAGAATTGATGACTTGTACCGTGTACAAATCTTGTTAATAATTGTTGATCCAAATAGCCGATTTTAAATTTGATACAGATGGATTTTAATGGTTTTAGTGGCAAGATTTCATTTTGTTGACATAACATTACCTTTTACCAAGCTTCACATAATAAAACTGGCAACGCCGCCATATACATGTAAGTGAAATAATCTTGAGCGCAGCGTAAAACACCAAACAATCAATCATTTACCAAGCTTCAACCTCTTCCCTCGGAATTTTGAAAATTAAATTCAAATAAATATGGAAGGATTTGTTTTGGTATGGCTGCAGTTACTGTGCCTTTCCGGGCGTATTTTGGGTTTCCCGAAACTCTTGTTAAAACTTACGACATTTGGTCAATACAGCACGTACAAGAAGCCTATTTAAAATCGATGTGCTCAGACGTTTTTTCCAGAGTAATGCCTCTTACATAACTGTCGGCCAAAAACCTCCTTGTACATGTGATACATGTATGTGGAGTACTTTTTCACTAGCAACAAATTGTCTGGAAAATAAATATATCTTCGGTATCTTTGGCCCAGACACGAGGGGTCCTGATGGTGACAGCCACTTATTTTATTTTATACTGTATTTTCCTTGTTAATAGGAATGGCGTCATGCTCATGGAATGAGATGTCTGGGCATACCTAACACAGCTCACTTTGCAAACGTTACTTCTATAGAGGACGCCATGGCATGTAAGTATAATGCACTTGACCAATATATCACTCCTGGGGTGACATTACTCTCGTGGTGGGGAAGAATCATAAACGCATGCTGTATTCTGTAGCCATGTACAGGGTTACTTTTGTCCATGTCCATAGACAGTTTAGAAAAGTTTTTTCTGACAATCCCATCCAGTTTCCAGTCATTTCAATATAGATGGGATAGGAAAACGGCAAATTTTTGTTGTTTATGAAACGTTTGATTGGTCAGTTTAGACAAAATAATAATATAATGGCAAATCTGACGTTTGATTGGTCAGTTTAAAGTGGCATGAGCTGCCAAAATGTTGATATTTTGACGTTAAAACAGAATGTTGAAATTATTGGCTATTTAATTCAGAAGCTTTTTAGTGCTTCTAGTCTCGAGAATGTACGATAAAGTATTGTTTTGAACTAACTAATGAATGAGTGGTCGTCCCGGTTATTTAAATTTTGTTTACTTTTCGGATTTTCCTCATTCCGACGCCAATCATTTAGTTTTTACTGTCGTTAAGATCAGAAATTATGAAAAAAGTGTGAATTTTAGCAGCTTATGCCACTTTAAACAAAATAATAATAATGGCAAATATGATGTTTGATTTGTCAGTTTAAACAAAATAATAATAATGGTAAATCTGACGTTTGATTGGTCAGTTTTAACAAAAGAATAATAATGGCAAATCTGACATTTGATTGGTCAGTTTAGACAAAATAATAATAATGGCAAATCTGATGTTTCAGTGTGGGACAAAATCAAAAGAGGCAAGGAATCTGAGAGGTGGAGACCAGATGCTGAAGTAAGTATCAAACTGTTTTTATATAAAATGTTTATTTTCACAAAACTCAGTTTCATTCAGCATGATTTTCAACAGAAAATTCGAAGGAATCACTAACGACTATCCAAGGTTTAGAAGATTAAATGGATTGATTTGGGTCATACAGTACACATGAATTGCATATTAATTTTTTTTGTTTTTCTTTTTCACCAGGAAGAGTATGAAGATTCTATTGGTAACGTTGTAAATAGGAAAACGTTTGAGGACTTGAAGAGACAGGGTCTTCTTTAATCTTCACATCATTAAAAACAGCAATTTTAATCTTACTTCACTTCATAGAACATACCTTTCCATTTACTGTACAAATTGGAATAAATTGTAACAAAAAAAAAGAATTTTTGAAATGTCCTGTCAGTTCTTTTGCAAGTTATTCTCGATAAAACCAGGGTAGATGTATCCTGCGATTTTTCAATGTGCCTCAACTGATTCGCCTTGAAGTGGTCTTATGAAGGTCCTAGCCAATGCGTGTGGGAATTTTTTTAAAGAAAATTCTCCAAACAGATTCATCAATTGCCATTCGGAACAAACTTCAGCCGTCTTAGCTTGCTACCGGTCGGCTTTGACATGCCTTGGACAGTATGCACTTTTTATACAGTAAATCATTTTTGGGCTGAATACAAATGGCAACAGGGACTTCAAAAACAGTTTCGGAACATCATGATTCCTCCACTAATGCCACAATGTTGCTGGCCGGGTTGACTTTCTCAAAGTAAAAAAACTGTGATTGTAAGCCAACAAAATCCACCAACCAACCCGGTGAACTAATCGTAATCTTCGAACGGTTTAACTCAGGTTAAACATGGGTTTTATTCTGAGAATTAATTAGGGCAATTGCACCTAACGAAGACATCGACATTGATGTTAAAATCTCTTGTGATTCACAAAACTTAGTTTATGTTGATGCATTAATTAAAATAATTTCTCAATAGACATCTTGGGTTCGAAGAAATGAAAATAAAACATCTGTTGAGAATTATGACATTTATTTAGTTTCACCAGATTTGACATTTTGTAGTAACAATATTCAAGTGTGGCAAGGCTTATACCCATATAGTAAAAAAACAAATTCAAATTTACAAATAAATAAAATACCACCCTTTTAGCTTAATTATCTAACACTTAACAATTCTCATTATCAACCCACAAATAGCAATAATAATAACTCCATCCATAGCCACAGATTTCAAAATAAATTCTTCACAAATATTCCTAGAAGCTCAATAGTTCGGGGAAAATTCAGCCAGTGACAAAGGAGACCTAGGTTTACTACAGTTGTTTTTCTGTCAAAATGACAATTTCACAATGTTAGATCATCAGCAACACCCATTGGTCAAAAGAACTGTTCTTCAGTATAATATCGACCAATCCCCTGCTAGCAATTCTCTTTCCTTTTGAATTCCTTGATTAGTATTTTGCACCTCATTTGAGATTGTTCTTATATCTGACTGCGGCGTTTACATGATTATGTTCAGTACAGCTCCACCACATGGGACACAATTTAGAAATTTATTCCAATGTATGGTGATGCTTTCTTCTTTCAACTTAACCCAAAATAAAAACAAAGTAAAATTCATTAAAAAAAAATTAATAAATGCAATGCTCTGAAAGGTTATATATTCCACATAATAAATCTAACTTTACAATAGGATTATAAAAAGCTTACATTTTAATTGTTTTATTCAGTACAAAAAATGTAACATACAAGAATTTTTACTTGGAAACATTATGCAAATTACATTATATGCATAACACCGTTTTAGTCTAAAAACATGAAAACCATTGAATAGTGTAAAAACCATTTTGTGCTGATTATAATGAATGAAAATACGGAAATGTTGGTCCTACAACATCTGAGATCGTTCTTTGTGCGAAGTGAAAGGTATCAAAAATACATCAGTTTGGTCTTATAAAACATGATTATAGTGCGGTGGTCAACTTAGAAATGCAGATGAACGAGATCTTAAAACATTGTCTTCTCAAGGCTCAAATTCAACAAGAGATGAAACTCAGATTTATCTCGAGTTGAATAAAATGATTTTTTAAGCTAAATGGTGGTTGGGGAGAAGGGGGGTGGGGTGGGGTGGGGGGGGGGGGGGGTAATTCAGTTGTATGGTTTCCTTTCAAGGGTCATAAAAGGGACACTAAGCCTGTCCTCTTCCATTCATTCCGAACACCCGATTAACCCTTCTCAGAAAAAGGTCTGTCAGAGTTAACATCTGCATTGGGGCTATTTAACCAGAACACCTCATGTTCAACATTATCAGAGCTTCTGGTTATTGGAATAAAGACATAGGATTCAAACAGGTGTATCTGAACATAAGAGAGAGAAATATTCACTGATAGACACTTTCAGCTTAAGGACTGACACTTGAGCAGTAGCTTCTGTGTATGGCTAAAAGACTCGACATTGAGTTTTTGGATCAATCTGACGTTGGAATCGTGCTCATTTTGTCTATGATACAATGTGATAGAGGTGTGTCACCATGTCAGCAACAGAGAAAAGAAGTCAATGCCATACAATTCGAACAACGTCATAAAGACATCATTCTAAGCCGCAAGGGTCTTTTAAAGAAATTTTTGTCAGTGATAACCAACGATCAATAGGAGAATACTTTAGCACAGCTCCCTTTTGTTTTGTACAAAATACAGCAGGAATAACTGACCGCAAATAGTATTAACTTGTCTACAGTTCCTAATAAACCTGACCAAATAATTCGACACAATCAGCAAAATAAGAACTTCTCGAAGTGATTTATAAGAGTTTTACGCTGCTTTCCTCAAATTTCAAACATTGTGAAAAGGTAATTATGTACAATCTATTTCGCCCATTGACAAGTTGCATGTAATGAACAAATAGCGATAACCAGAAAAACTCATTATTTCGAGGATTTATTATACCACCTTCAGGAGAGTTTTTATCTATAGTTTTCTTCATTAGATTGTTATTATTGTAACACTATGGCGATGATAGATTCTAATCAAAAAACAATTTTCTGTGTAAACGATATATTAGATAAAGCCTATATTTAGCCAGTGAACAGGGATGTATGTGACGAAAAATGACTATAACAATAGCTTTAATAATGTACAGCAAGCACTAACAAAATAGGGACAGATGCATCATGGTTATGATAACAAGTATGTACAATCTGAAATATACATGAAATAGAAACCGATTATTTGTAACATACTCTGGAGATTAAGCTACAACATTTGGGCCCTCCGTCAATTTCAAACAGAAGTTTGAAGTCCCAACATTTGATTGATTGATTGTTTGGTGTTTTGTGCCGCGCTCAAGATTATTTCACTTATATGGCGGCGTTGCCAGTTTTATTGTGGGAGGAAACCGGGCTCTATGCCCGGAGGAAACCCACGACCTTCCGCTGGTAACTGGCAGCCATCCCACATAGGTCGCCCAACATTTGAAGTCCCTACCTCTGGAGAGTTCATTAAAATATTTCAATAACACTGAAAGAAGAATTATTCTTTCTAACAATGCAAACAACCTACACAGGGGGAAGCTTTCAAACCAATTCAGATATAGACGAAACAAAAATTTGAAAAAGAATGTTTGACTCGAGCGAAGGGTACTATTTTCTCAGATTATTTTTATCTCTTAATATTTCTGTTTGTGATTACACACAAAAACTGTAATCATACGTAAGTTTCATTAGAAAATAGAATATCGTCAGCCTGCTGCGATAATTGCCTCTCATTTTGATAAAAACACAAAAAACTACTGAAAATTCAAACAAATTAAAATTTATTTACTATTCTTTGTAAACTTATGTAGATATGTAAACAATTAAAACACAATCATCACCAACCAGCATATGCATTGTGCTATGGGTAATGACTTAGGCAAAATATCTAGTTTTTTCAAAATAATGAGTTAGGCAATTATCGTAGCAGGCTGACGATATAGAGTTTAATTATATTACACTTAGGCGGTACCCAATGAATTTAGCTGAAACTTGGTGTAAAACTCCGCACTGCAGAATATTTCACTTGCAGGTTTGTTTAGTCCAGGCACCATGTTTTTTAGTTGTACCTGGCAATCATCACATATATATGTAGAACCAATATTACAATATTTGTCCAATGTTGAAAATACAGAACTGGGCCCACTTGCAAAAAGCGCTCTTAACTAAGAGTACTCTTAGTGCATGTCTACAACATGGGACTTAAGAGTGCTCGTAAACTTTCCATGTTGTAGAGATATGCTTAGAGTGGGCCCTGGAACTTAAGGAGAACCCAGATGTTACTCTGCTGCCATTAACATGATAATACCATAATGACAAGACAAATACATAATTGTGAAAGGAAATCTTGATGTTGCATGTATTGGCAGTTTTTACAAATCTTCTGTGGGAAAACTGTTCAATATTTTGCATTGATACCGCTTTAGTCGATGTTGGAATAAAAAATGTACAAGTTTGGGGCAAGAAATTAAATGTTGGTTGTTATTTCTCCTGCATTTTGATACAATGTTTAAGTACATTCTATGTCAAAGGTTGATGGTTTAAACAATGACCTTCTCTTCACGTAATTCAAACTCGTAAGGTTCCCTATCTCACTGATCAGATATGTACTATTAAAGTGGCATGAGCTGACAAATATAGGAATATTTTGTTAAAACAGAATTATCCAAGTGTTTATCCTTTTTATTCAAGATATACAGTATGAGCTTTCAGCAAGGTACTAATCTTGGAGCATTATCATAATCGTGCATTATGATACTTTTTATTAGCAACAAAATCTCTAAAATGTACTCGTACACCCCACCTACATGAGTTTTGTCCGTTCTTAGGACACATCTTCGCTTCTTACAGTTTCTACCTAAACTGATATCTTGCATTTCAAAATCTATCATTTAGTTTGTCAAGGTATTTCAAGCGCTCAACTTTTCTTGACCATCAGATTTCATGAAAAAAGGTCTAAATTTTGACAATTCCTGCAACTTTAACTAGATCATTTTAATTCTACATGAAATAACTAATCTGGATGACATTTCTAATTTGATGGTGAGAACTGGTCAAAAGTCTTTCTAAATGTGGGTTCTATTCTAATGAGAAATGATAATGGCATCACCATGAAGTACTATAAATAACCTGCTGGTGTTACAAATGTATGATGTGTGTTATAACCAGGTTCCCTGTTAAAACCCTAGCTGCCATATTTTTAAAGAGATAACACAAAATCCATACGGTGGGAAGCTGTGATGAACTGATGAACTAAATAATACCGGCATGAAATCAGCAAAATGTTCTATGATTTGACGATGACGAGAGAGAGAAAAATATATAATGAATCAACTTCTTTCAAAATATAAAACAAACTCAAATTCTCAGCAAGAAATTAAATATAAAAAAAATCTGCAGCCTCTCGAAGAGTCTGAAAACTCATAGCTACACAATGTATCTATTCAACCATATGTTTTGATATTCATGAACAAAGAATTCAGTTGCAAGCCATGTGAATGACTAACAGCATGGACCCCTGGAGTCATTATGAGGAAATGTTACAAAAGCTTACTAAAATACATCAATGGTAAATATTTTAGAAAAACTTGCATTTTTACTCCATAATGTGTATTACATATTGCACAGATTCATCTTACCAAACTAAGGAAAGTGAAAATATCTCTTATTTTGGGATACCTCCAACCACCCCCTCCATCTCACTATAATGCCTATTAAAATAACTTTGAGGTATTCTATACAACGAATCAATGTAAGCAAAATGTCTCTCCTTGAATTTGTTAATAGAAAGTGAACATTGGTTTAAAAAAAATTAAAATTTATGATATACAAGAATTTTGATAAATACTCCAAGAAAAACAATCCGTTTTTTTTTCTCTCTCCATTTTCATATATAATCTTTTGATAACAATATTCTTAGAAAACTTAAATTATATGACTAAAGATAATATGGTAAACAAATTGTGACAAGTTATCTAGATCTAAGATTTTTAAAAAAGTTAGTTGTAAACCAATAGAGTTATTTAACAGCAACATAAAAATATAATTACCCACAAAAATTATCAAAAAAGTTAGATTAATCCACTTTGGGTAATTATTTGTTAAAATTAAATTTTAAATAGAAAGCACATGACTATAACAATTAGAAATAGGAGGTCTTATGTATAAGATATTATCCAACAGCTACTATTCCATCGATCACATTTTACACATTTTCTTCTACATTCTGAGTAATATCGGAATCAAAGTAAGAAACGGTAGCTTGTGGCTAAGAAGTGTTTAAACCTCTTCTTGACTAAATGATATCATGAAGTTGATGCAATGAAGTTGTTGTTGTTGCACATATTCTACTCCAACATTTTTGCTTTGTATGCACAGACGACAAGTTGGGACTGAAATAAAAGACAGAAACAAGGAGATTACAAGTAATTCCAAAACCATTTTAATTAGTAAACAAAAATCTTTATTGGCATTCAACACAAAGTTGGATGCTGTGGTTGCCAGGTACCAGTGGAACTTTTGGTTTCCTAAATAATAAAGTTAGCAAATAAACTTGAATACAACATAAAACAAAAACTACCAATTTAAATTGGGTACAAAACAGTAAATTAAGGCTAGATTTCTTTGTCTTCCAGATTAGCCCTAACAGGTGTCGGAGACAAACAGTTAGGTGTTTCTTATCCCTCAAAGCTTAATCCCAGTTTAACCCATTCGGCCCCCACTTGTACCCCATAACGCATATGCTATCTTACCCTAGATGATGGAGAGGGTGTAGTGTTGATGATAAGTTCATTCTTTCCATTATTCAGGGGACAACAGGATAGGACAAAGTTGGCATCCTGAAACCAAATACACATGTCTAAATAATCAAAGCCAATGGGGAGCGCCTCGATGGCTCTGTCGGCCAAGAGATAATCTCTCACAAATACATATACCGTCCATCCATGGGTCCAAGAAAATATGTTTCAAATTTCTGAGTGGGTTTTTAATCAATCGCCCCATGTTGAAAGATGGCTAGTTATAGCAATATCAGATAAAAAAAGTCCTTTAAAAATTTCCTGTATCATCATTAAAAGCCCTTTTGACAACAAAAGAAATTTTTACAACAATCCAAAAGAGACGACGCTTTATTGTATTTAGTTTTTAGAGAGACAAGCCCAAAGAGACCGAAAAGTTTGTTAAAATTTGTGCTCTTGATCATTGATAACTTCCCAAGCTCACACAGACAATTGTACAGAAAGTTTTATATGGGAATTTGTCCGTCTTCTTTGTCATAGTTTTGAGCCACATGCTCTGTATCCGTTTGATGTATTTTTGGTTTCTCAATGACGGCTGTCAGACAACAAAAATGGTACAAGGGAATTTTCAAAATAACTCTTTCTTCTTTATGGGCAGAAAAACGGCTTGCAGCCCTTCATCCCAGATTGTTAAATTCTAAATATTTATTAATCAGAAAGTCATAAAAAAGCACAACAAACTTTAACATCCGATATTTCTTTTAAAAGGGACTATAAACTTACGAACCACTTCTTACTTCTATTTACCATTACCAGGACCATCACCGAATAGAGATAAGAAAATGAACTTACAGCTTTTATGCCTACCTCTGTAAGAGATGGCTGAGCGACTCCATTTAACGTAACCCCTGTAACTGCACAAGGGCCATAAAAGCGGCATTTAATCTCCTGGGGGGTGATACGAGTGTGGGCTATAAATAACAAGTATCCAACTCCTGCAAAATTAAAACAATATGACACTAATTCATGATTGTTGCTAAGAGTTATAATAATTTAGCAAATTCTTTTCATTTGTATAACTCTTCTGTCTTAAACTAAAAGTGGACTTAAATTAATGAACGGTTAAGATGTCATAACTTTTCAATGACTGTTTTCTGTTACTGGCGATTACAACAACATCAACACTTATTCGTAATATTAGCCCCCTGCTCAAAACATAGCTGTCCTGAACAAATCTCACCGTAAAGGAACTTATTTAATTCTCATACGTTTGAGTCGTCATGCATTTTGTCTATGGTGTTGATCTCATCTAGGTTAATATGCGTTTGTTCACTGTCACAGTTGACTTCAAACCTTATTTGAGCCTTGATATATACAATATAACATCTATTACAGCGGTACTTGATTATTAAGATGGCTGGATACTTTCAGGAAAGATAATAGTCTGTGGCAATCCTTACCTGGTGTTATGTGTTGAAGTTCATGTTTAAAGTGGATAACAAACTTGTTACCATCACAGAGTGGGAAGCACTGGAGTGGAAACAAGGCACACAGGATTTTGGCAGTGTTGTTAATAGTTGTAGATACCTGACGATCAAACTCAGCAGTTAACCTGAAAAATAAACAAATAAAGGAACATAAAAATCAATAGATTGATTGATACTTTTGCCCCACTCAAGATCATTTCACTTTTAGGGTGGCACAGCCAGGACTAGATGAGGGGAGATGAGGACCATGCTCTTAGCCAGGGGGAAAAAACCCAACATTAGTATCTACTAACTCTTCCACATAAGGTGATAAAGGGAAGAAAAAAAATAACACTCAGATAAAATATTAAGATGTGACATACAGATGGCACATTTTTTGGAATTCCAGTGTTTTCCTAGCGTTTACACTATGACGATATTTGTTTGAATGTGACTGATTTTTAGATGTTTTACGTCATCATTTATCAAAACAAGGTTAAAAGATAGACTAAAGCAGAATATAACATAATCCAATATGGATGCCATATTATGCAATCATGGATGTCCTAAATGGCTCCCCATACAATATCTACTCCTTAGGAAAAATTGTGGAGACCAATTCAAAACTAATGAAGATATGGACTAAAAGAGAATGTTAGATAATTCAATATGATGCTGTATTAAGCAGCCAGATGTCATTTAATCTACTGAAAAAAAGCTCACCGTGCTACATGATCAAACAATATATCTTCTACATCACAGACATGAAGCATTTTGGCATACGTCATAGCACTGTTCCCCATGATGGTCTGAGAAGCAAAGTTAGCTCCCCTTTCCAGTAAAAATCGTACAATCTGCTTGCTTCCTCGTTTTACGGCCTACAGAAGTGAATAAAGTAAACTGATTGAAAAAAGAAACAAGTCCCTCTGTGCGACCTAGACAAGTACCTAAAAAAATTATCCTTGATTGTTAACTTAACCAACAAATAATTATTAAATCTCAATAAATTACCCATAGGAATTTTTTAAATAATTACCTCAAATCTTATTAACAAAATATTTAGCCTTTCCATATAAAAGACTTTCTATAATGAATGAATTAATTAATTATTAATTGATTTTATTTGATTTTGGCAATGTTTTCCAATCTAACAAAATAGAAACTGACCTTCATGAGGGCTGTTTCCCCTGAGGTTCGCTGTAGGTTAAGATTTGCACCCAAATCAACTATCAATACAACAGTACAGAGGTCACTGTGTTCACATGCCAACATAAGGGCCGTTGTACCATTTATCTGTTGAGCATTGATGCGAGCTCCGTGTTTGACAAGTAACTCAATAATGTCATCATAACCTTTAATTAAGAAACAAAATTCAATGATATCTGTGAAATGGTATGCTCCGGTCATTTTTTCCCTCAGGTATACACCACCTTCTACTCCCTTTCTAAGCAGTCATTGTCACTGGCCTTAAGGTAAATAAAACACCCAACACTAAACTACAGAATATTTACAGGACAAATAAAAAATGGCAAACTTTAAAGCGAATCTAATGCATCGTGAATCTTGCAACAATTATTAGAAAAAATTATCACCACAAAAAAAATCATTAAGACCAAGTTTGATGTTATCATAGATACGAATATAAAACCAAATTGAAGCTTTACCTCTTTTAGCAGCATACATAAGTAATGTCAATCCTGTAGCATCAATTCCATCAAGGTTATAAGATTTTGCCGACTCCAACGCTTTTTTTACCCTCTCATAATTTCCCTCAGAAACCAAATCCTGGAATTTTCCTATTTAAAACCAATAATAAAATAAATATACAAAAATCAGAGATACAACTTAACTTTTTTTAAAGCCTTCATAACTTAGAAGGAGCGATTTATGTTTTACGCCGCACTCAAGATTATTTCACATGCCAGGTTTACTGGGGGAGGAAACCTTTGCAAACGGCAAACAAGTGAAAATCTTTTTTCAATTTCAATTTGGCCTGAGTGTGATTTGATACAGCCCCGCCTTATCGATAGAAGACCTGTGTTGAACTGAGAGACTATCAATCTAACCGCCTGAGCTACCGAGGCACCCCTACGTTCAATGAAAAAAACATAAAATTAAAGAACTAAAAGATAACTGAAGCAGAAGTACCCAGTGAAATTCAAGCCCCGACAAGAGTAAGACTACACTCCCGGTTACCTTTTTCACAACCAGTCTCAGCTGTGACGGAATTACTTGTTACATTCTCTTGTGCATTCAAAATTTAATTAAAACCTATTTCAGAAAATTTTCTATTTTTTAATATCAGGATGAAGCCAGAGTTTTGAATGTAATAACATTAATCATCAAGAATAGAAACGAATTAGTAAATATGAAAATTTGAGAAGCTTAATGATCCAAGGAGTCTGGTGGCTCAGTAAGGCCATGGTACATGTAGTCCTGAGTCATGAGGTGGATTTTCACTCAGAACTGATATCCCTCTTCCCCCACACTCCCTTTGCAATAACTAAAGCAATTTGTAGCATAAAAATAATGTGAACTTTTGTTTACTGTTTTGAGTTGTATATTGACATATTCATAAATAGCATGTAAACAACTGTAACCTGAAGAAGTCTTACTTTCACTGATCTCTGAAGAATCTTCACAGTCAGATGACCCCTCAGCTGCCTGAAATCATACGGGTTCATTTTACAGATGTCACTGAAGATTATTATATATAAATTCGTCAAACCTAGGAAATACTGGCCGATTTTACTGATGTCACTGAAGATTATTATATATAAATTCGTCAAACCTAGGAAATACTGGCCGATTTTACTGATGTCACTGAAGATTATTATATACAAATTCATCAAACCTAGGAAATACTGGCCGATTTTACAGATGTCAATGAAGATTATTATATATAAATTCATCAAACCTAGGAAATACCAGATATTTTACAGATGTCACTGAAGATTATTATATATAAATTCATCAAACCTAGGAAATACTGGCCGATTTTACTGATGTCACTGAAGATTATATAAATTCCACAAAATCAGGAAATACTGGCTTATTTTACAGTGGTCACTAAAAATTATATAATTTACATTTCTCAAAACTGGTGCATGTTGTTATCTATGAACTAATTGCTACTAGAACATTATCAGAACTAACTATTACTAGAACATTATCAGTAACATAATCATTATTGAATGGAGTCAGATAAAAACTTTGTTATAGTTCAAAATCTGTTATATTATGTAAGGAACTATGTAATAATAAATTGTATCAAAAAATATTAAGGATAAGAAAGGATTAAATATTACGTTAAGATTGATTGAATAAAAAAAGAAAACCTACCTGAGCATCATATCCCAGAGGATCTATGTCATCTAACATTGCAGTCCCCAGTAAACCAACTGTAAACAAACACACAATAACGTTTGATTGATTGGAGTTTTACACTGCATTCAATATTATTTCCCTTATATTGCGGCGTTGTCAGGTAAAGTAGGATAGGAAACCGGGCTCATTGCCCTGAGAAGACCCCCGACCTTCGGCCAGTACCTGGCAACTCTCCCACGTACAGAGTGAATTTTTATTTGGTTGCAATGGGATTCGAACCTGCGTTGTATAGATGGAAGGCCTGTGTTTGACTGAGGGACTGTCACTCTAAGACTGAGCCACCGAGGCCCACACACAATAATGACCAATTCACTATCATATTGGCACCATTGTAATGCAAATGTTGACTGAAGCCCGGTATACACTGGGAGTTTTGCTGCGACACGACTGGAAAATCGCGTCGTGTCGCAGAGAAAAATTGTAGTGTATACCAGTCCACCACGCAAATCGGTGTCAGTCGGCTTCAGTTGCGTCAGGTCGGGAGTGATCTGGGCATGCTAGATATTTGATAAAAAATGAGTTGAGTCGGGTCTGGTCAGACAGTGTATCCACTCTTGTGACGATCGTGGTAGAGAGTCTGAATCCGTAGGCCAATCAGAAACTTTACTACAGTCACGTGACGTCAAACAAGTGTCTTTTTGTACCTTTTTCTGCTAGAGAGCTCCGAACGTCATGTCTCCCAATGACTTCAGTTGTGTGCAGTGCATACCGGTCTACGACGCAACACAACTCAAGCCAATAAAACCCAACTCGAGTCGGGTACAGTCGAGTCTGAACAAAACTCTCAGTGTATACCGGGCTTTATTGGACTGGCTGAATCCTTAAGGTTTTTTATTTTTTTTAAATCAAGCGCTTCAAGATGATATTGATCGATTGATGTTTTACACCACCATGAGGATTTTCTTAGACATATGGAGGTCTTGTTGCATTTAGTGGAGGAGAAAAGTCAATTCAAACCCCCAACCTTCAGTGAATACCTGACCACTCATACACATATGTCAATCAAGTGAATACCCACTCAGAACTTTAATTTTGACCTTTGGACAAAATATATTAAAACCCTTGACTCATAGATGGAAATGCTGCTCTATCGCCAGACAATGAGGTCCTTGAGATTTCACCGCACAGCAGATTATTTCACTCCCTTAGCAAAGACAATGTTCACGTTTTACAAGTAAAATGTCTCACCAGCATATGTTTTCGGTTCTTCTTCTCCCTTTGTTGATTCTTCTCCAGAGTCTGTAGGAGGTGAAGTCTCGCTGAATTTATCTCCCCTGCAGGAGCTCTCTAGGTCTGAGCCTTCATTGACTGAGGTTTGTATACAAGGTAAATCTGATATGTCAATGTAAGATGGTGAAGTGTAAGAATTAGATCGTTTAATACTTAGTTCTGTAACACTGACGGATGATTGGCCTTCCTCAGGGGGCGTCAGTTGCGGTGAAATGATGTCAATAGCACTGTGGGGGATTTTTACAGAGGGTTGTGGGTAATTCTGGTCAGCTCCCTTCTCTGGGCTAGCAGATGTACTTGCATAGCCAACAGGAGTGTCTGGGAAAGATGTTCGTAGTTTCTTCCCACCCTCAGATTCATTATCTGCTATAGATCTTTTTGGTATACTTTTCATAGCTGTAAAAAAAAACAAAAGCAACAAAAGTTGAAATCAACTGTAATTAAGCAAGAGACGTATTCAAGGCAATCTAAATGTTACTGATTCAAAATCAAGAGTAAAACAAGAGTTAGTGTGAACTCAATATAACCCCTTTCAGTGAAAGGCACTTGAAGTAAAACAAGAGTTTTAGTAAACTCAACATACGCCCGCCGTGGCAAAGTCGAACCGCTACGATTAACAACTTTACATTTAATATAACATTTGTTTTAATTTCATCCATTCGAATTTCTTGTTCACATTAGAAGTTTTTTTCTTCTGAATTTTATGAAGCTGCAACTAAATACCAGTACGTTATACATACTCTTATCTCTATTTAAACAGCCACAGTAGGTTATAGTACACATATATTATCTGTTCAGGTAATTTCAATCACATTTTAATAGCAAAAACTGAAATATTGTTGCTGTTTTGACATTGCTGTTATGTTCCATTATTGGGAAGGAGCAATCCATACAATTTAGCTTACAATTCTTGAATTTTAACAGTTTTGACTGGGACACTGTTCTATTGGACTTGGCTGTAAAAGTTTTATTACAAAGCAAACAATCTTCAGGCTGACCACTGATACAATGGTGTGTAAATATACAAACCTTGTGTACTACTCTGGTGGATGTCATCCTCCCCTTATCTCTATTTAAACAGCCACTCTGATAAATACCAGATGGGTAATTAAATGGGGAAAATGGTATTTTTTTGTTATTATAGTGCACATTAAATTATCCAAGAAAACAGTCTCAGAATGTATAAATTAATTGCCTTCCAGTATTACTCTGGACCAAGTGTACTCAAAAAAGCATTGATATATATTAATATATATATATTAAACATCAGGTACACATTTCTGATAAAAAAAAACTCTTGAAAACAGACAAAAAATATGTGGACTGAAATCAAATTTGGTAAGCGACACATTATCTACCTATAAGGTATATATACTCTAAAAGAATTGGAGAGATTATATCAAAACGAAAGAAGTTCTGGAGCCAAAAGGGAATATTACATAATCCAATAGGGCTGCCATATTATGCAACAGGTGATGTCAGAAATGGTACACGACACACTATCTGCCCATAAAGTATATACTCGAATCGTCAAGATCGGATCAAAACTCTTCAAGTTATGGAGCGAAGATATAGACTAAGACAGAATATTACATAATCCAATGTAGAAGTCATATTATGCAATCGACAATGTCCTAAATGGTTCATGACACATCTTCTACCCCTAAACTATATGTTGTAAAAATAATTGTAAAGATCTGATCAAAACTCTTCAAGTTATGGAGCGGAAGGGAACGAAGATATAGACTAAGACAGAATATTATATAATCCAATGTAATAGCCATATTATGCAATGGACAATGTTCTTAATGGTTCATGACACACCTTCTACCCCTAGAGTACATGTTGTAAAAAAAATTGTAAAGATCGGATCAAAACTCTTCAAGTTATGGAGCGGAAGGGAACGAAGATATAGACTAAGACAGAATACTACATAATCCAATGTAGAAGCCATATTATGCAATGGACAATGTTCTTAATGGTTCATGACACACCTTCTACCCCTAGAGTACATGTTGTACAAAAATTGTAAAGATTAGATCAAAACTCTTCAAGTTATGGAGCGGAAGGGAATCCGGGCCGGACGGCGCTGGTGATACCATAATACGACCAACTTTTTTTAAGTCGGGCGTATAAAAATTTCAATATATTAAAAGCAGGACTTAAAAATTTGGAAGTTATAGTCCGGAGAAGAAAAACAATCTAACCAAATGCTGTCACATGAACATTGGCTGTTTGGTGATCACAGTAACCACTGAAGTCGACAAATAAGAACGTTAACTGGTACTTAAAAATAAGCCCTGATAAGGTAATCAGCTAATTGATAACCATGGTAACCATGCACATGAGAAAACTCACAACACATCGTCATTTAAATAAACCAAAAATTAGATTGATTGATTGATGTTTTACGCCGCACACAAGATTATTTCACTTATTTGTGGGATTCGAACCCTCGCCACATCGATGAAAGGTCTGTGTGGGACTGAGGGACGATCACTCTAACCCACTGGACCACCGAAGCCCCTCACAAAAATTAGAACCATGACCAGGACGTCATGAATACCTACGGACAGACAGAACGTGATGCCATCATGCGCTCCACATTTTGGCGGGGCGTACAAAAAAGTTTAGGTTTTGCATTCTTTTAATCTCTTAACGTTATTGAAATTTAGGCAATGCTCCAGTGATTTTTGCAGTAAAATCCAATTTCGACAGCAGAAAAATTTTTTGTCAGCACTTGGAAGTTTTTTGTGAATAATTTTAGTACCTGCCACATTATCCTCTGTAGAAGGAGGACTTTTATTTATTTCCACTTCTTCCTGCTGCTGGCTGTTTGAATTCCCATCCTAAGAACAAATCATAAAAAATATCATCAGTACCACAAGCATTCATATGTTTTCAGTTTTAAACCCCATCCACTATTAAATGTATTTGACTGGGTTAATTGTAGGATGATATCATAATTCTTTGCAAATAAATCCCCAAGAAAATTTGCTGAATTGGCCATTTTAATAATAACCAACGCCAAAAATAATTTCGATATCCTTAAAGCCCAATGACGTCACAGTCATCCTACCATCTACATGTATAAAGCTTTCTTTTCTTCACATTTTTAAACTGGATGCACGTTGTGCATGCAAAATCACAGAAAGTTTTAAACAGGACGCCCTGCTAGAGAAAAAAAATTCTGAACTTTTTAAACATCGAAATGTCTATACCGTTTCCTTTTACCCCCTCACACGAATTCACCCTGTTGGCGAAAAGGGGGTGGAAATGCAAGAGACAAGTAAACATTTCACGCTGTCTCTCTCTATTGACAAGGTTACCTTATCGCTAGACGAAAGCATAGCATCTACTGTAATCTTTCAGTGAATGGGTGTTCCTTGTAAAACACAAAAAAAAACTCATTCAGTTTAAAATCTATTTGCTTGCCAAAACAAATTTTCACTAAAAAAAATTAGAATTCAGAAATACCCTTTTCTAAGAAAGCTTTTGATAGAAATAACATTACTCTAGAATTTATTTATCGACACTAAAACACACGGGCAAAGGCAAAATCTTCTGGACTGAAATAACCATGGAGACAAGTTCTCGGGAATATATTTATGAACACTAAAACACACGAAAACAGGGGAAATCTTCTTGTCTAAAATAACCACGGAGACAATGTCTACAACAATTTTGGATTGATTGATGCTTTACATCACAAAAAATTACTTTCCTCTATATGGCAGGTTGCAATGTCAGGTTCTGTGAGGGTTCTATGTACAGAGGAAAGCAGCCTCCAGTCCTCCTCTTGGAACCCCCAGTACATATATTGAATCATTGAGTGAAATTTAGGCCATAATCATATCAAGATTTCCCTTATTTTGTCTACCGTGTTGCCATGCGGGTTAATTGGGGAGATAACCATGCTCTGCACTCAAAGTAAGCCTGCCTGACACAGGTCTTATTTTTTTTTTTCAAAAACAGTTTGCGTCGGATAGATTATACATCATGTAAGTTAGTTGGTTCTCGTGAGCAACCATTTTCAGGCACGGAATCTTTTTTTTGTTTCTGACTGACCCCGAAATTATATGGAATGAAACTTCCAACCTTCGGGGAGTACCTGGCAACTCTTCCACATACAGCTATTGAGTTAAATTTTATTTAGTTTAAGGCATTGATGGAAGGCCTTTGTCGGACTAAGGAACTATCACTCTAACCTACTGAGCCAGTGTCACCAGGCCCCCAGACACTTAGAACCACAGTCGATGACTATATCATTGATACATGTACATGTATGCGGATTGCGTCAGAATTTCAGAAACTCTTGCAATGGAAAGTTTAAACCGGAGTTTTTTTTTTTAGAATAACTTAAGTGAAACTTTCAAGTCTTAACCACTTAGTTATTGTGTTAGTTCAATATTATTACTTCTATACTTGGGTCTGAACTCCCTCTCTCCCGCTGTACGGCCTTCAGACTAGAAAGTTTGACAGCATGAACAATAACCTAGTATATTGTATATCAATATATCATGTATATACATATCAGAGGAGATCGGAGACAAACTTCAAGTATTTAGAACATGAAAAAATTAAAATTGAACTTACTTGATTACTATAATGATCTGATGATGAATTACTTTCACTGGATTCTAAATTTGTCACAGAACTGCTCTTAGAAACGCTTTCAGTATTATAACTTTCATATTCACTCATGTGTATTCGCTCCACCTTAACAAGGAGTTCAGAGTTCAAGGACACGGGAGATTTGACTTTTTGTCCACTACCAAGGTCTGTGTAAAACAAAGAGCTTCTACTATTACTATTAGAAGAGCTGTTACAGAGAGATTCTGGTGTGTTTATAACATTATGACAATCCAACTGAGCCCTATCGAACGCAGTTTCTGTTTTCCCTTTGCACTTCTTTTTAACTTTTATTTTTTGTCTTTTACCAGCTAACTTTCTGCGGGACACATTTCTTTTCCTGGACACTTTTGAAGACTCATTCGTATCACTTGATGAATCAGCGGCTTCATCTTTTCGAGAAGGTTTAAAGGAAGTCGGTCTGGATGCCCGGCCTTGACCTTTGACCTTGGAATACATGTCGGTCTCAAACAAGTTGACCTTGCCTTGTTCAAGGTCTCTCCAGAAAGTATCTTTTAAAGTATCTGAGCTGTCTGTAATGGTCCGCGTTGGAATGGTGGTTTCCACGGAAGACACAGAATTATCTGGAGTAGGGGGTAGTCTCCCTTCCATCAATGCCTGTGAGAAAGAATGAAATACATGTCAAGGTATTTTATTTGGTTCCTGTTTGATATGGTGATGATTCAAACATTTTTAATCCATGTAAGGTCGAAAGATTGCAAAGATCTATTAAGGTAGGGAACTAAGTAGCCAAAAACATGTACGAGAACCCAATTAATGTCTCTATTACTGACTGCACATTGGTGGAAGCTTTTGCTACATTTATCAAACAAAACTTAAATTTATGACTGCATCTATTTATAAGTTACAAAACTGGTGACACCAAATGACACCCAAAGGTACCCAGTTCTATTGATTGGTCAAACAATTACTTGAATTATACACAGAAATATACCATTCAAAAGTTACAATAAGGTGAAGAATTACTTATGTATAACAACTTCTTGGTTTAATGGGTGATTTCGATGTAGTTCTTACATAGTTATCTGAGTCACCCAATAAACCAAAAAGTTGTTATCCATAAGTAATTCTTCGCCTTATTGTAACCTTTCACCTTGCCATTGAAAGATTTCATTCAAAAGTTGTTGTCTCGGATATACAAATGGTATGCGCCTAGAACTTGTCCATGGTTTGTTAAAAGTAGCCGTATTTAGATTTAGCCAGACAATTTTCATTTAGTGTCTACCTTTTTCTTCTGACGTTCAACAGCCCTCTTTTTCTTGACTTCATCCTTTTTCGACTGAAATTCTGTGATCAAATCGAGGCATGTTTGAAGGTTTTCCACGGGTTCGAATGTATCCCAGTTGGCACTGTAACCTCGCCATCGTACCTTATAAAGAAGGCGGCCCTTAAATGGAAACAAAACAATAAAGTATAGGAGATATATTCATAGAGAATAAAGGAACTATCAAAACTGTACTGATTATTTGTTTCGATAACTTGTTAAATCTTTGTATTGCGCTACGATATTCAACCACACTCGTTGAAAATTAGTTCACTTTAATATAATTTTGGTGGTGTTAGTGAGGGAGGAGACAGGTCTCTTTATCAAGAGGAAACCCCCAAGCTTCAATGAGTACCTGGCAATTCTTCCATATTGGTTACACCTGGGATGAATATGAAAGGGATATATATGAAACGCCTTCGTATTATAGTCAGTCTACTAGCAGAATGTTGGGCTCGCTATTGTTTGTCTCAAGTCACCCCGTGACAGCATTCCGATCAGCCTTGAGAATAGACAAAACCCCATTTGGAACATACTTCGGCTATCTTCACTTGCTACCGGTCGGTTTTGAAACGCACATACGTAAATCCCCGAAGTTTCAGAGTGTTGAAACCCATGTTGTGTATTCCGAAATCCGAACCTTACCGATGTCGTGGATATATGGACTGCGAATTGATTGGAATGCCTTCACGGGGAGTCTAACACAAACAATAGCGAGCCAATCGTTCTGCTAGTAGACTGACTATAATACAAAGGCGTTTCATATCCCTTTCATATTCATCCCAGGTTACACAAGTGAAAAATACATTCAGAATTTTTTTCAATTGAAGATTGTCAATAACAATGTTACATTTAAAAATGGACAGGGGGAACCAGCTGTGTACCATCTGGAGCCTAGGCTGGAGGAACTCCCAACCTTCCATTGTGAATCTAAGCTGTCTTTGCCTAAAGTCATTATCGGCACAACAAAAATGACCAAATAACTTATTCTGCAAAAATAGCACTATAAAATAAAATCTCAGCTTATCAATGAGCAACTACAGTTACACAACGTCAACATTTCACCTGAGCGTAAACATTAAATAATTTAGTTCATTACAGGAAAATTTTACCTGAATATTTAACAAGTTTAATGTGTTCAATTTCAATCAACAAAATCTAATTTGAAAACTTTTACAAAATAATTGTTTTCTAAAATAAATTTTCCTTTCAATAAACCAAAGATAAGCAATGAATAAGAAGTGACTTCTCTGAGTTTTTTGTTAAATGCAAAACGGAGAACACATCAATGGAAATTTGACCCCTACACTTGGTTTTGTCGCTAGCGATCCAAAACTTGAGAGGAGCTGTTTCATTCCAATCTCCAGGGGATTTACCCCTTTGCTCTTGTAATTGACCGATTGCTTGATGACGTCACTTAGAATTTACGCGCAAGGCATTTCAGGGGATTGAGGGATAATTTTAAAGTGGCATGAGCTGCCAAATTGTTGATATTTTGACGTTGAAACAGAATGTTGAAATTATCGGCTATTTTTCTCAAGACGTATAATTCAAAAGCTTTTGAGTGCTTCTAGTCTCGAGAATGTACGATAAAGTATTGTTTTAAACTAACTTTGGCTTAAAATGAATGAATGGTCGTCCCGGTTATTTAAATTTTGTTTACTTTCGAACACTATTCCAGTTCGTATAGGTCACATACTGCATGGATTTTCCACATTCCAACGCCAATCATTTAGTTTTCCGATGGCCTTCAAAGCCTCTTACAGTCGTGACGATCAGAAATTATTAAAAAAGTGTGAATTTTGGCAGCTCATGCCACTTTAAAATAAAGAGGACGAAATAACACTGTATCGAAAAGCAGACGTAAAAGGCGTAAAGTTACCAGAAAATGTGTGGATAAAAACAGGTTATGTCATCAATGTTTTCCAAAAAAGTGATATCTTACCAATTAACAAAATGGCGAACTGAGGTACATTTTACCCAGAAAGCTTTGCGTGCATCTATGTGACGTCATCAGGCTCGGCGGTAATTGTATAAATTGTACATCATAAAATTCATAATATTGACAAAGCAGATTTATAAAAGTGACTTTTTTTAGTGCAAAATGCCAATTTCAGACAACCCATTTTATTTTATGTTTGATTGTCCTTCAAAGTTCTTGCAAGCAATTATTTCCTAAGAATAAGCATAATGCATTTACATAAACATGCATATTTAGTGAATGATAAGTCCCATCCATGGTAGAGCATTTAAGAGTAGAATTGTGAGATACCCCCTTTCTTGACCCTCTGATTTATGACACTGGTTAACTTGATGCAGACACTCGTCGCCCACTATTTTCACTGATCATGTCTGAACATATTAAAACAACAATTTATTTTATTCCATGAGTAAATCAGTGGAAAATATTAGATAGCTTCTTTCTCTGGGGTTGTGATCACGGATGTCAGCACTCCCCGACACTTCTAAACAAAGGCATTTTCATGCAGTCAATGAAAAACACTGACAACTAATCAGTGCCAGTGTACGCGATGACGGCTGTTGCTGACACTGCACAACCCGGTTTTACATTCTACACTACAGCCGAGACGGGGGGACGCTATACAACCAGTTTTATACATTGACTAAGAATAAGATACAAATCAACGACCAGCAGCCCAGTGTAACGAAAGAAAAAAAAAGAAGATTTTTCCCATAAAATAGTTTATGTAGTATTAACAATTTTTACAAGAGAAGAAACCCGACTACTGAAAATGGCAACAACTTCCGGTTATAATACACGATAATTCAAGTACCCGCATACACCATTTAGTTAACACGTAGCATGTAAACTAAGACTTACGTTTATTTTGGTCGTCCCAACGATTTTTTCTACCTCATACAGTTCTTCTTCACTCTCCCTCGTCATCTCTGGAAGTATTTTGATCGTCTCAGACACCAAATCCCCAGATTCCACAGAATTTTCTGGTAAATCTTTCCCCTCTCCGCCACTGCACTCCGCCATGTTGTAGACTTTCCTATCTCAAAAGTGGGAGGTGAAAACAGGACGAGTTCATTCATGAAAAGGGGGTACAGCGTTACCAAGGAAGGACTCTAGACACACTGGAGTCCGTAAATTCGTGTATAGTCTTTTATATTACGTCATTCTTCACATGTGTTTTAGAGTCTTAATTTCCTTTTTTTTTTACAATACATCCCAGAAAAAAACAACCAGGGGACGTACTTCTTTTTTTCCTGACGCCCCCACCGTGGGCTGGCTAATACTTCGCTACGGTACAAACTGTACGGCTTCTGTGAGAAACAGCCTTACGCTCGAAACTCCAGATGTTCAACGTGAATATCCAAGGGCTTGTAATATTTACATCAGGACCAGTTGCATACATGTACAAATTACTGACCTAGATTTAAATGGCAGGTCGCCATCGATGGTGCCTGCCTGCGACCTTTTGAACACTTTGCTCTTGTAACCCAGTTTTTGTATCGGTTGTCCCAGTTTATTGCCGTTATGACCACCAATATTGGTCAGCCTTCATTAGGTGACCGAGATACCTATGCATATGACCCAGATGTCAGCTCTGCTGTGGCTGTCAAGAAAATCGATTTCACTATTTCTGGCTGCTTTCATTACTTTCCAGTCTAGTGTGATCGAATGTGGCTGGTATCTCTCTGAAACTGAACAGAGAGAGTGTCTGCTCGAAGTGAAAGGGTTTCTTATATATACTAGGAGAGCTAAACCTTCATCTATGTTTTAGTCGATGTATACCTCTTTTTAACACAATTAGAAACTTGCCAAAATAAATGTTAAAAGAGTAATAATAAAAAAATAAAAACTTGTCTCCATGGTTATCTTAGACAAGAAGATTTTCCATGTGCCCGTGTGTTTTAGTGATCATAAATATATATATATATACCGTATATGAAATATACGTGCATATGATTCCTAAATGACAATGAAGTTCTTGTTAATTATCCTCTGAAGTGACCACGACCTATACGTTATGTACGTACATGTAGTAAATGCAAGTGCCCTATATATTCTTTCCCCAATATTGACCAGTGAAGTTTGACCTATATACACTCATCACTACAATAAATAAAGAAACAAATTTCAGACACAATAGCCGCCGTTTGTCTGTATCACTCAGATAAAGTTCACATACTAATATTTAGCCGCACACATATGTCTCTTTCCTGTGTTACTTACTTGCCGGTCAGGAAGATAACTAATATTGTGCGGTTAGATCGCTCAGAAAGTTCAAGTCATTAGGATGATTGTGTGTTTGCCATTACATTATACATAAATTGATAATGATACCAAAGCTATCAAATTTTTGCAAAAAAAAAGCTAATTTTCTAGTCATTAGGATGCTTGTGTGTATGCCAATACATTATACATAAATTGATAATGATACCAAAGCTTTCAAATTTTTGCAAAAAAAAGAGCTAATTTTCTATCTTTATCTGTAGCCTACATGGGAAAACACAAAAAAGTGTATGCTGCTTTTAAATGTATTAAAAACAGTATTTTGGATTTTAGCGGCGAATGTGCTTTTAAAAATAAGTTTTGTAATCAGCTTTCAAACTTGCTGGGGCCTCGGTGCCTCAGTCGGTAAGAGTGATCGTTCCTCAGTGCGACACAGACTTTCCATCGATGCGGCGCGGGTTCGAATCCCACTCAGACCAAATAAAAATTGAAAATTTGGGAGTGGATTTTTTTCTCGATTGCCGTACGTGGTTGAGTTGCCAGGTACTCGCCGAAGGTCGGGATTTTCCTACGGTCAATGAGCCTGATTTCCTCTCCACTAAACCTGGCAACCGCCATATAAGTTAAATAATCTTGAGTGCGGCGTAAAACACCAATCAATCAATCCAAACTTTAAAGCGACAACTGGGACATATATAGCAGACATTGATTACAATGATTCAAATGTTTGACATTTTATACTCAACATCCGCCTGGGTAGGGCAAAGAAAAAAACACCCACAAACGTACATAACATTTTGTTCCATACCAGCTGAAAATCGTCATTTGTCCCCATAATAACAGTATCTGAAGGCAAGGCGAATGAATCACAGAGAGACCGCCATTAGTGCGTATGCAGAATGAACGCCTAAGATTGTTGCCATATCTGAAAATCCGTGCCAACTTTGTCAATATATTAAGTAGGCCCTATGTCAGAAAATTCTACCGACTAAAGCTAAATTATATAATATATGCCCATAATATTCTGCATTTAACTACTTAGCGTACATAAATAAATTCGGTAATCGTCATTCATTTACCTTATGTAATATACAATGTGTCATACAAATGGGTCATAAATATTAAAATTAATTTTAAAAAATAGAATTAGTTGCATATTTCTAACGAAAGCTATTAGACTGATCTGTTAAGCGAGCCAACACGTTTGGTTGGATTACCTTTCCATTTCATATAAAAGATTGGAAAGAGCCCGCTTTCCTCCCTCACTAAACCTGGCAACGTCAACATATAAGTGAAATAAACTTGAGGTAAATAGGGTGTTGGTGTGTTCGTCCAAATTAACCATATGAATTTATGTGCCTGATGTAACTAACCGTGCCGATATATACCGAGCCGACAAGTTTGCTGTTTGATAAGACGATGATTTTTATCAAGTTGAATTCATATTTTCTATTATTAGGGCATAATCAAAATGAAATTGTGATTGTAAATATAGTCCTACAACAAAAGCACATTCCTGCTTTGGCTAGATGGAAATATCTAAAAATATGTACAATTTTTAAAATAATCAGATTGGCGTGTATATAGGCTTTTAACAAAAATGGTATTTTTTTTTTCTACAAGAAAACGATACGACCGTCAATATAAAAAATAGTCATTTTGGAGTCAGAAACTCGGCTATAACTTCGGGGATTTACGTGCGTGAAATAACTTCGGGGATTTACGTGCGTGAAATACCCTCATTCATTTTGAATGTGGCGACCAAAAAGGTAGCCGTGTAACGTACAATTTCCATATCCTCTTCAGAGCCCATCGGAAGTGTCCTCGTGATAATGTAAGGGACCGAAATACTCTGTTTGTTAACTTTCAGACGCGATCAGTTTTATAATTGAAGTATTGGAGGATTCCTGAAATGTACCGAAACTGCGTCTCTTCTTAACATGTGGTTAACCGGGCTAAATATAATATATAAACGAACATCTTTCTAAATGATATTAGCATTTAATAAATTTATAATTATTTTTATTTTATTTTTTCGTCTGTAGTTAAACATTTTGATATTTATTTTCGACGCCATTTATATTCAGCCCAAAAATACGGTGAATTACCGTATAAAAAGCGCAGACTGCCGGGGCCAATCTCATTCTCGCGAGATCCCCTGCTACTACGTGAACGCGTCCGTCGCGAGCGAGCGAAGATAGCCGAAGGGAGTTCCGAGTGACTGAGCTCATTCGGAGAAAACCTCGGCTGTCTTCGCTCCTTACCGGTCGGCTTGGAAATGCCTCGGATTCGGACTTTAAAAGAGTTTAAAATAGCTTGAAAAACTCTCAAGCGGCGAAATAAAAAAAATATTAGCGTGTACGAATCTGCTGCTTATAAAAACTATCTTAACGCACATCACCAAGATAACTTTTTATTTTGTTTTTCCTGTTAAAATTGACGAACAATTAGCTAATAACGAAATAGTTGATAGCCCATGAATGCCATTTTAATGTTTCAAAGTTAAAACTGCTAATCGTTAACACCGACGCTCAGTTGACGTTCCGTTACGTAACAATCGTCTTTGACGGCCGTGACGTATTGTGACGTATACTGTTTGCCTATTTGTGACGTTTAGTAGTCGCTTGTGGCGTCGGTTAACGACGGCACACCTCGATGCGGCGAACTTGTAGTGAGCATTGTTTTCTAGCGGACGTTATCACTGAAGCAGAGGATGAACCGATATTCTGACGAGAGGGTTTATAGTAACCAAAACTTTATTAAGAATGGCGCCCTAGTATTTCGGGGATTAAGAGAGTTTCTTCTATCGGAACTTTCCGGTAAGAAAATGGAAGGAGTTCTAGAGACTGTGAACGCAATCATCGGCAACCGAGGGCCTCTTTCAATCGAAAGACAATTCGGGGGCAAAAAGAGATTAGTAAGGCGGTTTACGAGTAAAAACTCAATAGACGTCAATAATTTCAGAAGGAAACTGAGTGAGCTGTCTGTTTGCGAAATACTTCGCGAGGGGATTGCCGCAGCCAAAAAGCTCAAGGATGGAGATAAAGCTCCACATAAGGAAATTTCGAAGGTCCAAAAGTGGAAAGACAGCGGCTTTAAGGCATATAAAAGGAAGAAGGTTGAACTGGAAACAGCCCTGTGCAACCAACTTAAGGGCTACGAAGCATCACTCAAAAAACAGACCTTCCTACTGATCTCCCTAGATCAAAAACTGGGTAAGCTGGTGAGAACGTTGGAAGCCGGAAGTGCCGGTTACCAACGAGATCCATCCGAGTATAACAAGCTCGAAATAACAAAACATGTAGAAGAGAACCCGGATGGTGATCATTCAGACGATGATAGTGTGGATTATAGTGATGATGATGTCGATGAAATTTCCTCCGAAGACGAGGAATTGGACGAACCACAAAAATCCCCCAAGAAAAGATTCAGACGTCTCAGAGAGAAATTAAAGAACATGAAGATCAACGTGACAGATATCAAGAAGATGGTTTGTCCAAAAGTGCAGCCATACCCACTCAAAGCCATCTACGATTTTGGTATAGCCCCTAGAAAATCTGTGGACTATGGTATGTTTTTCGTTTCGTACCTTTTTACCCCTCGTAGAAGTTCTAGTATCCCAGTCATAGGCAAATCTCTACCTGCATCGAAGTCGGTGTCTCTGATCTCGGTCGGATCATCAGTCTCCTGTAACAGCGACACGTCCAGTGCTTCCGAGACCAGCAGTGGTTCAGAAGACTCGTTCATCAGTGGTATTCAAGATCGGTTAGGTCAAACAGCCTCTTCTCATCGTGTAACAACTTGTAACACAACTAGCGTGGAAGTGCCAAGTTCTCCAAATAATGGATACCCTTTAACACAGCACCACTATCACATGCAGGTAGGGTCATCAAAACAGGAGACGAGGACAGAAGCGGCCTTGTCGCCGAAAGATGCAGAGAAGGAGAGAATGAAATTTAGACAAGCTGAATCTACTCGGGATTATATGGAAAAATCTTGCTCTACTGTCCCGGAAACAACCAATATATCAGGTCCTGCCAAGGATTGTTTTGAAAGTAAAATGAGGAGAAAGACCCGGGCTCTCCCACCACCCCCAGTAATTAAATCGCATAAGGAATCTCCTGCGCTGCATCAAGGAGGTCGGGAGACGAAAACGACTCAAGCTCTTCCTCCCGCTCCAGTGCAGAAGGATTCGGTTTCACGTATGGTCAATATATATACAAAGGTCATCCTTAAATACAAGGCCAAAAACAAAGACGAACTTTCACTTAAGGTGGGACAGAGGGTCAAACAAAAGGCTGTGGCAAACGACTTTGGAATGGCATTCGAGTGGACCCGGTCC
This sequence comes from Lepidochitona cinerea, assembly GCA_963971465.1. NCBI lineage: Eukaryota > Metazoa > Mollusca > Polyplacophora > Chitonida > Tonicellidae > Lepidochitona > Lepidochitona cinerea. The sequence goes on along the minus strand of OZ020551.1, from coordinate 81,582,444 downwards.
AATAAAATCAGACCAAAGAAATACGGGTTTTATCCCGTCAGTCATGTTATCTTGGCTGACGGATGTAAATGAACTTTTTTTTATTTGGAGGGGGTGGGGAGGGAGGGGTCAAGGGGTCGGGTAGGGAAAGTATAATTGAACGAACCACTGCCACCTTGAACATTGAGCAAAAGAATATACCACAATAGGTGGACGATAACTAAGTATGTCACTCCTATCTGACGGAGGATATATGCATCTGGCTCTACAAGCAAGCGTGGATTGTTGGTCGGGGCGGGGTGCTGGGACGGGGGCAAAGTCTTGAAAAGATAAAAGACTACAACTGAATGTTGTAGGAATGTTTTTGTTTTCGATTCCATTACCATCTCTAAATATTCCCTTTATGATCTTCTTTACGTTTGTTGAGATTATTGTTTTGTTTCAAGCCTCTGCGTGTATAGCCTACCCCTTTCGCAGAAAATATTAGTTTAAACTTATATTTAAAAAGTCGCGTCATATTAATAATGACATGCATTGAGTTGGAAGTTGATATTTGAATTTCGATTAAAATCAAAACAAATGACTTTAAAACATATCTTAAATTCTTTGTCTGTTTGATATTTTATTATGTGATCTTACATTACTTTTGAGATTTTAAATATATGAATTATTTTAGTATTCTTTAAGAAAGTTATACTTAAAGGAAACATATCAGAAATCCTTGTACGGATTTCAAGAAATTTCCCTTAATAGATTTGGTATAAGTCAGGATTGTCCTATAAATTTACCTTAGAAGTTGTTCAACTTGACGTGAGGGTTTGGTGGAAAGGGAAAAAATGGTGCCGGCCTGTGAAAGAATTCCTGCACATCAAATTACTCAGTCTCTTTGACTGTCAAAATCGTAGTTGATATTAGTTTATAAAACATACGATACAACAAATAGAAAGGATCGAACTATAATTCTGATGGGCTTCTTTAGTCCGTAGAAAATGAATCCAAAAGTTTGTTTCACTTGAATATTTCTCCGCCTGACAAATGTCTTTGTCGGAGAGAATTCCATGCAGAAATGGCTTTTCTAAAGCGGCATAACCTGTCCGCCATACAGCAGAATGGCAGGAAAGTCACCTGGGGCTATACGTAAGCGTACAGCTCCTTTTTTTTATCATACCAAGAAAAGTTCATCTGTGAGTTGTGATAGAATTTTCATTCGATTAAATTTTCTTGGCGTAAAAAAAAAGAAAAGAAAAAATCACACTGGCACACTAGCTGGTGTGCCGGTTCCACGCACATAACGCCATAATTCTTAGTCCGGGTTTCTGACTGCAAGATGACTATTTTTTTTATACTGACGGTCGTCAGTGTATAAACTCGGACTACATAATTCGGAGATTATCCCACATATCACATTTCGTGTACGTGATGAAATAATGATAGTAGTGAAATCTATGGCATGGTCATCCCTGTCATAAATCGGCATTTTGTACCATAGGCCTACTACAAAATAATAATATGTACATGTACCATACAACAAATTCGCCGAACCTGTGATAAATAGAATTATAGGATGCCTATAATCATTTTGTACCATTACAAAATAAGTTAGTTGTACCATACTTCAAAACAATTTGTACCATACTACAAAGTAATATGTAGGCCTACCATACTAAAAAAACAATTTGTACCATACCGGTACTACAAAATCGCATAATTTAACCAATGAAGAAACATTTAACAAATTGACCAATGATTTCATCCTTTCGCGTGGGAAAATGTGATTTTGTTCGGGAGACTCCAAATAGCCGCACACTAGTCTGCGATGATCTGCAATGATGATGTAAGACATTTTTTGACAGATAGGCCGTCATCATCATGGCCTATCTGTCAGAAAATGTCTTTCAATTACATCATCATAGCAGATATTTCGGACTAGCCGCACACATGTGTCTCATCCTGTTTTACTTACTTTGCCGGTCAGGAAGGCCTCCACATGCCTGACTTTTTTGCTTAGCAAACACTTTATTTCCGTACTAAGCCGGTGAAGTGAATCAGTGTACTGCACAGGTGTGTATTTTTTTTATGTAAATTATATAATATTGATCAAGGTTTTTCGTTGTTCATCCCTTCATTTTCAAATTTCGAGGAAAAAAGTTACCTCCCTTGTCCCATAGCTGTCGCGGCGAGTTTCATCATAAGAAGCATTGCAGTTGTTTTCGTTTTACATTTAAGTTTTATCGACCGTACTAAACTCGTGAAACATTTATGAAACATATGTTCATGTAAATTGTTACTGTAAACACTTTAATAATTTAAAAAAAATCGTTTTATTTGAAAGAATTGTGATGTCAGGCCATTGGCGATTGGACTAGTTACTGTCTCCAGGTGGTCTCGATATTTGGCTCCTTGATCATGACCATCTGATCATGTAGTCCGAAATATCTGCGATGATGATGTAAGGCATTTTCTGACAGAGGCCATCATCATGATGGTCTATCCGTCAGCAGTTTTCTTACAAGTTACATCATCACCGCAGATATTTCGGACTACTGATCATGAATTCGATGAAATCAAAAATAAAGTGTACTGGTTTACAGAAAAGCCATTCCTGCGCCTAACTCTACAACCAACAGCCATCTTAAAGTGCACCGCAAATTCTAATATAGCAAAATATTCAGACATAATAGTAAACACTAGTAGTAGTAGTACTAGTCAGAATTATTTAATTATTACGTAATCTCTGTAATCAGGCTGGCGAAAGTCACCCATCGGCGGGCCGTCTACCGACCGGTTTGTAAACCATAGAACGACGGAGAATAGACCCTGTCGATTGGTATGTAACGTTTGACAAAATGGACAATTTCTTATATATCTGCCATTATTTGCGTTTTCGCCGAACTTGTCGGACTGTGAAAACGCAAGAAAGGGCCGGCAGACAGAGAGGAAGTTTTGTGCAAACGTTACCCACCGATGGACGGGGTCTATTCTCCCTCGGCCGGCGATTTACCTACAGATGGTTAGACAACTTTCCGATCGGTGACTTTCCCCAACCTGGTAGTCCAGGAATGAATTATTGTTCGTGCAAAATGAGAAACTTTTTATTAGATAATGTTAATTGTTATCTTTTTTGATACTTAATCGACTGTCTTGAAACAACTTCACACGGAGCTGGCCAAATCCAAACTGTGTTTCTCAAATAATTGTAGTCTCAGACTTGTAAAAATGATTTCTTGTATGTTTCAACTTGTTAGATTCATAAAACGAAAAAAAAACCCTTTTATTTTCGACTTTGGTGCTGCACATGCACTTTAACTAAAGTGAAGGTCTTAATCCATTAAATCTTTCAGTGGCATTTAGAAGTTGGAAGTACAAATGAAGACGAGAATTACTTATGGATAAACAACTTCTTAATTTATTGGGTGACGACGTTTCGATGTAGTTCTTACATCATTATCAAAGTCAATGATAATGATGTAAGAACTACATCGAAACGTCGTCACCCAATAAATTAAGAAGTTGTTTATCCATAAGTAATTCTCGTCTTCATTCGTCTTAATCCATTATTTAATAATTTCTGACATTGTGATACCCCGGTACTGATCGATAAATATCCTAACGTCCATTAAAATAACGAGTAATAATTACCAGTACACAGGCAGTAGTCCACTTTGGCGCACTATGACATTGTGTGGTCTTCAATATACCATTTCCTAAACTGTGTAAATGCACTCATTGTGTATTAATGTTTACATATTTGATAACATTTCTACTGATTTGAAAAACAGGAGTGATTTTGAGTGAAAGGTGATATTCAGCGAAAAATGTACAATTAACAAGCAATTTGTGTGAATTCGGTACATTGTTTATTGTCTAACGGACAGATTTGGGTATATGTAAACAGTGGTCCCACAAGTCCTGATGTGTGACTCTAAATTATATATCTTAATTGAATTTGAAAACTTAACAAAATAATCAAACAGACTTGTTCCAGTTTAAGTCTGAGAGCTGTAACTTGTATAAAGGACAGTCACATGTGAAGGTGGCAGGATAACAACAGGGGTTTTCTCTTAAATCTATAAATAATAAGGCAGTATAATTTTTTTCAGACCATGTTAGCATTTGGATAAATCTGCTAAGCTGATTTAGCACAGACATGATGGACCCTCAAAGGTGAGCTACTAAATGTTTGGATTGTTTAAAGTGGCATGAGCTGCCAAATATAAGGAATTTTTGTTGAAACAGATTTAGCTAATTTTTCGTTTTTTTGTTATCTATCAGTACAAAGTAATTTTTCTGTTGATCTCAATTTCTGTTTTCCACCCTATTTTTGCTTTGTATACGGGTAACTGGCTTTGCCAATATTTTTTAGTTCAATGTCAATACTTTACTTTTTCAAGTTACTTTAGGGCTTAACTTCTGTTGACAATCAAAATTGGACATATAAGTAGGCAGGTCGGGTTAATTTTAATCATCCATAGTGTGTTTCTAAAACATATACCAAACTATTCTTCACATAGTTATAAGATGTAATTAGAATTCTGTTTGACATGTATAATCATATTTTAATAGAAAAATGATATTCAATAAATCAGGGGAGACAACTTTTGTCTCTAAATATGGGCCTTTTCCAAGCATTTTTATGAAAGGTAGTTATTTTTCTGTTCAAGCGAAAATGAGCAAACAGGGTCCAGTGAAAGGGCCCTGAAAAAATATACAGACAACACTTTTTGTTTTATTTTTAACTTTAGAGACTCACATTTGCTTTTTAACTTTTATGATCGAATACATTGTACCAACACTTGATGACGTCACCGACATGCCTAATATAAGCACCATACAGGAAGCCTGTATTTTTTCAACATTATGCTTTTTAAATACATATTTTAATAGTCAATTTACAATTATTAGTCACCTTTGGGTTTTCTGAGAGAACTGTTCATAAACCCTTTAAAGGGACACATTGCTGAGTTGACATTTTTCACAATTGATCTGCTAAATACAAAATTAAAAAGTAATTATTGGGACTTTCGTGGTACTTTTGTTATTGTCTGACTGACAGTTTCAAGTGAATATAAACCGACGTCCTACATTGTAGGTGAACACGACTGTAGTAATTGTGAAGGCGTCCGTAACATTTCTGTCCCCGATAAACTGTGAATAGCTGGCATTCTTTAGCTTATTTCTACATTATACATGTACGATCAGGACAAAAAACATGAAAAGACGACTTAACGACCGTTTAATGGCCTACTCTGTAGAAAGTTACCAGGGGTCATCTCAACTCCTTCCCATCATCTGTATGACAGAAAAATGTGAGAATTAGTCATTTTGAAGACTGATGATGCCCTTTTAAAGTGGCATCAAATAGATAAAAAATTCTGTAATGGAAATTAACCTAATTGTTCACCCTGAGGTTTTCGTTGATATCAAAACGCAGTTGTACTTAAAGATAGCTTTTTTATGCAGAAAAAAAAATCAAATTTCGCTAGCATGCCCCTTGAAAGTGCAAGTGGAGGGCAAACAATGGCCCAAAACACTATAAATCCTGTAGTCAAAAGTTTTGGGTGCAATTCCAGAGACTAGTTCATATATTTTTAAGTAATACAAGTGTATGGTTTGACAAGTTAGCAAAAATTGACTTTTTTTTCACAGTTTGTCGATAGGGCAATGTATTTTTGAGTCCCCTCAAGACTAGAGGCATTTGTCATAACACAATCCATAATTAGGGTTACTAGTATCAGATAATAGGAGACTAATAACTTCATTCATGGCCAAAACGTTTCTTTTTTTTGTGAATATGAAAAAAAAAATGTATGTTTGATTGATACTTTTAGATGAAAATATTATCGCCTTTGTTATATTCCTTAAAATTGTATTGATTTGTTTACTCTTTTACAGGGAGGCATGTGTCCGTCAGTTTCAGAGATTCAAACCTGTATGTGACAATCTCGCCAAACACCAGTCTCGTCAGAACGTTCTTGACCTTCTAAAGATGCTTTCCGAATCAGCAAACGATGAGGGTTTGCAAGAGCTACAGGAGTATATCCTGTTTCCTTTAAAAGTAATTTTAAAACAGCCCAAAAAACTGTAAGTGTTAAACTGTATTATTTTGGACTGTGTTTTAAGTAGAATCACTGTTGGTAAAATACTGCTCATATCAGCTTGTTTGTTTGAAGAAAGAGGGAGTATCATGAGAAACTTCTTGACATGGTTGTTATTGTGCATGTGGAGAGCGCTTATCACCGAATTTGATGCTCAGCTCTGACGTTGTAGAATTTAAAATACGTCAATTGAATTGACGTCATCAAAAAGCATCACCTGATATTGACAAAATCTCCAAGGAACCTCCCTCACTCGGTCGTCGTATGTGGAAGAGTTGCCAGGTAGCCGAAGGTTGGGGGCTTCCTCTGGACAAGGAGCCCGGTTTCCTCCCCCACTAAACCTGGCAACGCTGCCATATAAGTGAAATAATCTTGAATGCAACGTAAGAAATCAATCAATCAACCAATGAACCTCCCAGGCCCTATAGTACTTCTCTGAGGTATAATGTTGGACATTAGGAAATAATGCGAGTCACAGCTCCAGGGTTTCACAGAAGTTCAAATTTTTGAGGCCATAAACCTAAGTTTCCAGTTAATTTCAAGTCCAACAGAGTATTTTAGTTTCCGGAAATTGAATATTTCTATGTAAAATTAACTCAAAAAAAGTTCTTTCATGGAATGATTTGAGTTTTTATGGTCATTTTGAGGCAGATATTCGACCTCAAAACTTGACTTCCAGGAAACACAGCTCTGTGCTGTAAACTTGCACATTAACTTGATTCCAGCTCAATAAATTAGGGTTCACTTGCTTTGTGCCCCTTTAGCAACTTTTTCTCTGTTGTGTCAATGGCACATTTGTTATTTATCTTCCCTTTTTTTAGGAGCGAGGAGATTTACACTGATGTATGTACCTGTATAGCTCAGGTGTTTTCTCTAACGAAGGTCACCAGGTGGGAAACCTGTAGAGATATCTTCAGTACCTTATCAATTCTAATCAGCTCTTCGTCAAACTTAGGATCAGGTGAGACAAAAATCATTAATCTAGCTGAGCTCATTGTGGCTATACTTTAGCCATGAGCTGAGCTACCAAGGAGTAGCATTATGCCACGTACATCCCGACGTCCTATGGTCTGTGGAGCTTAATGTCAAAGTTTTGATGTGGTGTGTGGTAGGGGAGGAGATAGCCTTGATCCAATAAAAGGTCAAGGTTTTCCTTTAGACAATGAGAACATTGGTTATTTTGTTGCAATGAAAGGAAAGTCTTTAATAACCTGATTATTAGTCGAGCACAAATTTGACAATACATGTATCGAGAGATACTATACATCATCTATGTACATCGAAAGTAATCCTTCAACATATTTTTGTACAAAGTGGAGTGGCTGGGCATTCTAAAGAAACTTTTAGTAAGGTTTTTTTAACAATTTGTTCACAAAGTTGTTTCAAGACTTGGAACAGTTGTGATGAGTCCCCTATATAAAGGCAGACCATTTTGAAAAAAAATAATGTTAAACTGTCTTTTGACTTGATTAAACAAATCAAACAATACATTTCAGTGCATGCACTTTAATCTTTCATTTGTCTTTTGCCAAAATTATATGGTATGTGTATTGTTATTACCAGTTTCAGAATGCTCCGAGGAATTAAAGATTGCTGTTATCAAAGCTTTAGATCTACTGCTCAAAAGTACAGAGTTCAGGTAAAGATTCTGTAGATTGTAACATCTTGGTTTTTTTTATCACCCCTGGTAAATAATGTTTGAAGCCTTAAAAGGAGTGAATATTAAAATGGCTTTTTCATGGAAATACATGTACTAAATTGTTTAACTCAAAGTTAAGTTCTAACTTTAAGTTATATCCACGCATACCTTGTTTTAAAAAATATTGTACCTCTTAGATACAAAGAATAATTTTTTATTTTACATGTGCTTGACGTCTGTAATAAACATTTGTGATTTGTACTATTTGTGACCTTGATTTCCCCAATTAGCTGGATAACCTCTAGTAATCTGCAAAAAAGGTCGTCGTTTAGGCCTATATGCCATGAAGTGAGAAACTTGAAGCAGCTCTGATAGAATGCAAAGTATCATGTATATGACCCTTTCTGAAAAAGTTTATCCATATTGAAATACCTAGATGCGAACCTGAGCAGAAGCATCTTTGCTTATGTACCTCTGCACTAAACCATCGTTTTGGTTTTAGTATCTACTGTATGCAAAATATAGGCTGAATCTGTCTTCTTGGAATAACACAAAAAATAATGTAGATGTTGGCCCAGGAAATAGGCCTGTTGGACATACCATCTCAAAGCTTATGGGGCCTTGGCGGCTCCTATACCCTTGGCGGCTCCTATACCCTTGGCAGCTCTTATACCCTTGGCGGCTCTTATACCCTTGGCGGCTCCTATACCCTTGGCGGCTCCTATACCCTTGGCGGCTCCTATACCCTTGGCGGCTCCTATACCCTTGGCGGCTCTTATACCCTTGGCGGCTCCTATACCCTTGGCGGCTCTTATACCCTTGGCTAAGCATCAGATAGTAATGATCACCGCCATAAAAACCAAACATCGGCTAGATGTCTATGTTGCAAAACCAGAAAAATCTTTTTATTCTTCAAAACTTCTTGAAATAACTAGCTTTGTTATGCTTTGTTAAACAGGCCTATATCCTCCTCTGGTCTTAAAGGAGAAAAAAACAAAAAAATAGTTTATGGTTCAGAAGAAGCGCGCTTATATTTCCTTTCCAATGGTACTAAACACATATTTTTGCTATTTTTTCATGGGGCATGATGCAGTTTATAAAATGCTGTATTATGTTACATACACAAAAGAAATTGGTCAACTTTTAAAATCTCTCATTTAAACCCAGGTTAATTTCACTGTCTTCAAAGCATTCCTATCTCCAGAAAATTGTTTTCAGTTTCTCAAAACTTACATTAAATTATAAAGAAAGCTTTGAGGAGTATGTGGCTAGCACAAAAATGGTATGCGTGGCATATCGGAGAGTTACGAAGGCCATGAAGAGGATAATTTAATCTAGGCTTAAATGGGAGATTTTGAATGTTGACCAATTTGTTTTGCTTATTGGGGTCTTTTATTAACTTCGCAAAATCGCAAAAATATGTGTTTGGTACCGTTGGAAAGGAAACATTAGCGTGCTTCTTATGAACCCTAAAGTGATTTTTTGTTTTCTCCCCCTTTAAAGGTTCTTGGACCTTCAACACAGAAAAAATAGTAGGTTTATTTTTTATTGTGATATTTTTCAGCATTGTGGAGAATCTGTACAAATTAGAGAACATTCCGATGTTAGGTCATGTGATATCCCTTCTTCTGGATGTAATTGAACGTGAGAAAGCCAGACAACTACGTCTTCAAGCTCTACAATGTCTTCTGAGCCTTTTGCAAAAGCATCACAAATGTAAGATTATTTTCAACTAATTTATTTTTATCCTTTTTGGGCCCAGACAATTTAACCACTGCTGGTAAATAGCTTCTTACGCCACTGAGGCTCAATTTGGTTACTTCTTCTTGCAAGTTGTGACAATTTATGATCTGAAGCAATGTAAACTACTTGTATCAAACGGTAGACTATTTGACCTTGTGAAAATATTTCAGGGTATATACATTTCAGGGATTCATAGAAGTCCAAAATTTACGAACCCAAATTGAAAAATTCAGTTTTTTAGAAGGCGAAATTCAGTTTTTTTTTAATTTACCGACCATTTTAGGGTTAAAATTGAGTTAAAATCTATGTTACAAACCAGTTCCAATTTAATATTTCTTTTTTTCATGAATGTATGAATTCCAAGAAAAAAATCAGGTTTGACAAAAAACTAATGATTATAATATATATGTAATGTCAAACCTAGATCAAAGTTATCCCTAATCTCTTCTTCTTGTGCAACAATAAAAAAATACACAATGATTTAAATGAATTGAACTATTTGAGAACTATGATTCAGGGGAGGTAACTAACTTATTATCGACCCTAGTTGTCTCCCCTTTTATTTTCTATACGACCAAAAGCAGCTGAATAAGTCGCGAATAAGTCGCGAATTATTACGATTATTGTGGGTAATACTCCCCAAAACTCCTCAGTTCAACAAAATCTGCTTATTTTAGAAATGTTTAGGTAATTAAAAAGACTTCCAAAGTGCAAAATAAGCCATGTTGTGGAGACACTGAAAACGAAACAACAACAACAAGAGAATGACGGCCATGGTCGTTTGACGGCGGTTTCGAAATAAACTTTTCCCTTGAACTTAGATTTTTTCATCATAAACAGTGGATATCAATCAAACAATATTCAGTTTTTCACGCCCAAATTGAGTTTGGAAATTTTAGTTTTCAAAAGGAAATTTTAAACTGAAAATATTGAGTTTTTCAACACCAAATTCAGTTTTAAACTCAATTTTACGAACCGAATATCGGTAAGTAAATTGGACGTGTATGAATCCCTGAAATTATTTGTTTACTGTGTGTCATGAAGCTCAATGATTGATTGATTGACGTTTTAATCTGATCTACTTTTATGGCAGCGTTGCCAGGTTTAGTGGGTGAGGAAACTAGGTTCATTGCCTGGAGGGAACCCCTGACCTCTTGAACTGAACTCTTCCACATATGGCGACCGAGTGAAAACTCCACTCAGAAACTTTTATTTGGTCTGAGCGTGATTCAAACCCGCGCCGCATTGATGGAAGGTCTGTGTGGGATTGCAAGAAGATCACTCTAACTCACTGGACCACCGAGGCCCCTGAAGTTTAATGTAATTTTCCCTTCTACAGATAAATTCTAGAATTCTGACCCTATCTTATATACTCAAGCCTCTTAACCAAGCAGAGTTCTGCAAATTACTAATGGAATAACATGTTGCATAATATGGCTACTGTGTGGGATTATGTCATTTTTTTGTCTAATTCTAAGTTAAAATGGACCACTTAACGTTGGGTTTCCTGAAACTCCTGTTTTGATTTCCTTGTAGCGTAGGAATTTTCCTCCAGCCAATAAAATTGACAAAAGTAACCCATATACTTGAACAGATCTTGAGTGAATTGGAAAATTCCAAACAAGAATCATCAATGAAATGAGATTTGGCTTGTTCAATAGACAACTGCTACCATATAAAGGAAACTGTCGTATCACTTAATCTTACTAAAATTCTTGTAAATACAATAGAATAAAGACTTGAAAAGTTGTTATTTCGCTGTTTCAGTAAGCAGATCAGCACAGAGGCTACTGGGGGACACATTTGCCTCATTTTTACCTGGCATGTCGATGGGATTATGTAAAGTTATTACGACGGATGAAAAACAAGGTCAATTGGTTACCACGGTAATGTCAAATTAGTTTTATGTTCTTTTTTTATATCTTTGTCTTCCTAAAAGCAGCATAATTTTTGAAAGATTGGGTATCAGTTATATTAATTGTCCTATGTAACTAAAATGATTGGTAAAAAATGATCCAATCCAAACTTCGATTTGAAACTTATCACAAAATGGAAAATGTTATCAAGATATCAACTTGAATTTAGATGAATGCAGCTGATATTCAATGCTTTAAGTAGGATAATCTTATATTTTATATTGAAATGGAGTTTAATATCTCAAATGGACAATACTTGTCTCTTTGTTTTCTTTAATACAAGTAGATATATTAAAGATATCTATAATTTGTTTTGCAGACTGCATTGGAAGTGTGGAGCCATCTGGTGGTATTAGTCATGGGAGACAACTCTCAACCAGTGGAAAGTGAAAAAAAGAAAAAGCCAGGTAGGTCTTGATTACAGATATAAATTCTTCCAGTGTTATTCCTTTCTGGAAAGGTTGCCAAGTACCTGTCGAGATGGATATCTTCAGGGCAAAAAGATCCCAGTTTCCTCTCAATAAACCGGACAATGCCACCATATAAATGAAATAATCTTGAATGTGATAAAAACGTCAATAGCTTTCTGGTGATTTAAACATTTGGACAACTTTTTTCCACAGATCTGTTGTAATTAAGTATGAGTGGAGTTTTCCAGAAAATCCAGTCAATTTTTATCTGGAAAGTTCTGTTATCAAGCGACAAGATATTTTATTTTATGGTTAAAGTTTTATTCGTAAAATTTGAGAGACTTTTGAGTTTTTAATCATGATTGTAAATCATCACAACTACCATGTAATCACTGGGTAATATTTCATACTACATGGTTTTATTTTTAATAGCTGACGATGAAATGAGTAAACTCACCCAGCTAAAAGTAAACAGGACTTCTGATTGGATAAAAACTACATCCGGGAATCTTTTAATATTGGTGAAACAAATTGCTGATGTTAGAACCCACAGTAGTTGGAAAGTAAGGGCTGCCTTGGTGGATTTGGCTTCTCAGATCCTCTCTAAATGCACAAGGTTTGTCATCGTTTTCTTACAAAACATCATTTTTAAACTCAATTTGTGAGTTATGTTGAAACTGTACAAGTTGAAAATGAATTTTTGTGGTTTTTGTCCTGATTGTCTAATGTAGAACTGAACTATGTAAAGAAGGTTGGCACTTCACAGTTTATCAGATAGATAAATATTAGTTACGCTTTTGCAAATCACTACAGTTTTTATTTCAAATTTAACGTTATGTTTTACTTTAATTTGTCAGTTATATTAGCTGTACCTTATGAAAATGAAATAATTAGAACCACGATAGTATTCTCATTGACATTATTTTTATGCTCTTACTTGAATTATGGCAGAAATGGCTGACAAAAGAAGGTTATGAAAACATTAATTTGTTGTTGCATGATCTTGTGTTGTATATTTTTATCTTTTTTCTAAAAGCGTCTTCTTGTAAATATCTGTTCAGAAATATGCAGAATTGTATGCCTGTCTTGCTGGAAATTATGGTTGGGTTAATTGGAGATGATTTTGATGGAGTTTCTCTAAAAGCCAGAAAGAGTTTGGAGAGTTTCAGCCAGTCCCAGATACAAGGAGAATCAGAGCGCCCCCTTGTGGAGATTTTGGAAGATAGCCTTTACTCTTTAGCTACAAGCCTACCTAGACAAATAAGGACTGCTGGTGAGATTGTTGATATTTTTTAAATTTAAAAAAAAACAAAATTCAATGCACCCTATTTCATATTCTTATATAGACCTTCAACTTGTTTAACGTCACATATACCAAGAGAAAAACAAAGTAACCCAGCTGATTTCAACCCACTTTACAGGAAAGGGGCTGATAGAGATTAAAGTTTTGGGTGACTGCAGTGCTTGTTTCGCAGTCACAACATTTTAAAATTACGACATCAACCAATCCATGCAGCATTCAAGTTCTAAAATGATCCTGTCTCAAAACATACACTGACTTCGCCCATGAATTCAACCCCCTCCCTCCCTCCCTCTCTCCCTTCACTCCAAAATGTGTTCATGCACCATGTTTGCTATTTACTTCACTCCTCCACTTAGCATGGCAAGGTTGTCATAAAAGGGAAAAAATGCTGTGTCTGTAACATAAAATTCATGTAAAACACTCTGCAAAAGAGTTGGTTGGTTGTTTTAGCTTATTATCACATCCATTTGTAGGAGACTCAGCATAAGAGTCCTGTGATGATTATATTACAGGTAATACTGTCAGTATCTTCCCAAACATTTAGCTTATCTGCCATAATATTATGGGACAATCAGCAATAGTTCTCATTAAAATTTCACTTATTTCTTAAACATTTTTGTCTTTATAGATGACAAAGAGAAGATATCAGTGTTGAATGTTTTAATAGGATACATGGAACTATTAGGTAAGTTTATAAGATTAGAGCATTTACACTATCCAGAGTTCAGTCAACTTAAAGATACTCGTTACAATATATTATGGATGAAAAATCATTGATAATAATTTTTCATACTAATGTTAACATGTGACCTTGAATTTCGGATAATTTGGTGTATGTATATACGAACCTGAAAAACTGTAATAACTCCTGGGGCGTTTGTTGCTCAGCGAGTGAAGTAATAGTCTCTCAGTTCGACACAGGTCTTCCATCGATGAATTAGGATTTCGAATCTCACTTAATACAAGAAAAATTAGCAATTTTCGCAGTGGGTTTTTCACTTGATGACTCAGAAAGGTTGACAGGTTTCATTTCGGAAGCAGTTTCCTGTTTCATTAAACCTGGCTACACCACCATATAAGAGAGATAATCTTGAATGTGGTGTAAAATATCAATCAATAAAGTATTTCAGAAGAAATTTGACTGACTAAAACCAAACGTCTGTCTGTCTTCAACCAAATGAAATATCATGGGTTTTGGTTTATTACAACAACCTATGACTGGGTATATAGGTCTAAATTACATACGCTTTTTTAACACAGCTAGAAACTTGCATCCATGGTTATTTTAGTCAAGACGATTTTCCCTGTGCCTCTATGTTTTAGTGTCTATAAATTAATTAAATAAACCAAGTTACCTATGTTGCTGGTGTATATTCAGGATTGATATATTTTTTTCTTTCCCTTTGATAATCTCTATTATTGGGTAGTTCAATTTTCCCAAACCTTTCATTTTGATTTTGATCGTTTATTATTTCAGGGCCGAATACAATCAGTTTGCTTCGTTCCTTCTCTCACCTGAAGAGATTATCTACAGCTCTTATCCAGGTGTTAGAGTTTGATTGTACAGATATTAAAATCACCGAGGACATTTCTCATATCACAGAACACGGTAAAGATAAGCTACTCTCCCAATTGACCGATTGCTTGATGACGTCACTTGGAATTTACGCGCAAAGCATTTTGGGGGATTGAGGGATAATCTTAAAATAAAGGGGAATAAATAAGGCTGTATCGAGAAGAAGACGTAAAAGGCGTAAAGTTACCAGAAAATGTGTGGATAAAAACAGGTTAGGTCATCAATGTTTTCCAAAGAAGTGACATCTTAGCAATTAACAAAATGGCGAACTGAGGTACATTTTACCCAGAAAGCTTTGCGTACATCAATGTGACGTCATCAGGCTCGGCGGTAATTACAATTCTGAAAACACCTATTGCACATTTCTCAGCTGGATTAGCATCCTGGCCGTAAAACGCTAACACATCTAGCAAAATGTTTGGATGAAAATAAATCAGAATCTGATTCAGTATCACGCATCTCATTGGTTTGATATGATACATAATACATGTGTCAGGAACAACATTGATGCATCAGTCAGAATAAATACGAAGAGTTAACCCCTACGTAGATCATCATTAACTGGAAGGCTATAGTAATCAATAGAATCTCCGTGTTTTTATTCAAGCCTTTTTGAAAGCCTTTCTGCGAAGACTTATGATTGGTAAAAGTTAATTTGATAAAATTGAAATAAGATAAAAAATATTATGTTTTTGTTTATAGGTGCGAGTGCATTGGAAGCCACACATTCTAACATGATACAGAGGCCTAGGAAATATTTTAAACATTTTTCTGATGAGAAAATAACTGAAAAATTTAATCAAGTTTGTCATCTCCTGGGTTACTACGGTAATTACATGCGTTATTAAAGCTTGTTTGTTTTTCATGGGGTTCAATATATGTTATTTCCATTTCTAGAAAATGTTCTCCTTTGGTTCGCTCTCAATTGCATGGAGGACAAAATGTTTCACTCTTGCCAGCTTTCCAGCACAAATATAACATTGAATGCCGGCATGACAGTTTTATCACTTTAATTTTTAACGTCCGTCTAAACAAAATGTTTGTTGTACAATGAGATACAACTTTTGTTCAATTAAATTGATCACCGCTGTATGCTCGTGTCTACAATGTTAAAGCTTCTGTTCCACACGGTTAGATGATTAAAACGGAAGAAAAAGTCATTCCTATGGGGTCAAACACCAGAAAAGAAAACCTGATTTAACACTGAAATTAGTTCTGAAAATGTTCACGATGTTCCACACTGTTGTGGTCTTCACTTTAAATCACATGTCAATATCGTGAATATCATCATTCAATTATCATACAGCAAAAGTTTCATTGTTTAGGCGGCTTTAGAGGTCATTTAAACAGGCTGATTTTCAAGGACCAAATGAAGGTCAGCAGTGTCAACAGTCTTCATGAGGGCCCTCATTTATGGTTCATGTACAATGAGTGATTTCAGAACCTGGTTGAAATTGGCATTTCTTCCGGCACCATTTCAATAATCCAAGGATCAGTGTGATATTCCGATTATGAGATAATCTTGTCTGTACCATACAACACATTTGTTCTGAAATCCTTGCAATACAAGTTTGTATGAATAATCAAAAGAAGTTCCAGTTTCCTGCAGTCCTGTTTTATACATTGAGTTTTTGAATCAATCTGACATCGGAATCGTGTTAATTTCATCTATGAGCAATGCAAAAGAGGCGTGTCACAGCGACTGCAATGCCATACAATTCGAAAGACATCATTAAAACGTCATTTTAAGCCGAAAGGGTCTATTGCACAGCCAAAGACCCTAGTGTATGCCTTTTTAACAGTATATGTAATGTTTTGGAATTCAGGTGATACAGAAATACTTGTGGATCATTTCTTGGATGTGTATCACGATAGTAAGATGTATAGACTATCAGCCACATACATTATCAATGAGATTATCATAGGAACTGTCAGAAAACCGGGTATGTAAAATTACCATAGCATTCTCATTATCTAAATCTGATGTGTACAAAATTTTTATCTATTTTTCTTGTCAGTTGATTGAAAAAGAATTATGTTATAATGCTGTTATCTATGTTTGCATTGACATCCCTTGATAGCCATGTAAGTTTAAAATTTAACTGTTGCCATGGATAATTTAAAGTCAAACAAACTGTTAAGCCCCCAATCAATCATTCAACACGTAATTCTTTGTGAAAAAGCTGACCTCTTCCAATGTCTCATTGAGCAATAGGTTGTTCTTGCCCTAGAAAATATATACATGTACTGAAATACTTTTCTCGTGCTTCACCTATCATTAAGGATTTTATTTTTCATTATTAAAATAAAATAGTTTTATGTTTCCTCTAGTGAATGC
The DNA here is from genome assembly GCA_963971465.1 of Lepidochitona cinerea. Lineage (NCBI taxonomy): Eukaryota > Metazoa > Mollusca > Polyplacophora > Chitonida > Tonicellidae > Lepidochitona > Lepidochitona cinerea. The sequence goes on along the minus strand of OZ020551.1, from coordinate 81,565,445 downwards.
AAACCATCAGGAAATACAAGCTATTAAAGATAGAAGAGCTATGGAACCTCTAATCAGGTATATGTACTTTGTATAGGGGCAATCTCACTATGTGGAATGGCAGCCAGGTACCAGTGTACTGGCAGGTGTTTCCACAGAGTTCTCTCCCTTCCTCCTTCCGTTAAACTTTTGCAACCGTGCTATATAAGTGATATAATATTGAGTGCAAAAAAAAAAAAGATTATTATTCAAACAATCAATCCTTAAAATGCCAGACATCGAAATTGTCAGTGGATACCCGCTATTTTTTAAAGAAGACAATTTAGACAGTACATGTACGTCTTCGGCTTTCAGGAAAATGATGAATGAGCTAAAATGTTATGTTTTTCGTGGTATTATTCTCCCCCCCCCCCCAACCTCACCCTCTTTGGTTAAACATAGGCCTCTTTACAACAGTGATGGTCTATTTGGGAACAACAATCAATATGTAATTAAAAATTATGCCATCAAGCCAGAAAGGCTTTAAATAAAATCCCCATTCACTATTTTTCTTCTTCGGTTAAGTCATTTTGAAAGTGCTGTTGATATAGAAATAATTTCACACTTTTATTCCAGGATCTTGATCGATGAATATTTATCGCCTTCAAACTTCAACCTCCAAACTTCTTATGTGGATGACACTTCCACAGGTCAAAGTTCAAGGACAGGTCACCAGCAACTGACCTTGACATCTCAGAAAAACCAACCAATTATCTCCCTAAATTCAAATGTGCTTCAAATCTGCTTATTCCTAGAAGGCTTTGGAAAATTTGCTGAAGTAAGAAAATTGATTCTTGTAGATTTCCATTGACAAAGTATATTTATATCAGTCGTCAACCTAATGAAATATCATAGGTTCGGTTTGTTACAACAATTTATGATGGGGTATAAAGGTCTAAATGATATACCTCTTTTGAACACAATTAGAAACTTTTCTCCGTGGTTATTTTAGAAAAGAAGATTTTCCCTGTGCCTGTGTGTTTTAGTGTTCATAAATATGTATAGTAAGTGCTGATTGAATGGACAATCACTGACATCAGATGACTTGTAATGGACGTGCCCTCGGGCTTGAGCAAGGAGGAACATTGAGTATGCCACATATATTAGCCTTCCTGATGTTCTATCGTCTGTGGAGGCTTATCTCAAAATTTAGATCTGGGTGGGTGGGGAGGAGGGGGTATCTTTTGGTCCATTGGTACTTTTGTCGCCATGTAACCTTAGCTGCGACGTTAAGCCCCAATCAATCAATCAATCATTCAATGTAATGTAATTTTCACTCAGAAGATTCTAATATTAACCCATTCCCATGATATTCTCATAGGACATAATGCGTTGTGTATTATTTTTTTCCATTTGCTTTTACAGGTTTTAGGCTCTGACTTTTCACCTTTGTTAATAAAAGTTTTGTATCCACTGATGGAGAAGTTAGGGGACGATAAGGCATTTATTAGCACTACAGCCTACCTGTCATTAATGGACATTTGTACCCATTGTAAATACAGGTTTGTATCAGGCTTATAGAGTATCTACTAAAAGAAACTGTTGCTGCTTGGATTGATTGATATTTTACTCCGCACTAAAGATTATTTTACTTATATGGTGACATTGCCAGGTTTATTGGGGGCGGAAAACGGGCTCATTGTCCGGAGGAAAGCCCCGACCTTTGGGCAGTACCTGGCAACTCTAACTCTCACTGGCCGAAAAATCTTTTTTCATTTTTAATTTTGATTCCTTTTATGTGGAATGGCTGCTGTATATCAGTGGATGGCCAAGGGATTTCCTCCAAGCACAAATCCCACTTACCTCCCCTGGTATATGGGGCAAGGTCACACTGTTAGTAAAAAAATCTTGAGTTGAGAATACAACATCATTTAATGAAGTATTGTCTCACTCCATCCAACATACACTTTCTTATGATCTACATGTATGTGAAGTGAGTTTGATCTAGGCGATAGAAGTAACAACGGTTTAGCGACGAGTGTAAATGAAATATGTTATATGTCTTCCTTTCTTTACAGTTCACTAGACAAACTTCTCCAAGCTAACTCTGATTATGTGGTAAATTCCATTTCGGTTCGACTACGTCATCTTCGCCAGAACCCCCGGGCTCCACTAGTGCTTAAGGTTGTTCTTCAATACAGCTCAGCAGAGTTACTCCCCCTTGTTCAAGATACAATTCAGGAGGTCAGTTTGCCGTTTCTCTTTTACATTCACTTTGGTTAACTCCACCCTCTTTACTCATCCACCCTATGAAAATTGTAAATAAGATTCTGACTGAGTCTTCCTTTGTAAGTCATAAGGAAAATTGGCTCAGCCGGCCGAGTGATAGTCCTTCAGTCCCATACAGGCCTTCCATTGATGCTGTATGGATTTTTCACTGGATTGTCACATGTGGAAGAGTTGCCAGGTACTCTCCAAAGGTCAGGGGTTTCCTCCGGGCAAAGAGCCGGGTTTCCTCCCCCACTAACCCTAGCAACGCCACCATACAAGTAAAATAATGTGGAGTGTGGCTTAAAACAACAATCAATCATTGTTGAAATGGGTGCAAACATACCTGTAGAAGAAGGCAAGCGCAACATTGTAGTTAAGAAAATCTTCAAATAGCAATATGTGAGGGCTATATTAAAGTGGCATGAGCTGCCAAAATTTACACTTCTTTCATAATTTCTGATCGTCACGACAGTAAGAGGCTTTGAAGGCCATCGAAAATCTAAATGATTAGCGTTGGAATGAGGAAAATCCATACAGTATATAGCCTATACAAACCGGAATAGTGTTTGAAAAGTAAACAAAATTTAAATAACCGGGACGACCATTCGTTCATTCTAAGCCAAAGCACTAAAATGCCTCTGAATTATACGTCTTGAGGAAAATACCCAATAATTTCAACATTCTGTTTTAACGTCAAAATATCAGCATTTTGGCAGCTCATGCCACTTTAAATCATTGTTATTATTTGGCAGCCCCTACTGCAAGCTGGTAAGAGCATTTAAAATATACTACACCAATGCTCCATTGGCAAAAATCTCAGGCACTTGTAGATCTTGATAGATGTATCCTAAATGTTTGATGGAGGTGAAGGAGGCTATGCCTTGATATTAGTAAAGTTTGACAAGGCTGGTGTAAAACAACCAAAAAGCAAAAACAACCCCTTGTGTTTCTCTTTCTTAATTTCCCTCATAGGAATAAAAAATGATCGTTAAATAATTTATCACATGAATAAGTCACATAAGTGTAGAAAAAGACTTTCAATATTTTTCAAAACTAAATAATAATTCAGTAGACAACTACATCACAAGCCATCCTCGCTTCAATAATTTTATCTTTCCTACAGGTACTAACCACTTTGGACCAATATCACGATGAAAAAGCAGTAATGTTTATGAAGGTCTTACACTCTCTTGTGTTGGCGGTAGAAAAGTGGTACCCCTCTGCACAGGTGTGTATAGCAATCCGATGAAACAAGGAATGGCATTATTTTGTTATGCCTGTTTTTTCTCTTTCTAATATTTAATTCCTATCCAGTTAGGCACTTACAAAAAGTGATTGCTTGATTAGGCTGTATTCAAATATTATTTATGATACTGTATATTGGGTTTATTTGGGGTAGAAAGCTCTGAGGGCTGTTACGCCCGACATAAGTCAATTGCAAGGCCTAACTGCCATGGCAACATATACCTTCAACATTACGGTACGACCAGGTACAAAGTTACGAAAGTTTGTTGAGAAACATCCCCCTGGTCAAAACTGACCTTCTCTTTCAACCTTACTGCCCAAGCACTTAGAATGTAGTGCTCTTGATGCCCATCCTTCCATGGTGAGCGCCCTTGGGTTGGTGGCGGTGTGGTTTTTGCCATAGCCATTTTTGCCTACCTAGCATGGAGGAAAATTAAGTATGGCAAATACATTAGCCTTCCTGACGTTCATATGATCTGTGGAGGTTTGAATGTTAAAATTTAGGTGGGATGGGGGTGGGTAAGATCTTTTGGTCGGTTGGTACTTTTGTTGCCGTATAACCTTAGCTGTTGAGTGCGACGTTAAGCCCCAATCAATCCATGATGAGCAAGGCAGAGCAAGTTGGAATACATGCAGCACTCAGGCTTCCAACTATCAGCGTCTTTTGTGGAAGGTTGCCAGGTGTTTGCCTGTTTCCTATAACTACTAAACTTAGCAAAATTGCCATACAAAGGAAATAATCTTCAGTGCAACATAAAACATGAATCTATCAATTTTAATTTCAGACAATTTCAATGAATTGCTTTCTATTTTAAAGTGAAAGTTGGATAGTTATAAGGCACCTATGGAAGACCCATGGGGTTTCCAAGAAGCATAGAACATCTTTTCTTCCCCACGTGAATGCTGTTATATAAGTGATTGATTGATTGATGTGTTACAACGAACTCAAGATTATTTCAATACTTTGGCAGTCAAATTGTCTTCTGGGAGATCAAACGTAACATAGAACATCAGTTGAACTAAAAAAAAAGTTCCATTATATCCATAACTTCCTTTCTTATATTTAGATATCGTCTCCGAAACATGGTGCAATGGAAAAGACGATAACGACTGCTGATGAGGTAGTTGAATTTATGAGAGAATATCACAGAACAAAGTTGATATCTGAGGGTGATATTAACCTGGATGAGGCAGAGGATGAAAGTCCTCATGGTGAGGATGAAATCACTGAGGATGAGGATAAACCTGTGGAACATCCAACACACATCAACACAGTGAAAGAGGTGAGCCCCATATCTTACATGTACACTGTATTCAATTGTCTTCTAGTAGGGTCTCGAGCGGGGGGGGGGGGGGGGGGGGGGGGGGGGGACTTTGGTGGCCCATTTGGCAGAGTGATAGTCTCTCAGTCCCACACAAGCCTCCCACCGATGGGCTGCATGTTCAAATCCCACTCAGTCAAAGAAAAATTGAAAAAACTGTGTGTGGGTTTTTTCAATTGATTACCCCATGTGGACATGTTACCAAATACTAAACGAAGGTAGGTTTTTTCCTTTGGGCTAAGGGCTCAGTTTCCTCTACACCTGGCAATCTCGCCATATAAGAGAAATAATCTGCTTTAAACTTCAATCAATCAAAGGGGTTAGTCTCACATCTTACATGTGTATTGAGTTATCCTCTAGTAGAACAAGAGAGTTAGAGACTAGATTGACTTGTTACAAAATGTATGTACGAATGAGTGAGGCAAAAAAGAAAGTCCATTTTGAAATACATCTCCAGCTCCGAAATGGAGTTTTCCTCTATTAGATGCACTATCATTGTTTCTCTATTTGGTGGTTATCTTTCAGGTTTGGCTTCGGAGTAAACATTTACTGTCTTCCCACAATCCACGGTTGCGTCTCCTCGTTCTAGATACAATCACCCATGCTTCCACAGTCCTGTCTGACCATGAAGGTGCGTCTAACATTCGGAAAATGGGATTGATTGATGTTTGACTCCGCACTCAAGATTATTTCACTTATATGGCAGCGTGGCCAGGTTTAGTGGGGGAGGAAACTGGGCTCATTACCCGGAGGCACAAATAAGCAAAGAATAAAATATTTACCACTGCATTCCGATAGTATAGACCACGAAGAAGGAGTTTGTCAAACTTACGAGGCTGTAAAGTGGTTAACTTTCCCTAACGCAGTCAATATTTGTTTCGAAGTCCACTGGCTTTCAACCTGACGTAACCGCCATAGTAAAACATTTAAACGACCAGTTAAACTGTGCGGGGCGTCGTAGAAATACGTCACTCATATATCTTTAGTCACTTTACAGCGGCATAAGTTTGACAAACTCCTTCTTCTTGGTCTAAACTGTCGGAATGCAGTGGTAAATATATTATTCTTTGCTTGTTTGTTGTGAAATTTGTGCCGCCTTTTTTTCCGGCGGGACAAGTTAAAAAAATATTGTTTTTCCATTATGGAAGTGATCTGGGCTATGACGAATACGGAAAGAAAAAAAATTCCGGAGAGCCCAGATGTTTAGGTTTGAAGTTTCATTTGGATAGTTTTAGTTGCCGAACAGTATTTTATCGCGGTTTTTCAACCAAAAGATGTATCTCTTAGCTACATATCTAATCTTGTGAATCTGGGAAGCTAAAACCTTAACAAATCGGCATGTTTGCTCTATCAAAAATACTGAGGATTTGTTGCCAAATTAGATTCTACTGTCTAAGACCAAACTCCTGCCTGTCGTCAACCTAATGAAATTTCATGGGTTGTGGTTGATTTTCCCTGTGCCCGTTTGTTTTAGTGTTAAAAAATACATGTTTGTGTTGGACTGGGGAGAGGGCATTAACCTGCCCATCTTCTCAAGCCAAGTTAAAATCTCCATGGCTCTATTCCATGTTTTACCTTTGTGACTACTACACTCCTACCCGTAAATCAAAGAGCGCCCACTGGTGAGAATATAACAGTCTTCTCTACGATTACAGAATCTGAGCCAATCAACGCTTGTTAAACAAAAGCTCATGGCATATACAGTCGCCAACAGCTGGCAGAAGAGTTTTAGTGCCGAAGGTTTTGATTAGCTGCTAGAAGTTTTACTCGCATCCAATCAAAAGGCGCCGTTCGATTTATGGGTCGGTGTGGAGAGGTCCACTGTGGTAAAACACAAAATAAACCCATGGAGGTTTCAACTTGGCTGGATATCCTGCTATACTGCTTACCCTATATTCATGTAAATACTATAATGTTATTCAATACGTTATATTTCCATCAAGGAAAAGTTACTCCCCTTGCTGTGCTCTCCTTGGAAAGGAGGAAACATTTCTCCACTCTCGCAAGATTTCTGGGATGGGCCTTGTGTTAAATGAATGGGGCATTGTAGAGAAAACTGTTGACAGGCTATAAGATCAAAATATTTCTTTGGATTTTACCTCAGATAGTAACAAGAGTTTCGGGAAACCCAAAATACGCCCGGAAAGGCACAGTTACTGCAGCCATACCATAACAAATCCTTTCATATATATATTTTTGAATATATGCAACGGGTCCTTCAAATATTAAATCTCATCTGGTGTTAAATGTCCAGGTCTTCAGCTTGGAGTCCAGCTAATTCTGACTGGTCAGTGGGTTCAATCACTTGCTCAAGACATCACTGGTCAGGATGTTTGCTACATTTTATATAGGTATATTTGAACAGAGCCTAATCTCTGAGATGTCAATGGTGTGTAAATATACAAGTCTTATCTGTTTACACTTACAACCAGGTTTATGAATATTGTCAAAGCAGCTATATTTGCTTTACCATATGGGTAATAAAACTGAATTGAAGAGCCTTTAAAACAGAGAAATAATTATAATTCTTAACTTTTTAGGTTTTGGCCACCATACATGTAGCTATCACTAAATTATCCAAGGACACACCTTCTGCCCATAAGCTATATCCTCAGAAAAAATTGTCCAGATGGAATCAAAACTTTGAAAGTTATGGAGCGGAAGGGAATATTACATAATCCAATATAACTCCCATATTATGTAACCAGTGATGTTAAAAATAGTTCGCGACACACCTTCTACCCATAAGGTATATACTCAGAAAAAATTGTGCAGATGGAATCAAAACTTTAGAAGTTATGGAGCAGAAGGGAATATTACATAATCCAATATAACTCCCATATTATGTAACCAGTGATGTTAAAAATAGTTCGCGACACACCTTCTACCCATAAGGTATATCCTCAGAAAAAATTGTCCAGATGGAATCAAAACTTTGAAAGTTATGGAGCAGAAGGGAATATTACATAATCCAATATAACTCCCATATTATGTAACCAGTGATGTTAAAAATAGTTCGCGACAAACCTTCTACCCATAAGGTATATACTCAGTAAAAATTGTGCAGATGGGATCAAAACTTTAGAAGTTATGGAGCAGAAGGGAATATTACATAATCCAATATAACTCCCATATTATGTAACCAGTGATGTTAAAAATAGTTTGCGACATACCTTCTTCCCATAAGGTATATCCTCAGAAAAAATTGTCCAGATGGAATCAAAACTTTGAAAGTTATGGAGCGGAAGGGAATATTACATAATCCAATATTACTCCCATATTATGTAACCAGTGATGTTAAAAATAGTTTGCGACACACCTTCTACCCATAAGGTATATACTCAGAAAAAATTGTCTAGATGGAATCAAAACTTTGAAAGTTATGGAGCAGAAGGGAATATTACATAATCCAATATAACTCCCATATTATGTAACCAGTGATGTTAAAAATAGTTCGCGACAAACCTTCTACCCATAAGGTATATACCGTATTTCCTCTAATGTTTCGCACGCAAAAAAAGACGATAACCCCCTGGAGAGAGTATGGGGAACGAGGGGATAATCCCATAATCACCAAACAATGAACAGCTTGATTGGACCACGGAGGTGACGACTGTGACAGTGGGCGGTATACAAAGGCCTAAGTAGATAGTACAATCAATAGATGAACACTTTGCCAGTGTTTTAATTATACAGCAGATATTATAAGTAAAATGACACTTTGTCAAGTCTTTGTTCTGGGCTTAAATACTTTCAAATTATACTTTACAGATTGTGGAGAAATGCCGAGATCAACTATGACAATTTTTTAGTAAATGTCCGCTTTTGATTTAAAAAATACCTCCACGATAAAGAACAAATCAAAGGGAAGCTATCGGCACTTACTGAAGTTATTTATTCTTTCGAGTAATCTTAATTACAAGTAATGGTAACATTGCAAATGTGTGAGAAGTTGCTTTTGATATTACAGCCCTAACTATAACCGGTAAGACTACCGTATTTTCACGCAAATAACCCGCGGGTTCCGTAAAATAAGTGTTGTGAAAACTGAAATACGCCCTGCGGGTTATACTATAGTCGTGTGCAGGTTATATGTGCATTGCTGCTTATTTTGGTGAGAATAGGCGTGATTATATTACCAAATTGATTATAAAAGTAAATTTCTAAACAATAAATTACTTTCATTCTTGTCTTTTCTTTTTACAGCGATCGTATTGTATGAATATCTTCACTGTTTTCAACTTTTCGCGCTTTATTCTATAGCCCTTCATGTACAGAGTACAGCACGGCCGTAGTGTAGAAGCGGCAACAACGTCCGTTACGGAGCTGCACTATTTATGTCATGCGGTCAAAGATTGTGGGGAAAACTAAGTTTTTTCTCACGAGTACAATATTCCCGATGTAAAAAGATGGTATGATCATAAGGAAATAAAGTTTTAATGACGGAAATCTTGTTTGTTATACATGGAGCTGCAGAATGCCAAAGTATAAACGGAACGGTCTACTTAATAATAGGGGTGATGGCTCAGTCCAAATTAGAAAACCATAAGAATTAAATTCACGGAGTACGGCGTATAACAACCCATTCGACCAATGACCTTTAGATTAAATTTGTAGAGCTAGTATGATTAAAAGCCCAAGCGTACCTTTTAATCAAAATTTAAAAAGAAAGAAAAAAACAGTTACTGGCTTGAAGTGTGAACTTGACTCTTGACACGACTTGAGATCAACTCAGTCGACTTCGAAGTCAAACTCAAAGTTTCGTCAGGGACCGATTATCAAAAACAATTCCCTTATATTGGAACAAACTTGGATTCTCCTTTACAAAAAGATCAATTAAGGAAAATATATTTTAATAAAATCCATAAAAATGTACAAGTAATCGCTTATTTGAACGGGTTTTTTTTTTCACTCTTCCTATTTACGGATAACGTACGCCGTAGTGTGACAGCGTGATCCGGCTTTGTAAAAACCTTACACCTCAAACATGTGTGATTTTCCTCGCTGACGGGACTGCAACAACAAATTTGTTTGGAATTTTAAATGGCAGCAGACTTTATCACCATAATATTCTTATGATTATGTAATCTGAGGCCCTGTTATTTACAGATTTTGGATCGTGAAACCTAATTATGCAGGCTATTGGCTAAGCCGTTTACTGACCGATCAGTGATGAATAACTAGCTCCCCTGCCAGCCGCTTTGCAGTCACTCGACTCGTCTCAGCAGGGCTCGTTAGCAGAGGTGTGAATATGTCCCCCCACTTCTGGGCGGTTCCTTTCATATCAACAGCAGTGCGAACAGGGAGGGTAAAAACTGGCGTGCGAAACATTAGAGGAAATACGGTACTCAGAAAAAATTGTGCAGATGGGATCAAAACTTTAGAAGTTATGGAGCAGAAGGGAATATTACATAATCCAATATAGCTCCCATATTATGTAACCAGTGATGTTAAAAATAGTTTGCGACATACCTTCTTCCCATAAGGTATATCCTCAGAAAAAATTGTCCAGATGGAATCAAAACTTTGAAAGTTATGGAGCGGAAGGGAATATTACATAATCCAATATAACTCCCATATTATGTAACCAGTGATGTTAAAAATAGTTTGCGACACACCTTCTACCCATAAGGTATATACTCAGAAAAAATTGTGCAGATGGAATCAAAACTTTAGAAGTTATGGAGCGGAAGGGAATATTACATAATCCAATATAACTCCCATATGATGTAACCAGTGATGTTAAAAATAGTTCGCGACACACCTTCTACCCATAAGGTATATACTCAGAAAAAATTGTGCAGATGGAATCAAAACTTTAAAAGTTATGGAGCGGAAGGGAAAGCGGACGCCGGACAGCCGGACTGCCGGACTGCCGGACAGCCGGACTGCCGGACGGACGGAGATGATACCATAATACAGCCCGCTTTTCAAGCGGGCGGCGTATAAAAATGAAAATGTAAAGATACAAACAATTCATTAAAACCTAACGAAATTATCTGTAAATAGATCTCTTTCATTGTTTGTATTGCTTTGCATTATAACGAGATGGAGGCTGTCCCACTCGTGCCACCAAATGCACCTCCACTTTGAAGAGTTCTACTAATGGAAATACAACGTATTACATGTATATGTAATGGTTTGATCTGTTATGTATGGTTTCAGATGTCTTATTGCCATTGGTACATCAAATCTGGTCTCCATTTGTAGACAGATTTCATGATGAGGAAAAACTAGTCACTGTCAAAGTAAGATATAAAATACGGGTGGTCATTTTTCACAGAAATGTATATAAAACATTTTCAATATTTTTGAATTTGGACTAATTTTATTTTTAATGTGCAGCCCCTGTAGTTGGAATTTTTATAAAGTTAAATTCGTAATGTCAGATATAGTTTACAGTTTCCATTGTACTTTAAGAGAGGATGTTTTTTGGAATAATTGCCTTGAATACCAACGATCAATAATAATGTTTTATCATAATTTTTCTGTATCCGTTTTAGGCTTTTCAGACTTTGATTTCATTGGCTAATGTCGCCGGTGATTTCATGAGAAAGAGAACGGTAACTTCCATTTTCCCCAAACTGATCCGATTTCTACAAGATCAATCCCATATCAGGTTTGCTTGCTGATTTAATATTATGTTCTTAAAGTTTTCTTTAAAGAGGCCTAAGCTGCCGAAATTCACTTTTTTTTCTTCAAAAATTCATATTTTCTAGATAATACCAGGGTCTGAAGTTCATACAAATTTGTAAAATAATTATTGAAAGTTGAAATCAGAAATCTAAACAGTACATGGTCATCAACATTTTGGCAGCCCATGCCATTTTAATTGATTGATTGTTTGGTGTTTTACGCCGCGCTCAAGATTATTTCTTTGATATGGCGGCGTTGCCAGTTTTATTGTGGGAGGAAACCGGGCTCCGTTCCCCAGAAAACCTTCGACCTTCCGGTGGTAACTGGCAACCATCCCACAGCGTCCAATGCTCTACCTTCTGACACACGAGGCCCCCCCCCCCCCCCCCATGCCACTTTAACTAAAGTTGTTTCTTCAAGGTGCTAAACCCCATATCTATCTTTGTACTTATAAAATAAATGTCTTTGTTTAAATCATGAAGCATGTGAAAAAGTCCTTTATGGTACATGTATTGATTCAATAGATGGAAATATACCTTTTTGGTTTTCTTTTACACAAATCCAACATATTATGAATTACACATTTCTTGATTTACCTGTTGCAAGTGTTGTAATGAGGCTGTTTGTTATCCATAAAATTATATGTTCTTGCCAATTCCAATTTCACTTCAAGACCTTGTTTTCTGTAATTTTGTCCTTATTTTTTTCTGTATATCCGTTTATCACACCACAAGTCCTGTATTTTCAGCATGAAGGTTGGCCCTGCCTACAAATTTACTGCACCTTATAAACTACAAGCAGCAATTCTCTCAGGCATTGGAAAACTATGTTGTCTGGTGAGTTATCTCCCTTTGGTATGCTGACTGTCGTTTGATTTGATGTAAAACTTGCTCAGGATCTATAATGAGTTAAAATTCCAAAATATATGAAAGTTTACTTATTGAAAAACTATCTTAGATAGCTGTTGAACACCAACAGAAGATCTGGGCTTTTTAATAAGAAAAGAGCCAGGTTAACTCACTCAAAAAACCTACCAAAGCTGTTGACAAAACAAGGTGCATCGATATATACTTAAAAAAGGCATTCAATGGATTTAATAAATTGCTGTCATAAAAACATTTTCGAGCTTTATTAGTAGGTTTTAATTTTAGCGACATTTTTCCATGTCTCTATGTGGTTTTACAGTTAGGTGTGGAAAGCAGTGACCTGGAGTGTGTGATATTACCCAGTTCTCTGTACCTGAGTTCAAGACAACCCATAGAGTTACAAAAGGTCTGTTATTACCTTTACAACATGTATGCCTGGGACACTTACGTAAATATTGTTTGTTGATGCTACTGGTATTTTTCCTTACTCTCTGTCGGGTTATACATGTCAGTCGTCAACCTAATGAAATATCATAGGTTTAGTTTATTAAAACAAATTATGGGGTATAAAGGTCTAAATGATATACCTCTTTTTAACACAATAGACCCTTTCGGCTTAAGGATTAACACTTGCGGAGAAGCCTCGTTGTAGGGCAAAATGGCGTTGAATTGAGTTTTTGATTCAATCTGACGTCAGAATCGTGTATATTTTGTCTATGACGTAATGCATAAGAGGCGTGTCACAGCGACCGCAACAGAGAGATGATGTCAATGCCCTACACTTCGAACGACGTCATAAACACGCAGTTCTAAGCCGAAAGGGTCTATTAGATACTTGTCTCCATGGTTATTGTAGGCAAGAAGATTTTCCCTGTGCCCGTGTGTTTTAGTGTTCATAAATATATAATTTTAATAATGTTCAGTAAGGGGTGCAGGAGGTTATCCTTGAACGGCTTTCAAGCTGGCAAACTATTATTCACATATCCTAAAATGTTATGCAGATATGGCCTCATTTGTAAGTGTCTTCTGTCGGGATCTGTTTGAAACAGGAGAGTGAAAGCTTTAACTGACATAGCATTAAATGTGGCATAGAATAATCAATCAAACATAACCCATGAATAGTTACCTATTCCTGATCATCAGTCATTGTCTTTAGTAGTTCTAAAATGTTATTTTCAGGCTGCACTGGGTATATTCACAAAGCTGATAGATACTGAACCAGATTTAATATGGCTTCTTCTCATCCAGTTGTACAACCCTCTGAATTTACCTCCTCCAAATGAAGAGTTCCCCTCAATAAAGGTAGAGGCAACGTTTTGTATATCAGCTTCTGTTCTTTGAGCAACATTCATTTTATTAATCATAATTTTATTAATCTTTATGTAATTTTTACTATTTTGAAGAATATGTACTTGTTATTTTTTAACATTGGATTTATAATGTACATATTCCAAATTGATTTCTCTTTTTGCTTCAGACTGCTGAATGGACAAGAAAAAGAAATGAGTTTTCAGACAATGTGACAGTCTTGTTGGAGAGTTTTTGAAAAGGACAGTTTGTTCAAATCACTTTTGGAAAATGCTGATTTAGTGCTCTCTTTGGATGAAATACAGATACATATTTGCGATCATATTTATTGTCTTTTGTATTTTTATGCCAGTAACGCAAATCTATTTAATAAATCGTCTATTCCAAAGTCTTTGCGGACCTCGGTGACTCAGTCGGTAGAGTGATAATCTGACCCAGGTCTTCAATCGATGCTGCGTGGGTTCAAATCCCATCCAGACCATATCAAAATTGAAAACTTTCTGGGTGGATCTTTCAGTCAATTGTAGTCAGCTGCCAGGTTCCTCTTGCAAGGTCCGGGATTTCCTGCAGCCCAGGAGCCCGGTTTCCTACCCCACTTATTTACTAGCAGTGCGGCCATATAAGAGAAATCATCTTGAATGTGGCGTAAAACAGCAAGTACGAACACATTTAATCTCCCATACCAATAATGTGGTTATGAGAATCTCATTGTGCCCGTATTCTTGAGCTAACCTGAAGACGCATTTGTCTTGGTGAGTCTGACGTCCATTCAGCAGAATGTGGATCGTAAATTTGACACAGAGCTATGCTCAACTATAACTGTGAATTGAAATCCCTCCTCCCCAAATCACAATGACGCAATCATAAATTAGGAGTATATTTTTTCTTTTTATTTTCAATATTCACATTTAATTGTATCTACATCTTTATGAGATGATATCACTTCTTTGACACATAAAGAGGGAGTCGACGGTGAATGCTAAACGTAACAGCTTCAAATAAATAGAAAATAAATAACCATACATGTACAATGACACAAACATAACTAGTTGTCAAACAGTTTAAATCAAATAAGTAGCACAAAGTTAACACCTTAAATTTACCGAACTAAAAACAATATATTTTTCTATATAACTAATATTAAAATGATCTGCCAGATGGCACCCCTCCTCAAAGGCCTTGCTATCCCTAATTTTTCATAGCAAAACAATTAACATTTTTCTGTAAATTACATGGGCTGAGCCGAGTTTTGGTGGTAGCCAAATAAAGGCGACCCATATTATTTTTTTCAGAGCCCTTCAGTTGCCCAGACTTATTCTTATACACCTTCAACTCTTTTAATATTAGAATAATAACATACTGGGGCTCATTTCACAAAGCAGTCGTATCGCAAACGAGGAGTAGTTGCCAATGGATACCATAGTGAAAAGATATGACGTCATGGAAACTGCGATTGATCGCACTTTGCGACGGCTTTGTGAAACGGTCCCCTGGTGTGAGATGTATGTATCCGTGATGTGACAGTTGTGAGTGAGAGCTCTGTGTTCATTTTGTGTGGCTCGTTCAATCGTTCGTTTCTCAAGGGAGGGTCCTTCAATCCTTCAAACAGTGGTATCTTTTGCAACAGATCCTTTTCTTAGCAACACACAGTTTATCAGGAGAGTAATTTATGACTGATATAATATCTCACGTTGCTGTGAAATTTAGTCGTAAGAACTTGCCTTGGTTATTTAGTTACAGCAGTTCTTTCCCTCAGCTAAAGATGCTGTCTACACAACATCTGTTACAAAAAAATCTCAAGAGTTACAAGCTTTGAAGTTTTACTTGTTGGCCTACAATGACCTATACTATCCATATAGTATACAATTGCAGTGTTTAACATATGGACATTTTCCTAAATCTTTACATTCAATGTCTGAATAACAAGCTCTCAACAATGGCCATTTGGTTAATTTTTTGGAAAATTTTGGTCTTACATTAAAAGGTCTTACCATTTTTGATACCATCTAACCAGTTATATCATGACAATATTTCTTTGAGGGCTGATAATCTTAGTTATTGTTCCATAGCATCAATATTTTCAATTCCTTAAGAACTGTATTAAAGCATACATAATTTAATATTTTTACTTAATGAAAGAGCACCAATGTAGTATCAATTCTCAATATTAATAACAAGTATTAAATACCACTAAACATCTTTTATATTTTTTAAATGCATTTAATTTGAACATTTTCCTATAAAAAAGATATCCCATTAATTATGGCCAGTACCCTAATGAGCATATCAACCACTTTAACATTATACATAAACAAAAGGAATTTTAATTATTTTGTATGCATGACGGATGTATGTTTTCTGAAAGGTTTTATGAACAACATTTTCCAGTTTGTGTTAAGGTGTTGTTAAACATGTACTTTATAAGCCTGGCCAAAAAGAAAAATAAATTTCGGGGTACATTTACCGCTCTCCGAAGTGCAAAGGCTCAGAGACATGACGCCAAACATGGCTTCGGCTTTGTGCGTACACTCAGAGAGGTGACATACATGATCTCTTCTTCAGTACACAATGGTCAACTATGACATCACTTTTGACAAATTTTGCTGAGTAGTTACGAAAAATATGAAAATATGCATATTTCTACCTCACTCCTTTTTTGACTGCTGGAGAACTGATGTAAAGGTTGTTTTGTTCAACTGATGTTTTTCAAATATACATTTAGTCCATATACAAACACAAACCAGCTTAAAGCCCTGTTCATAAATCGGTTAAAATCATATTACTTCTTATTTCTTTAGTTTTTAAATAATTTATATGTTTAATTTTACTTTGATGATACTTAAAAAGTAAAACCTAAAACAATTTTTATTTGACAACCAAGATGAAGTAACAAAACTCAGAAATTGTATGGTGATAGAGTTAAAATGTGACTTATAATACTTTTTTTTAATTAAAATTAATCAAATTGGTATATGAAATTCTTACATGCAAGATTTATTTCCCTTTGAACTGCATGATTTATCCCCCTTTGTACTTCTAGACAGTGGTCATCAACACATAATGGACAATACAAACAAAGAGACAAACATGTAACTTTGGCAGTAGGTAATATGTACAAACAATACATATTCGATGAATACTTGAAAAATTGCATAGAATACTTGATATAATGTTTTGAGTCCGAGGACCACATCAGATCTCGAAAACCATTTCCACAAATGGCTTCCAAAATGTTCAATTCGATTGAGTATTAAATAGAATTCCAAATTTCCTTCACTGAGTAGAACATGAACCAAACTGTTTCAAACACCTGAGATTTGGTTCATCGTGTTGTTCTACCTGCGGATTCCTAGTCCGTAATATATGGCTACTTTCTCTGGTATCCACGCTCTGAAGTGTCCAGCACACAGCTGTATCTCATAATATCAACAAACACAACCGTCACATTCTTTTTCTCAACACACTATAATACGATGTTAAGTAGATTTTGTATTAATATGAAATCCGTCATTTCTAAACCCCTTAACGATCTCGGTTTATTGAAAGTTTGGATCGTCCTCGTCTTAAATTTGCAAATCTATTGGCAAATCTCGTAGTTATTTCAATGGTGTCAGCTTTTGTTTATCTTGAATCCCATCTGTTGTTGTTGTTGGATGTTACTTAATAGCCAACTCTCATCAGGTCCAGACTCCATGATGACCTAATTTCTCTGTCTTGAAATTTCACTGAAATCTTCATGTATTGAAAAAGCTTCATGAGGCTTGCTTTCACCGAAATCTCGTTGATGGCAAAGTGCTTTATGTGACCCTTAAGTCTTTTGAAGGTGCCAACAAGTCCCTGGCTTACTGTGCTCATGTTCAACTATAAATTTATTTATTTATTTAAATCAAGTCTCCAGGAACATCACTACAGGTGGGCACCTGTCTTTGTCACATACTTTCCAGGATTAGACAAATATCTTGGATCCCATTTCTTCATCAAAGTCTCACTCGTGAAGGGACAATCTTTTCATCGCATTCCAAATAGTACTTACTTGACCTACTTTTGTGTTTGCCGCTGACAAACGATAGGTCTATTGTTCATGAAGGTTCATCCGATCAAAACACTTCAAAACGATAACAGAAATTGTTTAATACCATTATTACCAAACCTGTGTCACCCTTAACAAAAAGTGTCTTATTTGTCCGCTAGCTTCAGAATTAATCAGTGTGCGATCTTTGGCATCAGTGTGAATATGGACAAAAAATATTGCCTCTTTCTTGTCTTTGGTGGGGATTTTTTTGGAATGTTTGTCTTTGCCATTCACATTTGCAGGCAGTCAAAATGAATTAAACAAGAAGATATTCTTTCCTAGCTTGCGTCTCTGACAACAATTCATGACTTTCTTATATGATTTTTTGTGTCTTTCAAATCAATTTCTACGTTTTTCCTTCTTATAGTTTGGTTGTTTTTTTCTGCTTGTGTTGACAGATGCCTTAAGTAAATTTCTTCTTTTTTGTCCCAATGTTTAAATTTCTTATGGCTGAATCATATATTCACTAACTGTAGCGAACACTTGTACTTTAGTACCTTTACTTTTGACCGAATCATATATTCACAAACTGTATTGTAAACTTCTATCTTTCCTTATGACTGAATCATATATTCACAAACTGTATTGTAAACTTCTATCTTTCCTTATGACTGAATCATATATTCACAAACTGTATTGTAAACTTCTATCTGTCCGTATGACTGAATCATATATTCACAAACTGTATTGTAAACTTCTGTCTGTCCTTATGACTGAATCATATTCACGAACTTCTATCTGTCCTTATGGCTGAATCATATATTCACAAACTGTATTGTAAACTTCTATCTGTCCTTATGACTGAATCATATATTCACAAACTGTATTGTAAACTTCTATCTGTCCTTATGACTGAATCATATATTCACAAACTGTATTGTAAACTTCTGTCTGTCCTTATGACTGAATCATATATTCACAAACTGTATTGTAAACTTCTATATGTCCTTATGACTGAATCATATATTCACAAACTGTATTGTAAACTTCTATCTGTCCTTATGACTGAATCATATATTCACAAACTGTATTGTAAACTTCTGTCTGTCCTTATGACTGAATCATATATTCACAAACTGTATTGTAAACTTCTATATGTCCTTATGACTGAATCATATATTCACAAACTGTATTGTAAACTTTTATCTGTCCTTATGACTGAATCATATATTCACAAACTGTATTGTAAACTTTTATCTGTCCTTATGACTGAATCATATATTCACAAACTGTATTGTAAACTTCTATCTGTCCTTATGACTGAATCATATATTCACAAACTGTATTGTAAACTTTTATCTGTCCTTATGACTGAATCATATATTCACAAACTGTATTGAAAACTTCGATCTCTCCTTATAACTGAATCATATATTCACAAACTGTATTGTAAACTTTTATCTTTCTTTATGACTGAATCATATATTCACAAACTGTATTGTAAACTTCTATCTGTCCTTATGACTGAATCATATATTCACAAACTGTATTGAAAACTTCGATCTCTCCTTATAACTCAATCATATATTCACAAACTGTAGCGAAAACTTGTACATTTGTAACTTTCCTTATTCCTTATGACTGTATCACCAGTAAAAGTATTTTGCTTCTGTCAAATTGCTTCACAGCATTTCGTGCCCTAAGAGGATACTTTTCCCATCATTTTTTCAAATCATAAAAATAACCAATTGTTTCTAGTGGCAGTTGGCATCATACAATTGAGACCTTCTGACATCGCGGACTCTCTATACTTAAAAGTCTATCAGTAGTATTACTGCCTGTTGATGGAGAAACATAACGCACTTCTAAATTCTCTCGTTTTTCAGGTTTACGTTCACGGAATTTCTTTCTGTGGTAAACTCCGCAGACAATAAATATAATAAGGAAAAACCCTGAAATTGACGTCCCTATTGCTATATGTAAAATCTGCATCCGACTTGTCGAAGGACCTACAATGACACGAAAAGATTTTTAACAAAATTTTAAGTTTAATAAAAGAAGAAAATAACTTTTTACAATTTTATGCAATGACTATATTGTTAAAACATTACCTAATTGCTCAAAACTTTCAATTACTTTCTTGGAAAATTAATCAATGGTAAATCAATGAAATAGAGTGGTGTGGATATCCCCACATTAGAAATTGTGTTTAGTCAGATTTCCAATGTTAAAATGTAAAAAATACAGTAATTTTCTGGGTTAAATTATTAAGAATGAGTTGATAGGAAGTTGGCAATCATTGTGCTTTGACAATAATCAAGCAGACATAACAGAACAAGCCTCTAAAGATGCAGCAAACAAAGGTACGGAAAATGGTTGAAAGTAAACATATCAAGTTTTATGAAAACGACACAACATATATTTAGTTGATCAGCAAGGAAACACATTTTTGATCAATGTTAGTGACATTTAGATAAGATACAACTAATGGTTTCACGACGAGCTGCTACTATGGTATTTTCTTGAAATTGGATTTTCAAAGTAGGCCTATAATTTAAAACTTAATGGACTCAGAGACACATGTACAGAAAAGTCCTTCCAGAAATTGGTAACATCAAAACATTGCACAAATTTGTCTGTAGTGTGTCTGTGAAACAGCCATATCAAGACAACCATAGTTGTATCTCTATGTACCAATCCCTGGCTTAACACTGGCGTCACCCCCATGCAAATTCCTGAAGTATGATGTTCAGTCCAATGCATTTCTGAATGTATTCAGTGTTCTTGTTGACTGTTAGTTCATTCTGAACAAGTTTTATATGGGGTTAAAACGTAGATCTTTAAGTTCCATACTTGCATGCAAATTAGTTTATTTTTCACCTAACACAGCACAGAGGGTTAGAAGTTTGATGCATGTTCCTTAGTAGAGAGACAGACAGCTACTTACAAGAGTTACCTCCCCTTATGAAACAACTACAACATTCACCCTACACCATTTTACCTTGAGATTATTTTTATTATTACATACCATGCACTTTACCTGATGAAGGAAAAAATATGTAAGAAATCAGTCTATAAATTGCATATGGTAATGATGGATAATTGTGAGTTAGTACAATGGCAGGGCTGGAGGGCGCACAGTACGGCAGCACACAGATTCTAGGTCTGTCTCATCGGCATGCTCTTACCTCCACAAATTAACTGACCAGTGATAGACTCAGTAATATGAGCAGAAGAACTGGCCCTACCCTCTTTACCATAGCACAGTTTGCACCTAGTTGAATAATAAAACCTGATTTCCTCAACATGTAATTGTATAGACATTCTTTTTTTTTTTTCCGTGTTACATAACAGGCTTCAAAGATTGCAGATTGTAGCTATTTAGATAAAGTCCTTTAAAAAACGCATTTGTTTGCTGTTCTTAGAAAGAATGGGTAGCAAAGAAGCAGTGATAACAATTTTGGTGTCAGAGGTGGGATCGGTGAACGAAAATATATAAAACCTAAAAAAATAAATTCACTTTTAAAACAAGTGCATATTGATACAAAACTTAACTTCTCTCTCTACCAGAAGTGCATAAAACATTGAAGTATACAGAACCGATGGAGAGTTCGACTATTTAAAAATGTCCGTCTGATTAAAGTACAGGGCTATATAAAGTTAGAAATATTTGTAATATTCCCTAAAGTTTGTACAGCCAGCAAATATCCAACATATGTTTACTAAAAATTAACCTACTAAAACCTCCATCAGGCTGTATGTGGCTCCATAGTACAAAATGGAAACTGCGTGTTTTGAAGCACAAATTATACAAAGGAAACCGATCAACAAAAGCGATTTTGGGTGGAACAAAAAATATTGATGTAATTTACCACAATATAGCCAAAAACGGACAATTTGTCTGACGAAGTTAGCAATGATGGAGCAGCTACGATTTTAAGTTGAGATCAAACTTACATTCAGAAGATTCGTCTGAGGTATCTCCTGTCCCACAATTAAACACTCCATTACATTTGAGGCTGGGATCTATACAATAACTACTGGTTGTACACAGGAATCCATGACACTGAGCACCTTATAAACAGATGAATTCAAACACAGTATTAACAGGATAGTTGGTGGCATCTGTAGTAAACTGGGGTTTGGGTTGGTTAACTGGTTAATTGACTGAATAGATGTCAGGAGATGAAGTTTGTGGTATTTGGAATAAATATCTTTGCAATCTAGCTAGATAACTGAAACAATATTGATTCCCCAATATGGTGGCTGTATTGAGGAGGAAAGGGGACTGTCTGCTGGTAGCTATCAACCATTCCAGACGGGGGGATCTAGATCTGCAGAATTGTTTTTTCTATATTTGGGGAAGTGATCCAACTGACTTATCCGCCAGCACCAAACTTTCCATAAGGTTAGACAAACTAAGCAAAATAGCTGTGACGTCATGGCATTTGTAACGTCGCAAGGCCAACACTCCAGGTTTGTCCTGAGATTAATGTTAAAGGGCCATGAAAAGTCTTTGTATTACAGTCAGTGTGATCACAGCAGTTTGGCTTGCTATTGTTTGTCTCAGAAACCTGGTGATGGCAATCAAATCCACTACAAGAATAGCCACTCGGAACAGACTTTGGCTGTCTCGCCCTCTATCGGCGGGCTTTGGTATTTGATGTTTGTAAATCCAAAAAGTTTCAGAGTGTCTGAGCATGTCAGAGCGGACCGGTAGCGACCGAAGACAGCTGAAGTCTGTTCCCAAAGGGGTTTGGCTATTCTTGAGGTGGATCGGAAGGCCCTCATCGGGTGTCTGTCACACTAACTGCAATAGAAAGGCGTTTCATATCCCTTCAATATTAATCCCAGTTTTATCTAATCTTTTGCAACATTTGGCCAGAGAGGTCAATTGGTGAAAGGCTTGAGTAACATTCAAGCTACTGGGCGGAGGGAAAACAATAGTGAGACGAAAAACACCACTGAAGTTGTTAAATACTTACTACTATGTGATTCATACACTTCTGTCCACGTGATTTTAAAACCTGACCCGCCAGCTGATGATCGTGAGCTTGTTAGACTGGAAAATAAAAACACCATAAATGAAACTTACCATTTGAAAATTTGTCTGAACATATCAAGGTAACAAATCAACCAGTTACTTATGGATAACAACTTCTTAATTTTATTTCTGGTGACGTTTCGATGTCGATCCTAACATCCTTATCAAACCTGGTTTGATAAGGACATCTCACTATAAGGATGTTAGGATCGACATCGAAACGCCACCAGAAATAAAATTAAGAAGTTGTTATCCATAAGTAACTCGTTGATTTGTTATAGCACCAACTTCTAAATGCCACTCAAAGAAGTCATATCAAGGTATATCATCTTGAATCTTAAAGTTATTGTGTTATTTCTTGTGTTATCTTGAAGTGTTAACAATAAGGCACTATACTTGTATAGTTTCAAAATCCAAAACTAAATTTGAAAATCTAAATTTCAGTTAAAAGTCGAAAGGTTCAAATTTCAGTAATAGCTAGGACTTGTTTGTACATCTCTTTAAGAAGTAAGATTTGGGGTGGGTGGGGATTTTCCTTGAAGCTCGCAAAGCGCTTAAATCTGGGAAAATCACCCAGTGCAAGCATTGGCTGTACATGTACTTCTAAGCATGTGCTGGAGTTTAACGTCGGCACCATCGCAACATGTTATGGTCAAACGTTTGACAAGGAAGACACACCCAGTCTGAAGTGAGACAGACAAAGATGACTGTTCCTGAAAGTTACAAATTTCAATTCAGGACTTCACAGGTGTATTTCGCTGAGTTTTATAACCTTTTCGTACGGTTGAATTAGACACTGGGACTGGCGGAGGGGTCAATTTGTCTCACAACTGACCTTAGCTTAATGAAATCTTTATTTGAGAGTAGAGCTGGATGAGAATGAATTGTACCACAGACTTCCTGCTCAGGCATATCTGAGGAAAATATCCTTAATACTGCTGAGGCACAGCCCTCTAAAACAAACAATGAAAATCAGAGATGAAACATTGTAAATTCATTAAGCAGCTAGCTGAGCAACACCAACTGTATATCATCAGTTTTCTTTACGCATGTAAAACAAAAAAATATTTCTCATAAATGCAAAAAATAAAATCTATGAAAACTTTCCTCATCATCAATTTGCAGATTTTGATATTTTAACAACAAGGTTCAACAGGAAAGTTGGTAAAATTGATTGATTTTTTACGTCGCACTCAAGATTGTTTCTACTCATTGGTGTAATACGAGAGAATCAACATGACCAGCAAAAAGTATAATGCGCAGAAAAGCATAGCCATGCTGTCATGATTATGAAGCCTCGTAACAAAGTAATCTCTTCAAAGCCTGACCCCTTTTAATTTCCAAAATTGTTTTGAGTGATGGCGTTAGGCTTCAGGGGCGGGTTGTTCAAAAGTGTATTAGACTTAATACCGGAATAACTTTGTAACGTCACAATTGAATTTCTTTGTTACGCGACATCATTTAGACCGCTATTAAGCCTAATACACTTTTGATACTCTTTCTCAGCCCTGGTCTGTATGGGTTTAACATTGCTACAAGATGTACCTACCATTATTTACACCCTCTATTTTAATCTCTGGAAACTGAAGTAGGATTTTGTTGCGTTTACGACTGGCTTTGATTGTCCATTGACAGTATGTACCAGGTTTGTATTTAGCTGGGAAATTAGGGCTGGTAATAATGCCACCAGTACCATCACTCTCTATATCTTCACCACAATCTGAAAGAAAAAGACAAGGATATTGGTTTAACACAAAACTTAAGCATAATTTCTTTGAAAATGAAGTTTTGGGCCGGTTGCACAAAGGTGTATTAAGTTGAAGTCTGACATATCTGAAAAAATCTGAATTTTGGCAGCTCATGCCCCTTAAAGTGGCATGAGCTGCCAAAATGTTGAGATTTAAACAGAATTATTGGCTATTTTTCTCAAAACGTACTATTCATAAGCTTTTTAGTGTATCTGGTCTCGAAAATGTACGATAAAGTATTGTTTTGAACTAACTTTGGCTTAGAATAAATGAATAGTCGTCCCGGTTATTTAAAT
Source organism: Lepidochitona cinerea (assembly GCA_963971465.1). Classification (NCBI taxonomy): domain Eukaryota; kingdom Metazoa; phylum Mollusca; class Polyplacophora; order Chitonida; family Tonicellidae; genus Lepidochitona; species Lepidochitona cinerea. The sequence goes on along the minus strand of OZ020551.1, from coordinate 81,540,739 downwards.
TTTGTTTACTTTTCGAACACGTTTTCGGTTCGTACAGGCCACATACTGTATGGATTTTTCTCATTCCAAAGCCAATCATTTAGTTTTTCGATGGCCTTCAAAGCCTCTTACTGTCGTGGCGATCAGAAATTATGAAAAAAGTGTGAATTTCGGCAGCTCATCCCACTTTAAATAATTTATTTCTGTGTTCATGGATTATTTATTTTGTATTTCAGTACTTTATACACTACAGTGTCATTCATGTTAAATTTCATGATTTTTCAAAACACATATCCCTTCTAACCCGAAAATATGTTAAAAGACCTTCTTAGTTCTGAGGTAGGCTTATTTCACCTTTTTTTCAGCATTTTTTTTGAAGGTGGGTGGGGGGGGGGGGGGGGGTGAACTACTCGGTCAATGAAGCTCAGCATTATTAGGGCTGTATGACAACCACAGCTTTATATTTTCTAATTATTGGTTACAGTTTTATATTTATAAACACTAAACAACACAGGCACAGGGAAAATCTTCATGTCTAAAATTGGTTTCATATTTATGAACACTAAAACACACAGGCTCAGGGAAAATCTTCATGTCTAAAATTGGTTTTATATTTATGAACACTAAAACACACAGGCACAGGGAAATCTTCATGTCTAAAATTGGTTTTAATTTTAAGAACACTATTAATAAACCACACGCGGGTCCAGGGAAAATCTTCATGTCTAATTTGGTTTTATATTTATGAACACTAACCACACGCGGGCCCAGGGAAAATCTTCATGTCTAATTTGGTTTTATACATGTACTAACCCAGAAAGAGTTGGTCAGGTTTGATGAACTCATAGAAGGCTTTAAATCCCATATTAACATCCTCATCATCTGAATGGAAGACTATCTCAATTTTTTTCACATCATTCCCAGAGAGTATTGGCCCCGGTACCATCGTCCGACAATACCGTCCTATCTTTGTCCCATTCAAGCTTTTTCCACGATATTCATATATCTCTAGGTAATCGTTGTTATCACAGCTAAAAGAACAAACAAAAACGCAAGATAAATAAATTAGCAGACGTTTCATAATCGCAGAATAATCAATAAAGAAACATTAATCTGGGTCAGTCTTATACTTTGACTTGTTAGTTAACAAATGGAGGTAACCAGACTTTGAAATTTACAAGAATTATAATAAAATGTTGTTTCATATTTTGTTAATGTCTCTCATCAAGTTAACCATGACACAAATGGTTGTAAACTCCAGTAAAAATGTTAAAATCTGGTGGTGTACCAAGCTAATAAGGGTTTCATATTTTGTAATGTCTTTCATCAAGTTAAAAATGCCTCTACCATGACACAAATGGTTGTAAATCCCAGTAAAAATGTTAAAATGTGGTGATGTACCACGATAATACGCCCTGACCATATTGTTTTTTCTGGGTATGATATTTGTTAAATGCTTCTCATCAAAGTAAAAACACCTCAATCAGAATACAAAGGGTGGTCGTGTGACTGAGTATCTTTACCTAGGGTCTCCATCAGGGAGTTTAAAAGCATCAAATGATATCCGTATCCTTTCTCGTCCCTCTGACTGAAAGATAAATCTGCAATCAATGTTGGTCCCGTAGTTTGTAGGATATCTGGGGGAGTTGAACATTCCTGTTTTCTTCCGTTTACTTTCATACAAAAATTCACACGACCCTTCTTTCACTTGATAGCCGCTTATACCAAAATCTACAAAAGAATTGAAAATATGATGTATTCATATTTGATTCATCAAAGGTTTTTCATCAGTTCATAATCACTTATACCAAAATCTGCAACATAGTTAAACAACATAAGGAAGTTACATGTGTAAACGGCAAATTAGGTACAATGTTTGATGTCTTTGTAAATTGTTGGCTTTACGAACGTTGGTTTCCGAGAGGGAACCAATGGCTTACATTTACATTGATCTTGTACATTGATCATAAAAACTGTTCCATTTAAGAAATGTTTGAAACTCTCTTTAAACGTGTTCCATACTAATGATAAAAAATTAAGACATCACCACGTCGTCAGTTGTTTATGAACAACCCGAGCTTTCGACACCTGTGCCGGTAGCTTGTGTTGTTCATAAACAACTGACGACGTGGTGATGTCTTAATTTTTTATCATTAACTTCTCCATTATCTGGCACCTTTGTGAGAGGCTGTTCAGATTATTAGATGAGGGTTGGTTAGCCAATAGTTTGGCAGGATCAAAAACAAACGAAAGATGGAATCTACATGTCTCATAAAGGAAGAAATTTGCTTCAATAGTTATAAGTACAGAATGTGTAAGGTAAAATACCTGTGATAAATTGGTAGTTTGCCTTAAAGCCTCGGCCCAGTACACCATTTGTACTGTTGAAGACCATTACCATCCGTGGTTCTGTGCTTGTCAAGGGAGGGGGAAGTAACCCACCACAGAATTTCTCCCCAGACCAGCCCTCCACCTGCCCCTGAAGGTTAGCAGCTATATGACCTAATGTACAGCTGAACAGAGAGGAAAACAGATGGAGAATGAAAAGAAACGCACAAATACAGATTGTACAGCTGAACAGAGAGACGGAGAATGTAAGAAACACACAAATACAGATTGTACAGCTGAACAGAGAGACAGAGAATGTAAGAAACACACAAATACAGATTGTACAGCTGAACAGAGAGACAGAGAATGTAAGAAACGCACAAATACAGATTGTACAGCTGAACAGAGAGACAGAGAATGTAAGAAACACACAAATACAGATTGTACAGCTGAACAGAGAGACAGAGAATGTAAGAAACAAACAAATACAGATTGTACAGCTGAACAGAGAGACAGAGAATGTAAGAAACACACAAATACAGATTGTACAGCTGAACAGAGAGACAGAGAATGTAAGAAACACACAAATACAGATTGTACAGCTGAACAGAGAGACAGAGAATGTAAGAAACACACAAATACAGATTGTACAGCTGAACAGAGAGACAGAGAATGTAAGAAACGCACAAATACAGATTGTACAGCTGAACAGAGAGACAGAGAATGTAAGAAACGCACAAATACAGATTGTACAGCTGAACAGAGAGACAGAGAATGTAAGAAACGCACAAATACAGATTGTACAGCTGAACAGAGAGACAGAGAATGTAAGAAACGCACAAATACAGATTGTACAGCTGAACAGAGAGACGGAGAATGTAAGAAACACACAAATACAGATTGTACAGCTGAACAGAGAGACAGAGAATGTAAGAAACAAACAAATACAGATTGTACAGCTGAACAGAGAGACAGAGAATGTAAGAAACGCACAAATACAGATTGTACAGCTGAACAGAGAGACAGAGAATGTAAGAAACAAACAAATACAGATTGTACAGCTGAACAGAGAGACGGAGAATGTAAGAAACAAACAAATACAGATTGTACAGCTGAACAGAGAGACAGAGAATGTAAGAAACGCACAAATACAGATTGTACAGCTGAACAGAGAGACAGAGAATGTAAGAAACACACAAATACAGATTGTACAGCTGAACAGAGAGACGGAGAATGTAAGAAACGCACAAATACAGATTGTACAGCTGAACAGAGAGACAGAGAATGTAAGAAACGCACAAATACAGATTGTACAGCTGAACAGAGAGACAGAGAATGTAAGAAACGCACAAATACAGATTGTACAGCTGAACAGAGAGACAGAGAATGTAAGAAACGCACAAATACAGATTGTACAGCTGAACAGAGAGACAGAGAATGTAAGAAACACACAAATACAGATTGTACAGCTGAACAGAGAGACAGAGAATGTAAGAAACACACAAATACAGATTGTACAGCTGAACAGAGAGACAGAGAATGTAAGAAACACACAAATACAGATTGTACAGCTGAACAGAGAGACAGAGAATGTAAGAAACACACAAATACAGATTGTACAGCTGAACAGAGAGACGGAGAATGTAAGACACACACAAATACAGATTGTACAGCTGAACAGAGAGATGGAGAATGTAAGAAACGCACAAATACAGATTGTACAGCTGAACAGAGAGACGGAGAATGTAAGACACACACAAATACAGATTGTACAGCTGAACAGAGAGACGGAGAATGTAAGAAACACACAAATACAGATTGTACAGCTGAACAGAGAGACAGAGAATGTAAGAAACACACAAATACAGATTGTACAGCTGAACAGAGAGACAGAGAATGTAAGAAACACACAAATACAGATTGTACAGCTGAACAGAGAGACAGAGAATGTAAGAAACACACAAATACAGATTGTACAGCTGAACAGAGAGACAGAGAATGTAAGAAACACACAAATACAGATTGTACAGCTGAACAGAGAGACAGAGAATGTAAGAAACACACAAATACAGATTGTACAGCTGAACAGAGAGACAGAGAATGTAAGAAACACACAAATACAGATTGTACAGCTGAACAGAGAGACGGAGAATGTAAGAAACACACAAATACAGATTGTACAGCTGAACAGAGAGACAGAGAATGTAAGAAACACACAAATACAGATTGTACAGCTGAACAGAGAGACAGAGAATGTAAGAAACGCACAAATACAGATTGTACAGCTGAACAGAGAGACAGAGAATGTAAGAAACGCACAAATACAGATTGTACAGCTGAACAGAGAGACAGAGAATGTAAGAAACACACAAATACAGATTGTACAGCTGAACAGAGAGACAGAGAATGTAAGAAACGCACAAATACAGATTGTACAGCTGAACAGAGAGACAGAGAATGTAAGAAACGCACAAATACAGATTGTACAGCTGAACAGAGAGACAGAGAATGTAAGAAACACACAAATACAGATTGTACAGCTGAACAGAGAGACGGAGAATGTAAGAAACGCACAAATACAGATTGTACAGCTGAACAGAGAGACAGAGAATGTAAGAAACGCACAAATACAGATTGTACAGCTGAACAGAGAGACAGAGAATGTAAGAAACACACAAATACAGATTGTACAGCTGAACAGAGAGACAGAGAATGTAAGAAACACACAAATACAGATTGTACAGCTGAACAGAGAGACGGAGAATGTAAGAAACGCACAAATACAGATTGTACAGCTGAACAGAGAGACAGAGAATGTAAGAAACGCACAAATACAGATTGTACAGCTGAACAGAGAGACAGAGAATGTAAGAAACACACAAATACAGATTGTACAGCTGAACAGAGAGACAGAGAATGTAAGAAACACACAAATACAGATTGTACAGCTGAACAGAGAGACAGAGAATGTAAGAAACACACAAATACAGATTGTACAGCTGAACAGAGAGACAGAGAATGTAAGAAACACACAAATACAGATTGTACAGCTGAACAGAGAGACGGAGAATGTAAGAAACACACAAATACAGATTGTACAGCTGAACAGAGAGACAGAGAATGTAAGAAACGCACAAATACAGATTGTACAGCTGAACAGAGAGACAGAGAATGTAAGAAACACACAAATACAGATTGTACAGCTGAACAGAGAGACGGAGAATGTAAGAAACACACAAATACAGATTGTACAGCTGAACAGAGAGACAGAGAATGTAAGAAACGCACAAATACAGATTGTACAGCTGAACAGAGAGACAGAGAATGTAAGAAACACACAAATACAGATTGTACAGCTGAACAGAGAGACAGAGAATGTAAGAAACACACAAATACAGATTGTACAGCTGAACAGAGAGACAGAGAATGTAAGAAACACACAAATACAGATTGTACAGCTGAACAGAGAGACAGAGAATGTAAGAAACAAACAAATACAGATTGTACAGCTGAACAGAGAGACAGAGAATGTAAGAAACAAACAAATACAGATTGTACAGCTGAACAGAGAGACAGAGAATGTAAGAAACACACAAATACAGATTGTACAGCTGAACAGAGAGACAGAGAATGTAAGAAACAAACAAATACAGATTGTACAGCTGAACAGAGAGACAGAGAATGTAAGAAACACACAAATACAGATTGTACAGCTGAACAGAGAGACAGAGAATGTAAGAAACAAACAAATACAGATTGTACAGCTGAACAGAGAGACGGAGAATGTAAGAAACACACAAATACAGATTGTACAGCTGAACAGAGAGACAGAGAATGTAAGAAACACACAAATACAGATTGTACAGCTGAACAGAGAGATGGAGAATGTAAGAAACGCACAAATACAGATTGTACAGCTGAACAGAGAGATGGAGAATGTAAGAAACACACAAATACAGATTGTACAGCTGAACAGAGAGACAGAGAATGTAAGAAACGCACAAATACAGATTGTACAGCTGAACAGAGAGACAGAGAATGTAAGAAACGCACAAATACAGATTGTACAGCTGAACAGAGAGACGGAGAATGTAAGAAACGCACAAATACAGATTGTACAGCTGAACAGAGAGACAGAGAATGTAAGAAACAAACAAATACAGATTGTACAGCTGAACAGAGAGACAGAGAATGTAAGAAACGCACAAATACAGATTGTACAGCTGAACAGAGAGACAGAGAATGTAAGAAACAAACAAATACAGATTGTACAGCTGAACAGAGAGACGGAGAATGTAAGAAACAAACAAATACAGATTGTACAGCTGAACAGAGAGACAGAGAATGTAAGAAACGCACAAATACAGATTGTACAGCTGAACAGAGAGACAGAGAATGTAAGAAACACACAAATACAGATTGTACAGCTGAACAGAGAGACAGAGAATGTAAGAAACGCACAAATACAGATTGTACAGCTGAACAGAGAGACAGAGAATGTAAGAAACACACAAATACAGATTGTACAGCTGAACAGAGAGACAGAGAATGTAAGAAACACACAAATACAGATTGTACAGCTGAACAGAGAGACGGAGAATGTAAGAAACAAACAAATACAGATTGTACAGCTGAACAGAGAGACAGAGAATGTAAGAAACACACAAATACAGATTGTACAGCTGAACAGAGAGACAGAGAATGTAAGAAACACACAAATACAGATTGTACAGCTGAACAGAGAGACAGAGAATGTAAGAAACACACAAATACAGATTGTACAGCTGAACAGAGAGACAGAGAATGTAAGAAACAAACAAATACAGATTGTACAGCTGAACAGAGAGACAGAGAATGTAAGAAACAAACAAATACAGATTGTACAGCTGAACAGAGAGACAGAGAATGTAAGAAACACACAAATACAGATTGTACAGCTGAACAGAGAGACAGAGAATGTAAGAAACACACAAATACAGATTGTACAGCTGAACAGAGAGACAGAGAATGTAAGAAACACACAAATACAGATTGTACAGCTGAACAGAGAGACAGAGAATGTAAGAAACACACAAATACAGATTGTACAGCTGAACAGAGAGACAGAGAATGTAAGAAACACACAAATACAGATTGTACAGCTGAACAGAGAGACAGAGAATGTAAGAAACAAACAAATACAGATTGTACAGCTGAACAGAGAGACAGAGAATGTAAGAAACACACAAATACAGATTGTACAGCTGAACAGAGAGACAGAGAATGTAAGAAACGCACAAATACAGATTGTACAGCTGAACAGAGAGACGGAGAATGTAAGAAACACACAAATACAGATTGTACAGCTGAACAGAGAGACAGAGAATGTAAGAAACACACAAATACAGATTGTACAGCTGAACAGAGAGATGGAGAATGTAAGAAACGCACAAATACAGATTGTACAGCTGAACAGAGAGACAGAGAATGTAAGAAACGCACAAATACAGATTGTACAGCTGAACAGAGAGACGGAGAATGTAAGAAACAAACAAATACAGATTGTACAGCTGAACAGAGAGACAGAGAATGTAAGAAACACACAAATACAGATTGTACAGCTGAACAGAGAGACAGAGAATGTAAGAAACACACAAATACAGATTGTACAGCTGAACAGAGAGACGGAGAATGTAAGAAACGCACACAAATACAGATTGTACAGCTGAACAGAGAGACGGAGAATGTAAGACACACACAAATACAGATTGTACAGCTGAACAGAGAGATGGAGAATGTAAGAAACACACAAATACAGATTGTACAGCTGAACAGAGAGACGGAGAATGTAAGACACACACAAATACAGATTGTACAGCTGAACAGAGAGACGGAGAATGTAAGACACACACAAATACAGATTGTACAGCTGAACAGAGAGACAGAGAATGTAAGAAACACACAAATACAGATTGTACAGCTGAACAGAGAGACGGAGAATGTAAGAAACACACAAATACAGATTGTACAGCTGAACAGAGAGACAGAGAATGTAAGAAACACACAAATACAGATTGTACAGCTGAACAGAGAGACAGAGAATGTAAGAAACACACAAATACAGATTGTACAGCTGAACAGAGAGACAGAGAATGTAAGAAACACACAAATACAGATTGTACAGCTGAACAGAGAGACAGAGAATGTAAGAAACACACAAATACAGATTGTACAGCTGAACAGAGAGACGGAGAATGTAAGAAACACACAAATACAGATTGTACAGCTGAACAGAGAGACAGAGAATGTAAGAAACACACAAATACAGATTGTACAGCTGAACAGAGAGACAGAGAATGTAAGAAACACACAAATACAGAATGTACAGCTGAACAGAGAGACAGAGAATGTAAGAAACACACAAATACAGATTGTACAGCTGAACAGAGAGACGGAGAATGTAAGAAACGCACACAAATACAGATTGTACAGCTGAACAGAGAGACGGAGAATGTAAGAAACACACAAATACAGATTGTACAGCTGAACAGAGAGACAGAGAATGTAAGAAACACACAAATACAGATTGTACAGCTGAACAGAGAGACAGAGAATGTAAGAAACAAACAAATACAGATTGTACAGCTGAACAGAGAGACAGAGAATGTAAGAAACACACAAATACAGATTGTACAGCTGAACAGAGAGACGGAGAATGTAAGACACACACAAATACAGATTGTACAGCTGAACAGAGAGACGGAGAATGTAAGAAACGCACACAAATACAGATTGTACAGCTGAACAGAGAGACAGAGAATGTAAGAAACAAACAAATACAGATTGTACAGCTGAACAGAGAGACAGAGAATGTAAGAAACGCACAAATACAGATTGTACAGCTGAACAGAGAGACGGAGAATGTAAGACACACACAAATACAGATTGTACAGCTGAACAGAGAGACGGAGAATGTAAGAAACGCACACAAATACAGATTGTACAGCTGAACAGAGAGACAGAGAATGTAAGACACACACAAATACAGATTGTTCAGCTGAACAGAGAGACAGAGAATGTAAGACACACACAAATACAGATTGTACAGCTGAACAGAGAGACGGAGAATGTAAGAAACACACACAAATACAGATTGTACAGCTGAACAGAGAGACAGAGAATGTAAGACACACACAAATACAGATTGTACAGCTGAACAGAGAGACGGAGAATGTAAGACACACACAAATACAGATTGTACAGCTGAACAGAGAGACGGAGAATGTAAGAAACACACAAATACAGATTGTACAGCTGAACAGAGAGACAGAGAATGTAAGACACACACAAATACAGATTGTTCAGCTGAACAGAGAGACAGAGAATGTAAGACACACACAAATACAGATAACTTGGCAAAGACTTAGTTCAATTGAGGGTGGATTGATTCTGATAATAATGTACTTGTCAGGATTTCTGATTTGTCAAATTTCATCTAGATATGAGAGGCTGGGGTGATCAGAACTTGTATGTTAACCCATTGATTCAGGCACCTGCTTTCATGTGACTGTTAGAGTGATTCAAAACACTTAAATACTGGAGTATATTTGTTTTAGCCCATGTAATTCTGTATTATGCAAATTTTAATTCGTTAAGCCAATCAGTGAGCTTGTTACATCTACTTTCGAGAGGTTGTTGTGTTGTATGGAAGAGGCCTTGGGAAAGGGATCAGCTCGCTTACATGTATTTGCCAAAGGCTTGTAGTCATGAGCATGCAACACATGCTGAGCCCCAAAGGCCCCATTTCTGCTAAATGAATTGACCGATTGATTGATGACGTCACTTGGAAATTACGGGAAAAGCATTTCGGGAGATTGAGGGATGTTAAAATAATTTTAAAATATGGCGGAAGAAATAATACTGTATCGAACAGAAGACGTAAAAGGCATAAAGTTACCAGAGAAAATGTGTGGATAAAAACAGGTTATGTCTTCAATGTTTTCCAAAAAAGTAACACCTTGCTAAACAAAATGGCGAACTGAGGTACATTTTACCCAGAAAGCTTTGCGTAATTCTATGTGACGTCATCAGGCTGGGCGGTAATTGGCTCAGCAACATGCACAACCTTATATGGACAGACATAACTTTTTATTTTTTGTTTTGCTGTTATTTTGATATGCATTTATGAGAACCTACAGGTACTTACTAAGGCATAGAACCAGGTATATTAAACTCCACAAACTCCACCTGTACTTTCTCCAAGTTTTCCCTGTCCATTAAGCCATCCAGGTAATAATGACAGGTAACATTGATTGGAAATTGTTTAGGAAATCCAGGTGAGATAAAGGAACCATTTGATTCTAAAGTGCTTTTTATACGCTGATCACATTCTGTAAATAAAATAGTTCAAATGTATGTTTAGAAAATCAGTTTCTCTCCTTAAAAACGCCAGGCAATAAACAAATTTTATTGGTGGTAAATACATATATTATATAGACCTCTGTTCAGCCAAATATTTTTTCGTTTCAAATAAATTGTTCAAACAGAATGAGGAAATTGTTAGGTAGTTTTCTGTGAAAGTCAAAATTAGGAGCTAATTATACATACCTGTGCCTAAAATGTGTGTAGCATCACTTGATATAAAATCTGCAAAACAAATCATACATGTAAGTTATGAAGGCGTGAAAATAGTTTTCTGCAGCTGATCTCACTTAAACAATAATGCTTTGTGTTGGAAGTCACATTTTTTTAAGTGAGTGTTTGTGTTCAATTATTTTTCATACACCAATGCTGGCTGGAAACCCCTGAACTTAAAATTTTGAAAGCATCGGCTATTTTTCAGAAGAATTATAAATAAGAAAGTTTTAGAGCAATCTTGAGAATGAATGTTAAAGTAGTGCTTTGTAGTTTTTCGATGAACTTTTGACCTACATAGTGTCTTGAAAATCAAAATATATGAAAAGAGCCACTTTTGGCAGCTCATTCCACTTTAACAACTTACCTAATTTTACAAAATCTTCACTAAATTCATAAGTAATATTAAACCCTCTCCTTGAAAAACTATAATCTCCTCGGTTTTCTAAAATGTCTTTGTCAAAAAACACCCGACCACTTTTTGTAACAAACTCTATATGTAAGGCTTCACCAGATGAAAAGATTGTCAAATTTCTGTATTTTCCACAAAATATTCCTATAACTCCAGCCTGGTTAGTTAAGCCATCATATATCTTTACATAGTCGTACGGACAACTGAAAACAAATAAACAATAATCATAAAAAGTCCCCAACCAACAAATAAAAATCTGACATTTGTCTTCTGGCGTTGTGTATTTGATGTTTGTATATTCATATCATTGAAACAAATGACTTTTTAAACCATTTTTATGTCATTGTATATGGAAGAGTTGCCGGGTACACGTATTCACTGAAGGTCGGATTTCCTTTGGGCAATGAGCCCAGTTTCCTCCCCCACTAAATCGTGGCTCAGTAGGTAGAGCGTTGGACGCTCAATCCAAACAGCCTTGCACCAATGGGTTGCAGGTTCGAATCCCACTCAGGCCAAAATATTTGGAAAATTTTCTAACTGGGTTTTCAGTCGAACGACCTATGTGGGATGGTTGCCAGTTAGCGACGGAAGGTTGTGGGTTTCTTCCGGGCATAGAGCCCGGTTTCCTCCCACAATAAAACTGGCAACGTCGCCATACAAGTGAAAGAATCTTGAGCGCGGTGTAAAACACCAAACAATCAATCAAGCAATCCCCCACTAAATCTGGCCATGTGGCCAAATAAGTGAAATAATCTTGAGTGCGACATAAAACCTCAGTGAATCAATTTTCATTTTCAATTGTTTGTAGATTCACTTGTATGGGTGTAAAGACCCTTTCGGCTTAGAATGACGTTTTTATGACGTTGTTTGAATTGTAAGGCATTGGCGTCATTTCTCTGTTGCGGTTACCATGACACACCTCTTTGACATTACGCCTTACACGAAATGAACACGAATCTGACGTCAGATTGATCCAAAAACGCAATTTAGGGTCATTTTGCCATACAACGAGCCTCCTGCACAAGCGTCAATCCTTAAACCAAAAGGGTCTATTGCTACATTTGCATGTAAGTTAATGTTGTGAAAATGTTCAGTTTAGCCTCTAACAACCCATTAACATGATCAAAATTTTGTCACACTAATTGATAGCAATTCATATATTTGAAACAATAATACTGTCTGTCAATCACAAAATAAAAACACAAACAATGAGAAGACAAAAAAAGCCCACAAACTTGTATTGGCTCTTGTTACCTTTCTAGTTAAATGTTTAGATGTCCTGCTTGAATTAGATTTAAATTTTTTTTACAAAATTTAAAACTTACTAGTCTCCCCCGTTGAAAAGATCAAAGTCTATAAAAGTGAGTTTAATTCTCTGGCCTGGTTTTCCTTGAAGTTTATAAAAACAGAACAGGTTATCTGAATACATTCCCGGGTAGGTTGGTGATATAAGATACCCCGATGTTCTTTGTTCACTTCGTATCCTATACCCACATTCTACTGTGGAGGTTCCAATACTGTAAGGTGCTGAAAAACAAGGGGAGATAATCTGTAAAAGTAATGGAAGGGTAAAACCTTTTTTTCTAGTATTTTGAATATGTTGTCAGTTCTTGCCCCTCTAAACAAGATTGTATTTTTTAAGTGGGCATTTAAATAAAAAAATCATGAATTCCGAAATGTAACTGATATATTTAAAGTTAATTTCATTGAGTGAAATAAATTTAAATAACCGAGGTCAATATTCTTTTTTTTTATAGTCTTAAGTTGACTAATGTATTGCCTTCAGATAGGTGTAATTAAAAAAATTTAACTTTTTGAAAAAAAAAAATTGATAATTTTCAAATTGTGTTATAACACATTAAATGTAGCTCATGCAAATATCAGCGGGATTTATCCAATGATCAAAGCTAAAGACTAGATTTACATTTATAAACCTACATAAATTTAATTTTCAAAATTGACAAGTAAGGATATATTATGTTGTGGAACATGCTTAAGTGTAAAGTTTTATGGTGCATGTAGATTTTCAGGTCGTCTCTTAAAATTCATGATGGGGGGGGGGGGGGGGGGGGATGCATATGAAAAATAGCATTAGGAATGATAATTGAATTGAACATTTGGTGAATTATTAAAAATGATATCGTAATTTAAAATGTTTCTGACAATTTTCATGCAAAGTTTAGAGTCAATAGAATTTGTAATTTGGACAATAACCGCTGCTCTTATTCAAGAGAAAAGTTCCTCAAAACTCATTAAAGGTTGTCATGTAATTATTATAACATATATTTCAGTCATATCTAGAAAGTCTATAAGTGGATGCACTAGACCCTGAATGTAATTGTATATGGTATATGTGATCCAAATAAGGGCCTGTTTTTACTGCTCTATTGTAGCATGCGGGGTCAGCCGACGTGAAATTTCAGGCAAAATCAAGGGATAAGTTTCCTATCGTTTCAAGTTTTTAGAATATATATTTATTTTTACTGAATTCCAAGCATAATCAATGCATATTTGACAATACAAATTGAACAGTAAATGAAATGTGACAATTTAAAGGGAGGTAGACAGTGCTTGACTTTTTTCAAGTGGAGATAACTCTAGACTTCACTAAAAATCTGCTCCACCCAAGAAAAGCAAAGGGATTGATTTGAGGCAGCATTTTCTCAAATTGAACTTTATGTTAGTAAATAGCGTATATATAAATCTAAGAAGAAATTAAAAACCCTGGAAAATCACACTGCAAAACAATGGAACAAAAATTAAAAATATGAAAGCACTTTAGTATAAAAACATTTCTTTGTTAGTTATTCAATTAACCAAAATATAAAATACAAGAAGAAATCTATCGAGACTTACATCTAAGAATGTCTGTGAAACAAAATAAAACAAGATTTATAAATAAAAGGACAATAACAACCAAATAAATAGCTATACTAGTGCGCGAAAAAATAAAAACTGATGTGAAAACAAACTCAAAATCGTGTGCAAGACAGAATAGCGAGAGAACTTTTCTTTTGGTTGATAAAATGTTTAATGATTTAATACAAATATTGTGCATGCAATATAAAAAAGGCCTAAAAGAAATTAACACACAAATTTCAAATTTGTGCACAACTTTCAACGACAATAGGTCAATAATGACTTGGCCAAGATTAAATGAATCTGGGATATGTAAATTGAAAAATTGGGAATATTTTTGTTGCAGTTATTATAAACGCCACCCTATATGTGTGATACTTTTTAGATTTAAAATGTTACAGATTAAAGAGGTCAAAGACACTTTCAACAAGAATTCAAAGAAAACCTAAATTTGTATCAAACTGTTATCTGCTGGGTATATGAAGCTTTTTTTAGCTGAAGTTGAGTTGGACTGGGGATAATGTCGTCATGACTCTTGTCGTCACGATTCTTTATAAACGTTTACAAGCATTTATTGGATGGGTTTCTTATTGAAAATACACATGCTGTTCATGATATTGATTTGAATTTCAAACTAACATGTAGATTAACTATATAAAAGTTGTCAAACTGCTCCAGTTTATGTGTACCTAAAAAATTAGCACCAGCAAAACAGGTAAAGGCTATTTGAGATTTTTACACTAAAAATTGGTTACACTGAAGCTGCATACCTGTTGACCTGTTGACTCTCGGCATTTCAACAGGTAAGTTAACGGGTAATTAGCGCGTGGGTGATAGAGTCTATCATGAAGTGCAAGTACATGTACTAATCGTAAACTAAAGACAAACTTTATATATTTGCCAATTTACCTGCACTGATGAATTCATATGTACCCTGGAAGCCCTGGTCGACACGAATATCATCCGTGTAAAAAGTAAAGACGAGATACGAGCTGTGTGAGATGATGGCACTGGGGAAGGTATTCAGCATATCGCCACAGAAACGGTAAGGGGAAGGCACTTCTAAGAGGTCTGACTCAGGGTTAACCTGCGTGTACACATCTACATAATCATTGGAACACCTGGAATTCACAAGATAACAATGAATAAATAAGTGGAAATCAAATAACGAATATGTCACTAAACAAAAAAGCTTTTCGCTACCAACAATGTTCTATTGAAATATTGAAAAGTACTTTTAAAACTTTATATAGTGTATAATAATAGTCAAAAGTCAAATTGAATGCAATGCTAGACGCATTTTAACTTTTTTTCAACTTTTAACTTTTGAATTCACCCTGCAAAAACAATGCTAGAAGTAATAGGCTGTTGCCAAATTTAAAGAATTATGTTTACTCTGAACATGTTTAAGCGATAAAACAAATTGATTTAGAGCCACAAAGGTTCAGGCTGACCATTTGTATTCATCTGAACAAGTTCACATTATAAACAGCCAGTAGAGCAGCCAAGGCTACATGTATATTATGTTTCAGTGACTGTTTTAAGCCATAACATTTCCAAAACATGACACGACATTTACAAAGTTTCGCTATCAAGTAAGCATTTAAATATGAATTTCCTAGTTTACAAAAAACACAAACTCAGGCCTTTTTTATGAAATTAATTCAAACAATGGAGGCGCATATGGATTACAACTTCTGCGTTGTATTGGGTTGCAACGTTTCGATGTAGATCTTTATTGTCCACTGTAAGGATTAACGGGTTATGAACATATTTGTCAACTCTTGTTCATCCAGCAGTTCACACGACAACAGTCTGCTCAGGGGTAGCCTCCGAAGCTGCTTTCAGAACCGACATGAGTAAACATTCAGAGAGACGAATATGTACTATAAACTAAGTTATTCTGAATAACTAGGGTCATATATTCGTTATCTGATGGAAGATACAATTTAATCAGTGAGGTGGAAAATGTTTTGCGGGAGATAATAACATGTTCCGCCTAAGGTGATAAGTGTCAGAGTGGGTGAAGAGTGATTGTTTTCTCAGACCTGCTTTGTTATTACAACTGATTTTATCAAAGAATTTCTAACCCTAATCAATAAGCAATAATACCTTTGGCCAAATCCATTGATTTCCACCAAGCTCCAATTTGTTCCACAACAATGCTAAATCCAGTAATTTGCACTCATCAAAACCATTTCTTGCTGTCAAACTATAGAGTCATAATGAACTGGCTCTTGCTAATTTACCACAAGAAGCTCCCCTTTTTTACCTTCAGAATGATTTCAATTCTAAATTATTTTTACGCTAAAAGGTGTAACGAAAAATGTTCAAGAAAAATAAAAGATGACTGATTGTTTGGGGTTCTACACCACATTTATGACTATTATGACGCTTTAAGGTAACGTTGTAAGGTTTATAAAGAGATGAATACAGAGTGTATACTAAAGCAAAACCCAGGTACGCATTTTATTTTGCAACTCGCAACTATCTAACATGGTGGTCAATTGCTGCTTCATGTTTTATTTTTCAAATTAGTAGAAATATTAGAAAAAATATAAACAATAATGATTATTCCCTCTAAAGATTCAATCATGGGAAGATATTTCCTACTCCACTTAAAATAGTTCCGGCACTGATAATATAAACGTTATCGATAAAAAGGGTGATATCACTAATATATCAGAGCTGTGTAGCTCAATATCTCACCACTGACCATACAGTAAATAACTGAAATAATCAATCAATAAATCAACCAAGTTAGTGAAAGCTATTTTGGCAAAGTAAATGATAATTCAAGAAATGCACACACTTATTGTGGCACACAATAGTCATCGTTTTCAGATCTTCAAGCAGAGTTGTAAAACTAAAAGTTTATATCGATTACAAAATTTCATTTTAGTCTCTGGCTTTCTTATAGCAAACCAGACTGTGTGACATACAAGAAGTAATAAGATTCCATAGTAACAGGTGGCTAGAAGGTTCCAGTTGAGATAACGTGAAAGCGGAGAGGCGAGAGAGGAATCTGTGAATCTTTAGAGAGTCCAGACATCTAGACGACAAGTGTTTGCTAACAGCCTTCTCAATGGATACAATGGAAGGAACAATATGGTGAGCTGAACTGATTAGCACTGCCATCAAACCTAACATGGAGTGAAGGAGAGACGCGTGAGACACCATACGACCATGTGATAAGCAGTTAGTGTTTGTAACGTTGTTAACACCAATAAAAAACGAGCTTTTATTCAGCAAGTCAATGGTTAGTTTACTTGGACGATGCCTTTGGCTCCAGAAACACGTCTACTATTTGGTCTTTTCATCAAAGTGTCTGTTGGAAAACTGATTCTTCTCATCCAGTTTTAATTACAGTTACGATGTGACGTGTGGTGTACGCTGTGTCGCCGTTTCACTCACAGCTGTTCAAGTTTCTCAGAGAAATAAATACCAACTCATCTATAAAGCCAAATGTCTTTCTCTGTCTTTCAAAAGACTTCCTTCTCTGCCAAAAATAGCTTATCTACACTTTATGCCTCCTTTTTCAAAACTGTTGAGAATGATTGCAAAGTTTAACAAACTTGTTCCTAATCCCTTTGACCAAATAGAAAACAATTAAAACCGCAGATAAAATGTTTTTTTTTTCACTTTACAACTAATTTATTCAATCCAACTACTTTTTAAAAAAATATCTTTTATAAAAACTGCTCAATATCAATTGTTAATGTTAAACATTTTACGAAATGTCTATATTGAAAGCATGGAATTTAGCAAATAAATAAAATTGTCCTTCTCAGACTATTAACATTCTATGTGATATCCAATAAGTGCAGAGGGCAGTATGATATCAACTGGGCCATAAGTCTTTTCGTACTTGCCAATTTGTAAGACAATAAAACTAGTTCAGTGGTTTGATATATATGAAGATTGGGGCGGAGAAGACAAATTAGTAGAACTGTTCTGTTTGGGAAGTTCCTGACCAGAGATAGATCTTTCACTGTTCATTAGCGAAGAACGTATCATTTACAAGGAGCAAGAAAGGACCAAAGGATGCGATATCCAGGAAATACGTATCTATGGCAAATCGTCAACGAAATGAATGTCTGATTTACTAGTAATGTAAGACATACAGCAAACGAAGAGGAAGGAAAAGGGGAAGCAATTTGTCTATGCTTCGAACAGACTAATCTGTCTGAAACAAAAGCTCTTTGCTCGGGGCTAATATGTTTGATTATCATGTAGGCAATAATGTCTTATCTTTCCCCAGAAGCAGATTACCTTGTTTTCCCATGAGACCTACAGACAATATAGTAGTAATGATAAGCTTGTATATGGCAGTTTGGACCATGATGAATATGCCAATTAACTTCGTTATAAAACAGTCTTAGACAACATCAAAGTCTGGCCACATGTAGCCTCATAAACAGTATTCCTTATACCAGCATATCCTCTATTACGGTTCCTGCCCAAGAAATTTGATGTCAAAAATGTTCAACACTTGATTGATTGATTTATGTTTTGCACTGCACTCAAGATTATTTGCCTCATTTGGTGGCATTTTTATAATAAGTGGGGGGAGGAAACCAGGCTCTTTGCCAGGAGGAAACCAAGATTTTCAGCGAGTAAAAGGTATCTTTTAGTTTCGCTTTTGTTACATGTTTTAATGGTAACGTTACATAGCACACTGCCAGGTTATTCTACAAAAATGGCCAACTAAGAAAGGTTTTAACAAAGAGTCCTAATCATTATATGTGCATGGGATGCCAATTTAATTCACTCTCTGAGTACCATTTTTATCCTGTCTACTAAATACTCAAGTTTATATGTTCGTTCAACAAAGCTTACCTGTTTTATAAAAATCAATTTGGTTGAGTAAATTGTATATTTTTATACAGTAATACATGGAAGTAAAATGAGGTTAAGATCATTTCTTAAGGTTTGGCCAGCTTTGTAAGCCAGATTTTTCTACAAATGTGTTGCCTGGAGATAGATTTGGCAAATCTAGCGACAAAATACTGGGGATAATTGAAATCAGTGGCTGAGTGAAATTAGCTCAGTTAGAGGTTTTCTTCAAGGTAGAGGGTGAAAAATCTATCCGAAGTGTGAGTTTGTGGATAAATGGTAAGTTTTGGTCTTTAGCTCAAGGGCTCCTTGTGGTCACAGGGAATATCCCTGTCATTATTGACCAGTCCAGTTTATGTCCAGCTACATGTATTCTACGATCAAAATCCTTTCTGTCTTAAAACCAGCTGTAATGGTTTTGTGAGTGGTTTAATTTCCATGTAGAATAAAATAACGGCAACAAATATCTTAACAAACTTGTCCATTTGCTTTTAGTACAAATCCAAGAAAGATCTTGTGATCAACAATCAAGACCATCAATTGATCAAAATTAACCCTTCAACCAAGATCGACCGTGCAGTGATGACAACTTGCAGAAATCCAAACTACATCATGATCCTCAGCAAAACATCTGTATCAATTTACTGCCATATCTATGTATATATTAATGATCACTAAAACACACAGGGACAGGGAACATCTTCTTGTCTAAAATAACGATGGAGATAAGTTTCTAATAAATTGTGTTAAAAAGAGGTATGTATATTTATGTACATGGTATCAGATTGATGATATCTGAAAGTTTTCTTAACACAATGTCTTTGCCACCAGATTCTCCAAATCAGTCTATTGATGGACATTTATACAAACTTTAAATAATACACTAATCTTCTAACGTTAGACGTCAGGGCGCACAATGAATCAAATGTCAAACATGTCCAAACGTCAATATATATGAATATGAGTCAGAACCCCCCCCCCCCCCCCCCCCCGACAACACCAAAAAAAAAAAAAGAATCTCAAATAGTTTAATAAACAGAAGATGCCGTATCCCCCCGACATAAGATTTATTATTAATTTTAAGTTATTATAAGATATCTATGCTATACTGTTGGAAAAGGGCAGTAACTATGACAAAAATGAAACAACGCAGCCGAAATAGGAGGTGCACTTTCTCAAGTGATGTCCAGCATGTCAACTACGGTAAGTTTAGAAAAAATCCACAAAAAAAACGTGAGAGGAGATGCGAAGACAAGCATCCATTGTCTACGCCCTCCTATACTGTCAGAAAAGGGGAGTAACTCTGAACATAATTAGACCAGCGCCATCAAAATATGAGGGGCACAACCTTCCATGATATCCAGCATATCCGCCAATTTTCAAAAAAAAATCTTATAAAAACTGTGGGAGGAGATGCGATGACAAGCACTAATTGTCTATGTCGTCTTATACTGTTGGAAAAAGGCTGTAACTTGAGATGCGATGACAAGTACTAATTGTCTATGTCTTCTTATACTGTCAGAAAAGGGCAGTAACTCTAAAAATAATGAAACCAGCGCGAACCAAAATAGGAGGTGTACATCCGCGAATGATATCCAGCAAGTCTACCAAATTTCGAAAAAATCTGATAAAAACCGTGGGAGGAGATGAGAGGACAAGCACTAATTGTCTATGTCGTCTTATATTGTCGGAAAAGGGCAGTAACTCTAAAAATAATGAAACCAGCGCAACCAAAATAGGTGCACATCCTTAAATGATATCCAACAAGTCCATCAAATTTCGAAAAAATCTGATAAAAACCGTGGGAGGAGATGCGATGACAAGCACTAATTGTCTATATCGTCTTATACTGTCGGAAAAGGGCAGTAACTCTAAAAATAATGAAAGCAGCAAAACCAAAATAGGAGGTGCACATCCTCGAATAATATCCAGTATGACAACCAAGTTTCGAAAAAATCCGATAAAAACTGTGGGAGGAGATGCGATGACAAGAAATGATTACGGACAGACAGACAGACAAGCTGATCGCTATATCCCCCGGCATATAATGCCGGGGGGATAAAAAAGAAATTTTTTATTCTAAGGCATAAGATATGAGAACTCAATGTGCGTATAAAATTAAAAAAACAAGTGACTTGTCAGAGATGGAAAACTGATGTTGGTCATAAACTTGGAACAGCCATGGTTCCAAAGAATATATGACATAACACATTGCAACAGCAAGACATTCCTAGCATTAGAAGCTGGTAGACTTTTTTCAAGGCATATTGGTTTTTGCTTAGGGGGAAAAGGGTTGAGAAAATGGAATGATCCCCTATTGGATGTTCAGGGGGTCAAATATGAACAGTTAATAAGAAATCAATTCAATACTGACTTATTGGATTCCCAAAGCACTCTGCAGAAATCACTGGTTAGAATTAAAGATAGTTATAGGTTTGGAGACAATCATATTGAGAGCACTGTAAGGATATTCTACTCCAGCATATAACTGTAAAACCACAATGGAATATACATCTCTATGAGTATAAGCTGTGAGATCACATAGGAAGAATTATCCATATTTGAAGTGCAATGAAGAAACTCAATTAAGTCCTTGGAGGGGAGAGCAAATCACATTAGGTGAAACGGCCACAGACACTTCATGTATGAATCTTAATCAATCCATCGAGAAACGAACACATCTCAAATACAAGATACCTCTAACCATATTTCTCTTGTCATCCGTCAATTTATTAGATTCGATTTGATAAAATTTCCCAATGTTCCAGAATGCATTACTTCATGAAATTGAATAAAACTTGGAACAGAAAAAAAATTCATCTGAACTTTCATTCATATTGTAAATCTTTTGTGGAAATGAAACAGGAAATATAGCATTGATCAATGTTATGATACATACGTCTGACCAATGATAATAGATTCCAGTTAAAATACACTGCAAGTAGGGTTAAATATACTTATGCCTATAAATAATATAGATTTGTACTTTGTATGTCTTCTAATAGTTCAGTTTAGAAATTTTATAAAAGTAAAGTTGCTGTTAACAAAATGATAAAGTAAAGTAAACTTCTTTAAGTACATGTATTTAGACTACGATTCTTGAGGAACAACTATTTTGCCTGAAAAGAGATTTGGTAAAATCTGGTGACAAACATTTTGAGAATAGGAAATCAATGACCAAATGACATTGGCAAAAGTAAGGAAGTACGTACTTCTACAAAAATAGGGTTAAAAATCTATCAAAAGTATTATTTAGCCGTAGAAATGGTTAGGTCTTGTCTGTAGCTGAAGGGCTGCTGATGGTCACAGGGAATATTCGAGTCATTATTGACCAGTCCAGTTTATGTTTTACCATTCTATGACAGAAATCCTTTCAGTCTTAAAACCTGCTTCAGGGGTTGTGTGGATGGTTGAAGTTCAATAGGGGGGAAAACATACATGTCGTATCATAATGTACTTGTCTATTTGCTTCGCGCTAAAATCTATGATCAACACACAAGACCAATGTCCAGATTCATAAAACAGAACTGACCAGTAATAGGAGCGCAAGTTTCATAAGAATTCATTCAAGATTTGTGATATCTGGTGACAGATGACGCTATTAATTGATTGATTGTTTGGTGTTTTACGCCGCGCTTGTTTTATGCCCGGAGGAAACCCACGACATTCCGTTGGTAACTGGCAACCATCCCACATAGGTCGGATGGCGCTATTGATAACGTTTTTGGCGAAGTTGCACTTCTATTTGACATACTTAATTGCTCCTGAATCATGTTGGACCTCCAATGACAGGAAATGACATGGAATTCCTACGAGATTTGCACTCCCTATAGAGGAAAGAGATTTCACAGACAAATGATCACCAAAAAGATATTTATGTATTGAACTCAAGTTTGTGCACACAGAGCACTTGTTCATATTAAATAAATCTTATACAAAATCTGAAAGTCCTGATAACTTCAGTTTTCAACTGGTTAGAGTGGAAGTACTTACTTCACCCGCTAGCTTTGTTCGACCGTCTTTACTTGAGACAAAGTGCCTGAAGTTCAAATATGTTTGGTAAAAAGATTGATCTGGCAGCCTGGTTTATAGAGAAAGGGTTAAGTAAATATTCAAATTAGCTCAGTTAAGGGCCTTCCTTCTTGGCTAGTGAAAAACAAGCTTGTTTTAAAGTGTGGGGTTGTGGTTAAATGGTCTGCAGTTCTTGGGTTTCTCAAGGCTAGTCATATCCCTCAAGCCATTATTGACCAGTCCAATTTATGTGCCGGCATTCCTGAAACCAAAATCCTTATTCCATAACGGAGAAAACATACATGGCAATTTCCTGGAGCAGTTGTATGTTTGCTTTCAACTCAAATCTCAGAAAGATCTTGTGGTCAACACACAAGGTTGCTGGTCAAACTGGACCTCTATTAACATGCTCATCAACCAGAACTGACCAATGTAATACTTCACCGAAATCTGACACTTTAAACCACAACCATCAACAAAAGTTTGTATAGGCAAACCTGTCGAAAGCTTCATATTACATCCGAGATGAAATCCGAAAGCTTGTCTCAACACCCACTTTCAACTAAGCACTCAAATACATCTGCAAAATTTCCATAAAGACAAATCAACATTGATTGATGCCGTATGGTGCAGTTAAAGGCTAAATTACAAGTTTAAGACAATACCTCCTATTTGGTAATCAATTTGTTTCATATGCACCACATATACCTACTCACTCTGCCAAAAGCATAATGAGATTTCAGGCACAAAACCTACAAAATTCAAGGCATTATTATTCTATGTACAGCCTAGATACGGAAATAAATTAGCTTTAGCGTCGTGACATCATAGTTGACATCTGTTATGTACATTACCAATGTCGTGACATCATACCAAACAACGCCAGGGCGTCTGAACACCAAGGCCAAATAAAAGGTAGAGAAAATCAAATAAGACCCCTATTGGATGTTCCGGGGGTCAAATATGAGCAGTTAATAAGAAATCAATTCAATACTGACTTATTGGATCCCCAAAGCACTCTGCAAAAAATACTGGTAAGAATGAAAGATAGTTATAGACATAGGTTTGGAGACACTCGTATTGAGAGCCATGTACATGTAACAATATACTACCTAAATCTAAAGCCGTAAAACCACAATGGTTGATTGATCGATTAATGTTTTATGCTACACTGAATTAATTCATTTATATGGCACCATTGCCAGGTTTAGTTGGAGAAGAAACCTGACCCCGGAGGAACCCCCGGCCTACGGCGAGTAAATGGCAACTCTGCACAAACGGTGAAAACTTACACCAAAATATTTAAATTTTATTTGGTGTCAGTGGCCTTTGAACTGTCGGCGCATCAATGGAAGGCCTGTGGAATGAGCAGCGGAGGCCCACTTGAAACCGCAATGGAATATACATCTCTATGAGTATATAAGCTGTGAGATCACATAGGAAGAATTATCCATATTTGAAGTGCAATGAAGAAACTCAATTTAGTCCTTGGAGGGGAGAGCAAATCACATTAGCTGAAACGGCCACAGACACTTCATGTATGAATCTTAATCAATCCATCGAGAAACGAACACATCTCAAATACAAGATACCTCTAACCATATTTCTCTTGTCATCCGTCAATTTATCGATTGGATAAAAATTTTCAATGTTCCAGGATGCAGTACTTCATGAAATAGAATAAAATTCGGAACAGAAAAAAAATTCCTCTTAAATTTTATTCATATTCCAAACTTTGTGGAAATGAAACAGGAAATGTACCATTAATCAATATAGCCCAAATATTATACTGCAATATTCCCATGCAGATAATTTAATAGAGGAGAAAGATCTAAAAACCTCCAAAATTTGATTGTTAATGTCAGTGACTTCAACTTGAAAAAACAATATTAAAATAATGTCCCTTAAAAGTGGTATGAGCTGCTAAATATAAGGAAAATTTCAATGAAACAGGTCTTACTAAATCTTTAGTTACGTTTGTCAAAAAGTACAAAAATAAGTGTTTTCTGCTGATTTCAACTTTGGAGATGTTAAGGTAATGTCTATTTAGCAACAAAACCTCTAAAATGTTCTCATACATCCAGACAATTTAAATTTTTTCCATTATCAGTACACATCTTCAGTTTTGTGTGGGTAACTACATGTACATACAGCTTTTTCAACATTAATTTCAATACCATTTTTGTTCTTCAAGGTACTTCAATTGCTCAACTTTTGAAATATTGATTTCTTTAAACATCATGTTGTTTGAAAATTTACTAGGCTACAAATGTATCACATTTAAGTAATTAATCAAGCAAATGTTTCTTTTAAAAAGCACGAGCTTTCAGTAAAAGCGAGACACATCGGCATCCATTTTAGACTTCAGTTACATGTACCTCTAAATACTTTCTACATTTTCAAGACTAGTGCACTTTCACATTACTTTTTCATGAGAAATATAATCAAGGGTTTCTTTATTAACAAAAAACTTTTCAAAATTTTTGGCAGCCCATGCTACTTGAAAGATTTTGAAAGCGTCAGCCAGACAAAAGGATTATACATATAAAATGTATGATATAATTCTCAAGTTGAAATACAATGTACAACAACCAGTCTGAAATTTTCTTTTTTATAACAGCATTTTTATATGATCAAATATTATACACCTAGAAAAAATTATTGAAATGTGTATAACAGAGGACAATGATACAAACAAAGTGAATATCGTACAACTCTAAGAGTAGTTTCACTGATCACACAGCTTATTACATGTAATTAGGTTCATGCAAATCGAGAGCACGGTAATGATATTTTTTAAGTGTCCTTCGTCCAGATAGTGAAATTTCAATCAGGGCAGGTCTACTATTCATTTGTATCATAAGGTTCTCAGTGTAGTTGTGTCAATTATTCAGGATTCAAACATTTTTAAAGTCATTAATTTCTACTTGAGCCACAACTAATATAAGCTGTGGGTAATGAGATTGATTAACATTTTATTTTCAAATAAAAAGGGCTCTTCAAGACATTACGGATATCATTTCATTTTTACTAAAGGCTTAATAAGGTTTTAGGGTTTGGGAAATTTACTGTGTTCTTCAAGCAATGGTACCCTTTAGATGGTTTCTAGCCACCCGATATATCCAATTTGATGTACCTTTGTCTTCATCTATGTCTAGGTTATTGGTGTTTAAGTAATCTTGTAAAGTCACACACTACAGAGATCAGACCTAACAAAGCTTACACTGCGAGGAACAAAGTCAGGGTTTCGGTCCAAAATAGTAAACACTTCATGTCTAAGTGATCAAAGGGTGACATTTTGAGGAGAGTTTTGGAATATTTTGGGATAAATGCTCTTTCATGATCAAACTCGACTCACAGATTGCTTCCGGCAAACACACCAGTGTTATTAACAACAGACTTGATCATGACAGTCTTGTTCCACTTCAAAGCCAAAATTGAGCCAATGTTTGTCAGCTATCTGTTAATAATTACTTTGTCTACGTATAATTTCAATATTTTTTTTAATAAAATGGAGAAAAACCAGTCTTTTTTCTTGTCCATCCTTTTTTTTCGGGTTGGCCAGATATCCTTTAAAAAAATCAGTGAAAATATGAGTACAGGGTATCATATCAAAGAAAAATGAAATAAACACAAGCATCTAATATCTCTTTTACGCACTTTTTCTTTCATTCAAACTAAAAAGGTGAGAGAAAACTTTGTGAAGCTTTGATGTTACAGGATCCATATGTCACTCTAAAAAAAAAGGCAACAACAACGACAACACATTTTAACATCTGTCGACAAAGCTTAAATAGGCATGTAAGTTTTCAAACTACATCCCTGGTAATCTTTAATATTACAGAATAAATAACACTGGTATTATCTTTTTCAAAAAAATAACTTTTTGAATGCAAAAAATATCACATAGTTCTTTCATTACACAAAGGATAGAAAAACGGTATTATATAACTGTATAAAACAATAATCTAAGTGTGACTTCCCTCCTTAAATAGAAATTTAAAGCATGTGCAAGTCTCGTTTTTTTTTAAAGAAAGTGTACCTATCCAGCGAAAAATAGTAAATCCAACTAAAAACATAAAAAATAGTAAATTAAGAGATTTCTAAATTCATATAAACCATAAAACATAGCAGTGAACAAATTCTGACAACAAATTACTAAAATATGTACAGTCATTTTTTACTTCAGGCCAATGGTGTGGGCCAGCAGTCTTAACAGAGTAAGCTTAGAGTTTGTTGACAAGTCTGTATTGTTTCTCTAAAAATTATTAAATGATGGGCTTTTAGATGGGTCAAAATATTTCAGACAAAGAGGGCCGCAGGAAAAGTACTTTGGTACAATGTTATTATGTTACTGAGCACTGCTGGCAAAGTCATTATAAGACGATGATTTGCTTATAAATGTTGAACGCTAGCTTGCCGGAAGCACAATTTTGATGACATAAAGGATCATCATATATTCAGATCAACATTTCACCCCTACCTGACCCTGAGAGGAATGGTCTTATACCCATTATTATCTTTTCTGACGAGGAATGGTGAAGTGGAACTTCAATGGTAAATAACTTTGACACTATGACTGTGACTTATGCCACATTTAGTCCATACCTCCCACCATAGTTAGAGGAAAAATTAAAAAATAACAAAGCTAGTATGAAATTTAATCAAAAAGTGGCTTGAAATGCCCAAATTTAACGTTTCCCATAAATTTTGATTGTCAAGACAATATCAGAGCTAACAATTGAAGTGAATCAAACGTCTAAATAATTGACGTTGCAATAAGCAAAATCCATCCAGTCTGTGGCCTGTTCAAACTGCAATACAGTCAAACCTGGTTTAATCGACCAACTCAGGGAAACATGAAAAGTGGTCTCTTAAGACAGGGGGTCTCTTAATCCAGGTTTGATGCGACGGACATCTCGATAAGCTGTCATCTTTTCTTAAGCGATTGCATTTTGACCTGGTTCACTGATTTGTGTACATCTCTATGATTTGTATACCATTAAAAAGGAGCCCAACTGCGATATAAATATATTGAAAATTTTATTTGAGATGGTAGCCTGTTTCGTATAACGCATGCAAACGGCTAGTGTCCGCTTTATTTGTAGGCTTTAGTTATTATAACAATCGTGGATTGCCCACCACTGATAGATTAAGCATGCACGATAAAGCCACAGTGTTTGTTTTTTAAGACCACGTGGAGCATTTTACCGATTATAGAACCAAGTTTTGGTTGCCTAAGACAGGTTTAGTCTATACTTTATCAGCTTCACAGCTTTTCACGGTAGACAGACGATCTCTCTATACAGTGTCTTAAGTACGAGATTTGGTCCGGGGGCGTGGAGTGGTCGCTGTTTACAGGTGGTCGCTTGTCCAGGTTTGACTTTAGTAAACAACATTTTATAAAAGGCTGAATTTAATCAATTTTTGGCCTAAGTTAGTTTAAAACAATATTCTCTAGTAGTAACACTTTGAAGTTTCTTGAAACATTTTATTTTAACAGAAAAATGCCAACATTTTGGCATCCCATTCCACTTTAATGTCAAACAACAAAATAACTAGACACACAGCATAAAAAGTTTGTGAAAGTTATGTAACTATCACAATGAAAGCTTCGCATACTTTTGATGTGTTCTTTAATGGGAAAAATGAAGTCCTAGGAAAAATATAATTTAATATCAAATGGCTAATTCAATGTAAAAACTTCAAATGACCTAAACATGGCTGAAGGTCAAGAATAAAAGATTCAAGGACATAAGAAAAAAGAGGGTGAAAAAAAAACAAGGACTGAAAAATGACTGCCCAATCAAGAAAATCTCAAAAAGCTTTTAAAGGTAATGATCTGAAAGAATTAGACCATTTCAAGTTTGATAGTAAAGTAGAAATCGTGGGGAAATCTGTCAAGCATAGTAAAGGCACTAAAGCCATCAAATAGCCGGGCCATTTCGCAGCAAGTACGATTTTGAACTAAAAGTTGGCGGGATGACGGGAAGCCAGTTGGAGTAGCCCACCGGAAATCATAGCCACTGACATTAGACAGGGTTTTATTGTGGCTGAACATAAAGACCTAGCCCTGTAGATTCCAGGAGAAGCCCTTTACAAGGGGCTTTACTTCTGGCCATGTCAGTTCTATTACTACAAGTGAGCGGGCTTTGTATTCCTCGCATGTCAGTCTCACATAAACAGCAGAGCCAAGAAGAAAGATGAATGGGCAATCCAACAGTTCATGATAAATCACCTTATTTCTTGGCTGGCTCTGTTAGCTTTAGTTAGTTGATCGATTGTGATAATATTGCTACCTCCATTTAAGATGGTTATTTTGAATCCGTAGAAGAATTGTTGGAAAACCTTGTCTCTATATCAACCATTTTTGAAGAACACAATCGGATGATGGTCCATTCAGATTTGTTCAGGAACGCCTTAAAGAAAACTAAGTTTGGACATGGAGGAAAGCGAAAGATCAACACGATTGGCCGGAACTATTCAAAGTTAAGCTACTCAAGCTGATGTAATTTTCATTTAAATCCGTTCTGCCCTTTGGCCTGAGGAGAAGCTTTGTCACTGAATCAGTTCCAACCATCAGACAGGCTCATCACTGAAAACTGTATCAATTCTAGTCACAAAAAGTTCCTTTCAGTTTGCCTGTCATGCCTTTCATCATTCCCTGTTGCTGCGATAAATGGTTTGTCTGAGAAAGAATTGCGCTTATGCAATAGACGACCCAGTACCGTTCCACCAAGACATCACAGGTTCTAGTCTTTGATACAAGACCCTAATTGAAAATTTCACACGCGTTTAAAACTTGTAAGTGGTCATACATTGTAATAGGACCATTAAGAGCGAAATAAATGGAGTATATAGACATTGCATGGTCCATTTTCAAAAACACGAACTTTCTAAGCTCTATGTTCAGCCAAAACTTGAAACTTGGATATAAGTAGCTTCTTCATCACAATATTGAAAGTAAAAATAAGCTTGAGTTTTCCATGTTCACGCTTTTGGAAAATAAAATAGAATATACCGTTTGCTTGTCAATTCGTCTTGCTATATGGTTAGTAACCTTATCTTTAGAACAGCATTTTTTGCTATAAATTGAAAAGTTTATTTATCTATTAAAACGTTCTTGGAGAAACTTGGAATTTCTTCAACAAACAAACATATACATCTGGAACAAAAGGGTTTGAAATAGTCTTTCATTGTGATAACGTACTCTATAGGATACATACAAAGAAAACGTCGTCACCCAATATAAAACCAAGAAGTTGTTATCCATCAGTAATTCTTCACCTTATTGTAACCTTTCAACTTCTAAATGCCATTGAAAGAAAATAATAAGTCATTCATATTCAAAGTCAACATCGAACTTGTGTATGATAACTGTTTTTGTAAATAAGAACTGTTACGTAAAGAAATCAAAGCAAATCATAAAAACAGATCAAATCATACACTGTACTGAAATGATCAGATCTGATTAGTTTGCTTAAAAAATATTTGAAAACCTTAACTTGAAACTGTCATGGCATTAAGAGATCAAAGGCACAAAATTACTGAAAAAATGTTCAACCAAAGAATTAGCAATTTTTTCACACTGTTCCTTGAGCTTAATTATGATCTGAAGACATTATTTTTTCAAACAGAGAATATTTTCTCGACATTTATAAAGCATGTGATAACAACAAATCATATAAGTCAGGCCTAAAGCTTTTAAACCAATCAGAATTCATTTTAATACAGAGAAAAGAAAAACAATGTTTTTTACAAATAAGTTGAATTAATTTAAGGAAAATGATACACTGGATTTGAATGTTATCTTTTATAAACTGAAACCCAGAAAATCAATAGTTTAAAAAGAAATCAAAACATTTTTATATTTTTTTCTAAAAGTGAATTAATAACGTAAAATTTTTTTTACAAATGAAATCCCTAAAAACTTTGAGAGGTAATATCATACTCAAAAACATTATATAAGAAATAAAATGGTAGCCAGGGAGCAGACATTTCCAGCAAAATACTCCTTGGAAATAAGACCTTTTGTCAATATCAGTTAGTACGATGAAAGGACTTTGGCAGGAAGCCTAAGGAAACAGAAAAGATCGTATGATCAGAGATGGGTCACATAGCCCCCTACTTCCGTGATCAAAAACATGATATGAATGATATAGGTAAACTATGAGGAGTTGGCACATGGTTCAAAAATGTTTCCAAAAGTCTGGTCAACGTCATTTTCACTCATGAGTTAATGTAATAGTGAGATACTCTATGCCAGACAGTCGGGTTACTTTTGTTGTAAGTTAATGTAATGTAGCTAGATCCCATATGTTCAACACCACCTTCAGCTTTTATCTATAAGGTACATATGTAATCTGGTCTGATCTACGGCAGAAATCACGAAGCCGAGTAGTAACTGATAACAGCATAACCAAAATCTTTTCTCTCAAAACTCATCACAACTGTTATAATCCAACTTACAGTCTGGTAGTCTTCAGCAAACTTAAATATAAAGCTTTCTAAGAAATAGGGTTATTCGTATAATTCAATGAATGAGAAATACACTAAAGGGTGTATGCCCTTGTACATGTAGTATGGCCAATAACTAAGGCTGGGACGGGTCATTTCTTAAAGGTACACTCACTGAAGTCCACAAAACTGTTTATATTAAAAAAGGAGACAATTCTCCATAGGTAAAAGTTTCAAAATTCAAAAAAGTTTAGACATCATTTTTAATATTTAATTTGAAAGTGAAACATACATATTTTTAATAAACTGACGACCAAAAGAAACTTTACAGCGTTGTTAACAGCAAAAAATTATATTTTAACTAAACAATACACGCAAGAAATAAAATGTATTTAAAGCGCCAATGTTTTTAGGTCACCAATGTCCCAAGTAAAAAAACGTACATTAGCCCTTAGAAAAATCAGAAATGCCCAATTAGGTGCGGGGTCAAAAAATGCCTTTGCTTTTGGATGGTCAATATGGTTAGAAACAAAAACTTTGTCCAAACGGCAAAAACACTTCATCAATACCGTGTATGGCCACCCCTTGCTTCGATGCATGCAGCAACCCTTCGACGCACAGAAAACGTCAGTCCTCGGATGACGCCAGGTGGGATGCGTTGCCATTAGTCTTCTAGGGCATCTGCCATTTCTTGTCGATTAGTTGGAAGTCGTGGCCGATTTCTTACGCGACGATCCATGACATCCCATATGTGTTCTATCGGTGACATGTCGGACATATCGAAGTACGTGCAGGCCATGGCAAGACGTTGACGTTGTTGGCGTCAAGAGTTGCTCCCATAGCGGCCATACCCAAGACCCTCTGGCGTTGTTCTGGAGTAAGCCGTGGAATCACAATAGTGTTTTTCTTTCTCTCTGCAAGTCTGACATTCTGTTGGCCCGGTTTTATACACATGAGGAATGACCGGTTTGAGCCAGTCATGAGTCACGTGATTTTGTAACTTTCCTCGTTTCCTCAGCACAGGTTGATGTAGCCGTACACGAACCTTGATCCATATATGGAGTATGCTTGTACTATTTTTGTTTATATTGATTTAGTCAGAAATTGCTTCCTACATTTGAAAAAAATCCAATTCTGAGCGGTAAAGTTTCTTTTGGCTGTCAGTGTATGTCCCCTAGCCTTACATACATATTTTTAATGTGTCTCCTAGCCTTACAAAATTTGTACAAAACCTGTGAAAATTGACACCTTGAACCAGAATACTTTCCAAACTGACAGTATAGTCAATTTTGTTCTGTATTAAAATGCATGTTAAATAACCTTTATAAATCAACAGGTCTAAACAGGAATTTTTTTCTTTCCCTAGGACATGACGGTGTATAAAAGTTTCACGGTACATTTCTTTTTAAATATTGGAACTTGAGCCAGCCCGCCACCTGAGGATTGATTGATTCAGACTTAACTTTGCACTCAACAGCTAAGTACCAACCCAACCAAAAGATGATGTATTGCTGTAGCACAAAGGTAGTAATATTCTATAACAATATATTCTTCATATTCCCAAATCTATTGATAAAATCTATTTTATCTAATGTTTGAACTCTTTGTCATCTGTCTGTCGCCAGATCGCCTATCATTGTTTGATTTAACAGTTCTGCAGAAATGTGGAGATGTTTAAGATGTGTAACAATACGATTGATTGATTACTGTTTTACGCTACATTCAAGATTATTTCACTTATATGACCACTTAGTTAGGTTCAGTGGGCGGGAAAATCTACAACCTTCCTCTGGAAGGCTTCAGAATACAAGTAAATATACAGAACATGATGAAAATTTATCATGATATTTTATCATCTTAATATTCAACATTGAAACAAATAGGAAAACACTAGCATGATCAGAAACAAAATGTATGACATTGTAAAGGTAAACTTATGAAGGAGGTAGACATTGTAAAATTGAACTTACGAAGGAGGTAGACCTTGTAGGTGAAATGAGGTGAAGTTTAACCTAACTCTCTCATTGGGTTTGGCTTCAAATCTGTAAATACATCGTAGATTATCAGCATATTTGTTTGGCCAGTTTGGAGATTGGAATATACCTCTTTTGTCAGCTCCATCGCCACTCTTAAAATGATACACACAACCTGAAACAACAACAACAAATATCGTGAGAAATTCCCTCTCATATAAATATTGGAACCTTAAAAAAAAATCATACTATTTGTTTAACATATCGGAAACCAGAATACAATCATAAAACATGATGCAAGGAAAATGATTTTACAAGTAAATCTGTTTTATTCTCTAAATGTCCAGATATATAAATTCTGACAGAATTGTACACAGATGTTTAAATGTGCCTCCTATTTTTTTTTCACAGATCTTTAAATGTCTCTCCTATTTTTTTTAAAACAGATGTCCACATGTGTCTCCTACATGTAGTCTTGTACACAGATGTTTAAATGTGTCTTCTATTTTTTTACACAGATGTTTAAATGTGTCTCCTAGTCCTGTACACAGACGTTGAAATGTGTCTCCTAGTCCTGTACACAAACGTTGAAATGTGTCACCTAGTCTTGTGCACAGATGTTCAGATGTGTCACCTAGTCTTGTGCACAGATGTTCAAATGTGTCACCTTGTCTTTTACATGGATGTTAAAATGTGTCTCCTAGTCTTGTGCACAGATGTTCAAATGTGTCTCATAGTCTTGAATACAAAAGTTAAAATGTGTCACCTAGTCTTGTGCACAGATGTTCAAATGTGTCACCTAGTCTTGTACACAGATGTTCAAATGTGTCACCTAGTCTTATGCACAGATGGTGAAATGTGTCACCTAGTCTTGTCCACGGATGTTGAAATGTGTCTCCTAGTCTTGTGCACAGATGTTGAAATGTGTCACCTAGTCTTGTGCACAGATGTTCAAATGTGTCTCCTAGTCTTGTACACAGATGTTAAAATGTGTCACCTAGTCTTGTGCACGGATGTTAAAATATGTCACCAAGTCTTGTGCACAGATGTTGAAATGTGTCACCTAGTCTTGTTCACAGATGTTCAAATGTGTCTCCTAGTCTTATGCACAGATGTTGAAATGTGTCTCCTAGTCTTGTGCACAGATGTTCAAATGTGTCTCCTAGTCTTGTGCACAGATGTTCAAATGTGTCTCCTAGTCTTGTGCACAGATGTTGAAATGTGTCTTTTAGTCTTGTGCACAGATGTTGAAATGTGTCTCCTAGTCTTGTGCACAGATGTTAAAACGTGTCTCCTAGTCTTGTACACAGATGTTAAAATGTGTCACCTAGTCTTGTGCACAGATGTTAAAATGTGTCACCTAGTCTTGTGCACAGATGTTAAAATGTGTCACCTAGTCTTGTGCACAGATGTTCAAATGTGTCTCCTAGAACATTTGAACAGGTCGGTAATAATAGCTGCTAGCCAGCTAATGTTTTATATTGTTGTATATCCGACAGTAAATAAACAATATTCTATTCTATATTCTATTCTATTCTTGTGCACAGATGTTCAAATGTGTCTCATGGTCTTGAATACAGATGTTCAAATCTGTCTCTTGGTCTAACACATTGTGGAACAATATATTGAAATACAATACATGTATATGCTTCTGATTGCTAAGTATTAAGTTCATTTGTTATAATTTTAGGCCCCCATAAGCTTAGGAAATGATTTGTATTTATAGGTCACATTTTACAGAAATAAACTCCATTCTGATACATCAAATGATTTGTATTTATAGGTCATATTTTACAGAAATATACTCCATTCTGATACATGAAATGATTTGTATTTATAAAGGTCACATTTTACAGAAATATACTCCATTCTGATACATGAAATGATTTGTATTTATAGGTCATATTTTACAGAAATATACTCCATTCTGATACATGAAATGATTTGTATTTATAAAGGTCACATTTTACAGAAATATACTCCATTCTGATACATGAAATGATTTGTATTTAATATAGGTCATATTTTACAGAAATATACTCCATTCTGATAGATGAAAGTCCATGCATCAGAATGGAATATCTTTCATATTGATTATAAACATCAAATTATCATTTTGAAATTCTGATTAGATTCACAGGCTAGATTACAAGAAAGCTTCCATATTCCATGTGGGGTGTGAATGGCAGAATATCATTACGTGTGAATTGGAACATCCTTGGAGCTTAATATGATGATGAGAATGAGAAATGCAAGCTGCCTATGTGATCTAATTTACTATCAGTTTAGAATGGGTTGGTTATGTGCGGACAGGTGGAGACCACACAAATCTCTTCAATTCTTCCCAGAAACCACCACAGATTCCATATGTTATACAACTGATAGAAGACAGATTGAGGAATCCGAAAGACAGCTGTTGGCAATTCCTAACCAAATTCGATAGTATTTACAACATATGTGTAACACGGGGCAGCCCACATTGAGTCACGTTTGATCATAGCAAATCATTGAAGATGAAGATGTCTTAAATGGTTTACATAAATGTCTTAAATGGCTTGATCCATGACTTTTAAACTGGCTGGCAGTTGACCCATTTTACTCAACTAGCTTGGAACTAACATTTAGGTATATATACATAGTATATTGAAATCATCCATTATTTATGGAAGTATGTGCGTGGTTTGTTAATGGAACTTTCCTAAAAGCATTTATAGACAAGGAGTTTTGAAGGCGTAAATAGTGGCTCTAATGAGGTTTGTAGAAATCTAAGTGTTGACTCCATTATAATTATTAATTTATTAATAAGTTAGCACCTTTAGAAATCATCTATCATTCATTACTAATGACTATACATGTATAATCTCATAACTATTGGCTGTTCTATTTAAATGTTCGCATCTCCAGTCCTTTCACACCTGCCTGGCTATAAGCATGAAATTACAAACTAGACGGGAAAAATAGATGCCCAGAAATGGTCCACAACAGAATCATCCTAGGAGAAAGTTTACAGAAGGAAAAATGTCTGGATAGAGATTATCTTGAAGATCAAACTTACAGAAGGCAAACAAAAACTAAAACGGAAAATGCAGAAGAAAAAAAGGGTTGGATAAAAACGGTCTCGAAGGTCAAATATAAATAAGGGAACAAGACAATTTGGGAAAACCAGTAAAAGGATAACATAGAGGGGAAACAAGAGTCATCAGAGGATGACGTATCCCCCCGGCCCCACATAAGATTGTGGAAGTGGAAACATACTAAGAACAGACAAAAGTTCATTTCCATACATGATATCCACATCCTCACTTGATAACTCACCAAGTTTCAGCAATATTTAATGCAATATGTAAGAGAAAATGCATTTAGAAACCCAAATCAGGTGGAATCAAGAAAAAACAACAGGCACAGCGCTCTGGAAGGTAACAATTCAGCAGGGCTATGATAAGGAGCATGCAGTGCGGGGTACGTCATCAGAAACAAGCACCTATTGTTTATGTCTTCCTGTACAGTCATAAAAGGGCGGTAACTCTAAAAATAATGAAACCAGCGTAACCAAAATAGGAGGTGCACATCCTCGCATGACATCCAGCATATCCTACAAGTTTCGGAAAAATTTGATGAAAACTGTGGGAGGAGATGCGATGACAAGAAATGATTATAAGGACAGACCGACAAGCTCATCGCTATATTCCCCCCCCCCCCCCCCCCCCCGAACTATATGCCGGGGGGATAAAAAAAGGAAAACAACCAAAGGGAAACTGTCTTGAAGGTCAAAAATATACAGAAGGGAAAACAAGTGAAAAGCACAAGGGGGAAGGGGGGGGGGGTCTGGATGGAAACTGTTTTGAAGGTGAAATATACAGAAGGGAAAAGGTAAAATGAAGATCCATTGTCATCAAATCAAATGTAGTATTGATATTGTTTATTTCCTTCTTAGGTAGATTGGCAAGTTCTAATTGACAAAGCGCAAACACCCATATGATTCCATTGGTATCATCCCACATCTGTTTATTGAATAAGAAGCAAGGCGGAATAAAATGTTCCCAATGTTCTTGTGGCTTATGTAGAAATCAAACCTGGGACACATTGGCAGAAAGATGGTCATCTTGAGTGTGGAATACTTTATCAAACCAGCCTCAGCCCTAAAGAACAAAAATATCTACTTTTTCAGTCAGAAATTGCCTAAAATAAACAAATGGATGTCTGCGGTTGATAAAATGCATTGTCAGGTTGAATTTCCTCGCCTGTCTTGCTGTATAATTTTATAAATGACTCCGATTGAGTTAGG
Source organism: Lepidochitona cinerea (assembly GCA_963971465.1). NCBI lineage: Eukaryota > Metazoa > Mollusca > Polyplacophora > Chitonida > Tonicellidae > Lepidochitona > Lepidochitona cinerea. Next base: position 81,502,986 of record OZ020551.1, on the reverse strand, counting down.
AGCACGGAATGGGAATTCTGTCTGCCAAAATGGGAGAAACAAGTACACCGTTACAGAGACAAATCGTGGCTATGACGGATGGAGTGACACCTCTGAACATGGCACTGCCTCATATTTGGTAAAATGCTGAAGAATCGTCACAAATTCCCTCAGGCACATTAAACTTCTGTCACAATACAGCATAAGACAGACATATAATATTTATAGTAATGTAGATTTGTTCATACAAAATTCATCAAACCTATGTCTTTCTATATTGCTTCTAACAAAATTATTGCTGAAAAAGAACATATAATGTACTATATTAAAATCTTTAACAGTTCTGTATCTTTTCATGCAATCTTATATATAAGTATGCATTTCATTTTGATTGATTGATTGTTTGGTGTTTTACGCCTCGCTCAAGATTATTTCACTTATATGGCGGCATTGCCAGTTTTATTATGGGAGGAAACCGGGCTTTATGCTCGAAGGAAACCCACGACCTTCCGTTGGTAACTGGCAACCATCCCACATAGGTCGTTCGAGTCATTTCATTTTGAAATATATGAATAGCCTTCCCCAAGCACATAGGCTCTATAAAAAAACCACTAAAATAAGATGTTTGACATGTGTTTTGTGCCACATTCAAGGATATTCTACTAGGTTTACAGCCTGAAAAAAATCTTCACAATCATAATTTGTCCTTATATTGACTAGTACATGGTTTTATCTTCATAATCACAAGCATGGTTTGTCCACTTCTTAAATTCAGTAATTCTGGTCACCCTGATCAAAGTGCTAAGTGTGGGATAAATCCAAGGATCCAATTCAGATAGTATCAATAAAAGTTAGAAAGTGTCAATATAAAATTGAAAACAAATATTGAACCCTCCCAGAAAACACATTTTGGAAAGTGGTCATAGAATAATAGCTAATTAATTTATAGGTGCTGGCATCATCCAAAGTTAATTCAAACTTAAACAGAAAGTGTCTATCAGAGTCTCATTTGAATTCCGCCTGGAACCTGGCAAGGTCGCTAGAAGTTACCGGACACAGTTTCATTTCCCATTTGCGGTAATGTTAAGGTTTTAATTTGTGGCTAATTACCTAAATCTTGTTAAGGCTTTCCATTTTCAAATAGATCAACACATGAGACATCCTTTACAACCAAAGAAAGTTGACATAGTGCATGCCAGTTTCACGGTACACAACATGGGTACAGCCATTTTGACAATTTCAAGCTTGCATTTTCTAAGCCAAACTAAGATATTTTAAAAATTGGTCAAAAATTAGAAAAACTCACACAAATATCTTCAAGCACACATTGATTGAAAGCTTAAATCTACATTAGTTTCAATCCAATATTCAAATAACCCAGATACAAAACTATCCCTATAAGCCTGCTTCTACACCTCCTACAATGTAGCTCTAGCATAACCGAGGTCAGTTTCCATTGGCTCGAGGGGGGGGGGGGGGTGGGGGGGGGGGCTCCATGGCTCAGTAGGTAGAGCGTGACCGCTCAATCCGAACAGCCTTTCACCAATGGGTCTCAGTTTGAATCCCACTCAGTCCCCAAACAAATGGGAAATTTTCAGACTGGGTTTTCACTCGAACGACCTAAGTGGGATGGTTGCCCGTTACCACTAGAAGGTCGTGGGTTTCCTCCACGCATACAGCTTGGTTTCCTTCCACAATAAAATTGGCAACGCTGCCATATAAGTGAAATATACGCTATAAGTACAGCGTTAAACATCAATCCATTTATCAGGCTTTTGGCTTTACATTTTACGCCACAATTATTTGGAATAATGTTGTCCTATCAGAGCATACAACAAACAAAATAAAATAATGGCATGAAAATAAAACAATATTCAAATTTTGTTAAAGACACACTTTACATGTACTTTCTGAAAACACTTTTGTACCAATTCATACGCAGTGCCAGCATGTCCAGTTACATGTTCAATGTGTATATATACTAGTCTTACCTCATATTGCATTATAAAAATAATTAAATCTAATGCACTATTCTTTGAACAGATATACAAGCAAATCTACATTTCTAGAATAACAGGTTAAATACTCCTGAACTAACCCATACATTGTACCTGGCGCAGGTCCATAAATGCCCACGCACATCAAAAATAGGAATTTAGTTTTAAAAGGCAAAATGTAACCTTTGAACGGAGAACAAATCTGCATTTTAGAGAGAAGCAATTATAAATTAAAAACTCTTTTGACAGATAAGCAAACAAATCTGCAATTTGCACGGAAGCAAATAGATTATACTTACTATATATTTGCTTTGATTCAGTAGCTGATATAAAGGAGGCCAGCAGAGGAATAAAGATGAGGAAGTTATATTGTTGACCAGGCATTGTGAGGTCTGACCAGCCATAAGGACAGGAGAAACCAGACAGTGTAGACCATAGATCACAACTCCAAGCTTTACTGAGCAGACTATCAATGAGGAAGCTCAATAGTCTGGCTTCAAGATTTCCAACATATAACCAAGGTTTTATGTCACAAGATGTCACACTGCAGGATAAAGCCTAGCCAAACTGCTAAAAAACAAACACAACTCGTGTCCATCAATGCAATTCCACGTGTTTCAGCAGGGAGTGTATAACCTGTGTGTGACATGAACAGCCAGGGTACAGGAGGCATCGATAAGCTGGAGACAGCACCCGTAGGCTGCGATCCAGTGCCAGACCTCTATCACATATAACCCTATTGATCATTACTCAATCCAGTCCAACAGAAGGCAAAAGGCTTTACTTCCTTGACGACTGGAATATTAAAAAGGCTAACATCATGCAGCGCTTGCTTGTCTGGTAAATGGTTGATGACAGATGGGGAGGTAAATCTGATCAACTCAGTCTGACCCACACTTTTACATCAAGCACATATGCCATTATCCTAAAAAAGATTTGTGATCAGAAGTCCCTGTAGCACTCTAAATCAGGGAAGTATTATCATAAAGGTTTGTAAAAAACATCACCAGACTGTTTGATGGGGTTACATTGTGCAATGGGCCTTAAGGTAAGGTGCCATTTCCATTGATTTTCAAATGATATGGCTGGTACGAAATGCTAAGACAAAATCCGCAGATAATGTCTTAAACAGATTAAAATATTTCAACACCTAATACAACCCAAACAGGAATCAAGTAGTGGCAGGTCATAATTCATTCAACATTCAAAAGTAGATGCTAAATATGTTCAATAAGACATGCCTTCCACCAATGGGCAGTGCATTCAATTCCATTCATTTTGTGTTCACAAGTGAGTATATCTATCAGGACAAAGAGAAGTCAGATATAGAGGTTTTGATCTGAAGCTTTTGTCCTAACCACACAACTCTTGTCTATGTCAAGAGGATCTTCCATCAGGATGGGTTTCCTGGAGAGAAAAGAAGACTTCAATATGAGAGAAAGTTTGAGCTGTAAACTTTTCTGCCAGTCAGGGGATAAGCCAGGTCAAACATAATACCATTAGTGGTAAGCCAGTGGGTTGGGGAAGGTATTTACCCTGTGTGGAAACTCTGTTCCATGTGTTTGGATGTGTATTGGAATCTGATCACATAGAGCTCAGTGATTGACGTTGACTTCGGGAGTTCCCCTGGGCCCCCCAAAATGCAATGATTCCACAACACTAATTAACCTCCAGCCTTGACCCTAAAAAGTACCGGTGGTGACCCACATTTTCCAATAAATCATTTCCGGAAACATTATCCTGCAGATGGCTGTATTTAACATAGGCATGCGAGTTAAAAAATGGCACTGATTTGGCTTTGCGCCTTTAAAGATCTTTAATAAAGGATGCCACCGGTGGGTTTTGAAATTTGTGCTCATTTTCAATGCCCCAAAGACACAGTCGAGTCTGACTTGTATCAAATCAATAACTCTCAGAAGAAACAGCCCATTCATAAAAGGGCAGTAACTCTAAAAATAATGAAACCAGCGTAACCAAAATAGGAGGTGCACATCCAGCATATCCTACAAGTTTCGGAAATGAAAACTGTGGGAGGACATGCGATGACAAGCACTAACTGTCTTTGTATACTGTCGGAAAAGGGCAGTAACTCTGAAAATAATGAAACCAGTGTAACCAGAATAGGACGTGCGCATCCTCCCATGATATCCAACTTGTCCACCAAGTTTCGAAAAAAGTTGATGAAAACCATGGGAGGAGATGCGATGACAAGCACTAATTGTCTAGGTCTTCGTATACTGTCGGAAAAGAGCAATAACTCGGAAAATAATGAAACCAGCGTAACCAGAATAGGAGGTGCACATCCTCGCATGATATCCAACATTTCCACCAAGTTTCGAAAACATTTGATGAAAACCGTGGGAGGAGATGCGATGACAAGAAATGATTATACGGACAGACAGACAAGCTCATCGCTATATCCCCCCCCCCCCCCCCGAACTATATGCCGGGGGATAAAAAAAGGAAAACAACCAAAGGGAAACTGTCTTGAAGGTCAAAAATATACAGAAGGGAAAACAAGTGAAAAGTACCAGGGGGAAGGGGGGGGGGGTCTGGATGGAAACTGTTTTGAAGGTGAAATATACAGAAGGGAAAAGGTAAAATGAAGATCCATTGTCATCAATTCAAATGTAGTATTGATATTGTTTATTTTCTTCTTAGGTAGATTGGCAAGTTCTAATTGACAAAGAGTAAACACCCATATGATTTCATTGGTATCATCCCACATCCGTTTATTGAATAAGAAGCAAGTCGGAATAAAATGTTCACAATGTGGCTTATGTAGAAATCAAACCTGGGACACATTGGCAGAAAGATGGTCATCTTGAGTGTGGAATATTTTATCAAAACAGCCTCAGCCCTAAAGAACAAAAATATCTACTTTTCAGTCAGAAATTGTCTAAATTAAACAAATGGATGTCTGTGGTTGATAAAATGCATTGTCAGGTTGAATTTCCTCGCCTGTCTTGCTGTATAATTTTATAAATGACTCCGATTGAGTTAGGAGCACAGAATGGGAATTCTGTCTGCCAAAATGGGAGAAACAAGTACACCGTTACAGAGACAAATCGTGGCTATGACGGATGGAGTGACACCTCTGAACATGGCACTGCCTCATATTTGGTAAAATGCTGAAGAATGGTCACAAATCCCCTCAGGCACATTAAACTTCTGTCACAATACAGCATAAGACAGACATACAATATTTATAGTAATGTAGATTTGTTCATACAAAATTCATCAAACCTATGTCTTTCTATATCGCTACTAACAAAATTACTGCTGAAAAAGAATGTATAATGTGCTATATTAAAATCTTTAACAGTTCTGTATCTTTTCATGCAATCTTATATATAAGTATGCATTTCATTTTGATTGATTGATTGTTTGGTGTTTTACGCCGCGCTCAAGATTATTTCACTTATATGGCGGCATTGCCAGTTTTATTGTGGGAGGAAACTGGGCTTTATGCCCGGAGGAAACCCACAACCTTCCGTTGTTAACTGGCAACCATCCCACATAGGTTGTTCGAGTCATTTCATTTTGAAATATATGAATAGCCTTCCCCAAGCACATAGGCTCTATAAAAACCACTAAAATAAGATGTTTGACAGGTGTTTTGTGCCACATTTAAGGATATTCTACTAGGTTTACAGCCTGAAAAAAATCTTCACAAGCATAATTTGTCCTTATATTGAATATTTCATGGTTTTATCTTCATAATCACAAGCATGGTTTGTCCACTTCTTAAATTCAATAATTCTGGTCACCCTGATCAAAGTGCTAATGTGTGGGATAAATCCAAGGATCCAATTCAGATAGTATCAATAAAAGTTAGAAAGTGTCAATATAAAATTGAAAACAAATATTGAACCCTCCCAGAAAACACATTTTGGAAAGTGGTCATAGAATAATAGCTAATTAATTTATGGGTGCTGGCATCATCCAAAGTTAATTCAAACTTAAACAGAAAGTGTCTATCAGAGTCTCATTTGAATTCCGCCTGGAACCTGGCAATGTCGCTAGAAGTTACCGGATACAGTTTATTTCCCATTTGCGATAATGTTAAGGTATTAATTTGTGGCTAATTACCTAAATCTTGTTAAGGCTTTCCATTTTCAAATAGATTAACACATGAGACATCCTTTAAAACCAAAGAAAGTTGACATAGTGCATGCCAGTTTCACGGTACATAACATGGGTACGGCCATTTTGACAATTTCAAGCTTGCATTTTCTAAGCCAAACTGGGATATTTTAAAAATTGGTCAAAAATTTGAAAAACTCACACAAAAATCTTCAATCACACATTGATTGAAAGCTTAAATCTGCATTAGTTTCAATCCAATATTCAAATAACCCAGATACAAAACTATCCCTATAAGCCACCTCCTACAATGTAGCTCTAGCATAACCAAGATCAGTTTCCATTGGCTGACGGGGGGGGGGGGGGGGGGGTGGCTCCCTGGCTCAGTAGGTAGAGTGTTGAACGCTCAATCGAACAGCCTTTCACCAATGGGTCGCGGTTTGAATCCCACTCTGTCCCCAAACAAATGGGAAATTTTCAGACTGGGTTTTCACTTGAACGACCTATGTGGGATGGTTGCCCGTTACCACCGGAAGGTCGTGGGTTTCCTCCATGCTTAGAGCTTGGTTTCCTTCCACAATAAAACTGGCAACGCTGCCATATAAGTGAAATATACGCTATAAGTACAGCGTTAAACATCAATCTATTTATCAGGCTTTTTGCTTTTGGAATAATGTTGTCCTATCAGAGCATACAACAAACAAAATATAATAATGGCATGAAAATAAAACAATATTCAAATTTTGTTAAAGACACACTTTACATGTACATTCTGAAAATACTAAGTACCAATTCATGCACAGTGCCAGGATGTCCAGTTACATGTTCAATGTGTATATATACTAGTCTTACCTCATATTGCATTATAGAAAGAATTTAGTCTAATGCACTATTCTTTGAACAGATATCCAAGCAAATCTACATGTCTAGATTAATAGGTTAGATACTCCTGAACCAACCCATACATTGTACCTGGCGCAGGTCCATAAATGCCCACGCACATCAAAAATCAGAATTTAGTTTTAAAAGGCAAAATGTAACCTTTGAACATAGAATAAATCTGCATTTTAGAGAGAAACAATTAGAAATTCAGATTTAGATAAGCAAACAAATCTGCAATTTGCACGGAAGCAAATAGATTATACTTACTGTATATTTTCTTTGATTCAGCAGCTGATATAAAGGAGGCCAGCAGAGGAATAAAGATGAGGAAGTTATATTGTTGACCAGGCATTGTGAGGTCTGACCAGCCATAAGGACAGGAGAAACCAGACAGTGTAGACCATAGATCACAACTCCAAGCTTTACTGAGCAGACTATCAATGAGGAAGCTCAATAGTCTGGCTTCAAGATTTCCAACATATAACCAAGGTTTTATGTCACAAGATGTCACAGTGCAGGATAAAGCCAAGCCAAACTGCTAAAAAACAAACACAACTCATGTCCATCAATGCAATTCCACGTGCTTCAGCAGGGAGTGTATAACCTGTGTGTGACATGAACAGCCAGGGTACAGGAGGCATCGATAAGCTGGAGACAGCACCCGTAGGCTGCGATCCAGTGCCAGAACTCTATCACATATAACCCTATTGATCATTACTCAATCCAGTCCAACAGAAGGCAAAAGGCTTTACTTCCTTGACGGCTGGAATATTAAAAAGGCTAACATCATGCAGCGCTTGCTTGTCTGGTAAATGGTTGATGACAGATGGGGAGGTAAATCTGATCAACTCAGTCTGACCCACACTTTTACATCAAGCACATATGCCATTATCCTAAAAAAGATTTGTGATCAGAAGTCCCTGTAGCACTCTAAATCAGGGAAGTATTATCATAAAGGTTTGTAAAAAACATCACCAGACTGTTTGATGGGGTTACATTGTGCAATGGGCCTTAAGGTAAGGTGCCATTTCCATTGATTTCCAAATGATATGGCTGGTACGAAATGCTAAGAAAAAATCTGCACCTAATGCCTTTTAAACGGATTAAAATGTTTCAACACCTAATACAACCCAAACAGGAATCAAGTAGTGGCGGGTCATAATTCATTCAAAATTCAAAAGTAGATGCTAAATATGTTCAATAAGACATGCCTTCCACCAATGGGCAGTGCATTCAATTCCATTCAGTTTGTGTTCACAAGTGAGTATATCTATCAAGACAAAGAGAAGTCAGATATAGAGGTTTTGATCTGAAGCTTTTGTCCAAACCACACAACTCTTGTCTATGTCAAGAGGATCTTCCATCAGGATGGGTTTCCTGGAGAGAAAAGAAGACTTCAATATGAGAGAAAGCTTGAGCTGTAAACTTTTCTGCCAGTCAGGGGATAAGCCAGGTCAAACATAATACCATTAGTGGTAAGCCAGTGGGTTGGGGAAGGTATTTACCCTGTGTGGAAACTCTGTTCCATGTGTTTGGATGTGTATTGGAATCTGATCACATAGAGCTCAATGATTGACGTTGACTTCGGGAGTTCCCCTGGGCCCCCCAAAATGCAATGATTCCACAACACTAATTAACCTCCAGCCTTGACCCTAAAAAGTACCGGTGGTGACCCACATTTTCCAATAAATCATTTCCGGAAACATTATCCTGTAGATGGCTGTATTTAACATAGGCATGCGAGTTAAAAAATGGCACTGATTTGACTTTGCGGCTTTAAAGATCTTTAATAAAGGATGCCACCGGTGGGTTTTGAAATTTGTGCTCATTTTCAATGCCCGAAGGATAATATTAAAGTACCCAGTCGAGTCTGACTTCTATCAAATCAATAACTCTCAGAAGAAACAGCCCATTCCAATGGTTCTGTGAGCGATTTGTGAAAACTCACACAGTATGGTTAGAGTCAGATCGAATTTTAATACATTAGAGCAGTCGGTATTGGGTTGAAGAGAATGTTTTCCAAAACTGGGTTATGGAGCTGCTTATTTGTAAAATGCACACTGCCACTGTTGCATCAATGAGTTATATAATCACTGTGTTGACAATACACATCTAGACAAGAAGATTTTCCCTGTGCCTGTGTGTTTTAGTGTTCATAAATATATCCATGTATAGAGCTCTCATATCCATTGAGAATAATGTTGAGAGTAACTTAAATCAAAGAGTCCATGACATTGACAGTGAAAGAAATTTTGAATAGCACAGCACATGATACTAGGTTTCGTTAATTTCCTGAAAATCTTTTCTGGCATTGCTTCTAAAATCAACTGTATTATTAACACAGATGTTAATATCCTAATTCACAATTAAAAATCATTTGTAAGTCATCTGGTAATAGATAATCTAAAACAATGACAAGAATACAGTGAACAATTCTAAGCCCTAACAAAGACAATATTAATGGCTAAATACATTGCTCATACAAATGGTGGGCTTGAGTGACATTCACAACCGAGTTTGTCGGACAGATTTTTTTTCACAGCGTAAATCATTAATACAGCTATTTTTATTGTAATGGACCTTCACAAATATTGTATCAGTATAATTTCATCCCATTTTTTAAAAACTTTTATGCGATAATAAAGTTTTTCAATATTATACAAAACATCCGGATAGATAACTAGAGGGATTTCGATAACTTTCACATTAGCTCTGCTAATAATTTTAAAGTGTGTATTACAAAACACACAAAGACAGTCTGGAACATTTCAGACAATCATTATCGCATGATTTCATCCAGTGTAAGGTTGCAAGTTCCGTTATTTCATAACTGTGTAAACACCCAACTGGAAAAGCTTTCACATGCCGAATATAGCCTGCAGTTTCCATTTCTAAAAAAACTGACTATACCAGAAGATTTCATCACTGTGCAGAATTCACAGCATACATAAAGTTACATCAGCAAGAGGTTGTATTTCATAATTTGTTAGCTGACATGGCTGACATTTCATAACATCTGAAAGTGACTCTTTAATACTGGTAGAAACAGGCATCGGGTGCAACCAGAATCAATCAGTACCCTGTATGTTCTGTAAAAATATCTCGTTAACATATAAATTTAATTTCAAAATCACACAAGAGGACTTGCCAGGATGAGCAGCTTGTCTAGCCTCTGATAGGATTGAATATTTAAGCTCTTTTCAGCTGAGTGAACTTCTCGTCCATGATCCTTCAGTTGGTTCAAATTTCAAAGCATAATTGGTTTTACTTTGCCTTCCTAATCCCAGAAGGCGATAAAACAGTCAGTCTGGCTTTTGATGACAAATAAATAAAGCACCTGTGTCAAATTTGAGTCATTCAGATGGTTCAAATTTCAAAAGGAAAATTGTCAAATTCCAGACGTATAGTTATGGATGCTACGATGAGGAGGCTTTGATCTTTGGTGTGTGACAATGGTTGGGGCTAAAACAAAGAAGCTCGGGGGCATTATATTGGGCAGTCGTACCGATGTCCAATCATCCGATGCAATCTAAACATATCAAGAACAATGGACGGTTACCAATTTGGTTAACCAGCAGCTTTCTACCAGTACCTGCCAGAGCTTAAAACATTCGACTTATCATCATTTTAGGCAAAAATGGCACTTAAGATCCCCACAATGTTTGCTAATACTTTATTGATCATCAGGCCCTTTACATGGCATAGCTACATAATAATTGTAGATATTTGTAATAAATTTTTAGACAAATGTCAGTGAGAAATACCCAGCCCCGGCCAAAAAAATGTGAAACTATCAAGCAAAGAAAAGATAAAACTTTACTATTTTACAAAAATTCTAGTTGTGAGGGAAGACCAAGACTCAATTACCATTTTGTGTTTAATAAACACCAGAACTTAATGCAAAATATTTAAGTTAAAAAATTCTCTGACACATGCATAATGATAACAGCAGGAGCCAGTTTCATGAAATGACAAAGCATAAGTTTTGACGTAACTTTAATAACAGCGTATCTCTACAGCATGGATTGTCACGGCAGTTAACCATGGGTCGCTGAAATGACTGGAATGCACCATACTTAGACTAGCTATTACTGTAACTATACATGTAGAAGTTTCATCTAGCACTTTGCACATTACAAATTACTGTACATAAAAGGACCATGCAGAAACACGAACAATCTAGCCCATAGTCACTGCATATAATGTAGCACTTGTGATGTAAAGATTTACAGATCAATGTCAATAAAACACTGAGGTATCCATACAGACTGAAAAACAGCCTGAGAACTCTTAGTTCTGTGCAAATAAGACTTTCCTTGATACAAACATTATTGACAGTTCAGGTATGTCCCAGTCTGATTGAACAGATACAGGTATGACACATTAACAAGGTGAATTCTAAGGTTTAATTAAGGTGTTTAAAGAGGGCATGACTTTCAGCGAAATTCATCCGAACTAATCTTGGACAGCATGTAATCTATTACTTTCAGAAGCATGAGCGATGAATTCACAGAGAGTATAGGAGTTCAAATTGAATGTATCCTGTCCACTAGCTAATTGCAATAACATGTTCGTGTGTGAACAACTAATTGTGTCTATTTGTTTTCAATCAGGCAGTATTACTGAGGTGATATTTTTACAATATGGCAACAGGATCCAAGCAGCAAGTCAATACAGTTGCATCGAAGGAACACAGATAAAAAGCTTTCATAATTTACAAGGCAAACTGTTTTTTTTTACTTTAACAAAACGAAATCTTTTCAATGGAAACTTTGAAACAAGCAGTTTTGGTTCAAAGGAAAGTGTTTTGAAAAAGGAAAATAAAATAATAAGCAAATATTTGATCAAATAGCATCCCAGTACCACCTTGTTAAAACAATCAATATATATTGTATGTTCTAGAGCGTTGCACATGAAGGCTCTAAGCTTACTTTACAGTAAGTGCCTATCCTCAAGAACATTTATTTGTGGTTTGCGTAACATTTGAAGGGGAGGAAACTGTCCCCTGTGCCAAGAGGAAACCCACGGCCTTCCAGTAATACCTATCATCAATTCAAGTTATGAAGATAGAGTGAAAACCTTGGATGAAATATTTTTTGAGTGAGTGAGATTCAAACTTGCACCCATTAATAGAAGGCTTATGTTAATGCTTGTATGAAGATGGAATAAAATATTAGGTTTCTTCCAAAAATAAACACAGCTGTTTAACAGGATACAATAACCAGGCCCCTTGTGAAAATCTATGCAAGGGCCTTGCAAAGAGCCTCAACAGAAAGTGGGTGTTCCTGGAATTCCACCAAAGCAGAAACTAAAAAATTTTTTTTGATAAAACTGGTGCAAACCAGAAAAAAGAAATTCAAGGACTTCTTAATTTGTAAAAAGTTATTGCCAAATTTAGTATACTGGGAAATGGTGGGTTTGGTGACAGAGTGGGTGGGGAAAGTCCTTTGTGAAGTGTATGTCAACTATAGTCAATTACTAGGTGACACAGGCTTCTAGAAGCAAAATGATGTGTGGTATGTGACATTGCTTGTTATTTAATCGGCTCTGCTTGAAGAAAGAAGATCTTTATAACTGACATAAAAACAATTCTAAGTCTTGGTCAACTAAGCATATGACATTATGGTTTCCTTCTGACCATCCAGCTACTCAAATTTATGTCCCTTGATGGTCAATTAGGACTGGACATAATCACCACACCACACAAAGATCATCTTAAGCCCAGGATAATAGCTCAAGCTTATTTCCTCTACTTCTTAAACATGGAAGATAATGACTAACATCTCAAAGGCACTCTTAAATCACTAGATGAGGTCTTGCAAGCTAGCTACATTGACTATATTATAATGAAAACGTACTGCCAAAATCCCTTAATCTCTTTCTATATCAAGAGATTTCAAAAAGTCTGGTAAAACATGATGAATATCATCACAAGTAGAAACTAGTCAAATGTACAGTACAGTAGAAACAGTGTGTGATCCTGGATACTTCACAAATAATTAAGGAGCAGCATAGTCATTGTTCATTTAGATGTACTTGAAGAAAAATAATGATTAGTCCTTTAGATTGATTGGAGTTTTACGCCACACTCAACATTATTTCACTTATATGGCGGCGATAGTTCTTTAAAAGTTGATTGGTTACAATAAGACAAAGACTATTTATGGATAACAAATGTTTGGTTTTGGGTCATGACGTTTCGATGTAGTTATTAAATCATGATCAGAGCCTTTGAAATATGGTTTCTGTATAAGAACTAGCCAAGAATTCAGAAACTTGGTCCAAAACTTTGACAATCAAAAGAAATCGGTAATACTTGACTAAGTTTTTGAAAACTCTAAACTAAGTTTTTGAAAACTCTAAACTAAGTTTTTGAAAACTCTAAACTACATTTTTGTAAACTAACCAAAATCTTAACCAATATGACTCTAGCTCTTTAATTACCTTTAAAAGGTAATTGTTAGTTTGGTTAGAGCTAATGATTGTGATTGGCCAAAAGTTTTGCTAGTATTCAGTGGTATATTACAAAAATTGTCCTTCCTTATAAATTAAATTTAGCACAAGAAATTAAGATGAGAAAGATTGCTATTTGACAAATTATGGATCATTTCTTTTTTATGTGCTCTTTACTTCTGCTTTTAATAGGAAAATTGTCTATTTAATATTTCACTAAACACGCCATTGACAAAATTACATTGTTGACCTTATCAATTCAAAGGGCATTTAAAAAAGGAAATGATCAATTGAATTTAAAACCAGACTGAAGTGGCACGACAGACGATGAAGTACACAACAATGGAGAAGGAAACTAAATACAAATGTAAGAGCTCTGGCAGAGAGACGAAACTTTAAGGATGTCTAGCACAAAGTTCCATGCAGTGCAGAAAAAAGGGGTTCAATGTTTGCTGAGTAATTTTAGGGATACAGGCAAAAAATATATATTGAAAAGCAATTCATACAGTTATCAACGTTATTTAGATAAGACTAGCTTAATTGACATGAACTGCCATATTCTGCCTTTTTACCTAAATTTTGGTTTTCAAGAAAAGTTGAGCGTCTGAAGTACATTACAAAACTAAAGGATTGAAAGGAAAATAAAAAATATTGGTAAAGCCACGCAATTTTAGCTTTATCGTTGCTTATAAAAATTACCTCAATGTTTTTATTTTGAACTTATTGATTAAGATGATGAACAATTAGCTGATTCTGTTTCAACCAAATTTTCCCAATTTTCGGCAGCTCATGCCACTTTAAGTGTCAAAGATCTGCAATATAACAAATGCTGAGCTAGTACATAAAACAAATAAAATCAAAGCATTATAAATTTGCTCTAGAGAATGTGAAAAATATTGCATAAGCAGCCTGTTACATAAACACAAACACATTAATTTATACGATCTGGTAAATCACGGGTTAAATTTGCGCCAAGGTTGTATATCTGCTGTTTGAAAAAGGTTTCTAGTCTCCATACAAGAAGCAAAAAAAAGTGTATGCAATGTTCACGGAAAAAACATTTTCAATGACATTCTTGGATTTAATTCATTGTGTAGACAAGGTTGCCATGTGTACATTTTGTTAACTTAGTTCAATTTTGTCTTAATTCTACAAAGCACAAAATAACCGCCTATGCCATTAACTGGAAACTTCAATATAAGTGGATCTGAAATGCCATTAATTGTAAAGCATACCAGAGAAAGGGATAAGTTTTTTGTCTTTATACTGGGCCAACTTGATATGTTTATGGTCTGTATTTTTGTTTCTCAAGACACAGTTTCCTGGAAGAAAAATGTGTTTACCACCATCTTTGTAAACTAATTATTGTTTATATTTCCTCGGAGTCTTTTCATGTTTTTCAACAGTGAGAAAGTCAGGAGATTTAACATCACTTTCAACATTACTTCAGTCTTATCGCGACGATATATATTTTTTAGCAACAGAACAAGAATGTAATAGTAAGGCCTTTGGGTGCAAAGGATGCAAAGAAATTTTGGCCCCTAGGGCCTACATCTACATGTATTGGTAAAAATCTGTGCTGCTTGAATTATTTATGTGTTTTTTGTTGTCATAGTTTACACTGATAAAATTATATGGCAGCCTTGTCTCGTTTTTACTTCTATACATTTCAAGGGATACAAATTCAATTCTCAGCAAAAGTCAGTGAAAAAGTGTTCATTGTATCATTTTTTGTTTATCCGAATAGCATCATAAAGTTTCAAATCTTAATAAACAAATCCTTTACACAAGAGTGTCACATATGAACCCTGAATCTAAATGCACCAAAATAAATTACTATTACAACATTTTATTTATTAAACTTTGAGACCAAATCTTGTTGGCTGCTTAATACTTGTAGTTGTTGTTGGCTGTAGCAGATTTTACCTCTCAAGCCTACAGTGCAAGTTGTCTTCTAGCTTCTTTAGCAATCTTCTCTAGGGAATGGAGGTGTAAAAGGACTCAGACAAATCTCCTTTAAACCAGTAATCTCCAGTTGATTGTTTTAGAGCTTTTTACGCATGCAACATTTAATCAACTGAGTAGCCAGCATGCATACAAAATAACATATGTGAGAAAAAAATCGTTCACATTAAAATTCCAAAAAGAAAAAGAATGAATTTTAATCATTTTACAACATTATGAACTCTGATAATGGTTTTTAATAGGGTTAGCTAATTGTTTATTTTGCATGGTGTTATTTTGAAGTAAATCATTATTTGTTATTGCACATCTTTGATCGTAATCTTTTAAAAATCATAAGATGGATGTAGAAAGGTGTACTATGAAACAACACTGCACCCAAACGAACATCAAAGGATTGTTTAATGCTAAAGAAAATGAAACATGTGCAAGAATGAAGGGGACATAATAAATCAATACCCGATTTTACCACCCAGAAAAAAGGTACCATTATCGGCATCTGGTGATAGTTGTCTAAAACCAACAAATTGCTTAATTAACTTTAAGAAGAAATGATTATCAGGGGACAAAAACCCAGCAAAGCTGAGAGTGGTAGAAGAGCTTAGTCCGTACGACTGCATTGTGTTCCGAAATGCACATTAATAGTCCACTTCCATGGTAAGGGTGTGAACAGACAGGCGTATTAATTGCTCTTGAAGTGAGAAGAATTGATCAAGTCTAGCAACAAATCTGAAGGAGAAGCCTGGATTAAATAAACCCCCAATCAAGTTCTATTGGTTAGTTCAGATGCTAATGACTGAGTGTGGTTGTAAATGTGAAAGACAATTGCTGAGTTCCGTCTGTTCCACGTTCTCAAGTTCACCATTACCTGGCCATGCTCCAGCACTTGACTTGATCATTCTTTTGCATGCTAGCCAATCATTTGACACGCACCAATGTCCAGCAAATGTCCACCCCCACAAAAGCTTCGCCCTTATTGGCTAATAAGAAGCATGCCGGCTAATTGCCCTTGGAAGACACCAGATTACAGAGGGGACGGACTGGGTATTGTGAAGAAGCCATCATTGTTAAGCGGAACTGGTCTTTAGTTACATATTAACCCAGCAACTAAATCCACTGATCTGGTCAGTGTTAACAACGGCTTTAGGTTCTATGTAAACATTATCATCAAAATCAGATTGACAGTTTAAATATAACAGTTAAATAATTGGATAATAATCTTTGTCTTTAACTTAGTAGACTAACAGTGATACCAATTTAGGGTTTAGCATAAGGCATCATTGCAATCTACGGTAAGAATTCCGCTAATTCAAGGACGAGCAATGTGAAGATAACAAATTATTAGACTGCTATCTGCCATGTTTGGTCTAAAACAACAATAGCGATTGCTCGATAGGATTATTGGCCGCTCCATGCAAGGGGTAAGACACCCAACGAAAAGTCTCAAACAGTTTTGAGTACTTGAATTAGCGAAATGGTTGACATAAATGAGAAGATATCTATATTCACTAGGACATTAATCTTTTGTTTGAAATTATGCATATAAATAGCAAAAGACAAGACACTTGATAAGTAACATATTTTTGGTCCAGTGTAAGGAAATTTTAAAGTAAAGCTGAGAAAGAGACGCAAAGAACATTTTGTCTCTTCAACCCTCAAAGAGCCGTTTCTAAAAATATTATCACTCACAATGTGAAACTGTCCAGGAAAATATACTTTCAACATTACATTTCAATGAGTTGCTATTTAAAGTTGCCAGCTGGAAATCGATCATGGGGTCGTTTTCCGAAAATATGCAAATTTTCAACTTTAGCCTCTTGAGATATTATAATATGATTCATAGTAATAATAAAATAATTTTAGACATACTCTTAGTCTATATTACATAACATAAATAAAGGAACTCTTTAAGACTTCTGTGCTAAATTAATACCTCATTATATAGTATTGTAATAATTCACTTTACATTAAAAAAATATTGATCAGACATATGATCAGGGTGTTCTCTTCGCCATATTTTCACAAAACTTGATCAGACGTATGATCAGGGTGTTCACTCCGCCATATTTTAACAAATCTTGATGAGACATATCATCAGGGTGTTCACTCCGCCATAATTTAACAAATCTTGATGAGACATGACCAGGGTGTTCACTTGGCTTTAATTACAGGCATATACATTTAAATATCAGTCAAGATTCAGTTTGTAAATGTCATAGACACAATTTCCTGTTGAATTAGTAGACATCCTTCCAGATAAATAAGAAAATGTCATAGACTGAAATACGCTATTTGTTCTAATGAGAGGAAGACTGAAGCTATGATATTTGAGTATCAGGAGACTGGATTGGTTAATTATGAGAGGTGTCTGGGTAGAAGGAAACCAGTTCTATAAGGAATAACAGATGATGTCATCATGTATTGAGTACCTGTCATCATTATTCACTGTCCTCATCATCTGTTTTTGTGTGTGACAAACAGTAATTGATGAATACATCTATAAACTCCAGGGAATCCAACAGACTGTTAGCAAAGCATGGTTTACAATCAGATATGTGAGAACATTGTTTTGCTGTCAATTCAACTTTTCATGGTTTGTGAGCGGCAGTCTTACATGTAGCTCTTCAACCCGTACATTGGTCTTCATACTGATGGGTGAAGACTTCTTGTCGACTAGACATTTTATAAGGTTTACTCTCCCATGAGCTACCAATTTTCTACTGAGGCGAAAGTCGAGAGAGAGAAATTGAATGGACAATAAGATGACCAGTATAGCATTGAATCTGTTATGGGAAGATACCGGAGAATTCAATATGGCTGTTACCTATATTTTCCGATCGATAGCCCGTTTAGTGATGATATAGTTGATTTAACAGTACAAAGATTTAACATAAAGACATCTTCCTAAAACAGCTGTAGCAATTAGCGATGTTATTAGCAGGACCAAAGTCTGTTTGCCGATGTCACAGACATAATTTCCTGTTTAATTAGCAAAAGAGTCTGGCTGATCGTAGTTTTCATTCACAAACTTTGATATCTATGTGAGATGGGGCCTCGGTGGCTCAGTCGACAGAGAGTAAGTATCTCCGTCCAACACAGTAGGCCTTGTATCGGTGGGTCGCAGGTTCATATTCCACTCAGTCTAAAGAAATATTTTAAAATCTCTGATTGTGGTTTCTTCTTGACCACCTTTTGAGGAAGGGTTGTCAAGTACCCATCAAATGTCTCAGTCTGGGGTATTAACTTCCACCAAAAAGTTCAATTTCCTCTTCAACTTAAAATGCAAACGATCTCATATGAATGAAATAATGTTGAGTCCAGCATAAAACATCCATCAATCAATCAATCTATGTAAAGACATTGACTTGTCGGGTATAATCTTAGCCTGTTTATATGTTCAGCGGCATCTAGAGACAAAACATATACAAAATGATATACTGAATAAGATTCAACATATTGCATGCTTCAAACTATTAGCTCCATTGACGTTGCTTATAAAAACACTTAGTCTACACGAATGGACGTAAGAAAAACGGAGAAGATAATAAACGATTAAGGTTTTTTAAGTTGTTTTGGAAATCGGGTACAAATTAACCTGTTGTGTGAAAAAGAAACAAAGATCCATGATCACCTAAACATTTAAAATATTGCAAGAGAAAATGTGATCTATTACTAGAAAACTCTTGTTTATGTCAGCTGAAATCTCACAGACTGACATAAATACTCCCCCTGGCATACTTCTTCAATCAGTTATCAAAGAAATAGCCAGTATAGTACAAATCGGTATAGACTGGTGCTTCTTTATATAATGATATATAAGCCCACCAGTTCACATTTACCGCTATCATTTCTTGCTTAAGTCTGTTGGATAGACGATTACTGCCAATATTATTAGTGATGTATCAGCCAGAATGCCTGGTGACAGCCTTTTAGAAGAAGAAAAAACATCGCTCCACAGAAGGGCAATTTTGTGAGTAAAAATCAATACACCATCAGACATGAGCCTCCAAAAAATAAGAGAAAAAGTCAATATTCTCAGGTTGTACCTGGGTTTTTAAGATCGTTAGATCAAAGTGTTTTCTATGGATGCCTTAAGGTAAAGTCAGAGTTCAGGTCAAAAAATCCCCATGTTGGTGTCAACAGCGAATATAACTCAATCTATCATCTAATGACACGATCACATTTGCTAGTGTCTTAGAAAATAATCAAGATGTGCCCAATAATTCAGTTTTGCTTCATTATATATTGATGCAGAATTGGAAACATTTAGAACATGGACATAAAAAACAAAAGGCAAATGGAATGATAAATTAACAACATGAACAGGCAAAATATATTTTGGAATTATATGAAATATTGTCAAAAAAAAAAACAAACTGTAAAAGGCCAAGGTAAAAAAAACTTTTTATGGAACCAGATCAGGTCTCCATTAATTTCTAGAAAACCCACTAGTAAGTCATTGAATGGCCAGTAATGGCAATTTTCTTTGACCCATAACCCATTTCCAGAGGAGACAGAATTTTTGTGGGAGAGAGACTGGCTTAAGGACATAGAGACGTCAGTGGCAGACAACTCAAACATGAAATGATGTACACACGGCCCCAGGGATAGAAATGGCTAATCGTCACATTTTATTACAGACTATAATCTGGCTATCTTCAATTTTTACTATCTCTTTACACATTAAGGCCAACACAAACCAATCTAGAAAAGCAAGGAAGTATACAAAAACTGGGAAATAACGTCAAACCTTTTAAGCCTTTACACAGAGTGGTCGCCCAAAATACTGGATCCCAATTCCTCATGTCAAAACGTTTACTTTTGCAAGCAATATGATGACAACCACTTTATCAGGGTTTATGAGGAAAATTCCTGGTACCCACAGAATATTGGGGGTTTCCTCCAAGCAAAGAGGGCCTAGTTTCCTTCCTCTCAACAAGTGAAATAATTTTGAGAGCGACTCAAACATTAACAAACAATCTCACAGACTAACACATAATGCCCCTTAGACTAAATCTGTGTTTAAAGATAGGATAGAAAAGATGCAACATGGGCATGTACTAATGCAATGTTTTATATAGGAATTGACAATCATATCTTATTTTGTTTGACAGTCAAATGCTGCTTATATTTCAAGGTCATATTTAAGCCAGTGACAGTCTTTAAACAGTATCCCAAAAGCTGCAATATAGATAATTTCATTAAAAAGAACTTTTTCTGGGGCCGGTTGTTCAAAAGAAAATTAGCTTAACGGCAGGTTAAATGATGTGACGGAACAAACAAATTCATTTGTGACGCGACGTCATGTAACCTACCGTTAAGCTAACGGCGCTTTGAACAAACCATCCCAGGTCTTTAATTACATATGAGGATTATTTGCATGCCACACATAGTTATGCAAATATATATGTAGCAGGCTTAACAAGTTAAGTCAACTTCCCTCCAAAACATTTCTTCCGGCTTCACGTCATTGGGTAAAGACAGCACAAATGTTATTCTCATTTGATTCTTTAACCATTTCTGGGCATGTTATCAACATAATTAGCAAATTTTTCCTTCTGGTATGTTCACCAGTGGGACTTCTAACGACGTAAATCTATTCAAGTGATTTAAGAAATAAAAGCTAAAGTTGCAAAAACGACAAAACTGTTTTATACAGGATTGAAGCGGTGTCTGTCTTGCCCGAACCTGCCTGGTGAGATTCATTTTATGGGCAGTGGCCTTGCTAGGGCAGTAGGCCTACGCCATAGCTAAGTTGTTTTTAACACAAAGCAACTTTGGATGTAGATTTCTAAGATTGTTGTACAGTGTAGGTCTATGGGTATGTTATATATTTATGATCACTAAACCACACGGGCACAGGGAAAATCTTCTTGTCAAAAATAACCATGGAGACAAGTTTCTAATTGTGTTAAAAAGAGGTATATCATTTAGACCTTTACACCCCATAAAATGTTGTAACAAACCAAACCTATGATATTTCATTAGGTTGACGACTGACAGGAGCTTAGTGCTGGTTTTGGTTTGTATATAAATTAAATATACACTGTATATTTGAAAAATCTAAGTTGAAACAAAACAATCTTCCAATAGTTCCCTGGTAGTCCAAAAAAGAGTAACTGCTCAGCAATCAGACGACTTGCAATGTCAAACCCGACCTACAAACTGCCATGAAGATGCACTGTCACAGCAGAGATCATGTATTATGTCACCACTCATTAACTAATTTCCATAACCCTTGATAAACAGTGTATGTAATACTAAATTTTGTATGTGCTGAGCCCAAAATTTTATTTTTGTTTGGTGAGACTTGTTAAGTGCATGATCTACAAAAAACTTAACCCAAATTGGAAAATATTGCCAAAGCTGTTCATAAAACTGTAAACAAAAATAATTTCTATAAAGAGGATTTTTTTTAGCAAAAACCCAAATATTACTGTAATGCTTTACGTATGTATCTGACAATCAGCAAAATATAGGCTATTAAACATTTTTTCTGTCCTGAACATGACCCAATCATACCTAAATTATGTACTTTTGACCTGGTAAAACCTGTGTTAGTGAGGCAATGGGGGAGTTCCAAGAGGATTAAAAACCAGGCTTATAACACAAAATATCTTATTCTCAGAAAGAGCAGGTAATGGAAGTTCCTGTTAAATAGCTCCATAGCAAAAAGACAGTAATGTCCCTGGGGCAGAACAGAACACTTTTGATGGAGTCCGATTTAGTCTCATAAAATTTCTAGAAACCCACTAGTTTGTTAAAAGAGACTGAAAACAGCAATTTTCTCTGACCCATAACCCATTTCCAAAGAAGAAAGGTTAGAGTTTTTGTGGGAGAGAGACTGTCTTAAGGACATAGAGACGTCAGTGGCAGACAACTCAAACATGAAATGATGTACACACGGCCCCAGGGACAGAAATCTCCCATCATCTAACTAATCTGGTTTGTGTCCATTTTTACTACTTTTCACATTATCACCATCAAAAAGCAATCTAGAAGAGCAAAAGAATCTCACAAAATGGTGATGTTGACCTTAGAGTGTAAGAAGTGGTCATAAAAGACTTGACGACAATTTAGCTGTTTTAAGAAAAATCTCTAGCATTTTGAATGTAATATCAACCTGCAAGGGTTTATACAGAAAATATCTTACGGCAATGCTAATAACAGCCATTTCAAAATAACTGTTGATCGTGTTTTAAATGTTTGAAATAGATAAATGACTGTTTGCATTAGCTGCTAGAAAATGTTGTTGACTAAAAAGTTGATTTGGCCTGGTTTTGACCCCTTACAAATGTTTATAGCCTAAGTAAAAATATTAGTTTTCAATTAAGTGTGCTGCAGTTTATTAACCAATAGATACATCATTAACAAATCTTTTTATAGACTTTTATATTATATTTCACAAAATATGTTTTTTTCTATTTTGGTATATCAGAAAAAAAGAATTGTTATACAATATGTTAATAACAGATCAAAATCTAGATGAAGTTTAGGTTTACAGTTATTTTTTGTTAAGTGTGCAGCAGTTTTAGGATAATAGATATATTACAAAAGATTTTTATAGGATATTATATTTCCTAAATAATTTTTTTTATTTTCCTTTATTTTTGTTTTTCAGAAAAGGTTTTGTTAAACAAAATGAAAATAGAAGGCCATAATACAGATAAAAAATATATATATAGATTTATTAACAGTAACATAAGATGTTAAGAATCATAATTATATGGTCATATTTCTCTAAATGGAGTATATTGTCAGCCATTAACACAGAAAGCTTTGTCTGCAAAACAACTTAACTGTCTTTTTAAGATTGATATATATATATATAAATTAAAAGTTTGACCAAAATCATCGAAATCTAATACCAGTTGAGTAGGCAGCTTAATCTTAATAAAGCATTAATTGGTTCAAATTGGTGTATAGAATACCTAATACAATTGCTTAGTTTGGTTTGAGTAATGACTTACAGTAAAGCTATATCCAGCATGGAGGAAATCTACTGTCAAACACCATGGCAAAAGAATGAGAATAGTTCCAGTCAATTTCCTGTTGGAGCAGACAATGACCTTTTTCAGGACAACACAAATACACAAGAGCCCAAGAGCAGTAAGCAAAGGGGTTGAATTGTTTTACTAATGGCTCCAGACAGTTTATTTCAATTAGTTTATCTTGAAGAGTTTTACCACATTGATAGTATTGACCAGTGGTTTGATATGCTATCTGTAAACATCTGAAACAGCTTTGTCAAAGATATCTCTGGTCTCAACTTATGAACAACAATGGTTTGAAAAGAACATCCGCTAACAGTGGTCTGTTATTTGACATTAGAAAATGTGCACAGTATAAGCATATATTTAAGGGTTTAATACCGCCGTAGCGGTGTTTGTTGCGTAACCCGATACCGCTGAACGTTGGTTCGTACCGAGTCAAACCACGAGAATGCGCAGCATTCGAGGGGTTTGACGAGGTGCGAACCAACGTTCAGCGGTATCGGGTTATGCAAGAAACACCGCTACGGCGGTATTAAAGTCGATTCTACCCCGATAATTAAGAAAAATGAGGAAAAAGTGACCTGTTGTTGATTGCCGTTCCTTTTCCCTCCCTCGGGACAGAGTGGGAACTTTTAACCAATCAACGATAAGCTTTGGTCACGTGCAACGGTTGACCCAGATATTTTGAAGCAGAATGACATAATGTCACCATGGCTACCGCTTTGACAGGCTGGGTTGCTGACGACGCTATTGGGGGAAATGTTGTGAAATCAACCCTTTGATGACTGTATACGTTCATGACAGCCCAGTTTTCAATATAAAAGGACAGAATATAACCACACTCACAACATTATCAGGTTAAATCCTTCATTTTGTATAACAAGCAAAATATCACTTCTTCCGGGGGAGGTAAACCTACCAGCCGATGTTGCACTGCAGACTCGATGTTGTTTGAAAAGTCATCTCTACTTAACATGTATATTTGCACACGGCACGCACATGCAGGAGGGGTAGAATTCTTAACAACTCCTCTCCATAGTTATTTTAATCCAGACGGTAGTCCCTGACCCAATGTTAGTCTTAGAAAATACATACAACAGAAGCTATATTAAAACTATTCATTTTTTTAAACTTGAACTTTGTCTTTGCTAGTTATTATATGTTATAAATGAGCTTGCCTTATGAGGATTAGAATACCTACTTGAAGTGGAATGAACTGCCAGTATTCACACTCTTTTCATAAATTTTGATTGTCAAGACAATAAGAGGGTTGGAAGGGCATCAAAAAACTAAATCATTGAGGTTGGAATAAATAATATCCATACAGCATGTATCCTGTATGAACTGAAATAGTGTTCGAAAAGTAAACAAAATTTAAATAACCGAGACAAACATTCATTCATTCTAAACAGAGGTTACATGTAGATCGAAACACAACATTAACATACTTTCTCCAGACTAGTACCAATTAAAAGCTTTTAATACTTTTTGAGAAAAATAGCCGGGAAACATTTTGGTAGCTCATGCTTATTTTAAGTAGAAGTAACTATGAGGCATTGCTTTAAGGTATAGATTTTTGGCTGAATCTCTATTGACAAAGAATTTGATAGTGTCATAAGATGATTGATTGAGATATAATAACTGTTGAGAGCAAAACAACAACTTTCACATTAACCTTAAAGAATACTAAAAGCAGACTTTGGAAAACCCAGGTGTGGTGCTGATATTCTAAGCATTTTTACTCTACTTTGATGCATGTCTGTTCTGTATAGATTTTTACCAACAAAATGACCATTTTACAGAAAGTATTTTTTCTGAAAGGCTGTCACCAGGCACTCTGGGTAATACATCACTAGTAATATTGGCAGTAATCGTCTGTCCAACAGACTGAAGCAAGAAATGATAGCAGTCAGTATCAAATAATGATCCAATATGTCATTAGATAGGGAAACACCAAGACGGTATCCTATCACAACCTGCTACTTCTTTCCAAACTCCTATTTACAGACTGGTTGAAGAGTTGTGATAGGAGTATATAGTTTGAGTGATTTTAAACTAAAACAGGCATGAGCAGCCGAAATTAAGATTTTTTTCATAATTTTCGATTGATGTGAGAATTTGAGTGTTTGATTGATTGATTACTTGGTGTTTAACGCCATGCTCAGGATTATTTCACTTATATGGCAGCGTTGCCAGTTTTATTGTGGGAGGAACCCGTGACCCATTGGTGGAAGGCTGTTCAAATTAAGCATCCTACGCTCTACCTACTGAGCCACGGATGCCCCATGAGTGTTTCAAGTATGTTGAAAAATTAAGGGATGGATGTTGAGATAAAACAAAAAAACATTGGTAAAGCTAGTTAGCCACTTGAAAACGAAATGTGTGCCCATGCAATAACGGACACCATTCAAATAGGAGGCATGTAGGGGTGCATATTCAAGTCTTTGTTGAATATATGATGAAAGCTCCCAATTTGTACTTCTGACAAAAGGACGAACAATTAGCTAATTCAGTTTCAACAAAAATTTTCCTATATTTGGCAGCCCATGCTACTTTGAGTGAAATCAGCTGCCAGCAGCGGTCAAGTTTATTTCACTTATATGGCGGCCAGCCAGATATAGGGAAAATGTTGTTGAAAAAGAATTAGCAGAATTAGCTAACTGTCCATCCTGTTTATGAAGATCTACTGTTTAAAGCTATAACCCATCCTTTTCGTCTACCTAATAATCTTCATGGGTTACCATCAGGGCTAAGACAATCAGAAGTTGCCTCGATTTTCCCGTTGTATAATTATAATACTGTTTTTAAGTCGGGCATTTATAAAGGATTCTGATGTAGAGTTATTTTTTATAATTTTCATTTTCGAAGATAACCATTTAAAATTTCTGTTTTTTTGCATTTCAATTGTCAAAGCGCTAAGCAGTAGTTTTTATATGTTTTATTATATTGGCTTTATAGTACTGTCATGTTGATGGTATAACAAGTTTGACATTGATCTCTCTTGTGACCTTGTACATTTTATTTATACTCCTTTGGTTTATTCAAGATTGCTTTTTGATGATCGTAATATGTAAAGTGATGGAAAAATGGAAGATAGCCAGGTTATAGTCTGTAATAAAATGTGATGATGGGAGATTTCTATCCCTGGGGCCGTATGTACTTGATTCCATATTTGAGTTGTCTCCCACTGAGGTCTCTATGTTCTCAAGCCAGTCTATCTCCCACAAACACTCTAACATTTCTTCTCTGGAAATGGGTTATTGGTCAGAGAAAATTGCTGTTCCCAGTCACTCATTGTAGTTGGTTTTCTAGAAATTTTAAGAGACTAATTCAGAAGTGGTTAATGGACAATACAGGCATAACCATTCTCCTACTGTTTTATATTTCAGTTTCTATTCACTGAATGGTTAATTTTCAGATGGTTTTCAAAAGAATGGTGTGAGAAAGGCGATGTACTTTCTTCTAATCTCTATCCATTCCCCTTTGATTCACTTATTATTATATATATATTATATTATATTAATATTACAGGAAAAAGGAAAAGTTTAAGATAATACCTCCTATAATAACATATAATGTTCAGCCACAAAGACAAACGAGATTTCGGGCACAGGACCTACAAAATCGTGGCATTGTTTTTTCCTGTACAACCTCTTTACGGAAATTAATTAGCTTAGGGCCATGATGTCATACATGTAGTTTACATCTGATATGTACAATACGCTTAGAGTCCGGGCATCTTCATGATTGGCTGAAAAAATTACATAAGCCTTCAAATATCAAGTATGACGTCAAATACGCAGATATTTCCGATTGACGAATTGCATTTTTCTTTGACGCCCTGGGACCTTACAGGAAGCTTGTTTTGTTTCAACAATATGTTTTTAAATACATATTTAGTATAGGTCTATACAAAAGCTATAATCGATGCTATTATCTTAGTTGTTGCTGTCTCCTGGTTGTTTATTTTTTAATGTGCAATAAAACATCTGTAGAAAGGAAGTTAAAGGGATTTATACAAATTATTGGATAAGTGAAAGATGGTTATTTGATAAGACAGAAGTTAGGTGATAGTGTCATTGGATGATGGATGGAGTTATAATCACAACTGATATCAATATGGACACTATTTGACCTGACCTTGACATTGGCCTAAAGGCATACATAAAACAGTCTTTGATCTTGCAATCTTGAAAACCTAGGTACAATCTGAGATTATCAGTTTTTTTCTCCGTTTTTTTTTGTTACAAGCCTGTGTGGAATTATTGATTTTTACTCACAAAATTACGCTTCCATGGCATGTATTTTTTCTTTAAGGCTGTCACAGGACACTCTGGCTAATATAGCGCTGGTAATATTATATTGGCAGTCTGCCTTCAGCAAGAGATGATAGCAGTCCAAATAAAATGATGAGCCTATAGGTAATTACATAAGACTACACCAGGAGACAGCTTGTAAAGGGTGTAATGTATTCCATTACAACTCTTTTTGGTTTATGTCTATGGTGTTCATGTATTGATTTTTAGTAACAAAATCTCCCTTCTAGGGCCAGTGTTTTATGTTTAACGTTGTCACCAGGTAGGTCCACTCTGTCTAAGGCATCAGTAGCCATATTTATAGCTATATTGCTAACAATCACCTGTCCTACAGACTTAAATCATAGCAGCGAAGCAGGACTGATGATATGCCATTATATAACAAAACAAAAAAAAACCCCACTACGGTTATATCAACTGCATTATTACTTGCTTTCTTACCTCCACTCTGGAGACTGTCGGAAAGGGCCATAAATATGCTAGTTTATTATACAACATAAACAAGGGTAATTATGGAATTAGTAAATAACCAACACTGAAAGACACCTGGGACATTCAGCTAGGCTGAGGTTTTCAGACTTTACACATAATGGCCAGGAATTTGTCCAGGCCCTTTTGTGATGATGCCTTTATTATTTCTCATTACAATGGAACCCATGTGCAAACAGAGTTTCTAACAGCTCTACGGGCCTTCAGTGTTGTTATTTACTCAGTCTGTAATTTTCCTGATGATAATTGCAATAACAATCTAATCTTCTACCATAATAAGCCATTTTATTTTTGTAACTCTTTCATTTTCAGGTGATTTTCAAAGATAAGGATTCAAATAACTCAAGTTTAAGGGATTTTAAGAAAATCAACAATGGTTATAAATACCTTAGGACTGAGAAGTCACAAAAGAAACTGTTTTTATATTTTGGTCTAAACTTAATTTCTTAGTCTTTCATAATTTTTTCATAATTTCATAATTTATGAAAAAGTTTGAATTTTGTCATCTCATGCCATTTTAATTAAAGCCTAGTCAATCAGTGGAAAGAAAAATATATATTAAAAGGATTTACAATTTTCCATCAAATTTTGTGGAAATATTCCCAAGAATCCCTTACTTGAATTGCATGTGTAACATAATGAAATCTGAAACTAATTTCCTGTTTAATTATATTTCCTAATATATATCAATATCAAATCCCAAATTATACTTCTCATATGTGCAAAAACTGACAAGTTATATCCTTCTAGATATAAACTGATACTCTATGTTGGGTTTTTTTCTTTGAATTGAAAAATAGAGAGATGTTGGTGACATTTTTTTTGCCTGTTTCAGCTTTTCTTTTTAATATGACAAGAACATTTTGCCTGAAGGTCAGACTAACTGGCTCCTTAGTTTCATTTTGTTCAAATTGATTTATCTTACACATGTATTCCCCATGGGAGAACATTGTGTGATATGAAGCTCATGTTTCTCCGCTTATCAAAAAAGAATAAAAAAAAAAACAACCTGTCACAGCATTACATAATACATCTGTTCTTTAGAGAGATTCTTCAAATATCAAGGTTTCTTAAAGCTGAAAACTTTTCCCTTGTCTACAATGTAAATTGTTTTGATGCAGCATCATTCCATATACTTTTCATTTCAATTCCTCCAGAAATTATATTTTTAGTTTTATGTGCGTTGCATTTATCCTGCAGAAATTTCTCCAATATGAGTTATGATTCAATACAGAAAATCCTTTAAAGCTTTTTGATGGACGGAGTAAACAACAGATTCTGAGGACATCTCAGTACAATGAGCGCATTGTAAATGCTCAAAGCTGCTGTGAAAAAACAAACAAGTTCATGACGAACAATGGACTTGATTGTTACTGTTCTGTTCCTTGCCTGGTGAAATCTTCTAATATCTTTGATAAAGCTGTTTCAGATGTTTACAGATAGCATATCAAACCACTGGTCAATACTATCACTGTAGTAAAACTCTTCAAGATAAACTGGTAGTGTGTAAACTGTCTGGAACCATTAGTACAACAACTCAAACCCTTTGCTTATTGGTCTTGGACTCTTGTGTATTTGTGTTGTCCTGAAAAGACCATAGTCTGTTCCAACAGGAAATTGACTGGAACCATTCTCATTCTTTTATCATGCTGTTTGACAGTAGATTTCCAGCATTCTCAGATATAGCTTTGCAGTAAGCCATTTCTCAGACCAAACTGTAATGTCATTGGCTACTATTCGTATTCATCAATGGTCATTATTGGTAAACCTTCAACTCAAACTCCTGATCAAAATTATGTTTCAACAAATGATGGCTTTGTTCAAACATCAACTCAACAGTCATAAATAAATCTTGAAAATTTATCCTATGGAAGACTCTCCCTATGCCCGTGTGTTTTAGTGTTCATAAACATAAATTGAAGATACATTGTCAATGTATTACAAAATGTTCCGGAAAATATCATAGGTTTAGTTTATTACAACAATTTATGGGATATAAAGGTCTAAATGATATACCTCTTTTATATATACACAATTCAAAACTTGTCTCCGCGGTTATTTTAGACAAGAAGATTTTCTGTGTGCCGTGTCTTTTAGTGTTCATAAATACATATTAAATTTTCTATTTTTGATTGGTTAGTTCCATATCATTACATTTTTAACATTAATTTTTGACATTAAAAGTATCAAGCCAAGTATCAATTTACATTTCAACTGTTTTTAAATACTTTAAATTTGTCAAAGTTTCTCTTGCTTTTATATGTTTTGATGACTTTTTTTCATTGTTCTGTAATATTCCTATGCTTTTCTAGATTGGTTTTTGGTGGCCATAAAGTTTAAAGAGATGGCAAAAATGGAGGCTAAACAGATTAGTCTGTAATAAAATGTCATGATGGGAGATTTCTGTCCCATGTGTACATTATTTCATGTTTGAGTTGTCTCCCGATGATGTCTCTACATGCATGTCCTTAAGACAGCCATATCTTTCCCACAAAAACTCTAACCTTTCTTCTCTGGAAATGGGTTATGGGTCAGAGAAAATTGCCGTCTCCAGTCCCTCTTAGCAAACTAGACTGTTTTCTAGAAATTAAACGAGACTAAATCTGACTACATCAAAGATTTTGGTGGCCCAGGCAAAATACTTACCACGAAGACTTTTAATTGGAGCACATAGTGGTAAGCTGTAGGACTTCTGGTGAATTCCTGTCTACTTTTCCTTTCTCTGTTATCAAATATGTTTGATACAAAAGGAACAAAATAATGAATACTTTTAACTTTCTAATGTTTTTTTTTATAATTACAACTTAACAACAACACACCTTTAACGGAAAGCAGAGGAAAAGATGGGATTCATTTCCTTGAATTTTCAGGAAAAAAAATTCTCAGAAATCATACAGCATATTATTTTGAAATTGCAATCGTACTGTAAATTCCTTTAAGCGAAAGGCAGCAATGCCTGAGCTAAATAAAATTCAATTCAATTCTAAATTCTTGCAATTTTTGACCAGT
Organism: Lepidochitona cinerea; assembly: GCA_963971465.1. NCBI lineage: Eukaryota > Metazoa > Mollusca > Polyplacophora > Chitonida > Tonicellidae > Lepidochitona > Lepidochitona cinerea. The sequence continues at coordinate 81,471,819 of OZ020551.1, read as the reverse complement.
TGTGGGCTGATTGGTGAGAACTAAAAAATAGGGAACATATTAAGCGGGTAATTGAATAAATATTTAGCCAGCTAAAGCTTTCCATTTTTTTCAGATTTATCCACTATTAGCTATATTTTTTTTTAAAATTTGAAATGAAAATTAATTTTTTCTAGTTTATTTTTTATGTACAATTTTAAGCTGTCGTCCATACGTTGAACGGAGCCTAACTAAATTATTGTATGAGTGCATAGTGGTTATTTAATAAGAGACAATCCATGTGATAGTGTCATTGGATGATGGATTGAGTTATAATCACTGTTGAGACCAACATGAACACTTTTTGACCTGACCTTTAACATTACTCTAAGGCATCTAAAACAGACTTTGATCTGGCGAAAAAACATGGCATAGCAGTTCAATTCTGAGAGTAAAAATCAATGTCCACAGACATGAACCACAAAAAATGGAAGAAAATTCTGATCATTTCACACTCTACTTATACCTAGGTTCTTCAAGATCACCATTTTCTTCCAATTTTTGGAACGACTTATTGATTTTTACTCTCAAAATTGAACTGCTGTGACATGTTTTTTTTCTACTGGGCCATCCCCAGACATTCTGGCTAATACAGCACTTTATAGTAATAATTGTCGCCATGGTTATTTTAGACAAGAAGATTTTCACTGTGCCGGTGTGTTTTAGTGTTCACAAATATAGTCATATTGGCAGTAATCGTCTGTCCAACAGACTTACATGTAAGCAAGAAATGATAGTAATGAATATAAACTGATGAGCCTATGTGCCATTACATAATGAAAACCCCAGTTTGGAAAAGGCTAAAATGTATGATGTATTACATTCCCCCACTGCTTCTTCTTCACCTCATTCCCTATGGAGACTACTCGAAATTTTTTCCTAAATTCTGATTGTCAATAAAAGTTCATTGTTTGATTAACCTTAAAAAACCAACGGATTGACAGTGAAATAAAGAATACAATTGAAGCAAACAGCCCATACGAACCAAAGATTTGTGCCAATAATGGCCGAAATTCAAATAGATGGTATGTACGAGTCTTTTTGTTTCTTGTAAAACTACCTACATGTACATCTCTGAGATTGATATCAACTAAAAGCTCTTAGCTTGTACTTCTTGATACAAATGAAATGACGAAAAATTAGCTAATTCTGTTTCAACAAATTTTCCCCTATATTTGGCAGTTCATGCCACCTTAATATGCTGCTAACTTGTCTATTTTCAGACTTTCCCAGAAGGTCTAGCTCTCATCTCAGTCCGGAAATGGCCATAAGATAAATGTCAGGCTATTTTTTCCTGTTCTTGACATAGAGTGCTAAGGTGATACACTAGAGACATATTGTTAAAGCCTAATAAATATGGAGGACATCTGCTCAAATTTTCTCACAACAACCAAACATGAACATGATGAATCGATTACATTCAAAACAAATTAATATGAGCCAATCAGGATATCACCAAAAACATCTTTTTCACGAAATATTTCATATTCCGGAAAACACCTTAAAGAGAACAATCCTAAGTGACCTGGGCTGTTATGAACAAACAGACTTAAATACATCTGATCTAGGTTACTCAATGTTCTTTGCAACTCAAAAGTGTATGTAAGCATGTGGAAAACTAAATTTCTATATATTTTCGATTTAACAAAATTGGGAAAAGTATTTTCTACTTTTCCCCAGTGATACCAGTCTTATCTCACTTATTTACGATGTGTTAACATTTCACAAACACATTCACTTGGCACCTCCACCCTCCGGAATATTTAGTGAATCTAAATACGTTTTGATGAAATTTAAATTGTTTTTAAAATCAATATTTATGAGAAAAGTGTTTCACCAGTTCATGGAAATTTTATGTTTGAGTTGTCTCCCAATGATGTCTCTATGTTTTTAAGACAGTCTCTTTCCCATAAAAATTCTTAGCCCGTCTCATGTGGAAATGGGTGATGGGTCAGACAAAATTGCTGTTTTCAGCCTCTTATAACAAACTAGTGGGTATGTAGAAAGTATAGGAGGCTAAATCAGACTACATCAAAAGTTTTCTGCTGTGGCTTAAGGACAATATTGTTATAAATAAATGAATCATTCACCATCTATCCAACTCTACCTAATGGCAAATCATATTTAGATGCTGACATGAAAGCCTACCTTTAAAATCTTCAACACTAGCTGTATTTTTGTCTTGCTTATAAAAAATCAGTGTAAAACTTAATGTTGGTTTTTACTAAAGCAAGCCATTTAGTAATGGCTCTGCAAGCAATATAACTTTATCCGTCAATTGAATGACATTTCAGATTTCTTGTCTACGAATTATAGCTGCATACCCAAAAGTTTGGCCTGTGTTCTTGTCTATCAGAATCTGATTTCATATTCCTGTTTATTCTTTTTTTAAGTTAAAATGTTTGAGAATAATTATATGCTTTGGCATAATCAAATTATTCTACATGTGCATGGTTCTTATTCAATTCATCAGACAAAGGCAATGTGATACTTTCATTGTATGATGGATTGCATTATAAATGGCTACCTTGACCAGCGAGTAAACTTATGACCTAGACATCACCCTTAAGGCATTTGTAAAACAGACTTACATACATATTATGAACACTAAAACACACGGGGACAGGGAAAATCTTCTTGTCTAAAATAACCACGGAGACAAGTTTCTAATTGTGTTAAAAAGAGGTATATCATTTAGACCTTTATACCCCATCATAAATTGTTGTAATAAAGTAAACCTATGATATTTCATTAGGTTGACGACTGACAGGAGCTTGGCCTTAGTCAGTAGAATTATCTGGAACACTTTGTATTACATTGACAATGCTTACGCATCTTAAGCTATAGTAAGAATATCGTCAGACTATATATTATGGGGTCATGGGAAAAGACAGTGAGAATTTACCCCCCCCCCCCCAATACCCCTTTCCCAGAAAACCTAGGTAGAAGGCAGACAGGGGAGTTTAGCCCTGACCAGTATGTCTTTCAAACTCTTGTTCTTTTTATAAGCAATGACTGGCCTTTGGGTCAGAGGTTGAGCAAGTTTACTTTGAAGTAGTTTGTATTCTTCTACTATAATCTTGGCCATAACGATGCTAGCTTTGTTATACTGAAACACAAATGGTATTATAGTTTTTTCACGACATCTTCCGGGGTCCAAGTTCAAACCCAAAGGATAAATAGTTTGTAATGTTTGAATCCAAAAACTGTCCCTTTCCAAACGTTTGTGCTTGGTATCTGCAGCGGAAGTGCAAAAAGTGATTTTCTCAATAGGTATGATTTCAAAATGGTCCTTGACCGAATGACCTTTAGTATTGAAATGTTGTGCCACGGGTAAATCATGTTTAAGTCTTATACTAGATAAATGGTTGGCTGCTCTTTGTCGTAGAGAATTCTGAGTTTCTCCGACGTACTGTTTGCGACATTTTTTGCACGTGATTACATACACGATATAAGAGGAGTCACAATTAAGATTCTCTGCCATTTGATATTTGTCGCGAGTTTGTTCTCCGAAAAAGGTTCCGCGATCGGGTACGTATATATCGAGTTTGCATCGCGTCTTAAGGCATTTCATTGATGTACCTGAGAGAAATGTTGGACGGTAATGGTACACTCGTGAAGGGGAGGTAAGCGTATCGGGGGATGAAGGGGGAAACATGATTTGTCTTACTGTGTTAGATTTGATCCTTCGGAGTAATCTAATAGAATACTTCCTAGGGAGGAGAGCTTTAAAAAGAACAGAACAAGCCTGGTTAAAAAAATCTAAAGAACTACAGTTTCTATAGAATCTAAATATCTGAGATTTAATGACTCCCTTGAAAGTGTGAGGAGGATGGTATGACCCAGCATGTAGCAGCTGATGCCTGTCAGTAGGTTTGAAGAATACTTTGTAATCTAGATACCCAGTAGTATGATATGTATGACCCTTGTAAATAGTTACATCCAAAAAATCCACAGAAGTGTGATCAATTGTAGGCTGTAATTTAATGCTTGAGTCGTGAGAATTAAGAGTATCAATGAAAATATGAAGGTCTTCCAACGTATGTTGCCAAATGATAAAAATGTCATCCAGATACTGAAGGTAAATAAAAGGTTGTTGGTGACATTTGTGAATAATATCACTTTCAACTCAGCCATAAAAATAGAGGCAAAGTTAGGACTAAAACGTTTCCCCATAGCACACCCTTTAATTTGCTGAAAGATCTCCCCATTGAATTCAAAATCGTTACCTTTTAAGCTAAGTTCCAGCAATTCTAAAATGTCTTTATCCGGACGACGGTGGTCAGGATATCTTTGGAATGCTGATTTTATGGATTTAAGACCCAAATCTATGTCAATGTTTGTATACATAGACTCCACATCCAGAGTAACCATGTAGGTATAAACTGAGATTCACAAGTTTCCCCATAAAATTATCTAACCATGGGATTTATTTTTTACGGCTGTCATCATATGCTCTGGCTCAGTATTGGCAGTAATCATCTGTCAACAGACGTAAGCTAGAAATGATATAAGTGAATATAAACTACCAAGCATGTATGTCATTATATAAGGTAGGCCTACAATGGATCTCAAGAATTCTAAATTTGCAACAGTGGTAATTTCTTTGTTCAACACCCAATACAAACAGCAACCTGATAATAAAAGACCTTGGTCGACAAAATTGGCAATGAAATGACTTTTTTTAAAAAATTTAACATGGCACAGACAAAGTGATTGATCCTTTTTGTTAATACACTCTTTTTGCTATTAGCACCTGCTACTTCTTTTCTACCTCCTGTCTGGAGATTGATTGAAGAGTTTTGACAAGGGACATTATTGTGTTAGTCTGTTAGATGGAAGGTGATAAACAAGAGACCTATGTTGTTGGAAACATGTTACTGGATAGCCTACTGCATGGTAATCTCAAATCAATCACTAACGATAATCAATATTTTTAAAGTGGCATGAGCTTCTTAAATATTTACATTTTTCTTTTAGAGCAAAATTTGGTATTATTGTCTATTTTTCTTTTTTACATGTATCTTGTGAATGAAATGATCGAATTAATGTTATCTCCGGTTGTTTTGTGTTTCTTACACCCTTTTGGTCCGTGCAAGCCACATGTTCAGTGGGTTTTTCTGATTTAAACATCAGTTATTTACTTTTTTTGATGAATTTCATACCTTCCCATTGTCTTGATAATCAAAATTTATGAAATTAAAATTTGGCAGCTTATGCAACTTTAAAGAACACGTTTCAGTGATTTCAAGCAGCATTCAGTTCTACTGTCTGAGAAGTTGGAATTGACTTGGATCACTTGAGGGACACATTGTCAGACTCACACTACCAAGAGACCTGGTTTAATATTCTGGCAAATCGCTGGTTTTCAAACCTTCCAATAAAGAAACAGCTTTTCACAGACTTCTCTCAGGAGGCCTTGGTTGTCATCATAGTCAAGAAATGGCCATACGATAATGTCAAGATATTTTTTCCTGTTTTGGACGGCTAGTCCCAAGATGGTATCTAGATGACAGACTGTCAAAACCATGAAAAACCATGAAATATAAAAATACATCTCTGCAATTCCCAAATCTTGGTCACATTGACCGAATATGATCACATTATATCTGCCTTAGCCAATTTTGATTTCAGATTCCTAAAAGCCATGGAGACATTAAAAAAATAGGTAGTAATCCATCTCGAATAAAAGGCGGCAAGTTGGTTTTACACCCCAAATGTACATTTAAAGAGTTACTTATGGAATTCACTGTTTATATTGTTTTCTGCCTGAAAGTCACAAACAGCAGAGAATACCTCACCATGCACAACTGGAAATATCTGTAGATTACATAGTTAATCCAGGTCAATTATCATAACCACAACAAAGAGGACAAAGCAATCTCGATATAAAACTCCCTATTTAAATAGCTGCCCATGAGAGCTAGGAAAGCTAGCAATGGCCATCTGGCAACCTCATCTTTATATAAATAGAAGTCCAATAGCACACATTTTAACAATTTTCATTTCGGTGCCTCTGGGTTGGTAACATTAAACAGCTTGGCTTACTCAACAAAAAGTATGATATACCCAAAAAACTTAAAGACAAAGTTGGCGGATGGGTTTGAAACTGAAAATATATGCATGAAGTTACCAACTGAACTTAAAGTCTTACTTGTAAATATTAAATATACAGGTTCCAGAAGGGTGCATTTTGCCCAAGTCAGACGTCATAAAATTATTTTGTCACGCAAGATATTTAACCTTGACTTAAGCTTAATACATCTTAATGCGACCTGCTCCTGGTAACTGAATTTGAAATTAATGTCTTTTAGATAGTCTTCTAACTTTTTCAATTGATATTTTAATTCCATTGCAATCAGGAAAAGAAAAGTCATGAGCACCAGTTTTTTCCAGCTGTGCAAGATCAGTTGAGAATGGCAGGAAGGCACACTACTTGACATGTCAAGCGGACGAAATAAACAACTATTGCATAAGAAATCTTATTTGAATAGAGCCGTAAGAGCATTAGATAATTAAATCCCACTTCAAACCTCCATCATGGCTGTCAACATTTCGCCTGGATGTGGTTTTTCTTGTTTTACTTTTTGCATTTCAATAAAGGTGTTCCAGCAGAAATTCTCAGTATGGGGAGTCAAGAGGTAACAAGTGTTAATTTGGATACGCCATCTGTTGCATTCTGGGTAAACAAAAAGAGCGTTACACACAGTGGTTAAGCTGTTATTTTTTTTTCTCTACGATTTGTGTTATTGTCTAAATTTAATCCCCTATGAGAAAAAACAGAATTACCCCAAAACAGCCAAACAAAATGAGACCTGTTTTCTTGCAGAGATTTCCGTAGCCCGAGGAAAATACTATTGACTGCTTTGTTATTCTCTTCCATCATTCAATCTCTTTTGTCCACAATCTTTTGTTTATTGTCAATAGACATTTCTTGTTTGTTAAATCTTTATTGATTACTAAAGCAGTTTCTTTTTGAGGTGACACTTGCGTTGGTGTTATTGATTCCATCCCATGCTTATTTAACTATTCATTCACATCATTTGATTCATAAATCTCTTGATTTGTTCTGTTTAAACTAAGCAGGATTAAGAATTTTTCTGTGAATTGTCGAATCAGTCTACAATGTTCAAATCCTCTCAGCTGTCTGATTCTATTTTACTTGGATCATCAAAGGTTGCGAGGAAACAAATGTTTGGGTCCCCTTAAAACATACAAACATTAAGCTACAAGAGCTTTGTTAGATATTCCACTAAGAGTTGGGTAATGTTGAAAGGTATGATTCCACTGGAACTGAAAGTACTTCATTCTCTGGTAGCTTATTTACCTACAACTTGTCACAGGCCACTTTAGCAACCCATATGACTGAACACCTATACTTTTTACACAGATTGGTGTTCATAAATTAAATTAATGTGAGCAATGGCCCTTTTGTTGGCTTGCTCAACGGCAATGTATTAGTAGAATTTTATCATGTTGTTCAGCAAAAAGCCTGATTTCATTTGTACAGTACAACTCGCTAAGAACAACAGCTTGGGGGACCGGGGAAAAATGGTGGTTTTGACACCTATATTATTATTTGGATTATTATTTGGACATTTTAATATAAAGGTAAAGGTTCTATAAAAAGTATAAGATCAAATTAACAAAGCACAGTTGTCTCTAACGTGATGCATTGTCCATTTAATGGGAATGTTTTATTTAGAAAAAATGTAGCTAGCTTTGTTTAGCAAGTTAAGAAAACCGTACTTTTAGTTATGACATTGATAGATTGAACGTCCAAGAAAGCGCTGATCTTTGGCGATAGCAAATTCTATTGGTGTTTTCAAGAATATTGGCTTCATTTGTTTCGTTTGATTTTATGGTCTTTTACGTTTTTATTTACATGATGAGTAAGGTAATTTTAAGTGAGTCCCCTCCCGGATCTCTTTTGGGCAGTTAAAGTTCAGTCAGATTTTAAAAGCCAGAATATGCTGGTCGAGTCGGATACAAAGCAGAAATTTACCTTGAAAGTATGTATCAACTAGAAATCCCATGCGGTGTTCAGAATAGATAAGTACGTATCGATATCTTTTCCATTTATTTAGCGTGTAAAGATTTTGGGACTGCCTGTATATATGTTGGTGTAACCAAGTTCTACTGTATATTGAGATTCAGTCAGCCATTCAGTTGTACAACCCAAAAATGAAGGCAAAATGTCTTTTTTTTCTTACTAATGTCTTATTTTTGTTGAATTTTATCATTTTGTTAGCAGTAACCCCAGTTTCATTTGTATATTGAGAACATTGGTCAAATTTTGAATTAATTCATGAGGACCAAATGGTCATTTTCTAGTCTAGTAATTGTTTCATTTGTTTAGAATTTCATTATTATGTTTGAGTCTTTATAAGAGCGAGTGTGCACTGATTCTATTTGAGCTTTGAGATTACATGTGTTAAATTTACTGATTCTATTTACGTTAGCAAACAGCCACTTTAAATCCTGCTGGTGCCTGTTTGAGTGTTTGAAAGCTTGATGTTCTTGACTGATTTGATAAAATGAAATCTGGGTAGCAATTTGTTAGATTTCTTGACCACTTACTGTAGACGGAAGGTCCATCAAGCAAACTTGGCCAAACTACATTTTGACAATCTTAGCATTGGTGCCTTGTATCTGAGTGGTTTATCCACTGACGGTCGAAGTAGGGGGGATAATGTGTAACAAAGATCAGAGCAGATTAGATTGAACATGTGGAAACAACTTTACTTTAAACATTTTCTTAACCATCCATGATTTCGCTTGTTTAAGTATAATATAGAGGTTGAAGGGAAAATTATCATTTAAGCCATATGGTATAACAAACCTGCTATATTAAAGCAACATGAGCTGCAAAAATGTTGATATTTTTCCGTTAAAACAGGATGTTCAAATTATCAAGATATATAATTCCAAAGCTTTTTAGTGCTTGTAGTCTAGGGAATATACGATATTATTGTATTCAGGTAACTACGGCTTAGAATGAATGAACGTTTGTCCAGGTTATTTAAATTTTGAAACAAGACACTATTTCGGATCGAAGATGGTTGGCTGGATGGTTGGCCGAATGGATATGACAGCCGGCATTTTGTGCTGGCGATAGGTGCCATATACTGTGACCCTTGTTAGATTCCTATTAGGGCGCCACTCAAAATGGGCAGAAGAATTTCAAGAAAGTGTAATTCCAAAAATAACAAGAATAGTTTTAAGTACATTCTCAAGGCTTGTATCACAAAGAAATCTTCTAAGTTGAATGTTTCGAGAAATACTAAAAAGTATCAACATTTTGGGAGCCATTTTAAGAAAAGAAAAAAACTCAATTATTTCATAAAATGTATGCAGCACTTATTCAAAGCTCAAAGTGGCATCAAAGTTTAGACTTTTTCCAGCGTTTGAAGTATGTTGGGAAACTAAAGTATCGATGTTGGAATAAAAATATTGATAAAGTCAGGAACCTGTACAAGCTAAAGATCCCTATATTTAACAGTTGATGCCATGCTGATCGTTTTTTTTAAAGACAATTCCTCTTGTAAATTGTCTAGTTTAAGACTAGTATTCCTTATAAAGAATTGACGAGGAAATGCCATGAGGATGTAGCAGGGTAATTCCATTCCTAAAGTAACACTCATTAAGTATTTATTCCCATCTTTGTAAGCTGCATTGGGGTTGTTTTTATTCATAATACCATATATCAAGATAAAGCTGTTAAAGTTCGCAAGATTTATTTGATCAGAAATGTAGTTAAATCTCCACAAAAAGTCCAGTTAATCATAATCCTGACAACAGCAAAAAGGTCTGGCATTACATATACTTGCATCAGCTGGTATGCCTATCATACCGTAATCATTGTCATTTTTTTTCTTTGTATTGTCTGAATTTTTTTACAGCAATTTGAATGCAATTTTATATTTACCACACATAAACATTGGAAATGTTTCACTAGAAAAAACCCTGATTTTATCTTTATTTTAAGTAGCCTAATAAATTGAAAATTTACACAAAATATACATAAAAATCTAAAGTCTTCTTTTAACGGTACAGCTGTACTTTTTCACGAAATCAATAATACCTGAGATAATGTTATTTCAAATACAATCCGACTGAATCATTATACCCTCTAAATGTCCACGGAGACCAAGCTAGGTGCTAATATCAAGTGTAAAAAGTTTTAGAATTTAAAATTGCCCAGGAAGGAAGCAGGTGTTTGAAAGCCAACCATGTCATCAAAGCGTTAAATTAATCTTAAGTCACACCTGAGCTACAACACTTCTAGTTCAAAAAACGAACTGAATCTTTCAATAACAACCACTCTAGAATATCAAAATAGCTGTTTGTGGAAAACAATATATGAGAAATTATATTAATGTGAAGTTATTACATGTATTTAGAAACTAATAATAGTTTTAAAGTGTTTAAATTGACTTTACAGAAGAGCTCTTATTTCTATGAAAATAAAGTTGCACTGGTATAAGACATTCACAAAGATTTTTTTCTTCGAAAGGGTTATTTAGGCAAGTTTCTATAATTGTTTTGTATTGGCAAGTCAATATTAAATTACAAATCTCAAGTTATTGACAAATTGGACTTATTTTGTCAAAAGAAAAACAATGGTGCGTAGAGAAGGAGTTCAATTGGCAGCCCCTGCATAACCATTGACTCAGTACTGTTGATAGACAAGAGCTGTCCCAGGAAGACAAGAACAAATGGTTCTGAAAAGATATGCAACAGACCCTTTAGGCTTAGAACATGTTTTTCATGACGTTCCAATTGTATTGCATTGACGTCCTTTCTCTATTGCAGTCACTGTGACACACCTCTATCGCATGGCGTCATAGACAAAATTCGAGCAATTTCTACGTCAGATTGATCCAAAAACTTAATGTGGTTTTTGTGATAGGGACCTATATCAATAGACAATGATTTAAGAATACTAAAATGCACTGGCAAAGAGAAAATCTTGACCATGAAGACAAATTTCTTATTGAGGTATATGGCTAAAACTATGGAATGTAAATATCACAAGAATTTCACATCTTTTATATGAACGGTGCTGCCATTGTGCACTTGGCTGGGTTTGTTTTTTATTTAACCCTTTGGACCCGAGCGGCCGAAAAACCGGCCAGAGATATGTCTTGGATATATACGAGCGGCCGATATATCGGCCGTCAGGGTACCTGTTTGTGACGTGGTAAATTCTGGGCGAATCAACAACTTTCTTTTATCAAGCTTCGGCCTGCTCATGTTTACTAGTTAGGTAGAAGCTTCTAAGCCAATCAGCGACCTTATTTCATTGAATTTCGTTCTGCACTTGTGACGGATGTTTTGTTGTTGTTGAACGTCGAAGTGATGGCGAAACGAAAATAGTCAGGCGATCAGGTGATTGAGAATCTAAAGGGAAAAGCGAAGGTGGAGATGCATACGGCCACAAAAGTGACAAAACTGTGTTCTTTTGAGTAATATTATACTTCAGAGGTAAATACAAAAGAATAAATACATATGAAACAGACACATAACGAAAAAACATAATTTGTCCATTTTTGCCCAGGAGGCTCGTATATAGGCCTCTAGTCGTTCAGGATATGACAAAATAACAAAAAAAAACCCCTAAATATATATCAATATAGAAATATTCTAATTAATAACCAGAAAAAAATGAAATTTAATCAGATTTGAAAAAAAAGTATCTTGGTTCAATCTGGTGAATAGGTTCTGGTTAGAAAATCAACACCTTTCCTTGCCTGTACATTATCTGGTTCAGATCAGCTGACCACCTCATTGCATAACTACCAACTTTTGACTGACAGGTCATGTATATATTTATGGACACTAAAACACATGGTCACAGGGAAAATCTTCTTGTCTAAAATAACCATAGAGACAACTTTATAATTGTGTTAAAAGAGGTGTATCATTTAGATCTTTATACCCAACCATAAGTTGTTGAAAGAAACTAAAACCCATATATATATATATACAGAAAATTCTCCTGACTATGGCCTAACTCAGGTTGTGGCTTATTATAACAACTTATGATTGGGTATAAACGTCTAAATGATATGCCCCTTTTTAACACAACTTGTTTCCATTGCAATTTTAGACAAGAAGATTTTCCCTGTGCCCGTGTGTTTTAGTGTTCAAAAATATATATTATGTTTCCTTACATTAATGGGATGATTGTAGTGTAATAGACTGTTATTGCCAGCCTGTAATAATAACTATAAACGATACACGAGAAAGCCTGTTAAGACTAAATCCTCATTAGCTGTGTGGGGTAAGTAAGCCATGCTTGACAAGGAATACTTCAACATGAAGCCTTATACAAAACACACTCATTTTAGGATCAAAATAAAAAGGGTGGCTTTCGTGGAATAGACGTTTAATTTCCTCTTAACTCAGGGACCATTGGCATAAAAGGCTTATTCTTTTCATACAACCTAGGAACTCCAAAAAAAGGAGATTCTAAGTGACAATTAGGTTGACATCATGCCGAAGGTTTCTAAAGCCAACAATATGAGTTTATCCAACTTGAGGCAGCAGCCCTAAAATCAATATCCTGATTGCGTAATTTAGGGTTTTGTTGCATGTGTGGGGTCAGACGTTTTGAGCACACATCTATTAACCAAAGTAATTTGTCACACAGTTAATAAATTAAATAACCATTATCCTCCTCTAAAAAAATGAAATAATATGGATTGAAATTTAAGAGAATGGGAAATTTGAACCGCAAAAATTAATATTTTTTTTTCAAACAAAATGTATTGAATTTTTTTCTGAATCTTGACAGATTAAACATAGCAATGAATTTCTCATTAATCATAAAAACTCCTATTTGGTCTTTGGGAAAAACCAACGGGATGTTATCCTTCTTAATAAAATGAAAAAAAGAAGACACGTTTTTTGGTTTCAACTTAAAAATCTGTTTGAGAGAAATAATGTCTTTATAAAAACTTGATTAAAAGATTATCTCTTTTGCAAAATAAAAATGCAACTTTCAAAGTAATTATGTTTTGAGCATTTTCCTTTTGATTTCTTTGAGGATTAAAATTTCGACAAATAACTCACAAAGCTCAGTTAATGATATTATTATAACCCTGTAAGCTATAAAAAAAATTCAACCAATATTTTATGGAATGAATAACATTCAAACAGAAAAACCATATTCTATAATTAAAATAAGACCTAAATTGAGACGCTTCATCGACTTGACGAGAATAATGTTTGTAAAGTAGACCTGGGTATGTAAATAAGTGATCCACTTTAAAGACGAACGTTGAGTTACTGGCGATCTGCTCTAATTGCACGCAAGTAAGGAGGTTTCTTACAGCTAATGAATTTTGATGCCGGCAACACTGGAGATGGGTAGGGAACTGAGATGTCAATTATCTCACCGGAGATTACAAGTTTAGATGGAAACAAAATGGCCCAAACAGATGATGCTGACATATTCAAACTGAGCTGAATCACAAGTACTAGGAAAAAATATCAGAAAGCTGGGGCATTGCAAAAAACAGTCATGTCCAATTCATTAGCTGTCATGGGGGCACTAAAGACAGAAGCATAAACAAAAGCGGCTTCGGTAAAATTCAGGCGGTGAAATTAGTCATTAAGTTGTGGATGTCATGTCATTTCCATCCCCAGACACTTGCCTTCCAGCTGAAATTCACCCAGTGAGGTAAGGTCTAATTGTTGCAAGCCAAGAGGAAGAATAATCTCAACGGATAACATGTGTGAAATAAAACGTACGCCATATGTAAAAAAAAAAAAAATAACTAAAGATTTCTTTTTTGAAGATCTCAATGAGATAATTCAAAATCAAAACTATAACTCAATGGTAAATTGAGTTTATTTTGCCAATAAAAAAAAAATCTAAAAAAAAAACGTATCAAAGACAGCTGAATCGTTCATATATCTTTTTAGAAATCATTTTCATAATATACCTATGCAGTACGATACCACACCGCTCTGAATTCACCACGACAACAGACAATATTGCTGTGATTCGTGTAGTAAAATCTGATTTCCATCGCAATTTGAATCTGAGCTTTAACATTATGTCTATTATATAAAAATGCTGCAGAGATTCGTCCTTGCTGCAGAAAATCTTGCCCAGACTGCAGCAGGTTTATTGCCATAGTAAAAATCTGAATAACTAACAATTAGCTTGTTCCAATGAGAAATAATTAAGGCATCCCCATGAAGTCTTTGCGAACAAAACAAGCTTTCGACACCGATGCCTATGTCTTTATGAAGTGTACGGTATTTCATAAAATCTTGTGTCATTCACAAAATCTTACTTAGTGCTTATGCCTTCATTATTTATCAATCGAATGGAACCCACCTTTAAAGGGAGTTTCAAACATTTCTATTTATAGTTAGCTTGTTGTCTAATATCAGGCCATATTTCCTAGTAAAGAGGAAAGCAAACAATACAGGATAAAATTATCCATTTATAAGGATCAAATATAAGGACCAAAAAGTCCTAGTTCAATAAGGCTTGTTATTCCAACAAGAGATCTAACAGTCTAATATAACAGACTCAGAAATATTATCGTTTTATAGAGTTTGTAAAGCTTTTCATGTTGGTTTTGTAACAGCTCATTACCAGTTCTTATTTCTAAAAGGTCAAACTCAGATCTTTCTGGTGCTTCTGGATTACAGAGCTTTGTAATGGGCGGCCATGATTTCTCATTAAACAGTCTATAATGAATGATACACTGTTACAAAACTCTCCTTTCCTGCAGTGTTGTTGTCTCAATGATGATAAATTACATCATTAATCTATTTGGCAAAAGAATGCACTGAAAGTGTGAATTATCCAGTCAAATCAACCAGGAGCCCTTTGACGGATTCTGGCTCCAGAACGGATGAAGGTAGAGACATTTCCCACGGTCTAACAAATACGATTCATCTCCACAGAGCCTTCATGCTGGCACCTATGGGGTCTACACAACACTGATTCCCAGAATTAAATCTATATTCATAAAACAAATCTTGCTTAAAGTGGCATGAGCTGCCAAAATGTTGATATTGTGACGTAAAAACAGAATGTTGAAATTATCCGCTATTTTTCTTACGACATATAATTCTGAAGTTTTTTAGTGCTCTAGTCTCGAGAATGTACGTTAAAATATTGTTTTGAACTAAGTTTGACTTAGAATGAATGAATCGTCATCCCGGTTAGGCCTATTTAAATTTAGTTTAAATTTCGAAAACAATTCAGGTTTGTATAGGCCACATACTGTATGGATTTTCCTCATTCCAACGCCAATCATTTAATTTTTTGATGGCCTTCAAAGCCTGTGATCAGAAATTATGAAAAAAGTGTGAATTTTGGCAGCTCGTGCCACTTTAATGTTGAGACAACGACATAATCTGGTGGAGTTATGATCTCAATTGTACAAGCTTTTCACCAATGCTCCATGGGTTCAAATACATTTCAAGCTCGGACATTTTCTGCGTAACTTTATTTTAACATAGAAATCATAAAAATGCCAGCAATTTTAACCTGGGCTCGGTTTACAAAGCTGTCGCATCTCAAACGAAGTTCAGTTGCCGCTGGATCACATAGTGAAGAGGTTTGACGTCATGTCCACTGCGATGCTTTGCATGATGCGAAGACTCTGTGAGTTGGAACCTTTGATCTCAAGCCATGAGATTTTTAGTCCATAGACATGGTCAATAGGACATGCTTTCTGCCAATATGTTCCCCCCATCAAATCTGTATCAAGGTTGGTTGACAAACTGTGTATACCATGATTGCCTTTAAAAGGAGTGGATTTAAAAGAAAACGAATATCTGAAGTTGCATTTACAGCTAACATTGTTAAAACAACCATTGTCAAGTCAATTCTTATCTTTGACCTTCTATCACAATAGCAAAAAAAAAGAGTGAAAGTAAACAAGTAATATTTTCTATGGTTCAAATTTGAATAATGACAAAACCCCCATTATTGTTTTGTTTTGATCGGAAGCCTGAATTGTGTTTTATAACAGAACTACTTTCTTACAAGGTTTAAGATGTCTCTGATACTCTTGACACAGATTGATCAGCAGATTTATTCTATGACAAAAAATAAATCAATAATATTATCCAATGGGAAAGTTCTCCAGAAACATGTTGGAAATATTGAAAATGGCAGCTTTTCTGTAAAAAAGTAGATCTCTTGTCAGGTAACACAGTCTCAAGAGATATTATTTAACACACGCTGCATGCCAATATTCTACATGGAGCCAGTAGTTAATGTTGTCTTAGACAGCAACTCTCAATCTTAACGTAAAATTCTATTACATAGGGACTAAATTGAAACACTGTTATTATGTTTTGAACTCTAGACGATTTATGTTTTATGACTCAACATTGTGATTCTTTAGCACGGCAAAAAGCTGACAAGCACCAATCCACAACGGTCTGTGAGAATCTAATTAATTTGAAAAGCAGCCACAATGAATAATGACTATTTTGAAAACTTTGTAATTATCAGCCATTTTTCTCAATTTGTGCAATTTATAAGCTTTTTAGTGCTACTTGTCTTGAAAATGTACGCTAGTGCAGTGTCTTGAAGTAAGGCCTTGAATGAATGAGGGATCTTCTCAGTTGTTTAAATTTTGTATACATTATGGGCCCTTTCGGTTCATACATGCCTCAGTCTGTATGGATTTCCTTTATTTTTTCTATGACCTTCTATCCCCTTATTGTGGTGACAGTCAATATTTATGACAAAAGTGTGAATGCAGCTCATCCCACTTTAACTATTCCCACAGTTTAAAAACATTTTTTTTCCATGTTTATTTTATTTTGTTGGATAGACTAGTCCTGTATTTATTCACATATATGGCAACATGGTCCTGAAAGACATGCAAGTTTAAGAATCGTCTGAACTCTTTATAATTTTTTTTTGTTCAATATGGTCCTGAATTAATTCACATGCCGAAATGATTCTGAAAAATATGCAAATTTTAGAGAAAAAAAACAACAACAGAAGTTCATACAGAGAATACATGTAGTCTGACATACATGTTAGAAAATAGTCTCATATAGCTTCATGCTAGACTACTTTTCTGAGAAGTTAATGTGATATCATGAATTTAGCTATAGGCACTTTTGATGCAGTAAACCGTTCACCTCTGGGAATAATGGCATCATAAAAAATAGCACAATGGATAAAAAGGGAAATAAAAAGGTAATGATTTACGCCTCACGAATCACCTTCCTCCTGATATACTGATTATATGACACTTGTAAGAATACAACAACAACATCACTATAAATGTAATGCAATAGTAAAACTGTTATTTTGAATAGCCGCCTATAAAACTGGGTGGTCTGATCGTACACGTTGTAACCTCATCAGTGTAGACTTCCTGTAAAATCACCGTTATGGCACTTTCACAGCTTCACTTCTATTGATTCATAATATTTTATAACTTGTTGCCATGCCAACCATAGGCAAACATGCGCCGGCTATTTCCATAGTCAAGTCTTCTCTAGGTGAGTTTAAGCCCCTTATCTTACAAGAACTCACGATTAAATCTCATTATGGTCATTAATTAAGGTAAATGTTGCAAAGACAAACAAAACTTTAATGAGCCAAATCATAATTATATTACACAAATCACGGCTGTAGCCAAAAAATGTTATTAAAATAAAATTCTAAAAAAAAACTTTTTAGATTTTAATTAAAAAAAGAAGAAATTCTCAAAAAGAAAAAATGTACCAGCATAACAAAATATTGAGGCCAATCCATTCCTGATATTTACATAGATTGGTTAATGTGTACGTTGCACTCAAGATTATTTCACTAATATGGCGCCATTGCCAGGTTTAGTGGGGAAGGAAATCCGGAACCTCTGACCTTGGGGAGAGTAATTGGCAACTCTTCCACATTCGACGATCGGCCGAAATATCTACTCAGAAATTTTTCATTTTTATATGATCTGAGTAGGATTCAAACCCATGCCCCATCGCTGGAATGTCTGTGTCAAACTGAGGGACTATCACTCTGCGGACTGAGCCAGCAAGGCCCCCTGTAATATTAAAAATTGGCAGATAATGCCTAATTAAATGCAGAATAAAGACACCTTCTGGACTTTTGAGACTAAATCTGTTGATGTAGTTTTGCGTCCTTGTACATGGCAAAATGCTAAGTGTAGGCTACACAAGTGTAAGATATTTCACATGCTGGTATATTCATATGGACTTGATTAGTTGGAGAATATGAATGGATACAAGTATTGTGGGAATTTAGAATAATCCAGATGGGCAGCCATATTAAATAATGAGAACAATGGAATTCCTAAGGGAAGACAAGTAATACTGACTATAATTACACTCTGGAGTAACAAATAAAGCCATGATCCTATTTGCATGAGTGACCCGAATGTTCTGATAATCAACGGATATTCGCTGAATGGAGCTTCAAAGTGATACAGATTCCTGTCATCATCGCCGATGGCAACTAGCAGCCAGCCGAAGCAATAGGAAGTCCAAGATGGCTGTGTTAAAAAGCTAATTATGAAGGAGTTGATGGGGGAAAAAAAGAGATGCACAATGGAGACGGAATTTAACACAGCAGTTATTAGCTTGGACTTGGAGAACTTCTTGTGAAGATATGGTGGATCACAAACCAAATGGTTTGTTGCGCATTTGATTTTCATGGCATTCCCTGCTATGGTGTAAATCTAAATGGGAGACAATTTGAGCAAACATTAGCCAGTAATCTCTTTAGAGTAAAATAGGTAATGGCACGCAACCAAATGTGAGCAATTTTCTGCACAATTTATTTAATAACACGATTTATGCCAAGTCTGTCGATCGGAGCTAGCCAAACACATCAACCTATTCAAAGCCAACATTATTTTGCCATGGAAATAATTGAAAACCAGATGCAAATAAAAGCTGTGGATTCTCAGACTCATAATGTTCACTAACCCAGAAAATCTGGCCAGCACGTCAAATATAATCTTGTATTACCATAAATAAACCCAATCCTCATGGATGGTGTTACTACAACCAAATAGTGGCCTACAAATATCATTTCCTCGCCAGTAAATCACAATGTTGAGAATGCTTTTTTCTATCCAATCCTCTGTTACGCATAGTTGAAATCAATTACAATTTTTTTTGTGGCTGTGTACTGTTATGTTAGGTGTTATTATAAATTAAATATAGGTCTAAATTGATGATTTCTTCATCATTATATCAATATAACACAGAACCAAGTCAATATATAATAGAATTATAAATATCATAAATATATATATTTTCCCTGTGCCCGTGTGTTTTAGTTATCATAAATATATATATTTTCCCTGTGCCCGTGTGTTTTAGTGATCATAAATATATATATTGGAATCCAGAAATTCTACTGACCAAGGCTAAGCTCTTGTCAGTCGTCAACCTAATGAAATATCATAGGTTTGGTTTGTTACAATTTATGGAGTGTAAAGGTCTAAATGATATACTTCTTTTTAACACAATTAGATTTAGAAACTTGTCTCCATGGTTATTTTAGACAAGAAGATTTTCCCTGTGCCCGTGTGTTTTAGTGATCATAAATATAATAGAATTTTTATTTGGTTCTCCACATATTCAGATATAATTTCCAAGAGCCATAGGATAACAAAATAGACAAATATCAATACAGTGCTAATGTTTCGTGATCTAAATGCTACTTTCTTGTATCTTGAACAAAATTATGTTTGGTTTCCCGCCGTACATGTGAACTTTTAGATAAGTTTATTTTGATTCTACATCGTCCCCAAAAAAAGTCCAGCCCCAACCTAAAAAAAATTAAATGAACTTTAGTGATGTATTGACATTTTTTTTAAAGAGTTTCCATAGCATCAGGACAGTATCTTCAGACGAAGTTCCGTCCAAGACAAGGTTTCCTTGTGAAATTAATGGAAATGGAGAAGTGATCTAAATTAGCATCAGAAAGTGACAGAGGGAGAGGCAAAAACCAAGTCAGGTTGATGTAGTAGGCCGTATCAACGCCTGGTTAACCTTGCGTGTGGCCGTCACATCATTCAAATCGTTTCCGTCATGGCGCCCCAATATTAAAACCCCAGTGTTGGTCTTCAAGCCAAGGTCACTCTATCTCTAGAAAAGACAAACACTAATGCAAATTAAAAGAGAACTTGACAGTGAATTCAGTCAATGAACAAAAGGCTAAAGGAATCCATAAAAAAGACAAGAAAAAAAGTTATTTCACTGGGATTCTACAAAACTATAATATAAATGGATGTAAGTAACAGAGGTCCAAGTGAGTAATTAAATATAAATATCCCCAATGGCAATGTACATTATCTAGTCAGGACATGTGTTCAGTTAAAGTTCACAAATAGTGTTTATATCAGCTGATGTCTCAGTCGGAATAGTCTTTGGCATAATGTTGGATGTCCTTACTCGAAAGGGGGGTGGGGGGAAGGGGAGCATTAACAGACAGTATCAATATAGGTTCAATTATTGACACTTGGCTTTATTTAATATTACACTACTCATATTGCAAGGAAATACTATGAATCTGTTATTACCTTAATTTTTATCTTATTCAGATATCTAAAGTGGCATTAGCTGCCAAAATTCACACTTTTTTCATAATTTCTGATCGTCACAACAGTAAGATGTTTTGAAGGCCATCGAAAAACTAAATGATTGGCACTGGAATGAGGAAAACACATACAGTATGTGGCCTGTAAGAACCTAAAACGTGTTCGAAATGTAAACAAAATTTAAATAACTGGGACGACCATTCATTCATTCTAAGCCAAAGTTAGTTGAAAACAATACTTTATCGTATATTTTCGAGACTAGAAGCACTAAAAAGCTTCTGAAATATACTTCTTGAGAAAAATAGCCAATAATTTCAACATTCTGTTTTAACGTAAAAATATCAACATTTTGGCAGCTCATGCCACTTTAAAGAAAAATCTATGGAGAAAGATACAAGTAGGTAAATCTAGCAAGACAGGCAACATCAAATATATTTTTGAATTCAGCATCTAAACAATATGTTTTAAACTGTAAGCTGATATGCTGAATTGCATATTGTGGAAACAAAATCCTGTCAAGCTTCCATGATACACTGATGTATGTGACATGTGAGTTTCCAAAACAGATGCTCCCAGATTGATGTTATTATGACAGTAAATTATGGCATATGGACCATCAGGAGTAAATCATGCTCACTGCAAATGTTTCCTTCCAATTACCACATGGTACAGTTTGATACAATTAGGATCAGGAAATTCACATTGAAATATTATCTTTTCTCCTGTTATCTTTTCAAATATTATCTTTTCACAAAAGAGCAACAACATCCTCTGAATAAACACAGGCAAAACCCTGTACCATATTAAGCTAGTGCAATGTCCTTCAGTTCATCAAACAAGAACAGTATCATCTACTTCTTCAAACAAGGAAAATGTCTTGTACTTCCTGAAACAAGGAGAATATATTTTGTGGAAGAGTTGCCGAAGGTTGGGGTGTTTCTCCGGGCAATGAGCCCGGTTCATTTCCCCACTAAACCTGGCAACTCTGCCATATAAGTGAAATAATCTTGAGTGCGGCGTAAAACATCAATAAATCAATCAAACAAGGAATGCATGCCTTATGCTCCACCCAAAATGGACGATGTCTTCTGTGCATTTGAACAAGGACAATATGCTCTATTCCATATATAATCACGAGAAACATCTTCTATTCTTTATAACATTCTGGAATCATTCAAATAAGGCCAACAAAAAGTATTCTTAGCTTATTTCAAAAAGATAGTGTCCTCCACTTATTTTTTCAAGGGCACTGTCCTATATCAAACAAAGACTGGATAAAGCAATTACATTTTCTTATTAGAATTTAAAAACAAAATATTTTATTATCAAAGTTATAGATGATGAATAAATGAAGAAAGTTGAAAAACCATTTGACCTCTAAGGTTAGGATGAGTGGTAGACCTGCAGTATGAATCTTGCATAAAGTGCCATGGTTAGAATGGACAGGGAATCTGGTAAATATCAATGCATGTATAGTGTAACCTTATGTAACCTAATTAGAGGGGGGTTTGGTTAATGTAAATGTTGGGCCAAGGCTCCGTGAACAAGGAAACTGTTAAAGACAGGGTATAACAGAAGCCTCCCTAGTCTTCCTAGCAATCTTAAAATGGTGTTGCCAGAGAACCACCTTATCACCAGTGTTAATTATTCACTTAAATGTGAAGTTTTCTAGGAGACTACTTAATGAAGCTGTAAATCTCTCAACCCACATCCTGGGCAAGCTTTATATATAACACAATAATAGGACAAGCATCCTTTCCAGAAACATATATCAGATAACGGCAGGGACCTCTGCCGTTCAACTGTTAGGGCAGAGCAAGTTTTCCACCATTATGTTGGGGTTCAAATCCTGTTCACTTAATTTTCAAATTTTTCTCATCATGAAACGGCTGCAAGACACCGACCTACAGGTCAGAGGTTTCCTCCATCTATATATGACGCTTGTCCAATTATTCCAAATTCAAATAGCTGGTATGTAAGAGTCCATATCAAGGTTTTTGTTCCATATGCCTTAATGGGGCATGAGCTGCCAAAAGTTAAACAGAGGTACAAATAGTGTCTGAAATATTAACAAAATCTAAATAACTGAGAAGAATATTCATTTAGTCTAAGCCTAAGAGTACTTATATACATTTATTCTTAAGAATGGCACATCTTTAGAAAAAAACACCCAATAATTTACATTTTCTGATTTAAAAAAAATATAAACATTTTGGAAGATCATGCCACTTAAACATAAATCTAGCCAATAGATTGGTATCAGAGGAAAGCTCTTATCTTAGAACTGCTTAATAAAAATGATATACAATCAGGTAAATTTCTTTCAGATTTAGCAGCTCATGTCGTTAAAGTAACATTTAATCGAACTTAGTTACTTTGTACAGCTGTACATTCCATATTGAATTAATGAAATATTGCAGCCTTGAGCAAGTCTAGAAATAAGTGATTAGTCATGGCAGAAGATTTATGGTTTGTGAAAAAGAAATTCAGACTAATGAGACTAACTTGTTAATTTGTTGGAACTGTTCTGTCAATCATGGCTGACATAAAGGCTTGTTAATGTCAGTGTGGTTTTTCAAAAGACTTCATCCTCCTTGACAATACTTGTTTTAACCTGCTAGATTGCTTATTGGATATCAATACTAGAAGAGACAGTGGACAAACCATACTGACAAGGATTGGTCAAGACCTATTTGTGAAGCTCTTGACCGTTAATTGGTTTCGTTTTCCGTTCCAGCGAGCAACACCTGGCGAGACACATACATCTCTTTTAGACATGTAGTCAGTAGGGCTAGTGATAGTTGTGGAATGGATAGCTTCTTCAGAAGCACAGCCACCAGAAAGATTTATAGAATCTTAGAAGAATTGTTGGGCCTGAGGGCGATAATTTTGCTTCCTTCGTCAGACCCATACATCCTAGATTCCATGGTAGAGGTGTCTCGGGGCAAGGATGTACTGGTCTTGGAGGCACTCAGAAATTTCAAATCAGCGTGAAATGTGAAAGGTGCTAATGAGGTCAGACACCTCGTTAATAAGCCAATCATTCACCTTGTTTTCTTTGCTCTCAAACTCATTTAATACCTGCCAAACATTCCCTATCACTATTGTCCGAATTAACCAATGGCCTGTATGAAATCATTTAGATGGAAAAGACCGACCCATCTTTGATTACAGCTCACTGATGGTATCAGAATCCATCATTTAAGATATCTCCATTTTGGGAAGAGCTTTTTGGGGTGTTCTCTTAGCGGAGGCAGGTTAATTACACTGAGCAACACCCTTCAACCCACAAAATCAATAGCCCATATAAAATGATAAGCGGCGTCGGAGAAAAACAGTGAATTCCTCAACATAATGAATTCTCGATGGAAGAAGATGAATATTACTAGTCATAAGAAGTCTCGTAGAAATAATCCGGATGTATGGATTTTTCAAGACGCAACTCCTACTAGACTCCCTGCCAAGGTTAAATGTCAAAATATTTAATACAATTCATCAATCAGGATAGATTTGTATTCGTAATATTTCAGAATAGGAAAAAATACAACCATTAAGACTACTGAAAGTTGATAAAACAAGGGCATAAATCTCTGGACACCCCATATATAAGCATGGCTCTCTACGTCTAGTCTACATTAAAGGCAAGTTAATTTGTTATCTGTTTTAGGTTAATTTTAAGATTATTTTACTTATAAATAGTTGACAAGGATATTGGAACTGGAAGGAAACTGTGGATAATGCGATCAGGGTTTTGATAACAATGCAGAGCATGCTTGCACAAAGGGCTCATACCTTACTAGCACTCAAAGAGTATCCCTATAATATGAGATTTTTTAACACAATCAGAAACTTGTATAAAGGTCTAAATGATATACCTCTTTTTTTAACACAATTAGAAACTTGTCTCCATGGTTATTTTAGACAAGAAGATTTTCCCTGTGTGTGTGTTTTAGTGTTCATAAATGTAATATGGGACATTCACCAGTGCTCTATAGTCTCATGTTCTAGAATTGATTAAGATTTCTTAAACTTCAAGCAGGTTGAACTTTTTATTAACGGTCACAATATAAATAATTTGTTGCGAGACCAAATTTAGAACTGGTGCAATTAAGCCAAGTACTGTGGTGAAAAGTGTAGCCCTCATTCCCAACACAGTCGTCTAGGCTGTGTCAACAATGTCAAATTGATGTAGCTGTTACTTAAAACTTTAGACACGCTTGGCGCAAAATTCAAATTTGAGATATCCTACAGGTACATCTACTTTAAAATTTCGTCCTAAAAGCCTAGACCCTGTGTTGGTCAAGGCTACACTCTCAAATCAGCTGACTTATAACGGGCCGTCAATAAAAGCTAGAAGTGATCAGTATTGCTCAGTAGGTTGTGATTAAAGAGAGAATGGAAACCCCAACAAAGATTTCAGACAAGGGCTTACAGGAGCTTAGAACGGCCCCAATTCATGCATAAGTGATTGATGCAGCCTTAATTACAGTTCTTTATTAATAGATGACCGCTCGGACGAACGCCTCGGACAATGCTAGCCTAGTTCCACTGAATTGGTTGGGTATTGTTCATTGAAGCATCTCCCCTGTCAGTGAATGTCCATCAACCCTAAGGCCAACATGCATGCCATCACAGCACCTACAGATACTCTCTATCACAAATGACCTAGACTTATAAGGCTTCAAATTTTTGGGCTTTCAAATCTAGAAAAATATAAAAGTAGATCACTAAAAATTAGAGAAAATCCATTTAACCAATACTGATTTATCTAAATGAAAGCAATTCTATAGAACTAGAAGTTGGCACAAGCTGCCAAAATTCAAAGTTTTTAAATTAAATTCTGATTTGTGAATTTGAAGTTTCTCCCAAAAATCAAATGATTTATGTCGAAAATAACAAATATGCAGCATACCTTGGTTTTGCATAGCCAAATTTTCAATGTTAATTTTAAATAAAATGAAAACCAGTGTCTGGGCGAGTTAACCAAGGTAATGTGGTTCAAACGAGAGACTTTGACAGCAGAAAAAATTGTGGGTGGTTTTTACATGTGAGAGTATTACACAGTCATTTAAAAAAAAACTTAAGGTGTTAACAAATCACAAAAATATGAAATTTTGGAATGGTGAACTTTACCTTAACATTTCTGTAGAGAATTAATTTCAAACCTTCAGAAAAATCAATATTATAAGCTTGTGAAAAGATGACCAATTATACTTTTGTCAGCAAAAAAAATAATTAATGAAATATTTAAACAAATTATGCGAAGAGCAACTGGTGCCTGGAATATATCCGAACGAATTCAAATAATAAGTGTTAGGTTTATCACCCAAGTCAATATATACAGCTGCTATCTATTATGAATAAATAGTACAGTTTGCGTGGTATTGATTATAAAAAGGGCCTGGATACAGCAACAAGTCCTAATGATATCTTAGGGAGACACATGTAGTTAGTAAGCAGCTGCTACTGGGTTGCCTCTAGAAAGCTGACCCAAAAACACACAACACTACACAGGATTGATCTAGTTTTCTCTGGAGAGATTAGTATTTCCAAAATGTAGGCGGAATATTTTAGCTATTTCTTCTTTTGAAGACCTGAAGTGTGAAATTTTGTGAAGTTAGTGAGAAAAGATTTCAACATTATTTCAGTCTTTCTGAAATTAAAAACCAGGATTGAACTACTGGTTAGTAATGACTTGAATTCAAAACAATTATAGACTTATAGATTCTTCTATGGAGTGGTTTGACTAAAACCAAAACACATAGGAGAACTTGTACTACTTTGTAGGCCTACATGGTGTTGTTTAATTATTGAGTTGTCTAAATAGTCCTCGTTGAACAGATCTTTCTTGCTAATGCATCCGCGCCAGTCTTACTTTCATTTGATAAAATACAGGCCTCAGATTTTGGAAAATTAAGGAAACCCATTTTCAAGGTCACTGTATTGAATTTGGCTTTGCTTTGCTACTAAATAATGCGAACAAAACAATAAAACATGGGGGCTAATAGGGTAGACATTAAGGCAAATTGGGTTAATCGAGGCTTCAAAACCAGAGGGGGTTTGCACACTTCACCAATACACAAACCTACTAAAAAGAACCAACGGAAACAAAAAATCCAGCAAAGAATTGTATTATTTTTTTCTTGAAAATGTGCGTGAAATATTTCAATTTATTTTATCTTCATTTACAAAATACCCCCCCCCCCCCCCAAAAAAAAACTCTTCACTGCCAGCCCAAAGTTGTGTAGTAAATATGGGCATTCCCTTGAGAAATTCAAGATTCTCTGTCCTGGCAGCTCTTCCCTTGGTGCATGTGTTAACAATAATTGGGGTTAAAGTATATTGGGCATGTTGCCCCTCCCCATTTCCTGATCTCTGTTTATTCCATTCCAACTGACCATTAAAGTGAGATCTGGTCAGAAAACAGATGGCCTCAATGTTTTACAGTTGCAGCCCTAACTGCTAGTTTATCTGACAACACTGCAGGGCTGTAAACTGAGATGGATTACTCACATTCCTAATTCAGGCAATAAAAGGGGCCTATTATTGTCTGATGGAGATCTGAGAGTTGCAAATTAAAAAAAAAGAGCTAAAAGTAAAATAACCCAGGAGTAACCAGAATCCTCTTTTGTGCATTAAAACATGAACCAAAAACAATGAATGATACTGAAAATCATTACTGAGAATGACCATGTGTTTTAGTGTTCATAAATGTACATGTATATAGAGGAAATAGAATGACATTTTGAAAGGTACGAAACTTGAAGATGTTATCCTAAGTATTTCATGATGTTTTATTCTTGATAAAGACCTTGAACTATGGCTTCATTATCAATACTAATGCCTTTAATCTTAGACAAACCAAATCAATGTTGATATGTCTACTGCCTGTTTACTTGTGCAATTCAAGGCAATAAAGTCTCATTTCACTGTCTTCCAAAAGCACTCAATTTTACAAATCTCTTTAAGGTACGAGTCGATATTTTTATAACAGTTCAATATAATTTCACATTTGTATAGAAGTTCTATAAATTTCTGAAGAACTAACTGGTGTTCAAAAAAGAGAACATTTTGCACATCCAAGAGACTATGGACTTTAATAATGGAGTCCTAGCTATTAAAACGGATGCTTTTTTCGATAGAAGCACCTTTTCCAGTGTCAATTAAATGCATATAAGCCAAGCGCCATGGGGTTACCCATCTACATGTACATGGATGTCCAGTTTTGAACTTGGACAATTTTGTAATGGCTGTTTTCAATATCTATAACATGCCAGCAGCCTGTTTCACAAAATGGTGAAGATGCATTTTATTGCGTAACTTTCATAGCACAACGTATCTCTACAGTATGGGTTGTCATGACAGTTACGTAAAAACTTACGCTACGTCGCTTTGTGAAACAGGCTCCTGATAAGAACATTTAAAACTAAACGTCTTCAAGGAACCCATCATCTTTAATAGGGGTAATTGGAAACTGTAATTTTGGTTAACCTCTTGAATTGACATGATTTCCAAGAAACATAGGGTAGACTTTTTAAAGACATATAAGTTAGCATCGAGGATGATGTTCAATGTTTTAAGCCATAATTTTAATAATGTCACTTGTATGGCTGAAATGCCAGGTTTAGTGGGGTAGAAAACAATGCTTTTTTGCCCAGAAGAAACTCCCAACCTTAGACGGGTACCTGAGAACCCTTCTACATACAGCGAAGAAGTGAAAACCTCAGCTCATGGATGTTTTATCACTGTCACAAGCTCGAATCTTAACACCGGATGGTTCAATGTTTTATACTGAATAAATATCCGAATAAATCGAGAAGTTCGCCTGTCTGTCACATTCTAAGAGAGTCATAATCCATTTGGGTATAATGGGATTGAAGAGAAAATTTCTGCATTGAACATACACAAGTAAATGGCAGGGGTATAGTCACCAATCAATAAATCAAATCATACCAGTGGATATAGACTCGAGGCTGATACATAAATACAGGAAACGCGGAAAGCAAGCAGACAGTATAAGGACAAAGGTGATAATGTCAGAGCTGAGGCTGACAGGAAGAAATCGCATTTACTAGAAAATAATCCGAAAAACATGTGAGAGAAGAATGAAATTCTGTTAGATTACACAGAGGGTGGTCATTTGAAGGGCCGTGGAAGGATACAGAGGTACAATGGACTTTGACAGAAACTCCTCTTTTGCTTGCCACTGATGTTGATTGGATGTGATTCGATAAGGGGATGGCTGCCAACTCTGAATAAGAGGCACAAAGACAGAACATGATTTATAACCGTCTGTCAGCAACAATTCAATCAAGCAGAAAATAACGTAGATAATTCACATGTACATAATAAATATGCTGGCCAGGACACAGGGTAACCTCAATAATAAAGAGAAGGTGTGTTTTTACCTCCCTCGGCTTGAGAACCTTCCTTGTGGGACACGAGACAACCGGAACTTTTATTAAATCCCACTGATTCCTAAAGAGACATTGACATTCTCATTACGGACCTGCCCCAATGCTTAGATCTCCAATAAAAGCCACTAATGGAATTCCTAGAAAATATGCTCAATATGGAATTGCATCAAACCCCCAAGTGCTTAACTAATTAATACATCCTCCAGGCAATGACAAATGCAGATGTAATAATGTGGGAAATTAGCACAGGAATTCTCTACAGAAATAGGCCACATCTTTGCCAGTTCATTAATGGGGATATATTACAATGTCCAAGTAAGCGTGAAAACTAAAGTCATTGATAATCAGTTCATATCAAGTGCACATGTATTATATTGTCTTTCTCTACTTAATTGTAATTAATCATGTCTACCAAGGAGGCATACAAATGATGGTATTAAGACGGCAATAACTCATAGTAATATGGTATATGGCAATACATGTGGGCTGTTAGTTTTTTAATGAAAAAATGCATTTGAAATTCAAACAATATATTCTGAAATAATTGGTGCCCATTGGGTTATAAGTGATTTGAAAACTCTAATATCTTCTTTCTTCATCCCAATGTGGAAGAAGTACCCACTAAAGGTTGGAGATTTCCTCTGGGCAAATTGACCAATAATATCAATAAAATGTCCCTGGATTACACAATAGAAAACCTGTCTCATAGTGCTTTCAGTTATAAGGCATTTTTCTCCTTAGTCAGCACAAATGTTAGCAACTCCTGAGTCAGCATAAATGTTGGTATTTCCTGAATTAACAAACATTTGATTAATTCTGATTTCCCAATAACTTCCTCTTCCCCAATAACTTCCTTTTTTCCTTAATTTAGTATTAATCCCAAAAGTTAAATATTTCTCGATGTGAAAATCTATGCTGTAAGACAAATGTGAGAGAATGTATCAATTACATTTGCCCTTTGATATTTGCCTAATGTGATAGATCTCATATCCCTGAAGGTGTAATCGCTAAATGACTTAACACCCTTGGGTTACGGAGGTTTAACGAAACACCAGTTCAAAGGGTATCCTATAATAAGTTCACACATGTAATGCTATTTTAGTTTTTAGCATCAAATCAGTGTTAAGCTATAGGGGAATCAAAGTAGTTAGAGCAAAGACCTAGTGGGTAATTATAGTGATTGATGTATTGGTATACCTTCCAACATGTTAGATTGCCAGGAATAATCAAAGACTTTTGATACACAATGTATGATTATAACTCATTGGGTAGTTACCATAAAAACGATTTTTGGTTGCTGGCTAAATAAGTAGTTTACCAGTAATGTGTTAGGTGGATCTTGAAGAGATTAGCACAATAGCCTACTCACAAATATTCCCATTAATCAAAAGTGGTATGATTTGGGAGTGATGCTGAAGAGCATGGATTCACTGAAATACAAGATGGCTGCAATTTAAACTGGACCAAAATATCAAAAGGAAAAAAAAAATGACAATGTTTTATAATCATGCAATCATACACTCTATATAATCCTTACAGAATAATTGACACATTTTTATTGACCAATTAGCAATGGTGTTGAATGTTTCAAAAAAGTTTGTTCCTACCTTTGTCTGTTAGGAGGCCCGAGACAAGACACATGACGATAAGACACCAGGCCAGACCTTGCTTCTCACATTGACGCATTGTCTGAAAGAAATGGACAACAGCATTAAATATTTAAAAAAGAGCTCAGATATGTTCTAAACAGTTTGCTGAATGTCATACACACAAATGTAACGTGAACAGATGCCTACTTGAAATGGCTGCAAACATTGACACCCACTAGAAACTGTGCGACATATAAAAGATGCAAAAGCGTCAAGACACATAAATCAATGATCTTACATGGGGGTGGATGATTAGCGCTTCATGCAATTGTCACAATTCAAATTTTTACGAGAACAAAAACGCCGACTTGTTTTTCTGCCGCAAGGATTTTTTGCACCAAAATGGATTCTCTGAAGCATTTTTTTTTAAATTCATATATCCAAATCTCCAATTCATTTACTATAAAGAAAGTGCAAATCTAAAGTAAAATAATTTACTGAAAATTTGAGTGGTTAAAGGCACACTTGCCGCGAAAATCAGGAATATTGTTTACATTAAAAAAGAAAGACCGTTTTCTGTATTTTTCCCAGACAATATAAGTTAGGAACTTTCTATTTTTACCAAAATTTAAAAGTTTGGACGTCACTTTGTATTTTTAATTTGAATTTGAAAATTGGAATTGTTAGGTACCCGGAACGTAAACAAACCAAGCTGCCCCCTATTGGCGATTTTATGTTTCAGTCGAGTGAGTAAACTAACGGCACAGTGTAATTTTAGGTAGGCCTATTTATCTGAGAAATACAGGCTGACGATCGGTTAACAGCGACTGGAAAAGCCTGCTGATAATTGTTTGAGTGTAAACCACAGATACAAAGGCCTAAAAGGAGGGTAATCCAACACGAAAGTTGACCGACACTGATCGTTGTTGTTGTAATCAAGCTTCGATTCTTCGTTTGTTTTTCACCCCATTTTTACATTCTAAAGCTAACTAGACATGTTTTATGTGTCCTATGTTTAAGTTAAGTGGTATTAGTCGTATAAGCTCGTGTAAATTGGTTTTCTTAGCAAATTTAAACAGGCTACGGCGGCAAGTGTGCCTTTAAGTAGTTATGTGGGTTAAAGCTAGCCCAAATAACAAGATTAACTATTTTGATAATACATTCAGATATTTCTTTGAGCAGCCAAAAAGCTTCACAAAAACAGTAAATGGACATCATGCTATAAGCAATTTCACATCACTGACTACAGATTTTCACAGTCAGCTACTTTGAACGTGGTCAACATGCCATTGATGGATAGTTGAAAGCCTAAGTATCTAAATGAGGGTAGTGACAATCATTAATGTTATCAGGAGGGCTTCTTGGCCTGTCTCCCTCACCATATCTAAAATATAAACATTTTCTTAGAAGCTGTGCACACTGAGTAACCAACTAAAGTACAGTTACACT
Source organism: Lepidochitona cinerea (assembly GCA_963971465.1). Classification (NCBI taxonomy): domain Eukaryota; kingdom Metazoa; phylum Mollusca; class Polyplacophora; order Chitonida; family Tonicellidae; genus Lepidochitona; species Lepidochitona cinerea. The sequence continues at coordinate 81,439,782 of OZ020551.1, read as the reverse complement.
AACAGCATACAAAACATGACAAGGCCAGTCAGTGACTGTACAGTGACACAGAGGCTGACATACTCTACCACAGCCCCCAGCGTCCACTTTCAGAAAGTGCTTTTAGCCTAAAATACTTTTGCTAACGACATTTTGGGTGCCAGGCAAAGTAAGGTACAATATCTGCTTCCATTATGAGCCGTCAAGGTAGCTTAGGGAACTATACAGTAGGTTCATTCAATAACTCTCTGTATTTTATGTCACACTCAAGATTATTTCACAAATAATATTGAACCTTTTTTGGTAACTGGTGGTAAACCTAATACCTATGAGTCAAATACTTTAGGAGAGTGGGCTTAATTTAACTGAATAATGACACAAAATCTACAATCTCCTTGAGGGGGGCTGGATGAGAGGGGGCTGGGGCTGGATGTTCAAAGCGCCCTTCAAGGTACCCAGCGAAGATAAAAAAAGAGCTCTCCCAATAAATATGGCAACGCTGCCATATATCGCTGTACATGCAAGAGTTGTTCTTGCCCAAAGTCGGGTGTTTCTTCTCCTACCAAAACCTGGCCATACATGTATAAGTCAAATAACCTTGAGTGCAGCGTAAAACATCAATTAATCATTGAAAAAGAATTAACTAATTTTTCTAATTGTGAATCATTCCTGTCAAAAAGTACAAAATAAGAGCTTGGATACCTATCTTAGAGATGCAGGTTAAGGTAGTTAACATAAACAAAACTTAATTCAAAAACAAAATTCAAATATCCATGATGTAGGCCTACATGTATAAGAACATCGTGGAGATTTGAATTTTGTGTGTTATTAGCACACATCGTCGATTCATAAGGGTTACTGCTTTTATCGCTCTTGTTTTACTCCAGCATCAATCTTTTATTTTTTCAAGGCACTTAAAACACTCCATCCTCTTGACAATTTGAATTTATGAAAGTTTCATTTTTGGCAGCCCATGCCAGTTTAATAAATGTAACACACTGTTACATGTATAACATTTTAACAATATGTTAAAAGCTGATGGATTCCGGTGTTCACTTTCAGTCTGCGTTATGCCAAGTTCCATTTTTTCTGCCATTCAAATATTTATGCGATGTCCAGAGCTAACTGGTCTCCATTTTAAATCATTTGTCTTTAAATATTTCACATCTAATTTTCAGGTGGACAATAAATCAACTCTTATCAACTTATCTTGAAAGTAACTCAATATGAATTCCAATTATATAAACTTTAAATATCTTACATAATAAATGTAATTGTTTCCTTGAATACTATATGCTATAAATTTATCAATCTTGAAAGTAACTCAATATGAATTTCACTTATATAAACTTTGAATATTATATGCTATCAATTTCAATAATTATAAGACGTGCTACATGTAAATTAAATATATTGATCAATGCTTTTTTTCAATTTGAGCTGGAAGAGCTATTGGAAGATATAATAACATTAGACATTCAATGATAGAGGAAATAATTCCGAAGTGTGTATCAACTTCGAAAGTGAGGTAATTTACCATGAGTTGAGCTCGCAGCTTTCTATCCCTGCTACAATGATAAAATGAGAAATGTGAAAGAGGATTTTGAAAGCAATAAATCCTCTAACACCCAATGAGGACACCTGAGACTGGTCTGTTTTCCAAGATGTGCTTTTCATTGCCCCATCATGCCAGTTTGCAAGCGAGCAAACATTAATATTTTAGACAGACCAAAGAGAACAAGCCATTTTGCAATGAGATTCATAAAAGCAAAAAAAAAGTTATCCGACACCCTGGATTTCTTTACAAGACTTATTGGAATGGACTTCATCCAAGGATAGCGGAGTCTCTACTGACATTACAAATATAAGAACCTGTTCAAATATTGAATGCAGACCTTGGAAATTAAAATCAAACAATGACTCCATTTTTTTTTGGCTTTTGAAGTTGACCATTTTTTTTGCAGTAGAACATTTAACTTGGTAGTCAAGTTCAGAATGCCATATCAGGGTGTAATCACAGGATGTAATGTTCTGTTTACATGTATTTATTTCTTTGGTCACTGTCTTAAGTGCCATGCTTGACATGTACCATTTGATAGACAATCATGAATGGTTTCATTGGGATAAACAACCACACTTCCTCCTTCAATAAACTCTTCAATGGCACTTCTTGATTGAAGTAATCTTAAGTGGAGTAAAACAAAAAAGAAAGGTTTTCAGGGTAAAAAAAATGTATGTACCTCTTCGGACTTCATTAAAGTTACACAAGCTGCCTAATATAGGTTAAGTCCAGGAAGTAGAAAAAAGGAGCTTTTCAATGATACCAATCTTTAGGGTCGAGTTTGATTCTGCAAGGTGTATACCAAACACGGGAAACTGTAAACGTACATGTAACCCCAAGAAGCCAGGGTGCACTTGAATTTCAAGTTGACGCCAGTGTTATTCAAATGCAGGTAAACAGGTAGCCATGGAAACCGTAAAGTTAGTTTACTTCCGCTACTGCCTGCCCATTTGATTTTAAAACAGAAGAGCAAGCATATTTTGCTTACGTCAGAGATTACTCTACGAGTACGAAGAATACATAATCAAACTCAACCTAGATATCTGTTAAGGTAGCTTTTATAAGCAGCAAAGCACCTAAAGTAAACTCCAGCATCTAACTTATTTTAACATTCGAACGGGTTATTGTATTCTCATTATTTTTGGATTACAAAAAAAGGGCTGAAATTCTGCTACTGATTTTGGGTGACCCACCAAAACGGGAATCAAATGCGGTTCAACAGAGTAAGGCACCTATCGCCAGCACTAAATGTCGGTTGTCTTATTCATTCAGCCAACCTGCCACTGGGTTATTGACTTATATCTTTTATTTTAACATTTAACAAAGTTAATCCTTCATTAGTTCGTCAAGATACTTCAGAATTAATGCCACTTTAAAGAAAATAATTTAAAAAGGATATTAGTAATATTAGTAATTTAGTAAGATTATACAAATAGTTAGGATACTTTTGTGACCATTAAACAGTTGATAGTCAGGGCCCTGTCTTACGAAGTTTGCGTAAAGTTGCGCATAGGCCTACAACATGGACCAGTTGCGACTAGGGCGTAAGTTCCTATAGCTTTAACACTGATTTACGTCCTACGTAACTTACGCCAGCTTTGTAAGACAGGACCCAGGAGTATTCTAATTCCACATTAGCGTAAATGACACAAGAATGGCTGAGGATATGTTGGGCAAAAATAGGTTTAATAGAATCATTGTTCAGAGCTTGATGCCGTACCTTTACTAATTATTTCACATTCCTTCTCAGTCTGGACACATTGCAGATCGTATGATTTGAAATCAATTTGTCCATGGTTTTTAAAAAGTTCAGAAATTTGCAAAAGCTCTTTATTAGTATATGACGTATATAATGATAACTTTTATAAACGTTACAAGAAAGCCAGAGAAAGCTTTTCGATCATTTGTAAAAACATCATATAGGATATTTCAACTTTGCAGACATTTTTGAATTCTGGCTCACCTGAGATCAGTTCCAGATGTAAGAACTATGGTCAGAAGAGTTACAATAAGGTGAAGCGTTGCCAGGCGTTGTCAGGAGAGTTGTTCTAAAGAGGTAAATTAGCATTACATCCGATTAGGACTTGTTACGGCTTCAAACCTATGATAATTAGGTTAACTGACCAGACAGATTGGTAATCTCATTTTTCTCAAATATCTCCATGCATTTAGAAGTTGAACAGGTACAATAAGGTGAAGAATTACTTATGGATAACAACTTCATGGTTTATTGGGTGACGACATTTCTATGTAGTTCTTACACCGTTTACACCAGTCATGCTTTGTTAACGATGTAAGATGATTGTTGTTTAGACCTTTATACCCAATCATGGGTTGTTGTATAAAAGCAAAACCCATGATATTTCATTAGATTGTAGACATGAGTTTGGCTTTGGTCATGTTTTATATTATTCAACTTCAATAAATGTGAAGTGTTATCTTGAATTGGCAGGAGACAATTGAATGCTTAAAGGTTCTTTTTTGGCAGCTATTTTCACCCCAAAATTGCAAGTGATAATGCTTTTAGCGGTGTTAGGCATTTTTGAAACCCAGACAGGCTCCAATCTTGGTACACCTGGGAAACTGTGACCAATTCCAGATGTATACACAATGGCCAGAGCAGTTTTGTAAAGTGGGAAATTAGACACAAATCCGATTAGGACATGTGATGACTTTGGCCTCTGGATAATGATATTAGCAGGCGAGACAGATTGGTAACCTCATTTATCAACTTACTTAAGGTGTTTTATTTAATTCCGTCCGTAGTTTGTATTGTCACTCATTCTGGAAGATGAGAATGAACAGTCACCAGAATAATGCTGATATAAGCAATTTCCACAATTCCACAATAAGGAATTTAGAATTTTCTTTCACAAGTATTGAACATTATCCTGGAGTATTATATCATAAGTTGTGTGGAATTGTTCAGACATGGAAAAAAGCGCTTGACTTTAATAATGTACCTTTACAATGACACAAACAGGGTATATTTCGAAACATATCACAACTTCAACGTAGCATTGCTAAGTTTAGCTATGGTCAGACTACAAGTCATTTGCGATAACATTGTCGTACCTTTTCAAGTCGCAAGTGGTTTGTCATAGTTTTGAACTTGTTTGGGTAATAAGAGTAGCCATACTGAATTATTTCTCAATCACTTGAAGCAAGGTTGGTACCGGTAGTAACATAGTCTACATTACTAAAATACATACATGTAAGCACATGAAAAATCTTCTTGAAAAAAAAAACATTCAGCTATTTATTTATAGACACTAAAACACAAAGGCGCATAGAAAATCTCCTGACTAAAAAAAACATGGAGTTATTTATTATTTTATTCATGAGCACAAAAAGACACACGTACATGGAAAATCTTCTTGTCTAAAACAACCATTTATTATTAGGTATGAATCCCAAATACTTTTAGGTAAAGGCACCAACAAAATCATGTATCCATGTAAAAACAGATATTAAAAAAAACCCCAAACTATATCATCCATCTTCTAAAAGAATGTCGCCAACACAAGATTAATTTCTTTGTTAATTGCATTCAACGTGAATTAATTAGATTTTCTCTCCGAGAATGAATCGCTTCTTAAAAGAGCTGTCATGTTTAATGAGAATTCTATACCAATATTGAATTCCAAAAATCTGCAGAGCTTCAAAGAGAAAGATTTCTGTGAAACCTTTGAACCACCATTGGAATTTTTATGGGTTTGGATCGTGATTGACAGCTTGGTGTTAGAGTACAATGATAAATCAGCGAAGCTTTAATAAATAGATGTATGATCTATACTAGCCACAATGACGCTCATGAAGCGCTTTTGGCATCACCGACAGACCCATTCTTCTCTTCGGAAAATACAGTGTCTCTGTTAAACTCTACTTTTTAAATTAGCAATGCCGATATGTTATAGAGATGTGAGGAAGCTACTATTACTATGGCAACATGGTCCTGTTTGACAAGTTTATCAAAAGCCTCTACAGTGTACAAGGAAGTGAATGTATATAGACATTTAGAAGGGCGAGGACACTGGCTGATCAAGTCAGTGTAACATCATTACAAAGTATTTTGTAATTCAAAATCCATGAATACAGGATAGCTTAACCAAAAATGTCTGGGTCACTGAGTTAAAGCCTCAAAGACAGGGATCAACACTAGATATAAGCAAAACATTTTTGTTTAAACATATCCTAAAATCAGATAGCTTGATTGATGTTTAGTTCTGGGGAAGGGATCGAACAGTAGGTTTCAAATGCGTGACCCATCAGTGGAAAGCTTATGTCAATTTGAGTTTGACTGTAAACCCAAAGAAGCTTATTGAAACATTAGATATACCCTTTTAATGTGACAAAATCCCATCAGATATTGCTATATTTATTCCCCACTAAAATAACCCCTTGTTTACTACCTGGTAGTCATCCTACATGTCCATCAAATATGAGCATAGTTAGAATCTCACCATGGATTAAGTTTAACTAGAACACACACAAAAATGGTGGAATATAAAATGGACGTTATAAACAAAAAGTGATGGCCTTTCTTCGACTTCAAGGGATAACACAATGGTGGAATTTTAAAATGGAGGTTATAGACAAAAATTGATGGGCTAGCTTTGTTGGACTTCAACAGACAACACATCGGTGGGATTTAAAATAGATGCTATAGACAAAAAATTATGGCCTCTGTTAAACTCGAAGATCCAACACAGTGGAGTGGATGTTATGAAGGAAAATAACTGCAATCGATTAATAGTATAGCTATATTGTTTTAAGTCACACACACCCACGGTCAATTAATGTATGCTTCGTTATTAGGTTAATAATAAGGGGGAGGGGGTAAAACAATACCATGTGCTTGAAGGAAACAGCTCCTACCAGACAGGCAGACATCTATACTTGTGGACTGACTAGGGACCAAGTTAAAGACCCAAATTACGTTTAATAAAAAGTGTTGTCTGCTCCTTTATAATATTAAGCACTTAGAACACATAACCTACATTCTTGTTTGGCCCTTATTCTTTCAGTCTATAAAATTCCAATAGTCAAACTTTCCCTGTAAAAAGGAAATGGTTATATTTAGATATCTGGTGATATCGTAAACTAGAAATACAGTGTAATGGATAGATGGTTAACTTACATTCTAGCCATAATCTCATTGATTAGCCTAGGCCACAGCTCTGTACATTGACTTCACCAGGCTCACATGGACACATTGTGTGGCAATATGACTAACGACAAACTCACAATGCCTCCCTGCTCTCTCACCTAAAAGAGCATTTCACCAGCTCAGCAATGTCAACGAAAAGCAACATAAAATTGATCCATGGTGAACACAAGCCTGGAAATCTAAAAGCAGTAATGGAGACTAGAATTTATAAAACAATGACACATATGCAAGATGATAACTTCTGAATCAATATGCTAAGTGTATCATCATACCACCAGATGGCTATATGGATGGTCACACTCATTCCTTTAGATGATACTGAAAGGAACATCATTGGTTTTCAACTTCATTGTATATCAACAATAAGAGTCAGACAAAACTATACTGCAAGCAAGAGGTTTTAACAAAATATTAATCAGGAAGGCATTTAAAAAACAAGCACACCTGAGTATTCTTAACAGTTTTGAGTTTACTCTTTCGTCTTCCTGTTTCTTGAAAGCTTACAGATCTTTGAAATCTCATCTACACAGTTACAATTATATTATGCAAGACACAGCTAGCTTTTGTTTTATAATGTTTTTTTCTGATGCATGTCACTGTTTAACAATAACAAGGGATGGAAAAATGTTCCAATCCTAACCAAACCATATATAAAATGCTGTTCAGAAGGTTGCTTCTTTTACGACCAATGCAGATTTTATTTTCAACATTAAAGGAATTATTACAAGGAACAGTCATCACAGAAGCTCTGCAAATCAAAGACTGTTCTATCCAAGTAGTATTTCCTTGTCCATGTAGTTGTTGCCCGATTTCATCAATGTCACATGTTAAGCTTACATGTAGTGGCTAATGGTTGGCTGCATCCAAAGTAAGACACAACAAACGTTGCACACTGTTAGAAATAGAAACATGTTTCAACACACTGCAACAAGTCGTATGATGTTTTACGGTGTTCCTTGCAGTTGAATCTAGTGGTCTATACAAATGGTATTCAGTAAGACACAACAAACGTTGCACGCTGTTAAAATAGAAACATGTTTCAACACACTGCAACAAGTCATATGATGTTTTACGGTGTTCCTTGCAGTTGAATCTAGTGGTCTATACAAATGGTATTCAGTAAGACACAACAAACGTTGCACGCTGTTAGAAATAGAAACATGTTTCAACACACTGCAACAAGTTGTATGGCGTTTTACAGTGTTCCTTGCAGTTGAATCGTGTGGTCTATACAAATGGTATTCAACACCAGCAGTGTGGAACAAAAGTTGTATCTTGTACTACAACAAATGTTTAAGCGTGTAGATGTGGCTTGAGGACCAAACTTACTACCAGAAATGTTGTGATCTACAACCAAATAATTTAAAGATAATCTCTCTGTAATTTTGATGTACATGTAGTCAAAGGTCGTTTGGAATGATTTGTCTTTTAAGATACATAGTGCCACATAGTGCCGCAACAATATCAAGATTGTGATAATAAATCCAGATTTTAATTAACCAGTGAGACCCGACTTGTATATAATCATCATTAATGAGTGATTATAACGGACACTGAACCCTGTACCATGGGGGCGTTTCACGAAGACATCGGAAAGTGTGATTCATCTCAGTTGCGATGACGTTGTATCTCTTCACTATGGTACCCAGTGGCAACTAGGTTTTGCTTGTGATGCAACTGCTTTGTTGCCCCAGAATAGTAGACAGGAAATAATTTTACATGTTAAATTTCGCAGTTCTATGTTAAAATCACAAAAACATAATTTAGAGAATATATGTTACAAAATGAGTCCTTTGATTCAGTGTTACAATACAAAATAAATAAAAAATTCATAAGCAGATTAATAGAAGCTACACTTCTAAAACTTGTTTATTATTTAGTTCACTTCAATGGGTGCCTCCTTTTAGCATTGAAAATGAGAGAACATTTGGTAGGGACCTGAATAAATAATGATAAAACAGGTGAAGTGACAGCTGAACTAAAACTAATTTTCTAAGCCAACTTTGGACTGGCGCATAGTTTTTAACACATGGACATTGTCGGAACAGCTACTGTTACTCAAATATCAAAGACAGTTGATCATGTTTAACAGCTTCTCCCAGGCCAAAACATGGCAGTAATTAAATTCAACCAAGACTCAGACCTTTTTTATATCAACTGTCTCTGTCCATTAACCCATTTACAGAAATGGTAAAAACAAATTCCAATTTTTTAAAATCAAATATTTCTAATTTAGAGCACTTTTGCAAGAAAGGGTTGAATGGAAGACATTTATTTCAAAGGAAGTAATACAGAAATATCCCAAAACCTTTTTTTATATAATTTTTTAAAGACAAAGCAAGACATCAGAAGTTAAAGGAGTCTTACACTGAATGTTTAACCAGAACGATCATATTTCTGTTTTATGACCTGGTATTTTAGAGGAATGTCATAAGCAATTATAGCTGAAATATTTCTTCCCATGTTAACAGTTCAAGTACTAAATTTCTGAGTTTCATTCTTGGGGAGATTTTTTATATATATTATGAAAGTATCAAACGATGCATATGATTGATAAGAAATATGATAAATCCAAACTTTCAAGAGTATGTAAGTGATGCTTGACGATATAGTAAAATTAGATATCTTAGTAAAGTAGAGAGAGCAATCCGAAGAAAGACATGTAAGACATATTAACTCAATATTTCGGTTTATTCTCAAACCATCATCAGGAGTGATTGCTCACTCTACTTTATTATGTCAAGCTAGTCAGTGGAAATTATAATATTTAGAAATATTAGTTTGTGTAGGATTTGCTAAAATAAAAAGGAAATTTGAATTTGTAAATCAGATATCAGCTTAATATCAGTTTAATAGATAATCTAAAATGGAATGGGAAATTTAGATTTGTAAATGTGAAAAGTCATGAATGATGAACTGTTAAATCATTTTTGGTAGGTTGGGTCTAGATTGGGGAAGGGGAGGCTGACAGTTCAAGGTTTACAAACTGGCTCATACAACTACAGTTAATATCCTAAGGATCTTTGTTCAGCACTGACAATGATCATACAACCCTGTCAATTGGTGGATTATTAGCTAAAGGGATTAGGTTTTATACCCTGAGGAGAAACATCCTTACAAAATTAGCCCAAAAATCCTACATTGAATGTACCTGAACAGATTTATTCAGCCATACTTTGAAGACCCATGAAAATTGGTGCAATCAAAATTGTTTCCCTACAATAAGTATTTATGATCACTAAAACACACGGGCACAGGGAAAATCTTCTTGTCTATGATATGAGTATGAATGCTGACAATGTAGGGGTGGGGTGGATCAGAACTTAAAAGCAATTAGTGAAAGGCATATATGTAGGCCCCAACCTTTTGTCTGAGGAAGGTAATGTTGGGCATGGGTTTACAGACATCACTTTTTTAGCTTATCTTGCTCAAGAAGAACGGATAAGTTTAGTTTATATCTTAAAAACTAATCAGCCATTAATTAACAAGTCACGATGATGAAAAGAACGATCAATACTCAATTCAAATTGTGAAAAACTGAATTCTTATGTTTATAGACTATTATTTTAATGTGAATATGGATAGGGCCTGGGAGTTTCCCAAGAGATTTCGTGATGATTTTTTTTGATGACGTTGTCAGTTTGATTGACGTTTTTTGTTCCATAACGTCAGAAATGAGTGTCACATTGGAACGATAAAGGCTCAACACATGCGCATTGACAGCGCCGATGACAGGAAATTTGTGAAATTCTCACGATACTCCCGCTCCCTATAGGTCTCACAGCTATAATAGCTGTGTGCAATAACCTGAAGCCTTTTGTTCGGCCATGACAACCCTACCAAAGAAAAGCTTATGAGCAATCTGAACTAATTGGTGGATTATTAGCTGAAGGGATTAGGTTTTATAACCTGAGGAAAAACAGTCTTATGACCTGCCCAAAAGACCATTGGCCAAAACTTTCCTTGTGAATTTAGTCTAGTGATTCATTCAGTCATATTTGTGAGAGAATATGACTGCGAGGGAGGCTGGTACGAGCCCTAAAAATATGCCTGCATCTGGACTCAAAAGGCCAAAACTTACTTCTATGTTAAAACCATAATACTTTTATGAACACTATTTAAACTTCTTGGCTAAAACCATTATATGATGAGGAAATGAGAGGAAACAGGGTAACTCTTCAAAAATCTACAGGCCTATAAGAAAGAAGAGATCATCCCTTTAGCTATAAAGGTGAAGGAACTTTTGATTTTTTATGTCAATGTGCATTTAGACAGCCACTAGTGGAGAACACAAATGTGAATGTACCATATTTTGGAAAGGGTAGCAGAGAGAATGGGGTAGAATAAAGCTCAAACTTTGATTTGAATAGTGGTACTGGGAAAAGCCTTGAAGATTTACAAGAAAGGTTTCACCACTGTGAATTGCAGCAATATCCTGAAGCCTTTTGTTCGGCCATGACATCCTAATGAATGAAAAGCTTACAAGCAATCTGACCCAATTGGTGGATTATTAGCTGAAGGGATTAGGCTTAATATCCCTAAAGAGAAACAGCCTTATGACCTGCCCAGAAAAAAAACCTATTAGCTAAAACTCTCCTTGCGAATATAGGCAAGGACATACCCTCTTTTAACACAACTAGAAACTTGTCTCCATGGCTATTTTAGTCAAGAAGATTTTCCCTGTGCCCTTGCATTCGTTTTTAGTGTCTACAAATATAGTCAAGTGATTCATTCAGTCATATTTTTGAATCTACATGCCTATCAGAAAGAGGAGATTATCCCTTTAAAAGGAAATGTACAGGAAATTTTCATTTATGTTGGGGTACAATTAGACAGCCACTAGTGGAGAAGACAAATGTGAATGTGCTATAGTTTGGAAAGGGTAGCTGAGAGTGAGAGTATGGGGTAGAGTAAAGTTCAGGCTTTGATTTGAATAGTGATACTGTGAAGAGCCTTGACGACTTGCAGGAAAGGTTTCACCACAGTAAATTTCAGCAATATCCTGAAGCCTTTTGTTCGGCCATGACATCGGAATGAATGAAAAGCTTACAAGGAATCTGACCCAATTGGTGGATTATTAGCTGAAGGGATTAGGCTTAATATCCCTAAGGAGAAACAGCCTTATGACCTGCCCAGAAAATAACCATTAGCCAAAACTCTCATTTTGAGTGCAGTCATCTGATTCATTCAGTTATATTTGTGAAAGTGGTACCTGCAGGGAGAACCAGAAACAAACTTCTTTTAGCTAAAAATCTCTTTCTTCATTGTGGTCAAAAGATTTTATCAACAAAAGCCTTTATAGAAATAAGAAGGGACCAGCCAAAATATTTTCTCTGCAGGGTGACTTCCAAGATAGGCATCCCTCAGCTAGAAATTGAATTCTCTATTCCATCGATGATGTTTCATGAAAGCTGAAGGTAATAAACTGAGCCATGGGGAGGGCAATAACTGGTATTAATGGTTGATTAATGTTTAACTTATACAGTGACATGGACAGGTTTAGTGAGGTGGGGGAGGGAGGGGGGGGGGGGGAACTAGGCTCTTCCCCCAGAGGAAAGTGTTGACCTTCATCAAATACCTTCTTCCAGGTAGGTTGATGGAGTGAAAACCCAACTCAGAAATGTCTGCTTTTTATCTGCAACATTTATCAACTGATCTAGTGGTCAAGCTGAATGAACCAATGAACATTGAAGTGACTACTGGCTGGCTGGCTCCACAATAGCAAGTGATAAAGTGGTTATGACATGCTGAAATAAACTCCCATTAAATTTACCATTAGACAATACTTACATGTATCATAAAAGATCACTGCTTAATAGGGGTAAACAAGTTCTAATATTCAAACCCAATTAGGTGTTGAAGAGCCTTCATATTTGTGTGTAGGACATGCTTTGAGTAAGTGTTTATCTTTGGGCTGTTAATACCCTTCTAATGTTGACAGGCAATAACCCTGTCTCTTCTCAACATTTAACAACTTTACTAGTGGTCATTAACCAGAATGCATGATCAGAGACAGACTATTGCCTGCTCCAGAGCAGCAAGTGATACAGTAAAAAATTTGGTGTTGTGGCATCTTGAAATAAACTAAAACAAAACTGACCCCATCCCGCCGCCTTCATAATGAAAGTATTCAGATAAAGAGACCTTAGCAAGTGTCAAAAGGAGTTAATGTAACTTGTTGGGGGTTAAATCTAATATTTGCCACAGCAGAATAGAATGTTGACATTCATATGACAAAATAACACTGTAAATAAGTTAAAGCTATTGTAATGAAGGTCTTCAGTATCAGTATGTTGATTTTCCTGATTGGGACAATTGGTGTTACGAATAAGAACCTAATTGAATTAATAGTAAATGATCTATTGAAATCAGGTGTTTAAGGACATACATTGATTGATTGTTTGGTGTTTTACGCCGCACTCAAGATTATAAGGACATAAAACACCTGGATAAGTAAGTGAATCAGAGAGTTAAGGAAACACAAACCAGTCTAATGTATGGACAAAGATAAGGGTAGTGGGGTGGTATCATAAAGCACTGGTCTGCTCTGGACAGGACTGGATAAATGACAGTTTCAATCTTTAGACTGTTAATACCCTTCTAAAGGTGACAGACAATAACCATACCTCGTCTCACCTGACTAATTGTCATGTAGAATTACCCAGAATACCTGATCAGAAACAGACTATTGCCTGTGACAGCAAGTGATACAGTAAAAAATTTGGTGTTGTGGCATCTTGAAATAAACTAAAACAAAACTGACCCCATCCCGCCGCCTTCATAATGAAAGTATTCAGATAAAGAGACCTTAGCAAGTGTCAAAAGGACTTAATGTAACTTGTTGGGGGTTAAATCTAATATTTGCCACAGCAGAATAGAATGTTGACATTCATATGACAAAATAACACCGTAAACAAGCTAAAGCTTGACAAAGACACCAATTACAGGTGTCGAAAGCTTGTGTTGTTAATAACAACTAACTACGTGGTGATGTCTTAATTTTTTATCATAAGCTAAAGCTATTGTTGTGAAGGTCTTCACTATCAGTATGTTGATTACTGGTATTTGATTTTATTGATTGGGAAAATTGATGATAGGAATCCGAACCTAATTGAATTAATAGTAAATGATATATTCTATTCACAGCCTAAATCAGGTGTTTAAGGACATAAAACACCTGGATAAGTAAGATAGTTTAGGAAACACTAACCAGTCTAATGTATGGACAAAGATAAGGGTAGTGGGGTGGTATCATAAAGCACTGGTCTGCTCTGGACATGACTGGATAAATAAGAGTGTTAATCTTTAGACTGTTAATACCCTTCTAAAGGTAACAGACAAATACCATGCCTGTTTTCACCTGACTAATTGTCATGTAGAATTACCCAGAATACCTGATCAGAAACAGACTATTGCCAGTTTCAGAGAAGCAAGTGATACAGTAAAGAATCTGATGTTGTGACATCTTGAAGTAAACTAAACCCTAAATCCTCCATAATGAAAGTATTAAGATAAAGTGACCTTAGCAAGTGTCAACAGGACTTATATGTGGAGGGTCCAAATGAATCCAATATTTCCCCACAGCACAATATAAATGTTAACCTTCATATGAAAATAGAACAAGTTTAACTGTCATTATAGAAGGTCTTCTCTTCACTATAAGATAATATCTTGATTACTGGTGTGCTAGAATGTTCTGTTTGAAATAATTTCCCGATAAGTGCTTAGGTGAATTAATAGTAAATGATCTATTGTTTTCAAAACACTATCAGGTGCTAAAGTGCAAGCTAGAGACTTGTTCATATTTTATTAGGTAATTTAAGTGTGTGGTTTGACACTCCAGCGAAAATCGCCGAAGACCTTTTGAAGTCACGTCAAGGTATCATGTATTTGTGATAACACTGTTAGATCAAGGCACGCTATTTTTGTAAATGACGTTCATCTGTTTGGAAATGATGTCACACTGAACTGGCCGAATCCAAACTGCAATTCTATCATTTTCCCAGTCACAGAGTTATGTTAAAATATGTATTAAAAGGTATTTCAACTTCAACAAACAAATAAAAAGGGATATTTTACTCAAAGGTTGACATAAGCTACACTTGCACTTAAAAGAACATAAACACTTGTACTCAATTTACCTGATTGGGACAATTGGTTTTAGGAATGTGAACCTAATTAAATTAATAGTAAATGATCTATTGTATTCACAGCCTAAATCAGGTGTTTAAGGACATAAAACACCGGGATAAGTAAGAGAGTTTAGGAAACAGAAGTCAGTCTAGACAAAGATAAGGGTAGTGGGGTGGTATCATAAAGCACTGGTCTGCTATGGACAAGACTGGATAAATGAGTGTTAATCTTTAGACTGTTAATACCCTTCTAATGTTGACAGACAATAACCATGCCTCCATCTTCTCAACTTAACAACTTAAGTAGTGGTCATGTTGATTTACCAGGAATGCATGACCATTGTGAGAACTGCTGGATCAACAGCAATAAGTTCACATAAATTAAAGAAACTGATGTTATGACATGTTGAAATAAACTTAACCCCCCCCCCCCCCCCCTAATAAAGATAAATTACCCTTGAACAGTCCCGAACTGCTTTTCAAAACAAGCCTGCCATTATTTAAAAGGGTAGGAGCAGCCGCAATGTATAACTTTATCATAAATTCAATTGTTGCAAGAATTTTTGGTGTTAGGTTCAACGAAAAACCGAAAGGATTGTCGTTGAAATAAAAAGTAATCCTTGAACTAAAACCTGGTACTAAATTTTTCTGATTGAGACATCCAGTTTTAGGGGTCAGAGGTTAGTTTAATTAATAGTAAATGGTATATTGTGTTCACAGCCCTATCAGGTGTTAAAGAACATAAGACACATGGAAACAACAGTCAGTCTAATGTATGGACAAAGATAAGGGCTATCATAAAGAACTGGGTTGCTCTGGACATGACTGGATTAATGAGAGTGTTAATCTTTAGACTGTTAATACCCTTCTGATGTTGACAGACAATAACCATGCCTCTTCTATCTTCTCAACGCTTTAATAACAACTTTACTAGTGGATGTGTTCAGTTACCAGAGGACCAAAGGAAGACTTATGCCCACAGCAGCAAGGGATACGGTAAAGATACCAATGTTATGACATGTTGAAATCACTAAAACTAAACTAAACTGGCCCCCTTCCATTCATCCTTAATTGAGGGTATCAAAATAAATTGATTTTAACAATTTTCAACAGCTTGTCAAAAACATTATGTAGCAGTGTTCTTGGGATTATACTGTCTTCAAAAATGGCAGAAATTCTTAAACTGATTTTGGGTGACACCCAGACAGGGTATCAAACTTGAGTAGGCCTACCAGATAAAGTTGTGTATCATCATCACAAACAGTAAACTTTTAAGCTTGTCTTTGGTTTTCTAATTAACTAATATCTGCTGACTGGAATCATTGGATAAGATGGTTCACTTCAATTACTGTTTACAGCGCTTCAAATTGTTTACATAGCCAATGCAAATTTCACTCACAATGTTTGATTTATAAAAATAAATAACACAAAGAAAAACGACGAACAGTAATTCAAATGAATAGCTAAACTTTGTGATACATGATAAATAATATGTGACGCAAAGTGCACACCAGCTCAGGTTTTCACAACACATAAACATTTTCACAAATATTGATTTTAATACAAGGATTTGTAAAACATAACATTGAACAAAAGTTTCATTCAGCTAAATACATCATGTCTTGACATAAAACCCCTAAGGACCGAAAGATGTATTTTAAGAACGGTTATATAAGCGCTGTTTATTTTTAAACAGTTGCACAGCGACCAAACATAGAAACTAATTCATAACTAGAGCTTAAGAAAGCGCCTCTTTATAAGGACCTTTCAAAAACACTTATTTAGAAATTGAAGAATGATCCCAAGACATCTTGACATGTGGATAAAACTGATAAAAAATAAACCAGAGCTTAAAAACTTGCATGGAATCTGTCAGTGGCAGCTATCGCAACAGGTCAGAGGTCATATTGCTCAGCGATGATATCTGCTGATATCCACCATCTTGTTTATGACAGTCAGAAAACTCATGCTGCCTCGCTTAGATATAAATGAACCTTCACTCAACAGTAAGACAAATTAGATTATTTTGAGATAACACTTTCTAGAAAGCAGCAAACACACATTTACCCAAGATTTCAATGAATCAGAATTTTAGGGTTACATGCAACATGTGTCCTCAAATCGAAAATACTTTCCACATTACCAGTTTTAAAAAATGGTAAAAAAAAATAGCACAGTGTTAAGAGGAGAACATCTTTTTTTCTTTTGAGAAAATTGAAAAAAAAGCATTGACCCTTTATATTGAGTTTTACATCAAACTACTAAAACCTGTTACCGTCGAAGTTATCTTTCAATATTACAAGTGCAAATACAAATAGCTGGATATAGAGATAGGATCCTTTTATTATTGGATATTTATTTGGTTTTGTTTAGGGAAAGGTACTCCTTTAAGATAAGCCCCATTCTCGATACCATTTTAAGTGAACTTCCAAATGTGGGTTTTAACTAGCATACTTATCAGGAAGTTTTGTTGATGTTCGGTAAAGACAAATGCATTCTGAGACGTATTATATAAGAAATTTGAAGTATATATAGAGACTAACAGATAAGATGAAACACGCCAATTCTTTTGAAGAAGACCCAGGAAGTAAATAAACTCTGCGTAACCCTAAAATGAGTTCCATGATTTCATCGGATATGACAGGTGTTAGAGACAGGATGCTTCAATCTTGTGCTTAAATTAACTCAGAGCCAAACCGTTAACAGATCCCCTAGTATAAATATAAACTCTAAAGCTAAAACTGGCTGTGGGTAACTGAACACTGCTAACTAAATACATACAAGCACATCAGCCATTTGTTAAAAAAACATGGTAGAATGAAATATAAAATTATAATTTCAAATAAAATTTTGATAATAGTTTATTTTAGATTGGTTGTAAATCTAAAATTTTTTGTGGACTAGCAGACTGGGAGTTTTACCTGGCGAACCATAAATGCGAGGTCTGGGTAATACTGAAAGTCAATTGCGCTGCTGACTGAGTCATCCCCCCCCCCTCCCACCACAAATTCTATTGAAGAGCATGAATTGATTGTTTAATTACAAGGATGCCGTTTTTGATTGTGTGATAAAGGTGTGTAAAAGTGTCACGATTTATTTAAGGTTAAGGACAATAGACAGTGAAGCCATATACCTGAAAGCCACATATATCAGATTGGGGTTAAAGTAGCATGAGCTACTAACATTCCAAATTTTTTTCTGAAATTTTGATTATCAACAGAAGTTGGGCGTTGAAGTGGCTTGAAAAACTAAAGAATAAACTTTGAAATAAAAAAAATCTCTCATGCAAATATCAAGAGAAAACAAAAGATGAGTGTAAATAACAAACAAAATTAAAAAAGGCTAGATGTATTCCTTTGAGGGTGTTTCCTTGCGAATAAAAATACCCAAACATGTATCTGTAAGATTGGTATCAACAAAAAGCTCATTTTTATTTATAAAAATCACCAAACAATTATCTTAGACTGTTTAAACGAAATTTTCGCTATATTTGGCAGCTTATGTCATTTTGAGGATGATGGACAGAGAAACCATATAACTGAAAGCTATCGTATTGGGATTAAACCCAAGAGCCAATTTTCTTAGATAAGACAAATCGTTACAATGAGAACTGTCTCCTTAAAGACATCATCAAAGAAACTCTGTCAACATCAACAAGGCTTCTTCAGTTAGCGTTTTCTTACAGATAGATTATTTCAACAATCCCTGCCTCCTTGTAGTGACTTGTAGCCAGTTTTGTTAACCAATAAAGAACTGATAATATTCAAATTCATCTATGTACATGTGTAAATCTTAAAATGGAATTTACACTTGCTTCAAATTTGAATCATTTCATTTTTCTGAATGTCAATGAAAGAATTAAATATGCATTAAAGATAAAAAATTGCAGTTAAACTGACCAACTTTTAATCATTTTGTATGCTACAATTTTGAATGGTATGTGCATTGTGGAAGTCGCATGATTTGAAACAGACGAGTGTGCCACAAAACCTTAACGATGTCACAGTAACTTAAGTTGATACCCTTGATGGACTAAGCCAGTTGTACAAATATTTCAGAAGAAAACAAAGAAATGTTTTGAAAACATAATCCATAAGACTTTTACAATGGCATGAGCTACCAAAATGTTGATATGTTTTGGTTAAAACATTTTAAAATTATCTGCTATTTTTCTCACAAAGAACATATTAGGAGCTTTTTAGTGATACTTGTCAAGTTAATATAGTGCTTTGAACTAAATCAGATAAATATTCATCCATTCCTGCATTTTTAAATTTTGTTTCCTTTTTGAAAACTACTTCCGTCTGTTTAGGCTACAGACTATGGATTTTCCTTATTCAAAAGTCATTCATTCAGTTTTCAATGAATTTCAAACTCTCTTGTCTTAAAAATCAGCATCCCTGGCAGTAACATTAAAGAAAATGATCAGAATTTATTAAAGTACAATTCATGAAAACTGGGAACAACATATAGCTTTTCTAAGTTATTTTTCTACTTCTTAAGTTGGTACGTGGGTCCCTCTATTGCACCTACTGACCAGAAATGATTATGTTCCGGTTATAACATAATTCACTACTGGGATGTATTTCTGTTGCAGAAATGCACTGACAGCAATGAGTAATGTGTGAAGGGGCATTTGGCTTCGAGCCAGTGGCAGCTAATGAGGCCCCATCACACATTGTTAAGTTCCCAGGTGGGGTTGAAGTTAGATAAATATAACTCTGGGTTGTATAGATACACTGTCAGGAATTCTCCAATAACATACAGCCAAATAGACGGCCCAGTAGCGGAACAATCACAGTAATAATCAAAGAGTATATCCACGAAGACAACTGCTTTCGTAATCCAAGTTGTGTATATTCTTAGCTCAGTGTTTCATAACAACGACATCCTGGACATAAACAGGCTTTTATTGGAGAGCTTCAGGAAGGAGATGGTTACATACCAAACCTCAAGGAGTCATCAACAATAAACAGTCATTATCATCACGAAAACACATCAATTCTCAAATTATCCTTTCAAGGAGTTAAACTTTGAAAAACAAAATGATATAAAAAAAAATGAAAATGAAATTTTTATCTCCTGCATATTTGAATCATCTGATTATTCTGTTCACCAAAATGCTTCAACTTTGAAAAACAAAATAATACAAAAATTCTGAACATGACATCTATATCTGAGACATACATGAATCATTCGATTATTATGTTTAGGTTTAAGTAATTGAGTATGCATTGTAATAATAAGTATAACATCTTCAGAGAAATGTTGAAATAAAATATATCAAATAAACACAATTATAAGAATATATACAGATTTGCTTCAGGTCTGGTCAGATGAACTAGTTATTAGGATGTGATCCAGTAAAAGCAAATGCTTACACTTTCCCCAAGACTTAAAAGGCTAAATAAATATTTTGTAAAAAATTTTGAATGAATTAGTTTTTTAATGAACTTTAAGCCCTATATAATTCTTGACAAACTGAAATTCTACAAAACAAAAAAAAACAAAAACAAAGCAAAAACCAACAAATGTTGCCACCTAAAGCATGCACACACACCCATACAGAAGACTAGTGGATGTTTGGTATCTGGGTGAAAAACATAGTTTTCAGGATAATGATATTGGTAAAGAATTCTACCCCTCCTGCATGTGCGTGCCGTGTGCAAATATACATTTCCCCCGCTAGCGTCGTTAGCAACCCAGCCTGTCAAAGCGGTAGCCATAGTGACATTATGTCATTCTGCTTCAAAATATCTGGGTCAAGCGTTGCACGTGACCAAAGCTTATCGTTGATTGGTTAAAAGTTCCCACTCTGCCCGAGGGAGGGAAAAGGAACGGCAATCAACAACAGGTCACTTTTTCCTCATTTTTCTCAATTATCGGGGTAGAATCGACTTTAATACCTTCGTCTTGGTGTTTATTGCATAACCCGATACCGCTGAACGTTGGTTCGCACCTCGTCAAACCCCTCGAATGCTGCGCATTCTCGTGGTTTGACTCGGTACGAACCAACGTTCAGCGGTATCGGGTTACGCAACAAACACCGCTACGGCGGTATTAAACCCTTAAACATCCTTGTAGTATTTTTGTCAGTGAATGGCTATTCTGGGACCTTAGCCCTTCCCTATCTGTCAAACTGTATCATGGCCTTAAGGGCCAATGGAGGATGTGTAAATTTGTACACACTGGTGGCCAGTTTATTTTCCCGGTGTCAATGGTTGAGATAGTACACAGATAACATATGATGGACAGCCTGGGTATTCTGAATAAACCAAGATAGTCAATGAAATCAACCAGCCTTTTTCTGCAATACACAATGTAGCTAATCATATTTGAACAATTTAAACTCAAAGAACACTGACTTTTTTCAATGGTATTAGAGTTTAAGTTGGAATAAAAAACTGTTCAATGGTGTTTAGAAGCTGGTTTAAAGGCTGGATGAAAAATTTCCACTGGTGTTAAGAAGTTGGTTTGAAGGCTGGATAACAACTTTCCTCTGGTGTTAAGAATTTGGTTTAAAGGCTGGATAAAAAATTTCCACTGGTATTAAGAAGTTGGTTTAAAGACCGATAAAACATTCATAGGTGTTAGGAAGCTGGTTTAAAAGCTGGATGAAAAATTGTCATTTGTGTGATAAACATTTACATCTGGAAAAGAAGTTCTGTGTCTTTCAAATGACAATGTGCTGTAGATTTTCTAGTATTTGCACAGTTTGATTCTTAACCTAATGAAAGCCTTTATGAGTGGCTTGGTTGTCTCTGTATAAAGGAATAAATGAATCGGGATTCTATAACGAACTATTCTTCGCAACGAAAAGATGTCTAAAATGGCACTAGTTCTTCCTTTGTTTGTACAGATAAAAAGGTGAATGAGTACAACTTGGTTTTAATAGGTCAACAATGGTATCAAGTATCAAATCTCAAACCCCCTAAGTACTTCCCTCACACAACTGGGCCATTGATAAAACTCCTATCCAGCGAAATTAAGGACATCTTTCTTAAACAGTTAAAGATTTACCAACAGTCAGTGTTAGGTTTTTATCAGAAATTCTCAAAATGTCATTCTGCACAAAACTGCCAAGTGAACTAATATAATTGTATCTCAGGTAACAAATGTTGATAAACTTGATGGTGACGTAACTTTCAGTATGCTTGTCTTAATGACAGTTTGACTGAAAGTTGACTCTCCGTGTCTTTGGTCAACGCCTCAGAATAGAAAACTTTACAGTGTTTAGTTTTCATTCTAAAAGACATTATTTATATATTTTCATGATTTACAGAGATATTATTTATATATTTTCATAATTTACAGAGAAAATTTCTTAAGATTAAATTTATGAACACTAAAACACATGGGCACAGGGGAAATCTTTTTTACTAAAATAACATTGAAGACAATTGCTAGCTGGGTTAAAAAGAGGTAGATCATTGATCTTTATTTGTTCTAATATACTAAAACCCATGATATTTCAAATTATAGATAGCATTTTAACAAGTTTAATTCAGGACCAATTATGTAAGTCACTTTTTAATTAGGTCATAGGTCTTCTCGTTTTAGTCTAAATATAAAAAGCGCTGATTTGTTTTCGGTTATATTGATTTTTCACAAGAGTAAGGCTCAAACAGTAAGCTAAGCAATAGTAACCATTTAGATCATGTGATCTGATCAAACAGGGCAATCATCTTGTACAGCTGTAACCCATGATTAGACTGTGCTGTGTTGGTTAACACATACTCCGTGACAAATACTAGGCCATAAGAAGGTGTTTCCCGACAGGTCTAAGCCAAGATTACATAGGTGGGGCTTAAGACAACAATAGGTTTGATAAGTGATGGAATCCTTTAGGATAAAACACTAACTTGGTCATTAGAAGGTTTTATAGTGTTTACAACATGGCAGATACATATGGCAGATACATATGGTAACTGAGTTTTTATAGGATAGAAAAGGGACAATTAAATCATCGTCTCCGAAGTGTGTAATTAAGTGTGCACCTTATTTTACTGCTTTTCAAATGCCATATGCTTAAAGATATCTAGCTCTTGAATCTCCAAGGTGTATTAAATTCCTCAAAACGCACTTGATAATAGACCATTTCAGTTTTGTTTTTCAAGATGTTGTTCGAATTGTATAGCATTAAAGGCTCGTTCTCACTGTGCGATTTACGATTTGTAGTACCGACTTGTAGCATGCGATTCAAATGGATGCATTTGATTGGTAAAAAAATCGTATCGACCAATTAAAAGCCTTCATTTTAATCACATTCTACATGTCGGTACAACAAATCGCACAGTGAGAACTGACTTAACATCATTTCTCTGTTGCAGACGCCTTGACGTGCATCTAACACATTGCGCCATAGATAAAATAAGCATGATTTCAGCGTCAGATTGATCCAAAATCTTAATGTAGCATCATTTTGGCAAACACGACAAGCTACTGCCCAAACATCAATTCTGAAGCCGAAAGGATACATTAGGCATTTCTGCAGCTCGACAACCCTAATTTGATAAAGCATAACTAAATATCTACTGTACTTGGAATACAAAAAAATGGGGCAACAAAAACCAAGAAGGCAACCGGGGAAATCGATATGTGCACGATGTGTAGAAGTACAATGAAAGTATGTGAGGACTTTTGCAGATTCAGACATTTTCTGGCTAATAACATATAGATTTTATAAGATAATTTCAAAAGAATTATAATAGATCATACAGATCATAAAATTCAGGAAATGTGTCTAAAACCTGAGTAGGCAACTTTATAAAGTCAGGGGGGAACAAATGTCAAAGATGCCCACAGTTGAAGTAAATTCATACCGCTTTTATAAAATGGATTTTTATTCAATGTTATATAATCAACTGTGAGTGTCAGTAATAAACACCTATACAAATGCTTATTACTATTAATCTTTGCTTACTATTTAATACAAATGTTAAGTTCTACTTACATATCCAGTCTGAGGTAACCGCTCCGATTTATAGTTGTAAAACACCTGAGTGATGCTGTAATAATGTACATTCCATACTATTGGCTCAATGCCCTGTGGGGAAATGCCCAATACAGCAGTAGCTGAGGGAAACTGGGGCTAGAGAAACACAGTATGGCAGATGACTACCACCAGTACAGACAGACCTGGGGAATCCCCGTCTTTAATAATAATTTCACACACACACTGATATGTATCTAGCTGGGATGGTTCTGGCAGAGGCAATTTAAAACACAGCGCTCTGACTTCTCTTCCAGTAAAGCTATCTTATAATATCACCCTCCGTGTAGAATTTTGGAAATGAAGGATGCAAAAACAGTATAGCGTAACAGGCTTAAGCTTGATCTGCAATCAGTATGGGGATGTGTGTTCATTTCATATCTCCAATACTGATGCTTAGGGCATTTTCCAGAAGCATCATGAAATATCAAAAGCAAAAATGCATTTTGGACTGCTGTGCAACACTGTAATTCTTCATTTTTTTCGAAAAAGCATGTAAATATTGATCCACGATCCGATCCACTTTTTATTTCCTAGGCTGTGATTTTAGCATCACCAATCAAATTCCAAATGTCAAACGAGTTCTCTCCCTAAACATTCTTTACTTTCGCCCCGATCTCGTTAACAGTCATCAGAGGCTACTTCATTAATTAAAAATCCCCGCTAGACAGACAATATGTTATGTACACAACCATTAAAAATTAACCGGAGGTAAAAGTCTGAGTCACTAAGTCAATCAACACTAATTAACTAATCACACAGTGGAAATCCATTAAAAGGTTGGTTACCTTATATCAAGGACAAGGAAAATAACCAGACAATCCTTGGCCAGAATCAAACCAGGACATCAGCGCATCAAAAACGGCACATGATTTCCGTAAACTTGACTCTTATAGTATTGCCTTGTTCCAGTTTTTTTGCTAAAACATACTCAACACGGCTCAAGGCAAATGAGCAATAAAATTATTCCCACTGCATTTCCAGCCTGGGAAAGCACAAAATTCTGAGCTAATCCGTTTCAATGAATGTCCGAATTCCTCAGAGATGTTATCTCTTAAATGGTTGATAGTGACTTGGGGGATTTCCGTCTGTTACAGAGACTGTGAAGCACTTTCAGTCGAGGCTACTTTAGCTCAGGATCCGATCCTCCCCTGTACTTCAAAGCTTCATTCCTGGTACAGGTTAAATCTGGTAGAGTCGTCTAATTACTGCAGTGTTACTTGGCGTTGTTGTAATTTCATCTAGAGTTAACTCTGTTAGGCAAGCCACTAGGGGTGAGCTCTACAGTCCTCTTGCTTCCTCTGAAGACTGTCTGATCGTGAAAGTACCAGCCCTAACACTACCGCACTGGGCAGAACACAGTCAGATAAACTTAAGAAATCAATGAAGACTGCTGGAGGTCCATCTGCCACACATGTCTGTGTAGAAGTAGTGTCTCCTCACTCCCATATAAATTGTCACTGGCCAGCAGCAGCTTGCATTCTCCCTAATATGATTAGCTGGACTTGTTCTTAACACCCTGTATCACTTGGCTTTCTACAAGGATGGGAAGAACACCAATACACAGTATATACATCAATAGAACATCCACAGATGATAAGCAAGATGAGGCAATGTATAATAACAGTAGTCCTATTAAAGAGTGGTCAGTTAGACTGCTAAGATTCTCAGAGGGTAACACAGTGGGATGGTTGGTCAGTCAGCCCACACACAACCAAGGATACATTGATAAGCTTCCAACCACTCTGTAGGAATGCTGGCACACTTCTAAGAGAGTTTTGCCAAAATACCACCAGTCCACTAAGCTCTATCACAGCTTGATCAGCTGATGGTTCAGGACTTGAGTCAAGGCTGGATTATCACTATAGTCGCTCCTGTTTTTCACTTTGAGACATATAGGAAGAACTTAAGGAGTTTAAGTAAAACTGGCAGTCTTCATGTCCCTATAAGCCCAGAGTACTTTAGTAATAGGACGGATATAGGTGTTACGGAGGCAGGGGCACCTGGTAGGTCTGGTTTTCGTACTTATTCTGACAGTTACCCCTGAGTGAAAATCCTGCAAATTGAGAGCTTCTATCTGCCACCTCCAACTTCCAATAGCTGGTATAAGATAGCTTTTCACACAGGCCTGTTCAAACCCAGGTCCCAACCACAGATCAATACCCCCTTTTCTATCCCAGGAAAAGCCCCTAAACTCTCAGTCAGCTTGACTTATATATCTGTACTTAGTCTTTTGGCTCCAAGCTGTTTTCTGCTCCTCAATAGTAGATTTATTAAACTGTAAAGGATTATCACTGCGCCTGGGCTATAAAACTAGCTTATCACCATTCCTAATACAGTTATAATCCTATCAAACTGGGGATCTGTCACTTAACACAGCTTTAACTCAGTCAATAAGTGAAAACAGATTACATAACCAATACCCTGATTTCTACAAACAGCAAACTGTCGCAAACAACGCTCCGTTAAGAATAGCCTGTGAGAAGTAAAACAGAGTAAACATGTACAAAACAAAAAACCAATTATGAAAATCTCATATATTTTCTAAATCATGTCACACTGGCACACGGAAATTAACAATAGATAGTGACCTTCTTGACTACAAAACCTATTTAGACCAGTTTCTTATTATATACAATTGTTTTGCATTGGTGATTATTGACCTACATGTATAAATGTTAAAAGTTGTTTAAAGTCAAACTGGTCAAAAGGAGAGAAGCGGTAAACGTTGTCTGAGAACATGCCATATCAGCCGTTCCTGAAGACATTTTCAGTATCTTTTCCCCATTTTTAAACATTTATAGGTTTTATTTTATACTTTCCTAAATTCCATCAATCCATATATTGACAACTCAGTGTTAAAAGTTCCTAGATATCTTTATTATCTGTTAGCCCAGGTCAATGAATATTTAGACAACTTTTGATAAAATATGTAATTTGTGAATAAATTGTCATTGTATTTAAATTACTATGTGAGCTGAAAGGTAGATGAAAATATTTTTTAGTTTTTGAATATTTTTTACAAATCTTGACTGTGTAGTGACAACTATTTAATATTTATAATGTTAAAGTCTCTTTGCACAAATAAACAGAATGAATCAGCTTTCGCTAAAGTTAAGCTACAATGAGAGTGATATATGACATTGAGGTGTCAGTAATTTTGGCTAGAACAGGGAAATGTTTGGAAAATGCTAAATGTTTGACATTTTACATAAGGATTAGAAAGATTAGAAATTTTACGTAACATATAATAACTTTCTCTGGGATGAGTGTTGAAATAATAATAATATTTTGGGGGATGTAATGGGTAATATAAATACTAATATAAATAATATTCTCTAGAAAATCTAAATTAAAATTTATGTTCATGACATTTTAAAGAACCCCGAAAAATAATGTTTTGACAAGGAAATGTTTGATTACCAAATTGAGACTTGAGAAAACATATGTTGGATCATACAACATGCCCTGAACTAAAACAGACATTTTTTTAAGAAATCTTTTAAATTTATAATAGAATAGTTAACATAAAAATATCGTATGTTGGCCAAACAGCTCTATATATGCTAGTACACTATCAACATTTATCTAAAGTGGCAGAACTACAGAAATTCAGACTTTTTCATAAATTCTGATTGTCAAGAGAAGTTGAACAGTTGAAAACCCTAAAACACTAAAGGATTAACTATGAAAACTATGATAAAGCCAGTAATGTGTCCTTATTTCAATTTTCAAAAATCCAAAATGGAATATATTTTAAAGTTTTTGTTGCACAGTAAAACTAACTGAACGTACATCTTTCATACCGGTACTGATATTAAAGTGGCATGAACTGCCAAAATTCACACTTTTTTCATAATTCCTGATCGTCACGACACTAAAAGGCTTTGAAGGCCATCAAAAAACTAAATGATTGTCGTTAAAATGAGTAAAATCAATACAGTAAGTGGCCTGTACAAACCGAAAACGTGTTAGAAAAGTAAACAAAATTTAAATATCCGGGACTACCATTCATTCATTCTAAGCCAAAACAATACGTACATTTTCGAGACTAGAAACATTAAATAGTTTCAGAATTATACGTCTGTTTCAATTTCAACATTCTGTTTTAACGTCAAAATACCAACATTTTGCCAGCTCATGCCACTTTAATGAAAAGCTGTTATTTCTTGATAAAAATTACCTTATTCTGTTTCAAAGAAATTGTTCCAACATTTGGCAGCTCATGCTACTTGAAACAGCACTTACATTTAGTGACTCAAATTTCTTTCATTAAAGAAAATTTAGAAAATCTTTTTGTTTTTCAATTTAGTTAACAAAATCTTCAGGAATGCTCA
Source organism: Lepidochitona cinerea (assembly GCA_963971465.1). Classification (NCBI taxonomy): domain Eukaryota; kingdom Metazoa; phylum Mollusca; class Polyplacophora; order Chitonida; family Tonicellidae; genus Lepidochitona; species Lepidochitona cinerea. The sequence continues at coordinate 81,411,611 of OZ020551.1, read as the reverse complement.
TTGACATTATTAAAAAGTTAATAAATATCTAAACTAAAAATTCAGAGAGAGGCTTGAAATTGCTTGCCATTTGTGTTCTACTTTGTACAGTCTTTTTGGCTATATGTTTTTTTAAATCAAAAGTTTTTCAATTGCCTTTTTTCTCTTTTTTAGTCAGTCTGAATTCACGACATCATAAGTGTAACTGCTAAGCATCTTAGAAGTTAACATAATATTCAATTTTAAAATAAGAAAGTTGGAGCTTTATTAATCTGTTTAAGTATGTGATGAGTGATGAGTAATGATGAGTAACTTCTTACCAATATGACCGTTTAATGCATTTCTTGGTTACAACAGGCTAAGAGTCAATTAGAAGCTTTCTGCTGATAACACTATGGCAAATGTACATTTCAGTATAGTAAGGAAATCAAAAAAAATATTTAAGCTAAATCATACATTGGCACCAAGGTAATAAACATGTCAGATTGCACGAGCATCAAAATTCTGGGCTGTGGTAAAACAAAAAGAACAGCCATTGTGACGGGGAATAATGAGACTAATTTGAAATTAGATCAACGCTAATAAAGGACGGATTGCTCATAGACAATAAAACCAATGAATGGGCAAAAATGTTTATTGATTAGATTGTGGTTAATGAAATATTCATTGATTCATTAGTCTGAAGGTATTCAGAGCTGACTGACTGAGACTGGTCACTTATCAGTATACCTAATACATACTGATACTGCCGACAGTACACCAGGGGTTATTTCCCTTGCATAATACTCAGCCATTCAAACAGTACCAAAAGCAAATGTTTTTTGATAAATATTGCGACAGAATCAAAACTCTGAGCTGTGGTAAAACAAAAAGGATAGCCATTGTGTATGGAATAATGATACTATAAATTCGAAATTAGATGAACGCTAATAAAGCGTAAGTGGCATATGAGCAAACTTTTTTTCATAAATTTTGATTGTCAAGACAATGCGAGAGTTTGAAGTTCGTTAGAAACTTAATAACTGGAATAAAAATAAAAATTATTCAGTGAGCCTATTTCCTATGTGGAGTGAAACTGTTTGTGGGATGAAAACAAAATCTTAGTAACTGGAACAAGTGATCATTGCTTTTAAGCATAGATGGTTCAAAATACTACTTACAGCCTAGTGCAAACTGCAAGGCACTCATGGCCGAGGGAGCAGCAACAGATATCCGCACAGACGATGAGCTCTCGGCGAAGGCAAGTTCCTGGTCACCAAAAACCATGCACTGACCTACTTAAACGTCACTACCTGTGTTATGTAATAATCTAAATGGTCACACACAATTAGCCCTACCCTACCTTCCTTATCCCTTCGCGGAGTGAAAATCTCAACAAAATGTACGCGCACACAGGCGGAACAGCTTAGCTCTAAGGCACGAGTGACTTGCAGCTCAGCCGAATCCTTCCATGTGCAGTAGGTTTTAAAATGCATGAGCTGCCAAAATGTTGATATTTTGCTGTTAAAACAGAATATGAAACTTTTGTCTATTTTTCTCAGGACTTATTATTTAGTTTTTGGATGATTTTCAAAGCTTATAACTGTCGTGATAATCAGAATTTATGAAAATAAAGGTGAACTTTGAAAGATCATGCCTCTTTAACATAGTCTAAATAATAAAAACGTAATAGAAATATCTGCATGTTGATAATTTATTACTCAGACAAGTCAAGATTTTTCTGAAGAAATTTCATAAAGAGTTGAAGACAAATTTGCTGTTCTGTTGTGCAGGATAGAATAATAATTAATAGGTCAATTTGGTTTCTCCCTTTAGGGCTATTCACTACAAGATAAGCCATGGGCATGTAATGGGCAATAACTAGGAATGAGTCAATTACAGTCATTTATTTGGAATTATCTCTACAGACTTGATTACCAAACTCATGAGAGTATGTGATTATATGACATTGACGGTAATCACGGATTTGAGGAAGAGGCTATACTGAATTAACACTCTCATATTCATTCTGACATGCAATGTTACATTTAAAAGTGTCCAAAAGAAAGAAGAAAAAAAAAATCAGTAACAAAACTAAAAAAATGTGCTGAAATTAAATATTTACAATTGTGGACTTCCCTATGTTTTAATTTAGCTGATGCTTAAATGTAGTTGGGAGTTACGGAAGCCGGTTAGTGCCACGGTCAAATAAAATTTTTGAAGAAACTAAAAAGCGATCTTATAATTACGAGTTAGCGTCTCGTAATTAGGAGTTAGCATCTTGTAATTAGGAGTTAACATCTCGTAATTACGTGATAGCTAACTCATAGTTACGAGATAACTAACTTGTAATTACGAGATAGTTTCATCGCTCTAATTCAACATCTATAAACACAGAAGAGGAACTTACTGATTATGGTGAACAAATGTAAGTTACCTAAATTGCCTTGTCCACCAGAATTATGCTGTGAAAGTTCGCAACAACTGCTCGCAAATGGTCAAATACCTGAATGTCCGCCATGCAAATATCTCGTAATTATGAGACAACTAACTTGTAATTACAAAACAGCTAACTCATAATTACGAGACAACTAACTCGTAATTACGAGACAGCTAACTCGTAATTATGAAATTCTTCAAAAATTTGATTTGGCCGTGGTACTAACCGGCTTCCGTAGGCAGGTATCCTGGTCCACACCATAGTCTAAATTGGGTGTTGCCAGGTAACGATTGCACAGGAAGTTTGGAGACATGTATTACACGGCACAGCTACTTAGTAGTGGGTAGGGGCCTATATACCGATCAGGTTTTTATTTAATTCACAAATTATTAATTGATATATAGTTCAGATATGGGATAAGATATGGGCGAAATTTGATGATCTGCAGAAACTAAGGGCAATTACTGTAAAACTATCAACATCACAGACGTAAAAAATGGACACTGCACAACAACTTGGCATTCAGTATATTCAAGGAGATAAAGTGGGTTGATTCAGTATATTCAAGCCAAGTTTCAAACCGATCATCAAAGTATTAACTGAGATATTGCCAGAATGTTTAATGATATCATTTTTTGATTTGGTACATGTAATATATTGGTTTTTGTTGGGTTTTGCAACATGATATAAGTTGAAATTGGTGAAATTCAGCAAATCCAAACAGAGTAAAAGTATTGTTCGAAAGGAAATCTTTAATCTTCATCTTCTGGAAGCTACATGTACATAATGTTTCTATTTCATGCATTAGTGCTCATATTTTTTGTTTTCCTAATTTTTTTTATACAATGTGCATATTAAACTTTCTCCAGAGTTCACAAATGGTTGGGTTCTGTAGAGGTATCACATTTTCTGAATCAATATCCTGGGTAAAATAACTGACTGGTGTGAAACATGATCTGTGATAATATTAGCAATATCTGAAGTTTTTACATCAGGAAAAGCAGTCTCCGACATGTCATATTTGTACAACAGGAAAACTCTTAGAGAAGCCCATCCTCGGATACCCAGGGTTAAATTCTCGACAAGCTCACCTCTTACTGAGTTATGTAAGCGTAAGTTTTATCCGTGGCTTTCGACGATGAGAGAAAACTTCTTGTTAGTCATAAAACTAGATGGATTTTAAAAAATCGTTATTTTCAGAATCCCTTTTTCAAATATTTGAAACTGTTTTGGGCTTTGGATTGATGGTACATCTGGCAATTTTAGAAAACATACCAAAGGCCTTACTCAAAATAAGAAGAAAACAACAACCCCCCCCCCCTCCCCTCAATCAAATGGATTTCATTTTGCCTTAATTAAAATGAACACTAGAATGTCATACACATAAACAAACTGTTTTATTTTTGCTCAATGTCTTAAATATAACCTTTAAAAAAAATCGAAAAAGTTACATTTTTTTCATGATATCTTCTCTTAAAAAAATCATTGATGATAAATTTTAATCTTTTTTATTTTTCTACGATATATTATAAAAAAAAACTGCTATAAACGATGATCTATGATAGTTTCAGCCATATCTGAGGAAGTAAATATTACTAATGTGAATAACTGTGAATATCATATTGGTTTATGCACAAGGATGAGCTTTAGCAGTCACATATAAACTACAGGTCACTTTTTGTATCTGAACATGGGGTTGGTATGGATAACAAACCCTGTGTTAAATGACAATTCAACTTTTAAATGCTACTTTAACAGCTGACTTTTTGTATGCGACAGGGAGTGAGACTGTTCTTCTGGTAAACTTGTTCTATATTAGATAACCCTCCTTTGCCAAAAGACAGTCACTCCCACTCATCAAGAGAAATATTTTATTTTCATAAATTTACAGACAAATAATTTCTGTCTCATTTGGATTGCTGGTGGAAAATATAATTCTAAAATGTTTTATTAAGAAGTTGCTATTGAAATGTTGCGCCTAATATTGCATTTGAAGAAATTGGATATATATTTTTCAAAAGGGAGAATATCACAATGTTGAAGTGAAAATTAAGGATTTATCAATTGATTGTTAAATGTTTTGCGCCACAGTGAATATATTCACAATTGTAGCTAATATGGCAATGTTTACATCTGGGTATTACAAGGGATAAAATATTTTTTTTTGAATTCTAAAATCTGTGAACAGATATATGATTTTGGCTAAGGGGAGCCAAACATGTTCAATAAAAGAGATTGCCAACTTTGATCGTGTACAAAAAGTTACAGTTCTGACAATCCTAAACATGCAGTCAGACCTATTAAGTATCAAAAGTAGCAATAATATCTGTGATCATAAATGGAACTAAAAGTCAGTGTTTCAAATGCAATAAGCTGACAAAATAAATCCGTTTAATAGTTTGGTGCATTATGAGTAGCACTCAAATATCGGTTTAATAGTTCTGTGTATGACAAGCACATCGCTTTAATAGTTTGGTACATAATAAGCACATTCAAAGATCCCTTTAATAGTTTGGTGCTTTATAAGCACACTTAAAGATCCCTTTAATAGTTTGGTACATAATAAGCACATTCAAAGATCAGTTTAATAGTTTTGTGCAATATAAGTACACTTAAAGATCCCTTAAATAATTTGGTGCATTATAATCACACCCAAAGATCCCTTTAATAGTTTGGTGCGTTATAAGCACACTTAAAGATCTCTTCAATAGTTTGGTGCATTATAAGCACACTTAAAGATCCCTTTAATAGTTTTGTGTATTAAAAGCACACTTAAAGATCTCTTCAATAGTTTGGTGCGTTATAAGCACACTTTAAGATCCCTTTAATAGTTTGGTGCATTATAAGCACACTTAAAGATCCCTTTAATAATTTGGTGCAAGGCACGCACACCCAAAGATCCCTTTAATAGTTTGGTGCAATATAAGCACACTTAAAGATCCCTTTAATAGTTTGGTGCGTTATAAGCACACTTTAAGATCCCTTTAATAGTTTGGTGCATTATAAGCACACTTAAAGATCCCTTTAATAATTTGGTGCAAGGCACGCACACCCAAAGATCCCTTTAATAGTTTGGTGCAATATAAGCACACTTAAAGATCCCTTTAATAGTTTGGTGCACTATAAGCACACTTAAAGATACCTTTAATAGTTTGGTGCATTCTAAGCACACTTAAAGATCTCTTTAATAGTTTAGTACAATATAAGCACACCTAAAGATCGCATTAATAGTTTTGTGTATCATAAGTACACTTAAAGATCCCTTTAATAGTTTGGTGCAATATAAGCACACTTAAAGATCCCTTTAATAGTTTGGTGTATTATAAGCACACTTAAAGATCCCTTTAATAATAGTTTGGTGCATTCTAAGCACACTTAAAGATCGCTTTAATAGTTTAGTGCATTATAAGCACACTTAAAGATCCCTTTAATAATAGTTTGGTGCATTATAAGCTTACTTCAAGTTTGGTTTAATAGTTCTATGCATGACCAGCCTACTTAACAGATCACATTGATAGTTCAGCTGCATGACAAGCACACGAAGGACATGCATTTTAATCACTTGGCGCATTATAAGCACACCCAAAGATCACTTTCTTGGTTTGGTGCATTATGGGCAAACGCGAAGATCAGTTTAATAGTTTTGTGTATTATAAGTATATGTACAGTCAAAGCTTAGCCTTATAGTTTTGTGTATAATAAGCACACCCAGGCTAGCCTTATAGTTTTGTGTATAATAAGCACACCCAAAGGTGAGCCTTATAGTTTTGTGTATAATAAGCACACCCAGGCTAGCCTTATAGTTTTGTGTATAATAAGCACACCCAAAGGTCAGCCTTATAGTTTTGTGTATAATAAGCACACCCAAAGGTCAGCTTTATAGTTTTGTGTATAATAAGCACACCCAAAGGTCAGCTTTATACTTTTGTGTATTATAAGCAAACCCAAATGTCAGCTTAGTAGTTTTGTGTATTATAAGCACAGTCAAAGTTTAGTTTCTTTTCCATGAAAGTGTTTCAAGGAATGTAGGAAACCCTGACTGGAAGATTATTAGTAACAAAAGAGATAGTGAACAGCCTCATGTAATGGCAATTTCTGGGCTGATGGCAAAAAGGCCACATTTACATGATAAAAACAGTTTATTGACAATTTTACCTCTTACCTTAGGTCTCTCATCTCTTTCTCGCTGTAACTGAGCCGGGCACTGATATGTGGTGAATTGCTCACCGAAGTAGAGAGATACCCCATGTCAAAAGGTATCCACTGACAGATGAGGCCATTTTCATCCCACCGGAGGTCTTAAAAAGCAAAATAAAGAGAGCACATTTGAAAAACCAAGTAGCAAGCAAAATAAAAAATATCAGACAAAAAATATCTTCTGAATATCTACAATGACATTTAATCTGGCAAAACAATAAACAAATAAGACATTGTAAAATATACAATTTTAAAATAAAAAAAAAATAAACAAAATTTCTTTCACAAACATGTGTCGGTCTATTTATGGGTTCTTAGATATACATACTTCGATACTGTAAATTGTCTACCTTTAAAAAAGTACTGTTTTTTTTTTAAATTGTAAATGAAACTGTACTTAATTTTGACACAGGACTTTCTCGAAAATAACAGAAACATATCCAGACAGGTCTGACCTAAACTAAAAACCAAGTGTACGTTAAAACAAGAGATCAGTTAAACTGATCTAGGCGACCACCATAGAACACTATCAGAAAGTGGGGCTGCTTGTAAACGGATCGCAAATTTGATATGTGAAATTTATTTCTTCGGTTGGTGGCTGGCTGGACAAGAAAAAAGTTTCTTCGGTAGATAGTGGCTGTTATCTGAAAACTCAAAACCATCTTTTTTCAAGGAGGCCGCACATTAACGCCACTTACCGGAGCTACATAGTAGCCTACATGTACATGCACACAGGCCAGTCAGTGATATCGCTTGTTTGAGTCCTGTACACAATTAAAATTTACAAAATCCAAAACGATTGTACACATGTTACTAAGATGCATTTAGTGTTTGTTTACAAATCAAAAGATAATGTATATCTGTCAAAATAAGCCCGTGAAAAATGGGTGACGTATCACTCGTCTGATGAGTAAAAATTTACACATGACGAAAGTCAGTTTAAAAATTAATGTCAAAAAATGTCCCGAATCGTTCAGAAATTAGTAAACTCTGATTAAAAAAAATCTTCATGCACGATTTGATATAAATATATGATTGAATAAAAACATTTCAGTTACTTTATTGGTAAATAGCATTTACAATTGCGAAGTCAGTTGCTGATCATAGCTGCCTGAATGCAAATTCGATCGGCAAAATAGTGATTGTACGTTGCCGTGTATTTCACTTCATTTTGAAATATTCCTTCCTTTCACACTCCGAATAATACAATATGGATCTTCTTAAGTGTCTAAAGCCTGGTATACACTGAGAGTTTTGCTGCGACCCGACCCGACGCGACTGTACCCGACTCGAGTCGGGTTCAGTCGGCTTGAGTTGCGTCGCGTCGTAGACCGGTATACACTGCACACAACTGAAGTCATTGGGGGACCTGACGCTCGGAACTCTCTAGTAGAAAAAGGTACAAAAAGACGCTTGTTTGACATCACGTGACTGTAATAAAGTTTATGATTGGCCTACGGATTCAGACTCTCTACGACGATCGTCGCAAGAGTGGATACACTGTCTGACCAGACCCGACTCAACCCGATTGTTAATCAAATATCTAGCACGTCCAGATCACTCCCGACCCGACGCAACTGAAGCCGACTGAGACCGATTTGCGTCGTGGACTGGTATACACTACACTTTTTCTCTGCGACTCGACGCGATTTTCCAGTCGGGTCGGGTCGGGTCGCAGCAAAACTCTCAGTGTATACCGGGCTTTAGGGAACACTCTCCTTTAAAAATATTTATTATTGTTACATTTTTGGAAAGAATTTAGGCGTTTAAAATCCCAATTCGAGAAGGCCATTTTACCGACTTCGAACAAGCCGTGGCGGCCGGCAACATGCATAGTAAACTATTTCTTATACTTATAGTCGCCCTTGGAATTCTGAAAGGAGTCGATTTTTATACGTTCTAAAATGACCCGAGGATTGCAATTTCACTCTGGGGTTTATAAAAGCTCCGATAAATGTCTTGTTTTTCACTACTCCTGGAAATTCCAAAATAACGTCCTCAGTGCCAAAAATAGCTTTAACTGGGTCGTGCTTTTTAAATGCCTGATTGACAGCGGGAACTCGCACTAGCAAACTTCACCACCCGATTTTAGCACTTTTTAATCATAGATATTTAAATATCTCACTCACAGTCAGTATATTGGAGACAAGGAAATACATATTAAGATCTGAAGCTGTAAATATAAGGAATTCCTTTTCTTGTTATATACGTATGCTTGAGGTGTCCGTTCTAACCTAGACAAAGTTGGAAGTTATCAGTGAATTACGCGTCCGTTAAAGTAAATTAAACCTCTTAACCGTATTCGAAGATTGAAAAAACAAAACACAAAGCAACCAACAGATGCAACATGTGATTTTATTTGTTCATTTTCAAAATTAGTTGAAGTTGTAAGAAAAAAATAACCATACGGCGTCAGTGGGGTTTTAGCCGACTTTCTGCTGTCGCCATACGATGTCTGCGGTAATGAAGCAGGCTAGCACTCTAACGCCATATGGCGACAGCGGTACCGAATGTGTTAAATGAAAACATCAACGACAAAAAAATACATCTTGCATAACTTGACCGTATGAGGAAGCAATACAAAAAAATTCATGAATTAAATATCCACCTGGTAGTTTTCTTGATTCCGCGATCACAAACTATGTAGATAGAAATCACAGAAAAAGCTATCCGCCGCCATTTTTAATATGCAAATGAGCAGCGAGTGCATAGTGCACAACGAGGCCGTAGGGTTAACCTGCGTATAACATTTTACGAACATCCTTTCATTACTTTAGGAGAACAGTGATAAAAAAATGGCTAGTGGCCGCCATTTTGAATATGCAAATGAGCAAAAAAGTGCATTGTGCGCAACGAGACCATAGGGCTAACGTGCGTTAATTAGTTTACGAAAATCCTAGCCTTTCTTTACTTTAGGAGAAAAGTGACAAAAAGAAGAAAAACAAAATGGTTGCCCAGCGGCCATTTTAATATGCAAATGAGCAAAAAAGTACATAGTACGCAACGAGGCCATAGGGTTAACCTGCGTACAAAGTTTTACGAAGATCCTCCCATTACTTTAGGAGAAAAGTGATAAAAAGTAGAAAAACAAAATGGTCGCCTAGCGGCCATTTTGATATGCAAATGAGCAAACGAAATAGATGTTGCACAACTAGACCATAGGAGGAAAGTGCATGTGAAATTTAAAGAAGATCCGACAAGCACTTCTCTTGGAATCGCGATCACAAAAGAGAAAAGTGATAAAAAATAGAAAATCAAAATGGTCGCCTAGTGGCCATGTTAATATGCAAATGAGCTCAGAAAAATAGATGTTGCACAACTAGACCATATGGGGAATCAACACAAAAACATTTCATCAAGATCGGTCTGGTGGTTTTCTAGATTCCGCGATCACAAACTATGTAGGTAAAAATCACAAAATGGCCGCCAGCGGCCATTTTATTATGCAAATGAGCAAACAAAATAGATGTTGCACAACTAGACCATAAGGGGAACATGTCTATGAAATTTGATGAAGATCCGACCAGTAGGTCTCTTGAAATCGCGATCACAAGAAAAGTTTACAGACACCGGACGACAGACGACGGACGACGGACCACGGACAAAATTCGATTTGATAAGACCACCATGAGATCATGGTGGTCTAAAAATGCACAAATCAAATCAGAAAATTGCCATAGACCAATGACCAAATGGCCTAACCCTTCAAAACAGGAGGCAGCTTAAAAGGGAAAGAAAACCCACAGAGTGATAGACGTTGACCATAAAAATCTGGTAAAACATTTAGTTCCATACCAGTGGCATTTGTACCCATGAAGAGTTTAACCACATCTGAAGGCATAGCAAAATCAGAGAGGTGATGCCACACGTCTACGAAATGTACACCTGAAATATAAGAGCTGACAATGGTATGCTTTACTACAGAGTTTTGTGTATCTGACTTTTTATATGTTCATAATATTCAGTATTTCAATACTTAGCGTATAAAACTAAATTGGGTATTATACAATATAGTGTAAAAATGGGCATGAATAATATAATTAATTTTAAAAAGACTTCAATGACGGAATATGGGTAATTTGGAGTTCACCCTCATGTATTTCAAATGGAGAATATAAATCAGTGCAGATCTTTCCATGTGACAAATTCAAAGTCAGCTTGGACCTAATAGAAACATGCACCACAACAAACATTATTTGAAGGGGGTGATTTTCTGTGGAACTTAGAAAGTGTGTAATAAAATATCAGTTTATAGCCTCAACCAATCATTGGAAATCTACAATATAATCAGCTATCATCAACAGATGGCGCTGCAGTCATATAGTCTTTATACTGAATTAAAATCATACTCGTATAGATTTCATTTTTCAGAGAATACAATATAAATGCACATGAAATATACATGAGCTGCAAAAATATTGATATTTTATGTTATAACACAATTTCGAAATTGTAGGTTATTTTTACAAATTACGAGCTTTTTACTGATACTAGTCTTGAGAAAGTGTATGTTTAACTAGTTTTATAAAGTAATTATGACCTCTGTTGGATACCTACCCTCGGAGTGATGATGTAATACACAATCTCTGCTGGGTCATTGCCTCTAAATGGCAGTTTGTACACGTCCAATGTTAGTTTTACCGAGAAGTTTAGAAAAATTTTCGTATATCTTCCTTACTCCTTTTTAAGACGTCTAGGGAACTAACACGAAGGTTGTTTCGATTCAAATATACATTTCCTCCAAATACACACACAAACCAGCTTTAAGCCCTGTTCATAAATCTGTCAGCACATCAGGTCACAAACCAGTTAATATAGGTTCTTGAATGACATTTTAAAATAAGTTACATGTAAATCTAGCCCGAACAACCAGTCTCCAAAGCACACTAAGCAATCCAAAGAATGACATTTAAATCTATTGACTGGATATTTTGGTGTATTTGTTTAAACCATCACCCAGTCTCTAATCTGCTGAGAATCAAAACTTGCAAAAATTTAAAAAGACCATGGCTATATAGCATGTAACTACATGTTGGCCTATTACAAATACTTGATTATAACAATGTTTTGATTCCCTTATTAATTATAGCTTACCTGTCTTAACGATATAGTCAATACACTGGGAAAAATTGAAACGTGCATGTATCCATGGTTATTTTAGACAAGAAGATTTTCCCTGTGCCCGTGTGTTTTAGTGTTTATATATATATACCGAAAGCTTCAATCACATCTGGGCAGTGAGCTTGGTTCTTTTGTCATACATCCAGCAGAATTTTCTCCATAAACAGATAAAATCTCACAAATATCCAATACATGAAAAACTGAAACTGGCCCAACAGCAATGAATAGATTGAAAAAGTCGAGCAACTATACATGCATAAGCCATGCCTAACATAGAGGCAATCACACATGCTTTAATGGCCGACAAAAACTGAGGGTCAATCATCTGTGTTGGTTGTTAAACAGCTGGCACATATATTTGATTAGTTAAAGCGATATGAAAATACAGGTTGATAATAACAGTTAACAACTGAAGCAGAGTTTTAGATGCAAAATGCAGCTGCCATGCATGCGTCTGCAGTATGAGCATATAGATCAGAGAAAATAACACAACCATATAGGCCCTACATTAAATTGATTGATGTTTTAGGCTGCACTCAAGATCATTTGACTTATACCTTGTCAGGTTTCGTGGGGGGTGGGGGAGGGAACCGGGCTCATTGCCCGGCGGAAACCCCTGACCTTTGGAGAGTACCTGGCAACTTTTTAGTTTGGTACATGTACACTATAAGCACACTTAAAGATCACTTTAATAGTTTGTCAAAAAATGTTAGCCAGTTATAACCAATTGCTAAAAATTACCCTGCTAACTATTTTTCCCTTGATTCCCTTGCTTCTTAATTTTAATTTGGTCTTTGGGTCCCGTTGACCATGGTAAGGCTGGTTGAATTTGATTAAGAGAACATATGAGCCTTTTAACAAATTCCATCCAGAATGTTGCAGAATTCCCCCCCCCCCCCTTTACCCTTCCTGCCTACTCACATGTTTTAGACAATCATTTTTATATTTCAAACAAATGTCTAGACATTTTATTTTCAAACATAACTGGATGCTTGAATACTGTGTCCCATGTTACCGTTAATTTTAGTGTTTTTTTCGTTTGTAACATGTGGTTTTTATAACGCAAAAAAAAAAGAGGTGTGATTAGACTTCTCATGGCAGCCGCAGAAGTGAAAGAATCTTGAGTGTGGCATTAACCTCCAATCAGTCAAATTATATTCCTCTTATCAGAACATGTGTGGCTCTACTACCTCAGGAACTTCTAGTACCAATATAGCCTTAAGCTATAACAGTACTGAACCACCTGCACACGTATATGATATAATCATAAATTCATCCCTGCTAGTGCTATACTCCCCTGCGCAACCCTATAATGTTTCAGGATATTCCCTATTGGCCTTGCTACAGGTCCAAGAATGGCTCCGTATTGGTCCGAGGCCAAAAATTAACATTTTTAATTTATCTAATGGCACAGACGAAATATTTGTTTTTCTATAACTGTACAATGTACATTGACTATTTTCTTATTTCTGTTGGTGATTTCAAGAAAAATGGCGTAGGGATTTTGAAGTGATAGCAAATAAACTGTTGCCATTTTCCCCAGCCCCATATTAGCCTAGTTACGGCTTTTAAATGAAATATTTGGAAGGACTTCAGCTTTCAGATTTAAACCAAGTTTCAAATGTCTATTAATCCTACCTGCCTTTTAGATTTTACCTTCAACACACATTTAAAGCATTCCTCTTTTCATTTTACTCATTAATTTGTTCGAATTTCATTGTAAATCTACCAAATCCCTCTTCATAAGAAGAAAACTTTAAAATTGGCCTGACAGATTTCAAACTCTCCTCGTACAATGATAACCTGTCACATGGTCCGCAGTATGTCCAAGACTTTTCCTAAATAGCTGGACAATTTGATGACAACGTACATGTAACTCTCGCATCACATGATTGCAGGGTTTAGAAAAGTCTGTTGACAGAGAATAGTTATCCCGCCCTTTTAATGTGTGGCTCTTCCTGACCGGTAAGTAAGTAACACAGGAAAGAGACACATGAGTGCGGCTAAATATTGGCCTTGTTTGTTTGTATTGACCCTGGTAAGCCCTGTATGAGTGTGACTGTTTCTCTGTGTTTTGTCAATAACTACGAAAGTCATTTAATAAAAATTACACATATCTGCTTGTATATTGCCCAAAAACTACTGACTAAAGCCAAACTCCTGTCTTAAACCTAATGAAATACTATGTATCAATACCATAGAGTGCTTAATTATTGCTTTACTGCAAGGGAAGGATAAACTAAATAAATAAGAACATTAAAAAAGATAAAATAAAAATAAATAAAGGAGATGTAAACAAAATGTTTATGATGGTAAATTAAAAATATTTGTTATCAACAAGAACTTGTGTTAAAGTGGCATGAGCTGCCAAAATGCAACTTTTTTCATAATTTCTGATTGTCACGACAGTAAGAGGCTTTGAAGGCCATCGAAAAACTAAATGATTGGCGTTGGAATGAAGAAAATCCATTCAGTATGTGGCCTGTGCGAACCGACAAACGTGTTCGAAAAACAAAATTTAAATAACCGAGACGACCAAACATTCACTCTAAGCCAAAGTTAGTTCAAAACAATACTTTTACGTACATTTTCGTGTCTAGAAGCACTAAAAAGCTTCTGAATTATACGTCTTGAGAAAAATAGCCAATAATTTCAACATTCTGTTTTCACGTCAAAATATCAACATTTTGGCAGCTCATGCCCCTTTAAGAAGTAATATATAAGAATAATTGAAGAAGAACATTTTATCAACATTAGTTAACAACTTATGCTTATATTTTTATAATACTTGAATACAATTTTGAACAGAAAACATATTTGACACTTATCATGTTATAGTTATTGCTATAAGATAGACTGTGTCCAGTAGCTCCGGTATGTAGCGTTATTGTGAAGCCCGAAGGGCTACTCCCAGCTGGTTAGACCATTGTTTTCTACAATTAGGTGTCCAGTTGAGGAATTTTTTTTATGCAGTTACACAGCGAGAAACTCCCTCAGTCCGTCTCCATGGTCATTCCTGCTGACCGGCAAGTAAGTAAAACAGAATGAGACACATGTGTGTGGCTATTTTCGATTTCGGCATGACGTCACGATCCTGACAACAAGGCCTTCGAGGTGAAAACAATTCCATAACGACGCCATTTTGATTGGCTGAGGGAAGACCACGTGACCCTAAGTACCTTAGCCGGCTGGTCAGGTACCCGGATGTCCGAAACCGAGAATGGTCATTTTACTATTTTTTAGACATGAAGATTTTCCCTGTGCCCGTCGGTTTTGAATCATGCAGTACAGTTATGCGATTTCTATACAACAAGCATTGGCTATTTCTGTTAGAAGAGGCACATACTGCCCCTAGAATCTTACCCAATTTACTTTACTTGTTTGAGTGAACTTGTCTCAGTCATAGTCACGCCGGTCCTCAACTTTCAATGATCACATGGTCAAATAAATAGGCCCAAAGTTACTTCCCTTCTCGACTTCCTGTATAAACCACTTTCAGTTTCACTTTCAATTTTATGCCTGGGTGTCGGTGAGAGTTTCTTCTTGTAACCTATTTTATTTATTTTCATCAGGTAAAAGATCCAAAGAGTTTATCGGACTTTGTTTGGATTTGCGTTTTCAGCTGGAAGTTTTCTTAATTACATCTGTTTTACATCTTCACATTTAGACTCCATATTCTCGGTTTCGAATTTACGATAAATCGTAAAACTAAAGTAAAGGCACACTTGCGCTAAAATCCTGAAAACTGTTTACATTTTAATCAGTTAACGGTTTTCTGTATTTTGACTTGTCTTAGGGGACGCTTTGACTCAATGCAAGTGGTGGTGTTTTGGATAGTGGACGTTTTGGCTCCAAGCCTGGGCATGTGCACAAGTTAGCCCAAACTCACAAGCAAAAAATCCGCCCAAATTCTTAAAACCAACAGATTTTAATGTCAAAATAGCATTTAATGTGGAATTTTGGGCCAGAGATGTCTTTGTTTTTGTTGGAACATTTTGAACCGAAATGGTATGCCCAAATTTTCCCTGGATTAGTCCCTGCATGTGGTGATATTACATTAGTCCGAAATATCTGTGATGATCATGTAAGATATTTTCTGACAGATAGGCCATCATCATGATGATGATGACCTATCTGTCAGAAAATGTCGCAGATATTTTGGACTAATATTACATATACCAACGTTCAGTCTACGAATTTTGAAATGCTGGTCGGTAAAGTCCGACGAACTTTTGTCGTTAATTACAAGCCATGAAAATATTATTGTAACTGCTCTGTATGGACAATTCCTAACCCAGACTTCTTTAGAACTCATAAAAGATTATTCTTGTCCTCTTTTATTACGTGTAGCTATTCCAAAGGGCGTATATCTGGTCTTACACCACAACTAACTAAACCAGTTCGAACGTCACTCAAAATGGCGGCAAAGTCTCCAAGAAATGGCAGTTTGTTGTTGTTTGAGACCAGACGTAAACCCTGTGGAATAGCTACATGTAATAAAAGCGGACAAGAATAATCTTTTTTGAGTTTTAAAGAAGTCTGAAGTAGGAATCGCCATATCGAGCAGTTACAATAATGTTTTCATGGCTTGTAATTTAAGCAGCATTTCCACCTTGCATTTCAATTCGTATACCGAACGTTGGTAGGCCTATATGTAATATCACCAAAAGTTCGGTAAAATTGAACTAGTGCACAAGTGTGCAAATGATTTGAACCATGTGAGTGATTATTAGTTTATGAACTTTATCTGAGAAATGCAGACTGAGGAAAAACAGACAAAAAGTTTTAAAATTAGGGCAACCGTTTTGGATCGTTTGGTCTTCTTAATATGTATGTTCTTAAACAAATTGATTAGAAATAGGAGGCATTATCTTAAACTGATCATTTATCATTTAGGTGGGTCATTCTATATATTATGAAGTGAAATTATCTTTTACCCCACAGGTAGACATTTATCCAAATTTGGTTGCCCAGTTTTATTTTAGCTTTTTCTGGAACTAATGTTATAGTTAGACCTGAAGGAGATGCTCACTTCTAACCAAAGGGAGACAACCACTATTGTTTGTTTCAACTGCTTGGCTTGGTTTTCCTTGCTTGAGAGGTGTCTTGACACTAGACTATAACTGTATACTGTGTACATCTGTTTCGAATATCTATAAAACATCAATTTCCTGTTAAAAAAGTTTCCTTTTAATAAATTGTAGGCTGCTCTCTCCAACATTAAGTATGGCAAGTGGGCATACCGTAAAATACATGTAAGACAGAATGGCCATTTATAATGGCTCAATTTGGAGGGGTGTCTTACCGAATACAAAATGGTCATTGGAGGTAAGGATTTTTAAGGTATATTTATTTGAAAAACATTTATTTGAAAATGTTTATAGGCATATTAGCTGCCAAAATGCTGATATCTTTCTGTTAAAACAAAAAATTATAAGGCCTATATGTAATATAACATATGACACCTGCACTAAAAATGATCTTTGGTGTAGTATGTACATGTAGTGGATTTTTTGTTTCTGGTTTTACAAGCCACAGCTAGGCTCAATGGTTATTTATTTATTTTTTTAAATTTCATTTTGAATTCCTTAGCTTAAATGTTAAACTCTTTATATTTTCTGAACATCTGAATTCATGAAAATGTTGAGTTATAATTTCTTGCTCTTGATAGAAAAGTGATAAAAGTATTCATAACATGCAAGGTAAACAGGTTTTAAAAAATGTCTTAAAGTCACTTTAAGAAGTATTTTAGTTACTAGTGTAGATAACAATATTTCCTCAAAAAATTTAATTTCAGTTAGTCCCGATTGATTGATTGATTGTTTTACGCTACACTCAAGATTATTTCACTTTGATGGTTGATTTTATGAAAAAAAATATACTTTTACATTTTCAACTGTTACAAAAATTTCATGAAGGATTCACAATATGCAAAGCAAACGTGTTTACCAAATACATACTTACAGTAGCGTAGCATGGAGTCTGGCGAGGAGTTAGTAGTAATATTCTATAAGAGCATAATATGCAGGAACCGCATAGCCGCTGACACCCTAGATAGCCGGAGATGTATCCTAATTTATTTCAGTCTCAAAAAATTGGAAAATGATGACCAGGTTTTCACCACCGGAAGGTCGTGGGTTTCCTCCTGGCATAGAATCTGGTTTCCTCCCACAATAAAACTGGCAATGTCGCCATATAAGGGAAATAATCTTGAGCACAGCATAAAACACCAAACAATCAATCTGTTCTGGGTTACATAACAAGTTGCTTTTTTAGGAGATGGTGATCATGTGATGTCTGGGCCAGAGTTGAAAAAGAGGATAGAGTTATTTTTTTAATTGCCTGGCTGATTAAGGAATTCAAAATCACAAAAACAACAAGCCAAGTACAATGTACAATGTATTTTATACCTAGATAGACCTAGATTCCTGTGTTTGGTAAGTACCGGTACATGGTTTTAATTTAATCTTCCTAGGAATTGTTTTGTATTGGGAATTTATCATTGAACTTTAAGGTCTGAAAATTTTCATTGATAAAAAAGAATATGGCTACATTGCTGTAACCTACTAACAGGAAGTTTTCTTAGAGCATATAAACTGTCTAAAGGAGCACATGCTTTGTTTTCATCAGTTAAAGTGTGATGAGCTGTCAAAATTCAAACTTTTTTTTCTAATTTTCTGATTGTCATGACAGTTAAAGGCTTTGGAAGCCATCCAAAAATTAAATGATTGGCGTTGGAATGAGGAAAATCCATACATGTGCTGTTCAAGCCAAAACAGTCTGAAAATTAAACAAAATTTAAATAACCAGGACGAAGGTTCATTTAATCTAAGTCTAAGTTAAAGTACATTGTCAAGACTAGTAGAGCTAAAAAGCTTCTGAGTTGTATGTCTTTAGAAAAATAGATGATGATTACCGCGTTCTGCTTTAATGGAAAAATATAAAAATTTTGGCAGCTCATTCAACTTCTTCATTAGGTTTAAATCGCTTAATTTTCCTTACATACTTGCATATGAGTTTAAATTTTGAAGTCCCTAAAGTTTTACCGAGCATATATCAATTTTGTGATACAGTATACCAACTTAAAGCTGCCAGAATTCAAATGGTTGATTTAATAAAAAAAGGGAAAATAATGCTTTATTGTGTTTTTCAGTTGGTGTTTTAATTAAAGAATCAGGCATTGAATTGTGCTTGTTGATTAATTTGGTAATGATATAAATGTGGGCATGATGGCACCAAGAAATGGCTTTGTAAGTCATATTTGCATGTAATATTTGTAAGGTGGCTTGTAACGAGTAGAAAAAAGGTTGATTATCTGTTGGTTGTTAATGGCTTTTGGGCACAGTTGGCTAGGACGTTGAATGCGACCCTAAATCAATATGTCTGTAGTATCGCTGTTTCCAGTCGGCCGCTCAGAGCCGACAAGAGGTAGAGTTCCATTAGGCACGACTATATCACGGGTAATGTACAAGTCTTGTTGTATCATGGATTCCCTTTTTCAGCCGTGAGATACCTCTATGACCACTGAAGCCTCAGTCCAATGAAGGATTTACACAAAACAACTACTGACTGCCATCGGTTTCTATAGGGCATAGTCTATCAGTCTGGCAACCAGCCTCCGTGAAAATCTGATTCAGACCTGGAACGTTTCCCACAATGCAAACTGATGGCCTTTTTTTCTCCTCGTCTCAACCATTGAAGAATACCATCAGCCAACAGCATCAAGAAATTTAAACCCTTCTCTTTTCCGGACATAAAAAAGGATCTTTGCTTTTGTCTCTTCCAGCTTCCTATAGCATAGAAGGTGAGTAATTATCTTGTAATAATTATTTATACGCAGTTGTTAAGACTGTGTTTTGAATTATTGATGGGCTGATGTATAGAGAGTCGGGAATTCTCATGTACAAAATGACTGGTTGTAATATCAAGTTCTCAGGGATAATTTGCTTATATTGTTCCAACTACACGATTTATGCTCCATTTTTTCTAATGAAGTTCTGCAATTCCAGCCAAAGGATTATTTTAGCATTACTTTGATTCTGATAAAAAGTTAATATGGGAGATAATTCCTTTTTCCCCGATGTCCCTCGTACAGGTAAACTGAGCTTGTAGATACATGTATGCAACATTGTTTAACGCTTGTTCTCTGAACATGACTATTATAAACATTATAAATTGTAGGTTAAAGCCATGTGGTATAGACATCAAACATCTGTCCCATCCAACAAGGTCTTTAGTTTTAAAATGTCTCTACCAGATATCTGTTGAAACACATTTACCCCAATCAGACATTTACCCCATCAGACATTTCTCCTACCAGACATTTACCCCATTAGACATTTGCCCAACCAGACATTTACCCCATGAGACATTTGTCCAACTAGACATTTACCCCATCAGACATTTTTCCAACCAGACGTTTACTCCACAAGACATTTACTTCATTAGACATTTGCCCAACCAGACATTTACCTTATTAGACATTTGCCAAACCAGATATTCATCCCATTATACATTTGTCCTACCAGACATTTACCCCATTAGACATTTGTCCTAATAGACATTTACCCATCAAATATTTTTCCAACCAGACATTTACCACATTAGACATTTTTCCAACCAGACATTTACCACATTAGACATTTGTCCTACCAGACATTTACCCCATTAGACATTTGCTCCACCAGGCATCAATGAACCAGACATTTGCCCTGACACATGTGTATGTGTCTGACACAGTGTCACATGTATATGCCTTATATTAACAAAACAATATAAGTCTTTCTTGATAATATGTCTATGTTCAATTATGATACTGAGCAATAGATTAATCAGTCTCTAGGCTAATGGGATGAAATTTATAATCAAATTCACATCTTCATGGTTTTGAGTATATATGCTTCTGATGTTTGCTCAGCTGGCATGATTTATAACACTTATAGCTATCGTGGCCAAGCAGGTAGAATCAGAATCTGGTAATTATTAATTATATACCTATTTAAGGGTACTTTCCAATTTCAACTACATGAAATCCTGATTGATTGCTTTTTTTCTGCACCCAAGGTTATATCATTAATATGACAGCATTTCCAGGTAAAGTGAGAGAGGAAACTGGGCCATGTTGCCCGTCAGTAACCTTCAACATGCATTCTTTTTGTGTCTGGCAACCATTCCACTGGTTCTTGTCAACTATTCTGTTGGTGTCTGGCAACCATTCTGCTGATTTTTGTCAACCATTCTTTTGGTTTCTGGCAACCATTCCACTGGTTCTTGTCAACCATTCTGTTGGTGTCTGGCAACCATTCCACTGGTTCTTGTCAACTATTCTGTTGGTGTCTGGCAACCATTCTGCTGATTTTTGTCAACCATTCTGCTGGTTCTTGTCAACTATTGTGTTGGTTTCTGGCAACCATTCCGCTGGTTCTTGTCAACTATTCTGTTGGTTTCTGGCAACCATTCCGCTGGTTCTTGTCAACTATTCTGTTGGTTTCTGGCAACCATTCTGCTGGTTCTTGTCAACTATTCTGTTGGTGTCTGGCAACCATTCCACTGGTTCTTGTCAACTATTCTGTTGGTGTCTGGCAACCATTCTGCTGATTTTTGTCAACCATTCTGCTGGTTCTTGTCAACTATTCTGTTGGTTTCTAGCAACCATTCTGCTGGTTCTTGTCAACTATTCTGTTGGTTTCTGGCAACCATTCCGCTGGTTCTTGTCAACTATTCTGTTGGTTTCTGGCAACCATTCTGCTGGTTCTTGTCAACTATTCTGTTGGTTTCTGGCAACCATTCCGCTGGTTCTTGTCAACTTTTCTGTTGGTTTCGGGCAACCATTCCGCAGATTTTTGTCAACCATTCTTTTGGTGTCTGGCAACCATTCTGCTGGTTCTTGTCAACTATTCTGTTGGTTTCTGGCAACCATTTCGCTGGTTCTTGTCAACTATTCTGTTGGTTTCTGGCAACCATTCCGCTGGTTCTTGTCAACTATTCTGTTGGTTTCTGGCAACCATTCTGCTGGTTCTTGTCAACTATTCTGTTGGTTTCTGGCAACCATTCTGCTGGTTCTTGTCAACTATTCTGTTGGTTTCTGGCAACCATTCTGCTGGTTCTTGTCAACTATTTTGTTGGTTTCTGGCAACCATTCTGCTGATTTTTTTCAACCATTCTTTTGGTTTCTGGCAACCATTCCGCTGGTTCTTGTCAACTATTCTGTTGGTTTCTGGCAACTATTCTGCTGGTTCATGTCAACTATTGTGTTGGTGTCTGGCAACTATTCTGCTGTTTCTTGTCAACTATTCTGTTGGTGTCTGGCAACCATTCGGCTGATGTTTGTCAACCATTCTGTTGGTGTCTGGCAAGTATTCTGCTGGTGTCTGGCAACCATTCCGCTTGTTCTTGTCAACCAACCATTCTGTTGGTGTCTGGCAACCATTCTGCTTGTTCTTGTCAACCAACCATTCTGTTGGTGTCTGTCAACCATTCTGCTGGTTCTTGTCAACTATTCTCTTGGTGTCTGGCAACCATTCCTATGTTGCCTGGCAACTATTCTGTTTGTGTCTGGCAACCATTCCGCTGGTTCTTGTTAACTATTCTGTTGGTGTTTGGCAACCATTCTGCTGGTTCTTGTCAACTATTCTCTTAGTGTCTGGCAACCATTCCGCTGTTGCCTGGCAACTATTCCAGTAATGCCTGGAAACTATTCTGGTGGTGCCTGGCAACCATTCCGCTGGTTCTTGTTAACTATTCTGCTGGTTCTTGTCAACCATTCTGTTGGTGTCTGGCAACCATTCCGCTGGTTCTTGTCAACTATTCTGTTGGTGTCTGGCAACCATTCCGCTGGTTCTTGTCAACTATTCTCTTTGTGTCTGGCAACCATTCCGCTGTTGCCTGGCAACTATTCCAGTGATGCCTGGCCACTATTCCGGTGGTGTCTGCAAGTCTTGAATCATAAAATCCTATGCTAACCAGTAACCAATCACATCTTATCTGTGAGCTTCTTGATGTTAGACCAATAGACCAATAGTATTAGAAAATGACAGATCTTGTCGTTGAAAATGAACTCTAAATGAACTCTGTCTTTTTAAATACCATCAAGCATACCATTAATCTTACGATTTAAGAAAATATATATTAAAGGCCTAAAATCCTCATGATATTAAAACTACTTGAAACAAAAAAGCTAGTGAAGTCTATATTCTATCTTTCTGAAGACAGATAATAATAAAAACTAGTAAAATACTAGTAGAATGAGCTTTTATCAGAATTAGTCTGTCACATTTATTTAGACTCACTCCGGGCCTTCAGGTCTTTTTATCCACGTTTCACAAGAGAGGATAATTTGTTACTGAGTGAACTTTTTTTATCTGATCTTCCAGAAAGAAGATTGCATCCAATTTAGGGAATGACAAAGCTTACACAATTGAGTTTCAGCGATTTTGTTTTACACTCTGTGTTGGTTGACTTTCTAATGTCCCATATTGACATGACATGTTAAAGCCCTAATGTAGATGGATCTGCTAGAATGCTGCTGTTTTTTATCCAAGAACCCTTTTAGCTAAACCCTCTTCATTGGCATAACATGTGTTTGTTTTTTTTCACCAGTTCTATAAATCCATACCAATCTAACCCCTCTTGACAGTTTAAATGTAAAGTTAATCATTGTAAATATTCAATATGACAGTTTCCTTCATGTACATGTACAAGTAAAATTTACTAAAAAAGATCCATGTTTTTGAAGAATATATAAAGGAATCCACATATCATTTTTATCAATGCAACCTATTTCACAATCAAATTTAATCAGAATGCCCGTATCAAGAAGAGAAATGCAATCTCATAGAGACACTTATAATAGGATTATCATTTATTTATAGCAGAACTATTTGCTACTTATCTTGTTGGCCATCATAAACGTCAAGAGCTGCCAGGTACGAGGGGTGGGGGATGGGGGGTCTCCCCATTTAGTTTAGCAAATCATAGAAGTTCTGTGGTCAAATGCTATGGATTGATTGATGTTTCACGACACACTCAAGATTATTTAACTTGTTATGGTGTTGCCAGATTTAGTGGAGGAGGAAAGCGGGTTCTTGGACATTAATTTTGAAGTTTGTATAAAAATGAGTTGCAGATTATGATATAATAAATAAACGATCTCCCTTTACCAAGTGCTTATATGCCACTTGTTGTGGTACTGGTTACGAAATCAGTTTCAAATGGAATAAATAGCATATTATGTATTACACAACTAGCCTACTGACGAACTAAATTAGCAAATCACTAATTCAGTAATTTCCCTCATGATGATTGTCATTTGCTTTCGAAAGTCTTCATTAAATGGATATGATTTAGGCCCTGCATGTATAAGAGATTATCACCATTGAGAGAACTTTCTTGGCATTTGATTGGCAGAAATTCTCAGAATGTGAGCCTGTCTCCGAGTGCTTTCTGTGTATATTTTTGATTCTATATCACCCTGGAGTTAAGATCTCACGCGCTGATATTACCACAAAGTCAAGGTCTTTGTGCGTCAGAGAATTCTTTAGTCAAGGCAAAATCCTATGGGAACTTCAGTTTAGAATGTTGCTTCGTTAGGAAAGAACGCTATGCTTGTCTCAAAGATAATGAAAACCGGTATAACTCTGTAACGTCACTATAGAATTTATTAGTTTCTCAACGTCATTTAGACCTGGCTCAAACCTAATACACTTTTGAACAACTCAGTCCGAGACATTTTTGTGAACTTATCAAATAAAGAACTACTGATTATACTCAGTAAACAAGCTCCTCTGGATGGTGATAAATTAATTGACGTCCTTGCGTGGGTATACATGTAGATATTTGGGTTCTGACAGACAATCCGCTTTGCCTCAGAAAAATCTTAATGTCAGACACCAAATATCTATCGTTATATAACTAATAATCTACAGACTTTCAGTGAATAAAGTTTTGGCAATACCTACAAATATATCTTTTCTATTATTGCATAATGTATTGAGCATTGGTAACTAACTCAATTTTGTCTTCTTCTTCCATTACTAAATCAAAGGCCAATACTTGGCAAAGTTTGGCAATAGCTGCAAAAACGGTTTGCTTTATAGTTGCCTATAGCCATTCAATGACATCTAAACGCTATTCAGGGCGGATGATATTGGCTGGTTATTTTTAGTGGAAGCTATTAGTAGGTTTTGGGTTTCTGGAGTATTGGGTGTATTTAAAGCTTACAATGCCCATTAATTGATTACAGGAATAGCTAATAATACTACGAATTAAAGCATGGTCTGGGAAAAATCAGTTTGACGAGGCGTAACTGTTCTCTGACAAGGGCATTCCTCATCAACGAAGTAATCAAATTTGTCAGAAATTTGACGATCTTCGGGTAAACAATCGCTCAAGATCATCAGACTATAAGCACACAGTTGATCGACTTCACTGCCTTTATTAGATATGCTACACCAAATATAAGTAATTTCATGTATTTTTTTTAGTTTCAATTTATCAAAACCATCAAACTGTAAGTGTTATTTTTCATGCAGTTTACAAACTTCCCTACTTTTATGAGACAGAATAAATTAGTTTTCTTGGCAAAACCCCCAAAATTAAAATTGATTTTCTATGGTTTGTCTTATGTTTATTATATATTAGACTTATCAAGACAAATTTGATTGTGCTTCAGCTTTTATGATTACCGTTCTGCAGTAAATATTTGCTTTGGCATTTAAAAAAAAACAATCTCTTTGTCCGACTGTTTTTACAAGTTGTCTATTAAAACTTTTAACATAATTTTTGATATATATATTTAATTCAGTTGAATCCAGTAAGTCCATTGGTCACCTTTTGATCATCAATAAGACATGGTAATAATTCATCTTTTGCTAAGTCTTGTGAATGGGTGGATTTTTATTCAGGAATATAAAAATTGCATAGTTTGAAAACAACATCTGAATGCTTGCATTTCAAATTGCATTGCATTTAAAAATGCAAAATTGGTATTCTGTTTTCAGAGGTTGTGTTTTGAACTAACCAAGATCAATCGACCAAGTTCAATGTCATTAGAGCATGTATATTTCATGTCCAAGCTAAATCTTTATAAAAATAAATTTTTAAAATGAACTGTTGCATAAGGTGAAGAATTACTTATGGATAGCAACTTCTTGGTTTATTTGTCACCCAATAAACCATGAAATTGTTATCCATAGGTAATTCTTCACTTTATTGTGACCTTTCAACTTCTAAATGCCATTTAAAAACTTTTGCATATGTAGCCAATATGAAGACATGCTCAGCTGGTTCCTCTATCTTGTAGTAATTGCATTATAAATCTGATTTAGTTTTGGAATTCTTGTTAGCTGGCAACATTGATGCTTGTCTTAGTCATTTAACTGGCCATTATCTTGTGTAACTTCTTTACTAGTCTAAGAGAGGCCATCGAGGAGAGTGTCCTTTTAAGTATTAAAATGAAAGCCCGCAAATATGTTTTAACATTGGACACCTTCAAAGCTTTCAAGTAGCCAATATTCTAGTCATAGGTTTCCAAAGTAAGGTACGGTAGGAATTCCGCTAATTCAAGTACTGAAAACATTACGAAAAGCACTCTAAAAGCTTGAGACTGTTCGTTGGGTATCTTACCTCCTGCATGGAGAGACCGACAATCCTATTGAGCAATCGCTATTGTTGTTGTTTTAGACCAAACATGGCAGAAAGCAGTCTAATAATTTGTTATCTTCACATTGCTCGTCCTTGAATTAGCGGAATTCTTACCGTAGGTCTAATAATATGTTCTGTCATAATGAAGTATAGTCCAACAGTCCTTGGGTGATTTCCAATTGTGATAGTAATTTTGTTTGGTGAAAAACATGACGGATAAGAATGTTGAGGTTGCCACTATTCTGATCAGTACGTCAATTGAATACATTTGCACATTTTATCCTAGTGTACTGAATGATCCGTATCCCATCTGACCATTCTGACCTACTTATACGTAACCTTTCTAGCCTTCTCGCAACAGTTCTAAGCGACCAAAATAGAATCTGAAATTGCGAAAACTCCACTAGTTACCGTTATTTTTAAAGTCGTTGGCAAGAAAAAGATTGAGAGATTTCTTTTAAAACAGAATGCAGATCTTTTAATCTGTTTTCTCAAGAATTGTTAGATATCAGCCGAAGGAAGATTGGGCTATTAGCAAATTCAATGTTTTTAATCGTACTTGAGTGATTTACAATGAATTTCAAATGGTTTTCACTTTGGTAAAATCTTGTATTAATAAGATAACATTTTGGCAGCTAAAATACAATTTTGCAGTTAGCTTGAAAGATTCAAACAATACCCATTCGTTATGTTAAGGGTGGATATTTTATTAGTACTAAAGCGATTGGTACAATGCTGTATTATCTGAGTTGTAAAGAAATGAGCCTAGTTTCACAAAGCGATCATAGCTTAAGTTGATCTTGATTACCAATTGCAACATATACTTTTAGGAAGGCTTTAGCATTGGTTGCCATGGTAGTCAAGATCACACTTTAATAGCTAAGATCGCTTTGTGAAACTAGGCCATGGTCTTTAGAATGTACAAGAAACCTATTAGAATCATTTTCGTTTCAGTACTTTGGTCCTTATATAAAATATGCCCTGGGAAGCATTAATAGTTTGATTTATAGTTGGTTATTTACATTCTGAGCTGGAAACCTAAGTGAAGGTCTCCAAGGTAATAATCTCTCCCAGAGGTATCAAAGCCCTCTCATAATTACCTTCCTAATTATTGCCGAGTCTGGTGAGCGGGGGAAGCCTGGGTGTTTATTGCAGACATATTCCTCAGTTAACAAGGTTTAGTTAACAGTGCAAGTAGCTTGGGTATAAATTTCTTCTGAAAGCTTTTAGGTATAATGACTATATATAGCTTGGGAAAAGTAAATAAACAAGTGTCCCCCCCCCCCCCCCCCCCCCCCCCCCCCCCCCCCCCGCCCTCACACCCTATCACTAAACCTGGAAACGCCACCATTTTAGTGCATTAATATTGAATGTGTTGTAAAACTCAAACAATGGAAACTGAGCTGCTTTGACCTTGGCCATTCATTGTTTATCATCAGGACCCTTTTATCGTTGAGCTGAATATTGTCCACATGACCTTCACAAATGCATTAGACCCAAGTCAACTCCAATTTTACTCCAGCTGCAATATTTTCTGACTAGGTTTGCCAAACCCACCCTGCCTTTCCACCAACAGTTTTGATTTACTCTGTTTAACACCAAAAGACAATACATTGTAAATAGCACATGGTAGAGTCCCTATTAACACTGATAATAACAATGCTTCAGTTTAGCATCGCTACAGCAAGTATCAAGCAAGTCGAGCATTACAATGTTGACATTTGACTGTGTTTAAATTTTTACTTTTCCTATCTCTTGCATTTTAAAAATGTTGAATATTGACTGTCCATATGGTCCAGTTTCTCCGATTGAGGGCTTAAATTAAAGTTTAAACAAGTGATATTATCAAATAGAGTAAAGCTTTGGTTTTGTGTATTATCAAGTGACGGGTGTATATAACGCATGGAGGTGAACCCTCCCAATAGACCCCTCGTATGTATGATCTAATTGATTTGTGCTCTTATTAGTAGGCTTTAATGTGACAATTCTGATTGTCAAGAGAAGTTGTAGCGTTCGAAGTACATTGAAAACCTTGAAAAACTGAAGGATTGACATTGATGCAAAAAAATATTGGGAAAGACCTATGAACATATCTGCTAATAACGGACAAAATGTAGTACATTTTGGAGTTTTTGCTGCTCATGAAACTATCTTATTGTACATCTCCAAGAAAAGCATCAGCATGTTTTGAACGCAATTTACATGTCTGTGTCACATCCTTTTACAAAGCCCTCCAGGCATCTTGAATGTTCTGTTTCCCGTCTTTGTCCAATCGTCTCATTGGAAGGTTCCAAAATAACAGACTTTT
Source organism: Lepidochitona cinerea (assembly GCA_963971465.1). Lineage (NCBI taxonomy): Eukaryota > Metazoa > Mollusca > Polyplacophora > Chitonida > Tonicellidae > Lepidochitona > Lepidochitona cinerea. The sequence goes on along the minus strand of OZ020551.1, from coordinate 81,382,947 downwards.
TTGGTACATGTATGTAGTTGTTATAGGACCTACCAAAGGGATATAAGAACCTTCCGAACTGATATCCTGGGCCAAACAGCAATAAAAAGTGCCGCACCATGTGACAATTTAATGATTTAAATAAAATAAATTTTCCTGCATGTATTGAAGACTGTTTTCGGGTTCCACACCATGATTGCAATCCATTGTTGTCTTTTCACAGCGCAGAATTTATCCAGCTCCACACCCCCTCATCCAGCATTACAATTTTTTTCCAAAACTACATGTATTATAACTCTTGAAGTCAACACGTAGATGTAAGAGATTTTTCGAGCTTATTATAAAACTTCTGACATCCATCTCTCTTTAGTTCACTCTTGTTATTAAATCTCCTTGACACTTTCAAAACCGAAGACAATCTTCAAAGACTCTTAGCTCATCCCCCCAGACATCCGGACTACAAAATAAGAAAGACAAATCCATCCTATGGTCAGAAGATTAGAGAGTTGGCTGAAGGCATGTCTTCACCTTTAAATCAGATTGTAATTGTATTACCTTGTAAGCTACAGGGAAACTAGGAAGAAATTTAATCATTCTTTACTTTCCTGAAATTAAGTTTTTGTAATTTTTTTAGATAAATATACAATATCATGAGCTACTGTTTGAACTGTTTTCAGTGTGAGTTTCTTTAGAGTGATGGTGTTCATGTACCTTGGTTAATTTTTTCAAAACATCATAGATAACCATACAATATCATGAGCTTCAATTTGAACTGGGGCCTCGGTGGTACAGTGGGTTAGAGAGATCGTCCCACACCGACCTTCCATCGATGCGGCCGGGGGTTTAAATCCCACTCAGACCAAATAAAAATTGAGTGGATTTTTCACTTGGTCACCGTCTGTGGAAGAGTTGCCAGGTACTCGTCGAAAGGTCGAGGGTTTCCTCCGGGCAATGAGCCTGGTTTCCTTCCCCACTGTAAACCTGGCAACGCCGCCATATAATTGAAATAATCTTGAGAGCAACGTAAAACATCAATCAATCAATTTGAACTGTTTTCAGTGCGGTTTTCTTCAGAGTAATGGTGTTCAATTACCTTGATCAATGTTCGAAAACATCACAGATAACCATACAACATCATGAGCTTCAATTTTAACTGTTTTCAGTGTGAGTTTCTTTGGAGTAATGGCTGGCTGGTTGTTTTAGCTTATTGACGCATCCAATTTTAGATTAATGGTGTTCAAGTTCCTTGCTCAACGTTTCCAAAGCATCATAGATAACCATACACTAGCATGAGCTTCAATCTTTAATAGCTGTTTCCAGTGTGGGTTCCTTTAAAGTGGTGGTTGTATGGTTGTTTTAGCTTATTGGCTCATCCAATTTTAGAGTAATGGTGTTCTACCTTGGTCAATGTTCCAAAACATCATAGATAACCATACAATATCATGAACTGTTTTTATTTTGGGTTCCTTTAGAGTGATGTAGTTTAAGTATATTTCATAAGTTTCAACAATGAACTGTTGCATACATAGCCAATAACAAGGCTCTACATGGTCAGGTGAGTGTTTTCATTTTCTTGTTAATTGCAATATTTATCTGATTCTTGACAACTGTCAGTATATGGGACTCGATGTTTTGCTGTGCATACTCTCAGGAAGGGTATGGAGGTGAAATGGAGAAAAATGTCTTTTACGATTTGACGCTCTCAAAAGTGTTAATGTACAGCCATTATTCCACAAGGTTCCATAGTCAGATATCATGTTGTCATATCACACTGGTCAATCTAAAATAGAGATTGATCCTACTGCCATTTGTTGAGATATCAACTCTAAAACGATTGAGTGACATGTTTTAACACAAAGGGAGACCACTGCTGTCCACGTCCTTAAAATTGTAAGCAACGACACGTGACACTGATAGTTGACTCGGTTGTGTAGAGAGATATTCGATATAATTCTGGTAGGTAACGTTTATGCCGCCGACAACCTGTTTTGTTATATTGATTGCTACTCTCCTAATACATATAATATACCTTAAAATACCTTGAAGTCCATATCATATTTTGCCTTGACATCCATGGGCGCTGCCATCTTGTTTTAGAATGTATTTAAGAGCTAATGTAGTGCCGAATATATTTTTGATTTTTTACAAGTATTTCTGCCCTAAGAACCTGCAATGCAGCATATTATAATAGGGTTACATGTTTGCGAACAGAATAGAACAGATAAATAAATAGTATATAGATTAAAAATTCTCAGTAGATTTCTTGCAGTTAACTATGCGCAAAATGGAGTGCGACGGCTCTCGAGCCATGTCTCGAGTTGAAGATCTCGTAGAATGGCACGAGATCTCGATTGCACACTGGTATGCACTAAACCATGGTTTACCCGTTCTTGTGGCTTGCATAGATTTAAACTTCTATGCCCACAACTTAGGAATGGCCCTGTCTGGATTTGACTGTCCATATGAAAATATCAAGATACATAAAAATACTGATGATTTGTTGCAAAATTATCTTTTCCAGAAAATTCTACTGAATAAGGCCTGTCGTCAACTTATTGAAATATCATGGGTTGTGGTAAAGGTCTAAATGATATGCCCCTTTTTAACACAATAAGATTGATTGATTGATTGTTTGGTGTTTTACGCCGTGCTCAAGATTAACACAATAAAAAACTTGTCTCCATGGTTATTTTAGACAAGAAGATTTTCCATGTGCCCGTTTGTTTTAGTGTTCATAATTTTAATATCCAGATACATATAATAAATTCAGCAGCTGTTATGTATATAAGCCTTTCTGTGTATCAATTTATGATAAAAAGACATATTTCAAAGGAATTAAATCATGTAATTCTAAAATTTGTATTTGTTCTCATTTTTACTGGCTGATTTTTGATATACTAAAACAACGACTGAGGTGTGGACGTTACTGGGGTGGGGTTGTGGTGACGCTTATGAATATTGAATATTGAAGCCAAAGTGGTATAACACGTAAATAGTCATAACTTCAAAAATGACTCTCTCTAGAAGATGGTTTAATAAATGCTGAATTATTGTCACCATAAAACCGATATTTTTCAGGTTATACTTTTTTTGTATTTCTTGAAAGCAAAATGTCTTTTTATAGCATTCAGTGTATGTCTATATTGTGCTTTGTGGTGATCTGTCATGAGATATACTGCAGTAACATCTTTACCATTGCCAGCTGTGGTCATTATTTGTACATCTTCTCTGTCTACAGGCACCAGGATGAGTTGTCTATTCCATCAGTTGATCTACTCAGGTGTTATGCTACCTATCATTCCAGGAAATGGACAATTCATGGAGATAATTTCATAAGCTCGTCCCTTATTAACTGTCTGTCATTCTGGATTTCAGATTTTTATTAAGAAACTGTAATTCCTTTTAGTTTTGCTCTCCAAACCCTGGTGACCACATATTGAGAATAACTTGACCGTTGTCCAGAATCTGTCTCACGATTTTTGGAAAAACTTTTTCACCAGGTTTGATTTTTTCTTAATAAATTTCAAACGTACAACTGTAGTTATGCTAATTTTATCATGATAATTGGTATTCCAGAAATGTTTTAACAGCTATAATGTCTCTGTATGCTAAAATATCAATTTCTTAGGTACGTTTTGTTAGTATCAGATCAAGCTGTGAAGATTCTTACTTAACTGCCTACAGACATACAGTTTTGTATGATGAGTCGTCTATTTCATTAGTTGATCAAATCAGGTGTTATGATACCTGTCAATCCTGGAAATGGACAATCCAGGGAGTTCATTTCATAAACTAGTCACATTGCAGACAGAACACCAGATGTACAATGTAGGTCAGTGCATGTGTAATTATTACAGATTCCAATTTAGGAAACTTTCTTTGTTTGTTTTTTTAGTGATCATTTATATAGTTTAATCTATTCGACGAGGATTTTATTCTAATTTCTTAGAGATTTGTTTATTTTTATTTGATAATAAAGATAGTTTCACAAAATTGGATATGAACTTCATGCTAATTATCGTCGACAGGGCTGTGGAATTTCTCCAAATGGCAAATGTCTGTCGTTCACAAAACACTTGAATCTCTGTCTGTTGTTCACAATTCAGCTTGAATCTCTGTCTGTTGTTCACAAAACACTTGAATCTGTCTGTTGTTCACAATTCAGCTTGAATCTCTGTCTGTTGTTCACAAGACATAGGGCACCTGCTGCTATGGATGTATTCACATAGGCTATTACATAAAGGTTGGTTGACCTTAAGACCTGAGGCTACTCACCTAAGTAATTAAGCAGTCTGGCCAGCTTGTCTCTGATAACACAGTAATGTTAACAAGAAGGTGTTACAATGGCATGCAGGATAAGACATATTGCTTTAGAAACGTATAACCACTATTGCTTTGACAAATGGGGAATAGAAGAAGAAGTCGAATTGCATGTTTGGATAACAACATCTTTGTTTATTGAGTGACAATGTTTTGGTGTAATTCTTACATCCTTAACAAAGTCAATGATATGCATTTTGGTTAATTCTAATCCCTCCCTGTTTCCCCAGGTCTATCATAACACAAGATTGTTAACAAGAAGGTGCTATACAATGGAATCTAGGATATTAAACAAATATTGCTTTAGAAACATACATGTATATCCACTATTGTTTCGACAGATGGAGAATAGAAAAAGATATTGACTTGCATTTGCATTTTGGTTACTTTCTAATCCCCCCCTCTTTCCACAGGTCAATCATAACACAAGATTGTTAACAAGAAGATGCTACAATTACATCCAGGATCAGAATTATTGGTTAAGAAACGTCTATCCACTGTTTTTTGACAGATGTTTAAATGCATTTTGATTTGAGAACTCCCCACCAACCCCTTTTACAAAAATTGTGTCAAATAAGTAAATTCATTTACATATATCCCCTTTACCTAAAACTTGGAGTTTACTCCTAACATATACAGGAGATGGAATTATTACCTTTTTTAACCAAATGTTGAGTCATGTTTACGCTGAGACGGCGATACTTTCTTTTTGCTCTATATTAAATATGTTTTTGTCTGGAATATTGAGAGAAAAAATACTGTTTCTAACTAGAACAATAGCTTAACTTGTGCCAGGAGACCATCCAATATTTTGATTTCTTTATCTTGCCAAGAGTATTTGTACCTCACCTTTGATGTAGTCTGGAGTCATTGTCTGGGTATTTGGTGAGGCAATTAAGTTGGCTGTCAACTTAAGCCTAACTATAGCGGCCATATTGATGTACTACCAGTGTAACTCAGATGATTTCCAATATACAACATAAAGGAGCTATAAACCCCTATTCTACAGAAGTCATAAGCAGCTGTTCTGGTGGAATTCTATATTTATTGGCTTATAATGGTTTATTGATAAGCTGTCTTGGACATAATATTCAGATTAAATCAGTCTCGATAACAAAGTCTGGTAATCAAATATGATACCCCTACTAAAGTGCATGGTACCAAATATGATACCTTTTCTTTAGTTTCTGATACCAAATATTATACCTTTTCTTTAGTTTCTGGTACCAAATATGATACCTTTTCTTTAGTTTCTGGTACCAAATATTATACCTTTGATTTAGTGCCTGCTACCATATATAACCTTCATTAACTGCCTGATGCTAAATATGATGTCCTTTTTTAGTGCCAGGTGCCAAATGTGATATCCTTTCTTTGATGCCTGGTACCAAATACTTTACCTTTCTTTAGTATCCGATATCTATGAAACCATTTCTTTAGTGCCTGTTACGAAATTTTATAACTTTTTTTTAATTTCTGGTACCAAATATCATACTCACCCTTTAGTGCCCAAATATACCCTTTCTTATAAGCCTGATTCTAAATATGATGCCCTCTTTTAGTGCTTTTATCAAATATTATACCATTTCTTTAGTGTCGAATACCAAATATCATTCATTTTCTTTAGTGCTTTGAACCAAATCTTATGACCTAAATTTAGTGCCTTTTACCAAATATGTTACCCTTTCTTTAATGCCTGATACCAGGTATGATACCCTTTATTTAGTTCCTGTATTTACCAAAAATGATACTCTCTCTTTAATGCTTGGTATCAAATATGATGTCCTTTATTCTACATGTATGCCTGATCCCAAATTTTATATCCTGCCTGATACCAAATATGAAATCAGTTTTCTAGACTGTTGAAAATCCACAATCTGTTAGGGAAGGTTTGACTTGCTAACCACATACTTTCAGGAGAGGTTAATACCATAATGTTTTTAAATCTTTAGGGATTTTGGAAAGCAATATTTTGTGTTCAAATTGATTCCATATCCTGTATTTATGCACAGATAGAGAGAAATTTTGCAGCATGCTGTACATCAGTGTTCCATTTCTAAGGGTGAATCACCTATTTTTGAAGTCAGTTGCTGAAAATTATCATTATTGGAAGTGTGCAATGTATGGAACATAATTTTGCCATAGCGCCAAAATATAATATATTCCTCTATTAATTCCTTTCTGTTTTTGGTCAAAAGGCAATTTGAATTGTAAAGTGTATTCCCATGTCAAGAAATATTTGCTTGGATGTCATGAATGGAATGCATCATTCAATAGGAAAGATAACTTCAATGGGGGGATTTCTTGGAATTGTTCACTTAACATTGCATCATTGTAAAAACTTTGCTTGATGTTGACTTTAGTAAAAAAATCTGCGAACTAAAAACAGCCAAGCTCTAACAAAATTCTTCAGATTTCCCTAAAACCAATAATGTTCGTTGGAAATGTAAACTCTAGCTTTTTGGTCTCATTGTTAAAGGAAGTTTTCAAAGAAAAAGACCTATGATTATGCTAAATTAACTTTCTATAAAGCTATATACCAAACTTTATCAACTTTGTTTTACCAACCAATAAAAGAAATCTTTAAACAAATGTTTCATTAGTCCTCACCAAAAGTCTGTCGCAAATTATTAATTAATTGGTTTTATAAATTAACAGACAATTTCACGGGTACAATATCAGAGCGAGCTGTCACTGTTCTTATGGCATGCCCTGAGTGATACAAACATATAACTTTGTAAATTGAGTCTACTATTTCATTATTTGATCCACTTACAGGTAGGTTTCCTGATACTTCTAAACTAGAATTATTAACCATTAGATAATTGTTTTAGCGATCTGTAGCAAACAATTTGGGGGCCTCCATGACTCAGTAGGTAGAGCGTTGGACGCTTAATCCAAACAGCCTTCCATCAATGGGTGGCAGGTTTGAATCACACTCAATCCCCAAAAATTTTAAAATTTTCTGACTGGGTTTTCACTCGACCTATGTGGGATGGTTGTCCATCGGAAGGTTGTTGGTTTCTTCTGGGCATAGAGCCCGGTTTCCTCCCACAATAAAACTGGCAACGCCGCCATTTAAGTGAAATAATCTGGAGCGCGGCGTAAAACACCAAACAATCAATCAATCAACCAAACAACTAGCCTCATCTTTCACAAATAATAATATCTCATTTTAAAGCCAAGAATTATCAAACTTTTTTACCGATTAATGTACAGTAATAAGGAGATTTAATGAAAATCAAAACTTTTTTATAAACAGTAAAGAATCAAGGGAAATGCGTTTTGGAAAATAATTGACTTCTCAAATTTTCATCTTCTTCCAGTGGGTTGAATTTATTTTGACATTCACATTTCTTGTTGCCTTGGACAATATCTTAAATCAATCAAAGGAGTTCATCTAAAACAAACATGGAATTAATTTGATTTTGTTCAACGAGCTGGAAAAAGAGGCAAATGGCAAAAAACTTCAAATGTCTACTGCTTAAGGATTTATCTTAACTGACTTTCCAAGAAAAAGAAGATCTATTGTTTTACGCTGACCAGAATCTATAAAAGGAAAGCCTCATATATCAAGACATCTTGTCATTGACTTTGACAACACCATACAGTTATCCTAAAAGGATGTCTGTCCTGTTTTGTGTAAGAGAATGTTTATCACTTTTTTTCTCTTCAGACCTTCACATCTAGAACAATATTGACTTGAGCAAATTGCAGTAGTATGAGCCTGTCTGTCATGTAACGTTTGTCTGACGATGACGGGATTGACCCAGTGTCTTTAAATGTTTGTGTCCAATTACCTTCATTTCTTGGATGAAATCTTGTCTCTAGTGTAACTAGTTTGGTTCTCTTACATTGTTAGATGGTACAGTATACATAGAGCTTTGTACTTCTTTCTAGGTTTTCTTCAGTCTACCAAAAGTACATTTTTTAAAAATATATTTCCACCATCTTCTAGAATAGTTTTATTCAAATTATTTGAACAGAATAGCCAATAGATTTTAAGATGATGGGTTTAGAGTATTTTTTTATTTGAGGACATGTTTTATTTTTTGAGAGTTTAATTAAAATGGGTTCTACATGTTGTGTTTTAAAAACCAATGATTGATCGTTGGTCACAAAACAGAGATTATTTTTATGATTCTGTGTATGGAGCCTCATATATCAAGACATCCTGACATCCAAAATGGCTGAGTCTGACTGCACCATACAGTTATCCTAAAAGGTTGTCTGTCCTGTTTGTGTAAGAGAATGTTTATGAGTTTGATTCTCTTCAAACCTTCACATTCGGAACAATATTGACTTGAGCGACTTGCAGTAAAATGAGTCTGTCTATGGTGTCCGTTCATAGTGTTCCACTTTATCACGGTCATTCTAGGGTCGTTCATGCCGTCTAGCTGTTCTGTCCACTTAATTAACATTAAATGATCAATAACAATATACTCCTGTCTGACAATGGTTTGATTGACCCAGAGTTTAATCCAAGAACTCTAAAGATGGACTATTTGTATGCCTGTGTGCAATTACCTTCATTTCTTGGATAACGTCTTGTCTTTATCGTAAGTATTTTTGTTCTCTCGTATTGTCAGCTGGTATTCTCATTTATAGTTCTCTGTGGGGTTTCTAGCAAGGCACATGTACCCTCTTTACCATTCATTAGGTAAAAAAAAAAGAGTTTTTTTTCCAGATTTGTTAGGGGCCTCCGTGGCTTAATGGGTAGAGCGCTGGATTCTCAACTCGAACAATCTTCCACTAATGGGTTGCGGGTTCGAATCCCACTCAGTCCAAAAAAGATTGGAAAATTTTCTGACTGGGTTTTCATGACCTACATGTATGGTTAGCCAGTTACCACCGAAAGGTCATGGGTTTCCTCCGGGCATAGAGCCCGGTTTCCTCCCACAATAAAACAGGCAACCCCGCCATATAAGTGAAATAATCTTGAGCGCAAACAATCAATCCAGATTTTTCTCATTTGTTCTAGAAAAAATAATTACTATATGACATGCTTCTGGCTACTTGGCCAATGAAATGGTTGGATTTACTTGTTATATATTCTGTAAATGTATTATGAAAAAATAAGACGCTCTCAGCACAAAACCTTAAATTGTCACAATTCTATGCCAAAACTATTCTAGTATTGAATATATTATTTTGCTTCTCCTTTTTATACGCCCGGCTTGAAAAGTGGGCTGTATTATGGTATCATCTCCGTCCGTCCGGCAGGACGGCAGTCCGGAAGTCCGGCAGTCCGGCTGTCCGGCGTCCGCTTTCCCTTCCGCTCCATAACTTCTAAAGTTTTGATTCCATCTGCACAATTTTTTCTAAGTATATACCTTATGGGTAGAAGGTGTGTCGCAAACTATTTTTAACATCACTGGTTACATAATATGGGAGTTATATTGGATTATGTAATATTCCCTTCCGCTCCATAACTTCCAAAGTTTTGATTCCATCTGCACAATTTTTTCTGAGTATATACCTTATGGGTGGAAGGTGTGTCGCGAACTATTTTTGACATCATACATTGCGTAATATGGCAGCCATATTGGGTTATGTAATATTTACTTTTTCTCTCCATAACTTTAACAAATATGATCCGATGTTTTCAAATCTTTCATGTTACATACCATATTAACAGACAGTGTGTAAAAAAATTGTTTATGATATCAACTATTGCAAATTATTGGATTATGTACATTCCCTTTTATTCTTACTTTCATTTTCATGAAAATAACCTTTAAATTATAAAATAGCTTCTACTTTTCGGATTCTCATCAAAAAAGGATTTTTTCAAATTGCAATAATGTTTCTAAATTGATTAAAACTATTCTTAAATAAATATATAACGTTTTAATCAAATGAAAAATACATATCAGGATTAAAGTTTTATCTACAGACAAAGAGATGAGTAACCCAGCCTTGTTCTATTTACATACCGGTACTCTATTTAAACATAAAGCTCTGTCTCTTATCTCTTATCTACAAGTGTTGACAGTTTTATGGTCTTGACTTCTCTATACCACATGGCCATGCCATGCTCAACTGTTTTTTTTTGTAGCCAAATAATATAGAAAAATGATATTATGAGAAAAATTTTCAAATCTACTTGAATTGGTGTGAGCTGCAAAATTGCCAATTAATTGCCTTTGTTTAAGTATGATTAGTAAATTATAAACTACTCTTCTAAAAAATTGAAACATTTTAGTCCAAACTATATTGACAACAAGCAATGTTTAACATCATGATTTAACAGCAGCGAGAATTGATGACTTGTACGGAGTACAAATCTCGTTAATAATCTTTGATCCAAATAGCCCATTTTAAATTTGATACAGATGGATTTTCAAGGTTTTAGTGGTAAGATTTCATTTTGAGATCACCTTTTACCAAGCTTCAACTTCCTTCCTCTGAATTTTGAAAATTAAATTTAAATAAATATGGAAGGATTTGTTTTGGTATGGCCGCAGTTACTGTGCCTTTCCGGGCGTATTTTGGGTTTCCCGAAACTCTTGTTGACATAGTGATTAAAAGAACTATTATTTGCTATTTGAAACCCTGCCCTATCCGTATTACAAGAATTTTAGTTTTATCACATTGTTAGCTGCTAAACATCTTAAACTTCCAATTGTGTGCTATTTTATATTGCCTGAAAACAGTAAGCATATTATATTTCTGTCATTGGATTTTTGAGGCATATAAAATGTGATTTTTGATGTACATGCTTATAAAGTCTTTCTGTAAAATGTTAGCAGACTGTTATCAAGTGTTTCATGTTTATTCATGAAAATAATAAATAATTTTCTTAGGATACTGTTTAAGTTTGTTAGAATAAGCGACCCATTTCTTTTTATTCGTTTGTGTTTCTTTTATTTAAATATCATTTAGTAACTGTGGGAGCCCTTACATTACTGAACTGAAAATAAGTACTACATGTATGTAATTGACCGATGTAATTAACTTTAAAAGTTTTACCGCAATGGTACATTGTACTTCAGCTTGGAATATTGTTTTATCGGTTTATTTTTTTCCTTCTTATCATTGCCTTCAGCTTTGTGCTTAAAATCTCCCATTTTGGGGCTTTTTATTCTAGTTCATTCTACAATGTCTTTCGTCTGACTAAACGTGAAAAGTTGATTGCATAATGTAGATCCATTTTCCCACTGTTGGCCGAGTCTACAGAAATTCTTAATAAGATAAACCATGGCTGGGAAATCTTTTTGTTTCCGTTGACAAGAATAGAATAGAATAAGATGAGCATAAGACTGTGTGCTAATGGTTATCTCAAGTTTTACAGCTTCCTTTTTCTTAGTTGAAAGCTGTTAGCCAGTAACGTGATTCGTCTGTGGACTGCTGTGATCTAAGCCATTCTTCCTGGCTCAGATTCCTGGGTATAAAACTATTCAGATATTCTGAGGTTGTTATACTCAACTATTGGCTTCATAACACTTCCTCGGTTCCAAAGCTCGCTGGGTAAAACGTCTTTATCAGCAAGCTTAATATTGATCTGGGATATTTCTCGAGACTGTGAGATGCAATCATACGGATGGCCTCATCAGATCACATGACCTTTGTCTTAACACGGGTGAGTAGTTTTATCAACACCGTCATTGAATCTTGAGCTCTGAGGCATTGGGCAAGAGATTTGTTCACCGCTAAATAGCTAAAGAGATTTTGAACTGGCAACGTGGCCTGATAATGCGTTGTGTATTTTCCAATTACTAGGCAATGATCTGAATCAAACAAGTTTAATGTAACCATGAAAAAAGATAGCTTTGATTGATAAGAAAATCAATCAAGGCTTCAAACTTTTTTTAGTGCTACATCATTTTGTTTAATGGACAATTTGAATGTATTCAATTTATAACATTTTTGTTCTCTTTTTATTAAATGTTCCATTATTCGGGAATGTCATTTTTTGAGCCTGAGGGACAGGGGTGGATTTAAAAATGTTAAATTTGTATAGAGTAGAATGTGGAAAGTTGGTCTTTGATGCCTTTTGTAAAAGTCCATTATTATTTATGCAAGGTCTTTCTACATTGAAAATGCGTCTTATATAAAATGTTATACTTTGATTGATTTATCAGCTGACTTCGCTTCTCTAAGTAAATGTCCAAAAAAATACTGATATGGTTGGTCTTTTCAGTCATGAGGCGAAAACAAATCATTTCTATGGCTTAAGAGTTTTGTGTATTGAAAAAATCTATGTACAGTTTTCAATTTACAGCTTATTTCTTTAGAACACTTTTGCGACGTCTATCTTTTTGTAGAAGCTAAGGTCAGATCCTGGTACTTTACCATGTCGTGGAATCACCAGAAGGAACACAAAATAACATAGACAATGGTCAACATAATGGCACTATTGTCTGGAGCAAATCATTGTTTACATATTGAGCTTCATGCTTATGAGCTGAGTTAAAAGTTTTTACATTGATTTATGTCTCCTGCACATAGGCTTGCAACATGTGCAACTTGTGCAACTTATGCAACTTAGTACTACAAGGGGATAAAAGTTTATTCCATTAATTTATAAAATATCTATTCATACGGCCAAACCAAGTATACTTATACTTTCTTTGGGAGTGGGTATGTGAAGGAGAACAAGAAGCAGATATTTTATCAAGGATGCTCTGAACAGTCCTTCTCGAGTCACCAATCAGAGTTGCTTTTTCTACCAAATAAATAGCCTTAGATTGCCAAGGAAAATAGCTCTCGTCACGGAACTCTACCACCAGAGTTTGGTCATCTTTAAATTAGATTCCATTGGTGACAGGAAGCAAAAATTTGGTTATTGGTGTTCGGAATTGGAGTCTCTTCTTCCATGCTTAATTATTTCTATTTTGTCTTTGTTAGATTTTGTAAAATATTTTATTTAATTCTTTCTTTAACAAAGATTGAATAGATGATTGTGTTATTTTAATAATCTTTTGTTCAAATTTCTGATGAAAACATATAAAGTATTCTAGGATTTTTTTTCTCAATTTCTAAGAGAATTCTCTTCATATATTGTTAAAAAATACAGTGTATGGCCAAGGTTCATGGCATCAAATTTACTGCAGGGCTGCAGGGGTCAAACTTTCAAGGGCAAATGTCTGGCAAACCACGACCATATAAGTTATTAAAAAAATGAAATAAATTACATAATCAATGATCAATTATTCAGATGTTTTTGTTTTGATGCCTTTAATTTGTTTGTATTTTAGCCTAGCCTGCTTATAACATTAACATATCAAACTAGCTGGATTATTGCATAGGGAAAGCTTAGCTCACATAAACACCCACACTAGAGTGTCATCAAACCTGCTGGCTGACATCTGCAGTTGGTGGTATTTCCTGGAATGGGTCTTGATCAATAGGAGAAGAGAACCTGACATGATCAAAGCTGCCATTAGAGGTCATGCCACTTTCTTCCTGTCAATTCACACGTTTAATACACACTGAAGCTGATTGATTAACTTTTAATCTTCTATTCCCAAAGGTCAAAACGTTTTCTTTTTCTTCCCATATCAGTATTTTTCTTCACATGATTTTAGGGTATGAAAAGTTAGAACAGTTAGACGTCAGTGAACTAAAAAACTACTGATTCTGCAAGTAAGCGTATATATATTGAAATCTTGTAGTTAACTGTTTGAAACTCTCTTAAAACAAGAGTTCTATTTTGATGATAAATAGTTAAAAGAGCACTGTGCGTATCAGGCAAATTAAAGATCCATTCCTCCATTTATTGTCTTGTGCACATATTCTGAAGGTGTTGATGATCTTTGGTGAATTTCTTTCCCCCTGACAGACTGTTTAATGACGAGTTTAATAGGATTTTTTAATTCTGTCGGACAGTAAACAATGTACCACAGAATTCACACTAATTGCTCGTTAATTGTACATTTTTTGCTAAAAATCGACTTACCACCATTCATTCAAAGTCAATGAAATCTTATTTGTCTATTTAACCGAAGTTTTAGCAAAAATTCTACACAAATTGATATGGTCTCTTTAAGGCATCACCGCAAAATGAGTTTTTGTCAACAACTTCATATTTCGACAACTATGATGATGTCTTGACCCCCCCCCCCCCTGCATTACAGATGAATAGGTTCTCCCTGATCGCCCCATGGGGAATGTACAATACTGACAGTGTAATAAAATGTAATTTTCTGGCCTTGTAAATGGACATCTGTTTGTGGTGCACGGTAGAGGGATAATTAAATTGTGTTATAATAAGTTTGGCCAAACATGAAAATTTTGAATTATGAAAGCAACATGAAATGCACTGACAGCTTAATAGTTAGTGTAGTATGTTTATGAGAAGTCAGAGGAAATTGAGTTGAGGAAAACAAACTTAAAAAACACTTTTATGTATGTTAAATGCAGTAATGAGTAATTCTTCTAAAAAAAATTGTAGTGTGCGGCCTAATCTAAAGCGTGACGTGATGAAGTATTGTATATCTTTTTTAAACTCATTCCTCTACCCTCGAAATTATTAATATCCATCTCAGACCAAACAAAAAAAATGATGTTCAAAAATTGATTAAAGTGCTCAGAATACACTCAAGTTTATTCCGATTAATCAATATTTGTAATGTTACATTATTATGTAATATTCTATCATTCAATATTATATAATACTTGTACGTGTAGCAAACAAACACGAGAATCATTCAGAATTTAAGAAGCAGAAAAAAACTTACGGCCATGAGCCATTGTATGCCAATATTGAAACGCTGGTAACCCTCTCACTTTTCATTTGGACGTGATTTATGAATGTACGCTATGCATGTTTGCTTTCCTATCTTTGCCATAAAAAATATTTTTGTGTTGATTTTTCTTTAATAGAAACCCAACCATTAAATCATGCCCTGGATATAGACCCATGTTAGATCATAGATGCTTAGTGCGGCACTTTAGAGGATATTGTTGTTACCAGCACTATTCAGCTATTTTGAACATCAGTTCTGGTTCTGGTATAGATTTCTGTTAAGGAATGGGGTTGAAGGTCAGGGAATCTAATGGATGCATATTTTCAGTCATTGGGATAGGGGTTAGGTTTCCATATTGTGTTTTGGCTAATTCAAGATGGCTGTGAATTCTGAAGATGCTGTCTCTCGTTACTTAGACAGCTTAATGGATGGATCCTAATCAACCGAGAACCACTTAGGAACTTTTTCGTTCAGGGCCAATAACTCCTCTGCAGATTTATAAAGATGGGGCAAGAAAAGTCAAAGATTGATTGGTGGTAAAATGGAACTAATGATGCATGGAATAATGTTAAAGACTTCCGTCCTTGCTTTTTGACCACTGGTCAGTTCTGCTGTATTTAACTTACCATAGCATGTATATTCAAAATGTTTGATAAAATTAAGAAACACAAAGAAACACAAAGAAGCTACCTAGGCATGTTTCTTTGGCCACTCTACTTAACTTACCATGGAATGTCTATTCAAATTTATCTAAGATTTAAAGGGAGATCTATTTCCCTGACTTTATTTTAGTGAAATAACAAGCTGTAGAAACTTGTTCTGGCATGTGCTGTCAAAATGGGCCTGGAGCGCTTTATGACATCACTCAATAATAGGGGGGTGTGGCTTTAAAGTGACAGCTTCGCTAAAAGCCCTTGTAAGGACATGCTGAAGCTCGTTTCACAAAGCAGTTGCATCGCAGTTGAAGACTAGTTGCCACTGGATACCATAGTGAAGAGATAGATACATGTACAACGTCAAGGCAACTGAGATTGATAGCACTTTGCAACGGCGTCATGAAACGGTTCCCGGACTATACATAACTATATTTTTTTGTGCAGAAACTTTTTTATTTGCCATGTTTTCCGTCCTAATATCCAGATGTTGTCATTAAGCAAGTGATCTATTGCAATTTTTATCATAGATTTGTTGGTCAAGAAAATGCACTTAAAAACGTAAAAATTTACACTGTCATAGAAAATATCCGATGAGCATCCGATGTCACTCGCACAACTTTTTTTCTCCACTAACCTTGTGTTTTTTTGGGACACCAATATTAGGTGACCAATTTTGGGAACTTTGTACACGGTTTATTCAGCGCTTGGAGATGGGGCCATATGCTAATTCATCATATTAGAGTTACTGCCTCTGGTCAATTCAAAAATCATTAAAAGATATTTGGTGTCAGTGGTGCTTCTTATAGGTTAGTGGTGGTCAGTGGTGCTTCTTATAGGTTAGTGGTGGTCAGTGGTGCTTCTTATAGGTTAGTGGTGGTCAGTGGTGTTTCTTATAGGTTAGTGGTGGTCAGTGGTGTTTCTTAAAGGTAAGTTATTTACTTACTTTTTCAGGGAGGGCAAGTCTTTCTTGTCACTGGGGCTGTCATTGTGCATGGGACTGTCATTCCTTTTGACATGATGCTATTGTCTGACGTTTTGGAACAAAGTATATCAAATGGAATTGCCACATCACCAAAAACAGTCTAAATAGCATCATCTCTCACCTGATATCACGAAATCTAATAAGCCCTATAGTTTGAAGATTGATGATGTTCGGATGTCAATTTGAAGCCATTTTCAACAATGAATGCCAAGAATAATTTGTTATTTATAATAAATTCCTTATCCAATTTTATAGTTTACACCTTATAATGGTACCTGAACTATGTCAGCCTAGTCAACCATAACTTGTAGTTATAGTTTTGATCCTTTTACCTTGTTATTTCTGTATATGTTTTTTATTTATCCCAGCCTTTTTTTAAGGCTGGGATAAGACAAAAGGTCTTATCAAATAACTTTTTGTCCAATAAGGTGAAGAATTACTTATGGATAACAACTTCTTGGTTTATTGGGTGACGACGTTCGATGTAGTTCTTACATCGTTATCAAACTCCTTGACTTTGATAACGATTTAAGAACTACATCGAAACGTTGTCACCCAATAAACCAAGAATTTGTAATTCTTCACCTTATTGTAACCTTTAACTTTTAAATGCCATTGAAAGATTTAACTTTTGCGTCCGGTGCCTGTAAACTTTTCTTGTGAGAACTACTAGTCGAATCTTCATCAATTCCCCTTATAGTCTAGTTGTGCAACATCTATTTTTCTGTTTCTCTTTTTATCACTTTTCTCTCTTGTGATTGTGATTCCAAGAGAACTTCTGGTCGGATCTTCATTAAATTCCATAGACAGGTTACCATTATGGTCTATTAAAATGGCCGCTAAGCGACAATTTACTAGTTATCGGTAGTAGGAAAACTTGCAGCTGAAAAAGAAGTTCTCAGTAAATTCATTTCATTTCTATAGGCATATAGGATATGTTTAAGGCAATGGACATACAATCGCGGTTAGATGATCTTATAGAAACTGCCGAGTGTGAGCTGACAATGCTTCTTGTAATTGTGTAAAATTTATAGTTCGTTTTGACGTATGATATTACACAATTGTTCATTTCTTTATGAAAACGAATGCTTTATGAAAGAGGCTACATGTACGTAGATGTGGTCACGGTTGTATCAATTTTAATGTTGGACAAATGTATTTCAAAGGAAGATGTACACTTTCAGGAGTTAAATCAAAGCATCCTTCATTTCAATCTTAGTAAATTGAAATCGACCATCCTCTTCAGTTATATTATTTGTCGCTATAGGATCTTACTTTCTCAAATCCATTTTGGCATTCAGTGATGTTGTCGTTTTCAAACTCTTGACCAATCATTTAGGAAAGTTGATTTGGAGTTTTCAGATTACAGCCACTTTCTACCAAAGAAACTTTTGTTCTTGTCCAGCCAGCCACCAACTGAAGAAACCAATTTCACATAGCAAGTTTGCGATTCGTTTACAAGCAGCCTTACTTTCTAATAGTGCTCTATGGTGGTCGCCAAGATCAGTTCACTGATCTCTTGTTTTGGTTTAATATAGATTTCCAAAATCCAGCCGACAACTTGCCAGTTAAATTGAATTTTTTTTCAACAAAAGAATCTGAAAAGATTTTTTACTGCTTAATAAATAGTCAAATATAAATTGACATTTCAATTAATAGTAAAATATAAATGGACAAGGCTCTGACACTCCAGCTAAATGAATGTCATTAGCAAGTACTTGTCAAATATTTTGTTTGGCAAGTCAGAGATTTGATATTTGACAGGTGGCCATAATCAATAGTTGTCAGTATTTATTTTTTTCAAACTGCCACATGTTTTATATCTGTGTCGCATTGGATGGTTATTTAATAGTTTTATGATCTTGTTTAAAATCCACAATATTGACAGTGTCATAAAAATGTAGTTTATCAGAATGTAATTGACCACGTTTTTTCTGGCTCTTAACATCAAAACAGTTCTGAATTCTGTTCTCCAATCAGAATGCTGCAATGGAAGAAACTGCCATATTGTTTTTACGTTGATTGGATAGGAATTTTTTTGGCTCTTTTGTGCAGCCTTCATATGACAGCTCATATAGATCAGAACAGTATATTCAGAAATGTGATGGGTGTTTTTGGGTTCTAAAAGATGGAAATTTTAGACCATGATCTTAAAAGTAGCTGCCTACCAGGGGGCTGTTTTTCTGATGTAGGGCTAAGACTAAGTGTAAACGAAGACTTAGTTGCCATGGTAATACATGTACATGTATTTAGACAAGAAGATTTTCCCTGTGCCCGTGTGTGTTTAGTGTTCATAAATATATACCGTCTACATTACGTTACAACCAGTCTGACAAACAGTTAACTCAAGTGTAAATCTTTTCAATAGCAGCTAACCAATATATAAACTTTCTTCTGGTCAGTGTCCGCCAGTAACCTTTATCTCTTGCAATATGGATGATTTCACTGGTAGACACCATTGTTTAGAAGCACAGTTTCTGTCAGGTAATCCAGATGTAAGCCTATTGTTGTTATCTAAATAATCTGACAATTGACAAATAGGGTTGTCAGGTGTGGACATTATTAGGTCTACAAATCAACCCAATGCTAATTTGTGAGAATTTATTCTCATCATTTGACTTCCAGTTGTCTGGATTGTTTCTGGAAAGTAAAGGTCTGAATTGACCTCTTGACAAACGCCAGAGTCACATGTTCTGGCCCAATGTTCCAAACGGTTAGACAAACCCAGAGAGTTGACTTTGTAACTTTACAAATGTCATGACGTCACAGAACTATTTCTTTGATAATAATGATAATATAATGATAATATATCTATTCACCAAAATTGATATATACAATCATGTAAAATTTAGCTCATTGGAACACAAATTGGTGGTAATAAAGCCCCGATGGGACTTGTTCTATCCCATGTTTGGTGAGGTTTGGTGGCATTTCATTAAGAGTTAGGTAAATTAATTTAGATATTTGGATTTCTATTTTTTTACAACATATTTACAAAGTGGTGATGAGAGATCTGACTTGTGAATTTAAAAGGTAACTTTTTGTTTTGGATTTGAATAAGAAGATGGGCAGTATTTGTTGTAGAGCTTCCGGTAGGGAGTTCCAGTGACACGCACCAGCAACACGTAAGGTGTGGCGTGATGAGTTTGTAGGGCAATATGGAATGTGCAAATTGACAAAATGTTGTCTTGTGGGATATTGATAGGTAGCAGTTTTGCGAATATAGTAGCTGGTAAAGTTAACTTGAGCTTGTCCTACCTTTTTGAACATTTGAACTGGACAGGTGGTGCTCTCGTAGAGGTCAATTGATGTTGTTTCAGTTTGAATTATTTACGAAAGAGCTGATCAATTCAAGGGTTCTATCAAAGACATGTTGGTCAGTTGGTATTTTTGTTGCCATGTAATTGTACATATAGCTGTTTAATCCCACATTAAGCCCCTATCAATCAATCAGTTTATTTCAAAGTGGATATATAATGCTTATTGTTTGATATCAATTCTTCAGGAGGGACTTTTTTTCCAAGATTAATATTTAAATTTCTATGAACATAGAAATGTTAAATGTTTCCGTATTTCGGTTTATTAGCTTTATGATATGTCATTTTGATATTCTGATGCACTATCTCAGATTGCTTTATTGTGGTTCATATCTACAAATATTGCACAAAAAGCTTGTTTAATGAAGATATCAGGTTACAAGAATGAGGGCTATATTTATAAAATATTGTTTCATATCGTGAGTGAATGATAGCTTGTCCTAGCTTGATACACATGGAAGCCATATTGATTAGAGATGGTTTATAGTCCATGCATGATGGCTACATCAATTTGCTTTGAGGATATGGTAATTTGCTCTACTGAGCCAATAAAAAAGTGAGGTAATTTTTATTCGTGCCTATCTGTAATTGCTTATTTTCTCCCTCAAGTCAGGTGCCGCAGTTGGGAGATAAGGCCTTAATAAAAAGAGATTTCCTTGATTGATTTTTCCATGGGTCTTGGAGAGTTTCTCTTTAACGATCATCCCACTCTCTACATACATAAACTATGGCACGATCTTAAAGCTCCTCCTTTGAGTGAACCATATTTGACGTGTCTTCTAATTTCTGTTACCTGGGCATCCCAGGACCCTGCTGAGTGAACACTTTGTCTTGACACCGTTATAGCCTAATAAAATTGATCTTCTAGCCAACTTGCATGGATTAATGTTGATGAATAGATGGCGACCTGATGTAACTGAAATTGCAAAGCACTTCGCCAGCAGTTGTTTTTTGATCGTGTGTGAAAATTTAGTTTTTATACCCTTAGCTGAAGTACAGCTTGCAATCGGTGTAAAATCCATTCAAAGTAAATCCTGGTGTTAAATGAGACATTGAAGTTTTTTTACCCACAATTCACTACACACGATCTTTCTTTGCTGTAGTTGAATGTTTATTATTTGATTGTTTATGATTATTTGATTGTTTATGATTATTTGATTGTTAATGATTATTTTAATGTTAATGATTATTTGATTGTTTATGATTATTTGATTGTTAATGATTATTTGATTGTTTATGATTATTTGAATGTTTATGATTTTTTTTATTGTTTATGATTATTTGTTTGTTTACTGTTTAGCCTTAAGAAGCCACATTCAAAATTATTGGTTTCATGTCATTTTCATAGCAGACTTTTTAAATTTAACTTATAAATAAAAGAAATCAACAATTTAGCAATTATAATTCTACTTATAGGAGCTGTTAAAAATTATTTTGACATGTAATATGACTTTTTTAATTATTTGCAGATCAGAAGACATTCTTAAAGAGAGGCAATTGAGATGATGAGGCAGATTAAACTAAATTCAACGATGTGAACATGACACTGTTGCCATGGTTACAGAGTCTCATCTATCTTATCATGGCAACCACAGTCAATTCAGGTAAAGCTGTCTATTGTTTAACAGGAAAAGAGCATTAACTTCATCCTCTGAGGCCTGTGTTTTAAACTCATACTATCTCGGTTGCTCAGGGGGATTTTATAAACACAATGACATTTAGAAATTTGCTATCATCTAAAAACTATGTTTAACTATAATATTTTTTTTTTTAAATTGAGTTTCTCTATGTTAAAACTTCATTTATTATGAAAAAAGCGCAGAAGCCCCTGGACTAGGAAAAGCATTATATTTGTAAGATCTGTTTCAACTGTTCAAGCAAGATGGATCATTTAAAGGATTAAAAAATAGCTAAGAACGATATCTTCCATTTTGTATGCGGAAAAGTGGCCAGATACTGGCCGGAGGTCAGGGGTTTCCTTCTGGCAAAAAAATCACCAGTTTTCACCCCCGACTAAACCTGTTTATGCAGCGATATAATTGAAATCATCTGGAGTGTGGGGAAAAATATCGATCAATGTATTTTGTAGTCAATTTGTGTTGGAAGATATACTGTTTGATATGACCAAAAAGTACATTAGACTTTCTGACTTTCGATTGCCTGTGGGCATTTGTCTCAATATGTGGAACAAGGATGGGTGGGATTCTTTTGATCAGTTTGTACTTTTAACAAGGGCGGGTGGGATCGTTTTGATCAGTTTGTACTTTTGATGAGGGTGGGTGGGACCCTTTTTATCAGTTGGTACTTTTGATGAGGGTGGGTGGAACCCTTTTGATCAGTTGGTACTTTTGACAAGGGTGGGTGGGACCCTCATGATCAGTTTGTACTTTTGACGAGGATGGGTGGATTGACTATTTTGATTAGTTGGTACTTTTGAAGAGGGTGGGTGGGATCATTTTGATCAGTTTGTACTTTTGACGAGGGTGGGTGGGATCATTTTGATCAGTTTGTACTTTTGAAGAGGGTGGGTGGGACACTTTTGATCAGTTGGTACTTTTGACGAGGGTGGGTGTGACCCTTTTGATCAGATCGACTTTTGACGAGAGTGGGTGGGATCATTTTGATCAGTTTGTACTTTTGACGTGGGTGGGTGGGACCCTTTTGATCAGTTGGTACTTTTCGCATGGGTGGGTGTGACCCTTTTGATCAGTTTGTACTTTGGACAAGGGTGGATAGGACCCTTTTGATCAGTTTGTACTTTGGACAAGGGTGGGTGGGACCCTTTTGATCAGTTTGTACTTTCGACAAGGGTGGTTTGAACCCTTTTGATCAGTTTGTACTTTGGACAAGGGTAGGTGGGACCCTTTTGATCAGTTTGTACTTTCGACAAGGGTGGATAGGACCCTTTTGATCAGTTTGTACTTTGGACAAGGGTAGGTGGGACCCTTTTGATCAGTTTGTACTTTCGACAAGGGTGGATAGGACCCTTTTGATCAGTTTGTACTTTGGACAAGGGTAGGTGGGACCCTTTTGATCAGTTTGTACTTTCGACAAGGGTAGGTGGGACCCTTTTGATCAGTTTGTACTTTTGACAAGAGTGGGTTGAACCCTTTTGATCAGTTGGTACTTTTGACAAGGGTAGGTGGGACCCTTTTGATCAGTTTGTACTTTTGACAAGGGTGGGTTGAACCCTTTGGATCCTGAAATCCCATCACTTAGAAACAGGGCATTGGTAGGTTCATCCGACCACCAATGGGCATAGAGATAAACATTATAGCTGATGCTCTAAGCCTCTGCTAGGTTCTTCGTTTGTGTGTTCGGAACTTCCCAGATTTCTTATTATTGATTGAACCATGGCAAAGAAGAACACTTTTATTTACGTTTTCTAAACAGTGGCACTCGATCCCTATTGAGTTTTGTTCTTTGTATAGTCTTTGCCCTGGTACCCTTAGGCTGTGCGTTAATAGGGTGTTGAAAGCTGCTGTGGGCTCCTCGTCATAACCCTCAGTCACACCCAGCCACTATATTGCTTCTCAAATCATTTCCATTCCAAATATTCACATTATTTCCATACTATTGAGTTCATAAACTGATGGCCGTCCAGATTAAGTGTGGTGCTTGTCTTTACCAATACACAACCTCTCTTTGCTGCCTGAAAACCTCTCATTGAAATCATCTTACTGGAACTATCCATCCAAAATGTTTGTGGAATTGGTTTCCATGGCGCCATGTTACTCCTTAGCCGTATTACCCTGAGAAAAAAAACCTACATCCAGAGCAAGTGTCCTTGTACAATATCTGTTAAATGGTTTCTGTCATACTTTGAGGAATATGAACTTATCACTCATCTATTAAAAGTGTACCCTTCTTATATCACCTTACTTGACAAACAAAGAAAAAGTTCTGAAAATTCTTAGCATGAGCAGGAAATATATTTAGCTAAAACGAGAAATTGATTTGGTAGTTTACTAAGTTGATATTAGACTGAAAAAGTTTCTTTTAAATAAGGCTGACTATTTATAACTAAGATGGCCTTTGGGTATATCTTATTAATGACATAAAATCTTATTGGTTTTGTCTTTGGGATTATTTGAATATGAAGTGAATAACTTGACCCTTCTGATAAAAGCCTGCTTGGGTTCTGGCATGATTATTTTGAAAGAGATTATATTGTTGTCGTGAAATCCCATCACACAGAAACAAGACATTAGTAGGTTCATCCGACCACCAATGGGCATAGAGATAAACATTATAGCTGATGCTCTAAGCCTCTGCTAGGTTCTTCGTTTGTGTGTTCGGAACTTCCCAGATTTCTTATTATTGATTGAACCATGGCAAAGAAGAACACTTTTATTTACGTTTTCTAAACAGTGGCACTCGATCCCTATTGGGTTTTGTTCTTTGTACAACCTTTGCCCTGGTACTCTTAGGCTGGGTGATAATGGGGTGTTGAAAGCGGCTGTGGGCTCCTCGTTATAACCCTCAGTCACACCCGGCCACTATATTGCTTCTCAATCATCTTCATTCCAAATATTCACATTATTTCCATACTATTGAGTTCATAAACTGATGGCCGTCCAGATTAAGTGTGGTGCTTGTCTTTACCAATACACGACCTCTCTTTGCTGCCTGAAAACTTCTCATTGAAATCATCTTATTGGAACTATCCATCCAAAATGTTTGTGGAATCCAAAAAAATATATTTAGCTAAAATGAGAAATTGATTTTGTTCTTTACTAAGTTGATAGTTGGCTGAAAAAGTTTCTTTTAAATAAGGCTGAATATTTGTAAGTAAGATGGCCTTTGGGTTCTATTTAATTAATGACGTAACATGTTATTGGGTTTGTCTTTGGAATTATTTGAATATGAAGTGAATAATTTGACCGTCCTGTTACAGCCTGCTTGGGTTCTGACATCAATATTTAAAGGCTCACTTGCCGCAGTAGCCTGTTTGACATTTGTTAGGAAAACCAATTTGCACGAGCTTACTACAGCTAAAACCACTAAAATTAAACATAACACACATAAAGCATGTCCAATTAGGTTTAGCATGTATAAATGAGAGTGAAAAACAAACGAAGAATCGAAACTCGATTACAACAACAACACCGATCAGTGTTGGTTTACTTAAGTGTTGGATTACCCTCATTTAAGCGTTCTTGTCTGTGGTTTGCACTCGGCAGGCTTTTATAATCCCTCTTACTCGATCGTTAGTATGTATTTCTCAGATAAAGTTCGTAAAATTATACTGTGTCGTTAGATCGCCCACACGACTCAAATCATTACGGCACTTGTGCACACGCTCATGTTGGAAGTCTGTTTACATTGTGGGTACCTGAAAAATCTGTTTTTGATTTTCAAATTAAAAATACTAAATGATGTCAAAACTTTCAATTTCTGGTAAAAATAGAAAGTTCCTAACTTTTTCTGTCTGAGAAAAATACAGAAAACCGTACACTGTTTTTCATGTAAACAGTCTTCTGGATTTTCGCAGCAAGTGTGCCTTTAAAGAGATTATATTATTGTCGTGAAATCCTATCACATAGAAACAAGACATTATTAGGTTCATCCGACCACCAATGGGTTTAGTCTCGTTTCGCCTACTTCTTAATAGTATTTATTTTGGGTACCCTGTGGAGACCGCCTAGTGCGGTCCCACTATGCTTGCCGAGGAGGGTGGGGTGGAGGGTAGGGGTGAACAGTCATCTGCCATCGATCACTACGTGGCAGTGAACAGCTATCTTGTTAAGATGAAAACTGTTCACTGTGGCCTATAAATATGAGGGCACAAATAAATAGCTTCAAATGCAACCATGGCATCCGGGCAGGCAAGACTAGAGTTTATTACGACTAAAAGAGGTGGTGTTAATGTAATGCGGTATACGCTCCATGGTTTATACAAAGGCCACACTCTACCATTAGTTTATGCTTTGTTGCCCGATCGACATCAGTCTACCTATGAACGTATGTTGAGATTACTGAAACAGGCCGCTTCTTCTCTTGAACTGGACTTTTCACCACCAACCATCCAGGCAGACTTCGAGAAAGCATTTCACAATGCTGTTTACACTGTACTGCCCAAAACTACTTTGAAAGGCTGCTTTGAAAGCATGGATTACAACAGCCTTACCAAGATGATCCAGAAGTTGCTACCGTTGTCCGTCGTGCTGTCTCCTTACCTTTAGTGCCACCAGCAGAAGTAGAAGAAGTTTGGGTCTATGCCATTTCTGAATCACCAGCCACCGCCAACTGTACCGCATTTATGGATTATGTGACACTAACGTGGATTGAAGGCGGATGGGAGAGGCATATTTGGAACCATTACAGCACTGTTGGTCCCAGGACAACAAATAATGTACATTTTGTAGAGGGATGGCACCACCGTATGAAAGCCGCTGCCAGAAAATCTCATCCTAACATCTATGAGTGTATCCAGTTGCTACAAAGAGAACAGTCTGTAACAGAGGTGAAGTGGAGCCAGACAGCAGCCTAAAAGACGGAAATATCGCAAACTTGATGAACGTATGTCTCACCTGAAGGACCAGTACCAAGATGGGGAAATCACTGTTGTTCAGTTGGCTGATTGAGCAGCACATTTTGTACACGTACATTAGAAAATCAGTGTAACTCATGTATTTAATTCTGTCATTAATAAAATATGTATTATAACTAGATTTTTTCTTGGGGGATCGTGGGGGACGTCAAGTAGATTTTATGGGGGAAATGGGGACCGTAATCCTTAATCCAGGTATTGTTAAAGGATTACCGAGTCTCCTTTTGCTCCGCAGCGTTAAAGGATTCTAATTAAAATAAAAGGAGTAGGCGAAACGAGACGTCACCCACCAATGGGCATGGAGATAAACATTATAGCCGGTGCTCTATTAAAGCCTTTGCTAAGTTCTTCGTTAGTGTGTTCCGAACTTCCAAGATTTCTTGTTATTGATTGAACCATGGCAAAGAAGAACACATTTATTTGAGTTTTCCAAAAAATAGCATTCAGTCATTGGGTTTGGTTCTTTTTGTAATCTTTGCCCCGGTACCCTTAGGCTGGGTGATAATGGGGTGTTGAAAGTGGCTGTGGGCTCCTCGTTATAACCCTCAGTCACACCCGGCCACTATATTGCTTCTCAAATCATCTCCATTCCAAATATTCACATTATTTCCATACTATTGAGTTCATAAACTGATGGCCGTCCAGATTAAGTGTGGTGATGGCATTACCAATACACGACCTCTCTTTGCTGCCTGAAAACCTCTCATTGAAATCATCTTACTGGAACTATCCATCCAAAATGTTAGTGGAATTGGTTTCCATGGCGCCATGCCACTCCTTAGCCATATTACCCTGAGGGAAAAAGATCTACATCCAGAACAAGTGTCCTTGTGCAATATCTGTAAATTGGTTTCTGTCATACTTTGAGGAATATGAACTTGTCACTCATCTCTTACAAGTGTATCCTTCTTATATCACCTTATTTGACAAACAAAGAAAAAGTTCAGAAAATTCACAGCATTAGCAAAAAATATATTTAGCTAAAATTAGAAATTGATTTTGTAGTTTTCCTAATTGATAGTTGGCTGAAAAAGTTTCTTTTAAATAAGGCTGAGTATTTATAAGTAAGAATGTCTTTGAGTACTATTTAATTAATGACATAAACTTTTGTTTCTGTCTTTGGGATTATTTGAATATGAAGTGAATAACTTGACCCTTCTGATAACAGCCTGCTTGGATTCTGACATCAATATTTTGAAAGAGATGGCTTCCTGTAGTTTTCTCTTCTTCCAATGGTGCTTGGAAGAACAGAAAACTATAGGAAACCATCCACATCAGGAAAACCAAGCCCAGCATGAACAGAGACCAAGGATTATATATCCCCAACTGCTTGATCCTCCAAGATAATTCTCAGCGATCTTAACTCACCATACTTAATTCCATTGTTACTTTTCTTAATAAATTTATACTGTTACGTACCTGCCCCAACTTGTAATTCTCTCATATGCTATATAAATGAATACATTTTGTTGTTTGTCATTGACTTTGATAACGATGTAAGAACTACATCGAAACATCGTCACCCCATAAACCAAGAAGTTGTTATCCATAAGTAATTCTTCACCTTATTGTTAACCTTTCAAATTCTAAATGCCATTGAAAGATTTGACTTAGTAGGTTCATCCGACCACCAATGGGCATAGAGATAAACATTATAGCTGGTTCTCTAGGCCTTTACTAAGTTCTTCGTTTGTGTGTTTGGAACTTCCAAGATTTATTGTTATTGATTGAACCATGGCAAAGAAGAACCTTTTATTTGAGTTTTCCAAACATTAGCATCCAGTCCTTATTGGGTTTTGTTCTTTGTAAAACCTTTGCCCTGGTGCCCTCAGGCTGGGTGATAATGGGGTGTTGAAAACGGCTGTGGGCTCCTCATTATAACCCTCAGTCACACCCGGCCACTATATTGCTTCTCAAATCATCTCCATTCCAAATATTCACATTATTTCCATACTATTGAGTTCATAAACTGATGGCCGTCCAGATTAAGTGTGGTGCTTGTCTTTACCAATACACGACCTCTCTTTGCTGCCTGAAAACCTCTCATTGAAATCATCTTACTGGAACTATCCATCCAAAATGTTTGTGGAATTGGTTTCCATGGCGCCATGCCACTTCTTAATCCAGAACAAGTGTCCTTGTACAATATCTGTAAATTGGTTTCTGTCATACTTTGAGGAATATGAACTTGTCACAGTCACTCATCTCTTACAGCTGCCTCCTATCATTTAATACGAAGGTTAAAAAAATATAGATATTTACCAAAACTGATTTTGTTGTACATGTACTTAAACTGTTTTAATGATTAAAGGAACTTCCCAAATAGTACATAATTCATTATTTCCTAAAATACTTCTCTTAACTTTTAACTAATAAGTATTTTTGTCAGAGTTTTTTATTTTGGTACAAGATTGATACAGTGTATGGAAATTTAATATTATTGTTTTAATTCGGCCATATTAGTATGATTTTTCAGTGCACAGTTATTTTGTGCAATTGTCCCAAGGGACATCACTTTTTTACTATATTCAATTTGTAAGAATTGTTTGAAACTGCTTTAAACATGGGTTCCATAGTAATTAAACACAAGCTTTCGACACCTATACCGGTGTCTTTATCGAGTGTAACTATCATGTTAAAGTTACAGTTACACTTGATAAAGAAAGACACTGGTATAGGTGTCGATGCCTTAATCATTATTCATTAATATATTTAACTTGAATGACCTGGATTAGTTGTTCAAAGCTCTGTTATGTTAATGACATTGTGTAACACAGGAAATTTTGTGTGATAAGACAATGTCTTCTAACCAGCTTTAATTAATTCAACATAACAAGATTATCTGTAAATAGATCTCTTCCATTGTTTATATTCCTGTGCCTTATAACGAGAACGATGCTGTCCCACACACCAAATGCACCTCCCCAGGACCTGTTTGAAACTCTCTTAAAACATGGTTTTGTTAACATATCAAGAAGCTCAAAGAAACTTAATTTTTGCATATTTAATTCATTGCATTCCCATTTATTTTGACAGGATGTGACTTTACAGCAGACTATCACAGTGGCCCATATGGAAAATTCTCTTCTCCCAATTTCCCGGCCCCGTACCCTGGATTAGCAAACTGTGGCTATAGTTTCCAGGCCCAGGAAAGTGGACGTGTCCGGATTACATTTTCTTTCTTTGAACTGGAAGACTCCAACCCTGATACTGGGTAACTTTATATGATGATATTATTTCAAACAATTTTTATTTATTTGAACCCATGATTATTTTACTTTCCATGTCATGCTTTAACTTTTATTGGGGAAGAAAACATTCAGTTTATCACAATCAAGCTTACAATCTCCCATTGCTACATGTATATGTAGATGGTAGGAGCATCTTCTGGGTTTGCAGAAGGCAAAAGTAGAATGCATGTCCATTAGTTTTTTTTCCTAGAGAAATCCCCCCTTTTAGCTGGGATAAACAATTTGGTCCCCATTAAAAAACATTTTTTAAAATTTCTTGTTCAAAGCAAAATGTCTCACTGTAATATTCTGCACTTAGCCTGCCATTCAAATAATTTTCTTTTGAACGACCGGCCTCTTGACCCTAGTGATGTCACTCGGCAAGCGTGAATTAGATCGTAGGTAATTATGGGGTCTTGCTTTGAAGTGTTACAAGCACTTGTAGCAACATACATGACCCTGCAGAATGCTGTTAATAAATGGTCTATTGTAGGCCTATATGTTCATTCAAGTCAGTGTGAGAAATCTTTTTATTTTGAAAGGACTAAAATTTTACATCTCGGATTTAGTAAGTTTTTAAAGGTCGTATACATTCTAGGAAAGTTCTAGACAAATTTTTATTTGAATATACCGATTTCTTTTGTAGTTGTGTCTATGATCATATTAACATATACAGTGTGGACAAACTAGGGGACAGAATGTTACTGGGGCAGCTTTGTGGGAGTTCTCTCCCTTCACCAGTTATCTCCCTTCATCCAAGGCTGGAGCTTCAGTTCATATCAGACTATACAAAAAGTATGAAAGGCTTCCTGGGTCATTACGAATTTCTTGATGACAGTAAGTTTCTTCTGGATTATATTTACCTGGTAGTTTGATTAATAAAGATAAAGTATGTAAATACCAAAAGCGTGGAACACAAACAACTGAAAGAAGAACTCTAAAACCAGTTAATGCATAAAGTTTTTATAACTGATCCATGAAGACTTGAAGGAAATATGCCACTGCTAAATTATTACTCTTTTGTTGAATAAGCACGAGTGCTGAATGGGTAATATATGTACACAGAGCCACCTGTCCCCTGGAGTAGCCCAGCTTATTAAACCGGATCACCCTGAATTTATCAGAGAAATTTAAAGGGGGGATACTCCAACTGTATTATCTACCTTGGTTTATGTAGTGGCAATAAAATTGTGTTTAATGTTGAGTAAAATCAATCTACTGATAATTGCCTAAAATACAATTACTGTAGGGATGGGGACTTCCTGCTGGGGGAAGAGAACAAATCTTTCAATCCTACATGTATGCTTTTGGTGTCAAATATTGTTGTCATTTAGAACTTTAACTGTCCATTTCAAATTTGTAACATTAAATTAGGTGCTTTCTTTTTTTAAGAAAAGGCATATTTAACTACTGGTTGTATTAAAAAATATCCTCAATTTCTATTGATGGGCTCTTGGTAGCTCAATTGGTAGAGTGATAGTCCCTTTGTCGGACACAGGCCTTCCATCAATGACGTAGACCAAATAAAAATTTCTGAGTGGATTATTCACTTGTTAGCCGTAGGTGAAAGAGTTGCCAGGTTCTCGCTCAAGGTTGATGGTTTCCTCTCGGCGAAAAGCCTGATTTCCTTGCTCAGGTAACCTGGCAAGGGCCCCGTATAAGTGAAATCAATTACTCGATTTCTTTTATCTTGGGCTCCCCTTTCTTTTTGTACAAAACTATTGACAACATTTTTCTTTTATCCAGACTGGTTACCTTTCCAGTCCACAGATTCCAGCTGTGGCCACAGTGTACTTGATGGAATGTCTGGCCTTCTTACCTCCCCTTATCCAAAACCACACCACCAGGGAAATATTGAATGTGTTTATTTGTTAAAGAGAGAGAAAAATCAGCATTTATTAGTACATTTTCTTGAAACAAAACTGGGATATGAAGGTTAGTGGACTGATTTTGTTGTGTCAACATTTTGGCAGCTCATGCCACTTTAATCTTTGTTTATACATTGTTACCCAATGTGTAGAATGGAAGGTAAATTCTTAGATGATTGTGCAAAACTTATCTGGAGCAATGTGGCTTATAACGAGTAACAAGTTTGTTGTTTTGTCCAGGTGATGTACATGTAGATTGTGGAGGTGGAAGAGTAGAACTTTACAATGGCTACCCGACTCCTACCAGTCGCCCCGATGACCAAGTCTGTGGACAACTAACATCTGAACGAGAGTTCTTATCCAAGTCATCAAGGCTTGTCATCAGGTCTGAGTAAAGTTTTCTTTCTTGGATTTTTTCATTTGTGGTTCATGAACTGTTCTTACGATAACTTAGCTACCTTCTAATGTCATTCTTGTCAAGATGGGGGCCTTTGTGCCTCAGTTGGTTACAGTGATTGTCCCTCAGTTCGACACAGGCCTCCGATCAATGTGGCATAGGATTCAATTCCACTCAGACCAAATAAAAATTGAAAAATTTCTGAGTGGGTTCTTCACTCGATTGCCGTATGTGGAAGAGCTGTACTTACCAAAGGTACAGAGTTTCCTCTGGACAATGAGCTCAGTGTCCTCCCCCACTAAACCTGGCAATACCACCATATAAATGAAATAATATTTAAATTAAACAAAAACGGAATAAAGAAAAAAATATGTTGATCTTTTTGTTTTTAATTAACTTTAGTCAGTCACAGTTAAATTGTTTGTGAATATTTCAAATGTATTTCAAATACTTTACATAAACTTATCTAAGTCAAGCCTTGTTAATTTTGAGTTTTGTTTGGCACTTGAAAACTAATTATAAAAATACCATACAATGTACTCTATTGTGGACAAAGGGAGACACTCCAAGCCTAACAAAAAATCCCTGTCCCTATTATAGGCCTTATTGAAGTGTACTTGTGCTGTTCATGGGAGGATTGTTTAAAATATTAACTTTCATTTTTGTTTGCATTTTATTTTTTTAGCCAAATTTTCTTTTTGGCAGATAAAGAAAAAAAAGGGAGACAATTATGAAAAAAGGGAGACAATTATGAAAAAAGGGAGACAATTTTTTTGCCATCTGATGCGCTTTCTCTTAATATAGCATATGGTAAATGTTGAAATTTTTTATATTTGTGTTTTTTTTTTACCAGATATATTTCTCATGGTGCTGATGTAGACCTTAGTAAATTCAAATTGATCTGGACACAAGTCACACTCAGTGAGGACGGTAAATAAATCAATTCATTTTTCTGTGTCATTTAACTGTTGGTTGATTGATTTCTTCATTGTGACAACACACAAGATTTATATTTCACTGATAGGTTGATGTTTTTTTAAATGAATTGAGTAAAATACAATATTTTCCCTGCCTTATACGAACTATTCCACTTTCAACTGCCGTGAGTTTAGGACCATAAGTTCAACTAGTCATTCCAGGGGGTGGGGGTTAGATCTTTAACCTTAGATCTTGACTCTTCTGTTGGTATTTTACATGTAGCTTATTAGTGGAAAGATTGGATATATGTTATGCCCTGATCAATCTGTCCACTAGGTGTGTCATAACTCACTTAGAAATAGTGTAATATTAAATGTTGTCTCATGTGTGATATAGACCTTAGGTCTCATTAAATGTATTATGTCCACAAAATTTACTTCGCAGACATTTTACTTGAGCCTTGTCTGGCCAAGGAAACTGTTTTGTTTTTTTTAAACGCAAATTACATTCAACACATTCTACTTCCAAACACATATTTGACACCTGCTCTGTCCATATACAGTGTTTGTAAGTGAACGTATATTATTATCCGGGTAATTCACTCTTATATAACATGTATATTGAACTTTCAACTTTGTCCTTTTTGTTTCAGACGAGTGTGAAGGTCACTTGTGTGGCCCCCGTGATTATTGTACAGAGAACGATGAATGTAACCCAACACTCAGGTTCTGTATTAACTCCGATCTCCGCTGTAATCAGATTCCAAACTGCGGACCTTTAGACAACAGTGATGAAAATATGTGTAAGTGATCCCTAGAGATTGACTGATTGATTGGTTGGTGTTTAATGCCACTCTCAAGATATCCGTTTTAATGAGATTCCAAACTGTCAACCATTTAACAGACAACAGTGATGAAAATATGTTTAAGAGATTGAATCACTGAAATGTTGCACTCAAGATATCTGCACTCCAAACTTTGGACCCTTAGACAGCAGTGATGGAAATATATTGGTTGGGGTGGGGGGGGGGGGAGGGAATTATTATAAGTTATATTTACGGTACAGCTGGGGGTTGTTTCTCAACAAAGTTACGACCGGCGTAAGTCCAATGCAAGGCGTAACTACCATGGCAACATATACCCTCAACATTACGTTACGACCAGGCGCAAAGTTACGACGGGCGTAAGTGTGTTGAGAAACAGCCCCCAGCATGAGAATATGTTATACATAATCTCATCTTTGAGTAGCTTACAGGTTTTTCCCTCTTTCAAAATATGTTAGTGTCTCGTGGACACCTCATTTGTCGATGGTGAAGTGCAAAGTTCACTATCAGGGGTTTCTCACAGGTCATCCAATCAGATCCAAAATAAAGACCATAGACATGCTGACATTAAGGAGAAAACATGAGGCTCAATGATGCAGGTTTTAAAAGTCCCTAAACATGCAATAAAGCTTAAATATCCTTTACAAGAAAGTAATCATTACATATATCAAAGAGGAGGAAAACCTGAAATAATGAGTACATCTTTCGTACAATGCAATGCATGCATGAATTCAACTTTGGTTGTGCCTGAAATTTAAACTTTCCATAGTTTCCAGGATGATTTGAACGATAATTAATTTGTTTTTTCTCTTCTTTCATTACAGGTGGAAAAGATATCGCAATAATATGTGTATCTGTCTTGGCTCCTTTAGTTACACTTCTTCTTATCGCTAGCTTAACATTTTACTACTACAAAAAGCGGAAAGTTAAAAAATCAGTGACGTTAGAGCATTCTGTTCCCCCACCCCCTCCAGCCCCACATCATATAGACAGGCTTCAACATAGCCCGTCAAGTGATAGACACTGCTCAAAAATACTGCACACCTCATTCGTCGATGGTGAAGTTCAAAGTTCACCACGAAGGTCTCCTCACAGGTCACCCCATCAAAGGCAAGTCACTTGGAATTTACCAAGGGAGACAACTGAGGAAGAGCCAGGGGAGGTAATTCAAGAGCCCAGCACCACCACAGTAGAAGTTACCCGCCTTGAACCAAGAGCTGACTGTCCTAGTCCTAGCAGAAGACCCAAACCGGATGGAAAAGTGAAAAAAGTTGACTTTGTTCCATTGCAAACTGTAAAACGTCCATCTTATAATCTCATGAAACAGACATATACAGACGATGGAGGGCGATCAGTGATTATTGCAGAAATCTGATATCTTTTGGTGCTCTTCCATTTATAGGTTTCATCTTTATTAACTGGCAAGTTATGCAACCCACCTTTTCCAGATTGGAATTTTCAGTTCATTCCACCATTTTTGTACAGACATTGTTTTATTATGCCATAATATTGTCTGTAGAATTCATGTCAAGAAAGTTTTACGCTAAAGAAGCAGTTTGAAATAAGCATAGAGACAATAATATTATGAATCTAACTTAGTATTAGTATCAGTTAATGGATGATATTGTCTGATTTTTTCAAATATGAATTCAGCCACTAATTACCCAAAACAATAATAGTCTTTTCTTTCAAAACGCCTCCACAGACATACATATTTTTTTTTTCAAAAAGAAATACATTTTAAATTAGGAGAAAGACATTCCAAATTCCATGAACATTATCTAGGTAGAAAGTGAAGGTTTTGTTACACCTGGGACCAATATGAGTCCAAGGTTACACAAAATTACTGAATGTTATGCAGATGGATAGTCACCTCCAGGTAATTAGGCTAATCCATCCTACACACGATAACTGCATGGCCAATAATGTTCGAAAAGAAGGCCAAGCAATTTTAAACAACTTCATGTGTAAACTTTTTATGTAACAACTACATATAAAAAGAGTTTTTAGAGTTAAAAAAATGGTAAATGGTCGAATGTCTTAAAGTGGCATGAGCTACCAAAATGTTGTAATTATGGGCTATTTTTTGTCAAGAAGTACAATTTATAAGCTTTTTAGTGCTACAAGTCTTAAAGGGACTGTTTATTTAGAATTGTTTACATTCTTGCTACTAAATAGATAAATACGTGGTAGGTGGATTCTCAGCGAAAAACGAGCAATTACTGCAAATTTTGTGGTACTTTGTGTACTGTCTAACAG
Source organism: Lepidochitona cinerea (assembly GCA_963971465.1). NCBI lineage: Eukaryota > Metazoa > Mollusca > Polyplacophora > Chitonida > Tonicellidae > Lepidochitona > Lepidochitona cinerea. Next base: position 81,346,954 of record OZ020551.1, on the reverse strand, counting down.
ACGCTTTCAGGTTAATGTAAACAAAGGTCCTACATGGGTCAACACTACTGCAGTGAGTTGTGAAAGAGCCGACTTTTTAGTTTATTTTTACATTACATACATGTGATCAGGACAAAAACACACATAAAAGTTAGAAGACGATCGGCCAGGCTGTAAGCGTGTAGCGGCTGGCTCTGGAGCCTCTATTAGAAACTCTAGCCTGGCTGAAACTAAAAGTAAGCAAATGAATCGTATTTAACTCGTCATTTAATGGTCTCTCAGGGCAAAGAAGTTTACCAGTGATCATCTGAACACCTTCCCAATATGTGTACGACAATAAAATGTCAAAATTTTTCGGATTTTTAATTTGTCTTATACCCACGACCCTCTTTTTAAAAATCAACGCTATAATGTAGGGCTTTGAACTTACTTATATCTGGAATGAAGCTTTTTTCCATGAGCTTCAACCCCGCCCCCCCCCCCCCCCCTTTTTTTTTTTGCTGTAACAATTAAAATTTATAAAGTACGAATTTGGCAGCTCATGTCACTTTAACAAAACAGCTAAAAACGGAAGTATGGAAGTACCTGGATTCCAAGCAAGAAAAAAAATAAACATGGGTGTAATTTTAAGGATAAAAGGAAATATTATAGCTCGAATAGATACCATGCTTAAGGTGGTGCTCGTAAATACTTGTTTTTATATAATGCATTGTATTAGCTTATTTATGTGTTACTTTTTTTGCAATTTGCATTCTTTTGTGATAAATAAAACCGTTTTGTTTCCAGCTCTTATATAATTAGAATAAAGTTATCAATTGTTTTTTGTAAAGAATTGTGAGATTTATTATTTTTCCAATTACTTTAATGTTTAAAAACTTTTTCAAAATAAAATTCCTCAGGAACTAATATTAATGAAATTATCTTAGAAAGAAAGTTAGTTTTTGTTTCCATTGTGGGGAAGTCGTGTGGAGAAAAGATGTAAAAGGGAAGGCGGTGTACAGCTTTAATTTAACTTTTTTCTCCGAATTCTTTCAAATTTATGATGGCTGCTATGCAAATTTACCTTATTCCCAGTCTATGATTCAGAGTTTCCACTCCCAACCGTATTCTCTCGAGATCTCCTCTAAACGTGGCTAAGATAAATCTGGACTTTAGGACTAGGGTAACTGCCAATTTTAGATTGTTACCACTCCATAACTAGAGAACAATACATGGTCCTGGAAACCTCATCTTTATAATAACAACTAAGATAAGTACATATTTGAAAGATCTTTCTTTAACTTTAATTTAAAGGTTTATTCAAATGACAGGTGGGATTGCTCTGTCATTCTTTTTGTAGCTTGGAACCTATCTATTGTATTATTCTGAAATCTGAGTAGTGTGTTTAGCTATTAAGTTTATTCAAATGACAGGTCGGATGGCTTTTGCTGAATCAGGCTCTATGAAAGGCCAAACGCGCCATAAATAGCAACGTATTACGTTGCTCTCAAAACACAACATTTGTGTTTCAACATGTTGTGTTTTGAGAGCAACGTAATACGTTGCTATTTATGGCGCGTTTGGCCTTTCATAAGGCTTGTTCGTTTTGTAATTGCATCTATGTAAAACTTGAGTATGACACGTCAAAACAAATGACACGTCGGATGGCTTTTCCCCATTCTGTGCTGTTTGGTTTGTAACATAAAAATGATTGGCTTATATTGCATCTATGAAAAACTTAGGTAATGCGTTCAGCTTATCTGAATTTGGCTTTTCACGATTCTGGGTCAAGAAGGTTCGGCTGGTTGAATGTAAAACTTGAATTGTCCCAGACAGCACAGCCACGCTGGACCAGTCTTGAACCAGCGATTGATGTATCGTTGGATCGCGATCAACATAATGTGGGCGCCAATGTTGGGCCCAATGTAGTACAACCGTAGGTACTGTGCAGATGAAACGTATATCTGTGTTTGACATTGTGTTGGTAAGTGGTTGGTTTGACTTCGTAAAAGGGTTGGACTAGGATCGCTTTTCTCCATTGGGCCATTGGCATCCTTCTGGCAATTGCACAACGATGGTCTTGAGTTTTCACAACGTCTGTGAATATATATACACAAAGAACAAAGTTAAGCACCCCCTGGAAAGTCTGCACCGACATATAAAATCATTGGTGTAGGGAGAATGGTGGCAAACTGATGTTGCAGAAACGATTGTGATCATAAAGGGAAACATTCTGTCGATAAGAAATCATCATTAATGGCAATAAGCTATACAATTTTTTTCAGGATATCGTTAGCGAAATCAAAAGTGTATTTTAACAAAATAAAAAGATGCTTGTAAGTATGAAACTTCCGAGTCCATCTGTCTTCACAGGGCGAACATATTGAAGATAAAAAATGTAACTTTGAGGGTGTAGAACACATCCCTAGTGTAGAACACACCCCTAGAGCAGAAGGTCAATAGCGCGTATAGCCTCCATTAGCTACGCGGTTTTGAATCCTTTAGAGTTTAGAGCACATTTGAGATAGGATGGGCAGAAACATTCAAGTCCTAGATCCCCCTGTACAAAATCTGCAGGAATTGGAAGCCACATTTACATCGCTGTGGGCGGAAGATACCCCATCAACAGATCCAACGTCTCACTGGAGGGATGAGACGCAGGCTGGAAGCTAATGGAGGCTATACGCGCTATTGACATTCTGCTCTAGGGATGTGCTCTACATACTCAAAGTGACATTTTTACTTCAATATGTTCGCCCTGTTAAGCCAGATGGACTCTGGAGTTTCATACTTACAAGCATCTTTTTATTTTGTTAAAATACGCTTTTGATTTGGCTAACGATATCCTGAATAAATTGTATAGCTTATTGCCAGCAATGGCGATTTCTTATCACCAGAATGTTTCCCTTTATGACCACAACCGTTTCTGCAACATCAGTTTGACAACAATCTCCCTACACCAATGATTTTATCGGTCGATGCAGACTTTCCAGGGGGTGCTTAACTGTTTTCTTTGTGTATAGTTGGACAACTGTGGGTCTGACCTTGAGCTACCGATATGTAGAGCAATATCCTTTTGCTAAATTGATTAAGCTTTGACATAAGTTAATGTTCACTTAACGATTTTTACCAATGCATAGCTGCTTACTTATAGACAATAAAACACACGGTCACAGGGAAAATCTTCTTGACTAAATTTACCATAAAATAGCTGCTTATTGTTGATGAACGACTGGGCTCCCGGAGCCAGTTTCACAAAACGGCGTAGTTGTATTTTTTGCGTAACTTTCATAACCTCGTATCTCTACAGTATGGGTTGCCATGAAAGTTAAGTAAACACTTACGCTACACTGCTTAGATTCCCAATGATTTCATAGACTTCTGGTGTTATCTGATGATTGTCCCACCGTAGACCGGATAACCATGATATAATGATGGGGTTCGATGTTTAAGGTAGAAAAGTAGCAGCGTCGCGGGAAAGAACCCAGTGGTCGACATTTCGAGCTGTTGGAAAGGCTAACCAGTGGAAAGTTAAAAAAGACGCCATCAACTCGCGGGCATGTGCTGCACATCGAAAAATTGCCAATGCCATGCAAATGTTGAATGTACGAAAGATAGGTGGGGTGTTCTGACTTCCAACTTCCAATATCCTTGCATATATACAGATGATTTCCAAGATTCCACACGTCCAAGAATGACAAGGTTTCCATATGTACCAATGGTATTTTGCGAGAATAGTTGGCAAAATCCTTCACCTTTAATATTAAGCTTGCAAACAGGTAATTCAAAATCTTGAAGCGTGGGAAGCGTATGGATTCCCCTTGTATGAAAAACCTTGGTTGATTGATTGTTTGGTGTTTTACGCCGAGCTCAAGATTATTTCACATGTATTGCGGCGTTGCCAGTTTTATTGTGGGAGGAAACCGGGCTCTATGCCCGGAGGAAACCCATGATCTTCCGGTTGTAACTGGCAACCATTCCACCAATCTAAAATAGAGATTGATCCTACTGCCATATCTATCTCGTGTTGAAGATCTCGTAGAATGGCACGAGATCTCGATTGCCATCCCTCATAGGTCGTTCGAGCGAATGAAAAACCTTGGAATTCGTTACAGAAAATCTCAGAAGTCATTTACGTGCAAAATTCTCGGAAGTTGGATGGCCTCTTCGGACATAAAAATTTTGGAAGTCGGAATTAAAATCTTGGAAGTCACTTGAGTAGGCCCTACTGTTTGCCAAGAAGTTGGAAGTCGGAAGATCCCATCCGTCTTTCGTATGAATGTTCTGTATTTATAACTCTAAAGTGTTATCTCCCTTTGACCACACCAATATTCATGATACGTTCGCAGACAGTATTGACTATCGACTCCAACGAACTGGCTAATCAATAAATGGATATCATTTCAATACATTTTTTTAGGCACATATTTCAGGTGGAAAATTACATTTTAATAATAGAAAAACACACCAAAATGTAAATAGAGCTTATGACATTGCATGTATATTCCAAATGATTTATTAAGAGGAGCGGTGTTCTCAAATTCCTTAGAAAACGATATAGTTCTATCATTTCAGGGTCAATAGTATTTGAATTGGTTTAAATAATTGCAAGAAACAGAGGAAGAAAGAATAAGAATGAGAATACTTACACGTGTGACGTCAAGGCGAACATGGATTGAAAATAAATCTTTCAGACTGTTCAATTGCTTAAAGTGGTATAAGCTGCCGAAAAGAGGAAAAGTTTCATTGAAACAGAATTAGCTAATTATCCTTGATTTTTATTTTTGAGATAGTTGAGATAGTTTTGTAAGAAGCAAAAAGCATAAAATACACTCATACACCCTGGTTATTTAAAATTTGTCTGTTATTCGGACACATCTTCGGTTCGTATTGGGTTACTGGTTTTACCAATATTTTTTATTTAAAAAAAGAATCATTAGACCGCGAAGCCATAGAGATAATAGTTTATCAATTACATAGATTTGCTTTTTTGTCCTTCACAAATCATTACGCCCATGTTTGTCGGTCGGAAAAAAGAGACATAAGGAAGACATTGGAAGGCCTGTGACGGACTAAGAGACACCATGTAAGCTAACGTAAATTCTCGGGACGGGTAATCCCGAATGTCTTCTTGAGAAAAATAGTCGCAATTCCTAAGTTCGAAGGCTTATGGCTAGGCCTAAAACAGTCAATACATTGACGCTTACACAATAACATGGCGATTGTAAAGCTTAAGGGTTCGAATCCCACTCGGATCAAATAAAATGGAAAAACTTCTGAGAGAGTTTTTCAATCGATCGCCAAATGTGGTAGAGTTGCCAAATACTCGCCAAAGGTCGGGAATTCCTCCTGACAAACAGCCCCCCCCCCCCCCCACTGAACCTGCCAACGACGCCATATAGGAGAAATAATCTGCAGTGTGGCTTAAAGTGGTATGAGCTGATCGTCACGACAGTAGGAGGCTTTGAAGGCCATCGAAAAACCAAATGATTGGCGTTGGAATGAGGAAGATCTCTGCAGTATGTGGCCTATAGGAACTGAAATTGTGTTCGAAAAGTAAACAAAATTTAAATAACCGGGACGACCATTCATTCATTCTAAGCCAAAGCAGGTTTAAAACAATACTTTATCGTTCATTCTCGAGACTAGAGGCACTAAAAAGCCCATGAATTATACGTCTTGAGAAAAATAGCCAATAATTTCAACATTCTGTTTTAACGTCAAAATATCAACATTTTGGCAGCTCATGCCACTTTAAACAATCAATCAATCTTAGTTAAAATATGATTATAATTCAAAGTATACGATTGGCGAATATTCTCCATGTGTTATCCATGCGCTATGTCAAACTATTCAATTATACAGTACTTAATTTCACGTAAACGTTACCCAACGAGTTACAATTTCGGGATTAGTTGATAGAAGGTTTGATTTACCTTGTTCAGGTTGCAGAATTCATAAATAGAAGGGTTGAGTTGTTTGTACGGCTGTCAAATCAACTTCAGTACATAGCCTATAAAAATGTATAAATTATAACGACCGATAATACAATTACTAAGACTCGGGACGATACCAACCTGAATTCTATATGTACTTAGCGCCATTAAAAACGCACGATTTTGAGAAATATTGTAAGCACTCTTAAATTGAAGAACAAGGCATTGGTCACAATGAGACAAAGAATTGACAATATGTGAAACCCTGGTGACTTTTATTCCTTGCAAACAAATCGTTGATACAGAAATTGAAGGTGTTATCATTCAATAATGGGTATGTCCACCTCGGGCATCAACGCAAGCAGTACATGTTCGACGCAAGGACCTGATAAGTGTGGCTATTCAGTGCTGTGGGATCCGGTCCCACTCTTCCTGCACTACCTGGATCAATTCACGTCGGTTGCGTGGCCTGGGTTGACGTTGTGGAACGGCATTCTTAAGCTGATCCCACAAGTGCTCTATGGGCGATAGATCGGGGGAGTAAGCTCGCCATTCCATGATGTTCACATTATTCTGTTGCAAGAAGTCTTGTGTCAACCTTGCAGAGTGTGGGCGCGCATTGTCTTGCTGAAACGTCGTGACACCAGCATTGGCTTGGAGGAATGGAAGCAGCACAGGTCGAAGGAGGTTATCCACGTAACCCGAAGCATTTAGGTTGCCATCAACAATGTCAAGGGGAGTTCGTCTGCGAGAAGTGATGCCTACACCATAACACTACATCCACCCCAGCGATTTCCTTCCCTCACACATGCATTTGCGAAACGTTCACCACGTCTGCGCCACACACGTTGACGTCGGTCAGGACGATCAAGGCAGATACGAGACGTTAGAGAAAAGGACAGAGTTCCAACCATTGATACGCCATCTCTGATGATTTCGAGCCCATCGTAAAAGGTTTTGGCGTGCGGCGGGTGTCAATATGAGCCCTCGGTAGGGGATGCGTGTATGCATCTGTATCTGTTGGAGACGGCGTCGGATGGTGCTGAGGCTTACCCTGGGCCTTCCAATTTCCACTGTCTCACGAGCAGTTTGTGTGTGTGCGACAAACCGATGTACCGATCCTGGCGGGCTGTAGTGACTCTTGGCTGACCAGGGCGTGGTCGGTCGGCAACATTGCCAGTTTCATGTTCCCTGATTCTGAGGCGACTAATTGCTTACCCTGGGCCTTCCAATTTCCACTGTCTCACGAGCAGTTTGTGTGTGTGCGACAAACCGATGTACCGATCCTGGCGGGCTGTAGTGACTCTTGGCTGACCAGGGCGTGGTCGGTCGGCAACATTGCCAGTTTCATGTTCCCTGATTCTGAGGCGACTAATTGTGCATGTGACGTCCTACGGCGGCACAACTGAGACCCGCCTGTAGCATGCCAATGGCACGTTCCCTTTGTTGTTTCGTAAATCGGGGCATGGTAACGTTTTCTGATATTTTTTTTCTTCGTCTTTATGCTGAGCTTCGTGTAAAGTGTTGAATCCACGACAAATGAGCCCTGAAAGCTGTTCTCAGTGACGGTGAAACACTCAATGGACGTTATTAGGAAATGTTGCGTAATGTTCACGACAGGCGCGTCGGGAACACCACAGGTTATCCAGTTATTATAACTCAACTCGAACTAACAATAAACAACAAAACGTAAATAGCCAATAGCCTTACTGAGGTAGAAACATAAAATGCAACCGTGCGTTTTTAATGGCGCTAAGTATACATATACCCAAAGCCATGGTCGTACTGAATGCGATATAATTGACTCTAAACATATCAATCAAACGAATATCCATTTATTGATAAAACATGTTCATTTGGACTGATTTACGTTTGTGTAACATCTCATATTTACCCAAACAAGTTCAACTTGTTTAGTGTGGCCGTGGTTTAAACTACCGAGCCTTCAAATACGTAGTTACGTATAGACTCCCATGTTGAACCTTTTTATGTTAGACACCTTATAGAAAAGCTCTAGTAATTTATCCGATAACGAGATACGTGACTATCTATACAGTAGCATTAATCTAATTGATTGATTATCAATCTCTGAAGAAGAAACAACAACCGATGCATAACAAATCAGAACTCAGAGCGTCATCAGACCGTGAAGCCATCGAGTACTAAAGCATCAGAGAAGGCTTTCATTATTGTAGAGTTAATAGTTTATCAATTACAGAGATTTACTATTTTGTCCTTGTTACGTCCATGTTTGTCGCCCAGAAAAAAGATTGACGTTGTTCACCCATCATCAATATATTTTGGCCACAGAGTTTGGAGATCTCCAACTAGTTGGGCAATAACCGTTTTCTCAGGGTTATCTGTCGTAACGAATTATCGATATGAAACTCAATCAATTCAATATGAAACTCTAAGTTCTAACCCTATCCTCATTAAACAAATTAGGAATGACATCGTGCATTGCTCTACCAGATCTGCCGTAGGGCTATTGTTTAAATCTACGGAAACGGAAACGTCCGTTTTTTTCTGAGGATTCGAACTAAACGCCCTCAGGTCATAACCAAAAGGTGGTCATTGGACCAAACCCGTGACCCATAGGTCGAAGCAGAACGTCCAGCCAGAGTTGTGCAACACTCCGACAATCACCAGCATCATGGAAGGTCCATTTGATACTCATGTTAGGCTTTGCGGCTGGATGTTACATACATGTATATTTGGTTAAAAATCTACATGTATTTAACCAGAAGTCCCATTCATAGATTTCTGATATAACCCGACTACACCTTTGTGAATTGGTTAAAACAAGAATGAAGAGAGTGGATACACAATGTGAATCCTACCACTGATGAAGTATGAGAATATAAGGCGTACCAAATTGACTATTGCGACAATTCGTGCTGATAAACACAGACAAGGTGGTTTATTTGAAGCAAGTGCCAGAAGGCATTCAGAAAGTACATTTCTGTCATCAGAGAATGTATGTTGAAGTGGTCATTTCTGGTCCTGGACGGATGGAATAATGAGAAATATCCCAACAACAAAGCAGTAAATCTTTTTAATTGACGAAGAATTAAGTCCCCATAAACGCTCAATAAATGAAGCCCTTCCCTGATGGTTAAACACTCATTGAATTCACGGTCTGAAGACACCACGAGTTCTCATTGTTTATATCTGGACTCTTGCTTCTTCTCCAGAGATCGATAAGCAATCAATCATGTCAATACCTTCAGTTTAACTAGTCACGTATCCATTTATCGGGCAAATTAGTGACAATCTACCCAAGGGATAATGCGTAGTATTATTCAGTGTCCCTGTTCTATTTGAAAGCTCAATGGTATACCTGATTAGAGCGTGATCGGCCAATGGGCTGCTGGTTCTGTTCACACCTACAAATGCATTCGTTCTGTTTTTGTTCTTACGCTGTGTGTTTTTGATTGGCCTTACCGATAACGATCATTACGCCAATATCACTTTAAGCCAAGAAACCCCTATTTAAGCAGTCAATTTAACCTTTTAAAATACAATCACAGTTTGAATTCAACTCCCCAAAACGTAAGCTAAAAGAAAAAAAAAGATATTGTAATAAGTCATATGATCAGAGCCTCGTTTGAATTTACAACACGCCTTGGTTAATCTTAATCACACGCGCCTTTTATATTTACACAGTATTGTACTGGGGTGGATTTGACAGTGTATCAACAACTCCAAATATCAATTAATGATTTCTCCAACCAGAACAAGGTAAATCAAACCTTCTGTTCACTAATCAGTGACTTGATTCTTCCTGAACGACCGAGAAAGAATCGTGCCGTATTGTGTGTGTTTCTAGCAATCCAGTCCGCCATCGAGTCTACGATATTCTCCCACACGCTCCCGGTTCTCTGCGAGGGACTGCCTGGCAATGTTTAAAGAGCAAAAAGTCCTTAAAGAGCGTGTCAATTCACAGGGATTAATCGAGATAACGGACAATTAATGAAATGTATTGGTTGCAAAAGACCTCACCGATTTCATCCATTTGTTAACGGGTGATCTTTCGCCCAAATAAAAACTTTCCTCCGGTGTACCTCCTATTTAGGGTATGCTGGTTTCATTGTATTCAGTGTTACTGTCTTTTTCCGACACTAATTTAAGACATTGGCAATTAAAGTAGTGCTTGTCATCGCATTTCCTCAGACGGTTTTTATTGAATTCTTTTCGAAATTAGCAATAAGATCATATAAATTCGCTTTCGTCACAAATGTCAGAAAGGCTACGGCGGTGAGTGAGTGAGTTATTGCAATATTCCTTCAACTTAAAGTGGCATGATCTGCCAAAAATGTTGATATTTTGACGCAAAAACAGAATGTTGAAATTCTCGGCTATTTTTGTCAAGACGTATAATTCAGAAGCTTTTTAGTGCTTTTAAGCTCGAGAATGTACTATTAAGTATTGTTTTGAACTAACTTTGGCTTAGAATGAATCAATGGTCGTCCCGGTTATTTAAATTTTGTTTACTTTTCGAACACTATTCCGGTTCGTGCACATACTGTATGGATTTTCAGCTAGTTTTTCGATGGCCTTCAAAGTCTCTTACTGTCGTGACGATCAGAAATTATGAAAAAAGTGTGAATTTTGGCAGCTCATGCCGCTTTAAATATGCTTAGCGTGTCACAGCGTGGCAAAAATAATTGCATTGACGAAGTTTCGTTTCATATCATATACACCATTGCAACAAACCGTCTCTGTAAACACATACATTAAGAAAAAGGTTGGTTATTTTCAGAAGATACTCCAAGCATGTAAGTACCTTTCTCTTAGCTGAAAACGATCGTATTAAGCACAGTCTTCGTTCTGGGCTGATGATAATGAGGCCTTTCTGTATGACAAAGCAGTAAATCTCTGTAATTGACGAAGAATTAACCTCTGTAAAAAGCTCAGTAAATGAACCCCTTTCCCTGATGTTAGGACACTCCGTGGATTCACGGTCTGGTGACACCCATGTAGAGCTCTGATTGGTTACACCTGAACTTGATACCCATACAATCAATCAGGTTAATACTTCCAGTGTGGATAGTCACGTATCCACTTAACGGGTAATTTACTGGAGCTTTTCTCTAACAGACATAACATAACATAAACTAAAGTAAAAATATTCTTGACTAAAATAACCATACAGACTAATTGTGTTAAACACAATGGTACCTCATATAGACCTTTATACCCAATAATACTATAACAGGTTGTTGCAATAAACCAAAACCCATGATATTTCATCAGACAGACAGGACTTTGGAATGTATTGAAATGTTAAGGCAGATTTTAATTAAGCTGCTCTAGTTGAACCTTCTGTCGATGTGTGGCGGGTTCGAATCCCACTCAGTTCAAAGGAAATTTGAACAACTTCTGGGTGGGTTCTTCATTCCATCGCTTTATGTAAAACAATTGCCAGGTCCTCGTCGAAGGCCGGGGGTTCCCTCTGGACCCCCCCCCCCCCCCCCCCGACCCACGCTCACTTAACCTGACAACGTCGATATCTCAATTAATGATCTACCCTTATCAAACCCTCAATAATCAGTAAATTGATTCTTTCAGAACGTTATTTTTTCTTCTAAGTAAACGACCAAGAATGAATCGTGCTGTGCTGTGTGTGTTTCTACCAATCCCGTCAGCCATCGAGGCTACAATATATGGACCCTACTCTCACACACTGTCCCGTATCTCTATGATGACTAGCAATGCTTAGAGGGTAAATTCTACAAGAGAGATTGCGAATTGACAAGAATGAATCGAGAGAACAGTTAATGAATAAAATCACAAAATCTCGATTTTAATGTAGGCCATTGACGTAAATGTTTATGGCCGATACAGGATATAGTAGGTTTATGCCTGTAACTCTAGTATGTGTTATTCAAGAAACAGTCCAAATAAACAACTTCGTACGAGGGGGCGCGGGTTTCAACTGATCCTATACTTTCACAAATGATTTCCTTTTAGGTTCTGCATTCTTTCCCTACCCCACCCCGCCAAAAATACAGAATACTGCTTAAATTAAAAACAGCCGACGATTTTCTGTATTTTTCCCTGACATAAGAAGTTAGGAACTTTTCTAACAAAATTTGAATGTATTGGCATCATTTCTGTATTTTCAAATACAAAATTGAAAATTGTCAGGTATTCGCGAAACCAACAAACTCCTGGACATGCGCATTAGCACCCTAATTATTTGAACCCTGGCAGCGATCTAACTGTACATTTTTTACTGGCTTGATCTGAGAAATACGGACGATCGAAGGATCTAGTTTGAGGGACACAAAGAGCTGATAAATTTGAGGTTAAACTATAAAAAGACCTGAAATGAGGATAGATCAACACTAAAATGAACAGGTTTCTGATCGGTGCTGTATTCGGGCTTCAATCCTGCGTATGTTTTTACACCTCATGTAGATAGTTTAATCCTTGTAGATGCCCTCGTGTAAATTAGCTTTCTTTATCAAGAGAAGAGCGACTGTGTCTGTAAGCTAAGATTTATCAGCTGGACTCAAGTTAAACGTGTTTTATTTTCCGGTTCAATCCTCTACAGCTTCAGTCATTTTCACTTTTATGTCAAAAGAGATTGTTTGAATCGGATAAAAAAGTGTATCAATTAAATAGTATGAAACAAAATATTCTGTCAGTCAATCTAGCATTCCAAATGGGCTTCAGAAACAAACCGAACGTTCCGCTGGGTATATTGCACCATGGGACTTAAATAATCTTTAGTAAAGGAAATACTCTTAAAGTCAACTGAAAAAGCAGTATAACAAAATTTGCTTGTCATATAGGTGGAGGTCTTGTTTAAATCTCTGATAGAACAACCAGCTACAATCACTTAAAATGTCTGACTATTTTATTACATAAATCTTAATTACCTTTGAATATTTAGACCTTTATACCCAATCATAGGTTGTTGTAATAAAGCAAATCCAATGATATTTCATTAGGTTGAAGACCGACAGGAATTATAAGACCTACTGAGGTTTTCTTAAGAAATGTCAAGCAGGCTACGGTGGGCTTTTACTGATGATAGGTCATTGACGCTGATTTTTTGTTATCTCTATACAAATGTTATATAGCTATTCATCTTATTTCTGGTGTTTTAATATGATACTCATAAAGCATGGATATAAGTAGAAAACCATTGTGTGACCGGCAATAGTGAAAAAATGTCTACAAAACCAGTTTATAAAAACAAAGAATGTTCAATAAATGCTCAAAAACCTTTCGGCGCCAGACATCACGAAAATACGAAATGAAAAGACAAAACTTTCGTCAAATAAAATAATTCGAAGGTTGATTGTGCAGTGTTTTGTGCATCACTTGGAATATTGTAATTAAGACATAGATGACGTCCTGGTGAGCTGTGTTTTGCTGAATAAAGGGTCAGGGTAGGAAGATACCGCTATTTGAGGGCGAGGGGAGTTGCTATAACTTCTTTTTTGTTCATTCTTGCGACTTTCCGTTGGTACCTGGCAGCCATATAAGCCTACTGCATACTTCCATAAAAAAAATTCAGAACGAATCGAAATTCAATCCGCAAAAGGTTGGTGGACGGCTGAAGGTCTAGCAGCGGCAATCTATTTAAGAGCCACAATCGCCAGACAATTCGAAGTCAATATGTGTACGCCAGAGTGCGATAACGATTATTATGATGAAATCAAGAATGCGTCTCTCACCTGCAAACCAGCAAATACTTTTCGTTAATTCCATTGTTGAATTGCACCAATTGTGTGAATTTATTGATTGGGTATCGATCACCTTTTCATTGATCATTGGTGCATTAAACATCACATTGATTGAACACTTAACCCTATTGTTACGAAATCTAGCGGAATTAGTTGAGGCATTCATCCTTTCAACCATAAAGCGGCCCTCGTTTAACGGCTCCAGTGGTCCTTCAATTGTATTTCTCTAGTCTTTGAACTCAAGTAGTCCCGCACTAGTGATTAAATAAAGAGGACAATTTACTACGGTAAATAAACACTCAATAAAGTCATCAACTGCATATGTAACCCCGAACGTCGTCGGAAATGAAATATCCAAATTGGTTGCTTTTAAATACAAAAAATAACCTAATACTTTCAAATTAATATTCAGCCAGTATTATGGTATTTAATTTAAATAACAAATTGATTATTAACAATTAATCTCAGGAATCTGTTTCTGTTCGTCTCAATACCTTGATGAAGGTATTAGAACCAAGTCCGAAACTTTTTTGTTTATTTTACATATTTCAAAAAAAAAAGTCTGTTACATTAGTAGAAGTGAATTATGTTGCACCTATATGCAATTGTTAGAATCCTCTAAAATAAGTTACTAAAGACTTTCTCGCTGATCGAATTTACTCCATGCTACTTTCTTGTTTTTTTTATAACCAAATGCTCTGGTAAGACTTTTTGATTGTTGGTAAAATTCAAAGTCCATAGCTCTGGTATGTGATAAAATACAGAATGACACCTTATTTTGTTCAAGAACACGAAGCGATTCGGAATTTTTGTGGCGAGTTGATCTTAAAGTGGCATGAGTTGCCATAATTCAGACTTTTCCCATAAACTTTGATTGGCAAGAGTTGAGTGTTTCAAGCCACTATTAAACCCTCAACGAGTAATGTGTGCTATAATAACGGCCATAATGTGAATGATGACAAAACATTCAACTGATTTAATCAATTACCTAGTTCTGCTGTATCTTAATTAAAAATACGCGGGAAATAGTGATACAAATTTAAACGATGTGAACTAATTTAAAACATTGTCACTCGGATTAATATAAGCTTAAATAGTATTGATCTCCAACATTAACTCAATTTAGCTACAACTGATATGGCCAGATATGGCCAGAGTGGATTGACTGTATAAAGCTGGAGAACGGGATTTCATATCCATTCCCTTTCCACTGTCACTGACCATAAAACCTACTTCCGGTTCGCCAGCCAGCCCTCTGAAGGCTGCTCGAAAGCAAACAAAAGTGGTTTCCAATAGCAACGTGAGCTGTGAGATCACTAGAGATGTCATAGCATCGTTTGGTTAGGTAAGGGGGAATATGTCAAAATTCACTACCATTTTCTCTGAAAGAGATGTTGTACGTCATAGATTTGTATAATCTGCATAATTGATTGGTGATTGGCTGAAATTTTACTACAAGAGAAACATTTTTGCAGGCGAGTTTTCATTGGTTGTCTTGGCCAGTGATCGCTGTAAATCGGTCCTCATTGACTTTTTGATCGAGTGCGACAACGATCAGAGTTGCTTCACTCCGAAAGGAATACGACGGATATTCGAAACTTGCAGGAATTATCGTTCGTTAAAACTGGGAACCTATTTATCAAGTCTCACTAAAACCATGTCTACAGACGCAGAAACAGCCAAAAGACGCCTAGCTTTTCAAAAAAGTTACAGTTTAGAGGTAAGTGATTTTTTTAAAATAAGAAAACGAGCCTGAGGTTTCTTAATAAGAAATGCATAGGCGTGTTTATAAATGTTTTCAAAAGTACACAAGCTCGATAGCTTCAAATCCCCGTCTTATCAGTAATGACTCTTTTGAAATACGCTTTTCTTTAAAACAATGTTCTGAGAATTGCTTTTAGCGATGTTGACAATGAAATCAGTGCTAAGGATTAGGAAAGTTGTGCACGTTAAAACATTTTTCAAAGGTAGATATTCTTGTTTTTGAGAGTAAGTTCAATTTTTCCTTCGAATAAATAACATTTAATCACTTCAAAGAGCAGTATACTGAGTTCGAGGAAATGAATTACAGACAAGTCGTCAAACCGCCAACTCGTCATATCTAACTTGTCATATCTAACTTGTCACATCTAACTTGTCACATCTAACTTGTCCCATCTAACTCGCCACGTCTAACTCGTCAAAGGTTTTCGATAAAACATCGAAGCCTAACAGAAAATCAGTCAAAGTGAATTGAAGTGACCAATGCTATCGACCTGCTGGGCATTTTTTGAAAAAATTCAAGCCATCGAATCAGTGCTTTTCATTATTCGTCTGGCGTTGCCAGGCACCGCCTTGCGTAATATTCGGCCATGTGCATTAGCTAACCATGAAAGTTGCTTACATATCCTGGAGATCCGAACATTTATTCAAACATCTTACCGTCCGGTCGGATATGTGTGGAAAAATGTAGTTGAGTTTGTTTGTTACCCCAAAGCCTGTAATTTAAATTCCTATAGACTGTGGTATCAAGACACGCAAAGTCCTATAACATACTTTAATTAATGATTACAAACTTGTAGAGGTTACCCTATAGTATATTTGGTCTTAACAGCTGATAATAAAGCTGAAATAATAAGCATAAGCACTTTATGGACACTTGTGTATTACGTTAACTTATCCACAATGAAAATAGATAACAGAAGAATCAAAACGGTTTTTGGATGAAGAGTTTTATGTTGGCGCTAACGCCTGCTACAAAATTAATATGTACACAATAAAACTAACCCGTGATAATGTTAAATCTAATACGGGTTCTCGTTACTTAGCGGGACGTTTGTCTTTCGCTTACATACCGATGGAGTAATTTCCCCTCACAAGTTATGGGCAAATATCAAGAGAATTGCCATATTTGTTTTCCTGAGCTGATCATACGAATCTAAAAACTCCATTGGATAAAAAACCCAGAAGATATTTAAAACGCCTACTCTGTCAGTGTGTCGGGCTATTTGCTATGTCCAGATATGTATTTATCGTTCATTTATAGTTGATTGCTCCAAGCAAACGTCAACTCACTTTTGGGGCTGGGTTCTATATGAATTTCCCACGAAAAACGTTAACATGTTCTAATGGCTTCGCCGCAGAACTTTACTTTTAGCGTAGCACTTTCTATTTCGGATACGATGTGTGTTACAGGCATGCACGTTACTTTCGCGCGGGCGTTAAATTAACAGACCAAACACAACTTTTCCCTTACGGTAATCAATAAGTCGTTTATAATTACCTGTCAGCTAATGAAGTAAATCAATAAACATAATGTCACACCTCGTCAAAAGTAAACCACTGTAAGTCCATCTGCCCAGGCGTCTTTAT
Organism: Lepidochitona cinerea; assembly: GCA_963971465.1. Lineage (NCBI taxonomy): Eukaryota > Metazoa > Mollusca > Polyplacophora > Chitonida > Tonicellidae > Lepidochitona > Lepidochitona cinerea. The sequence goes on along the minus strand of OZ020551.1, from coordinate 81,330,009 downwards.
TGCACCATTATAGGCAGTAATTTGGTTCAATTTCAAATGATCCCAAACCATTTCGCGGTCTTCAATGTCAATGTTAAATTACGATATTAATATAAGCCTTATTTAAATGTAGCATTCATTCGTAGTAACTCAAGCACTATCAGAATTGTATTATAATACGACAAATTATGAAATTATATGATGATATATTGCCCCGTCCATATGCTATTGCCTCGAGGAAAGGAGGCGTCCAGTTGTGGAAGTTTTTGTCACGAATGGCGCTCAACCCCCTCGTATTTCTTGCAAATTCGAATTATTTGTTGCAAAAGAGAACCCAACTAGATACGTTGATGTAACCAAAGACATTCTGGCAAGTGGAGTGGTTCGGTTAATGTTCCACACAAACAGTAATTTACCTAAGCCACTGTGCTTTAGAAGCATTTATTTATTCGACTATTTTTATCGAAACTATGCAAAAAGCTTTGCGTGTTCATTTTTTTACTAGATTTCTTTGCCTAGACGTTTTGCAAAAACGCACAGTGTATAAATGTGCCTTTACCCGTCTGGTTTATTTTATGTATTAATTTGACATTTCTTGGTTCTGGAATGGCGTGTTTAGTATGTTTACACATTACACCTTCCACTGTGTTCATCGGAGACGTATAAATGTCACCAGTAAGTCCTTTTTGCGATGACAGCGTGCTCGTGATAAATCATCAAGCGAGAGTTCTGCAGCAATGATAAAAGTCGCCACGGAAAGGTAAAAGTAGTTCTCCGGGAAACTACGCGGAAACAATACGACTCTTTGATTTCTCTCACTTCCTTATGGCATTTTACCTAATACAACTTCAGTATTATCGATATACATTTGGATGATAAATGGGGCTGTTCAATTTGCTTTGTTCTTCCATCTATTAACGCTAAACAGTCAGACGGCATTTTGGAATATCTAGTAAATAACGTGCACCACGATATGGCATAAGCTGTATGTCTGAGGTATTTTTTTATAGAACAGATTCCGGTAACACAAAGTGTCCTTATCAAAGGACAGATCAGCAAGTTTAACAATCTCATATCGTGTAACGTGACTAGATTACAGGGCGTTTTATCCAATATTGGCCAGAATTGCAGCCAACGATTTTATCGCATGACTTCCCGCCCTGGGGCCACGGGAGGGCAATTCGGTAGCATCGTTAGATGACAAGACTCTTAGACAGGCAAAACGATGCAGGAATTTAAAGTGTAGATATTATCTATGGCGTTTAGAATCGCTTCAGCAAAAACAGATTGAATATTTTCAGCTAAATATGTTTGGTTCCTTGGTAATAAAATGGTAGCTATAGATTAAATCCATGTACGTGATTTCTAACAAGAAGCAAATTGCTCGCCATGCATGTTCTAAACACGAAGTAACCCATGCTGTTTTAACATCTTTAAATTTAAAAAAAAGCTTGTTATTATATCACCATTTTTTCATTAATTCTTGATAAATGGTATATTATCACATCAACATTTCTATAATCGTTGTCCCTCCACCACATCATTAAACCTAAAAACAAATACCCAAAGACTGTTCTTTTTCACTCATTCAGACCATGTTCAGAGAAACTGTGATAATGTTCGCGGTTCGTGGTCTTCCTTCTTTCCCATAAGTAAATTTCTTGTTTTATTTATAACATGATCCAAGTCAGTAAGCGCTGAGATGGATTCTATGAAAATGAAAACCACCAGAGCCCGTTTAGCATAGTTGTTTAGGTTTGTGGAATCATGGTGCGCTGAGTAGGTGGAAGGGGATGAGCATTGTTTTCTAACAGTTCGAAAAAATGGGTTGTGAATACTTATCTTATCCTTAATTTCGTCACCCAAAGGCCTTATTCAGAGCTGGTGATAGGTCTCTTTAGGACCCAGGGCCCAGTTTCACAAAGCGATCTTAGCTACGGGTGATCTTAACTACTATGGTAACCAATGCTAAAGGTATACGTTGCCATTGGTAATTAAGATCACCTTACGCTAAGATCGCTTTGTAAGATCGCTTTGCTAAGATCGCTTTGTACGCTAAGATCGCCTGACTCGCAAACCCACAAGGAGGAATGTCTGTTTTACAAAAAAAAGTTCAATTTCAAAAATATCTAAAATACTGTTTTGTTCAGAAACCGAATAAACAAATATTATGGACCTTGTCTGCAGACGTCTTGCAATAGCATATTTACCGATTCTGACTGAAGAGTTAATCAATTAAAGTCTCGGTCACGAGTTCTCCTTTATTCCTCACTTTTCCTACTTGTATTTCAGAACAAGAGTTCTTGGCGACGAAAAAGCTTGATTGAAGATGCCAAATTCGACACTGTGACTAATGCTGAGTTTGAAAAACGCGAGAAAACTTATTCAAGAGGCGATTCTATAACAGAAGAGGACGAAGTATTTTCAGCCAATGGGGATGCTCATAGCAAACCAGATGTTACACTTGGACAGAGAATAAGCGTAATATTGGTTCTTCGAGATGGTCTTGGCTCCGTCGGTCGGATACTTAAAAGCTTTGAGGTGAGCAATATAAAATTGAAAATGATATAAAGATATAATACCGATCTAACAAGTCTTACTTACTTTGCCAAAGAAATTGAGAATCTATTTTTAAAGACGATGAAGATAATAGAAAATCTTTGGTTTATTTGCTCTTCAAAACATTAATTGAAGTGGTATCAGTTGCCAAAATGTTGATATTTTGATGCTATAACAGAATGTTGAAATTATTGGCTATTTTTCTCAAGACGTATTATTCAGAAGCTTTTTAATGCTTCTAGTCGGAGAATGTAGGATATAAGGTATTATTTTGAACGGACTTTGGCTTAGAATGAATGAATGGTCATCCCGGTTATTTAAATTTTGTTTACTTTATTAACAGTATTTCGGTTTGTGTATGCCACATATTGTATAGATTTTCCTCATTCCAACGTCAATCATTTAGTTTTTCGATGGCCTTCAATGCCTCTTACTGTCGTGACGATCAGATATTATGAAAAAAGTGTGAATTTTGGGAGCTCATGTCCCTTTAAATCAAATTCAAGGTATAACTCGACTGAGTTTGGTTGAAACCAACGACCTACCATCCTCGGATACCCAGGGTTAAATTCTCGACAAGCTCACCTTAATGTGAGCGTAAGCGGAATTTTTAACCGTGGGTTTCGACGATGACGACCTACATGTATCCATGGAAGGTCTGCATCTGACGAATCGAAAGACTCTGTAGACTGACCCACCGGCTCTCTCTTACAGTGACATGAATTGTCAAATTTGGGGAAGATTTCGCGTCAACAGTATTAGCTAATTGTTCGTCAGTTCGAGAAGTACAAAATCTGCTCTTACCGCCAATATCAATTCTGGTGATGTATTAGTTTTATGAGCCACACCCCCCTCCTTCCCAAATGTACTCATACATCCCGGATATTGGAATTTTGTCCGTTTTTGTCACACGTCACCCGTTCGTATCGGTTACTGCTTTAACAGATATTTCTTTTATTTTAACATCAATCCTATAGTTTTTCAAGGTACTTCTCGCTGAACTTTTCTTGACCATCTGAATTTATGAAAAAATCCTAATTTGGACAGTTCATGCCCCTTGATACAGAAGAAAGGAACTTTTAAATAGGGTTAAAAAAAGGAATATATCTGGATATTATGTTTGGTTTGTGTACTGGGTCTGGCTGAAAACGTATCATTAAAAATCACCAAAAGACTTTATTCCACGATGATAATTGGTGTCCATCACAAGTTGTTAAACGTTATCAGGTTGCTTTAGCCATCTTGGTCTCCCAAGCAGACCATTTAGTGGTGCTGTTATCAACGTTTTTTGTGGCGGTGTTCAGATTTGTGGCTATTAAAGCTGATTGTATTCGTGAGTTACATCACAAACGCCCCACAAGGCGCATTAATAGTTTTAAATGTTACCCAATTGTCGCCGAAGCAAAGAAATATAATCAAAATTTTGATTATAATACCGCAGTAACATAACATTTCGAGATGTCAGAAGATATTTTATTGGCCTTTTGGGCGACACACTCTCATTACATAAGGACCAATCCTGGTATTACACTGACCTTTCCAATAGTTTTCGTCCGTACAACGTGACTTTGGGGAATCTGGTAAATGCATGGAGTCACGCAAAAGAAAACATCCTAACTCTCTTTACCAGTTAATCCACTCCTTAGAAAACATTATAGCTACTTTGAGAATTTCTGACCAATTCGTCCAAGAGACTTTTAGCATTCTCTCTCTCATCCGTCTCTCTCTCTATTTATGATCACTAAAACACGCGGACACAAGGAAAATCTTCTTGTCTAAAATAACCACGGAGACAAGTTTCTAATTGTGTTAAAATATGTATATCATTTAGACCTTATACGCCATAAATTGTTGTAACAAGCCAAACATATGATATTTCATTAGGTTGATGACTGACAGGAGCTTAGCCTTGGTCAGTAGAATTTTCTGGAATCCTTTTGTAACACATTGACAATGCGTGTGAAGATTCGTACAACTTTGCCGATATGTAACAAAGTATTCCAGAGAATTTTATTGACGAAAGTCAAATTCATGTCTGTTTTTAACAGAATGAAATATCATAGGTTTTGGTGTATTACAACAAGCTATGTTTGGGTATAAAGGTCTAAAAGACATACCCCAATTTTTATCATAATTAGATTGATTGATTGATGTTTTACTCCGCACTCAAGATTATTTCACTCATATCTTCCACATATATACCTCGACCGAGTGAAAAATCCACTCAGAAATTTTTGAATTTTGAATTAATCTGAGTGTGATTTGAACCAGCACCGAATCGATGGTGGTCTGTCTGGGACCGAGGGACGATCACTCTAACCCACTGGACCAACGAGGCCCCTTAGCATAATTAGAAACTTCTCTCCATGGTTATTGTAGTCAAGAAGATTTCCCCTATGTCCGTGTTTATAAGAATGAAGAATGAAACCCAGAGTGGCCCTGTGAAGTCAAAAATCCTTCAATTCTCATAAGCCTATGGTTTAAAGAATAAGGGGTTACCATTTACTATATGGCCATCTGCATAGACCAAAAATCGAAATATTACGTCAACATTGCCCATAGATTTTAACAGAGGCTTACAGCAATATGATGGGAACAACGTTCAATTTCTCGGCTTGTTAAAACGATCTTTTCAATTGACACATTGAATTCATAGAATTCTCGATTAGAAAGAAATGGAATTAGTTGGTGAGCCGTAGTGGCCACTACTAAGAGTCAACACACAATTGACTCGACTTAGGGGGAAGAAAATCAGCATTAGACGAATCAGATGCAGTCATTTGTTAGCTGTGAATGGCCCATAATTAAGAGATTCAAAGTAGAAGGGACACAGCGATCTAGCCTTAATGGACTTGAGCTGAAAAGAAAGGAAACATTTCGCAGGAAACGGTTCGTGAGCGCGAACAACCACAACCGTCTAGAAAGTGGACGTGGGGACGATGTTTTTGCCTATTCCATACTCAGCTCTATGAGAGGCATCCAGTCGAACATGGTCTCGGCAATTAATCTGCCAATGCTTTTGTTTGTGGAAGGATTTTTTATGAAGTGAGAAAGCGAAACTATCTAAATCATAGATGAGGCATGAATCCGTTGCATTTCGTATGCAAAACTAGCAAATGTCTATCAAGACAAGGAAAGCAACGGAAAACTTTGCAGAAAAACTAAAACAAAAACAGACAAGGAGATGCGACAGAAAGAATGAGATCTCTTAAAGTTCACCTCGACCTGTCAACAACAAGAAAGTCTACTTAGATAAATAAGACTTCATTTCCTGTAAAGAAAAGCTCTCTTACAATCCACACACCGGCTAATTTTCTCCAATGTCAAGAATCAATTGGTATAAGTGAATAGCACTGAAGTGGAGTGACAACATTGATGTCACTGTCTAGAGCTTGCGTGCAGTGGAATAACTTCTAAACGGTTACCTTTCTTCCACCGACGCTGTCTTCCATATTTAACGAGCTTCCAGCTAGCCATCAAAAGGGCCGATTGCCGAAGAATTCTGAGTAAAGGTTGCAAGGAATTTTAAGTGAAGACTTAAGCGTGTACCGTCGGCAAGTCAATTTTTATCCATTACCTTTATCCGGCTTCTGTTGAACGTGTAATCGAGGCTAGATAGACTATTCGATATGGGCGAACTCAAATTCGGGTTTTAAAGATCCCCCGACAATATGTCTTCGATATGTTATTGTTTTAGTGTTTCTTCAATTTGGTGTTAATTGTAGTCCTTAATGCTTTGAACAATAAGTGACAATGTAGGCTCCGATTTAAAAGACGTCAGTTTGACAACGGTACAAATACAATTCCACTTCTGTTTTCCTCTGCGTCATCACTAATAACTCAAAACGTGATTGTATCGTAGCACTTTTGCTACTCTTCGTTAACAACCACTTTTGACCACGTGTGCTCAATGGCAGCTGGTTATATTCGTATACACGAACAGAGGGAAAAATAAGATTCATGTAGAAAAATACAATACCATAATAAGTAGTATGGAAACTCAAGGTGTTATCTCAATATTTCGACTTAAATTAAAGTCATCGTCAAAGTCGAAATATTGAAATTACATTAGTTCCTTACTACTCTATTATGTTAAGTTGCTCCGTGGATCAAATAAATACAATACCATACTGTGTCGTATTATGGTGACGGACCAAATGTTAGCTAAAATTTACCCAAAAGATGTGTACCATTCTAGCAGATGTAATTGGCTTATCTTTTACTCTAGTCATTTCACATATCTTACAGTATTCAGCAGTATGTAACACAAGTAGGCGAAGATTTAAAAGCACACTCGGAAGACATTTGTCAATGTACATCTCATACAAATACAATACAATGGTTCATTTGAACGGCTTACTAGGTAACTTGTGACATTGCATTTTTCTTCGTATATTTGTTATTTCTCATTGTGATATCTTGCTGAAAAGCTTCCCTTGATATCAAACTGGCTGCTGATGGCGTGTTTAATCGAAGGGCCACTTTTTCGCCCATACGATATAAACTTCTACGGCCAGTGCTTATTGAGCACTCTCCTGTTTCTCACATTATATATTCGAATGATTTGTTTTTATCCATTTAGAATTCCAAGATTGAGATCAGCCATCTTGAATCTCGACCCTCGAGAAGATCGGACGCTGTCTTTGAGATCTTCATTCGTTGTAACGGTCAGAAAAACGCTATCACAGTTCTTACAAACACGCTGAAACAGAGTTCTTCCATTCTCGATGTGAAAGTAATTAATGAAGAAGAAAACGAAAAAGGTATTATATAATTTATTAACTTTATTCGTTCACAAAAGGGAATGAAAGTAAGAATGTCTCTCTCCACGTTTACGAGGACGCTTCCATGGCAGTGTATATATATATATATAATTGAACACTATATACATGTCAACCTAATGAAATATCATAGGTTTAGTTTATTACAACAATTTATGATTGGGTATAAAGGTCTAAATGATATACCTCTTTTTAACACAATTAGAAATTTGTATCCGTGGTTATTTTAGACAAGAAGATTTTCCCTGTGCCCGTGTGTTTTAGTGTTCATACTTGTATATACATGTATATTTATTTATTGCTATATTCACATTTCGAGCTCATTGGTTAAATTCGAATCCATATGAACAGAAACATGCTCGTAATCTGTATTTTAATCATTCTATATATCCTAATTACGTTGACGCCTCTTAGTTTTAAGAAGTTACGCTATCCATATATAGTGGTATGCAATAAGTTAAACTGAGTAAATGTCATTAGCCGAAGCCTTTGCTCTTGTGCATTTTTCTGCCAACCCCATACCAGATATAAGCCTTATTACTAATCCATACTTACTTTATCGCCGAAATATAGCTGCTTCATAGTTCATTGGAAAGAAGCTTAGTTGTAATGGACAGTCTCTAAATTGTGTGTACGGAATTTCTAAACTAACCATTAGTAACTTGTTTCCTTACAGCGATTTGGTTCCCAACACATATTGCCAATTTGGACAAATGTAATCATCTAATCACCAAGTTTGAACCTGATTTGGACTATGATCATCCAGTAGGTATATTTGTGTTATTTATACAGATCAGTATAGTCTGAGGTTTAGTGACACGCGGGTGGAAAAACTATGTTTTATTGCTACCATATTTCAATATACCTTATTTGTTAAAGACGGTTGGATAGATGTTCACGTCTGACTAGCAAATTGCATAACTTATATATACAGTTGTAGGCACACATAGAAGGGGGAAGGATGAGCATATGCTGTGAATTTCAACCCTCCGACTGGATTTTCATTCGTCAACCGCTGACTCCAGTCTAACAAGTGACCCTTGCGAACACTTACATTTTGTTCTTTTAATCAAACGAAAAGACTAACTGAATTGAACTCCAGACGAAATTATTTCTCAAGAATTGCTGCTGCACACATGCCCGATCATAATAACGGATTTATTTCTGCAGAGAATTGTCGATCAGTGTAATAAATTATTATAATGTCATTTTTCTTTATCTTGCGAAAAGAGATGTTCGCTATGATAACTATACCATTTAAACAATATAGATCTATTGAACAACAGTTTACAAAATATCTCTATAAATCGCTTTGGATACAGCTCTCTGCAACTATTCTCGCTTTGTACTGGATATTGGACTCAAGTACCGGGGTATCTGAGAGCAATGAGTAGCAGAATTGAACTCATTTGCTTACGTATAATCCTAGTGGAGAACCGTGACGTTCTCTTGAATTGTACATGTTTGCTAACAATGCTTTTAGCGCAGTGATATTAATGTATATTTACTCATCGTTGTTTTCTTCATCCGCTATCTCTTTAGGGATTTGCTGACAAAGTTTACCGACAGCGACGAGAGAAAATTGCTGACATTGCCTTTAAATACAGACAGTAAGTGTTTAACGTTGTATCTGAAACTCCAAATTCCCATTACGTTCACAAAAAATGACTTCTACAAAAAGAGATTATACTATTAGTTCCAACGACAGGTGGTGTGTTGAGTGGAAAAAGTAACTTGATTTGTTTTATACCGATACATCAATGTCATGTCGGAGAAACAAAAAATGCTAACGTGTCTCGTGAAGTTAATAGCACCAAAGGTGTTAAATGTTATACTGAAGGCAAATTCCATGTGTGCACCCAACAGTCTAATGGATGATCATACAGTATGATGCCAATCATACATACAGCTAGTAATCAGAGAAAGATTTAAATCTCACAGTTATGACGTATAAACGCAAAAAAGGTATTGCTCTAAGTTGGTGTCTCAGATAAAACTGGTGTTGGCGCAATGATAGTGTGAAGATACTTTAAAATCAGGCATGCGAAGATGCCAGGAAAGCGGAAATTTAACCCTACAGAGGTTTCAAACGCACTCCCAACAACTTCTTGCCCAATACGATTAGGAGGACTTTAATCAGTAAACCAAACTATACAGATAATTTGAGTTACGTGTTTGTGTCGCTCAAGTTGGATGGTCTATTATAAAACTTGCCCCTCTTTTAATTACATTGTTAATTGTGTCGTTTTGACTTTCAGTGGACAAGAAATTCCCCGAGTAGAATATTCCGAAGACGAAATCAAAACCTGGTAGGTTTCCTTTATAGAGTGACATTGGTTGGAATTACCCAACGCAATAGTATATTGGTGCACATAAATACGTACTTTTCCCACAGATAATATATATTTATATATAGATTGTCATACGCTACAAAATTCACAATTCATAATGTCAAGACAATACGTAATAATTAAAAAGCTAAGCGATCAACGTTGAAATGAAAATAGACCCATTTTGTGACCCATTATTCTGTCTGGCCCGCAATTATGTTTAATAAGTAAACTATTAAAATACAAACAACTGTGATGAACGTTCATTCAGATTTTAAGCCGATTCGAAATCCAACACGTGTTTAGGCCTAACGTATAATACTGTAGTACATGAATAAGACTTGTATTACTGACAATGGTCCAGTTTTTTTTAAGAAAAAGGTATGAACAACCTTTTTGCAGGTCATGCAGAAATTGATTGATTTCTGAATTGGGTTAGACCAGTAAAAATCGCTTATTTGATAATAAATCTGCGCTTTGATGTGTTTTTACGTAATCGACAGGAATTCAGTCTTGTTTTATTTTATTGCAGGGGTCATGTTTACTCCAAAGTAAAGAATCTGCTTCACACGCATGCGTGTAAGGAATATCTTCACGTGTTCGATATTCTAGAAAAAGAATGTGGATATTGCGCTACCCAAATACCACAATTACAAGATGTCTCTGCCTTTATGAAAAGTAAGTATTTAGACGGAACTATTTAAAGTGGCATGAGCTGCTAAAATGTTGATATTTTGAAATTATCAGCTATTTTTCTCAAGACGTATAATTCCGAAGCTTTTTAGTGCTTCTAGTCTCGAGAAAGCACGATAAGGCATTGTTTGGAACTCACTTTGGCCTAGAATGAATGAATGGTTATTTAAATTTTGTTTACTTTTCGAACACGTTTTCGGTTCGTACAGACCCCATACTGTAAGGATTTTCTTCATTCCAACGCCGATCATTTATTTTTTCGATGGCCATCAAAGTCTCTTGCTGTTGTGACGATTCGAAATTATAAAAAAGTGTGAATTTTGACAGCTCATGCCACTTTGATATCAAGACATGAGTTGCTGTACGTATATATTTTATGGGTCAATTAAACATTTAGACGTATGTCTATTACAGTAATCATGAAATCGTGTAAGTCACACACAAAATAGAAAAGTCGTTTTAAGTACCATCGTCCTGAGAATGGATTAATATCTTTATTCAGAAGGATTCAATATGGGTAACTGGAACGCTTGCAATATATTATTTAAAAATTTAAAGATTAAATCGTTGCAATTATAATTACTATGTAGGCCCTATGTTTATTGAGTTGATGAGATAAAATGTTGAGATCATTTTAATTGCGTTTTAATATCACAAATTTGAACAAGTCTGTAGCGAAATGTGTAACATGTTGTGTTTTTTATAATTGGCAGAGAGGACAGGGTTTCAGTTACGCCCTGTATCTGGGTTGTTGTCGGCCAGGGACTTCCTAGCTAGTCTGGCATTCCGGGTATTTCAATGTACACAATATGTTAGACATGGTTCTAAGCCAGACCATAGCCCAGAACCGTAAGTACCCCATGTGAATTCACTCCTAATCTACATAAATTATTTTCAGATTGAAACAAACAAACGAAAACAGTAGATAACAAATGTCACATAGTTGTAACTGGGGCCTTAGTGGCTCAGTCGGTAAGAGAGATAGTCCCTCAGTCCGACACAGACCTTCCACCGATGCCGCACGGGTTCGAATCCCACTCAGACCAAATAAAAAAAATTAAAGACGATCTGTACGAAAGATGGGTGGGGTCTTCCGACTTCCAACTTCTGGGCCAAGGACTTCCAATGTTTTAATTCCGACTTCGAAGATTGATGTACGAACAGGCCTTCCAACTTCCGAGCATTTCGTACGTGAATGACTTCCTAGGTTTTCTACACCAAATTCCAAGAATTTTCATTCAAGGCGAATATATTTCCCAAAGTTCAGAACTCTTTTTTCAAGCTTAATATAAAAGGTGAAGGATTTGGCAAAATGTAGTCTCTCACAAAGTACCAATCGATACTTACGGAAATCTCAGACACCTGGCGACCTTGTCATTCTTGGACGCGTGTGCAAAAACTCGGAAGTAAGCAATGAAATCTTGAAAATCATCTGTTTGCAAGAATCTTAGAAGTTGGTAGTCGGAAGACCCCACCAGTCTTTCGTAGTTCTGAGAGGATGTTTCACTCGACCGCCCAATGTGGAAGAGTTGCCAGGTACTTGCCGTAGGTCCAGGGTTTCCTCCGGACAATGAGCCCGGTTTCTTCCCAACGCCGCCATGTAAGTGAAATACTCTTGAGTGCGGCGCAAAACATAAGAACATCCTTCAAATGTTTACATAATTACAAGTTTTCAATATAAGCCTAAACACTTCATTTGTGGTCGAGTTAAATTTTTCTAAAGATGATTTCACATTGCATACATGCTTCATAGACCCAGAAACAGAACATAAAGCGTTCTTTTAGAAACCTGCAGGTTAAATCAACATATTGTTTATGTATTGCAGTGATTGTGTCCATGAATTATTGGGTCACGTACCCATGCTGGCTGACCGAAGATTTGCTCAGTTCTCTCAAGAAATAGGACTGGCATCTCTGGGAGCATCAGACGAAGACATTGAAAAGATCGCTACTGTAAGTTTACCTCTTCCATATGATTTATTTATTACTTTTATTCCACAAATAAATAAACAGGGTACCGTCGGTCAATATGTCACACATTCAAATAATTCATACATTGTATTTTCAAGATTTAAAGTGATTTTTATACTTTAATTCAAATGAACTTCATCTACATGGAGTCGAATACGTTTAATATCAAAGAACCTTACAGTTGCAGTAAATAACGTTTGCTTCCACGCCTTGTTAAGAAAGCCAATGCCACTTTTGTGGTGACTTACAATACATATGCCTCTAACAGCATCGTGTGGATCAATGAAAACAAATGTTACGAATATCATTGTCTCTATAGTTGTTTAGTCCAGAAAGTCATCACTGTGCCAGTGTCTTTTAAAGTAGAAAATAAGATAAATAATTCTCACGACTGGAGAATTTTCTACACTGGAAAGTATACAGCCGTGCATGTCATGAGTAGAACCCCAAGGGTTTGTAAAAAAAAGCGGTCACTTCAAGCAAGATACCTCAAATATCCTATTATTTTTCAAGGGACGTCATTAAACTTCAGACCTACTCGACGATGAAGCTAATCTCTTATATCAGTTACTATAAACCTTTTGTTTGGCCATCTGAGCTACACCATGATTGAGACATTGTTTCCCCTCATGTGGCTATAAGTTGCCTTTGTAAGCTTTGTGAAAAGTTATATCATGTAAGTTCGTGTGAGATGGTTTTGGGGCAGTTTTGGGGTGTGTTCTATTATAAAATAATTGCGTTATCAGCTTGAAGAACCAACCACTGATGCAAAGTCTGATAGTTGTTGGTGCAAGCCTGTGCCAGGAGTCATTTCTCAACACATCGTTGTAATGCCAGTATTGCAGCATACAAGAAACACCCATTCAGCTGGGGGCGATTTCCAATGGGCTGGTGTCTATATGCTATGTAAAATCACGGAAGCAGTGGGAGCCTAACACATTATTCCTTTTAGCAATGTTCTTTATAATGAACTTAAATAGCAGAAAAGAAAATACCTTTTCTACCGGAAGTGCGATCATGGTACAGGCTCTGCTTTCGTTGCTGATTTCCGGTTTTCTTCAGCGTCCATGTCGTTATTCATTAACTAGCCTCTCCATCAAGTGGCAGTTTCCGACATATCAAATCATTTGAACAGTATCAAGCGACTACTACCTGTCAAGGAGAGTGCTTTTTCATTGAATTAAAGACATATGACAGGCAGGAAAGAAATTCTTAAGAATCTATAGATGAGTTTACAATGAACATATTTTTTTGTAGTATTTATCAACTCTGACATCGTTTTTAAAAATGATGACTCGTTTTGTGAAAATGAATCCGAATCTGATAATTATGCCGATCCCTATCAAGGTGTTTAATCCTTGTAACTTGTTTGCAGCTATACTGGTTCACAGTGGAGTTTGGCCTTTTGAAACAGGACGGTCAAATAAGGGCCTATGGGGCTGGTGTACTTTCATCATACGGTGAATTGTTACACGCATTGGGCGATGGGCCCAAAAAGCTTCCGTTTGACCCTGACACGACAGCCGTACAGGAATACACCGATGACGACTTCCAACCTATATACTTTGTCGTTGAATCGTTTGATGACATGCAGGCTAAAATGAGGTAAGTGTACATTCTGTACCATTTATATATCCAGTTTATATCCAAAACTGAAACCTCACAAAATCCTCAAAAGGTCATTTTCCAAAATCCTGTTAAGTTGGTGTAAAATGGTATGCGCTTGCATCTGTTTGTGCAACGTAACATGCACGCGTATTTAGGAAGGATCTCCCCATATGGTCGTAAATTTGTATGCTTTTGTATAAATTTGGTTAAAAAAACATGTGCCACTTCCATATTCGGAATAAAATTTTATTCGATTTGTATTTAACCATTCATGTTCACTGTCTGCAAAATCTTGTTGATGAGAAGAACGTAGTGCTCCATCTGCGTGAGTAACAGAGACAGAAACATACCATTTTTAAAAACGAAAAATCCTGTTGGCAAAAAGAACGTAAGTAAACGTCTAAATGATATTTTGTGTTTTATTAAGGCATTACGCTTCCCGGATCAAGCGTCCCTACGACGTCAAATACGACCCTTTCACCGAGACGATACAGGCGTTGGAGAGTTTAGAAGTTCTACAGTCCACCACAGACACCATTCGCCATGAACTGGACTATCTCAACACTGCCATCGAAAAGATCAGCTCCATTACACGCCATTCATGAAGTCAACTTCTTAGAATCACAACATTGTTAAAGACCCGCGATAAAATATGTATATAGAAGTGTGAATATTTATTAGATATACCCTTGTTGTGAGAATGAAAGTTAATTCATCGAGAAATATGGCATACGCTCGATTATATATTGCGAATTTTTCACGTTCGAAAAAAAAATGTTTCTTTGTTATCTCCGTCGGCTTACAGTTTTCCGAACGTTATCTTAATTAGTGAAATAGCCTCGAGTGCAGTGTTCAACATAATAAACATAAAAAATCAATCCGTCAGTTTTATCCCAAATTATTGAAGTGAATAAATTTTCAAAAGCGTTTGAATATTTGTATTTGAATGATAAAGCTGTCTTAGGTTGTAAAATGACAAACTACCCCAAAAAATCGATAACCGATCAATGCTTATATAAAACTTTGAATTATTTGGCATCCAGTCATATCGGATCGTAACATCCAAATTATGAGTGTGATGTGAAAACCAGATCAGCCGAGTTTAGCTACCATGGAAATTTGGTACATTTTTGTCATGTTAAAATGACATGTACTGTACTTTGTCGTAAACACAAAATCAGGACTTTTATTCTCAAGTAATGATTTTATTGACTCTATAGTCTCAAGAATGTGTTGAAATGCATTGTTTACCAACCACTTAGGCCTAAAAGAAAGGAATGTTCGTCCCGGTTTATATTTGAGTTTTTGTTTATATTTCGTACTCCCTTTTGGCTCGCGTAGCTCAACCGTTATTTTCTATATCACCGTCCGCCATTTAGTTTTTCGATGAACTTCAAACTACACTAAGTTGGGGCTCATAAGATAGTATTAACGAACAATTAACAATACCTTTTATCCATCGAAGTATGTACTTTTTTGTTAAATCGTATCATTCCTATATGTTACTGTTTTTGTGTTGCTTAACTTGATTGTTAAATATTATGCTTAGTAAACTATTTACTTGTTAAAGCACGTCCATGTGTGCAACTTGTTTGTCATATCGTATCCCTCGTGCGTTATTTTCTGGTTAAAGCATACCCTTGTGTGTAACCTGTTAGTCCCATCGTATCATTCGTGTGTTATTTACTTGTTAAAGCACGCTCCGTGTGTGCAACTTGTCTGTCATATCGTACCCTTCGTGTGTCATTTACTTGTTAAAGCACGCCGGTGTGTGCAACTTGTTTGTTAAATCGTATCCCTTGTTTATCACTTGCTTGTTTAAGTATTTCCTTGTATGTCACGTGTTTGTTAAATTGTGTTCTTTGTACCAACAGTTTTGCTAAATCTTGTCCTTTATACGTTAACTCCTTGTGAAAGCATATATTTGTATGCAACTTGTTTTTAAAACTCTTGTCTCCTGTACATTACGCCCCTGTTAAAACATAGCCTTGCGTGTTATTAGTTTGCTATGTTCAAAATATGTAACTTACTTGTTAAATCATGTCCTTGTATGTAACCTACAGTACTTGTTAAATCATGTCCTTTTATGTACCTTACAGTAGGCCTACTTGTTAAATCATGTCCTTGTATGTAACCTACAGTACTTGTTAAATCATGTCCTTGTATGTAACCTACAGTACTTGTTAAATCATGTCCTTGTATGTAACCTACTGTACTTGTTAAATCATGTCCTTGTATGTAACCTACAGTACTTGTTAAATCATGTCCTTGTATGTAACCTACAGTACTTGTTAAATCATGTCCAGTATATGTTACTTCCTTGTTAAACTATGTCCTTGTTTGTAACTTGTTTGCTAAATCCTACCCCTCGTTTGTTATTCATGCCCCTTGTACGTTAGTTATCAAACGAAATGTATCCCAATTTTTGTTAAACCATATCCTTCAATATGAAACTCATTTATTAAATCATATCATCTGTGCGTTTCTGTTGTGACAAACCGTATCACTTATGTGTTAGAGCTTGTGACAAACCGTCTCTCGGACTGTATATAATTTTTCCTAAATCGTTTCTCATCAACTACTGTACAGAAAATGAATGTGATTACACCGACATACGTCACACACAACGTATCTCACATGAATGTGATTACACCGACATACGTCACACACAACGTATCTCACATGAATGTGATTACACCGACATACGTCACACAGAACGTATCTCACATGAATGTGCTACACCGACATACGTCACACACAACGTATCTGACATGAATGTGATTACACCGATATACGTCACACACAACGTATCTCACATGAATGATTACACGGACATACGTCACACACAACGTATCTCACATGAATGTGATTACACCGACATACGTCACACACAACGTATCTCACATGAATGTGATTACACCGACATACGTCACACACAACGTATCTCACATGAATGTGATGACATCGACATACGTCACACACAACGTATCTCACATGAATGTGATTACACCGACATACGTCACACAGAACGTATCTCACATGAATGTGATTACATCGACATACGTCACACACAACGTATCTCACATGAATGTGATTACATCGACATACGTCACACACAACGTATCTCACATGAATGTGATTACACCGACATACGTCACACACAACGTATCTCACATGAATGTGATTACATCGACATACGTCACACACAACGTATCTCACATGAATGTGATTACACCGACATACGTCACACAGAACGTATCTCACATGAATGCTCGTATCGTATGTCTCATCTTTCCAATCACATTTCCCTAACGTTTGTCGTGTGTTATTACAAATAAAACATATAGATGTCCGTTATACATATGATTTTCAAATACACGCTATGACCTTTAATGTTTTTACGATCGGTTAAGGACCTACATGTATATATTAAGTTCAATGCATTGAATATGGTAGAATGTTTAAAACTGATTTTGATTGAATGTTTTATCTGATTACCGTTGTCCCCTTGGTCTCCATTTAAATTAATCATTCGTTTTCTTTGTATTTACTCAATTCATTTCGTCAGTAATGATATCAAGCAATGAGAAGCAATTTTAGATTATCAACCAAGAAGACGTCAGCTTCTATAAATATTAACCCGACTTAAGACATATACTGTACCATGATTATCAATGGGCTAAAACTGAACCAACATAGCAGTATTCGTGGTTGTTAAAGACCATATGTGTGATTAACGATATTTAAACATGTATATAGGTTTCTTTTAGTGCTCATATTATTTATTCTCATGATGAGAATATTTAGCAATAAAGTCTGCAACTTTTGAAAAAGCTTTGTTATTATTGGTTGAAAATGTATAAATGTCTTTATCGTTTACTAATGATAAAGCAATTTGAACTTTAAAATTATAACGCCATCCAATGAGCAGGGGTCCTTGTAGATTCGATTGTTCGAGAACCCGACTCTGTAGCCTCTGCACTCCGATCGTGACCAGATTGTCATCAGCAAGATAGCCCGAACGATTTGTCTCTAAGTTAGTCTACACTGTCGGGTGTTTGCATTAAGAAAGACAAGCTTTCTGGTCGGATTTTTTGTCTCCATCAGTGACTGGGATTTTATGACTGGTATTTGATCAACATTAAGAAAAGATGGCCAAAGACTTACCCATATCAACCAGGTGGCGATAATTATTGTATCGGGAAAATTCCACAGGGTTCCTATCCACGGTAATCTCAATTCGAATGTGGCTGAGCTTTTTGGTTAGAAAAGGACGCTTATCTCTGGCGTTGTAAAGCAAAATACGCCGAATGGAATGCAGCGAGAGAAGAACGATTTAGACAAAATTATATTCAATCGTAAAAAGCGTCTGCTTTGTTCTCTAGAAAAATTGGGATGATTCATCCGCCTATTGAAGACCAAAGTTTGTCTACCATAGATCTGGTGATGTTAATATACGTTATAAATAGACTGTACAAAGATTCTAAAATATCTGTCACCAAAAGTGCCTTTCCCAATGATTTTAGGTTTTTATTTCGTTCATGAAATTTTTCTGCAAACAACATGCTATTTTTTCAGTTAAACCAATGATTGATCCAAGTTGGTATATATATTCAAGCACTCAACAAACTTTGTCGTGGAGCTTATATGTTATGAAATGTGAACTGAATATTGTGATGATTAAGGGATTAGTGTAGGTATAACAAAGCTGACAAAACCTAGCAACCTGTCTTTACCGTGCTACCAATCAAACACACTCCTGTTTTACACATACTCGCCTGGAACCTGTCGCTATTTACCATGTCTTCTAGGATAATTGATACCAAATTGGATGTTATCCGACTCTCCATTTCCCCTCATATGTAAGCTATGAATTAAACAAAGGAGGGCAATCGAACAAAATGCCCAATATTCCAAAAGTATTCCTATGTGAGAATTCATGTAGCTGCCATATCAGTACCTTTTTTCAGTTAAACCACTGGTTGATACAAAAACGGTAGATCTATGTTGCACCCAACAAGCTTTGTCGTAGAGCTTTGGTGATTTGAAATTTGAACTGAACACTGTGATAGTGTAGGAATTACTTAAAGTATAACATGTCCGTTCTGTTCACGTTGCCTAAAAGGGCACAGGCGGAGAAAAGCTGACAAAACCTAGCAACCTGTCTTTACCGTGCTACCAATCAAACACACTCCTGGTTTACACATACTCGCCTGGAACCTGTCGCTATTTACCATGTCTTCTAGGATAATTGATACCAAATTGGATGTTATCCGACTCTCCATTTCCCCTCATATGTAAGCTATGAATTAAACAAAGGAGGGTAATCTCCTAAAAACTTCACTAAATTATCGGGATAATCGTGATGACAAGAATGGATGGAAACGAAAGCAATGGTGAAAATGTTCCACACAATCTCACTACAGGTTACTGCGTGCATTGGCGTTCATTAAATGGTTTTGTAATCACTACACCGGGCCTATATTCTTGTTGAAGAACATTTTCCTACCAATCCGTTATAGGTTGTATCTCTATTCAACAATGGAATTATCTAACATGTGCCTGTCTGATGTGAGAGTTCAGTCAGAATAAACAGAAGGATTGTGGGTTTTCAATTGGGTATTGACTTGGCCATTTTATATGGCCATGTAAAATTAATTAACTTTTTATTCTTGTAAAAATCGTTTTGTGCTTGGTCAAACATCCGGAAAAGATATATAACTGGCACAATAGTACAATCTAACCAAATGCACCCCCTCCCCCACACACAATTGAACAATCACAAGATACAGTCTCGGTTGTTCTCATATCATGCTCCAGGGGTTTTCTACCAATAAGCCTTAAAGTAGTATGGCACTTCAGACGCTAAAATTGTCTGGAAATGCTCGTGCCACCATAAGCCTAAACAGAATGAACGTCCGTCCTGGTTATTTATTCCAGCGTCATTTTTTGGATTATGATGATCTTCAAATATTCTCGTCGTCTTCGGTTAGTTTATTACATTTTTTCTTGAAATATTCCTCTGTGAAAATTCCCGTAGCAGCCATATCAGTACCCAAACCAATGGTTGATACAAAAACGGTAGATCCTCTCGCACCCAACAACCTTTGTCGTAGAGCTTTGGTGATTTGAAATTTGAACTGAATACTGTGATAGTGTAGGATTTACTTTAAGTATAACATGTCCGTTCTGTTCACGTGGTCTAAAAGGGCACCAGCGGAGAAAAGCTGACAAAACCTAGCAACCTGTCTTTACCGTGGTACCAATCAAACACACTCTTGTTTTACACATACTCGCCTGGAACCTGTCGCTATTTACCATGTCTTCTAGGATAATTGATACCAAATTGGATGTTATCCGACTCTCTACTTCCCCTCATATGTAAGCTATGAATTAAACAAAGGAGGGTAATCTAAATACAAACTTCACTAAATTATCGTGATAATCGTGATGATTAGAATGGATCGAAACAAAAGCAACTGTAAAAATGTTCATCCCATGCAATCTCACAGGTTACTGCGTGCATGGCGTTCATTAAATGGTTTTGTAATCACTATACACCAGGCCTATATTCTTGTCGACGAACATTTTCCCACCATTCCGCTATAGCTTTAGTCTCTATGTAACATTGGGATTATCTGACATGTGCCTGCGGGAAGCGAGAGTTCAGTCAGGATAAACAGAAGGATTGTGGGGGTTTTAAATTGGGCATTAACTTTTAAGAGGTGGCCCTTTTATAGAGCCATGTAAAATTAATTCATTTTTATCCTTGTGAGAATCGTTTCGCGCTTGGTCAAGCATTCGGAAAGGATATCTAACTGGCACCATGGTACACTCGAACAAAATGCCCAATATTCCAAAAATATTCCTACGTGAAAATTCATGTAGCTGCCATATCAGTACCTTTTTTCAGTTAAACCACTGGTTGATACAAAAACGGTAGATCTATTCTGGCACCCAACAAGCTTTGTCGTAGAGCTTTGGTGATTTGAAATTTGAACTGAATACTGTGATGGTGTAGGAATTACTTTAAGTATAACATGTCCGTTCTGTTCACGTTGTCTAAAAGGGCACCGGCGGAGAAAAGCTGACAAAACCTAGCAACCTGTCTTTACCGTGGTACCAATCAAACACACTCCTGCGAAACGAAAGCAACTGTGAAAATGTTCGACCCAATCATATTACAGGTTACTGCGTACATGGGGTTCATTAAATGGTTTTGTAATCACTACACCGGGCCTATATTCTTGTTGAAGAACATTATCCCACCAATCCGTTTTAGGTTGTATCTGTATTCAACAATGGAATTATTTGAAATGTGACTGTCTGATGCGAGAGTTCAGTCAGAATAAACAGAAGGATTGTGAGGTTTTTAAATTGGGCATTAACTTTGAAGAGGTGGCTATTTTATAGAGCCATGTAAAATTAATTCATTTTTATCCTTGTGAGAATCGTTTCGCGCTTGGTCAAGCATCCGGAAAGGATATCTAACTGGCACCATGGTACAATCG
Source organism: Lepidochitona cinerea (assembly GCA_963971465.1). Taxonomy (NCBI): domain Eukaryota; kingdom Metazoa; phylum Mollusca; class Polyplacophora; order Chitonida; family Tonicellidae; genus Lepidochitona; species Lepidochitona cinerea. The sequence goes on along the minus strand of OZ020551.1, from coordinate 81,308,577 downwards.
AACAAAATGCCCAATATTCCAAAAATATTCCTATGTGAAAATTCATGTAGCTGCCATATCAGTACCTTTTTCAGTTAAACCACTGGTTGATACAAAAACGGTAGATCTATTCTGGCACCCAACAAGCTTTGTCGTAGAGCTTTGGTGATTTGAAATTTGAACTTAATACTGTGATGGTGTAGGCATTTGTTTAAGTATAACATGTCCGTTCTGTTCACGTTGTCTAAAAGGGTACCGGCGGAGAAAAGCTGACAAAACCTAGCAACCTGTCTTTAGCGTGGTACCAATCAAACACACTCCTGGTTTACACATACTCGCCTGGAACCTGTCGCTATTTACCATGTCTTCTAGGATAATTGATACCAAATTGGATGTTATCTGACTCTCTACTTCCCTTCATATGTAAGCTATGAATTAAACAAAGGAGGGTAATCTCCATACAAACTTCACTAAATTATCGGGAAAATCGTGATGACTAGAATGGATCGAAACGAAAACAATGGTGAAAATATTCAACCCAATCTCATTACAGGTTACAGCGTGCATGGCGTTCATTAAATGGTTTTGTAATCACTACACCGGGCCTATATTCTTGTTGAAGAACATTTTCCCACCATTCCGTTATAGGTTGTATCTCTATTCAACAATGGAATTATCTGACATGTGCCTGTCTGATGTGAGAGTTCAGTCAGAATAAACAGAAGGATTGTGGGTTTTCAATTGGGTATTGACTTGGCCATTTTATATGGCCGTGTAAAATTAATTAACTTTTTATTCTTGTGAAAATCGTTTCGTGCTTGGTCAAACATCCGGAAAAGATATATAACTGGCACCATTGAACAATCGAACCAAATGCACCCCCCCCCCCCCTCCCCCTCTGAACAATTACAAGATACAGTCTCGGTTGTTCTCATATCATGAGCCTGGTTTTCTACCAATACTCATTAAAGTGGCAAGAGGCACCAACATATTTCCGTTGAAACTTAATTTCCAAATTATCGGTTATTTTCCCCATGAGGTACTACTTATACAAGCTTTTTATTGACAGAAGTTTTGAGAAAGTACGTTAAAGTAGTCTTTTTAATAACTTAAATCTAAAATGAATGAGCGTTTATCCCGGCTATTTATTCCAACGTCAATCATTTTTTTATGATCTTCAAATCCTCGTATTTTCTTGGTAGTCAGAATTTTTGATAAGCGGCGAATTTTGGCGCTTTGTGTCACTTAAAGACAATGTTATTCAAAATAGTACAAGAACTCTGAAATGGCAATCATCTGGGATACCATTTCCTGTGACAGATTATGTAAAGCTAGTTTCTTGGCTGTTTTCCTGAGATATTTCCGCAATGAAAATGTTTGCCAGGTTTAGTGGGGAGGAAACCGGGTTCATTGCCGGGAGGAAACCCCCGACCTTCGGCGAGTACCTGTCAACTCTTTCACATAGGGCGAGCGAGTGAAAAATCCACTCAGAAATTTTTCAGATGATATAAGAATTAGTTTAAGTATAACATGTCCGTTCTCTTCACCGTATCTACAAGGGCACTGGCGGAGAAAAACTGATATAACCTAGCAACCTGTCTTTACCGTGGTACCAATCAAACACACTCCTGGTTTACACATACTCGCCTGGAACCTGTCGCTATTTACCATGTCTTCTAGGATAATTGATACCAAATTGGATGTTATCCGACTCTCTACTTCCCTTCATATGTAAGCTATGAATTAAACAAACAGTGAAAATCACCCAACAAACTATACTATAGATTGCTGGATTAGTGTTGTTTAACATTATACATTGAAACGAAAGCACTTCCCAACCTTATAGAAGCAGGTAAACCAATACACTATACATGTTATAAAGTGCATGACGTCCAGTAAGAAGACTCATTAGCCGACATCTTCCTGAACACTTTTAGTTAGACATTTCATCATCAGCGGAAATAATGACAAAATATGTTTTTATACTTGTATTAGGCAAAAATGATATTTTATCTCTTTATGTGGTTTGTGTCTTTTAGAAAGTGAATATAGTTTATCTCTGACGGATAACGACGTATAGTCCGGGTTTCTGACTCCAAAATGAGTATCTTTTATACTGACGGTCGTATTTTGGCCGGTCGTATTTTTGAAAAAAATAGTAATTTTGGAGTCAGAACCCCGGACTAAATGACGTACTGCTTTGGGGTTGTGGTTAAAAGCGGGTTTCAGTTGATAAAGTTGGATAGATTGTGGCGGAGCGTATGAAAACGCTTTATCTTTACAACTTGTGACAGAAATAAAACGTGTCGTTATATAACACAGCTGACGCCGGTAATATTGAATATATTTAGCACGACAGCGCCAGATCAAAAAAAAAATGAAAAAACTTCCATTGACTTGCTCATTCGGTGCAAAAAGTCTTTAAGCACCGATACATTGCGTATGTTTTGGAATTATATAATTGCAATAACATCTGCTACACTTATCATAACTTAAATTGAAAGTGGGTTCACATAAAGCTCGATACAAAGGGTCGACTGAATAGGATTAATTACAGACTACATTAAATGTGCTTTCAATTTCTTGAGTGTAGAAAGTATATGCATATAGCATTCAAAGGTCTATAAAGGGACACATCGATATAAAAGTATTCATTTCAAAGTGATAGCCGAGTGTTATTTAATGTCGTTTTACGCCGTTGAATCACAGCCTATACAACGAAAAACATCAAACGGAGAAACAAGATCGACAAGTTTAGTGGAAAGATTGTTCCAAAATTGACGTTATTTATTTTAGCTTTCATTAAGCGGTATATTATACTTGTATAAACATCAAAAGAAAAATGTCGAGGAAGTGTTTATTTATAGTCATCGACTACAATCAGATGAACCTTGATAGTTATTTCAGAACGAATGTTAAGAAAAGTGTTTTATGTTAATCGCCTAAACGGTATCTGATTATAATGGCAACATTTATGCATGCATTGTTGCAACCCGAAATGAAAAAAACCCCACTAAATTGAACATTTTTTCCCCTACTTGTTGCGGCTGCAGTGCGTTGAAAAACATTTTCATTTCGAGTTGCGATGAGAATTTTTTTCATATGGTGTCGACTTTTTCATATCGGGCTGCAACAACGCATGAAAACAATGCATGGTTGGGAATGGTGTAATATAGAAAGAACGATGATTCGTTTGTTAAGGGTGGGGGGGGGGATAACATTCAAGATGATTTGTATATACGGCCACACTCAAGATAACACTCAAGATGAATTGTATTTAAGTCAGCACTCAAGATAACATTCAAGATGAATTGTATCTCAGGTCACACTCAAGATAACACTCAAGATGAATTGTATATAAGGCCACACTCAAGATAACATTCAAGATGAATTGTATCTCAGGTCACACTCAAGATAACACTCAAGATGAATTGTATATAAGGCCACACTCAAGATAACATTCAAGATGAATTGTATCTCAGGTCACACTCAAGATAACACTCAAGATGAATTGTATATAAGGCCACACTCAAGATAACACTCAAGATGAATTGTATCAAAGGCCACACTTAAGATAACATTTAAGATGAATTGTATCAAAGGCCACACTCAAGATAACATTCAAGATGAATTGTAACACACCGTACTTTAACGTACATTCTGAGAACATTAAAACATGTCAACCTTCTGACAGTATCATGTCACTTTAAGCCATACATTTTAACTTTTGTGGACGGTTTGATTTGTGCCAAAGGCCACACTCAAGATAATTATAGTTATATAGTGCTGCACGGGCGATATCGGAAGCTCCAGAAACTAAGCTGGAACTTTATCAAAAGATAACCAAATTTATACAGGGAAAAATAGATTGTATTGTCACAAAGTATCTTGCTAAAGACTCCAATTGCCTGCATTGTTTTGTCGAGGATAACAAAGCCTAGTTTGCCAACTCGGGCAATGTTGATTGGATAATATTACTAACAGCAGTTTTCATACAGTCAACGATAGGGCGATATTATTTTCAAATATTAACCACATTAGTGTCATCAATAATCCAAGTGTCTGGAGGAAAAGCTTACATTGTGACGGCGGGTTTTAACCATTTCTACGTTTCCAACTATTTGACGTAAAATAAATCTCATAAACTTTGCACGATTTTGTCTTGGTATCTCTTGAAAAAAACCTATTGACAAAGTATAAATTAAATTAAGTGGTGTGTTTTTCTCTTTTTCTTACATCTGATATATAAATGGATTTAAAAATTGTTTAAAAAATTGTAAAAAGCAGTACTTTAGGAAAATTGCGTTTTTCCAGATTAACTGGACCGCCTAAACAGAAAGGAGTTTAAAAACATTGTTTTTATTCTAGTATATAAAACACAAAAAATTGATTTGAATAATTACTTGATCAATGTTTTTACGCCATAGTCAAGATTATTTTACTTTTATGACGGTGTTGCCTGCTATATACTGAAGTAAAAAATTGGAACATATGTCAAGAGAAGATATCAATGTTAATTTTATATTTGGCAACCATCTCGATTATAAAAAAAAACCCTAATCAATTATAGAAGCAATATGAGTACCGTATACTATATCGCCAAGCTTTATGCTTTTCAACGTTTATTACAACGGTAGAAATAAAACTCACATATGGTCGAGAGCACGATGTATAGATGGGAAGAAATAAATAGGCTTACATTCAAGTAGTCAACCTATTTTTAGACAAGCCCAATCACTCGATCGGTAAAAGACATTGATTGGTTATGCCGAATTAGATAAATGCATTAACGCCCGAGAACGATCTACCTGAATGATCCTGTTATAACATTGCAATGGGCCTTAACCTAAAGAACAAGAACCTGCGATCAATTACGCGTATATTTATAGAGTTTTGAAATAGTGGTGGGTCCAAAATAGCACGGTGGTCGTTGGTAAAAGTCCCCTATACCCCATTATCTACTGATTAAAGTAACCAAATATGGGGTTAAAATGTATTTTTAGATAAATATAAAAAGCTCATTGTTTTTACGCACATCGTCAACAACAAAGTGTAGTTTGCTTTACGTATTTCCGACAAAAACCCCAACCACGAAGAACATATATCTCCCATACAAAAGCATCATGGCATTATTGTAAATGGCTTTTCAATCATAACGTCTTGTGACCGTGTAGTCCAGATACTCCATTTTTTAAGAAAATATATTGGTTTAGTTTTTACTTAAGGTCACGTGTCACGTTTCACTGGAAATTGGCGTGTTTTCGTCAGTGAAAGAAAATGGTGGGGTGGATATCTAGAAAGTGGTGATAAAAAACGGAGCAGTTCCATGGAATTTAATCTAGTCGGCGGTTTATGAAAATGTTACCTATTGTATTGGTCTTAAAATAACCTTTGTGATCTTCTGTGGAGCGTGAGAGACGTAAACAATAGACAATCACAATAATGTAGACACACTTACCAAAATATCGTTAAGGTGACATGAGCTGCCAAAATGTCAATACTTTGCCGTTAGGACAGAATTTTGAAATTATTGGCTATTTCTCCAACACGTACAAGTCAGAAGCTCTTCAGTGCTCCTAGCATCGAGAATGTACGATAGAGTATTGTATTAAAATGAATGAACGTTTGTTTACTTTTCGAACACTATTTTGGTTCGAAAGTTTTTCGATGGCCTTCATAGCTTCTTACTGACGGAAGTGAGATTTTTTTTCGAAAAGTGCAAATTTTAACAGCGCATGCCACTTTAGAGCAAATACCCGATCAAAGATCGGGACTATAGCTAATTAGCTATAGCCCAAGCTTACCTAAACTCATCCCCATAAGCAGTGTTTGTAAGAAATTCCAATTAGAGTTGATTTGAGACTATTTGGTAAATTTCCATAAGTAAGGTCTGCTAGAAGCTTTCACGAAATATGAACTTTAATTAATGATTTCATCAATGAATTGAAACTCATAACAAGTAAGTATATCTATAGATTAATTAATTGATCGATGTTTTACGCCGCACTTAAGATTATTTTACTTATATGACGGAGTTGGAATAACGAATCCCATGGCCGATCTCCAGAATTCTATATACAGTTAAATCTAATCTGGAAGCAACATGTAGTGCTGAGTGTGATGGTTACAGGCACACCAGAATGTGCATTTGAAACGCAACATTAGCACTGGATTCGATATCGCAATCCATGAAGGTCAACTCCGGATTCAAACATCACAAATTTCGTAGGCAACCGGAATTCTGTTCAAATATCCCGATGTATAATCCTATCTCAGCGGCGAGTTAAATATTTGAATATTTTGAAAACCCGATTTTACTTCAGGAGGCTTTTAGACTGTTTGTTTTCAGCTGGAATTATTAATCTCAGTTTTATTAAGCGCAGAGTTCTGTCATTTTAAGAGAACACTTTTATAAAATACCACTAAATACCCATAATCCAGAACAAGTAGTAAGTCAATTTTATATCGTTGTGGGAAATAATCCTTGTGAATAAAAGTTCCGAACTAGTGTCCGGTAACTATTGACCATATCAGCTTTCTATTAATTGATCTGACAAGTCAATCAGTAGTGGATAATTAAGTAAACAAGACGTGTCAGTTACTACATAGTTTATTGATGGCTCTCTGATTGCGCTTTGTCAACTGGTACAACTCTGCAGGGAAATAACGGAGAGAGACGATGCCATGTCCGTTAGAGAGGAGTAAATGGGATGTTGATAGATGTTCGTTATAACATAAACAGATCAAGAAAGTGTAGACCATTTTCCCATTTTGCCTTACAGTAAGTCCCATTTCAATCTTTAAGAAGTATACAACTCCATTCTAAAAGCAATTAATGTGGTTCATTGTTATACTTTTAGACCAAAAAACTGCAGTGCACGTTAAAAAGGGATACCAAACGGTTTGCATTTGTTTCTGCATTGTTTAACCTTTGAAATCAACAGACAAAATGTACATTTAATATACAGAAGATAAACAAGGAGATTGTTTCAATGATTTTATGACTGCCTGCAAAGGTATACAAATACGTTATTCTATTCGTTTATGGCTAACGGGAGTACGCATTCGTACCCTGAGAGGTAATGAATGAACAAGGGGACTTTGCTTCCCGACTGAAAGAAGGTGAAACTTCAAACATGTCTACAAAATTATTCCACAGACAAGGTTTCTCTAAACGACCTACTTTAATCCCCTACATTCTTCTCACAATTACCCAATGTTTACCTGAGTTGGTCTGCGAGGACAGACACCAGAACAATCCGTGACCAAATACACTATTACAGCCTGCCTCAAAACCCCTTGGGAACTTTTGAGTTAGCATCCCGCTAAAGCGATAAAGACATCTAACTATTAACAACGTATCCTGGCGGCAAACAAATTCTACAATGTCAAGGTCATGGTCAAGCGAGGAGTAAACTCTATTCCACAGCAGGAATGGACGTGTTCTGAATTATGACAAGTAAAAGTATACCAGAACCGGGTAATACGCAGACTTCATTAAACTATAGGATACGAATGATCCCAGTGTAATTTCAAAGGAAACCTTAACCTAATCTCTCCGCAGTTAACGTCATATTTCATTAACCCGGTAAGAGGTCAATCTTATTTGTAAGCAATTTGAGGCCATTCTCGTTAGTTGGAGAGTATACATGTCGGATGAACGACATGGTTAAGAGGCCGGTATCATAAGTCGAGAGGGTAGCAAGATCGACGAATTGATTCATGTCTAACACCGCTCTCAAGGTTATCAATTTTTTTTAGCAAATCTAGAAGAGACTTTGTTGTAAAGCCTAATTCTGGCACTAACCAGATAAACAAACAGTATACTATGTGTGTAGTTTTCGGAAGGAAATCGTATATGTAGGCGGTTTCTGGGTCAAACTCAGTACTTGAATATTTTGAATGATTCGGATCAAGAAATTGAAACAGAATCTATTGGGTTGGGAGTAGGGACTGTCGTGTCCATTGTTTTGTGAGAAGCGTATGTCCAACATTCAGTAAATAAATCAGAGTTTGCGGAACTGACCAAGAACCGGCAACAGAAATAACAATTCAATACATTTTGTGCGTGGGGCTAGTATCTCTCAATTCCCGCACGTATCGATGCTTCGCATTGCTTTAATTATTCGGACCCAGAGGACACTTCTTTTCAAAATCTTAAATAGTAGGCGGACCTTCAAACATGCTTGGGTACACTAAAAAGGGCTGTTCGGCTATACAAAGCTACTATGTTAGGAAACAAGTTGCGTTTAATGAACAGTTCCTAAATCAGCCTTGTTGTGGAGTCACACCTTCTGACAGTTGTACACAATCCCTTCACAACCAATGACCAATTCCCATTCAGCTGTTAATGTATTTCCTTGATTCGGCAATTTAAATCAATAAAGAAAATCGATTTGGTGGTTATCAACAATAAAGGGTATCGGCTGTGAATGCATTTGTTTGAGTCGCTAAAAACATGAATACACCATAGCTACCTGATGGTTAGGTTATTATTTGGTATTCCAAACCTTGGATAGCGTATTCTTTTAAACAATCTTTTTTTCATGTTAATTACATCATGGATTTATGCATAGGATTCTATTGCACTCGCTTTTCAAACCATGATTGAACAAATCACCAACTGCCGGCCGCTTAGCATCGTTCCTTTAACAAGTACCGGTATCATTAAAAGCTATTAAAGCGAAGGACACCAGAACACAATTAATTGATCGTTTTGTCATTCGACATTAATCCGTAACACATTGTGTATCCCGTTTTATATAAAATATATACCGCCTTTCCAACTATGAACAATGATTACAGAATGTGATATGGAATCGATTAGACTATACCGTGGGAAGGGAGCCTGCTTTGTTATGCCATATCATATATAACGTGTTGTAAACTATTTGGTTAAAACCCGTTTAACAAAATAGAGAGTATTAGTCGATTAGTTGTTTATCGATACTTTCAAAAACACACAACGTTATTTCGTCATGCTAAATATGACCGCCTTTGAAATATGTTTGAGATTTTAAACTACCATACTGTTAAATCGTGGATACAGTTGACTAGTGGTAGTTAATAAAGTTACAAAATCAAATGCCTTAATTTGAAATAAAATCTAACATCAGCTCTTTCTTATTGCATTCCATTACAAATGGTGCAATTTATACAGATCATAAAGGTTATCTAAATATCCAATTTTATCCAGATATCGATGTCACATAGAGAGAAATCGAACATTTATATATTTAAAGACACTAAAACACATGGGCACGGGGAAAATCTTCTAGTTGTGTCAAAAGAGGGTAAGACATTGAGACTTTTACACCCGATCATTGGTTGTTGTAATGAAGCAAATCCTATTATATTTCATTAGGTTTAAGACAGACATGAGTTGGGCTTTAGTCAGTATTTTTTTCTGAAATACTTTGTTATATATATTGATGTACGGATCTTCAGCTATATGCAATGATACATTGCTGTTTCGAAGATCTATTCGCCCACAATGACGTCGGTTTACATCTGTGAACAGAAATCCCACCATTGCTTCCGTAACTATTGACTATATCACATTTCTATTAACTGTCACGTCAATCACCAGTGGATGATAAAGTAAACAAGACGAGTCGATGACTTTATAATTTAGTAATGACGCCCTGGAACTAAAAATTATACATGCATGCTCAAATCATACACAATAAAGTTGAGTGAGGAAATTGAGCAAAGACATTCTGAAATAAATATACAAGGTGCTCTCATATTTCGTGCCAGAGATTTTCTTATCGGGAGAACCATCCAAAGATGATTGACGATGAACGACCGTAATCCATTCCCAGGTTTACAGAATGGCTTAAGAGACACCTCGGGGAAAACGAACAAAAAATCTCACGACAAAGATGTTTCACTTGCTATTATCTACAGTCCGTATTCTGAAAAACGTATAAGGTTCCCTATAGTATCCCCTCAATTAAGCTATGTTTACCCGAGTTGGTCTGTGGAGACAGATGCCCGGAATAGTATGTGATGAAATATACTAATAAATCCTGCCCGAAAACCCTCGGGAACTTTTGGGAGAATATTAGACTAAAGTGTTAACGACGTAGTCATGCAATTTTTTTTATATCTTTTAGAATAAAGCTACACTGGCACAGGGGCATTAACAAGAAAGAACGATTACAGGAACACAGACGGAAGTGGATCCCAGTCTATAGCTTAATTTAGTTCTACAAATGTCAAGGTCATGCTAAGAAATGAAACACATTTGAGCAGAAATAAACGTGTCCTGATTCTTTTAGGCCGCAGCTAATGGCAATGTTAAATCCAGGTAACATGCAGTCATCTTTAAAATGTCTTGTTCCCCGATCCCCCAGGGAATTCAAAGGTAAACAGCGAGCAAAAATCCACGACTCGTTATCAAGGTCACGATTCTTTTATTTCAATATTTTAGATTTCCATCGCAGTTCAAACATTAGGAGTTCAAACAAGTTCGAATTTTGGTAACTCATGTCACTTTAATGAAGCATGAGTTGCCAAAATTCATAAATTCTATTTATCGAGATAATAATAATTTACTGTCAGACGAAGCTTTAAAAATTAAAATTGTTTGTTTTATTAAATGAAAGTTAAAATGAATAAACTGTTCAATTATTTTCAAATGATGCCATATTGAATAAATATTGTTTTCTGTAAAATTATGAAGTGTTCAATGGAACAAAACCACATTATAATTTCAACAAATATTTCAAAATTCAACATGCTTTTTAAAGATAAACAAAATGGAAATTTTAAAATAAAAAAAACCTTTAATTCATTAACAAAAATCAAGATATTATTAATAATTTAATAATTATATATATACAATTTTGATACTGAAGTTTGAGGAACCACACTGTCATCATTTGTGAGTTTAGAATACTGTGTTGTTTCACCATCGACTGAACCTGGAAGGGGGCTGACGACCTTTTGGGCCAACTGGCTTCCGGGGTATCGTGAGGTGTGGTGTAGACGGGGCCTGGAAAAGAAAGCAAGCAACAATCGTGGCATCAAAAACACAAATGACGTGCCTTAAATAAAAAAAAACAATATCCAATACCGCAACAGTGACTTTTGCTTTAAAATTTGAAATTTTGCATGATTTGCGTTTTCCAAGAGAATGAGAGCGTCTGAAGTACATCGAACAATCAAAGGATTGACGATACAATGGTAAAGACAGTTACTCCTGAGAGTCGGAAATGAGTGGGATTAACGGACAAAACCCATGTGTATGTTCACATTTTAGGGGTTTTGTTTTACTACCTTAAACTGATTGTTTTAAACTGAAGACCCCTATTTGTTAATAAAATTAACTACCAATTAGCTAATTCTGTTCGACAAAAAATTCCTACATTTAGTAGCTCAGGCCACTTTAATGACATTTGTACATCATCTTCAGTACAATACTGAATGTACGAAAGCTACAAGTAACAACCACATCTTGATCACATATAACAGTATGCTTTGATGGAATGGGTGAATGTTAACTGCGTACATTGTGAATAAGGTAAATGACTCGTATAACAGCCATCGTGCGTTTCGCGCATCCATTACTTAAGTCTACTAGAGGATTCAATAAAACAATACCTCTTCAAAGAAGAGACTTTTCTCGGACCGTGGTTCCATATGTAAGGACTGAGATCGTTGTCTGGATGCTATCACCTCGGGTTGAATCAAACCAGACTTTGGCTTAGGTGGTATAACTGGTTTAGCAGGAATCGTCGGCTTGATTCTGAAAATAAACTAATATTTACATTTTGCGCATTTGAAAGTTTTCAGATTACTTTTTTCTTTAGTAGGTAGGCTTTATACTTGAAGTTACGATTATCGAACAGGGCCAGGAAATACCAAAGGCACAACTTATAAACATAGTTCTTGGTCTTACCAAATCAAGTTACAGTATTCCATGGTGAAAAAAACCTAAATTTCGCTAAAATTCAAAAGATTTGGTATCATTAAATATTTTCGTTCCGTTCTGAGGTAACCACATTGTAAACAAACGGCAAAGGCGAAATATCTGGAGAAATACGGACGAAGGATCTGGTTTGAAGGACACCAAAGGCTTGCAGATAAATTTGAGACAGACAAAAGCACCCAAAATAAGGATAATTCAACACTAAAGTTTACCCGTTACTGATCGTTGTTGATGTGATCGGGCTTCAATCCAACCTATTGTTTTTTACCTCCCATTTAGACATTTTAAACATAACTGAACCATAACTTTGTGCCCAAAGTTGAATTTTAGTGGTTTTACATATAATAAACCAGTATAAATTGACATTCTTAACAAATGCTATATAGAGAGGCTACGATGGCGAGTGTGTCTTTTAGATTGTATGGTAAATAAAAACGATCTGAAATGAGTATAAGCCACTAAAAAGGTACACAGTTTTGGAACGATCGGACTTCAGGTTGCGTTTTATTTCTCATTCTATTTAGACATGTTGAACATTACTGATCAAACGTAATGTGTCCAATGTTTAAAATAAATGATTTTACTTTTCGTAAACACGCGCTTTCTTCACAATATCATGCACTAAGGCTACGATGTCGAGTACCTTTAACGTAATATATTACGAAAACCTCACTATCTGTATGGACCTAAATTTTCAAATTCTGTTTTATATCAAAATGTATGTTTTGTGAAACTGCAGTCAGTACGTGCACCTACCGACATATTAAAACTTTCTACCAGCTACCATTTTTGAACAATTAAATTTTCCTACGATACAATAACAACTAAAAGGCAATTCCTTTCACGATGACTATTCCGGCATTGGGTATTTCTTTATGCAAGATTATAAGGTGGGCGGGTCTTCATATATGCCTGATTAAACTAAAAAGGGGCGCTAAGCGGCATAACTGCTATTTTAGGAAACAGGTTATTAAGATCAATGGTTCATATATCAGCTTGCTGTAGAGTCACACTTTTATGTTTTCCAGTCCCTTTCCCATGTAATAGATCGCCACTAAACAGGTTTCCAATTCAGCTGTTAATGCATTTGTTTGATTCGGCAGATGAAATCAATACACTATATCGATCTGGTCGTTGAGGTTTGATTACCAAACTTTGAAGAACTAATTCGTTTTAATAGTCTTTTAATTCCATGTTAATTGCATCGTGGCTTTGTCCTACAGATTCTATTGCATTCGCTTTTCAAAAGAGGATTGAAAACATCACAGACTGCCGTCCACATACATGTAGCTGAATGCCTCCAACAAAACGTCATTAAAACCTCTTCAAGTTATCGATGCAGCTATAAAATTAATTGATATTTTTGTCACTCGACATAAATCCCTAATATGTTGTGTATCCTTTATAACAAAATACCTAATGGCTTTTCCCTTTCGGACTATATCATTACAACATCTGATACAACAACGGCATTTCATACATGTCAGTTGTAACTGATTACAGACCGCTAGGCCATACTAAATATTGACTGTTTACTGGAAATTTACTGGTTTAGACCTTTTTATAATTTGGGAAGAAATCTTGGGAATATGTTATAATTGCTCAGACACATACGCCAAGAGTATTTAATGATCACATGACACGGATATGGAAGTAAAAAGCATAAAAAACAGATTTCTCGACATTGGTATCGCTTTGTGGTCTCATTCTACATTATTTATGAAGGCATCGCCACCATTTTGATTTAATTTTGAAACACAGAAAGCCGAAATCGTGGGTTGAGCTAATCTTTAATTAAATTTTAACCATGTATTTATTGGGCATAAGAAATGGACAGTTAAATTGATTTATTTTCCTGCATATAGTGCATTCACCCAGGACGATCACGGTTAATGACTGTCCACATAAATTCCCACCATTGGTTCCGTAACTATTGACTATATCAGATTTCTATTAACTTCATGATCTGTCAAGTCAATCACCAGTGGATAATGACGTCAACAAGACGAGTCTGTTACTATATGATTTATTGATGATGTCCGGGGATTAAAACTCATACATGCTCAAATCATGCCACAACATTTGAGTGTATAGTTTTCTTTTTCTCGAAACGCAATCTAGTAGAATCTCCACATTTACTTGCTTTTTAAGTTTTTTTTTTTTTCATATTACGATGATGCAACCTTGCAATCATGATGCAAGTCAGTTTTACCCCCAAGGACACCTAAAGCTGGGATTGCAGCATGGTCTACTGCTGTCAGACCTACATGTACAATGTAAAATGGTTACCAACAAGGTGTTTCTCAAAAGATTTGTGCCCCACGTAAGTCTAATGTAAGACGTAACTGTCATGACGATATATATCCTTCACTATAATATAACGTTTGAAAGATCTATTAGTAAGGACCAAACTCCCTTGTCTTTCTTCTACATAGGAACCAAATTACATATTTTCACTTTCTTATCATATTTTTTCAATTTCAGTTTATCCAACTAATAGCCATAGCTGATAATGCATACAACGTTGTCAATATATATCAAAGAATTTTAAAAATCTGACAAAAACCAAACTCCAGTTTGTCTGAAACACTAAAACACACGAGCACAGGGAAAATCTTCTTGTCTAAAATAACCATGGAGACAAGTTTCTAGTTATGTTAAAAGAGGATATGTCATTTAGACCCAAACCCATGACATTTCATTGGTTCCTTATTGTTCCTTATTGTTCTGAAACACAAATGGTAGAATACTTTTTTTCACGATACCTTCCCGGGTAAACAGTTTGTAACGTTTGAATCCAAAAACTTTCCCTTTCCAAACGTTTGTGTTTGGTATCTGCAGCGGAAGTGAGAAGAGGGATTTTTTCAATAGACATGATTTCGAAATGGTCCTTAACCAAATGACCTGTGGTATAATACATGTTGAAGAAACTTACGTTCAAAGGTAATCTTTTCTGTAACAATAAGACTCAAACACCCGATAAACATGTTTAATTGGGAATGCAATATCAGTCAGATGTTACAGTTTCCATGCATTCTGTATATGTTCGATTACTCGTTTTTCAATTAACTGCGTTTATCCTGGTAGGTCCCATGAGCAACCAAAATGAATAGTTATAATTAGACTCTATGCCCGTATAACACAAGAAACCCATTGGGACAAAGCAATGAGAAAAAATGGCCAAACGTAACTCACTATTCATTACCATTGTAAACAGACAGAAATAGGGCAAATTCTCCTCTAACAAGCTAGGGGCAGAACAGACAATAAATAAGCAGGGTACAAAATCAGGACAAACTTTCCATATCATGATATTGGCTGCAAATTATTTTATAATTTAAGAAACACTGGCACAAGGAACACGTGTGGACTAAATCATCCGAGAAGAATTTCAAATAAAATATTTAGTGCAAAACCATTTAAGGGCCAAGGGTGAAAAAATTGGATTGTAGTCACAAACAAAATGTTAAGATTATTTTTCTACGCGGAAGCAGATGGTTTTGGCGATGTGGTTAAGTTCATGTTGGTTTTCAAAAAGTTACTTTGGGTTTGATTTGATTTTCCTAAGGGCTAGAAAATGTTCCTTTTTCACTATTGGAGAAATGTATAAACTTGTTTTTCGTCTTCATCTGTATTCAACAACTCAGTGGAAAATAAATTATTTTGACATGACTAACCTATCAGTTTGATGAAGTCGATCCAGCACGACTTCTTGGTGGGTTGTAGGGAGATCAGGCAGGTGAATGACGTCATTATTGTCGTCATCACTCCAGTCACTGTCGTCAGAATCCGACCCAGTTGCTACGACAAATGAAAAAGATAGTAATCGCATAAAACATTGAAAACTGTGTTTGGGGATCCCACAATGGCATGTGATAGATTGGTTGGTTTGGGAGTTAATGGCACACTCAAAAGCTAAGGTTGTATGGGTTCTGGATTTTAGCAATATTTTCTATTTCAACCTTCTCTTGTTTTTAAAGGTACTTCAAACGCTCAACTTCTGTCGACAATCTGAATTTTGAAAGTTCCTGTCACTTTAGGTCACAACTTCCAGTTTCTGTTATTTCAGGCAATGGAAATTGGTCTTGACCGTTAATGCCGCCCTTCTACAAAGGGCTTTGACAACGGATTCTTACAACAATGATACGACAAGCATTCAGGTGTCTTATTTTATCGGCATTTAGAAATTGAAGATACATAAAAAGAAAGCAAAGTAAATTGGCTCAGTAACGTTCCTAGGAACTGGGTGGTTGAAACAAGCATTTTCGTTTTTTTAGAATATGACTCTTTGGGTAATCTTTGACCAAACCGTACCTATAAGAGGTCCACCATTGAATTGGTCGTATACACTGGTGAACTCTGGCGGATCAATAAGTGGATACGACGCTGAGATATCATTTAAATCAGGTAAACTGGATTTGCTGACACTCTGTATGTCCGTCTGAAAAAAAAAACAGCCATGAAAACAATGAAAAATATTTACTTTTTATGGACCAAAATCAATTAAAAATTGTATTGCTTTTGTTGCTTTTCATATTGATATCATCATTGTCTTTTTCCCTATATAAATTATAATTCAGCAGTTTAGACATCAGTAAAACGTTTCCATCTTGTTAAGCTCTGCTACAGTAACCATGTCCAAAACGGTTAAATCTAAATATAGGCTAAACATAAATTTATTATGGAAGTGTGACATGTGGGGGTAGGGGGGGGGGGGTCGTCTTCCTTTAATTAGGCCTTTACATCACAGCATATTCTTATCCTGAGGCATATATCCCCGACATTACGAGTGTACGGATTTATTACTGTACATTTTAAAACGAAAATGAATGCAAATGCAAGTTTACTTAGACAATACATGTACTTTTTTGATTTAGTCGAAAGTTTTTTATCCATAGCATGCCCTCTCAGCTGGGATGACGACATGACTTCGTGTCAAGTTGCTTACCAATTGTGTGGTGGACTGTACATTCCGAGGGCTGTATGAAACTGGAGGAGGTGATATCGGACGATCAGCCAGAGACGAGGACTTCAGATTTAACATATCATATTTCATAGACATGATCTGTTCAAAGATACAAGAACAAAAGTAAATGCAGTAGCAGGCGGGAAGGTGCCAAATCGAGTGTGTGTTTTTTTTTATGAAAATTTATATATAAAGGATGGATCGCCCACGTATTTCAATTGACCAATTTATGGAAAAATAAACTTATCCTGTCGTTTAGAGTATTACACACCTTACATGTGTGCAATTGTGAGAGAAGAAAACCATAGGTTGATTTAATTGATGTTTTAGGTCACATCCAGGACAAGGAAACTGGGTATGGCGGCATCTTTTGAAAAATTTGTCACTTTTTTATGATTTTTCGGGAAAAATAACAAATAAGATCAAAAATGTCAAAGTAGGATTGTTTCTTAATCAGCATATTAATTAAGTAAGGAGTAAACTGAACAAAATGCTGGTTTTGATACAACTTACAAGTTACAACAGTCAATATGAGTTCGTTTGTGTTCTACTTTAGATCTGCGGTAGTTACAATCGAACGAACTCTATATGCCTTCAGCTTCCCAATTTAACTTCTAATTTGTTCTCAAAATGTAATATCCTCTGATTACATGTAACATTTTGTTTGCAAACGAAAAACTGTCCCTATTGTCTTAAAAACTTCAATTTTCTTTTTTCTCCAGATCTAGTGACCCGATACTTAAGAAAAATAACTAAATAAAGAATGTGTCTGGCTTGCGTAATTTAAACGGTGTAAGTTTATATGAGAGTTGATGGAGACTTCTCATACTGGTAATCAGTCTGCTCTTAGAATTATCAAGATGCATTACCTCTTTGTAAGGATCTATTTCTTCAGTAAACATGAATTTGTACGGCCGACTGGACGGGGCCAAAGGGAGATCACTCTCAGATGACAGCCTCAAAGACTGCAGTTGTTTGTTTTCTTCTTTCAGTGCAAGTACCTGAAGAGGATAAGACGGCCAATCGCTTGAACTACGGGAAGGGGAATTATAAAGAAAGGAAATTACATTGGAGATCAAAGATTTAACTGAACCAGACTTCTAATTACGAAAAGCTTTTTGAAGAGCCTTCACAGTAAAACTATTTATTTAGCAACAAAGAACGTCCAGTGTCGGTGACAAGCTTGAATAAAATATGACATCAGACAAATCAAAGGCATTTACAGCCAGTGACATTCGAGACACAATATTAACCATTAAGCATTGAGTGAAACAATTCGATATTTCAAAAGTGGCATGAGCTGCCAAACTTAAGATTTTTTTTCATAAATTCTGATTATCAAGAGAAGTTCAACGTTTGAAATACTTTGAAAAACTAAAGGATTGGCGTTGAAATACAAAATATCGGTTAGTAAAAGTCCAATAGTCCCTCAGTCCGACACTAGTCTTCCATCGATGTGGCCCGGGTTCAAATCCCACTTAAACGAAATAAAAATTGAAAAATTTCTGAGTGGATTTTTCACTCGGTCGCCCTATGTGGGAGAGTTGCCAGGTACTCGCCGAAGGTCGGGAGGTTTCCTACGGGCAATGAGCCCAGTTTCCTCTCCCACTAAACCTGACAACGCCGCCATATAAGTAAAATAATCTTGAGTACGATGTAAAATATCAATCAATCAATCAATTCGTAAAGTCAGTAGCCCGTATGAACCGAAGACGTCTGATAAATAGCGGTCAAAATTCAAATACCCGAGATGCATGAGTTCAGTTTTGGGGGTTTATAGATGCTTATAAGACCGTACATCTTCCGTACATCTTCAAGATTGTTATTAACAGACAACTCTTATTTGGTACTTTTTGATAAAAATGAGGAATAATAAGCTAATTCTGTTTCAACGAAATTTTCTCTATATCTGGCAACTCATGCAACTTTTAGGTTGCATGAGCCACCCGAGAATTAGCCACCCGTTAATACAACCGATAAAGCAAGTCCTTTGAAGATAAAAAAACAAACAAATAAAGAATATTGTCACACCTTACCTCATTTTCCAGTTGAAGACTACGCAACTCGGCGTCCTTGACTTTGTCTTCTGCTACCTGTAGAAGTTCACGATGAACCGAACTGGACACCATTTTATTTCTGTAAAAGTAAACTAATGACAATCAACGACTGATTAATTGTTTAAAGTAAAGTCAACATTTTTCAATTGTATAGCAGCCTTCGACAAACGAATGTTTCGCATACATAACAACCTAATTCAAAATTCACGAACTCGTTGCATCTAGGAAGTTTGTCGCAGGGCAGTTAAAACTTGTCATTTCAAGTAGATGCAAAAATAACAATTTGCAAGGCTTTGTTCATTGGTCACAATCGGCCGTATCAGGTGAAGTTAAGTTTGAATAAGGTAGAGGTTATTTCAAGTTCGTCAGTTTAGGCTTAGTAGGCTTAGGCCCCTTAGTCCGCCTTTCTTACTCCAAAATGACTATTTTTATTTAGTCCGGGTTTCGGACTCCAGAATGACTATTTTTGTGTTTATGTTGTGTTTTAATAATCTTACCTCTCTTGAGACAGTTTGGCGAGCTGATTTAACAGCTTCTGCACTTCACCCTGAGAGTGGAGCAATTCGTTCTGTAACACTGAAACATTGTAAAACAACATGGACATCAGCTTCTGTCTACAACACACTACAGGAGAATTCTGGTAATCGTTGTTAATTGAGACTGCATTTCTTGAAATTAACCCGACTCGCAGTTAAGATCTTTTAATGAAAAAAAAAGAATCCTTATTAGAAAAAGAAGAAAAAATAAATGGTTGCAATTAAATTTGTAAGCTTGCGAATATCTTACTTTCCACTTTAGCAATGGCTTCTACCGCCCGTCCTTTGGAAAGTTTGGCTTCTAACATATAATCTATGCCACTGTGAAGAGTGAAAACGGCAGTTACAGCAAACATTTAATGACATTTCTATTAAAAATGGCAAAGAAATTTAAAGCCAGGTTCGACAAGATTCTATAGACAAATATTTGAGATGGAAATTTCAGTTTACTTATTAGTATTTTTACCTTAATACAAAAAACGTCATTGAGCATACCATGTATGAGAAGATCATTGGTTTAGTTTATTACAACAATTTATGATGGGGTATATATCTAAATGATATATCTTTCTTTAACACAATTAGAAACTTGTCTCCATGGTTATTTTAGACAAGAAGATTTTCCGTGTGCCCGTGTGTTTTAGTGTTCCAAAACATATATGAGAACATACCTGTTAAAATATGTCGTATTGGATATTTGCTGTTCTAGTTTATTGATCTATAGAAGAAGACAGAAAAAGACATGTGACATATTTTACATACAGAAAAGTATAATATACGAATTTATGAGTACAGAATAATAATAATTTACTTTCAGGCGACGACCAGGCAGACTGGCAGTGCAACAGATCAGAAGCTATCTGTGAAATAGCATTGAGGGAATGTCCATAAACGATTGGATATCACCATAAAGCCAACTTAAACCGGTCTATCCTAAATAACCTTCATGCGAGCGACGTAAAACACTAATCAATTGATTCGCCTTACATTTTTTTTCACATTTTGACAAGCGAAATTTTAATCACTGGCAAATGAGAGCAAATGTTCATCTAATCATAACCATGACCGCAGGTTGTCGTCACATGCACTCACCATATTTCTAGCTCCATCCAGGCTGCTTTCAAGTTCATCATTTCTGGTTTTGAATTCGGAGCTGATATGTTCCGCATGAGACAGCTTACCCTTTCAAAAAAGAGATAATTTGGGTTGATTTATTTCGCTCTCCTGAGAGTTCGGACATCTTTTGCTCTTTCTTTTCGTTTATTGTTCTGAGAGAAACAATCTATAGACAGTGATTGGAAACGGGAACAATAAAGCCTGGTGTATGGTATCAGTTTGGTATTTACACTTCGGATAATACGGATTGGTCGACCCGAAGATTTCCGAGAGCCCAAAAAACAACCCGACATCTTCAGCAAGTTCAGATCAGGGCCCTGTCTTAATACGAAGCTGGCGTAAATTTTTACGTTGGACGTGAAGAGAAACGACCTCATGGTAACTGCGATTGATCGAAGCCGTCGCAAAGTGCGATCAATCGCAGTTGCCATGACGTCGCATCTCTTAACTATGGTATCCATTGGCAACTATGCGTCGTTTGCGATGCGACTGCTTTGTGAAACGAGTCCCTGGACGGAACCGGTCCATAATGAAGACCAACGCGCAAATGTACGCCAGTTTTGTAAAACAGGTCCCAGGAAGCAACCAATTGACCGAACTAGACCGCTTCGCCCTGCTGTGAAGATGGCTGCCGAATCAGTATGTCGTTCTCTGACAACGCTTCGGAACTTTCCTTTTAGTATACAGATTGGTGAGTAAAAATCGTAGGGATATGGTTTTGGGACCGTTGGAAATTACAATTTACCGCGCCTGTACTGTATCTACTTACTTATTTCATTTCCATCTCCTTTAAAGTATAAGTAGCTCACCTTTAAATCAGAAGCCTCTCCCTGTAAACCAATCACCGTCTCCCTTTCATCCATGAGTTCTTGTCGGATGTTCCACGCATCTCGTTCCACAATCTTTATCAGATTTTCTAAGCTGATTCGCTGACTCATTTCCTCCTTTAACCGTAACACAAACTGTTCTCCTAGAGGTAGGAATGTGTAAACATTGCACTGGCAACATTGAGCTATTTCCCCTTCAGTTTGAACTTGGACATTGTCAACGTCAACGACGACTTGGGTTTCTTGGTTTGAAACGCTAAGGGTGCATGTCTGGGTTCCTGTAGGAACTTTTTCAGTTGACTCTCTAAATTTATCAGCAGGAAAGGATAAATCCGAACTACATGTCGACACCCAAGAATCGGTACGTGGTTTTTCGTTCAATTCCTTTGGATACGTTAAATTATATATTTCCGGTAAAACCACAGGATCTATGTTTAAGTCGGTTGCCTCCGTCGTCATTACAAGATTTAATGAGACGTCGTCTGCTAAATGTTCCTCGTCTTTGTCATCGAGGCTCGGAATACTGTGTAAAGTATAACTTTCCATAACATTTCCACAACCAATGCTTTCGTTTTTAGCTACAGGGTCAATCAATCCATCATCTTCAAAACCGAATGAGCTTTGAATGGTTCCGAACAACATTTCTCCAGGAGAATTAAGAGAAGTCCATCTTAAAGTTGAGTAAAAAGTTTCTAACGAATTTAGAAAATAACCGTCTGAGTCAAGTCTCGTATATTTTGAGTTATCACAGTTGGTTTCAGTTAGCTTTGAAGTATCGGAAAGAGTTGAAATGTTGGGACAGGATTCATCTTTCTCATGGTAACCAAGCAAGTGTTCATTTAAAGAACAATGATGCTTCCACTGTAATAATTCATAATTTTCTTTTATTGACTTCAGTATGTGTAAATTTTCATCAGTTTCAGAGACATCAAGTGGGTCATTTGTGGAGGGAGCTTTGGGCGCGGTCGAGTGAACGTTTTGAATGTGTTCCTCCGCGGAAGCTGATGAAACAACTCTGTCAATATCTCCACCCTGGTCCCTGCTGTGTACAAGGGCTGTGCTATCATCCATACCCATAATAACATCCCTCGTAAACCCACTGTCTTTGTCCCTAGTTGTAATTATATCTTTATCGCCATTTTGCATGTCCTCACCCGTTTCATCGGTTAAAGAACCTTGTATTTTACCATTAACTTTACCACACATGCTATTGTCTTCGATTGAATCCATAACTTCATCGGAAGCAAAGGCCTTAATGGAATCTGATATTGACGATGAGTTATGGCTTTCGTTATCCGACGGTTCTTCATTAGGCTGCCTGCAAGAAATGCTGTGATCTGCTGAGATGAGTATGTTGGTTTCTTCAGATCCACCTTGGTCTTCTTGTCCAACAGGTTGGTCGAGATCACCAGAGGGTCTTCTAGGTTGTACTACGTCAGAAGACATTAAAACTTGAGCAATTGCTTCATTGTCTTGAATTACGCCCATCAGACGTATCCAATAAAAAGTCTCTCTCAATTCTTGCTGTACGAATTCATCGACGCCCAATGCTGCATCCATCGCAAGGACCTCTGAAATGAGTAACGGGAAACCGTGGGGGAATACATGGGGTCATAAGAAAGGAAACAAACATTATATGAAACACTGTTTGGATTGACTAATGTTTTTCACGGCACTTAGGATTACTTCACTGATATAGCGGCGTTGTCAGTTTTAGTTTGGAGAAACCCCGACCGCCAGCGAGTACCTGGCAACTCTTCCACACCGACCGAGTGAAAAATCCACTCAGAAATTTGGCCTGAGTGCGATTCGAACCCGCGCCGTATGGATGGAAGGTCTGAGTAGGACTGAGGAACGATCACTCTAACCCACTGGACCACAACAAACATCGTTTGGAGGAAACACGAAGTAAGTAATCGCAGCAGTCAATGTAGGTTAATGGCCTGTTTTGGGAGTAAATGAACAGGGCAGTTTTGGTGAATTTAGTCATTATTTTGTTATATTCATCAGGGTTATTTATTAAACTACAATAAATTTTCTGAAAATGATGTAATTGAGAAATTGATTTGCTTGGTGTTATTCTCCACATCCAGGCTCGTCTGACTTATATACTGGCGTTGCCAGGTTCATTCTGAGACGGTCACAAAAAAAGTGTAACAAATCTTACCAAATATATGGCATCGTATTGTTTGCATAATATATATATATAGCTACTATATATACGAAAAAAGCTTTGAGAGAGAAAATGAAAACTTAAAAACAAAAATATCAGTCACTTACCAACTATATATTTGCCACGTTCACAATAAAGGGCACAGTTCCGATTAACTAAATTAAATTTAGTTTGGACCAACGGTATATATAGAGATTGGCCAAAAATGAAAAGTAACTTGTAGGCCTATGTCGGAAAATGAAGAAGCCTATATGCAATGCATATAGAGTTCAGTTTTTTTGGTGGTTTATAGGCAGAGTAAGATTACAACTCAAAGGCGGTTTACCTTGTGAGTACAAGTGTAGTGATAAATCAATTTTTGTCTAAAGTATCCGTTCTCTTGTTGATACATTTAAGACATCGTTTTGACACAAATTTTAACATGACTCTGTGGCTCCCGCAAAATTTGCACTCTATGTGCACTTTAAAAAAATAGAACGATTGCTTAGGCTAATGACGTCATAGTAAGGATCAAAATGGCGCAAGACAATTAATCTTCCCAAAAAATAAAGACGTGCAGTCATGCGTGTCCGCTATAAAGGCTTAACAGATCGTTCACTTCAACAAAATCCCTCTTACATTCCATAATTTTTCGGGTGACGTCATTGCACTTTCGGTCTGTAAACTGACATTGTTGGTTTAAAGAAGACGTAATGTAGTTCGAATTTTGGCAGCTCAAGCCACTTGAAATAAGTTTAAGAGCCCTTAGTCTACAAAGATTGAATGGCATGTTACATCATCCTCTCGCAAAATGTTGACAAAACTGAGTACGAAAACATATAGTTCAATTTACAGAACTTATGGTGATATTACATATACCAACGTTCAGTCTGTGAATTCTGAAATGCTGCTCGGAAAACTCCGACAAACTTTTGTCGGAAATTACAAGCCATGAAAATAATATTGTAACTGCTCTGTATGGACAATTCCTACCCCAGACTTCTTTAGAACTCATAAAAGATTATTCTTTCCTCTTTTATTTATTTTTATTTATTTTATTTATTTGACATGCACCGTTTGACCCAGTTCGAACGTCGCGCAAAATGGCGGCAAAGTCTCCAAGAAATGACAGTTGGTTGTTGTTTAAGACCAGGTGTACGCCCTTTGGAATAGCTACATGTAATAAAATCGGACAAGAATAATCTTTTATGAGTTTTAAAGAAGTCTGAGGTAGAAATCGTCCATACCGAGGAGTTACAATAATATTTTCATGGATTGCAATTTAAGCATCATTTCCACCTTGTATTTCTAATTCGTATACCGAACGTTGGTATATGTAATATCACCATAAGTTCGGTAAATTGAACTAGAAAACATAGAGTACATGTAGACCACTGTTTATTCGCATTAAGACGAAAAGGAGCACGTGATAACGTTTCTAAATTATAACTAAACTAGGACCTATACACAGATACAAAGGCCAGCTTACGTTTAGAATTCTAGAATGGATTTCCTCTTTCACAGTTTCGGCCTTAGCCACATTTCCACTAAAATGATAAATGGCAAAAATCTCTCAGGCAAAGGCAGTTAGTGATGTAAACAGCATCACCTACGGTAGGGTCTGCTGTTCAGCCATACCTGACAGGTCATGTGATCAAAACTAGGTCAATCGGTTTCTTTCTACTAAAACATGGACTAACTGGGCTTAAGAAATTGGACTAACACACAATAACAGTCAAGAAGTATATTAAAGTAAAATTTCCGTTACATTGTGACAGATTTCCGCATATTTCAAGGTGGCATTCCCTTGCCAACTTCTTTCATAAATTTCAAGTCGAGACAAAGCTTGAAGTTGAGTTTGACTGATTAACTTTTGGGAAAATCGTCTTATGCTTTTAATGTATATTGTAAGCAGTAATTCGGCATGTTTCACAAAGCGGCGTAACGTAAGTTTTTACGTGACTGCCATGACAACCCATGCTGTAGAGATACGATCAATGAAAGTGACGCAAAAAAATACACCTACACCGTTTTGTGAAACGGGCTACTGTGTTTTGGTGGCAAAAAATGTATGTTTCAACAAGAAATTCGGCTTTAAAGTGGCATGAGCTGCCAAAATTCACACTTTCTTTTCGTAATTTCTGATCGTCACAACAGTAAGAGGCTTTGAAGGCCATCGAAAAACTAGAGGCACTCAAAAAGCTTCTGAATTATAGGCTACGTCTTGAGAAAAATAGCCATTAATTTCAACATTCTGTTTTAACGTCAAAATATCAACATTTCGGCAGCTCATGCTACTTTAAGCAAACAATTTACTGTTTATCGCTATCGAATAGATTTATTTCCGTACCTGCATGAGGAAGTCTATCGCCAACGCTCTATTGCCATCACTCAATCATTGGTCTTATTTGCCAACGAGAAAGCGATGACGGCCATCATAGGCCTATATAAAGGCACACTCGCCGTCAAAGTGGCATTTGGTAAAGTGGCACTGGCAGGAGGTGCCAAAATTCACACTTTTTTCATAATTCCAGATCGTCACGACAGTAAGAGGCTTTGAAGGCCATCGAAACACTAAATGATTGGCGTTGGAATGAGGAAAATCCAGACAGTATGAACGAACCGAAAACGTGTTCGAAAAGTAAACAAAATTTATATAACCGGGACGACCATTAATTCATTATACTTTATCGTACATTTTTTAGACTAAAGGCACTCAAAGGCTTCTGAATTATACGTCTTGAGAAAAATAGCCATTAATTTCAACATTCGGTTTTAACGTCGAAATATCAACATTTTGGCAGCTCATGCCACTTTAAACAGAGTTTACAACAAGTAAAACCACTATAATTAAACATTGGGCACAATATGTGCATGTTTAAACCCATTTATGTTTAAAAAGAGGGTGTAAAAAGCATACGGTGAATTGAAGCTCGAATACAACATTAAAGGGTCAGAGTGGGGGGTGGGGTGGAGAGAAATCTGCTGTTTTTAATAAAAACTGCATTTTCACCAGACCAATTGCGTAATGGCTTCATCGGGATATTAGAAGGTGAAAACACGGCGGGTGCTAACATTTCTGCACTGAAAAGTATAAGTGTGCAGTCAAGCATGTCGCTCAGTCGGAACCCCCTTCGGCTATCTTCGCTCGCTACCGGTCGGTTATTTCACGCACGCAAATCCCCGAAGTTATCAGACTGGCATGTCGCTACAAAAGTAACAAAGCGGTCACTACAAAGTCAGACCCCTCAAATAAATCATAATTTTTGAGTGACGTCATTAAGCATTAGGCCTATTGAAATTATAAACGTTGGGTTGTAAGTCCATATCGTACAATAAATATTCATATTGGATACTAGTTCATGTAATAACCTGATAATCATTATTGTACCACAGGTCAAACGACCCTTTTTTTTACAATAAATGAACAACACAAATCTATCCAGTTAGCAATGCTACCCTGGTCACATTTTAATTAAGAATCAACACCTTTGGATTACAAATTCATTCTTAACCAACTTTAAATTGTATTAAAAATATAAAAGAAGATACAAAAACTTATTTCTTTGTATTTGTACATGATGAAAATAATTATTTTTTCATAAATTATGTAAGACCGTTCACTAGCACATTGGTTACATTTAAAATTCTATTATACCCTACGTATTTGCTTCTGAAGTAACTCGGAAGGTCTAAAATAGACGATAGAGACTTTTCCACATGAGGATGACGCCACAAGCAGGGAGTCTAAGTATTCAATTAAGTATTTCATAAGAATAAACAAAAAGGTCTGTGTCAAGATATTTAATTTTGAAAATTCTCTTACCTAAAGCTCCCATAAAAAATTTATTCATAATACTAGTGACATATTTGATTTTTTTTTTTTTTTTGGGGGTGGGGGGGGGGGGGGGGTGGGGGGGTAGTATTTTGGGACCCAGCCAAACCTCTTTAAAAAAAACCCTCCAAGACTATAACAATATATAACCTGTATATACATGTATGTTAGAGACAGAGCATCCACCAAAACATATTACATTACATCACCATTCAGGAAATTTCTAAGCATTTCATTGGTCGGAAAGCATAGAATGTGCATTCACATAGGACTGTGTTTTGCGTGTTTATATCTATTTCCATATATACCCTGGCAGCTCTGTTTAGCACGGCTGTTACAAAACATTTCATGTGTTACACAGGTAACTGAATCAATGGAAAAACAGCTGATATCCTACACGGAAATACATAAAAAAGCAAACAACATGGAACATTACAAGCATCCAATCTACTCTGAGAAAGAGGAATAACTGCATCACAACAGTCTGTTTCAAGGGAGATACCTTCATTCAATTCTATTGCTGTTGGGACAAATTGTATTAAAACTTGCAGTAGTTTGGTCCACCGATAAATAAACTGGTTATTTTTTCAAATAAAAAGCTCTGGATGATGATAGCCTCATATATGATGTCCTCGGGGATATTAACCGATAAGGGCTATATATCTTATATCTGACACTAATATTTTTACTCGCCTACTCGTCTTTGACAAATATTAGTGTCAGATACCAAATATCTCTCAGTGTACACATAACTAATAAAATCTAACATAGGCTAGCTACAATACATTGCAACAGGTGAAGTCACACATTCTATGTGAGATACTGATAAGGTGTGAATATTATATTTTTTAACACTATAACACACGGGCTCTTGTCTAAAATAACCACGGAGACAAGTTTCTTAGTGTGTTAAAAAGGGGCATGTCATTTAGACCTTTATACCCAATCATAAGTTGTTATAATAAACAACCACAACCCATGATATTTCATTAGGTTGACAAGAGGCAGGAGTTTGGCCTTGAAAGAATTTTCAAAACTGTTGAAGAAATGGTGGGGATGGCAAAATTACATGATTCAGTATGTCTGAAGTATTATGTAACAAGAACATCCATCAATATCTCATATCAAACCATCTTGTCACATACTGTGAAAAAATAGTTACGATTGAACAAAAACTCTACAACTACTTACGGAGCAAAAGAATTTGCAATAGGGAAAAAGGGAATGACTAATGTAATAATATTATATTGATCAATACAGGGGTTATAATATGTAATAGAGCAATACATAGTTCACACCAACTTCCCATAAGGTGTATTGTGTGAATAATTTGTTCAGACCGAACCAGTATGATAGTAATATTACATAATCAAATATGGCTGCTACACATGTAAATTATGTAAGAGTCTCTTCCAAAATGAGTTTTTGTTAACATTGGTCGAAATATCTATAGGTTATGGAGCAGAAGGGAATCTATCTGAAAACCAATATGTCATTTCTGAAACAGGTTTTTGGCAAAACTGGTGAGGACAAAGCTGAATTTTCCTGATTTTGATTTCACTGAAGTATTTTTGTGAACCTGGACTTATCACTGGCAGCCTTAAGTTTGGTCAATCTGGCTGACAGAAGTTCAGGTTCAGGGGGAGTGCGATTTTCTCCCTGGTTCATCTGTAGCACACTGGGTGTCGTGCAAGAAACACTCTTTGAACGCTTCTCTGGGGTGGATAATTCTAAATTGCCCTTCTCGCTGGCTTTTTGCATCATCTGTAGCCGTGTAGTTATAAGTTCGGGTTCTGGAGGTGTATTACCAGATTGGCTGTTATCAAATCGTGAGGCTATAAATGTACGGCGTTTTGATGGGTCATGTAAGATGTTGTTTTCTTTGCCAGGTACTTTACCAGAAGTCTCATAATAATCCTGTAAATAAAAATACATGAATAGATGAATGAAATGGTTCAGTAACAATACATTTCCGTGTTCAAGAATCAAGATTCATACCATTTACATTGTGGCCTTTCTGGGCTTCCATCAAAAGCAAACAACGGTTAGCATCCAAGAGAAATTGCCAAAGTATTCATCGGTCAAGAGAAAAACAAGTAAAGAAGAAAATAACGTAAGAGGGAAATATTTCACAACTAGAAAAATTCAACTTACTTCTAATTTCAGAACAGGTTTTTTCTTAGATTCTTGGTCTCTAGATTCATGGTCTTTGGAACCTTGTTGATTCATGGATTCAAATCCTTTCACTCCTACGAATCAAAACACTCAGATAATTTAACTAATCCACGTGACATCACAGTGAATAACCTTCAGAACCCGAACAGTTAAACGGAATGCCTTACACACTATTAAGCCGTATGTATTTATTTTTTTAAGATTAATTCACTTATATCGCGGTGTTGCCGAATTTAGCAAGTACAACTCTCCAACATACGGGTCAACAATTTATGAACAGCAAAGGGCAATATGACGGTGTTGCTGAATTTAGCAAATACAACTGTCCCACAAAGGGTTAACAATTTATGAACAGTAAAGGGTAATATGGCGGTGTTGCCGAATTTAGCAAGTACAACTCTCCCACATATGGGCAACAATTTATGAACAGCAAAGGGCTATATGGGGTGTTACCGAATTTAGCAAGTACAACTCTCCCACATAGGGTCAACAATTTATGAACAGCAAATGGCTATATGACGGTCAGACGGTGTTGTCGAATTTAACAAGTACAACTGTCCCATAAAGGGTCAACAATTTATGAACAGCAAAGGGCTATATGGCGTTGTTGTTGAATTTAGCAAGTACAACTCTCCCACATAGGGTCAACAATTTATGAACAGCAAAGGGCTATATGGCGGTGTTGTTGAATTTAGCAAGTACAACTCTCCCACATAGGGTCAACAATTTATGAACAACAAAGGGCTATATGGCGGTGTTGTCGAATTTAACAAGTACAACTGTCCCATAAAGGGTCAACAATTTATGAACAGCAAAGGGCTATATGGCGTTGTTATTGAATTTAGCAAGTACAACTCTCCCACATAGGGTCAACAATTTATGAACAACAAAGGGCGATATCCCCTAACTTACAATTAATGGATAGTCAAAACGACCCACTTAACTTTCAATGGTTCAGGCAGCTGTAACATCCCAGAAATGCTTAAAGACATATCAGAGAACTTACCGCCAACATGGTAGAGTGGAGTGTAAGTTGGAAGTGTCCTGCCATTAACAATACTTGGTGTGACTACAAGGCCATTATGCATGAATGTGGCTGGTACATTCTGCATGGGGGTGCCATATGAAAGCTTGCTATAAATATCCAAAGAAAGAAAAAAAAACATGATGACTTTAAAACACAGATTTGTAGGATGCATAAATTCAGAAGTTGCCAAACACAGGGAGTGAGATTTAACATAGTTTTCAACAATATTTCAGTCTTATAGCAACAGATATATATATTGTCTAAGTAATTATATTGTACTTGTATATAACAAATGAGTTTACGATAAACAGTCCAAGGGCTAAAGTCTACACACAGGGAGTTTGTCAAAAATTTGATTGACTGATGTTTAACACTCAACCCTCGCAATTCAGATTTTTACCACGGCAAAAAAAAAAAAAAAAGTTGCCGCGGAAAAGTCAATTTTCCACGGCAAAAGTGATTTCACCACGGCATTTTTATCCAAACAATTCTCACTGCTCTGTTAACTGTATTTAAAGCGGCAAATAGCAAAAACTGACATCTAAAAGGTGCATTGACAAAAGAAAAAATGTTCAACAAAGATTTTTTAAATTTCTTCTTTGATTATCATAGAAACCAGCATAGAGAAAATGCTAACTTTGTCTTACGAAGTTACGTCTGACTCTGAACGGCCGTAATTCTTTCCTCATAAAATCCACATGAAATCCTTTATTTGCATGGAAATAATTCCTTGTTAAATGTATATTCCTGGTGATTTATAGTCACTTCACTCGGCAAAGCATTTCTTTTTCAATCTTTTTCAATCTCTATCAATCTCAATCTCTAAAGCCTAACCTAAAGGTTATAATAGCCGTTTGTGTAATACTACATAGTTAAATCCATACAGACACGTGCACAGCTGATCAACAAAGCCTGGTTGAGTCCATCTCTGTGGGGTGAAAGTTTTGAATGTGTTTATTTACAAGTTTAATCGACAAGTATATTTATTATTTTGTAAGAACCCCTTCAAATCGTTTTGTTTTAAATAAAAATTAGAACCTCAATTAAATCGTTTTTTTTTTTTGTAATAAAAATTAAAATTCTATTTCTTGAACAACAATAAACATGTACATGAGGGTAACACCCCTATTAAACTTGAATGGGGATTACCCAATGAGACATAACTGACAGACAGTTGGAGACATTCTGGAGCCGGCCACCTGCAGAGTTGAACATTGTTTCAAAGAACTTTGTGTGGGAATTATCACTTCACATAGGCCAATGTATAGAGCTGCATATAAGCAGAGAGTCCTTGGCTTCATTGTGGTCAGATTAAATACAAACGAATGAGTGGTTTCTATATTAAATACGCCGTGATTCTGAACAACGGTCGAAGGTAAAACTACTACTTGTAAAAATCTCCATACATATAAAGTATTCTAGTATAAATATTCTATTTTCCCAAGATGAATATTTTATTTTGTCTGCGGCATTTTTGATTGCCGTGGAAAAGCAGTTTTACGGCGGCAATCTCTGCGGCATTGCCGATTGCCGCGGTGAATTGCGAGGGTTGAACACTGCACACAAGATTATTTCACTTATATGGGGGCGACCTTTGGCGAGTACCTCTCCCACATTAAATAATTTGAATCCGGGTGTTCCTTTGCAAATCAATCAATCTATGAAAGGGAATTTTAAATTTTGTGAACTTACAAATCCAAATTTGTATTAAAGGTATCCTCACTGGACCATCAACAGTAAAGTATGCCCAGAATCAATCCGTAACCCAAAATAAAGGCTTGATCAGCCAGAAACATAGATTGGTTCTTGATAATGTCGTACTGCCTTACCTAGTTTCCATTTTTAGATGCTGTGGTGTTGCTGACAATAAACCTGGTCCAGTTTTTAACATGTTCAGGGAATGAAGAGTGTATTCACTTAAACCAAAGTCCTTCAAATCTGGAGTCGCACACATCTCTCGATTTGTTTTACACAAAGGTGTGGCTTCTACACAACCAGCAAACATTGAAAATAAAAAATCATATATAACTTGGATAATATTTTCAGAAAGCATGTACACATCAATATAATATCATTATGCATGGTTATTTTAATTTAGACAAGAAGATTTTCCCTGTACCCGTGTGTTTTAGTGTTCATAAATAAATATAATATTATTATGCAATGTACATGTATGCATTATGGTTGTCTGTAAAGAAAAAAAATTAATTCATAAAATACTATAAATGCAATGAAACATAATGGATAATGTAAAACAGATATTTTTCACTGTTGTGGGATGATGTTTGTTTTATATTTGAATGAAACCTCTATTTCATTGATGCTTCATGCCACTGGGTAAGTTGACAGCAACCCATTATTCCAATATTCCTCAATAAATAAAGGGGGCCTCTGTGGCTCAGTAGGTAGAGCGTTGGACGCTCAATCCTAACAGCCTTCCACCAATGGGTAGCAGGTTCGAATCCCACTCAGTCCCAAAAAATTGGAAAATTTTCTGACTGGGTTTTCACTTGAACGGCCTATGTGGGATGGTTGCCAGTTGCCAACGGAAGGTCGTGCGTTTCCTCCGGGCATAGAGCCTGGTTTCCTCCCACAATAAAACTGGCAACGCCGCCATATATTGAAGTGAAATAATCTTAAGTGCGGCGTAAAACACCTAACAATCAATCAATCAATAAATAAAAATCACCAATTGAAAAAATGATATGACAGCACTAAGGTCGATTTATTAAGATCAATCCAATTGTTGGTGATTGAATCTTCAGATCGTTCATGTCAACTTAAACTTGTTTATATTTCAGTAAACTCTTTCCAGACTGATTTAATATAACAACAAGCTCTGGTCAATACGATCAGATGGTTGGAAGGGAACTTTACAATCATAGTATGCGAACAGACACACTATAAAAAATAACTTGACAAAACAACGCCATCAAAATGACGATGAAGAACAATCACGTGATGAAGTATAGGTCGCTGATTGGCTGTGACCTTAACACTGATCAGAATAAAATAGAGCATGCTCTATCCTTACAATCGTAAGACTGATCGGTATGTGACAGATAAGAAGAGTTGTTAGGTCCACTCAGGTGGAAAATAATTCTACGACTGCATGATCGCAAGTTTACAGCCAACTGAAGATTGCGACAATCGGATCTGATCTTAACTCGACCTGAGTGGGTTTTAAATCTTTTTAAGATCATTGTTGTGTACATTTTGTGTTGCAAGTTGAGTAAAATGTAAATGGTTAGAGTTCTGTATGGACCTTTGAGAGGAGAACCTAACTACACATACTACAACGCTTTTGTTTCTTACCTGACTTTGAAGACGGAACACTTTTAGCCATTGGTGTGAATGCCATAGGATTTGGCTTATTCGGCTCAGGTACAATCTCCCTGAAGAAAACAAAATCTCAGAACACTTAATATCTACGAAGGATGAAACAATGCATTGAACTATAATCTATTGAACTGCAAAGACGAAGACAGTTTCCCTTTTTCACCAGTGAATGAAGGATAGTGCATTCCTTATACAGTCTTACAGCAAGGTAATAATATTCAACTCACATGCTGACTTTGGATGGAAAACAGTGTTTTGCGGCTAGAGAAACCACTCCCCTTTCGTGCATGGTGCCTGTTTCACAAAGCGGCGTAGCGTAAATTTTTGCGTAACTGTCATCGCAACCCATACTGTAGAGATAAGTTACTATGGCACTTAAGCAAAAAACTTACGCTATGCACAAATCCAGGAAGAAATGAAAACGGGGGCCCCAATACATTGATGAAAGGCTTGTAGAATTCATCTTCAATAGCTCTTTATGTGATGTATGGAAAGCATGAGGTTAAATAAATGTACTTACTTTGGTAGTGGTGTAGCAGAAGATATATTTGTTTGAGATCTTAGAGGAAGATTTTGATATCCAATAGAAAGAGCATGCATTGTGTAATCACTCAGTCCAAAATCCTCTAACTTGGGGGTACCTTTACTAGTTTTTTCAATCTTTGTCACAGGAGTTTGTCTGGATGTTAGTTAAGGTATTTATTTCCACAAATGAAAGATAACTATTACTAGATATCACTAGATATCCTGGATATCACTAGATATCCTGGATATCAATAGATATCACTAGATATCCTACAGAATTCCCAAATTGATGGATTGTTAGATATTTTACATGACACTCAAGATTATTTCCCTTAAAAGAAGGCCTTGCCTGGTTAAACCAGGCTTTTTGTTCAGATTGAAACCTTCGACGGTCGACCTTCAGCGAATACCTAGTATTAATTGTTTGAGTGGCATTTAGAAGTTGAAGAATACAGTAAAAGATGTTAGTATCTACATCAAAACGTTGCAACCCAATAAAACCAGAAGTTGTAATCCATATAGCCTCCATTGTTTTTAGAGTACCTAGTATAAATTAATTCAAAACCCCACTCACACATTTTTCAATTAGTTTCTTTGAACAAAGTTGGATGTAAACCTGAGAACCATTGATAGTCCAAATTCCAAAATCCACAAAATGCAATTAGTTCTATTTTCCTAAATAAAAAAATAAAATAAAATTGTGGCCCCTATTCTTTGAACCCAAACAGTCAGATACATGGAAAATGCAATGAGCGAGCTAGTAACAATTCTCAGACAATTATCAACATAACAACAAGGATACGGTACAGGTTCTGGTTGCTCTGTCTTTACAGGAGAGTCTGTCTTTGTATTTTTAGATTCTTCCTGGGCTTTCTCCATTTCTTCCTTTTCAGCTGGAAAATTGTTCATATAAAATCTTGTTGTCAAAATATATATATTTATTACCAAGTATTAGGATTTACCGATGTACCGTCTTTGTCAGGGCTTAATTATTGTTCACAAGTAACAAAAGCTGGGGTCTATTTGAAAAATGTAACAAACTGAATCAAAATCGCAGTCAAAAACTCTTTACTCTTGAAATAAATTTGAATCAATTGAGCTGTTTAGTAAAGTCTATCAGTATCAGAAATTCATATTTTTATTTTGTATCCTTGATCTCGGCATGTTAACTAAAGTAATAGCGGCCTGGATAAAGGTCCCCATGCTAGGTTTTAGGGGGGGAGGAAACCGGGCTCATTGCCCGGAGGAAACCCCCGACCTTCGGCTAGTACCTGGCAACTCTTCCACATATGGCCACCGAGTTTAAACTCCACTCAGAAATTTGTCAATTTTTATTTGGTCTGAGTGGTATTCAAACCTGCGCCACATGGATGGGAGGTCTGTGGGACTGAGAGACGATCACTCTAACCCACTGGACCACCGAAGCCCCCTTCTAACTGGGAAAAATACAGAAAATTCCTTTTTTAATGAAAACAGTTTTTTTGATTTTAGTGACGAGTGTGCCTTTAAGATAAGAAGTTTAATTATGGTACACAATGATAACAAATCCGTAACCCTGGAAATGTCACTGAAACATGGTCAAATTTCAATATAGCTGCTATTTGAGACGCTGACAAATTTCTTCATTGAAGTCAAAATGTTGAGATAATACCATGAATAAGCAGTGTCGGTTAATTTACTAATTCAGTAATACCATGAATATTTGTGGAGTTTTCTTACTACTTAAGAATCTACCGAAATTAAAGGATCAAATATTTTTTTTTGTACAGCCTATTTTCTACACAGTGAAATCCGACCTGTCAAAACAGATCTAAATTACCGGTAAAATATGTCTTTATAAACTGTTACATTTATTCCTTCATTAATAAAAAATAAATCAGTACTTAAACAGGGATGTATTTGGATTAGTTTGACAATTGCAGTTTGACGGTTACCGTATATGCCCTAGTACAAGACGCACTTTTTTTCATCAAAACTTGAGCGGTTTCCGACCATGCGTCTAATACACAATTACATGCAAAACCCCTTTTTAGTATGTTTTTTTAATTTAGTTAATTAACAGTTACAAATCACTCTAAAAGTGTTCAGAAAGAGTTATGCATTTATCCTTTAACCGTTTATTTTCATGAGTCTGGTTTCCAACTTACCCCATGTCGTGTAACCATATTGACTGAGAAATTGTTCAATTACCAAAACGGAGTTCTGTTGATGTTCAACAAATTTTTGACACGTTACCAACACATTTTCAAAATCCACAGTTTGTTGTTGTGTGTGACGTAATAATTCCTGGGATTCACTCTGAAAAAAATAAAAACCAAAATATTATCATACTAAATAAAGGTATATTAATACATTTAATAACTGTTAAGACCGTCTTTCTACATGCAATTCAAACATTTAAGTAGATAAGATTTGCCACCTTCAATGTGAAGGGATCTGATTTTTTATAAGATAAAATGAACTGTTAATTCTATAATTTTTTATACGTATTGACTATACTACATAACAAATTTACAACCTCAGGTTTGAAAATATTTTTACATTAAACCATTTCATTTCTTTAAGAAGTGTAGCTTGCACCACTGAGCACATCTTCTCGAGCCAAGATAAAATCTGCATTGTCCCATTCCATGTTTTACCTTGAAGGACTACTCCACTCCGACTCGTAAATCGAACAGCGCCCCATGTTGGGAATGTAAGAGTTGTCTTTCCTTTCCTTACAGAGTCTTGGCCAATCAGCACTCATTAAACAAAAGCTCAAGGTGTATACAGCCACCATTACAGTATTTCTCAGCTGGTGGAAGAGTGTAAGTGACAGAGGTTTTAATAAGCTGCGAGAAAATGAAGTTTTGCTCGCATCCAATCAAAAGGCGCTGTTCACCTTACAGGTTTGAGTAGAGTAGTCCGCCAACGTAAAACACGGAATGCCATCATGGAGATATTTTAGTTGGGCTTGAGAAGATGCACTGAGCAAGAAAATATTCAAACTTCCAAATATTTTAACCTAACCTTTTTACTAATTAATTCTATTACGCCTTAAAATTAAATATAGAATTTTCTTTAAATCAATAATTAATGTAAATTACCTCTTTATTTCACATTTATACAATGATCCAACCCTTTGGTTTGATGTTTTATGCCGCAATCAAGATTATTTCATTTATATGGCGGCGTAGTCAGGTTTAGTGGTTGAGGAAACCAGGCTCGTTGCTCGGAGGAAACCCAGGACCTTCGGCGAGTACCTGGCAACTCTTCCACATATGGCGACCTAGAGAAATTGATTTTTCAATTCCTTTAGTTTGAACATACAATACCTTAAGAGTTTTTACATCCTTTTTTAAATCTTGAAGTTTTAACAAAGCAGCGGATGAGAAATCTTCTTTAGCAGGAGCCTCAATTTTTCGTTTCAAAATTTCTGTACCAGATGTCAAATCACCTGACAATTGGCGTAATTGTTCAAAGAATGGGTTCTTTTTACCTGCCATGGTAATTCCCTGAAAGAAAAATAGATATGCATCATTTTATATATATATATCAAATGAAATGGAAACGTCTTTGTGAACATTTCCATTATATATCGGTATATAACTATTCAAATTACGCGTACTGTTAATGTAGTTGTTATATCAGATTGTCAGATTGACTAAATAAATATTTCTTGACAGGAATTTTCATTAAATTATGAAATCAAGGAGTTGCTGTAAATAAC
The DNA here is from genome assembly GCA_963971465.1 of Lepidochitona cinerea. Classification (NCBI taxonomy): domain Eukaryota; kingdom Metazoa; phylum Mollusca; class Polyplacophora; order Chitonida; family Tonicellidae; genus Lepidochitona; species Lepidochitona cinerea. The sequence goes on along the minus strand of OZ020551.1, from coordinate 81,270,399 downwards.
ACGCTCAGCCAGCTCAGGTATCGGAATACATCTTTTTATGTTGGTAAACAAAAAACTTTCACTTTAAATATTAAACTTCTTCTGGACAGTTTATAATTTCCTTAAATTCACTATCAAACCAAGTAAATTACCAAATAACATGAAAAATAGCATGAAGACTCAAATCCCTATGCTTTTTGCTGGTTATCAAAGATCGAACTGAGGTCATAATTTGGCCTGACAAATAAACATCCCATTTTCAAAGCTTGTAATAAAGAAATGCTAAAAGATATTGGTAAATATTGTATTTAAAATGAAGTTAAATATATTTTAGATAAAGTCTTTCATTTAACAGAAACATTGTTCAGATGTAGAATCAAGCCTACAACTACCCCATCATTTGGTATATTCTAAGTGTTATGTATGTGTTTGCCAAAAACTAAATGAGTTACAGTGGCAGAATAAAGGAAATCCATACTGCCTGTGACCTGAAAAATTTAAATAACAGAGATAAACTTCAATTTTTTTGTACCCAAGCTAGTTCAAAGAACTATTTCAACGAATATAAAGAGACGCATTGAAAAGTTTCTAATAGGTTCGCAACCTGCCGAAACTTTACACACATTCAATTCGATCTTTTAGTTCGCCGTTTCACCCCCCAAAAAAACGTTCAAACACTGACATTTGTGTTGCATCCTCGTTGTTTTCCCAAGGATAGCCCGAATCTACTAACCGCTGCTTTCAAAATGAACTTCTGAGCTTCGCTTTCGGATTTTCTTGATCGATAAACATAGTTGTTTAATCCGAAAGCGAGGCTCAGAGGTCAACTTGTGTTCGTGCATTTCCCAAGTTCATTTAGAAGACAGCAGAAAGTAGATTCAGGCTTTTGAACGCTTTTTTTTGGTGAAACGGCCTGTTACTGAAACTAAAATATCAAATTGAATGTGTGCAAAGCTTGGGCCAGTGGCAGTGCTTAAATTAAGAGAAATTGAGAGAAATCCACAAACAAAGTGTTGTTTCTCCGAATGTACATGTTTCAATATGGCAGGTCCTCCAACTCTGTTGGCCACCCATCATCAATATACTTTGGCCACAGGGTTTGGAGATCTCCAACTACAGTAATATATATATAACTAATAACTAACATATTCATGCAATCATGGGACTCTCCAAGTCACATTGGTAGGACCTAAACCATTTCATCAATTGATCGTTGCATCCTCGGTAACAGTGCGTCGTAGTACAATTTACAAAGCCCAGCTGCGCGTGAACATAGCCCTTTGACAACTCAGGGTACGAGAAGTAAGGTTGTTGCTGTTGAGAACTTGAGTGTTGTTGTTGTCAACTAAAATACATTGATTAGACACTGGCATAGAGGTGCGCCTAGTCTTAATCCAATGCTCTTTATGGTAAAATCTCAACCCAGACTGGTAAAAAAATATAATGTATCTGAAATTAGCAAATAAATGATTACCGGCGTTACACGCAGACTTCTCGATTTTCTCCAGATCTATGTCAGTTTGAAGAACCCGCGCAATTTTTATGACGTCATAGATTCGTGTGCTCTTTACATTCTATCATTTACAAACTGTAAACAGAGCTTGAAACGTCTTATCTTTATTCGCTCGGAGGCTTAACAGAAGACAAGTGTAAGTATTTTTTTCTCTAATTTTCTTTTGCTCGCAGACACTTATTGAGCTCATTTTTGGCGCTCATTTCAATTTGATTTAATTGTATATTGAAGACAAAGTCATCTAGATCGAATAAGATAAGGATATGTTATTTCCATGTTATAGGCTTTATAGCCTGGTTGGCGAGGAACCGCCCCCTTGCTTATCCAACAAAGTCAATCTAAGTGTGATAGTCTCTAACTATCACACTAAGATTGACTTTGTTTGGAAATAAATAAAAATAAAGTAAAACTAACATTAATTTTTTTAACCCCCCCGTCTACAGGTAATTTGTATAATGGGCGTTCTTTCACCATATTGTCCAATTAACAAAAAGTGGTATATATGTATATTAAAACAACGTATCTAGCCAAATTGATTTATTTGGTTAATATTCACATATTTTTACTGGTTTTCTTCGTTTTCCATTGCTTTTTTTAAAATTTGATTATTTTCATTCATTTTTATTCAATTTTTATTTCTGTTATTGCGTTTTTTATACAATGCAACTTCGTATGACACCATTACACATAAAAAACCGTTAACTTTGAAGAGTCTAGGTACATACCGAAATGTTTATGCAGAGAATGAGAGTAAACCGTATGAAATTACAGCCAAGGCAGATTAACATATGCGACAGGTTTCATTACAGCAAATTATTTACAACACACCTACTTGATATATATATTATTTTCTTCTAAATGTAAAGTAGGCCTAGACATTTTTTCTTTTTCTTTTTATTTATCTATTTTTTTTCACAGGAATTCAGAAAATAAGACTTCGCTTTGCACTGAATTGAATTATAACAATTAAAACGAATAAAAATTACAATGGTTTTAAATATCACATTTGATAACTCGTGCAACTTGTGGATATTTAATTTGAAGATGGCTGGGAGATGCCATATAGGCCTAAAAAAAGGTCCATTTCTCGATTGACACCTGGGCCTGTTTCACAAATTAGCGAAACGTAAGTTTTTACGTAACTGTCATAGCAACCCATATTGAAGAGATATATTGCTATGAAAGTTACGCCAAAAACACATCTACGCCGTTTTGTAAAACATGCTCCTGAACTAAAACTTTGAGCACATAATACTTCACATGGCGTTGCCTACGACTGGGTCCACCTAATCGATACTGGAGGAAATCGATTAAATAAGTATGCAATGATGTATTAACATCAATGCCTTGCGGGCCTCGCTTTCTCCATTCCTTTATTTTCCACATGCTTACATATATAACACTAAAACAAACGGGCACAGGGAAAATCTTCTTGACTAAAATAACCATGGAGAGAAGTTTCTAATTGTGTTAAAAAGATGCCTACATATATAGATGTATTTAATTTAACGAAATGAACAAACCAAAGGAAAATTATAATGGTTTATTCGTGCGTATCCAGTATTTACACGCAACCGTTAAGCCTCACATAATTTTTTTTTTTTTTAATTTTTGGGGAATTTGAGATCTGTTCAGTTCACTCACCAGAGGAAGTTATTTCTCCAATAAAGCGAATAAAGAGGACAGCACTTATTTATAGATTTATCGTAAACGTCACAAATGAACTATACATGTGATGTATAAATGTGTACAAAACTTCAGTTATAACGAAGCGATATAGGATTAGACGGTGTTCAATGTTAGACATTTTAGTTTTTGCCCTAATTGTCGGTTTGAGGATTTGAAACTTATTTTTCCTTTTTATTTATTTTGATAAATCAAGGATGGAGATAGTGATTCGTTGGTCTATATATTTGGCGTACAGGGAAAACGGAAGTGTTTTTTATATAGTAGCGGCTATTTGTTTAAGTTGAGGATATCGACGAAATTTGCCATTGATTTAAGAAGACATGTGACATATAGGCCTATATCAAATTATTAAATACATTTATCGGCTTTGGATTAAGAGACTTTTTGTGTCTCTTTCTGTATTTAAATATTGGCAGACTTTAGCCGGGTTTTGTTTACCGGGATGTCATTCTTATTGATTTAAAACCGCTTAACTTTAAACAGAGAGCCAAGCTCTCCCCTTCAGTTATTTGATCTATCTTGTGTCATTTCAGATGAGTATCAACTGTGCTTCGATCAGACTCACTGCCCTGGAGATAGGGATCGGAATGGAATATACTGGTTGAATTCTTCACTGTAAACGTTATAGAGAAGTTTCAAAGCGATCGCCTGATATTCGAAGTTTACCTATAAGCTACTCCCGAGATGAAATGATGAAACTTACATGTGACAGTTGAAGCAAGTTCGTCTAAAGACGGGACAGTTCCCAGTGGGAGTATTTAAAGTCTTTTTTAAGATGCTGATTCCCACTATCCCGTTGAATTCACAAGGTGGAGATGTACTCTACAGTGTTTGTGAACGTAGCCTACAGAGCTGGCACATCCCTTTATTTACAGAGCCGAATAATCTTTGCTGCGTCCCTCGGACAGGGCATGAGTTCTTTAGACATTGTTAACTGACTCTTCCGTTGACCAGACCAGTGATTGAAAAACTCATGTCGACCTCAAAATCATGTCTTTATAGAAAGAATTCAGCTGTTTATGTTCCATGTCCCCCTAAATATGATCTCTGTACAGCTATTCTCCTCCTCAGCGTTTACCTATGTGCGCCCACCGGAGCTTCAGATGCTGATTGTGGTACGTGGGAGATAGAAGGCAATCGGGACAGTGGTCGTCTGCTCTCTCCAAACTACCCGTTTCCATATCCCGGTAACGTGACTTGTGATTGGGTTGTTGTGGTAAACGATAGTCTCAACTTGGAATTTACCATTATTTTTTTAAGTTCAGCGGCTGGAGATAGTTTATCTGTGTATCTAGAGTACCCACAGTCAGGAACAATTCCAAGATGGACGTTTGGCGATCATACTATCAACGGAACAAAGTTTTCAACAGACAGAACTGTTTACTTTGAGCTCATTTCTTCTGGCCCTATTGGAACTGCTTCAAGGGTGTTCGAGATAGCGTTCATCTCCAATCTACCGGTTCATATGCAATGTGATGAAATCCGGGAAGTTTTAAATGGCGACATTTCTAGCACTAACTTGAGTATAAATTCTGTGGTAAGGTTCAGTTGCAATGAAGGCTATATCCTACATGGACCACATTCAATAAAGTGTGAAGAAAAAGAAAATAGTTTTCCCGAATGGTCCTCGGATCCACCAACATGTATATCACCCTGTATTTGGGATAAAGGTCGTCTGGGACAGAATGGGTCATTCTATGATGTACCTTCAAATATTAATGTGATACTATCCCCAAATTATCCGAATTCCATTCTAGGGCCTGTGTCTTGTGCCTGGCAGGTGAACGCCATAAACGCCCCTATCAATCTAACAATTGCAGATGTTTCCCCAATCCACCCTCCATACAACTTAGAAATCTGGAAGAATAAAGCAACTGATTTCCTCGATCCAACTTTATTACAAAATCTTGTCGTCAATAAGACAACTCTGCAAGAACCCTTGTCTTTTTCCATCTCCGGAAACGCTGTAACGATAATCCTGAGGACCAAAGCAGCTGGTTCTTCGGGGAGATTTCGTATAAACATAAACAAAATTTCAGTAGTAGCGTGTGCTCAACCGCCTGCGTTAAACTACATCACCTCCCACCCGCAGCAATCTGTGTTTAATGTTGGGGACGTTGTTACGTATCATTGTGTTGGCACTTTTGTTTATGTGAATCAACGTAATGTGACAAATATTTGCTCCGCATCGGGCGAATGGTCAAATACTAAACCAGCTACACTCCCCACTTGTGGTGCCGATTGCAGGGGATGGTCTCCAGAACGACAAGCATATATACCCTTGGTCATTTCAGATATACAAGGGACTTTATACAACAAAGGATATCCTTTAAATATCCCTCCCGGGGAATGTAAGTACACATTCCTAGCTGGTTCTCAAGAAGTATACGTATTCGAGTTTGTATCGGCCAATTTAACATCAACAATTGTGTCAATAGTGGAATTGATCGGCGAAAATGAATGGGTTACATATCTTAATTCTTCATCGGAGTACATATCAAAGACCAGCTCCGTAATGTTGACAGTTAACCAATCAGCTGAGTACCCAGTGGATAAATTTATTTTGAACTTTCGAAAACAGTTTGTTGAAATAAAATGCAATGAGCCAGATGTGACCAATCATTTAGAATGGACTAACGGTAGTTTTGAAATTGGATCAAACATTAATTTTACCTGTCGTGGTCCATTTGATATTTTCGGTTCGAGTAGAAGCACTTGTGTGTTCTTCAACACAACTACAGCCATTTGGTCGCCTGATATTCCAATATGTATCGGGTCATGTGGAGGGACGTTTGTTACCAACAACATCACTATTGTATCACCAGGCTATCCCAGAACATATCGAAATACTCAACATTCCCGCTGTCAATGGACCGTAATAAACTCCCACAACGATCAGCTACAGATATCAATTCCTGAGATAAATCTTTCTACGAATGACAACCTTACAATTTATGATTCGAAAGAGGTGTTCTTCGACAGTGATACGTGTCGTGTGAACTGCTCTTGGTTTAGTGCTCTTACAGATGCTGATATAATAACCATTGACTTTATGCTTGAGATCGACGATAATAACAGACACGATGGTGTCCTTCGACGCTTCGCTATAGACGTTGTGAGTCTTTCCTTAATTACCTGTGGTTCTCCGGCACCGCTACAGAATGGCGAAGTTTTAGGAAATGATTATCGAGAAGGCTCGATTGTCCGGTTTATTTGCCATCCCCCGTATGATTTAAATGGTCCCACTTTCTCCATGTGCATTCGTTCCCCCGAAGGCTCCCTGCATTGGGGACACAGCGGGGCAAGTTGTCTCATACCAGATTGCAAACCGCCGAGTGCCGTTAAGGAGAGGTTTGCAGGCACTGGGGCCGTTGCTTCTCCTGGCTACCCAGAGAGTACCATAAAGGGTGGACAAGAATGTGTTTGGAAAATTGAATCAACACAGTCAAACAGTCAGGTTGTATTACACTTCACATACTTAGAACTACCAGGTCCATCTCAAGACGGAAGGCTACCGTCTGTGCTGATATACGATGTGGGTGGAAACAAACTCACCTTGTTGGCAAACTTCACTCATGGGTCCTCTTTGAGAAACATAACAAGCCGGACTGATGCTGTTAGGGTCGAATACTACGGACCAGAGCGGAACACTCAAGGATATCGTGGAGTGTATCTCAAATACAGCATTCTCCAAATACCAATAATAACAACAAGACTCAGTACCTCGAAGATTTCAACTTCTTCTTCAACGGTAACATTTTATTTCATTTTTTCCTAATTTATTGTCAATGTCATTATTTTTAGGCTTTGATGTAAACATGGTTGTTTTTTCTCTCTATGGTTGGTCAGCATTTCAGTAAGCCACTGGGCCTTGTTCTCAGTCCAATGCTCCTTCCCTGTCTAAGATATATTATTCGGTGAAAATGTAACTAATCACCAATGCATCTTAACGTAGCCAGATTCCATACATTATAACCCAGTGGGCCCGAATTTACTGACATTAAGCTTGTTCTTTTAGTTATTTTGTGAACAAAATTGCAGAGGTAAATATGTATAGAGTTATGTAACAATTTTAAAACTTGTCCAAATAGCTTTTTACTGGCTGAAAGTCTGTGTGCTAGTGTCTGTCCAAAGTATTTCAGTCCAAAGGAGTCTTGTAGGCAAGAAATCTATTTTTTAATGTTTCCAACACGTAAACTTGCACTCAAAGGCACTGCATCAAACAATAAATGAAAGGCATCATTCTCCCCATGCAGTAATGTCTCGAATTCGTCTTGGTTAAATTACTATGCTTTGTGTAAGAAACTATATGCCTGTTGCATGCAAATCTTTACATGGCATGATATAATTTGCCCTCTATTTTTAGCAGATAACGACGACACACAAGGTCACAAAAGGGACGAGTAAATTGATTAGTAAACCAACTAAGACGCCGACGAAATCTTCAAGCAGCCCCACAACTATTGAGAGTCGTGTAACTACCACGGAGGAAGACACGAGTACTCAAACCTTGGACCAGAAGGCGAAACCCACTCAGGGCAATACTGGGTCTGTTGTGGCCGGTGTAGTGGTCACGATTCTTCTTGTGACTGTGTCTGTGATAGTCTTTTACGTATGGTATCGTAGAAAGTACCCCGTTAGAATGATCTTGGGGAAACATTTCGGGAAATTTGCAAATCCAGTTTATGAAAAAGGAGCGTCTACGTTGACGTTAGTTCGAGAAGATACACCAGCAAATCCAATCCCAGAAAAGATTTCAGAGACAAATCCCGACGTAAAATTATGAAATTACCATTTATCTAGTGCTTATAAAATTGTAGTATAGTCTGTCCCCGGGTGGTCAAGAGGTCGTTAATTTTGGCCAATGGGAATAAAGGCCTTTAATATAGAAATTCTATATTTTTTAAACTGTATTTTTATTGCAACTTATAAGCTGTTAATAACTATTGATTTGTAGACCTCTTTAGAATTTAAGACAATATGAATTGTTTCAAGACGAGAGATGGAGTAAGAACGTATAGGGGCCTAGTCTTATAATTTATGATGGGCGTCATAAATTATCACACCAGGGTCTTAAAACCTTACTATGAATAATCCAGCCTTTATAACTTCCCTGTACAAGTTTCATTTCTTTTCCTGAGAAGTCAGGTGAGTAGAGGCTATTGTTCTGAAACTTGTTGCATCTTTTCATGACACAAAATCCGTTATTATTTTCCTATTCATCTAAACGTTTTTCCTGGAAATTGTCCCCCTCTCGTATGTTTAATCTGGACACAGAGAGTGTGACATTAAAAAAAAAATTCAGTGTGAAAAGATTTGAACGCCAGAAAAGTTTGTACAAAAAATCAGAGAAAGTCATCTTATTCGTTGAAATAAAACTGAACTTGCAGAAAAACCCCCCAGAAAAAGCAATATATCCCGAAAAGAAATTTACCCTAACTTGGTTAACAGGATGTAGTTTGCCAGAGTCTGCCATTAGAATTTCAGCTTTAATTTCATGTTTTTCACTGTTCTTGTGTTGATTATCACTTAAGCTAAATCAGCTTATAGTTAAATCAGCCTCCCTAACAACACAACGATCACTTTGTGAAAAATTGCGTCAAAATATACATATATTTTTATATTTGAAAACAAGTGACTATTAGCTTTATCTTGGAATAACGTGTATATAAACAATGTATAAAAGTGACGGAAAGTATGTGCTCCAAAAAAGACATCGCACTATGACACTATAATATTTTTATAGCACAAGAAGGCATTGGCAATGACGATTTGTATGGGTATTCTAATTTATATGTGTATGTTTTTTTTTCTATTTTAACCTCATATCTGTACTTTATTTGAAGCCATGACTTCTATGTTATATCTTACAAATTAAAAGCTCGTCTAGCTTATGAATCGTTATCTTTTTTCTGATTGTTTCTCTGCATTAGCTGGGATAACTGCATAAAAAAGAATTGCCAATTGTCTATGGCATATATAACAATGTGTAGAAACTGGGATCTGTGGCCTTCCTTTTGGGGCCTAGGCGGCAACTGAACCTTCGCTCGATGTTCGTCCCTAACAATGACTACCTTGTACACGAGTTGCCAATATGTGTTGAATTAACTTTGAAAAGTTTGTAAACTTAAAAATGAAATACTCATCACAAATTCTAAGAGAGTAGCCTATATTTGAGTATACTAAATCCCAACTGGTGCATTTGAAGGTAAATATGAAGAAATTGCCAATTGTTTATGGCAGATATATAGATGTATAGAAAAATAGGATACAGAATGACTCAAAGATCTGGGGTCTGGGGGCCATTGGACCCCTCTGGCTATTTGTCGGTGACAGTGAACAGCATTTACACAAGTTGCGCATCTGTGTTGAATTAACTTCTGGTCTAATCAAAGATGAAAGACGGTTTTCCCAGTAAGAAGAACACCTTTCTTTTTTTGCCCAAATTCAAACCTTTTGACAACATTTTGTATTAATTTTTACATTGATTTGTTTGGTACCCGCAATGTATACAAAAGACGTGCCCAGGAATGCAAATATACAATCGCCTTAAATAGCTGGTACCGGGACTAAGTGGAGAAATACAGACGGCTGTGTTGATTCAAGGGAAACAGAAAGACTTTTTTCAACAAATGTGATAAAAATAAAAATGGTGTACAGAGGACTCCTCGCTGAGACCCCCCCCCCCCCCCCCCGCACCTCCCCTTCCCCACGGACTTTCAAACGCTGTCTTAACTTTCCGAGTCTGGTATTAATAACCGAATTGAAGGCTCATATACAATTTGCCCATGAAAAGAAAAAAAGAGCGAACAATGTCCCAATTCCTTTTCAACAAAATTACATTTGGTTGGTCGGTCGGACTAGTTGACTTAACATTATTAAGTGCTTTGTAATCTGACCTTCTGTTCATATATATGACAATCACATTTAGACATGTTTCTCATATTGTTTTGTATTGTCAATCCAGCATTGACCTATAAATCTTAAAGTTATTTTAAAAAATGCTCAAAGTCTGTGGGCGAGTCTCGTATTAACGGAAGGCGCATATACCATTCGCTCTCGAGACGGTGGTCGGATTGGTTGACTTTAAAATTATTTCAACTTATTATGTTACCTGTGTGTAATCTGACCTTCTTAAAATAAATGATGAAATATGACAATAAATTCCCACTGCACAGAGCTCTACTTATACATGTTTCTCAAGTTGTTAGGCCAGTGTTGATCTATAAATCTAAAAGTTGTTGAGCAATAAATACGTTGATTTTAATTAATTTGTGTAATTTAGAAAGTGAATTCATACTCTTTTCGGGATATTGAGGGTTAGTTTTAGTTAGAATGACCGAACACGCTTCCTGTTTTCACTGGGTCCATTTTGAAAATATTTAAAGTCTCACAAGCTGCTAACTATAAATCTCAGGAAAATTTCGTTGAGATAAAATTTGCTTATTGGTCGTCTTTTTTTTAGCAAAAAGTACAAAATAAGAGCTTCAGTTGATACCCGTATATGTGATAGGAATTTCGGCATTTCTTGCCAGTTTTCCTAAGCAACGAAACCACGTAAACGTATTCATACATCCCGGCCATTTAAATCTTGGCAGTTATTAACAAGGAGGTATACCTCCTTGGCTATTAGCACACATCTTCGGTTCGTATGGATCACTGGCTTTTTTTTCAGCTTTGGTCCTTCAGTTTTTATGTGTGCTTCAAACTTCTCTTGACAATGGGAGTAAATTATGAAAAAGTCCGAATTTCAGCACCTTATGCCGCTTTGATTGATTAATTACTTTCACATCAAAATGATGCCAAGTTAATCGATATGTAATTGCATTATCCGTGGTATCTCCTTACTAAGAGAGAGGGGATTATCAGGAGAAAACGCACACCTGTCAAATGCAATCAGAGTAATCCCCCCTGACCCGACCAATCTTCTGTGTTTGTGAGATTGCCAACTGTTATTGATCACAACATTATTTTTGTATTTGTGGTGTCTAACGTCTTGTTATCATGGTTGGGTGACAAACCATTGAAATTGTAGACTCTCCTGTTGATATGAAGAGAGACCAGGACATGTTTCCCGGTGAGTTTAACTGGTATTATTGTTAAGACACCCCCGATGTAGCTGTTATAATTCTATTCTTACGACGTACTCGGGAGTCGGGTACTGTACCAGTGTACACCTGTGTATGGCACCACACTCCACAGTTCAGAGAATCAGATGAGAATGGCAGGTTAAAAATAAAACTCCACAACCACTGCAGGGCAGATCGAGGACCAGTCCATGCGGTCAGATACGTTCAGATATCATTACGGGAAGAGTTAGCCGCACTTATGTGTCTACTGTCTCTTTCCTGTGTTACTTACAAGTTACAAGTTACATGTACTTGCCAATCAGGAAAATCAGTACCGGTTCTTCACTTAAAGGTCTTACTCCGTTATTTATAATTTCTGACATTTAATAGGGTTAACAATCAAACAATAAAAAGATTTCGAGGGACTGTATATTTTGACCATATGTGTTAAGACAGTGAAGTAAATTAATTATTAACCCCAACAATTGCAAAATTACCTCAGATAGAACCGTTTCAAAACACTAAAGTCTTTGATTGAAAGTGCCTTTGCATATCCATTCCACACCGCAGAAATCCGTCGGAATTCGCAAACTACCCTTGATGACAAAGCCGGAAGTATAACTTTTCTCACTTCCAATCGGAAGTGACCTATTAAAAAATTGACCTAGTCCAGCAAATAAGCCAGGGAGAAGCAGTTGGCACCGATTGCAGCTGAAAAGGGTGGAGCACTCTGGTCAATTGTATAAATAAGGGGAGATAAATCTATCTCCATAGGCATACTGGCTGATCCCTTATAAACCACGTGACCTCAAACTCAAGCTTCGTTTTTCAAGGCAAGTTGAATTTTGACATCCGATATATTACATACTAACTTGTGTGCTAATTGCAGTTAATTGGCAAAGTTTTAGTGAATCGGATCAAAGATAAAAATCTGCAAAAACGTTACCCTCCAACAACAGCGAATCCAAGATTTTCGAACAAATAGGCGTGCAAAATCTCCGTTGACTCGTGAGGTGGTTGTTGCAATATAACGACTGCGAATCATTGTTAAGTTACCGTCCTTTAGAACTTTAAGAACTCTTTGCAGGGGAAAGCGTTTTTTAATATTCTGACCACTTTTAATGACATCATAGTCACATGGGAGCATCTACCTGGACAACTTTTCTGTAGGCCAGTTTGATCGGCGCAATGAAGGTGAGCAGACGTGCGGTAAGAAACCCTACATTTAATGGGCGACCAGGTGCCGACCAATAAATATCCAAACATAAATAACGAGGTACCTGTAGGCATTTCATATTATTGAATTAGAAGATCAGGTGCTATCCGTTACCCTTCCCGAAAATGTGTTACCTTGGGGCTAGTTCCAAAAAAGATAGATTTTTTTGCAAGGGCAATATTAAGTGAACTGAAGCTGTTTGATACATGCTGATGGGTGGCTATTATTTGTGTTTGGTAATATACTCGGACAAATACATGAAAAAACTGGCCATGTTTACTTAGGACGCTCAAAGGTATAGTATTTTCTAAAAACAGGGGGGCCTAGGCGGTCCAGTGAGTTTGTGTAATTGTCCCTCAGTCCCACACAGACCTTCTATTGATGCTGTGCGAGTTTGAATCACACTCAGACCAAATTTCGAAATTTCTGAGTGGGTTTCCTTCGGGCAATGGGCTTGGTTTCCTCCTTCACCAAACCTGGCAATGCCGCCATATAAGAGAAATAATCTTAAGTGCGCCGTAAAACATCCATCAATCAATCAATCAATCCAAAAACAGGAATTCTTCAAGTTCTGATCGGGCAATTAGGTTTGACCAAGACTGCAGGCAGTAAGGTTCCCAATCTGGGTCACTAAAGCCAATTTTAATATACCGTGTAGTCGTAAGGAAATACGTCAAAATGGCACACCTTAAGTTAATACTTCATCAAAACTTTTTATAATATATTTGGTTCCTTTCAGTGGTAAACTTTTTCAACTAGTTTTCAGGAAATAAACTAGACAATGTCTTAATGTAAATGCCTGGTGCTAGAAGGACTTGTCTCACAAATTTTGCTGATTTTTTGTTTCAGGTGGACAAAAGAAATTCTTGTACGAGGCTCCAAAATCTGGTAAATCATCTCGTTCCCAGGAGAGTCAGTGGTCATTATCATCTAAGAAACCGGGTAAACTTTCAGGTTGGTTAAAGACTAAATAATGTTTACTTAAGACCTAGCTCTGTGAATCTTCCCTTTGAAGTCCCAGTGATGGGTTTCAGATCTGGAATCCAATTGAAATATAGATGAAACACATTCCAAACTTACATGTCATAATCTTTGAAAATGTTATGGTTTTAAAGATGTTCATATTTTAACATGTAGTTACGTATCGACATCGGTCCAGTTCTAAAATTCAGTAAAAAAACCCCAAAAAACAGTATACTGAGCAAAGAGATGAGAAGCTTATATTCTAAGTATAAAACATTAGACTTTCTTTTAATTTTTCAGATACACGGTTGGATTTAGATGATGTTTGGAGCATCAAGAAAAATGTATCCCTGAAGAAAACCACCCCCAGATCTGACCAGCTCAATTTGAATGTCAACTCTCATTTCTATTCCAGGCATGGTGGATTGAAAGGTTAGGAAAAAATCAGTATTACACTAAATTTAATCATGAACATGTGCTTTAACGACATGCACATAGAAACTTTATTCTTCACTACAAAGCATTCTTGGTCAAGATTAAACCAGAACACTGTCTAAACTGGCACCTTGATAAACCAGAACACTGTCTTAACTGACCAATGTCAGATCAAAATGCATGTTAAATAACCATAATAAAGCGACACCTGTCTAAACTTTTTATTTTCCATAAGAGGTGCCGGTTTGCACAGGTCTCCTGTATTAGAATATGGTACACGATATATGTCATTTATTGCCTACTTAAGAGATGTGTGGGTTTTATAGCAAGAATGCCTTTTTTAAACTTGGTGGGTGGGTGAGATAATTTGGTTAGTTTGTAAATTGGTCAATAGGACATTTAGTATGTACCCACATCTACTAGTGCATGTAAAACCCCCTTTAAGTAATTACGTGTACCATCTGAGTGAAAAATCCAAAATAACAAATATGTTTACTTTTCTGCACTTGATACCCTTAGAATATGGGTTGAATGTTTAATTGGGTCAAATGTCCAGCAGTAGCATCGGTATTACGTTATGTTTTATCACCATCCTGTAGACTCACTTGATAGCATCATTGACCAACATTCATCCTAACTAATCAACCCTCTAAATGTTTGAGGGGCTTCCGTGGCTCAGTAGGTAGAGCGTTGGACGCTCAATCCGAACAGCCTTCCACCAATGGGTCGTGGGTGCGAATCCCACTCAGTCCAAAAATTGGAAAATTTTCTGACTGGTTTTTCACTTGAACGACCTATGTGGGATGGTTGCCAGTTACCAGCGGAAGGTCGTGGGTTTCCTCCGGGCACAGAGCCCAGTTTCCTCCCACAATAAAACTGCCAACGCCACCATATAAGTGAAATAATCTTGAGCGCGGCGTAAAACACCAAACAATCTATCCATCTAAATGTTTGAAACTGATTTGTATTTCAGACAGGAGCACAGGAGGCCAGACAACAGACTTGAACAACAGATCGTATATGAGCACAGGTCAATATCAATTCACTATATTTTACCTTATGAAGTATCATGGATATTAGTTTATTACAACAACTTATGATTGGGTATGAAGGTCTAAATAATATACCCCTAAAGGCTTTGTAACATAATTAGAAACTGGTCTCCATGGTTATTTGAGGCAAGAAAATGTTCCTAGCTCACCAGGATGTTATTTGTTGCTCTAATTTGCTCTAATGCATACAAGTAACATTAGTAAGATGTTCCCTGTTCCACTATGTTTTAGTGTTCATAAATATATAGCAATCTTATCAATTTTATCCTGGAAAATGTAAAGGTTTTAATGAGAAAACAAAGCATTCCTACCGGTACTTTCACAGTGATTTTGTTAGACCTGCCCTCAAATAATCAGAGCCAATGAAATGATCCGTACGAGAAGTCATATATGGGTGAATTTAATGATGGGACATCTAACGCGATGGCATTTTGATTTGGGAAAGCGATGGAACATTGCTGTCATTCATGTGTGTCGACAGTAAAATTTTAAAATCTGAAAGATTTAACACACCTACGGTAATACCTGAGTTAATTAGAGGACTATGCATGTTGCTAAATCCTCAATAACAAAAAGGTTCTGAATGAGATTTAAACTTTCAACACATCTCAGTCCAGGGAGATGATTGACCAGCAGTTTATCATTGAATGTTTTACAAGCTCTCTCTTGAATTAAGATGAGAATTTGCAATCTTCTACTTTTTTCCAGCACTTGAATTAACTCAGACATTACCGTACTTTAATTCCACGACTCCCACACCTAGTCTATTGTCTCAGATATTGGGTCTTGGTTGTCTGTATCTCTGTGATGTTAATCATGTGATAGGTGTATTCGATTCTGCTTAATTACGAGTTTTGCCATGTTAAATAATTACTTAATAGTTACCTATTATCTGCTAGCTGATACTAACAAAAGAAGTAAGAGTTTATGCATATATCCGCCATTCATATTAGTGTACAAATCTCAAGCGAGGGACAAAAAACGATATAAATTTATTATTTTTAGCTTTTCAAGAGAATAAGGGGACTTGCTGGCTCTGTCGGCAGAGTGATAGTCCCTGAAACCTTCCATCATACGGGCTCAAATCTCAGGCCAAATTATATTTTTGAGTGCATTTTCATTCCAAAATTAACCGCCAAATAAGTGAAATAATGTGTGTGGCGTTAAACATCAATCAATCAATCAATCTGGAGAAAGAGAGAGAAAACAATGAAACAGTACAAATTAAAATCTACATCAGGTCTTTCCATGTATAATTACTCTGAATTAATGTTACACCTCACTCCCATTGATTGATTGATCTTTTATGCTACACTCGATAATATTTCACTTATATGGTGCATTGCCAGGTTTAGTGGGGAGGAAACCAAGTTCTTTGTTGGGAAAAAACCCCGATCTTCACCGAGTACCTGGCCACTCTTGCACATATATGGCGGTCAAGAGAAAATCCACTCAGAAATTTTGTATTTGGTGTGAGTGTGATTTGATCCCACGCCACATCGTTACACCTCAGAAACAAGTATATCTGCAAAGGGGTGTATCGGAGTTTTCTCCTATGGTGTGGTTGTTTTCTGTATAAAATGAACACACTACATGTATGTATCTCACTAAAACTAACACCCCCCTCCCCTTGTAAATAGAATTGCTGTAAGTTTCAATGTTTTGTCAACTCTGTTCATTAAGATTTAATGAAAACACCGCAATGGTGCTCCTGAAATCTATAGCACATTTGAAACAGAGAATATCACAGATTAACTGGGATTAACTGTTAATCTGCTTTGATCCAGATCATGTGTTTTCTGGCATGGGGTCAACAGGTCAAGCATAAGCTCTAACAAAATCCTTTCTCTGCACAACCTATGGTCATAGACTTTCTCAAAATGACAGACTTACAAAATAGACTTTTCACTTCAGCCATTTGGAATTTCCTACACGACTATCCTGTCTATGTTCTAGGGGTGAAATGATTTTAAAAGATAGCTTTAAACATGTGCCAATGAACTTTTATCAAAATTAATTTGTATTTTTTTTTATTCAATCAATTTTACAGTTGAAGGTTTAAAGCAACATGAGATCCTGAAATGTTCATATTTTTCTGTTAAAATAAAATTGTGAAAGTATTAGCTTCTTCTCTCAATAAGTATAATTTAGAAGTTTTTAAGTGCTAGTAGTCACGAGAATAACAAATGGTTGAAACTCTCTTTAAAGTGGGTTCCATACTAATGAGAAAAAATTAAGGCATCACCACATAGTTAGTTGTTTCACTTTGAAAGCTTCTGGTGTTCGCAAACAACTAACTACATGGTGATGTCTTAATTTTTTCTCATTAGTCATGAGAAAGTCAGTTTAAAGTGGCATGAGCTGCCGAAATTCACACTTTTTTCATAATTTCTGATCGTCTCGACAGTAAGAGGCTTTACAGGCCATCGAAAAACTCAATGATTGGCGTTGGAATGAGGAAAATCCATACAGTATGTGGCCTGTACGAACCGAAAACGTGTTCGAAAAGTAAACAAAATTTAAATAACCGGGACGACCATTCATTCATTCTAGGCAAAAGTTAGCTCAAAACAATACTTTAACGTACATTCCCGAGACTAGGCGCACTAAAAAGTCTTTGAAAAGTCTTAGGAAAAAAAGCCGATAATTTAAACATTCTGTATCAACGTCAAAATATCAACATTTTGGCAGCTCATGCCCCTTTAAGTAGTGAGTTGAAGTATGATTAAAATAATTGAATCTTTATCCCGGTATTTCAATTTTGTTTTGATTTTGTTTTTCAAAAAAGTGTTTGAAGTTCATAAAAAAAAATTCTATGGCCAGTCGAACCAAAGTTCTGTTAAAAAGTAATCAAAATTCCTTAAAGCCAAATCAATTCAAATTATATTCTTGAGAGCATAAGCAATAAAGAGCTTTATATTTATAGCTGATAATTTCAATAATAATTTCAGCTGATTATTGTTTTATCTTTAGATGGAGAAAGATCATGGACCACAGGGAGGCGGGGCTTTAGCTACTCCTCCCAGACAGCAACCAATCAAAAAACAGATTCTTCAAACGCCCATACTTTTAAAGAAGATAGTCCAGGATTGACAGATGATAGACAAAATATTAATGGCTACCGATTTGGGAAGCCGCCCAACAATTCTGACCCATTTCGTTTCTGATGATCATGCGGGGGTATCTCGATTTTAAGATCATGTTTTCTGGAGTTTTATCATAGTGGAGGCCATTTTTAAGCCTTTTTATCAGTTGACCCGGTGTGGATATGACAAGCATCATACAGTCAGATGAATAAAAATTAATTATAAAAGACATATGAAACATTTCTCCACCTTTAACTTGAAGGCCAGTCATTGACTTACAAAACGTTTAACTAAGTCAGTTAAGTGAAAGTGTCGAAGGTTCAAATCATGGAAAAACCTTACCGGGTTTTTCGGTTTATCAACCGCAAAAGGTTTTATTTGAGTTTTTTGTATTAACATTTTAGCTTAGCAAATTATGCTCCTGGGTTTACAGCAACCACACCTTTTTTTTTACATTTATTTTTATAAATAAATATGAATTCAAAATCTGCCCAAACATTATAACTCTATATTAAAGTTTCGAATTAGAGAAATGTTCTGTGAGATTTCATTCAAAATCATAGAGGGTGATTTTCATGTACATGCAAAATGTATTTTTTTTTGTTAAGAAAGTCATAAAATGCTTGATAACAAAAATTATTTTACGAATGATTTTAGATAAGAAATGTTTGAAACTCTCTTTAAACGTGGGTCCTATACTAATGATAAAAAATTAAGACATCACCACGTAGTAAGTTGTTTGAAACAACACAAGCTTTCAACACCTGTACCGGTGCAAGCATGTTGAAATTAATTTGCAAAAATCTGACACTATCATGTAAAAAAGTAACTTTTATCCTATAAATACAATTCATTTGTATTTTACTGCCTTTTTTTTAACGTATGCTCTTGATGTAAAGACAAATGCATTTCTAAATTTTTTGTCTCGTAAAACATCCATCAATCAATTTATTTGCTGTAGTGACATTTAGTCTGAAAAATAGCTTTGTATGTAGATCAATGAGTGCTCAATGCAATTAAGCAGCCTGCCACCAATGGGTTCCTGGTTCAAATCACACAAAGCCATCCCCCCCCCCCCCCCCCCCAAAAAAAACAAAAAAACCAACTAAAAACTTAGAGTATGAAAATTTTTCTTTGATACTACTCTTGACTTGTATAAGTATCATATATATAAATTGTTGCATCACTCACAAAATTGCCACACTCAATATAACGACATTGCTAGCTGTCTGGAAGGCCTATCACATAAACCTTAACTGACTTGGACATTCTAAAGCTTATTGACTTCGTAAGCCGCTAGAGATTAAGGTCTTGAAAATATAGTTTAGCGGTGTAACATGTTCTTTTTAATTTGTTGTCATTTGTTGTTTTTTAAGAATATCATTAAGGGAACTTACATTTATATAACATATACCATTATATTCATCACAAGCCATATATATTGTTTTGTTTTTTGCACCAGTTTGTTATTTTTCAGTGATATATTTTTCACTGTATATATTTATTTAATCTTTATGTTTTATACATACACTGATATCAAAGCTGTCATACGGTTTACGTTATTAAGCCATATGTATTTTTGTTTAATTTCTTTTTTCTGCATAATGTTTTATCGTTTTTTTAATTCAATAACAAATCCTCTGAGGTGTGCTACTTGGGAAGGTTTAATCGGATGGCATAACATAACATTATTTTGATTTATTAATTTTAGAAGCTGAACCGTTCATAAGCTTTATTTTTAGTTTCTTTTGTCTTTCATGTATTTTTGATTATGTAAGTTACATGTTCAAAGTCATTCAAATTCCTAAGTAATGTTCCACTTTTGTAAGGGGATACTTCAAGAGCTGTCGTAAATTGCTTTGGGCCTCCAAGAAGTTTTTGTTAATTAAAGGGGCTCGCTCTGTACAGCAATAGTTTCTCAGTCTGACCAGCCTTCCATCAATTGGTTGCAGGTTTTAATCCCACTCCGTCCAAAATAAACATTTTTGCATGAGTTTATCATGTGATCTGGAAGGCACTCACTACAGGACTTTTTTATTTCGGCAAACGGCGCCATGTAAGTGAAAATAATATAATATCGAGTCAGCAAAGAAAATAATGACTTGTACATCATAGCTTCTCAATATGTCAAATATTCACAAGTTACCATGTTATCTTTGAAATGTTTACTTTGCCAATCTCACAGAATATCTACACTGAAAAATATTTTGGGCATTGAGCTTGAAAATAAAGTATTTAATTTTGGATTTTTTTAAAAATCAGAACATTATAAAGTGAAGCCTTTATTTTCTGTGGCATGAGCTGGCAAAATGTTGATATTTTGACGTAAAAACAGAATGTTAAAGTTATCGGCTATTTTTCACAAGACGTACATTTGTATAATTCGGAAGCTTTTTAGTGCTTCTAGTCTCGAGAATGTACAATAAAGTATTGTTTTGAACTAACTTTGGCTTAGAATAAATGCATGGTCGTCCCAGTTTTTTAAATTTTGTTTACTTTTCGAACACTATTCTGTTTCATATAAGCCACATACTGTATGGATTTTCCTCATTCCAACGCCAATCATTTGGTTTTTCGATGGCCATCAAAGCGTCTTACTGTCATCATCATAAATTATGAAAAAAGTGTTAATTTTGGCAGTTCATGCCACTTTAAAGTAAAATATACTTCTTTATAAAATAAACATATGTGATATATGTAATACTGAATATGAAGAGCTGGGGTATCACAAGCTTAAATGATGGATGGATAGTTGCAATGTTAACCCACTCGTACATATCGTACATATCTGATTATGTAATGTGTGAAAAATTATTGTTAATTATGGTGTATATGGCGAAAAATTTATGCTTTAGAAGCTAATTTTGTGAAGACAAATATTTTTAATAAAAAAGTTATACCTATTTGATGTTTTCACTGTGTTTGTTGTATCATACAGAGATCAACAGTTGTGTGTTCATTGTGTTTGTTGTATCATACAGAGATCAACAGTTGTGTGTTCACTGTGTTTGTTGTATCATACAGAGATCAACAGATGTGTGTTCATTGTGTTTGTTGTATCATACAGAGATCAACAGTTGTGTGTTCATTGTGTTTGTTGTATCATACAGAGATCAACAGTTGTGTGTTTGTTTTATCATACAGAGATCAACAGTTGTGTGTTCACTGTGTTTGTTGTATCATACAGAGACCAACAGTTGTGTGTTCACTGTGTTTGTTGTATCATACAAAGATCAACAGTTGTGTGTTCATTGTGTTTGTTGTATCATACAGAGATCAACAGTTGTGTGTTCACTGTGTTTGTTGTGTCATACAGAGATCAACAGTTGCGTGTTCACTGTGTTTGTTGTAGCATACAGAGATCAACAGTTGTGTGTTCACTGTGGTTGTTGTGTCATACAGAGATCAACAGTTGCGTGTTCACTGTGTTTGTTGTATCATACAGAGATCAACAGTTGTGTGTTCACTGTGTTTGTTGTATCATACAGAGATCAACAGTTGTGTGTTCAATGTGTTTGTTGTATCATGCAGAGATCAACAGTTGTGTGTTCACTGTGTTTGTTGTATCATACAGAGATCAACAGTTGTGTGTTCATTGTGTTTGTTGTATCATACAGAGATCAACAGTTGTGTGTTCACTGTGCTTGTTGTATCATACAGAGATCAACAGTTGTGTGTTCACTGTGTTTGTTGTATCATACAGAGATCAACAGTTGTGTGTTCACTGTGTTTGTTGTATCATACGGAGATCAACAGTTGTGTGTTCACTGTGTTTGTTGTATCATACAGAGATCAACAGTTGTGTGTTCAATGTGTTTGTTGTATCATGCAGAGATCAACAGTTGTGTGTTCACTGTGTTTGTTGTATCATACAGAGATCAACAGTTGCGTGTTCACTGTGTTTGTTGTATCATACGGAGATCAACAGTTGTGTGCCCATTGTGTTTGTTGTATCATACAGAGATCAACAGTTGTGTGTTCACTGTGTTTGTTGTATCATACAGAGACCAACAGTTGCGTGTTCACTGTGTTTGTTGTATCATACGGAGATCAACAGTTGTGTGCCCATTGTGTTTGTTGTATCATACGGAGATCAACATTCATCTACAAGTAATTGATTAAAAACAAAGGAAGATCTTCTTGGCTTTTGATTAATTGATTAATGGATTTTATTACACACTGCACTCAATATTATTATCACTTATATGGCCATGAAGCCATTGTTGAGTGGGTGGAGAAAACCAGACTCTGTCAGTAGGAAACCCTGGACATTCCACTGGTACATTTCCTCTTTCAGTTATTTTCTTTTTTATTTCTTTATATAATTCTTTGTGTTGGTTCATTAAGAAGAGGCTTTAGTTTGACTTGACCTTTAGACACATTGGTGATGATCTTTTGGTTATAATGGAAGCCGAATTCTGCCATCAGTTCATTCATGTAGGTATTCCCCTTATGTAAAGACGTGATTTATAGGGATGGGATGCCAGGTTTCAAGTCGAGGAAATAGTCAACTCTTGTAATAGAAACTGTCAACCATACTACTTATGATGATCAAATTACCAGTTAAGAAAATATGGCTGGAGTGTGATCTAAAATATAGAGTAATTCTACTCTAAATCCCAGGTAATGAAACTCTCACACACATCAGTGGGAACTTGAAGGTGTGAAGTCCAACTGAATTAAAACCTGTGATGTATTGTTGTAGTAGAATGGCAGTGTTGACCTTGTTGCCAGCATTCAACAAATTCCAATTTATTTCATGACTTGATCATTTGCTGTATATTTGTGATGTCACAGCTTGAACCATATGATTGCAGTGATATACATTTGGCCAGGTGTTGTTGAGCCCCTTCCAGGTTAACAAGTAAATTTTGATGCAAGAATAATATTGAAGAATCAACTTACATAAAACATTCTAAATTGATACTATTGCAGTAATGTAGACAAGGCAAGGAAGTGAAAATCACCAAACCATGCATGCATTATACACCTGGACAAATCAATATATGGATGTTTTGTTAAGGTATATTAGCAGGGTAAATTATAGTTGAGTGTAAATTAGTGTCACATACAGGTAACCATGCACCTGGTTTATCTGTATAAAGTACACTTTCCTTAGCATTGCAAGCATTACGATATACCGCAGGCGTAGAGCGACTTAGTATATACTAAGTCGCTCGACGCCTGCGGTATATGGTCATGCTTACAATGCTACACTTTCCTCAGCTCTTCATAGTCATTATCAGAACAGAGGAAATTGTACTTTGTACAGTTCAGCCAGGTGCATGGTTACCGGTTTGTGACACTTATTTACCTGTCAGCTACATATTATACAATATAATTACCTGGCGAATCCCACAAGAGAGTTCAAGGTTTCTTGTTGTCAATGATACCGTGACACTTACGGAAACAAAAATAACCATATTGAAAGTCAAACAACAACAAAAAAAGACTTAGTTTTACAAAAAATTTACCTTTTCAAGGGTATCAAAAATATTGGTTGGAAAGGTAATCCTTGTCTAAAGTTTTTTGTTTTTGTTGTATTTTACGCGGGCCATCAAATCAATCTCAAATAGACAATGGAGATCTGCATGTTGCTTGGTGACTTTAATACAAAGTGCCTATTTTTGTTTTAGCTTTTTTCCCCCACATGGTTAGATCAGTTGGTTAATCCCATATGATTCAATCAATTCACACACTTATCACAAGTATGTATGTCACTGGCAGAATTTCAGCCATATTTCCTCCAGAATTAAGGGGTTCTGGGTGGCTAGTGATAGAGTCTCTGACCGACACAAGCCTTCCATCGATGGGTCGTAGGTGGTGGACTTAGTCAGCAGTGATAGAGTCTCCGACTGACACAAGCCTTCCATCGATTGGTAACAGGTTCAAAACCCATTCAGTTAGAAATTCTGAATGTGATTTTCACTAGATTGCTCTATGTGGAAGAGTTGCTAGGTACTCGCAGAAGGTGGGTGAATTTCTCCGGGCAAAGAGCCCAGTTCCCTCCCCCACTAAACCTGGCAATGCTGCCATATAAGTGAAATAATCTTTGATTTAATAGAAACTGAATTCAAACTGAAAGCTAAATAGAAATTCAACAGTTTATTTCTGTGCTCCACACAAAAACATAATATATGAATAATTATGATATTTACAAATATAATATTTTAATAAATTTTTGTTTTTTTAATTATATACACAGACATGTGGTGATCACAACAAAAAGGAAAACAACATAATACTGATAAATGATGTTAACAGTGTTCAAGGAACCAGCTATTTACATAGGAATGTGTACAAAGATCAAAGTTGTAAATTTCAATATATGGATATGAATAAATAGAAACATAAAGGTTACCAAAGAAATAATCAATGTAACAAATTATATGAATATTTGTAAAAATAAAAAAGCAAAAAATTCTATAAATATTTATGAATATACTGTATATCACAGAAAAATTTGCACTATAGATATAGCAAACAACCTTCAAAAGTGTTTTGTGTGAAATGGATGGAAGTTTATTCAAATCTTAATACATTTCTTGTGGACGGAAATCATTTATAGTTTGAATGAAATTTTTGTGGACGGAATCACTTCAAATTTTAATATAGCTTGGAATCAATTCAAGTTCTAATACAAACTGATTAAGTTTTTATACACTTTTGTGAACGGATAAGAGTTCCATTTCTACTAAAATTTTAGGGAAAAAATCGGTTACATTAAATTTCCCTGTCCAGTTATGCTTTGAAGGCAACCATTATATGCATCATGTTCCTATGTTTTTAAGTTCTGCAATACTTAGATAAATACAAGCATTAAGTGTTTAAATCTTTTCAAGAAATATACTGAAACTTTTTCTTTTTTATTATTTATATTCTATGTAAAAACATTTTTTTGTTCTTTGTATTAGTCAATAATAATTTATCAATGTGTTTGAATGGCACAGATTAAAGTCTTTGAGACGGTGGCATTTTTATGCCAATTTCCTCTCCACCGTTTACTTCGTGTCACAAAGTAAGGCCACGCCCCTCAGTATCCAGTGGTCTGGATTCTTATTGGTCTTTAGCAGTAGCGGGAAGATGTAGGTCAAATCAGTACGGCGTGGTTTCTTGTAGACGGGACATTCATAATAGTTGGCGGTCTTTGGCTGCTCTGAGTTGATAGCAAAGATGTGGACCACAGGGATATTTGTGTAAAGACATTTGGGTGACGGTTCAATAAGGCGACAGTTTCTCTTATCCCAGCCAGCACCATCCAAGAACAGTCCATACACATATACACCTAAAATAGAAAAAACAATTTGTTATTAGCTTTACTGACAGACAGAAGGTGTGATGGAATTTTTTGATAGAAACAATATTCAGTCAGTGTTACAGTATAGTCACAGACTGCAATTCCACAAAGATCAGGCAACTTTCTGATTGGTATACATTTCACACTACCTAAGACAGTATTTTTGGCGATTACACTTTCTTGAAAAATGGCAGGAATTCTACCGATTTTGGGTGACGCCTGAAACGGGATTTGAACCTGGATATTAATTGGAACTGATGCCAGGAACATCCATGCATGTAAAATTTCATCGAAATTAACAAACAAGGACTGAAAATATCTCTATAGAGAACGCATCTGTATTATTCACGATAACTGTTATTGGGATTCAATGTGAATTATAAAGTGTGACAAACCTTCAGCAGGAGGGGAGTTAACTTCTTCCTTCATCAGCCTGGTCACATCGTTCATGAGAACCACCGTGTCCAGAGCCCAACCTTTATGTGCACGGGTGATCTCCTGCCTCATGGCAGTCAGGAAACCCTGAGGACGAAACAAGAAGAATGAGTCAACAACCAATGGATAACACCAAAAATCATCGCCCACTTGCACAAAGCGTTCTTAACCAAGTGTACTCTTAGCGTTTCTCTACAACATGGGACTGAAGAGGGCTCGTAACTGTCCATGTTGTAGAGTGTTGGCCTTATGTTAAGAGCCCTTTGAGCAAGTGGGCCCAGACCTCAAGTACCAGTAACACATATAAGATAAAACAGCAACAATGACGTGGTAATTGATCTGTGTCTTTTACAGATTCTATTCTGTAAATTGTAACTTTCTCTAATCTGGACATCATCTTTTACAAGAAGGTGATAGTCACAATTAGCTAGGAAAAGCATGCTGTGTATGGATGATATGCATGGAGATGATAGGGTTGCCCAATTGGTGTCTTACCTGTGGGTTAAAGAATCCTGTCATCCAGAAGGTGGTTGGACGCCCTTCAAACACCCATGTGAAGAACTGGGCATTCCTTTCTAATAAATCTGTGAACCAGAAACCCAATGTGGCAGACTCCCAGGAAATCTGAATAGAAGAACGAGAGAATTTAATTTTTGTTTAATTTCTTTTCGAGGTTTTTCTTTTTTTTATTATCAAAATTTGTATCTTCATTGCATTATTGTATTAAACAAGAATAATAGTTTAAGTTGGCATTTTCTATTTCTGGTCTTTTATTTACATGCTATTGCAATCTACAGTGGCAATTGCGAGTTGAAGTCTCCAGAAATTATAAACATAGGTTATATTGGACAAAAAGTTCTCATATCGATTAGGACAACATTTGATATTGGCAGTATTTGCTCGTACCTTTTTCCACAATGTTGGTACCCTGGCATCAAACATGTTATCAAGGGCATCCCTTAAGTTCTCACTCATAATGATTGTACCATCGATAGCCAGTTTGAGATCGGTCAGTGTGGTTCGGACAGCGGTCAGTACCCGCTGCATTCTGTCAATTTCCTGCTTCAAGAAAATATTCAGTGGGGCCAACAAGCCCATCTTTCTCAAACGCTCTTTGACCTGGAAAACAAGAATTAATTATTAACAATACAAAATGGAAGTAGTATAAAAAATGCTGACAGAAATTCATCTATTTTTTTTTCTTAATATTTTTTTATTAGTATCAGATTAAAGATCTGAAACTTCCAAGTGTTTAAAGGAACAAAAGTTAAGACCACCGAAATTCCTTAAAAATTAATGAAAAATAACTGAACAACCAATGATTGAAAATGAGCTGAGAATGTGAATTGTCAGATTATCAGTTCAATGTTATCTACAATGCTATGAACAACATATACTTGGCCATGCTTCTTACCTCGTGAGGCACATAGTCGTCTGGTAATTTATCCAACATGTCATCGGCTAACTTGTATACAACACTCTCTCTTGTCTCCCCTGATCCTCCTGCTGTGTCCTTTGGTTGGATGCTCACAATAGTAGCCAACATCTCATTGGCTGTGTTTGTTTGGTATCTGCCAATCAGAATTATTATCTCATATTAACAGCCATTGACATTATTGTGTATTATAGCATATGTATTAATTTTTTACATTTAAGGACTCGAGAAAAGATGTAAAAATCCCTACAAAAATTTAATTCAGAATGCGGAATAGTTTAGATTTTTTTGTTTCTATATGCTCTTATCAAGTTTTATTCAAAGTTTTAATCAAAAGTCATTTCAATAAAAAGAAATCAGTCTGTACTCACGTAATATCAGCATTCGGATGGAGTCCAAAACATTCCGGTGAATCAACCAATGGGAGAGTGTCAATGTAATCACGATATTCAGCGACCGTCTTACACTTAGGGATCTTGTAACCTAGGAAACAAAACAAATTCAGTAACTTACAGTGGTTTGAGAGTTAGTTTTAATGTGACGTCTCAGTTTTGAGGCCGTAAATATATTTTTGTACCCAGAAATTTGCCAATAGAAACTAGAGTCATTGAATAATTAAAAAAGAATGCTATAAATGTTACTAATTATTAGATTTAAAATTGAAATGTGTAAAAACTTTTTATTCAATCAGCAATAGAACTGATGATCTTAATATTTACGAATATTAAATATTTTTATAAGAAAAGTTATTTTCTTACCGGTGTAAAATTGGAAAGCCTCAGTAAACATCTGTTCACTAAACCAGACCTTGGAATAAGTGTTAAGGAGACGTTTGTCATAATCATCCGTAACTCTTCCTCCATATTGTACCTCTCCGATCATGTATCGTACTGTTGTCCAGGATACACCCTAACAATACAACAACAACATGGTTACAGATTATACTATTCAGTCAAAGATTAACAAAATAAATGAACCAATGATTTAATGTATTCGATAATACATATTATATTATTGTGAAAACTTCAACTTTGGAAACCCACATGTAACTTATGGTATCAGAAAAGGTAAACATTAGGGCTGCATAATCCAACAAAAA
Organism: Lepidochitona cinerea; assembly: GCA_963971465.1. Lineage (NCBI taxonomy): Eukaryota > Metazoa > Mollusca > Polyplacophora > Chitonida > Tonicellidae > Lepidochitona > Lepidochitona cinerea. Next base: position 81,242,131 of record OZ020551.1, on the reverse strand, counting down.
TAAAATGCTTCCTTTTATGAAACAGTCAAAATTCTCAAAATTTTCAATAACTAACAATTTATTTACCTTCTTTGGATCAAGATCGTCCAAATGATTTTGAATAAATTGGATGGTGGAAGTCAAATCTGATTGGTTGAACTCATATGGAATATTCCATCCGATTGGTCCAAACTTCCTTCTCTCCTGTACTGTTGTGTGGAGGAAAGCCACAGCATATAACATGGGTTTCCACATCATCAAGTTACTGATATCAAGTTGGTCCTGAAAACAACAAGATTATTGGGATTCAAGGTTTGACAGAACTTAAAATGACAATCAAATGTTCAAAATGTCCGGAGGATAGAGGAATTAAAGTGATTTATCAACATTAATGTGGGAGGTTTTCTAACTTTCCCTATCAAATAAATCCTTCATATAGTTTTCTTTCTATGGTTGTTGAAAACATAGACTCTCATAATTATACAAAATAGGAAAAAAGCAACAGCTTTAGATAGATGTTTCACTTATATGGCAACGTTGTCAGGAAGGATAACCATTTCAAATTGAATAAAAAAAAAATTATATTACTTTAAAATTTAGGATAAAAATACTGAAATAAATTGGTTGTATGTATACCTGTGTGACCCCAGCATAAGTCCTTCTGAGACCCGCCTTTACTCCTTGAGGCGGCTCATTAGTGAACTTGATGGAAGACTGTAGCAGGTTGATGGGAAACTTGGGATGAGGTTCAGTCGTCAACCAACAACGGAAATTATCATGGACATTTTCAGCCGTCGTCACCTAGATGGGAGTAAGGTAATTTGTATTTTAGCAACTATTTTTTTTTTTCACAAGAAAGAGGAACCATTGATTTAAAAAAATGGTCTGCTTTGATTGTAGGTAGCTGAAGACTAGGTAGATTGATTGATTATTTAGTGCTTTACGCAGAGCTCGAGATTATTTCACTTATATGGCGGCGTCGCCAGTTTTATTGTAAGAGGAAACCAGGCTCTATGCTTGATTGTAGATAGCTGAAGACCACGTAGAAATTTATTAACAGATTGATTGTGATTGTGAATCCATTTCTACGTGGATCTTTTCAGACCTGATAGCTGATGAATGGTCATTAGACACCTAGATAATGATACAAGGTCACACATCTTCCCTGACTGTCATTGAGGAGCATGGCATCAGACTGCAGATTAATGTTCAGTTTTAGTAAAACCCCGCCAGTCAACACCCTTGAAGACATTATGACTCACCGATTCCAAAAGCTCATCCATAAAGTCCAGACCTAAATGACAATTCTGTAGTAGAATCCACCGTCCCTCAGCCTGTGACATCTGTAAGAGTCGGCGGGCGTGGACTTCCTGCCCCTGGCCCATAGAGATTGCTCCACACTCTGAAAGCAAAAATAAAAAGGTGATTATCATTTTAGGTGATTGAAGTTGTAATCCGAGTTGTAACATCAGAGGTGAGAACGGAAAAGTAGAACCGATTTTATAATGAATTAAAAGAATTTTTGTTTTCAAAGTTAGATCCTCTTTTTATCAAGAGCTTTTATCAAGATCCCGAAATAAAACAATATAATGCTTACTTGAGAATGGAAAAGTAGAACCAATTTTATAATGAAGTAAAAGAGATCCTCAGATTTGAGAGCGTTTATCAAGACCCCAAAATAAAACAATATTATGCTTACTTGTATTGAGTTTCTTGGCTAGTCTCTCAATATTATCAGTGGGATCAGACCCCATGGATAAGAAGCAGACAGATGGTGTTCTACTGTGTCCTTCCTCAACCATCGTCTCCAGATCTAAGATGACAGCCTCAGCAAACTAAAGATAAGCAATTACAAATTAGTATACAGAATGAACTGATAACAAAGTAATCCAGCCGTACTCTTTCAGCCCCATCAATCTAATTAATATATACATCCAGTCATTCATCCAGCCGCACTCTTTCAGCCCCATCGATCTAATTAATATATACATCCAGTCACCCTTTCGTCCTCAGAGTAGTTTACAAGTTATCTGAGATCAACCTTGGTTACTCTCTTACATTGTGGTCATGAGGTGTGTCATGTTTATATCCATCCAGTCACTCTGGTTCTCACATTACTTAACAAGTTACAAGTATTGGAGAGCAACTTTTGATTGATTGGTTGCTGTTACATTGTATTTAATATTTTAAAATTTTTATAACCTAATCCTTGTAGTATGAGAGCGGCTATATCCTTACCCGTACGCCCATAGCTTCAGCAACATACACCCTAGCCATAGGGATGGTCCTGTCAGGGCACCAAGATCGTAGGAGAAGCAGTTTACGGAATGTATCCAGTCCGGTACTGTACCCATCAGGGATGGGTGCCTCTTCTGGGGCATCCTCGTCAAACCATGCCTTCCATGCCTAAAAGGGGGGAGATAATCATGTTTATCAATCAAGGCACATATTTTTCCATATTCTGAGCATTTAATTATCATGCATTTATTCATTGGAAAACAGTATTAAGAACTTTTTGACAGAGAATTTACTGACAGAGGGTCGTACCAGCCCAGATAATATCGGATAAAATAACAGAAATGCATAATAAAAGATGATGGCTGCGTAGATCTGTCGAAATATAGAATATCACTTAGCTATGGCTTCAGTTTTCAAAGTAGCAATTGTATTGATGGATTTAATAATTTGGTAGCTTTTTCTCCAAAACAAAATATAAGATGGCCATACCTTATCATTCCTGCCAACTTGGCCAAGTATCTGGGTAAACTGTGGTAATTTACTGAGCTCTACCAGGTTTAACCAGGTCATATCTGATATCCATTTCTTAGGTTTGGCTTCTACAGCATTCAGATCCAAAGCAGCACCACCTTGCAGAGTTAAAAAAAAGACATCGATTTAAATGTGAATACTGTAGGACGTTTTCGTAAAGTTTTCTTAACATTTGTGTTAGATCTCTTTGTTTCCAATGCTATAATTTACGAAAGATCTAAATAGTGTGTCAGGAAATTTGTTTAAAAAATGGCACATAGCTCTAAGTGGATGGTTTCAGAAAAAAAGCCTCCTGACACACATATTCAAATTAGCTACTATTACTACAGTCCTACATGTAAGATGACATGAACTTAATGACATGAAGTAAATCAGACCACTCACAAGTAACCCTTTTTCAATTCACTGCAATCATCCAGTTAATACCAGGTGTGGTAACTCAAGAGGTGATGTTTAATCTAAGTTGACAAAACTTGGCCTTCTAACATTTGATCTGATGTTAAGTCATAAGGCAAAAATGTTTGACGAACAGTGACATTATAACAATACCTACCTTTGATAAAGACTTGGAACTCATCATGTCTAACTCGTCCACCGGCTATCTCAATCTTCAGAGTCATTAAAATGGTGAAGAGGAACTTGTCATTCTCATACAGGCCTCGTGCAGTGTATTTGAAAACCTCAAAGGTCAGGTACTCGATGATGTTATTGATACGTTTTCCTGTGATTGGTGATTTAGCTGACTTGGCCATGGATAAGTCAAAGAGTCCCAGGAACTGTTTCAGTGAAGTCTGGTACATCATATTTACCATACTCATCTCAACAATCAAGAAATACAAGATACTACCACGTGAAGCCACTGAAAACAAAGGGGGATAACTCTAATTTATAGGAAACAAAATATATCAAATGGAATACTGCCTTGATAGAAGAAGCTAAAAGGAGGAAACCTGTGCCCAGAGGGGAGCTGTCACATTGGAACACCATTCCACATACCGAATCGACTTAAAACAATGAAAACATTTTCTTCCTTTTTTTTCTTCGACTGAGTGGGATTTGTAGCAGCTGTCTACGAGTTGAAAACTTTTGTAATTCCTTTAATGATTTTCAGATTCAAATATTCAAACATATGCAAAGGTGAAACAAACCTGGCCTAAACTCTTCTCTTGCTGAGTTAATCTTCAGTTCCGTTTCTGCTGCAATGGCCAGTTTTTCACTGACATCCTGAGCTGTAGACTTGGTTGTTCTGAGTACTTCAATCAGAGATTCATCTTCTACCAGAGAACCTTCAGTACTGGTCAATCTGTACAGCAGATTATCCTCCAGTTCCTGCATCTTTCTCTTGTTACTGGTGACTTCTTCCATCAGGTTAACACGCTCAGCTTCCAACTCCTGTATTCAACATTATTCATAAAAAAATGTTCATTTTTGTCAACAATATTATTTCAGCCTACTATTATATCTTTATTTATTGGCTTTGGTTTTTCATCAAATTTTCCATGAGTTGAAGTCAATTTCAGCTCCTTTAGTCTAAAAAAGCAATAAGCTTCTCTATTCCAGTTAAGATGGTTTCTGGTTTCAAACCCCTTCTTATAGCGATTCATAACATGATGTTGATACACTAAACCCTGCGCTGTACTGCGGGAATTTGTCTTCAGCTTACTAACGTGGATAAAAGTCAATGAATTGGATTATAATTGACTGACCTGTTTTTCTGTGAGGATGACAACTCCCAGTAACTGATCTTCTAATCCCTTCATGGTGACAGTAAAGTCAATGATGGAAGTCCTGGCAGAGATCTCCGGGGTGTAGGCCGGGTTACCCAGCTTAGTGGTGATGTACAGTAAAAACCCATTCATAACATCCACCTCCTTGTCTCCTACTTTAACCTGGGAATTACAAAAACACAAATGATGAATTTACAGATTGGAAACTTCATCGGCAATAAAAATGTGGAGAAAACGGTATGTGTTTGTTAGACTAGATAATTCTGTGGAACTTTAAGAAATTTGTTATTAAAAATAAACAAATCTGGACATTTTTCTGCCAACCAAAAATAAATCAGCTATCTCAGTAAAATGGTTACCTTAAAAGTTGATCCAGATTTGATGAAGTTTTTCTCCAGGACGTTATCCAGGGCTGGGTCAAGTTCTTCCCCGACATCCTCTATGAGGAGTGGGCGGCCAAGAGAGAGAGCATCCTCCAAATGTTGACGGAAATATTTGTGATTCAGAGAGGTCGTCTATTGATAAAAACAGAAGAGGTAAATAGGTTGAGTTCAAGTGAAAACTCAGTCAGAAAATTTCCATTTTTTTGTTGACTGAGTGGGATTCGAACCCGCGACCCATTGGTGGAAGGCTGTTCGGATTGAGCGTCCAACGCTCTACCTACTGAGCCACGGAGGCCCCCCGAAGAGGCAAATTGATAGCACTACATTAAATATAAAGGATGAAGTTTTTGTCAGTTCTCAAATAAGAAGCAGTTTAGAAGAAAACATTTTTGACTTATGACTAAGTTCAAAATATGCCAAAACAGATGCACCAATAAATTGACAAAAAATTGACCATCTTTGTGAAGAAGCTTATTAATCTATGGATAATCCCTCTAATCTCACCTGTAGTTCCCTGTCTTTTTCTCGGTTTTTAATCCAGGATTTGCCTTGCCCCTGAGGATCAATCAGTAACGGGAAACGAGCAGCCTTGTTTACAATCAGACCATTTTGTATAGAGAGTTCATCGTTAGGAAGACCCTGAAGATTCCATTCACCAATCGTAGCATTGTCAACCAACATACCAACTATATTCAAGTCCTGAAAACAAGAATGAAAAGCTGTTAAAGGCCACTCAAAGTATGCATAAATATCACTAATTATGATGATGAACTTGTGTAGGGTTTAAAAAATTAGAATAATTTGTCAATATCTTACATCACTGAATGGAATCCTGTTTACAGACATTTCTTTCTTCCAGCCTTTAATCATGAGACTTCGGAACTCTTGGTTGAACGGTCCAGCGTAAGAGAGAAAGCCAGTGGCCAGTAAGACATCCCCGACAAGTTTCTGTATCTGAGACTCGAACCCCCGGCTTGCCTCTGTCCATCTTATCTTCTCTCCTGACAGACCCTCGATTAGAGCAGTAGCGTTGGTCATCTTACGTCTACATGCCTCAGCATCATCCAACAGTGTCTGAAATATAAAGGACATTTTGTTAGCTTTTCATTGTCATTTAGCTTGGATTGATTTTTTCTTCTTCTAATAATAGACAAATTTATTTTTTTGTAGAGAAGGAGGCGCAGAATATGATTTGTAACCGCTTAAAAATAAATCATTATTTGAGAAAACCTGAGGGTGGGGTGGGAATGGGTTATATTGTCAGAGAGTCTAAAAAGTTGATAGTAACATACAAACATGTATGTTTAAATCTGAATCCATTAACAACTTTTCTCACTGGCTTTAAATTAAATTTCATCAGAACTCACATTTTCAATCTTTTTCCTCAATAAGCTCTTACCTGTTTTTCAGACATAGCAGCATCATACATGGCCTGTACCACATCAAGTTCTTTCTGTTTTTCATCCAATTTGGCTTGGGCGTCGTTGAGATCTGTCATGGCAGCATTCAGTCTGGCTTCTTGTACAGCCAGATTAGCTTTCAGTGGTAAAACTTCTTTGTTGATTCCGTAGAAAAAGGACATAGCACAGCTCCACGAGCACAGCCCAGCAACATCACCACAGACTTTCTTAGCTGTCTCCGGGTTAAAATCTTCCATTGATAAATACGGCTCCAGAAGTTCAACAGTCTCAGCATTGATAGAGTCCTATGGATAGAAAATATATCAATGTCAAATTGCATTAGTTGATTTGGTATGTGTTTCAACTGTGCGATTTGTCGTACATACCTGTAGGATGCGATTAAAATGGATGCATTTGATCATATTGACCAATTAAAAGCATTCATTTTAATCGCATCCTTCAAGTTGGTACGACAAATCGCACAGTGAGAACAGGCCTTAAGCGATAGAATATAACAGTATTCTTATTATTTCACTGATAATACTTTTAGTGTTGATATTGACTTGCAAACCATAGGACTTTTTGTAAATAAAGCTGGCCTGGGTGGCTGATTTTGTTTTAATAAATACTCTGAAAAAAGGGGACACAAACATGATCATAAGCAATATGTTAGATTTTGTGTAGCTGATTGATCCCCAGGGTTTTGCCCTAGGGTAGTAACTTTGATCGATGACAAATCCTACCTTTGAGAAAGTCAGTAATCCCTGTAAGAAGTTTGAGCCACTCATAAGTTTAAGAGCCTCACCCCAAGAGGGTTTGGGGCAGGGTCTATCAGGGTCGGCCACTACGGGATCCAAACGCCGTTGGAACAACAACAACACGGCATCCATAATCCTCATGATCAAATGGGGAGGTTTGGCCAGTTTACGAACTGTAGTATAGAGAAGAGCGAATACAAGAACATTTTATTGGAGCCATTTAGAAAAGAGATACAGCTTGAAATTGACCAAGATTGCTTACATATATAAAAACTCTTGATTGAGCTGTGGATTAAGGCAAGGAAAGTAATGTGGACAACAACTTTTTACTTTATTTATTGCAATATTTTGATGTAGATACTAACATCCTTACCAGGCCAATTGGAAAAAAAATGGGTAGACTTGAAGGGACAATTACAAGAGTAGTCCAAAAAGAAAAGTTAGCTTTTTAAAAGTTGATATTAGCAGAAAGCATTTTCTAAAAGGCTGCATATTTTCTTGTTTTTGTCTGATTGTTTCATACCTGTAGAAATATGGGCTGGTTTAATAGTTTGCAGAGCTCTCTCAGCCTCTTCTAAAGCTGGCTTGGCTGCTTCAAGTTTAACCTCTGCCGCTGCTTTGTCAACCTAAACAAAATAAAATAATATTGTTATATAATAATTTCAGTTTTGATACAAACTCAGGACTATTTCACTTTTATGGAAGCAGGTCATTGTAATAAAGTGAAATATGACAGTCTATTAATAAATTGATTCTCAACAGTGATAGATTTAACTTTGTAGAATACATTTAGTATGATCACAGCCTATTTAACCAGGTGAACAACTGATTGATTCAGAACAATTTCTTTGGAACGCCAGACATATAGGTTGATGTCTTTTACATTGAGCATTCAAACGCTACCCAAAGTTCAGATAGTTATGAATTCAGCATGAAGAAATAAACAAATGTTACGTCTTAAAAATATTGGCAATTTTTTGAGCAAGTGAACTTACAGAGATGGAATCCACAATAGCCTGTGCTTTGTCCTTGACCACTTGAACCTGGGCTTTGACCTTCTCAGCAGCTTGGGCACTGACCGTTACCTCAGCTAACACCTGATCTGCCTTTTTGGACGCTACAGCCAATTCCTTTTCTTTCACTGCCAATTCTTTTGATAATTCATTAACAGACTCTGTAGCTTCAACAAGCTTCTTTAGACCTGAAGTTAGGAATTTTCAGAAACCCATCAGTTCAGCAGTCCCAATATAATGACAACAATATATATATATATATATATATATATATATATATAACTTTGAACAAACTTTTAATCCAAAATCCATAGAAATGTTGAAAATTAAAGAAAATAAACTTTTTAGGGGATTTTGAGGTGGCAGAGTGGCTCTTTCTTTGCCTGAGAAAGTACATATAGTTGGCATTTTAATACCATAAATAGACACAAAAAACTAATGATAGTTCTTTCAAAATCTAGATATAAAATAATTGGTTTGATTGGTTTTGGAAAAGTTTCATACCAGTATTCATTCTGTCAGCAAGTATTCCAATTTCTTCCTTCTTCTCGGAATAAATGGTTTTATAACCAGCTAAGAATGACAGATAAGATTTAGGTGTGACGTGAGTTTGACGTCTGTATCTTTGGAAATAATCTACACAGAACTCGGATACCATATCCTGGGGAAGAAGAAATAAAATACAAGGTTAGATTAAAATCTTCGTTATGAAAATTTCATTTTGATCGATTTAGACAAAAAATCTTGAAAGTCCCAAACAAACAAAAATAAGTTGGAGAAACTTAAATGACGAGTTAAATAGGGCAGATTTTTGACATAAGTGCAGGTTAAGGACAATTTAAACCTACAATAAATTTTTCACTCTTTCTTACCTGGAAGACTCCAATAGTGTTGACAAGAGCTTGTTTGACTGGAGGTGTACAAGAAATATCATATTTAGCAAGGAAATGATTTGATACGGCAACCAGGGCATCTTTTGGCCATCTTTGGAACCAGTCCATTGTGCAACCAGAGAACAAGGCGGGAAACTTCAAGGAACGATTACGGAACTTCTCACCCACCTAGAAAATGAGAAAATAAGTTTGAGCTTCAGTTTCACGTTGTCTTCAGCCCATGTCCTTTTCTATCATTTTCGAATAATTAACATTGTACATTTTAAACAAAAGTGCTAATTCAAAAGAATCATTTTGTTGTTGTTTTTTTCAGTTTTCCCTTATTAATTAACTTGATAAAAATTTGTAAATAAATACAGAATAAAAAACATATCAGTGACTATCAGTTCACAGAAAGGTAGGACACTCACTGGAGAGAAGCAGAGGACCACATGGAGATTACGTCGAACTCGGCCCATGTAATAATCGTAAAGGATTTCATTGGTTGGTGGACGTCGAGGGAACTCTTTCTTCATAATGGGTATAAGTTCCATCAAAATCTCATCTTGCTCATCCCGGGCAAACAGGTTAGACACCTTAAATAAGGCAAAGTTAACAGAAAGGTTACACACAAATTTTCAACAGCATCAATCAGAAAAACGTTGTCAATATTGAAAAATTTGAAATCAGGGATAAATTTGATAAAATTATTATTATTTTACACCTCTAGCATATCAATAAATAAACTACTATAAAAAATGCTATACGGAAAACTTAGCATAAAAGGGTAAAAAATATTAACAAAAATATGAACACACTAAGGGGAGATAATTCTTTCTGATGGTACTGCTTACCTCCCCTGAAGCCAGCATGTTGTTTAGATATTCCAGGAAACCCTCATCTTTGATCTCATTATCAGTGAATAGGAAGGTGATACCCTGTCCCTGTTGTCCTGCTGTTCTATACAGGTATTTCAAATCTTCTAGTAAATTGCTCACATTATAAGTTCTGTTGACAAAGTATATATCATCATAGTTTGAATCAGTTGTAAATTGTCAAAATAACATTAAAATCTATCAAATTTAAGCGGAAAAGGTTAAGAATGTTCAAGCACCTATTTTCAATACAACACATCTAATCTCATATCATATAAGAAATTTAGTCATATATTATATGTTCATGGATTTACCGGACCCTTAAAACCTGCATCTCTGACCCTCATTTTCTCACTTGGACCCCAAAATTTCAATGAGAAGGGTCAAATGGGATGCAAATAAATAGCAAACCATTATACAATAATGCATATTTAAACACTAATTGGACCCCACCTAATGTATATGGGACCCTACTTTTTATCTGATGGGGGTCCAATGAACCCCAACATTTTGGGAGCCAGGGAAAACCCTGTATGTTGCTTAAGATATTGGACATTTATTTATTGGGTTTAAGGACATTGGTCAAAGTGGTCCCTAGTGTTTAACAAAATTTGACAAGTGAATATTAAAATACAATAATTTGTGAACTATGTACTTGTATTGCTAGGGATAAATATATATCCAGTGAAACACATCAAACAGTGCAATCTAAAGAATATCTTCATGCTAATTACATAAGTTTTATAACGACTACGCCAAAACACATGTTATTCTGATTCTACAAACCTCCTATCCAAATTGAAACGTTAGAAAATTGAGAAAATCCAAATATTAAATTAGTTGAAATTTAAAAATGAACTTGAGAAAAAAATCTTAGTTTAAATTATATCAAGTTTCCAAGATTTGGATAGACCATTAACACTAATTTTTAATGGTGTTAAAAAGGGGGGTATGTTATTTAAGCCTTTTTAGTCAATCAAAAGTTGTGATAATAAACCAAAACCCATGATTTTCCATTAGGCTGAAGAAAGGAGTCAGCAGAATTTTCTGGAATACTTTGCAATATATTGAAAAAAACTCTGGCACTATACATTATCTTGTGAATCTTTTAACTGCTAGCTATCTGTATATAGAAAACTGGAATCGTAACATCAAGATAGAAAACCTTTTGTTCACACTAACTATTCCAAATTATTGTCGGATGACATTTTGTTTTTCGGGTCACTAAGTAGGAGATGGCTTGTAACACATTGGTGGAAGGCAGATTGATTGATTGATGTTTTACGCCGCACTCAAGACTATTTCACTAATATGGCGGCAATGATTGAACATGGCCCAATCTAGTCAGTCAAACTATAAACAAAAGTGTAGTCTTATATTCTTACCTTGACAATGTGATTTGGAAGACTTTGTATCCAGCGATGAAGGTAGCCAGACGAGTCAAACTTTGTTTACCTGATCCACCGACACCCACAAGGAGGGAGTGACCCCCTGGGGTGCGAATCACACGGGATATCTTTACTAAATGGGTCATTGCATCCTGAATAAGATAAATAAAGCATAAGTTTTCATCACAATGTAAGCCTTTTCAAATTTCTCATTTATAAAACACCAGCCTACTTTTAAGAGGTAAAATGTACAAAATAATTGAATTCAATAATTATTATGATCAATTAAGAAGCACCAATGCCCATCATCAGGGTATTCAAATAAAAGTTGAGCTAAGTCTTTCAGAATTGACATTGCTGTAAACGGTTGTATTTGATGACAGCTTCTGTGGTATATAATACGGAAAATGCTACCAATTTAGTCAATGAAAACAAAGAATGCACAACTAAACGTAACAGAATTTAAAAAAAAAACAAAAAAAAAGCTACCTTAAAGAATACCAGATCCATCTTTGCACCACGGACAGTTTCGTTATACTGGGCCATAAATCCTGTTAGCCTTTCAGAAAGTGCCTCAAAGGAGGCTACTGGTTCATAAATTTTGGGGGCTTCTAAATCAGCATCTTCTGGCTCCTCCCCTTTTGAAATATGATAGACAGGTTGTATTGAAATATCATACAAAAAGCTTCTCTGTCAAGGTTTGATTTTATTGATTGGAGTTGTTTAAAGAGCTCAGGATTATTGAACTTATATGGCAGATTTATCAAGCGGACGTTGATATTTTTTTTATCAAATAAGAGATATAAAAATCATTTAAAAGGCAGCAGTTACAATGTACTAGTGGGTATTGCGATATTCGTATAACTGATCTTTGGATCTAGCTTTAACAGGTGACCAGGCTATCTTTCAACAACATTGTGAAGGGTTCTTTCAAAATAAATAAAAATAACGAATATTTTTCTTCATTTCCTGTTAATAAGAGGACACTTGAATAATGTTAAAAATGGTCAACACAATGCACAGCATTTACTGGATGCTTATAAAACATCAAGGCTAAACAACTGTACCTAACATGCTATGGTTAACAATTTTATAACGTGAAATAGGATACAAGCTTTCCCAACAGATATATGTACGTATAATTGTGTGTGATCTTTATTTGACAAAGTGAATAATTGTGTCAAATTACAATATGACAATGTGAAAAATATATGTGAGTTCGAGGAGGAGTTGAATTGATTCATGCGACGTGAAATATCAATACAGAGTTTTAACTATCTACTTATGTATACCCTTTCTCCGATCTAGGCCTGTTCAAAATTTAGGGGTAGACAAGAGTGAGATCAAAGTAAATATAATTGATTGAGAGCTTAAGAGTTTCGAGCAACAGCTAATTGATGACCGTAAACTTTGGTACGGGCAAATTAGTCAAAATTTTTGACAATTGAACAACTACTGCTAACTACTTTTAGGTAGCATGTTTTGGTTGGAGAAGATTGAAATGTATATTAACTAATTTATTATTACCTGAATATTCAACAATTTAAAGAATAATTTAGGACAGTGTTAAACGTTAATAAGTTCAAAAAAGTTGAAATTGAGGAAATTTGTGCAGGGTTTAACTGAATCAGGGATAAAATGCACACTTTGCAGGATCAGAATTCTGGAAAACTTTGTGGTTCAAACATAATCAACAAAGTTTTTTTTACCTGTTGGTTCTGGTGGGTCTTGCATAAAGTCTACAAAATATGGCTCCTCAGCCATCAGATTGGCTGTCGCTGAACCAGTGTCTTCCTCTGCAACCTAAACGGGGAAAACAGTCAATATTCATGAGGAGTCAGATTTTTTCACGTATATGGCGGCGTTGCCTGTTTTATTGTGGGAGGAAACCGGACTCTATGCCCAGAGGAAACCCACGATCTTCCGGTGGTGACTGGCAACCATTCCACAAAGGTTGTTTGAGTGAAAAACAAATCAGAACATTTTCCAATTTTTGGGGGGACTGAGTAGGATTCGAACCCATTGGTGAATTGCAATGGGACTGTGGGTTTTAATCTGAGAACAAACCCTTGAATATTTTACCAAATAAACAAATCAATCAAGAGAGATTATGAAATTTGAAGACGAAAGCCCATTTACACTCCTAATAAACTCGTCAACATAACCATATACTATTGAAATCAACTTCTCCCTTGTTGAAGCTCACCTGTTTTATAGCCTTTTCAAACCAATCTTTATCGGACATTTCTGTAAATCTATCAGCAACGACACGACAACACTCATGCTTCCACAAGGCCATTAGAACTTCAGTAGAAGTTACCACATCAGACGTAGTATTTAACATTCCCTAAAAAATGAAGAATTTTTTTTTTAAAGTGAACGTTACAAAGATACTCTATATATATAAAAAAAAGCATTTTTTGAAAGACAATTTAATACTGAAATTGTATGTATATAAACATAAACAAGTACGATTAAGTATGATAAATTAAAAGCTCACAGACAGTTGTTGAGAAGCAAATGTAATTAATTTCTAATTACCTGCCAGATACGGCTCAGATCTCTAAGATTGAAGACGTAGTGAAACTTAGCGGGGGTGGGTAACATCCTGACTTTGGTTCTCTGCCAGAGTTTACGAGTTGCTGGAACTAACAAGTCTACAAGGTCACTCACTTCCGCAGAAAAGCCACGCTCCTTGAAAATAAACAGAAATGAATTTGAATTATGAATATTAGAAAGCATTTAGTATATATATATATACTGCTTTGAGAACCGATAAATGAACAGAAAAAATTTGTTTAACTTTGTTTTTTTTTTTGGTTGAAAATCTAATTTCTTTTGCTGCATTCAATAAATCTAGCTCACCACATAAGTCCTTTATTTCAAATCCAAAAACATCAGTTTGAAATTAACATTGTTCAAAAGAGTAGAATTATTAAAAAAACATTAACACAAAACAACAATGAATGACTTACTTTACAGAAGTGACCCTGGCCTACGGTAGAGAAGATTTTGTCAATAGACTGGTTAGAGGGCAAAGTACAGTTAAAGATGTTGAACTGTCGCTTGAGACGTTGTGGTATGTCGTTACGCCCACCACCGGGGTGGATCATAGCAGCTATCAACTGGATATCTACGATGGTCGTAAACTCTCCAGGTTTCTCCAGGTTATAGAAACCATGGGTTTCCATCATTTGTCGGACGATTTCATTCGTAATCTACAAATACATAATAGTTACACACTGAGTGATGGAAACAAAATTATTTCAACACTTAAAAGCGTTATATCTTAAATTTATACTTTGTTTACATAAAAAACATGAATTTTGTAATTTGGTATTGAAATGTTTTTCAAGTGCATGCTGATGGCCAAGATGAATTTTGTCTAAACATTTAGAGCTAGTTACTATTTAGATATAAAATAAAGCTTCTTCAGTTGAAATCAAAACTTGAATTTGGTCTAAAAAATCAAAGTGTATATATGACTGTCAAGGCTGCTACAATGACTAGGGATTAATAAGGTAAGTTGATCCATACCTGATCTCCCCATTCATTGATGACGGGCATGTTAATATCATCCACAAATACAGTCATCTTCTTGCCTGCTGGGGGTCCGTATGTCGTACCCATCCTCTTGTCAACATAACTCTCAATCGTTCTCTGAAATAGAGAAGTACACAAAATGAACAAGATGTAATAATCTCAATTACCTGAACACTGGTACATGTTGGTAAAAAAATCAAAGACATATTTTTTTTGTATTTATTTTGGATAAAGTAAGATGTTTAACGCCACAATCACGTATAACACCTGTTTGTTGCCAGGTGTATTGGGATGGGCAACCCAACATACAGTAAGTTGATTAAATGAGAAATAATCTGACGCTCTTTCCAATAAGATCACAATTTAAGATGAGAAAAGAATACTTTTAAAATCGGTAAAACAGAGATTGTAAGAGAGTGGACAAACCTGGAACATCAATGGTGTGGTAGCACTGGAGAAGTTCAGACTCTTGAAGAGATGGTTTTCTGGGTCCATCTTACCACAGTAACCCTTTACCATGACAGTTTTAGCCGTACCCTAGAGAACAACGAGACAATTACATCATGTTCGAGCATTAATGTCAACCCCAATAAATATGCTTCTGATTTTCTTAATAACAATAATTTATGGATTTTAATTACTACATGTTTACACAATGTTTAATAAATATCCAAAGATCCAATTTATTAAGCTTATATTTTATACGAAAAAAATGTATAACCAATAATTCAGAAATGTCTGTGAAATCAACTCACAGAATATTCTTGACATTTAGCAATGTTACTGATATCCACCACTAACATTATAAGATTGTGTTACTTTGTCATCATATCTATAGCCCATGAGTATTACCTGTTCACCAATAAGTAGGACTGGCTTGGCTTGTTTGGCGATGGTATTGATCAAGAAATCAGTTCTAACATTGTCCACATTGGGTACCAGGATTGAGGTGTACTCCGGAGTCGAGTCGTTAGGGTATTCATAAGTCTCCACCTGGGTGACGTAAGAGGAGATAATCAGTAAATTAAAATAATTTAAAACCCAGTGAGTGCACTAAAACAAAAATAATAAAACTTTAACTTTTAAAATTTTATATATTTAATTTTTGAAGCTTCAAAAGCTATGAGTTTCCAATGCAATCTAAAGTATGCAGCAATGTCTCTTGGATTGGCTGAAAAACATCAATCAATCAATCGACTGGTTAACTTTCTCATTAAAAAAAACTAAACTGCTAGTTGAAAAAAGTCAACATAAATTCTCACCCTGTTATTCCAATGTTCCCACTGACCGTCTTCTCCTACCACATACTCAAAGAGGGTGTCATCACCCGATGGTTTGGGCAATGGAAGTTTACAGTTCTCGACCATGAAGCCTTCCATCTAAACACAAACAGTAACGGGTGAACTGAATTACACAAATGTTCAATGATTCAACTCAACCAAATATGAGTCAAGTTGTAATAGTTTTTGTTTATGTCTATGGCTGGACATATGGATTGAAATAACCTCATTGCTCTTAAATCTGTGTAGTCGTTTGTCAACCTACATTTTGACTTAAAAGAAAAGAATTAAAATTTCGCCAACTTCTCATAATGAGAGAGAGGTAAGAAAATTGCAATCCCGGGATCTCCTGGACAAATTCAGTGTGGCATAAAATACAAATCAATCAATTTACTGGCCATAGATAAACACTTAAGTAAACAGAGCCATGGTACCCCATTTTTGTACACACCTTTTTCCTGTCTGGTAATTCCAGCAGAGCTCCGAGTGACCACATAATAGAGAAGACAATCAGCCTCTCCATGTGGTCTTTGGGAATATCTTTGCCTTCCTCCACACCGGGGATCAAACCATCCAGTAAGTCTATGGATTGACGGATGTCGTTACAGTCGAGGGACTGGAAATATCACAAAGACACGAGGTGAGAAATGACAACATATTGAACAAAGAGATACCTCTATTATCGGTCTTGTTAAGAATACCAATGTAGACCATAATGTTATAAAACTACAGCACATGTTTTGTTTTTTTTTTGGGGTGGGGGGAGGCGAGAAAAGTCTTAATGGTGGCAGAAAAAATCTCATTTTGCAAATGCTGTTTAATTTTTGTTTACTTACATTCATCTTTGGTTCCAGACTTTGTTTGACAAATCTCTGTAGTTCTGGGAAAATCGACTCAAAGGCAGACATGATGATTTCCTTTTGGTGGGGGCGATTTAACAGCCAACCTTTTGACAGACAAGTTGAAATTTTAGATTCACAGTCATAAGACAACGAATGGGATGAGGTTTAATTAAATTTAATTTATTCAGGCTTTGTTTAATTTGATTTAAAAAAAAAACCCAAAGAAAATAAAGTTGTAAAATCTAGCAATAAGTTTTAAATAAATGCATTTAGATGACAGAACGAAAATCTTCAATAAGAATAAAATGGATATTGAGTTTTAAATTCCATAATTCAAACATGCCCATATTATTGAAAGGTGAGCGAGTGAGTGAGAGAAGATTTATAGGCGGTTTGAACATTATTTCAGCTTTATCGTGAGAAACTATTGAAAGGGCGACAGTGGGTGCCTGTGTGTGAGTTTCAAATAAGCCTCTTTACCTGAGAGTATGGGTTTCCAGTCTAAGATGGAGCTACTCATAAACACCATGCCGTTTCTTGACACAGTAGCTGGGGAGGCATTATCAATGTTATGGACCTCAAAGATGATTTTACAGTTGGGAGCCATAGTGATACGATCACCATTGGCCAAGGTCAAGGTCTTGTTGTCATCCAGGACAGAGTTCAAGTTCTCAATCCAGATAGCATCAACTGGGCCATCCAACACGATCCAAATATGATCTGTCTGTTAACATTAGACAAAAGAACAGGATTATTAAAAATGAAATACAGATCGACTTTTTTAAAATAAACTTATAGCTTGTATCAGAAAACTTGACAGGGTATTGCATGTGTAACGGTGACAAAAGAAAAAAATATTGTTGCCTGGTTAAGACATCGTCAGCGACAAAATAGAGAAAAATTTATGTGTTTTCTCTACGAATGAACGAACAGACAGACAAATAACAAACCTTTTTGGCTTTGAGAGTTTTTCTCCAGAGAGTTGAGAAGATTCCATCCGTCCAATCATTGGTCGCCACATCAAGACGTCCGAACATCTGAGGTGCTGTGATAGCTTTGGGGTTCATTCTCATTTCCTTATGTACTTTACCGCAGTCTGTCATAGCTTTCATCAGGGTGTGAATACAACGGGTTTTACCCGACCCACTCGGCCCCAGGGTCATCATTCCGTGACGTACATTCTGTGTCTCATACAGCTGAATTAACTTCAGAACCCATGGGTCGTGGTGAATCAAGTTACTCGCTACAACCTGAAATATATGAGAAATTGGAAATATTTTCAAATAATGTTTTTTTCCGAAATGTTGAAAAAGAAATTGTTGAAATTTTCAATAAACTTCTGAAGTTTAAACATCCAAATCCAAAGCAAAAGCGCATCATTAATACTTGTTAACCGTTAAATGAAATCAAGAAGCTGGTAAATGTATGAGATTTTGTCACATTAATTTAGGCATTATGATGTATAAACAAAGGGAGGTAACTCAGGACACACTGATCCTACTTTTGTCTATGTTTACCTGTTTCTCAATAGCTGCCTCAATCTCTGGGTACCCAGCCTTATCCAGTTGCATGCCAGGGAAGAGATCATCAATAAGGGACATAAACAGGGGTTCATCTTCATCTATCTGTATACAATCAAAGGGAGACAATTCATGAAAATTACGCCTTTTTTCCCCCAAGATTTCCCCCCCACAACAATTCATGTTCCCAAACTCTTGATAACAAAATATTTTGTTGTCAACCATTGTGAAAGTTTAAACCATATTTTTAAGTAATTTAAGAACTATTTTCCAAAAATCTCAAAATGCTGTAAACTTTCATGATCAAAGTCTGGTAAAAGTTTTATTTGTACTAACCAATTTAGAGAGATTCATATCCCTTAAGACTCTCATGACAATCGTAGGTTCTCCTTCCTGGGGATTGGCTCGTTTGAAAGCTCCCAGAGTTCTCAGTACAGACAGGATGTTACGTAAACCAAAATCATAATGGACCTAGTGAAATAAGAAATACATTTTGAATAAATATCATACCTAGAGCTTAACTTTCATAAAGACTGAAAACTATTTGGAAATGTTACTGGTAACGTGAAACATTTGAGTCCAGGCTTGTGTTTTTGTCAAAAAAATATATATATAAAGAGAGTTGTGGATTGTACATTGTGGTTGCATTGAGTGATGCCTCTGTAAATAGATTTCACCCAGGATTAAGAAAAATATTGGAAACTGTACAAATAATGAGACTTAGTGCTACAGAAAACAATTTGAAAATTTACACAGATTAGTTTTATAGGTCGCTAAGGTAACGTTCAAAAGATCTGAAATAACTGAATAAGATTTTCACCTGTTTGGTCAATTGTTCTTCACAAAGTTTGTATAAGATGTAGAATTTCTTTGAGAGGACCACGTTTTGTTGGAAACCACAACTGGCCAGTTTGACTCGTATAATGATCTGCCTGTCGGGCACCATCATGGCTACTGTACGGAAGTTAATCTTCAAGTTCTCCGGTAACTCTTGACGGCCAGCGTAGCCAGGGTTCTGGAAAATAAACGTTAATTTGATTGACAAGTATTTAAAATCAATAACTTTATTTTCTGAGGAGGTATATCACAGTGTATTTATACATCAATCTAAGTTGCTAGAAGAATTTATCTATCTTATGACTAGAGATAATGAAAGACAGTAACTCACACAGGCAATGTTTTATGTCATGATTTTTTCACTTATATGGCAGCGTTACCAGGTTTACTGGGGGAGGAAACTGTGGTCTTTGGCCAGAGGAAACCCCAGACCTTCTATCTTTTAGATAATAGGAATATACTTCAAGAAATTAGATGTCTCTTCATTCTTATAAATGTTTTCTAAAGGCAAGTGAGGTTTCCCATTTTTCTTATCAGTTCATGGTCAATTATATATTTTGTGGTGGACTTACCATGGTCAAGAAGATGCCAAACTCTGGGTCCATGTCCACTAAGTCACCATCAGTAAAGATAAACTCACTTTTCCTCTCTTTCTTACAACTGAGGACGATAGCAATTTGTTGGGCAGCCACAGACAGTACAGGTAACTCAATACGGTTAAACTCATCAAAACAACCCCATGAGCCTGACTGGGCCAAACCTACAGAGATACGAAAAAACAATGTTTCATTGATTGAGGCTCTCAACATCTTAGACATACATCTATAAACATTTTACAGAAATTTAATTAAGTTGTTGTAAAGAAAGAATTTTTGAAAAGAATTGAACAAAATTTCCTATGTGGATTTGGAGTTGATCATCTGCGGTTTGTGCCATTTCAAAGATTTTACTTCTTTAAGTTGCCTAATTACTGAGTAAATTGCTTCTTTCATCAGGTTATTTTAGCTCAACTATTCAGTATTTACTGTAATCAGTAATCTGAAAATGAAGAGGGAAATATAAAACTTATTTTATACCTTTGTAGATACGTCCCAACCCTCTGTAATCCATCTGATCAGAACAGTTGAAGACAACCACATATTTGCCCAGACATCTGCCCATATCCTTAGTGGTCTCAGTTTTACCTGTACCCGCTGGGCCAGCAGGAGCACCTCCAAGAGACATACCCAAAGCCTGTGCTAAGGTAATGTAACACCTGGAAACAAAAAAGAGGTGTGACATAGATGAGAATTTATCTTTTTAGTAAATAAACTGTTTTTTATTATTTTAAAAAATGTTACACAAAATCATAAAAATAAATAAATGTTGTGCTTTATAGCATTGAAAAATTGACAGATAATGTATTGAAGATTTTCTGGCAAATTGAATATGTAAACAAAAAACCTTTGTCTTAAAACTGTTTCCTGTTTTTTTGTTATTTTATATTTATGATCACTAAAACACACGGGCACAGGGAAAGTCTTCTTGTCTAAAATAACCATGGAGACAAATTTCTAATTGTGTTAAAAGAGTGTTTACCTGTCAGTGAGTGGAGTGATGACCAATCTATCTGTACAACCGAGGAACTCCATCTGATACAGAAAGTCTACATCAGTGATGGAGATCAAACATTTGTCCTCATCTTCTTTGAAATAAAACCTCGTCTGTTTCAACCATTCAAAATCCTGAGGGGACTTGATGTGACTTTTTACCTGGGAAATAAAAAGTTAAAAACATGACTATATTATCAAAACAAAACAAAAATACACCATACGGCCTTCTAAAAAGCAGTTAAATTTGAATACAGGCAAAGCTGATCATTTAAATAATACTCAAAAGTCAAATATTTGTTTGTGACAAAAATTCAAAAATAAATATATCTATACTCACCATTAAGTAACAATACCGTATAGTTTTTTTCTAGTTCTAGACATACATGTTAATGTCTTTATTTTTAATTTTGATTTGAAAGTATAAATACGATTTTTGTTGTTGGGATTTACAAAATTATTTTTCTTACCAAGTCGTCAAAGATATCTTTCTGATGGACATGGATTGTAATGAGAGTTTCATATTTGGTTCTCTCCATCTTTGTCAGCTCTTGAGTTGTTAAATCAATCATCTCATTCAAGATGTCTCCAAACTTCTGATTGGTTGCCTGCATGATTTTCTTATCTACTCTGGCATTGGTCAAAGCCTCTTCAGAGTCCCTGGTCCAGATCATTTGAATACCCAGCAGACCAACTTGTGAAGGGAAAGTGTTTTCAAACTCTAGCAGTTTAAACTGAGGATCTTGGATGGTAAGGTAGGCAGTCTTGATGACAGAATGAAGGGATTTCTTACTCGTGTTCAACAGATCTCCGAGCCAGACTTCAACATTACCCTGTCAGAGGATAGAAGTTTAAATTCTCAGTCATGATCAAAACAGAGATGAAAAAAAAAAACAGCAATAGTTGTAACATAAGAACACATGGTGGCTGGGAAAGGGGGGATGTTTCGCGGTGGATGGAACAACGGAGGGGTTCTAGTATGAAAATTTGTGTCTTATGCCAATTAAAATATGACTACCACAAGGGCTATGAATAAATTCACCCAAGCAGTGACTGGGGTGTTTTCTCAGTGTTCACAGGCGGTGTACAAATGTATCAAGGTTCATTCTAAGACAATTTTTCTGACCAGACTCTTTTGCAATGGAACATATGGTTGACAAAGAGCTTGAAGCCCCATAGAAATAAAATAATGGTATCTGTGTCTAAGAACACCCAACACTTATTACAAATAGTTATACAAAAAGTGTAAGGGCTTTGTGTACAAACCTGAGCCATAACGGGTTCCTCCAAACTAACAGACTCTCCTTCTGACGAGGTCACACCCAGTATCTTGTCATAAACCTTCTCGTCAAATGTCACCGTCTTGGTGTTGTCAAACACGTTCAGTAAGTGAGCCTGTGAAATAAATAGGGGAGAAAAATAAAGTCATCATTAAAATGCTTATATGATAGAATGAAGAGAATCAGTTGCATTTCTCATTCAGTTTTGTTAAGTTCTTCACAAAAAAAAAACCCCAAAAGACACATACACAGTTTTTTTTAAATGAATAAAATTTTTAAGTCAGATCGAAAACTTTTAAAATTTAAATAATTTTTAGGATTGAACATTATATGTTTTATGTTCTTTAACCCATATAAAATAAAATGTGAACTTTGAAATTAACTATTTGTGATTACCTGAATAGTGTGTGAGTCACTGGCCTGACCCAGAATCTCAAGAAGAGCGGGATCAGACACAAAGAAAAATCGAGGGAAGACAAGACGTTTCTTTTCCAGGTATCCAGTCAATGATTTCTGACAGATCTCTAGTTGTTCTAACAAGTGGGGCAGTAACTGACTGAGAGTGTCATCACCAACACAACACTGGACAACATTGTTCATCTCATGAGCACGCTGCATAATCTTCATCCACGACTTGTCAATGTTTGAGAAACGTTTAGCTTCCTAAAAGTAAAGAAATCATTCAACTTTAACACCAACTAATATAATTAAATGTTTAAACAATAAAATTTAATTTTTTTTTTAAAGAAATTTAAGACTCGGTATTTTTTAAATGTAATTTTTGTTTTTTTGTATTACAGTTTTTTCTTTTGATTCGGAGTGTAAAAAGAAATTTGATTTTCAGGTAGGGCATAACCCAAAATAGCAGACGATAGCAATCTTTAAAAAAGTGTATTCCAAAAAGAAATGAAAATACTGTAATATACACTTTCTTAAGGAAACTAACCAAATATTATAAACTCTTGTTCATTAATAATAGTATGGGGCAAAAAAACAAACCAAATAATTTTATGAGTCATATTACCTGTGGCAATTGCTTAGCGATGTCACCACCCACAAAGACAGCTTCCAAGTAGATCCATAAGTTCTGGACTACGAGCCAGTTCTCAATGATCTCTGTTGTACCTGTGAGCTTCTGTACCCATTCCTGGATACGAGGTTTGAACGGTGCGTTGTACCTGAGGAAAGATAAACAAGTCAGTTAGAAATTAAACTGATTTTAGGAGCAGAGTAAAATGATAAAAAGTACATGGAGTAACAATAAGGCTAAGTTAGAAGTATTTACCAATGAATTTTTAAAAAATGTGTTTATATACCGCTTCTGAATTAAACTTAAAAACTCAGACCTAGACTTTAAATACCCCTACAGAGCAAGATGATAAATCTATAAATGAAACAAAAATATTGCTTCTGGTATTTACTAATCAAACAAATGCCCAAAGACATTAAATAGATTTGTTGTTGTTGTTGACACTTAACATCCCATTCAAAGATTCTTTCACTAAAATAGAAACAATTATCGCAGGAATATTGAGGGTTTAAGTGTAGCTGGGAGTCATTGACAAAAAACTGAACAAATCATAATGGATTTCTATCCATCCTCCAACTCATATTGACAGAATCTCTCTCAGAAAGTCACTCAGACTCAGTAGCCATTAACAAGGGATGATTTGTTGGTCGTGGTGCTTCCATGGAGTTGGTCCAATCCACAGTGCACTGATGTCTTTAATCATAACGATGGGATATTAAAAAGATAATATCAATCTTACCTGTTGCTCATCAAGGATCCGAGAATCATTAAGCTGTCTTCCATTAGGGCTACTGTCTCTGAGGTGGTGTCACCTGTTAACAAAAATAACACATTGATTGGTTGATGTTTTTTGTTGCAGTCAAGCAAATAACAGGTATGTTAAATACACTCAGATAAAGGAAAATATCCACTCAACTCCAAGTACCATCTGTAATTCTTTTTTTTTTTGTTGCAAGGATTTGCATAAATTAAAAATTTAACAAACTATAGTACATTTCTTTATGGACAAATCAGAATATCACTGAATAGATATAGTTGTATATTAAGCCAGAAAGACAAGATTTTATAACTGAAATCTGAAATACGGGGGTTGTCATTGTTTGAAATTTGTTTTAGTATGGGTTGATCAATATAGTGCGATGTGTTCCGTGACGGACACCATGTCATTAACAGTTCAACAGAAACTAGTTTATAAAGAGGCTGAGGGATTAATTTATACGTATTAAACACATAATGCTTTATAAGACTGAATCGACTTACCCTTGAGCAAAAGCTCTCCCCTAGTTTTAAATGGAGCAAATTGGAATGTCTGAATACTCCAGTCATTGACCACTTGTTTTAGTTTGGCCTCTATATCCTTCTCTTTTACAGCGGAGATACAAATGTCCTGAAGGAAAAATATACAAGTTCACAATGAAGAAACGGATATATAAACCTTAGGAAATCTTTTAAGAAAATTTGAAGCTTGAAAAGTCATGGGGATAAAAATAAAAGCAACAGTAAAACCACTAATAGAATAGTCCATTTGCCAGTTTTTCATGCAAAAATGATGTGGTGTCAAGCAGTAGAATAAGACAAGGTAATGGCATTTCCTCGACTTTCATAATCAGTTGAATTCCCATACTGAGGAATTTATTAATCTCATTAAGGGACTGGCTGGCACATTGATTCTACCTACTCCATTTTTCAGCCTTCTTCTGTACATTAAAAACACTAACAATCACCTAGAAAATGGTGTACCAGTATGCCGTCTTGGTACAGTATTGATTAATATTTTGACGTGATTAAATAACGTCATTGGAAAATAGGTGACAAATTAATTATTGCATCCTCGTTAAAAACTATTCAAAGAAAGGATCTCCATGTTTGTAAATAATAAAAGACAATAGAGACGAATTTCATCATGGTCTATTTCTGATACAAACCTCAATATCTTCTTTGTTTGGTAGGAGAGGTGCCTCCATAAGGTTACGGAGAAGGAAATTGTCGGAATCCACGTCAAACGTATGTCCAGTAATCTGAGCAATACGTTGCCAATGCCTGGTCTGCATGGCTTTGTTAGCCATCATTTCAAGGAGAGGACATGTCTCATTAAAGTCGTCAATTGTCTTCCGTAAATCTTCAAAAGCCTGCCATTCTTTCAAAGCCTTGGGCAGTTTACGGCACCTACAAGGTAAAAATCACAAATATTTACATTTTGGATAAAATTACAATTAAGAAAATGTGAACATTTAAATATTTTAATAAATTATGAAACATTTTATCATGATTTAGAAACCTTAAAATGCTTCTCAACTACGATTATTATTTGATTCAATTTCATGAAATAAGGCAAGGCATCTTTTGAAAAGCTTTTTAACCTACCATTAATATCATGTTTATTTCCAATAACACAAGCCACAAAGACGATACATAAAATGAGTGGGAAAAAAAAGAACACTAACTTGTTTTGAAAGTCAAGCAACTCTCCATTGATCTTTTCAATGTCAATATCGGACCATGGGATATCGTAGTAACCGTTGACTGTTTCCAGGACGATGTTGTACAGTGAATACAGTTTCTGTAGAAGATTGAGTTCCTTGCGGATTCGTTGCAGTTCCGGGTACTCTGTCATGGCCAGACCAAAGAGTTCCTCGCCACCGCTGTATGTCTGGTATTTCCTCCACAGCTCATCGAACTTAGCTTGGTAGATATTCAAACGATCAGACGCCTCCCGTGGTAAAATGCCTGGTGCCATTGGGCCTCTATAACATCAGAAAACATCCAGTAAAGACGCAAGTAGATCTTTTTTTTTAAATTAAAGAAATCTGATTGATTACCTTTTTCAGTAGCTGTACGTACTTAATCACACATTCTTAATAAAGGAGAGATTTAAAATCTTACTTGATGTTGTAATCTTCAACATAGTCATCCACACTGACCAGAAACTGTTGTACACCATCCAGCAAGTCAGATTTAAACTCTGGCTGTATCTCTAGCAAGTGGTTTTGTACTTGCAATGCCTGAAATTAATAATTTGAAAACTTTGAAAAAATATATCCTCAAAACTATAGAATTGATGAAGTAAAAACGATTCCAACAGATATAAATAAACATTTTTGAAAACAAGAAAATTAAAAAAATTAAGAAAATTAAAGTTGGCTGAGAGACATTGTCGTGAAATGTTGATTGCTGTACCTGAGCTGAGAGTTTCTTCCATCCGTATGTTACAGAATCCACCCTTTCAGCATTACCATCATTAAACGTCAAGTTAAACCGATTCAACATGATGTAGGTCTCTTCAATGGGAGTAATCATCATGTCAATACGAATTTCTGCCTCTCTTATTTCTGTCAGAGCAGCCATGTGAGATCGAACATCATCTAAATCTTTGACGGGGCGAGAAAGTCGCTTTGTCATATTGTCAATGAATTCGGCCATCTGATCCATTTCACGACCACATTTTTCGTTGAGAGCCTTGGCATAAGCCAGTTTCCAACTCTTTGTCTCTTGAAGTAAGGCCAACTTAAGGGCATCAGTCATAAAGAGAACTGAGCCTACTCGTACACTGGGCAACAGCTCTTCAACACCCGTCTCCAGTTTCTGAAATAAAAATGTATATTAAAAGCTATAAGTAAAATTAATGTTCATTGCCAATCGCTGGATTTAAATTGTAGTCATTTCATTGTGGTAAAATATACCACTTCAGATTACAAATCTGTTTTCCTCACAGTAATTTGTCTTATGATCAAACTTGTTCAAATTTTCTAAAATTCCACCACTGTTTCAGAGTATCAAGATTTGTTTCAATAAGTTGAAATATTTGACTAGATTACAGTTTTAGCTTTATTTTACCATTAATTAAATGGGAACAAAGGGAGACAACTGACCTGGTAGTATTTGATTTGAGCATCATACTCTGATAGGATAGGTGCAGGGTCAGCTGCCATGAACTCTTTTACTTTGTCTTCAGGGACCTGAACAAAGGGAAATAACTCAGATATGAAAAAAATAAGCAAGAAATGGCATTGAAAATAAAAAGATCAGGAAATGTATAATTTCATTTTCATGATATGTATAGAAGTTTTTATAAAAGTAATAAATGACTAAATCAGTAATGTCCTTGATGATGATTACCAATAATCAAAAGGCATAAACAACTTTCTTTGATAAGAATTCATTTTATTCTATCAGGTTATTGGAGTGATTTGAATCCCATGTTGATTGATTGCTGTCTTACGCCACAGATTACATCACTTGCGTTGTGTGATGAGGCATTACAATATTAGTTATTCATTTCTATGGACAGTTAGATTATTTGAAACATTTTTTTTTTATTCCAAAAAAAGCATAATTTTTTCATAAATACATTTACTATTACCTTTTGACAACATCTTTAATCTTTGCTAATTTTAATATTATAATTACACATACCTGTGTCCAGAGTTCAGAGTACTTGGTAAACTGGTCCAGCACTCCCTGTATATCTACCTTAAAGGTACTGATGATGGAGTTAAGTTGGATGACAATCTTCACCACATCCTTATGTTCACTGACTATCCTGTGTAAGGGCTTTAATACAGAAGCTGGGAGAATCTTAGCCCCTTCATCACCCTGTTCTTGTCCAACCTGCTCCAACTCCTAATAAAGGGGAGATAACACTGGGTTAGATGGATCAACAAAGGGAGATAAATGAATTGGTAAAGAAATGCTATTAGTCTTTAATGATTATATGGAAAATGTTATTCAAATGGTACATAAGCCATTAAATCAACAAAATCGTATTGTTATTTATCTTTTTTATCAAAATCAACAAACAGAAACATTTTTTTTTATAAACTTCTATTGAACATTCAGGTTATGACAAATAAAAAGCTATCTCGATTTGACAATTACCAAAATATATAAAAATATCAGCGACTGATTTCCAAATAAGTAGAAGAGAAAACACTAAGAGAAAGAAAGCTATGCAAGATGCTAGATTGCTAAAACTGGGAAATGGAGAGTTGAAAGGTCTGTGGCTTTAAAAGAAGGCATGAACACAAAGTTTCAAAGATAACAAATTTATCTTTATGAATAGAGTAGGGAATCCACTAATCATGCAAGATAACTGAGTGCAAATCTAAGCTTTGTTTACACACAATAGCTCTGATAGAAAATGCTTTTGAAAAATAAATCAATTTACAGGGTAGATTTAAAGGATGGAGAGGCATTCCCTTCATAATTATATTCAGATTGATAATTGGATTTGAAAAACCAAAACAAAAAGAAAGGTTGACACAAATTTAGAATGTGTTGTCACAAAATAAGTTTATAAGTGACTACTTCAAAACTAACTACATGTAGAATGTGACATCACAAATAATGACCAATGCATAAAAAAGCTAATAGGACGAAAGCTTGTGAAGGGGATTGAAAAGTGATGATAAAAAAATATGGGAGATATTTCTGGAGTAATTTTACATGTCGTTTGACAGGCCTTCCGGTTGGGTCCACGCCGTCTGATGCCTAATTCCAAGAGAGAAACAAGTTTTAATCTACAGTATCTACTATGTACTATTCTAAAACTCTACCAAGCTCCTGATTCAGTAGTGTGTGAGAGAATATCTGAGGGAATCGCACATGATGAAGAATCAGTTCGTTATTGATCTAATTTTGAAAACATTTTTTTCCAACAGAGAATCTCCCAAAAATTCCTGTAACCACAAAATGTAGAAATCCATTTTCATTAAGAGAGAATTGTTCATCATCATGTGCAAAATTCAGAAATAATCCCACACTCCATATCATGGATATTAAAGAATGATCTGCTCATTTAGAAATCCTGTTTGGATGAAAACATTTTCTTGTTGTCTGAATGTTTCAACAATATTGTAATAGTTGTATTTTAAAATGTTTATGTTTCATGGAGTCAATTATATTATGATGTTTATATTCCATGAATAACGTCTTTTTTGGAAGAAGAAACTACAAAATAACATTAGTATCAATTCCATCTTTTTGGTTTTAAACTGAAATTCATTAAACTGCTTATGTTACCAATATTTGTTGACTACATGTATACAACAACTACAAGTATAGTTGAGACTGCACTATATATTAAATTGAGGAATCCCTTTGCAGAAAGGTCTCTAATAAAACACTGAAATGAGTAACTGTTTCCAGACTGATTTATAGGTTGAGATATTTCCCTTAATGGTATCAAAGGTAGAGTTAATACAGGACGAAGCCAAGCTCTTTGAATTGTTTTTACTTTGTAGCATTTGAGTCAAATAAATGGAAGGCTTTAGAATTATCCCCTTTTTGTTCCCTCATTAAACAAACAGAATATTTTGTTTCAGTCAACTCATTTCAATGTTTTTGGTCTAGTTCTAACGCAATAATTCTCCTTCTCTAAATAAACTACATCAGACCTGAACTGGTCTTTGATACCCTGGAACATAATTTATAGAAATACACATGTGAATTCACATAATTAATCGTTATTATGTGGCGAACAAACACGTATTAATGTATCCACTAAACACATAATGTCAAAAATATCAAAAGTAAATAGACTTTCAAATACAGAACAAAAGCTATATTATTTATAATTGTTCGACAAAATTTATCAACGAAAATCACATTGAAGCTTAAGACAAAAATCTGTGCACTTTAGTGAATGTTAGCTTCACACAAATACTTACATTCATTTGCTAAATGAATACAAAAATAATCAAAAATGTCAAATTGTTAAGCTTATTAAAATGGTCAACTTAAGTAGACATCAGTGCATAAAATTAACATTAACTCTTGCTATGAAAAGAGCGTGTGCTTTTACATACTTATTATTCTAATTTTTCTTAAATTGTACCGTAGATATAATTTCTAGTAATCAATAAGATTACCTCCCTTGGATATAAACTAATTATCTCCCCTTATTTTAAGAAATTGAGTTTACTCACCTTCTGTTGTTGTTTTTGTTGAAGTACAAAGTGTTCCCATTGTGGAATGTTTTGAGACATCTTCAGGATGGTCTGTACAGCTTTGTTTAGAGCTTGTTGAATGTCATCCAGACTTGGCTTCATCAGAACATTAGGGATTGCTAAAATGATATCAGCCCGGAATAATGGCGGTTTGGGCTCTTCTTTTGCATTGTCTATTGTATATTTGTTAGAAGTCTGTAGACGACGTTTTATAGCATCCAGTGAGAGCCGAGTACCTGCAACAAGATAAGTTATAAATGAATGGAATCAAGATAGCACTGGAGATGTTGGTGGGTTGGAGATGACCCTTTCTATAGAATGTGGGACACATGCCCCAAGGAAAAAAAGTTGCATGAACAGCCGAAGCTTTAATGGGAATCCAAGAAACTTCACTTTAAGGGTATGGGTTTCATTAATCAAAGTACAAGCTAATATCCGTTAAAAATGCAGTTCTAATGAAGCTACAAGTAGTATGTATTGAACTGTAAAGTGATAATTTGTTCGCAATAAAATCATTCTATCTGTAATAATTTTTGAGTTTCAAATGACACTTACTCTTGACAAGGGCTTCGGAGTTTCTCTGAGTAAAATGATTGAGAAGAGCGTAATAACAACATGGCTGACATTCCTGACACCGAGCTTTCTTGTGTTTGTGATCAGGGAATAGACAGCTGTACGACTCCTCAGCTGTGAGGTTCGTTCTCTCAGCAGGTTTCAATCGGCATCTTAAACTGTCCACTAATTCATTCACGGCCGTTTCAACAAGCTGGCTTTGCCTACAAAAGTGGAAGAAGTTTGTATTTTTAAGTGTCTGTTGCTGTTGCAAAAAACATTTCAAAATAGAATCAGATTGGGAGGGGGAGAGGAGTGTTAACACAACTGGGAAGAATACCACTACAAGCTAAATCTTACTTACACTCATTAAAATAAATAACAGGAACGTCTCTAGCATAGATTACCAATTGCCATTTTAGATACAATCATACATGGTTGATAAAATTTACTGGGCCCAGGGTTAAATGATAATGATAACCCCTTTTGCAGTTAACTGGTTTTTCAGTCTAAAATTTCAGGAAGTTTAAACCAGATGATAATTCCCCTTACATGGCAAGAGTTACTGCAGCCTGATTGACAACATCAGAGGTCATCAAGAGGAACTTCTCCATGGTTACAGGTTCATCCTCGGGGAGGTCACATAGGGCTGTGATTGACATGTCATTTAGCACCGCCTCTATTCTACATTCCAGGACGTCGTTCACTTGTTTGGAAAGCTGCTCTAGTTCACCCATTCGTTTGTAGCATTTCTCAATATCTGGAGATGAATAAAAAATGGCAAAATTAAATATAACGTAAAATGGATATTTTTAATCTATGTGAAAAAAAAAGGCAAGTGTGATAACTTTTGGTAGCTTTTTAACTAAGAATATATATCAAATTACCAAGCAGGCCTACTTAAAATTTAAATATTAGCCGATTTGTATTCTTTGAACAGCTGTAAAATTCATCGGATATTACATAGAATTATATATACTTTGATAGCAAATTTCCAATGAAAATTACTTACATCCATCAATGTTCAGAGAGGTCCACGTCAAACTGTCTAGGCCTGGCTTGATAGCATCGTCAACACGCCCACAGAAAGGCTTCATCAGGGGAAGTAATACAGGAGGAATCTCGTCAACGATTCGGGCATAATCTTTCAACATTTCAGTCAATCTACAATGGGAGAAGTTGAAGTTATCAAACTCATAATAAAATAGAATGTGGATTAAAAATGTACATGAGAAATTTTAAATTACCTTAATAAACAGTTGAAGTCAGCTATCTGTAGCATACTTAACGTTTAATTTAAGAGTTAAATCCAAATAAATATGACATTCATTATTTCAACAAATGCATTGTTATCATGCTAAATAAATCTCTCGGTTGACCAAAAACTCGGTACAAAACTATATCAAAATTTAATAAAATAAAATGGAAGTTCATTTCACGAGCCGACTTACGCAAAATTATTTTTCTGAATTCTTCCGTCAGCTACAATCAGATCTGCGACTGAATCCGGGATTTCGAGGTTCATCACTTTGAGACATTTTGCTTCCATGAGCAGCTCAATGATTTGGGGGTCAAAGTTGACAAATAGTTCCTTGGTTTCTGGGTGACGGACAATCAGTGAAGCATGAAGACCACTCTTGGCAGAATCAACAGCATGACACCAGCCTCGGTGGTACAGCATCTACAAATAACAAACATGAATACAAATAAGTTAATAAAATAGCATGTAAGGAAAGTCTAAGTATTTAATACAAGAAGTGAAAATATTATTTTGAATCAAACAAAATCCTGAAGATTAAAAACCCTAGCTTTATGCAGCATGGATATTTGAGGGTGTTGCAGTTTGATATCATTTTTGGCACCCGTTGTCAGATTTGGCCTTAATCAAGAAAGACATGACACCCAGGCCAAAAAGGCTTGGCACTAAGACCAATGACCTCGGTACAATTCAAAATCATTCAGACTTAGTAGCAGATTTACCGTTAGTTTAATTTGATTTGGGTTTTGAGCTGCAAGCCCTACTCACCTCAAACTCCAACAGGACACCAGCCATTTTGTTGTAGTTTCTGATAATCTTCAAAGCCTCGGGACTCTGTGACAGAAACAAGAACATAACAAGTTAATACGATTCATTTCATAATTTTCATTTTTCTATTCATTGCCATATGGCGTTCATTGAGTATGGCTAAGTGGGTATTGACAGTAAGCATTCTGTGATTTTGATAATGTTTAAAGTGGGATTGAAAAAGTTACAGTTTCATATTATTACAAATTATATAGCTCTACATTACACCCTTTACAGAAAGTGCTGATTGTATAAGTATATCCTTTGACCTTCACCCCACTTGTAAGGCAGTTAAGTCTTTATGTGCCCCTTTAAAGTCAATAATATAAAAAATACAAAATCTACCTTAAGAATTTCTGGCTTCTGTTTGAACACTTTCATGGGGTTTTCAATTTTACGATAGAGTTGTCTGGCCCATGCGATTTTACCAGCAATTGGGGGAAGGTTTCTCGGAATCACCGGCTCATTCTTCTGTTTTTGGTAGAGTTTGCGGATGGATTCCAAATCACGGCTGTAGTTGACCAAAACCTTGGCGTATTTCTCATTCATGTCTAGCTGGGCACCGCTGATGCGTTCAAATTTTGACATCAGCTCTATAGCTTTCTCCGTCTAAATAAATAGAACAAAAAAATGATTCAAAAGAAGAAAAAAAATGAGCAAATATGGCAGATTACTTCAAGTTTCTTTTGTATCACAATTTTGTGCTACATTTTCATTATGCTGACAGTTTCGATAGCATGATGCAACCTGCAAATAAGACGAGCAGAATCCAATCACCATGGTTACATTTTTGCAACATCAAAGCTTAAAAGTTTTAGTGAGGTTTCTTTTTTTTTAAAAATAATTCTTCTTTAAAAATTTAAATACCAACAATATGCATAAGAAAGAGTGAAAATTACTGATGTGTTGAAGGATGCATGTAAGAAAATAATTTGAAAAATTCTTCGGCATTTTGTCCCAAAAAAGTTGGACAAGCGTGAGTTGTATTCATCAAATTCAAACGGTGACCAGTGAGAATTGAAAAATTTAAATATTTTGAAAAAGTGAATCAAATTTTAAAATGGAAAAACTCGAGTCCACACTCAATATTTTTTGTTACCTGGTACAGTTTGGTTTTCTAATGAATTGGAAAAAGAAGTTTAGCATATTTATTTATACTTGGGTGTTATCAATATAAAATAATTTTCGCCTTTTGAAGAGATTGACCGATTAAGAAATGTTTAAATATCAAATTAAAAGAAAGGAGATTTAGAGACAATATTGAGAAAAAACAAAATGTTAACAAATTCTAATAGCAATAAATCCTGAACTTTCTATAGTTCATTATTGGATTTATCATATTTGGAGTCAATAGAGAAAGCCACACTTGCAATATTAGCCCCCCCTCCCAATTTTTTTTTATAAAATAATAAATGAATAATTGTTAAGACTTACAGAGAGACTCTTCTGAAACCAAGTGTCCATAAATGATTGAATCATGGCTCTGAGACTGTCAATCTGGCTACGGAAATCCAGATAGTCCTGGTCAAACTAAAACACAAATGGAAGAGAATTAAATCATAAAAAAGATTACGTCTATAAATGTAACCTATTTTAATCAAGTTGAATTTGAACTTAGAATTTTTATCAAAAGCAGTTGGAATTTGAATTACCTCCCCTTTTCTGTGGTCTAGTACATCATAACTCTTTTTCTTCGTGACTTCAGCTATGGTTTTGTACTTGGCAATGATGATGTCAATTCCTTCAATTTTCACGTCAGCAAGTCCAGAAAACATCTCCATTGTGTTGATCATGTCAGCAATTTTCTCCAAACGTTTGCAAAACGTGTCAAATTTACCAAAGATATAGTTCTCACTGTAAAACGGAATCATGAAAGTTAGACAAAACACAGCACATGGGTCAGAGTTCTGCATCTTAAAAGAATTTAAGCTGATGACCTTAAATCATAAAAGTGTTTTTTTCTCAAAATGATGGAAGCAAAATTGATTAAAATCTAGAATTATGAGAAAGAGTTGAATTTTTCTTAAAATGTAAATTTACCTGAACTCAAACTGTCTCTCCTTAGGATTTTGTCTGAGTTTTTCTTTTGTCTTTTGAAACTGTTTCTGGTACTCCTGATTCAGTTTGATACAGTGGTCCAGCCTCAACAAAAGGTCAGCTCTGTAATAAGGGAATTAGTCAATCAGATCATTGCATTGTGTCGTTACTCTTGACCATTGAGTCTGAGATTGTTGTCTACTAGACATTGGTACAATCACAAATTATATCAACTTGATTTGATAGTCAAAGCTGAGGGTCCCATACCATTAAATGACTAAATACACGGGCAAATGGAAAATCTTCATGACTAAAATAACCATGAGACAAGTTTTTAATCAGGGGGTATGCCTTTAGACTTTTAAACAGATATATGCTAGAGTAATTTATTTATGAACACTAAAACACATGGCCACAGGGAAAATCTTCTTGTCTAAAATAACCATCATGGAGACAAGTTTCTAATCGTGTTAAAAAGGGGTGTATCATTTAGAGCTATTCACACGCACACTGAGGTATATACAAGGGACACAAATTTCTATAGCTGTAGACTATGATATCATTACCGTTTATGGTCCCAGATCCTGGATACATCATGGTTGATGAAGGCTTTACATGTCGTTATCATCTGGTTAGTGATCTTCACAAACAGTGACGTCATTCTCTCGGAGGTGTTGTAATACTGGGAGATACTGTAGATCATTCTCACTGCATTCATCAAACTGGGAATATGTTCCACCATGTTGGCCTAAGAAATAAATAGACGAACATTCAGTTCAAATAACTGTACAATTTATGAATGGTAAAGGATCAAATATATGCTACGAACGAAAATTATAAAAATGTTTCATTGAAAGCATATTGATAAAATTGTCATACGATTGTTTTACATTACACAAGATGATTTTACTTATATTGGGGCCTTGGCAGGCTTAGTGGAAGAGGAAAACTGGCTCTTGGCCCACAGGATACCCCTGACTTTTCTTCGAACTGGGTGGAATTTGAACAAAATTGTTTGACCTATACATGCGGGTGACATCTAAGCACTGGGTCATTTTTCTCGAAGGGGTGCGAGGAGAGGGCTGCTGATGGTGGGGTTATGCTTGATAACAATAGGATATGAGATAAAACAAACTTACAGGGTTACACTTGACTAGGGGGCCAAAAAACTTGTCCAATGTGTAGAGAAATTTGACATTGTCTTTGGCTTCATTAGCAGCATCAGTAATACTGCTGTCCTGAAAACATAAAATATAGGGATTGGTCATTGAAACTTTTCTTCTAGTACAGGATAGAAAAAATTGTGACAAAACCTTCATAAGGACAAACAAAAACATTATTGTAGTAAGTTTTTAGGGATATTGATACACACTGATAAATGTTATATGCTCAGGTTATTAATTTTACCACTTTAAGTGTTTGTTGGCTGATGCTATTAATCTGGACTTATAATAACCCGTCAGTTCTTTTAGAATATTTGACATGGGATTTCCGCTGCTAAACCATTAGATCATATAAAAGAAATCTCTCAGATTGTCTTCATGTGTTAAATGTGATATCAAAGTTGCAAAATGATTCTGGAGCCGAGAGTAAAATATGGTTTAATGGATTAACTATTGGAACTCACCAGGTCTCTCCATGTCCGCAGGGTTTTGGATTTAGCCACCTGCAGAATTCCAACTACAGCCCTACACCGGGGGCTTTTCATCTGCTCCAAAAGGCTAAACAAAGTGAAAACAAAAGACATTACAAAACAATTGTCTATGTGCTATTTTTTTTAATTTGCCATTTGTTTTTGGACACAGGGCAGTGGATATACCTCTATATTACCAAATTCAGAACTGGATGTAAACCGATATGGCAATTTGGCCTGATCAACAAAACCAAGTATTTTGGCTGGATGCCAGAACTGGTTATACAAGATACAAAATATAAGAAATTTAATTCAAAGTCGGTTACAAAAGCAATAAATAGCATACGCCCTGAAGGGCTTTTCTTCGGACTATCATTGGTGATCAACTGTTAATTAGTTGACAATCTAACTACCTATGCTCTAAATAATTTTTTAAAGGGGCATGAGCTGCCAAAATGTTGATATTTTGACGTATACACAGAATGTTGAAATTATCGGCTATTTTTCTCAAGACGTATAATTCAGAAGCTTTTTAGTGCTTCTAGTCTCGAAAATGTACGATAAAGTATTGTTTTGAACTAACTTTGGCTTAGAATGAATGAATGGTCGTCCCGGTTATTTAAATTTTGCTACTTTTCGAACACGTTTTCGGTTTGTACAGGGCACATACTGTATGGATTTTCCTCATTCCAACGCCAATCATTTAGTTTTTCGATGGCCTTCAAAGCCTCTTACTGTTGTGACGATCAGAAATTATGGAAAAAGTGGGAATTTCGGCAGCTCATGCCCCTTTAAATGTAAAAAAAAATCAGTCCAAATAGAATCTTACTTGTTGAATTTTGCCATTCTTGATTTCCAGTAAGCTAATTCTGCCGTGGGTCCAATATCATCAGCCTCTCGCCTCATTTGTTCGCTCTCGGCTAAAACCTGCTCAATCTGTTTACACCAGATCGTTAATAACTCCTCTAGTTTCTCCAATAACTCAGTATTGGATGCTGTAACCATACGATGAAAAAAATTCACATATTTATTTACATTTAGAGTAAAACATTTATCTTTATAAATGCACCATGCTTCTGTTTTTCAAAGAAAAAATAACAATTAAGATCGACAATACATTCATTTCTTGAAGTTTTATGCAGAAATTAAAAGGCTACCACAAATAATATTGATATAGTTATTAATGTTGAATAAAGCAATATTCAAGTGGAATAATAGCTATTAATACTGATTTGCTGATTAAAGTTTTACATCACATTTAAAGGACAAAACTTAAATGGATGTGAAAATAACAATAAAAATAAAGTTGATTTTTCCCCAAAAATTCTTTGAAATTTAAAGCCGTAAGGAGAAAAAATTATCAACGATCCGTACCTGCCACCTGATAATCTGCTGGTGTTTTATAGTTGTGCAACTGGTCTGAGCTACCATTGTCTGCTAGAGTTACTTGCCCTTGCATGTTTGTGACAGCACCCATCAAGTTGTCAGCAAATTTCTCCAAGATCTCTAAAAAGTCATCAACCTGGTTGTTGTTGCCATTCTTTGTCTCTGACAAATTTCCCCAATTCTGGAAAAAGACAAAAACGAATAGGGAAATGGTCTTAAAATATATGTGAAAAACTGCTGAGAATCTTAAAACTAAACTGGTTTTAGAATCATAAAATGACTATCATAACTCAACATTCATTAAGCTTTGTAAAATACTTGTATTCAATATTTCTGGGTCTGGACACAAGTATATTAACATTGATTTGATTATTAATATGAAGCACCTACCCCAAGTCCTTTTAGAGATGGCAGTAACACCTTCGACAGCAGTCTCTCCACACCCACTAAAACTTTACCCCCAGAGGAATCAATCACTCCAAAATTGACTTCCTGTGCCATGTTCTGAATACTGATGGCCTTTTCTGTGGTCCGTAAGAAGTATAAACACAATCCTGACAAACCCTGTACAAAAAGAACAATTTACAATAGATTAGTAATTAACTTCTCACATCAAACCAAAAAATAAGCAATTTAAAAGATTTTCTGGAAAAACAATTACAAAGACATTTTCTGTGTTGTGTAAGATCTTTGGCAGAAAAAATGGTTGGAATACAATGTATTAGAAACTATTAGGAGTAAAAGACCTCTTACGTTCAGTCCAAGAATATAATAAAATTACTTTTTTTCATCAATTTGTCATTATTGTAAAGCTTCATTCTTCATAAATTTCAGTAAAAATACAGAGGGGCATAACATGGCTTCACCTCTAACAATACAAATGTCTAAAATATAATTGATACGTTGACGTACCTCTGTGGACCCACTCGTGATGAAGAGACGCTTCTGTGTATTACCAGCATTATTGCCCGAAACTTGGGTGTCGAATCGAGTGTCTCTCTGTACAAGATATAAAAACAGTTGCAGAAAATATTTAATACACACGTCACAAAATGTGAATATAAATTTTGAATAAATTGTGTTATACAATTACTTGTACAAGCAAGAAAAATATAATTTTAAAAAGAATTTAAGTAAGAGATTCATAACCTGCATTGACTGTAAACTACTACCCATATTCACAGATGAAGTTTAAAAGTGAAAAAAAAAGTTAAATACAAATAAACTTACAGGCATATCTTGATAAAAGAACATCAACTTTCTGTCACCATTGGCTTTGAAGAATTCTTCAATCAGGTTAAACTGTGAGGGGAAAAAATTAATAAAGTTAAAATAGTATTTTTAAAATGCTGAAAATGTGAACTTTACATAAACTAGTTCACTAACTAAAACATTCAATCATACTAGAGTCATAAAATAATACAATAGTGATGAATGAATAACAAATTGTTAGATCTAAGACATACCTTGTCATCTCCGAGGATAAAATCCTCCACTGCAGGACCATCTAAACCTGTACCATCTGACAACTGGAAGAAAATGTTATAAACCGTGTGATTAGTTTTTATGAAGCAATCAATATAATTTATTTTCAACGGTGGTAAGGCAGGATTATTCAGAAAGATAAATTGTGCTAGAAATTTTTTTTTTTTTTTTTTGTGCAAAATAATGGACACACTATGTTTGGTTATGCTCCAAAGCCCCCCTTTCCCAGGATACCTGTAGGAAGCTTTACTGTCACCGGTAGTGGGAAAAATTAAAAAACAAATTCTCTCAGATGATACGGATAAAAGTACTTACTTGTTTAAACAGGTAGGTATGTCTACCATCCATCTGTTAAATGCAGAAAATAACAATATTTGTAAAAACAAAATCTCAAAATAATTGGTTTGGCTCCTCAAGATGAGGGAGTGCGTAACATTTCACCTCAGAAATACAAAATCCTATTTTAGAGTATAAGAGAATTTAAAATATACTATGCCAAATTAATTGAGCGACGAACTGGCCAGAGTAGTTAACTCTTCGGTAGAGCAGGAAAAAATAAGGGAAAACAAACACAGGTCCCAGTATGGATGAGATATTCATTAATAAATTCACAAAAAAAAATCCATATGTTGTGACTTTATTTACTTATTCCTTCCTTGCAACCCTAATTAGTGTATCAGTAAGGCTCTGAGTAAACTAATTAAGACAGCTTGGATTGTTTGATCTAAATTGCTTGATTGATGTTTAAGAAAAATGAAAATTATTTTGTTTCAATTATTGAGCTCTGGCTAAACTAATAATTATCACAAGTCACGTGATGAGCTGTGGAAAAGTCAATGTTTATTTGAATTTTTAGCTGTGGGTAAGTTTATTGACATGAATAAAACTAGACGTTTACAAAAGTCAAAGTAATCATTGATTTATTGATGGATTGATTGGCGTTTCTATTCAAGCATTGATTTATTATAGAGATCTACAGATAGTCAGTTCAACCCTGAAGTAATACTGCATGGAGACAGAAAGTAAATTTATCATAGGTCAGAACACCTTGGCTCAGTGACTTCCGGCTACAAACTCCAGCAATTAGCTGGGCTTTTATCCCTACTATTGATTACTTCAACCCTGACTAACCAGTACAGGTAACTAAAGCAGGTGCGTCAAAAGCCAATCAATATTTAAGGCCATGGGATAAAAGCGATGAAAAATTTATCCCCAACAAGAGCATGTGTGCCAGGTAACCTCAAATCAGTCTAAGTGTCCAACTTCTAGCTGATTAGATTTCACAGGCTCAAGGAAAAATAATTAATAGCCATGTTATTCCCGAATATTCATTTATTTAAGGAGTTTGAGATCTCTGATCAGACAAAAAAAATGCAGCAAAATTGATATAAATCTATATGTAAAAATTTTATCTCTAACATTAGAAAGCAAAATATTGAGAAACAAAAAACGAGAGTCAAAATATATATTTATATTTTATTAAAAGTAACAAAATAAGAAATTTATAGCCTACACAGTTGTCATGGTTTTATGAATAGCTCAAGATTCTAATCAAAATTATGTTGAATAATTTACTAAACACGAACAAACAAAACCCAAACTACTACTTACCGTAAGCCTTCTTTCTTCTTTGTACAATTTGGCTTGCTTTTGCATTTCTTTCATTGCTTCGCCAGACAAAACCACATTTTTCTTGGCAGGCTTCAAGACAAAATATAAAGAAATAAATATCTGCTAAAACCAATATATTTTTCATTTTTTTTTTTAGGTTTAAATGATGCATTTCACAATTATTATTCTTCGTGAGGCGAGAGGAAAGGGAGGGCGAGGTGGCCACTGGGGTGTCTTGTGTTGAGTAACCTTACTGTTTAATAATCTGGAGTGAAATTTATTGAGGTTTTACTATAAATTTTACCGCATAAGTTTTATGCAAACAATGCATTATAAAAATCTTAATTGTCAGTCTTTTTACGGAAAAACAACTTTGTATTTATCAACCTCATTATTAAAGGGGCATGAGCTGCCAAAATGTTGATATTTTGACGTTAAAACAGAATGCTGAAATTATTGGCTATTTTTCTCAAGAGGTAGAATTCAGAAGCTTTTTAATGCTTCTAGTCTCGAAAATGTACGATAAAGTACTGTTTTAAACTAACTTTGGCTTAGAATGAATGAATGATCGTCCCGGTTATTTAAATTTTGTTTACTTTTGAATACGTTTTCGGTTCATACAAGCCACATACTGTATGGATTTTTCTCATTCCAACGCCAATCATTTAGTTTTTCGATGGCCTTCAAAGCCTCTTACTGTCGTGACGATCAGAAGTTATGAAAAAACTGCGAATTTTGGCAGCTCATGCCACTTTAAAAAAGAAAAACCAAATTTTTCATTTTTTTTTAACTCAAAGAGAATAAGCTCAAAGACACATTTTTGGCTTTTAATAGAGTATAATCAGTTCATCAATATACGATTACAAGGAATTTCTAAAAGGGGTTTACGCTTTGCACATATAAGTTAACGGTTCATTGATTTGTCAATAGCCTCTATTCATCTGGCACTGAATGTGGTATTGTATCGGGTGAGCTGGAGCTATTGACAAAGCTATCACACCAACTGTTAAGTGACAGATCTTGATAGCTAACACAACAAAACGTTACAATGTGCCGCCGATTAGATTCAGTATAAATTGGAAAATTTGCCCTGTCAATTGGTTTCATGATCAAAACTAAATTTGACTTCTCTTTAAAACTAAAGGCATTTCATTTACATGCATGTTAAACCGACAAAATAAACACCTATGAATAATATTACAATGCTATGGCATATGGATAGATTCTGGACTAAAACAAGTACATGTATAGAGACTCAGACAATCTGGAATTTTGTTTTACTATGAGACTTCAGCATCCCAGAAAAGTATAAGTAACAGGATGTTTTTTTAAGCAAACCAAAGTTTGTTTTATTTGGTTTGTTGAACAAGTCTGGTTATTAAATACACAACTGAAGAAGAATAAACTTAAGAATGAAAATAAGAAACAAACGTTGAATCCAAAGTCAAATTTTACACCAATGATGAAACCCTAATGTATTCAGCTTGTTGATTCTGTCTTCCAAACAAATATTTTCAATCAAAAAGATGCAAGTCATGGCACAGAGATACGGATGCATGGGGGGTCAAACTTTGAATTCAGGTCTCCTGCAAACATGCCCTTTTTGAAGTAATAGTATTATTCACATAGGTTTTACAATAAACTGTCCTTACCTTCACCTGGGTGCCCCCTTTACCCCCGGTCTTCTTCGTCTCTTCCTTCTTAAGGGGCTTCTTTTCTTCTTTTTTACTTTCATCTTTTACAGCTACAAAAGAAAGGGGGTAAAACATGTTCTAACAAATAATAGCATTATCAACACATTCCATTTGAAATTTATTAAAAAGACTCTTGCTTCAATATTCAACATTTAAAAATTTAATTTCTAATTTTTGTATTCCCCCATATTATTTAGAAATATATTTATAAGTAAAAAAAGAGATAGAAATTGGAATAATCCTGACCAAATTGTCCAATTTCCAAATTGTTCCAAATTGTAAGGAAAATAAACAATTCAAGAACATTATCAGCAGGCAAAATAACAGTAGAATCAAACAATCTTTTATGAGAGCCATATATCAATCTACTTTTTTTAGTCTTGTAATAATTGTAGTTTACACAAGCTGTAAAAAACTAGAAACTAGAAAGCAGAGTGTATAAACTGTTGTTAAAAAACAGGACATCTTTTATATGCGTTCTTTTTTTTTTCTTTGGTTGGGGTTTTCCCCCTTTGTTTTCAAGTTATGTACTAGTCATAGTGAAGTCCTATAACAGGTCAGGGCAAAGTCTGGTATAAAAGGGATTAACTCCGATTACCATTTACCAAACATGGATTAACGGATTAGATTATTTATGCCCTGATTACGGAACAATAGAGCCCCCCTCTAAGACTGCCTTATCTACCTTCTGCCAATAAAACTATTATGTCTATGAATATATTTGTTAAGTAGGCTAAGTATATACACAGCTTAGATCTTGGCAAGCACTTGCCAGTCACCTTATATGTACACAATGTCAGAGAACAACACCTTGAACAGTGAATCAAATTGCCCAGAAGAAGTACACAGTGCACATTGTCAATCAACCAGAAAATGTTGTTGGCATTAGAGACATCTTACCAAACATTTTGACTTGGACTTTGTTTGAGCCTTCAGTGTTTGCTTGATATACATTGTAGGCCTATCTGCCAGTATTTAATGAGTTGTTACCGGTACTTATAATGGATATACCAAGAAATATTTGCCAAAAGGGAATTAAACTTGTGCTATTTCCAGATTATTTGAGCACACCAGAAAAGTTGATGCAATTTATATCATACAAGAAAATGAAAACGAGATATTAAATTTATAATTTCAGGCCAGTTGTCGATTTCCATAGGTGGAGTCTTGTGCTCTAAGTAAATACTTTTTATAACTTTGTCTTATATTTTCGAAAATAAACAACAATGCCCTTGAAAGTGGGCCTTCAATGCTGCATATTTTTAATCCATTCTAAAATAGAATTTTGGGCTATCTCAAAAAAAAAAAAATTAATTGGCCCTTAGTTTTCGTAAAAAAAATAATCACATAACATAACAATGTTAACATGTGGTCATAGACTCATACACCTAGTGTGACAGTAACAGTGTGGGTTTATGCTTATAATTTATATTATTGAAGTTAATAATTCATAATCATAGTCATGCAAACTTATGGAACTTTGAAATTAGCTACCGGTAGTGTGCTACTGGAGTGAGCATATTATTTAGTAATAGGGGCCTATACCAATAGGCAATACCATTACATTTACAATACCAAAGCGAAAGAAAATGCAGTTCATTGTGGCAGAATGTCTACTAATAAATAATACTAATATTATAAGTAAT
Organism: Lepidochitona cinerea; assembly: GCA_963971465.1. Taxonomy (NCBI): domain Eukaryota; kingdom Metazoa; phylum Mollusca; class Polyplacophora; order Chitonida; family Tonicellidae; genus Lepidochitona; species Lepidochitona cinerea. The sequence goes on along the minus strand of OZ020551.1, from coordinate 81,197,993 downwards.
AGACCTACCACGCAAATAATAACTTACATTTGTCAACAGACACGAGAGGTGGGGAAACTTCAGTGTCAGGTTTAGGGCTGGGTGGTTTATTTGCTTCTTTTTCACTTGGTCCACCATCGTCTGTGACCGTCTGTGGGGGATTTTCTCCAGGAGAAGTTTCTTCTGTCTTTTCTGCGGTCTGTTGGACTGTGTCCATCGCAGTTTGATCTGCGTCAGTCATCTTTAAAACTAATTATTCTAACTTTTTATAAACTCAATCTACACCACTGTAAGTTTTAGTGGCAGTGACTGAGTTGGATAGAGAGAAGGCGTCTAATATAGTCTGCCGGTAAGCCTCCATCGATCACTAAGCTACCTACACTAATCCCTTGACGAGAGCGCACTGGGCGAGACATGTTCTCCGCCTTGGCGGAAGAATACTAAAAACCTAGTACGTAAGATAAAATAAACAAGGTTCATTTTCATATCTTTTCACTTATTAAAATTTACCCATTATTAAATTAAGTCACAATATTCATTTATTCGTTACGTCTTTTTACGCCTGCCTTGTGCGCATATCGTATTAAAATGTATTTTGTTATTCCGCAGCGTGAGGCGGTTTAAAAATCGTCTGGACCTCTCACCATAGTAACGTGTATACAAGTCCTACAGATTTGGCACGTGTTCACCACTTGTAAGTGAGATATTGCCCCGGTTGACTTCTGTTTTGCTCACGAACTGCTAGTGGAGCCAGAAGAAATTACTGAGTTGAGTAATAGGTGTCAATGCGTTTTTGATAGGTCTGTGGTGTGCGATTTAATAGAAATAAAAATCTTCTCATTACAGATTTCGAACTTCTGTTACTGTAGTGTTACTAGTGTTAGAACTACTATATCTAGTTCTAAATTATAGGCCTAGGCCTACTATAGGCCTATATTATACATGAGACATAGCCTAGTCGTTTACAGATGCTTGGAGCGCACAACATGTGTTTACTATTTTAGCAAGTAACCTTAATAACTGACGACGTGTTTCTTGTTTCAGTTTAGTTGTAGGCCTACAGCGAGCCGTTGTACACTAGGCCTAATAACCTGCCTCACTATCACTATCAGCCTAGGCCTAACCGATCGTTTCGTTGTCTTCTGACTTAGGCCTACGTGTTTTGTTTTCTTTTGTCCTGATTACATAATGTAGAAATAAACTAAAGAATGTCGGCTCTTTATAGTTTATCAAATAGATGCATTATTATATTAGTAACGCTTTCACAACTCACTACAGTAGGGTTCACCCATGGATATAGAACCTCTGCTTACATTCACCTGAAACCATCTGTCAGACAGTAAACAATGTAGGCCTACAACAGAATTCGCACGTTAATTGTACATTTTTCGCTGAAAATCGACCTACCACTATAGTCATCCAAAATCAATCAAATCGTATTATCTATTAAACACCTTTAAACGCATACTAAGCAGAAGTTTTAGCAAAAATGTAAGCAATTCTATACACAACTAGTCTATAGCCTAGTCCTTTAACCAAATGGCCTGAGGAATTGTGAAACAGAAGCCATGTAGCCTACGTTACGCTTTCTGAATCTGTACATTCAACTTTATCCATAAGGTGTTTAGTTGTTGTTTTTTAATGGTCCCAATCGTTTCCAATTAAAATGTCTTGGAGTAGGCCTACACAGGCCTATACCATATATAGGACATACATGTAGACCTACCGTACTCGTTTAATTGCACCATATAAAGACAGATTGCTTAATGACGTCATAGGAGGTATACGAATGCGCATGGAAATTTATCTAATGTGTTTAATTTCTATGGTTATAGACTAAGCTACTGAGAAAATTGCCAGACTTTGCAAAATTCTATATGTAATTGACCTATATTTGAATAGACAAGCGCTTTATTTATAATTAAGATTTCTTCTGCTCAATTACCCACCCAAAAAGGCAAGCCTGGATCCTTAGCGTTTTTCCTAAAAAAATAAAACCGACTATTATATTTCCTAAATTTTTGCAATTCAATTTTTGGAAAGATATCTAAAATACTTTCACCGAACTTAGCTTGGTGGATTAGACGGACAACATTGAAAATCAGTAAAATGGAGCAGAAACGGCGATAAGGTGGGAAATCCGAGCAAAACGAGGATCCGCGGGAAAATATATTAAAAAAAACTACCGAAGTTGACAAATGTGTATATTTTCTTATTTTAATAATTTAAAAAAATCTATTTTGAATCGTGTTGTTTCTCAATATTTTGCTTTCTAAAATTTTACATTTCGATTTATATCAACTTTGCTGCATTTCTTTGTCTGATCAGACAACTCCATAAATCAATGAATTTGGAAATAACATTGACTATAAATTATGTTTCCTTGAGCCTGTGAAATCTAATCAGCTTGAAGTTGGACACATAGACTGATTTGAGGTTACCAGGCACACATGCTCTTGTTGGGGATAAATTTTTCATCGCCTTTATCCCATGGCCTTATAGATTGGACGGCCAAAGATGGAAATCCGATGTAAACGGAAACTCAAAGTACCAAAACACTTGGTATTTCTTGCATTTTTCAGAAGATGATCACCAAAGTATTAACTGCCAAATATGTTACGGCTACGTTAATTTGCTTTATATGCATCAGGGCAATAAACATGCGCGAAATGTGACAGAGAGAAAAAAACTTTTAGAATTTCACCCTTCGTAAACCTATGTTAGGATATTCATGAAATTTGCACAACAGCTGCGTCTCAGTTTAGTCTTTACGAGAAAAATGATACCAAGTGTGTTAAAATTCATTTACGCTAACTCGTGGCCCGACATTAATATATGCCTACCTATCCATTTTTAGTTGAAAAGCATGATGGAGTTTTTTACAATCATATCTTGATACACTAATTTTGAGCTGGTGGAGTCGGACAACAAATAGTCACGGAATGCGAACATGCATATGTTGAACAAACCACAAACAAATAAAGTTGCTTTAAGTATAAAAAACAAAATCTTGTCCGAACTAAATGCTTTTGTGTTTATTTCCTGCATTAGATCAAACCAATCTTGACATACAGTTTAATTTCAATTTGATACATACAATGCAGATCATTTCACAAGTCTTTTCATATTTCCCCTATCGATGCACTGTTTTCGCTCAACGTTAGCAATAGATAAAATGACGTCAATATTCATATTCATAAAATGACGTCAATATTCATTTCAATCTGAGAGGTCCAATGTGCTTCCAAGGGCGGGAAAATTTAGCCATTGCTAACGAGACACTCTGACCAACGTGATCTGTTAATCGCAGTTAATGTGACACACAATGTCAAAACCCATTTCCTTTTCCAAGTTCCCTCGGAGCAAGAATATTGTTGATTCATGTTTTGAAATAGGCAGCTAAATTAGCTTTACTAGTTATCTATCCATCAAAACTTAAAGGCACACTTGCCGCGAAAATCAGGAATATTGTTTACATTAAAAAAGAAAGGCCGTATTCTGTATTTTTCCCAGACAATATAAGTTAGAAACTTTCTATTTTTACCAAAATTGAAAAGTTTGGACGTCACTTTGTATTTTTAATTTGAATTTGAAAATTTGAATTGTTACGTACCCGGAACGTAAACAAACCGATCTGCCCCCTATTGGCGATTTTATGTTTCAGTCGAGTGAGTGAACTAACGGCACAGTGTAATTTTACGTAGGCCTATTTATCTGAGAAATACAGACTGACGATCGGTTAACAGCGACTGGAAAAGCCTGCTGATAATTGTTTGAGTGTAAACCACAGATACAAAGGCCTGAAAGGAGGGTAATCCAACACGAAAGTTGACCGACACTGATCGTTGTTGTTGTAATCAGGCTTCGAATCTTCGTTTGTTTTTCACCCCATTTTTACAGTCTAAAGCTAACTAGACATGTTTTATGTGTCCTATGTTTAAGTTTAGTGGTATTAGTCGTAGTAAGCTCATGTAAATTGGTTTTCTTAGCAAATTTAAACAGGCTACGGCGGCAAGTGTGCCTTTAATAGAAAATAATCAAAAGTGCTTCGGATTAGTTGTCAGTTCGTATGCTATCTTTAAAATCTTCAGCAATCTCTGTGTTTTACCTGCGCTGTAATTAAAAATAGATTTAGCTGTATAAACGATTTTTTGCTGATGCGATAAGTCTGACCCTGGCCCAAACATGCCCCAGCCCAACAGATCGAACGTGCCCCAGCCCACCAGGTCGAACATGCCCCAGCCCACCAGCAGGTCGACCTGTCAACATGCCCCAAGTGTGCCACTTATGAACTATGAATGATTTCATCAGACCAACTTAATACTTATAGAGTTCCATGGCACACTGTTTATAGTAATATAAATTCGAAATATACCCTTATATACCTCAAATTAGGACTCAGAATTAGAGACTCTTGTTCGGGGTTAATCTAATTCGGACTCCGAAGAATAAACAATTTTATTTCGCCTAGTCCTTATACGTTTCCGTATGAATGCGCTAATTTTGGATTATTTCGAAAATATTTAGTTATTAACTTTTTAAAATGACACACAAACACAAGTTTGTTGTTGTCTTTCGTTGGCCTTCAGTTTGGTAGAACAATAAAAAGTAACCAATCTCTAGCAGAGGGATTACATCAGTATAAGAAATAAACAAGATGATAACATGAAGCCAAAGTAAAATTAACGTAGAAAGCATAAAAAGAAAACTAAAACAATAACATAGAAAAATATAAGAAAAAATGTACATATTTGGATGTGAACACTAAAACACACGGACACAGCTAAAATCTTCTTGAAGCAGTGGAAATCTGCCCTGCCACAAGGAGACAACGTCTTCATATGATTGAAATACTGTTAAGCAGGACGTAAAACCCAAATCACTCACTCACTGACTAAAATCTTCTTGATTAAAATGACCATGTAGGCAAGTTTCTAATTGTGTTAAAAAGAAGTCATTTAGATATTTTTATCCAATCATAGGTTGTTGTAAAAAAAACAAAGCCCGTGATATTTCATTAGATTGAAGACAAACTGAAGCTTGGTTTTAGTGAGCAGCCTGTTCTAGAATATTTTGTAATAAATTGACAAAGCTATATATTAGAGGTCGGGTAAACTGAAATTAAACAACATAGGATAGTAAGGTAAGACAGTGAAAATGTGTTAGTTGGTTCCTATGTTGAAGACAGACAAGGGAGTTTAGCCAAGACGACTAGATGGCCGTCCGCTAAGAGATCGAGCCACTTTACTCTGAAGTAATTGGTATTCTTCTGTTATAATCTGGGCCATATTCATGCTGGTCTTCCCGGGTCCAGGTTCAAACCTTAAGGATAAACAGTTTGTAACATTTAGTTTTGGTATCTACAGAGAAAATGAGAAGAGGGATTGATGGACATGGTTTCGCAATAGTCCTTAACCGAATTACCGCGGGTATTGAAATGCAGCATGTTTAAGTCTAGTGCAAGATAAATGATTGGCGGTTCCTTGGGTATTTACACAAGAACCAATTAGGTTTGGTCCTTGAAAAATGCATCTCAAGGGTTAAGTCGGCTCATGTCCAGTTGTCTTAGTATACAGTTTTTCTTCAGGTTGGTTCGAAAAGATTGTGTAGATGGAGATTCTTTCAATTTTCTTTCAAGGGAGTTCCAACTCTTGGGGCCTGCATGGCTTACACTTTGGGGAAGATATTTACTGTTGTGTTTTGGAACATATAATTTTTCAGCTGCTGCTGTTTGGCCGTTATATGTTTGAAAATATGTGTTTAGACAAGGTGGACAATGGCCAGGACTTATTTTGTACATAAAAGTAGGTTTTTGATGACAGAACCTGCCAGGACTAGAGAGCCATTGAAATTGTTTTAGGAGAGTTCTTGTTGGTGTTAGGTAATGTTATAGATTCTTTCTGTTTGATTCTTGCTGGTATTACCACAGATTGTACAACAGCAATCGATACGTGGAAGTATGTAAGCATTTTAGTAAACAAGCTCAGCATTTTGTCTGAAGTTTCCTGTACATAATGTTGAGTTTTACTGATAATTTGGTGCAGATATAGTCTATATGTGATTGCCGGTTAAGATTTTCGTCAATGTGAAGTTTTAGAACTTGTCCGTTTTAACATGTTGGAGATAAGAGTCGGATATACTTAAATGAAGACTGTCAGTTAGGTTCTTTTGCTTGGCTTCTTTGGCCACCAGTAAGACAGTTGATTTAGCAGTGTAAACAATTCTTTTTATTGAATCACCAATTTTCTGTGGCTTTTCGGGTCTTCCTTCAAATCAGTTTCTAAAGTAGCCACATTTTTGGAGTTATCATAGCTAGCCTATATAGCAGCATCGTCCGCATTCTATTTCCGACAAAAATAGAATAAACAAGAGGGACCCCAAGATAGATCCCTTCGGAACACCACCTTTTATTTATCTAGGACCAGACATGCATGTGACAATCTAATAAGATACATTGTTTTCAGTTAGAGAGATAAGAGTTCATAAATATTATAATTTTCATATCCAGTTTGCAAAGATTTAATTTTGCTAAAGTTATTTTGTTTTGAATAGTATCAAAGGCCTTTCTGAAGTCTAGTTTGGCACATGCCACCAAATTTTTCACGGAATACAGATTGGCCATGCACATAGTATAGGTGATAGGCTGACAAAAAGGCATATACTTGGTCCTTAAAGTGGCATGTTGATATTTTGATCTTAACACAGAATGTTAAAATTATTGGCTATTTTTCTCAAGACGTATAATTCAGAAGCTTAGAATGAATGAATGGTCGTCCCACTTATTTAAATTTTGTTTACTTTTCGAACACGTATTCGGTTCGTACAGGCCATAGGCCTATACTGTATGGATTTTACTCATTCCAACGCCAATTGTTTAGTTTTTCGATGGCCACCAAAGCATCTTACTGTCGTGACGATCAGAAATTATGAAAAAAAAGTTTTAATTTTGGCAGCTCATGCCACTTTAATGTGTTTCTCAATTTACTTAGAAAGGGTCGATAGAATAAATATTATAATATTAGATGATAAGATGAATATCTTCAAAAGTTTCCTCGGAGGAAACACCCCAAATCGACGGGTTATTTAGGAATTTCACTGCTGCTATTGTTTGTCGGTCTGTAAACAAACACTAAAAATGGAGCACACCTGCAACTGCAGAGGGTCAGATAGATTCTTATTACCACAACCATTAACGTTCCCATTTCCAACCCGCCATGGGTGCCAGAAAAGTTAGCAAACGCTATCCGGAAACCTTGTCTTTATACAAACGATCGAATTGCACATGTTTGAACTACCTGTACGTATTTCGGTGGCTGTAGGAAATGATTTCCTTTAAAGAGTGGTCTTTTTCTGTCACCCTACTGTAAGACAAGCCTTCCATCAATAGAATCACTCGTAAAAATATATATTTTTCAATCAATTAAATAAAAAAGGAGAGAAATTAAGCAAATGTTACTTGTGAACTAGTTTTCTGAACAAGAATTAAAGTGGGGGGGGGGGCGTAGATTTGTTCAGTATACCCCCACTATTTACCAGTATCAATATAATGTCTCAGGCAATCTATTTTGTTACCCAGGCAGTTTTTTTCTCGGTTAAGTCTGTCTTAGTACACACGCGTTTATTTATTTATAGTGTTATACAATCACCGTTTTACAATACAGTGCTCACCCGTATCATACATTTGCATTAGAGTTATCTCCCTTTTAGATAAATGCAGACGACACGACAACATGGCAGACGAGGAAATAAGACGACTTCAAGCAGAATTTCAACAGGCTCAACTTAGTTCGACAGTTCAAAAGTTTGTAACTTCTCCCGTCTGCTTTATTTGTTTTATCTGGGAAAGGTGTTTGGCTTTAAATCCCGGATCAGTTGTTACAAAACATTCTGACTGACAGTTTTTTGTTTTGCTGTTGTTGTTGTTCTATTTCCTGACCATATGGATATTCCCAGTTTCACCATAAACTAATAAGCAGACTAGCTTTTTATGTCGAATATGGCCAAAGTATATTGATTTATATGGGTGGCCAACAGAGTTCGAGAACCTGCCATATTTTATTTAAACATGCAACCCATTAGAATCACCACATTGTTCGCGGATTTTCTCTAAATTTTTTCAAAAATTTAAGCAACGCAAAGGGCCCAAACTTCACACACATTCCATTCGATCCTTTAGTTCTCCGTTCCACAAGAAAAAGCGTTTGAACACACACATTTGTGTTACATCCTTTTCGGTTCTCCAAGGATAGCCTGATTGTATGACCTGCTTCCTTGTGAAATGTATGAACACAAGTTGACCTCTAGAGCCCCGTTTTCGGATTAAACTTGTATGTTTATCAAGAAAATCCGAAAGCGAATGTGTGTAAAGTTTGGGCCGGTTGCATTGCCTAAGAGAGAGAAAATCTGCGAATTCACTGAAGTAAAGGTCTTACTCCGTTATTGATAATTTCCGACATTTATTGGTCGTTGACCTTTACTCGTCGCCATGTTACCTTCTGTGAACAGGACTTCCGGGGACGATCATTAAAGAAAGTATCGTGTGAAAAGAGGACTGTCAATAAAAGCGCAGCTGGCTCCCCACTCACATAAATTAGAGCGTCTCGAAATGCTGTGGTAAGCGGTCTGAAAAACATGCATTATCAAAGTTTATAGTAATCCAATGCCAATTATTGATGTGAGCGCTGGCGTTTTGAAATAGTTTTCTGAAAAAAACATGCATTATCAAAGTTAATAGTAATCTAATGCTAATTATTGATGCGAGCACTGGCGTTTTGAAATAGTTTTAAGGGTCATCTAGGATGCCATTCATACTCATATCTGCTTGGCGATAAGCTACACAGATTTCGAGACCAAAAGTTTTATCCTACATCTTTTTGCAAAGATACAAGAAGGTCACTCTGTATTTCGAAAGAGGATTATTTTTTGGTTTTATGATTTAGTTTTGGGGAGGGTGAAGTTTAGTTCGTAAGAAGATTAAACTTTTGACAACAGATTTAGAGTTAGACAAGCGGTACGCCATATCGTAGTCTTATGTTCAGGTTGATCACCAGTTCCAATGTCTATGTCGGCGTCAGTGTTGAAAAACATAAAAATTGTCTGCATAATACGGATAGCTTGGCTTACTACAACTAAAATATTTATATTTGTTAAATGAAATAACTGTCGCGGCCAGGGTATTTTTGAATTCCTGTATGCAATCACTTCAATTACGAAGAATAAAGCTACACACTATTAAATTATCCCCCTTATGCACTTGTGTGTGCGTAAGGTCAGTTTCATCGATCGTGGCAGTCATGTCTTTCAGGAAAAAGCAAAGTCATACACAATCTGTTTAAAAAGGCAAATTTATATTTTCTTACACTAGACCGAAAATTAATTATTACTTTCACAAAATTGTTTTTGTGCATCTGGGACAAAAATCAAACATCACTCAAGACTGAAAGGTTGTTATTTATTGAGATTTTGCTCTGCGTTTATCGATGTGGCTAATGCTGATTAAATGTTGACCAGGTGCCGACCAATAAATATCCAAACATAAATAAAGAGGTACCTGTAGGCATTTGATATTATTGAATTAAAGTTGATTCTAATGGGTTACATGTTTCAATATGGCAGGTTCTCCAACTCTGTTGGCCACCACTCATTAATATACTTTGGCTACAGAGTTTGGAGATCTCCAACTAGGTTGATAGGTAAAACCTAGGGCTAGGTTAAACAGGTTGGGAAAAGTCGCCAATCTTGGATCGGTCAGGTAGCGCTCAAAGTCAAATGTAGATCATGGTGAGGGAATGGAAAATGGCCATGGAAAAAAACCCTACCAAAATAGGTACATGCCTTCAGCTTCACATATAATAAGCTTTCTATGGTTTTCATTTTAGGTTGTCTGAGAGAAACTGTGTTGAAATTGTGAATAAATTGTTGGAGTTGAAGTTGATAGATGTGCTTTACACACAAGATGGAAAAGAGTATATCACACCACAGAACCTGGCTAAGGAGATCAGAGAAGAACTTTATGTTCATGGTGGTAGGTTTATTTTTTTCACAATACTGACAAAAATATGTGGCAATTTTATTTATGAAAACTATACGCTTAATTATTATATCTGGTATTTTCAATTTTTTGTTATTAAGATCAAGTCTAATCTCAATCAAGTCCAATATATATATGAATCAATATATGAAGTTAAAACTATTTTCTTTCAATTTCAATGTGGCCATGTTTCTATTTCAGGTCGAATCAATCTAGTTGAACTTCAGCAAATTTTGAATGTTGATTTCAGTCATATTGAGAGCAAAGTAAATGACATTGTCAAACATGATAAAACTCTCAACCTAATCATAGGTCAACTCATCAACAGGTAACATTTACTACTTTCATTCGTTGTTTTTCTTGCAAGTTTAAGTTATAGTTTTAAACTTTTTTCCCCTAAAAGCTATTTCTATTTCATACCTGGATCACATTATCTACATATTGTTACCAGCCCAGAGTTTACCATCATTTTTTTAATCATGGGCTAGATATACGTTTAGGTATATAGTTATATGTTTCCATATTACACTTATGGTATTGAAAACTGTCCACACTCCAGCCAAATGTAATATCATGCTATTTTTATGCTTATACTACATAAGGGGGATAACTGTGTAACTTCATAATCTTTGAAAATTATCTCCCTTAGAGCATTGGGTGTGACTTTTCTTAAATGTTATCACCTTTCACCCCCAATAACCCCTCTCCCCCATAAAAAAATTGTCTTAAGCATAATATTCGAATTGTTCCAGATTCCCAAAGAAAATACCTACCAAAGTCCAAACACATGCCTTTCGACCCTAGAAGAAAGAGCAACATGCATTTTACACAATAAAATTAAAAATCTTGTCCCTACTGTTCTATATATTATCCTATGTTAATGCCCTGTACAGGATGTCCATTATACACACTGCACATGTGCAGTCCTTCCTTTTCAACTTCCTCTTTTCAACTCTGCATAGATAGAATCAACATTGCAAAAAATTCTAAGTATATTTTTCTTGTACTTTCTCCAATCTAATGTGTTTTAGGTTTAAATTTATCTGTCCCTAGTGGTTAGACACCTCCCTGTAGGCTATGGCAGGTTCTCTGACCAGAAAATGTTTTATATTTTTGATATTTGGTGGGTTTTTGGACTCTGTAGATTTCTACCTGCCAGGTATCATTGAGGGTCCAGTTTTCGTCACTCCACGTGGTTGTGTTGCTGGGTAGTTATGAGTTCACTCCTGATTCACTTCAACTCCTCTTGGGCCCTATAGGGTGTGTTTAACACCCACTGGGTTTAGTTTGAGGGTATATGATGCTTAATTATGAATTAATTTAGATTATTTTTGATTATTTCAATTGTTTTGGACTTGTAATATTTAGCTTTCTTTCTGTTTCCTTAATTGCAGTTTGTGAAAGAAACTACTTATGGAAAGCCGTTTGTGTATCACCTGCGGTGGCGATTGCCCCGCAGGTGAAGAGCATCGTTGCCCGCCACGGCTGTCTCCGGTGTCAGACTCCCAAAAGAAAAAGAGTCGGTCCCGGAGCGCCTCATTAACGCTCAGGACGGGCAAATCTAGCAAACCGAGGAGGTCCTCGAGGAGGGGGGGGGGCGATCATCAGATTTCCCCCAGTTCAGGTGATGAGGGTCATCAGTACAGGCAAGTCGTAATAACGATAATTCCTCGTAAGATAAATAAATAAATAATAATTATAAATAAATAAAGTGAAGCATAGATCTTATACTTTCTTTATTTTCGAGTTTTCCCCGTAGAGGGGTTTGTGGAACCTGTGCTGTCCTGTGTGGACCGCTTGATGATTTCCTGCACCTATATATATATATTAAGTAGATTATAGATATATATTAAGTAGAAGGGGGAATTCAGGTTTATACCCATTGGCTTACCGTTGAAATGTTTTTTCTCTGTCGTCAGCCTCACCCAACCAACCAGTCAAGGACTCGCACGCCCCAAGTCGCCACTACCACGGATAGTCGTCGCAGACGTCGGACCCCCACCCCCCACCATCTGGCCCAACATGCCCATCCATACCAAAGAACCTGTGGTGACCTTGCCTAGCGTCCCGACTCCACAGCAGGCTGAAACTCACCAGCAGTCGGATTCCCAGCGTCTGGAAGCTATGGAACAGACGTTGGAGGGCTTTAGGAACTCCATTGCTCGACTCCTCGCTAGAACCCAAGGGTCCCGAGGGGGAGCAATGGCAGAGCCCAGGTCACCACGACCTAAATCCTCGGCGGCTTCGACAGCGACTGTACGTCCAGGTACACGAGTCGTTCCGCCTGACAACCAGTACCAGGAGTTTTGCCAACGGGCCACTCCTCAGGGTCTGGATCTGTCTCAACGCCAGGAGGCGTTCCAGGAGGTCATGATGAGACCGGACCAGTACTTCGAGGAATACCCCCAGATTAGTACTCGGTCGACGGAGCGCCTCCATCCAGACGTCCCTTACCCAGATTCTAATTCAGAAATCTCAGGAGAGGGCTCCGTCTCGGATGCAGCAGCGGAGACAGATCAGCGGGATTGGTCTTATTCTGAGCTTCTAGACCACATCTACCGGTTGGTACCTAATTTGGAACCACCGCCCGAGGTGCGGTCTGCTAGGATTCCTACCATGGCAGGAATACCTGCGCAGTCCAAACATCGATCGTCTCTCCCCCCATCAGCGGCGGTGACAGACGTCGTAGAGCGGATAAACGCAGGGTTCGACCCCTCCAAGTCGGCCCCCCTGGACGGGGCGTCGGCAAGGCGGGCGTTCGCTCCTAGCAAAAGGCTATTCAGGCTGAAGAAGCCTTCCATGATGCAATACAACATACATAGCTCCAATTGGTCTGTAGTCCCACCGGAACCAGATGTGGGTTTCCTGGACTTACTACCAAATGGTCATCCACCTAGACCTCATATCTCCTTTACCTATAACCAAACGGTAGAGTTGGAAGGTTTAGCGCGAACCACGGTGGCTATGGCATCATACCTGGATTTCTTCCTGTTGGCCATACGACAACTTCTAGACCGGGTCAGCCGTACCATTGAGCCCCTACAGCCCCCGGTGACGGTTTCAGAAGATCTTCAATTGATCTATCAATATCTCAATTTGGCGTCTAGGGTGGATGCGGAGGTTCTGACAGCGGCGGCCTTTTCGTCTGTCACATTTACTGACGCGAGAAGGGCGCCCCTAATAGAGGCCCTGCCAACCTGGACCCCAGAGGGAGTAAAACGGGCGCTAAGACAAGCCTCACCAGTATCAGCAAACTTGTTTGCAGACGCATCACATAAAGTCATCCAACCAATGCTGGATGCTAGACGTGATCATACTCTATTGAGCGCTTACAGACCGCCCATGAAACGTCAGTCGTCGGCACAGAAGAAACCTCCCCCCCCCAAAAGGCGTAAGTTCACGGCTCCTCAGGCATCACGCCCACGTAGCCCAGAACGTCGCAAACCTCCGAGCTCACGTCCTCGACCCCAAAAAACACGGGCTTCGAGCGGGGCTCCAAGGGGTAGGCGGTCATTTTGAGGGGGCCGTCCGTGCGCAGGGCATCGCACGGTCGGTAGTCTATTTGCCCAAGCAGCCGACACCTCCGTTGATGCAACCTCAGGGCGTCGTGGGGGGCCGATTGCGGGAGTTTATTCGGGTTTGGAAATGTATCCAGCCGGAACGCTGGGTCTTGGAACTCATCTCGAGGGGCTTACGTCTCTCGTTCACTCAAGTTCCACCACTCAGAATTTCCCCACCGGAATCCTTCACAGTCCACCCCCCAGGTCAAGTTACCGAACTCCTCAAGGCAGTGGACTTGCTATTGGGAAAGGGCGCAGTTCAGGAACTGGACCCCATGACCGATCAGTCTCGGGGGTTTTTCTCCCCTGTATTTCTGGTTGCAAAAAAAGGTTCAAAAGACGGGCGCTTAGTTATCAACCTAAAACGGCTAAACAGGCTATTTCTGGCCCCGCCACCAACCTTTCGTATGGAGTCCTTTGCGTCCATCCGAACAGCCCTAAAAAAGGACGAATGGATGACGTCCTTGGATCTCAAGGATGCCTACCTCCACGTCCCGATCTTCCCCCCCCACCGAAAGTTCCTCCGCTTTCAGATTGGCGGGCGAAGGTTCCAGTTCATGGTCCTCCCCTTCGGCCTTGCCCACTCACCACAGGTATTCAACAGGCTCCTAGCGCCTGTAGCGGCCCTCTTCCATTCTCAGGGGATTCGGTTCCACTATTATCTGGACGACGCTCTGTTAAGACACTCGGATCCAGAAACACTTGTACGCCAGTCCCACGTGGTCTGGAACACTTTCGTGGAGCTGGGTTTCATTCCAAACCCCCAGAAATCAGACCTAGTTCCCCGTCAATGCAGGACCTTCCTGGGGGTGACGTACAATACATGGAGAGACGTGGCTTTCCCCCCAACAGACAGGTGGGCGAAAATCCAGGCTCAAATACCAAGGCTCCTCAGCCGTCCAAAGTGTACAGCCCTACAGTGTGCGTCGGTCCTGGGTCTCCTCACCTCGACCCAGGACGTGACCCCTTGGGGGCGCCTCCATCTAAGACCGGTTCAATGCTTCCTCAACAGTCAGTGGCCAATCAGACAGCTGAATCCTGTTTTCTCCTTGCCCCAATCTATTCGGGGGGACCTGTCCTGGTGGCTCGACCCACGGAATGTCCTCCCGGGAGTTCCCCTTCATCCCCCTCCACCCTCGTGTCACCTTTTCACAGACGCGTCACGAGTAGGGTGGGGGGCACACTTATCCACCCCGGACCTGGAAGCATCCGGCACCTGGTCGGAGGTTTACAGACTGACACATGTAAACGAGCTGGAGATGTTGGCCGTCTCGAGGGCAGTGACCGCTTTCGCTCGGGCCCTATCGGGTCGCGTAGTCCTCCTGGCAACGGACAACTCAACAGTGGTTTCCTACATAAACAAACTAGGCGGTACCCACTCCACCGCCCTATTGACAAAGACTCAGGAGCTGTTCCTGATATGTCGACGCTGGGACATATCGTTACGAGCTCGACACATCCCAGGACGCCTCAATGTCTTGGCCGACAGCCTGTCCAGGTCCAATCAAATCCAGTCCACAGAGTGGTCCCTACACCCAGACTGTGTAACCCAGATTTTCAGGGTATGGGAGACCCCCCAAGTGGATTTGTTTGCCACTCGACACAACAACAAACTACCAGTGTTTGTGTCGCCGGTAATGGACCAACTGGCCTGGTCAGTAGACGCCCTAACGACGGATTGGTCCAACCTGATCGCATATGCCTACCCACCACCAGCAATTCTACCCAGGGTCCTAGCCAAGATGCGGACAGAACCGTGCGTAGTCTTACTGGTGTTTCCATGGTGGCCGGCTCGACCATGGTTCCCGGATCTACTCGAACTACTAGTCGACCAACCCAGGGAACTACCCGACTGGTCGACCCTTCTCCGACAGCCCCGTCGGGAGGTTTATCACCAGAACCTCGGGGCCCTACACCTGCACGTGGCCAAGTGCTCAAGTATCACCTCACTAAGGCAGGATTTTCTGTCGAGGCATCCAAGCGCATCCTCGCGGCCAATAGATTGTCCACGGCAGCCCTTTACGATGCTAAATGGAGAATCTTTGCCGAATGGTGCAGCGCCCGAAGGATTGCACCAGAGTCTGCCTCTATTCCTCAAATAGGTGATTTTTTGGTCCATTTACTACTCGACAGGTCGTTAGCACCAGCTACAGTGGCAGGCTATCGGACAGCCATTGCTAGGGTAGTCCAGCTCGCCACAGACCAGGTGGTGGCTTCCGACCCCAACCTCTCCGCCATCATCAGGTCTTTTGCCATAGAAAGACCCCGTAGGACCCCCAGGACCCCAGATTGGGACCTGGCGTGGGTCCTCCTATCCTTAACAGAACCCCCATTTGAACCGATTGCGGAGGCAACATTAACCTTCCTCACACTTAAGACTGCGTTTCTCACTGCCTTGGCTCTGGCAGCCAGGGTGTCGGAAATTCATGCTCTGGATGTGTCCTCATTACGACATACACCGGACTGGTCGGAAGTTTTTGTTCGAACCCTCCCGGAGTTCATTGCCAAAAATCAGACAACCTATGACCAACAACCCAGGGAATTCCATATCCCTGCCCTATCTAATTTCCTTTCCCCTGACCTACAAGACGATAGATTAATGTGCCCGGTCAGAGCTTTGGCGGTATACTTAAGCCGTACAGCTGACCACAGGAATGGGAAACGGAGGTTGTTCATCCCCATTCGCCCAGCCAGACGACAAGAGATATCAAAAAATACTCTAGCTTCCTGGCTGAAACGGGTGATTAGGTTAGCTTACAGTTCTACCCCTCGCCAAAGGGCCACTTTGGCAAGGGCCAGTGTCCACGAAATTAGGGCCTTGGCAGCCTCTTGGGCCCTCACCAATAATGTTTCGGTGTCGGATATTATGAGGGCTTGCTCATGGAGATCTCCGACGACCTTTGCGACGTACTATCTGCGTGATATGACTTTAGTGCGTGGCGATCTTCATTCATTGGGGCCCCTGGTAATGGCGCAACACTCGTCAAGACGGATGCCCCGCCCGAATCAAGTGTCATTGGGGTCGGGATTGCGATTCCGAAATGATTTCTAAGGTTAGGACTATGAACGCGTGTTTCCTGTAACTAAAAATGCTTGCCTTTGGTTAATGCTCTGTACGGCGTATTCATCCCTCCTCCGGACTGTGCCATTCAAGGCATGTGTTTGGACTTTGGTAGGTATTTTCTTTGGGAATCTGAAGAATTGGGGGGATAATTCTCATATTCCCCCAAGATATAATACCTACCTGTCCAAACAGTTAAGCCCGGCCCGACCTCCCCTCACTACTACGCCCACAAGCGTTGAAAAGAGGAAGTTGAAAAGGAAGGACTGCACATGTGCAGTGTGTATAATGGACATCCTGTACAGGGCATTAACATAGGATAATATATAGAACAGTAGGGACAAGATTTTTAATTTTATTGTGTAAAATGCATGTTGCTCTTTCTTCTAGGGTCGAAAGGCATGTGTTTGGACAGGTAGGTATTATATCTTGGGGGAATATGAGAATTATCCCCCCAATTCTTCAGTTTTATGTGGAATATAACTGTTAAATTTATTACCAGTGATTACCTAGTAAGGCTAGCAGAAGAAGTTAATGACCGCCTACAGGAACAGGGGCAAGTTACCATTGCTGAGTTGGCCAAATTGTATGACTTACCTGGAAAATTTCTCACTCAGGTACTTTATTTACAGTCTTTTTCTTTTTCATTGGTACATAATTTCAAGGGACTGGGATTATTTTACGGATTAAAGCTTCTAAAAATGATAGTAGGTTCTGTGACATTAACTCTTAAAAGCATTTAATTGACCATCCAACTAGTCTGTCTTCAAGGTTTCCTGAACAGCAGTGGGTCATATATCTTGATTTACCTTAGATTAGATTGATGTTCCACACGACCTCCACCAAGTGGTGACATCATACACAATATTTGCTGTAATAGTTTCATTTTGAAATAAACACCGTTTTCAATTTGTGTTTTGTGTTATTTTCTCAGATCATCCAAGAACATAGGGGAACTACAATACATGGTCATGTAGATACATTCAATCATGATATTTTGTATACGGACTCATTTGTAGCCAGGCATAGGGCCAAGATACAAGGGGCTTTTAGTGCTGTTACAAGGTAGGTATAACGCTGACTAAGAGAGCTGGCTTGATTTTTTTCACAAGGATGATTAGCCAAAATCAACGAAATCCATTAGTACCCATGGGGCACCAGAGCCAAGTGCAGCCAGACAATTAAAAGTTTTATATAATGGAAAACAAGAGATTAATTTTTATTTCAAAAACACAATTATTGTCTTTAGGTAAAGCTATAATCAATTGTTAAAAAAAGTAGAGAATGCACACACTCTGTTATATCCCTATGTAATGGAATATAAAAGATCAATCAAATAACAGGATGTGTAACCATTATACAATGTCTTTGCCAATTTTGGTTTCAATATCAGTTAAATAAAGTCACAAATTATTTTTCAGACCCACACCTGTTCAGGGTATAATGAATAAGTATGGACTTCAAGAAAGACTATTTCACTGTGAGTAAATCATACTTGTGCTCATAGAGCATTAAGAAAGTGACTTTGGTTGTACAAAAATTTCATTAGCTGCTCATTTTATATGTATTTGAAGCCAATACCTGTGTGAACCCAATTGTCTATACCCAGATTTAGTATAAAGCAACTTAGTTTCCATGTCTGTGTCACCGTGCATGTAGGACATGTTTCCAGCTGAATGTCCAAATAAACACAACATTTATGTGTGTATTCGTTTTTGTTTTTAAAGGGAGCTTTAAAAGTGTCAGGGTCCTCGGTGGCTCTGTCGGCAGAGTGATAATCTCTCAGCCCCACACAGGCCTTCCATCGATGGGTCAAATCTCAATCAGACCAAATATTATTGAAAAATTGTGCCAGGTACTTGCTTAAGGTCGAGAGTTTTCTCCAGCCCGGTTTCCTCCCCCAACTAAACCTGGACTCGCTGCCATATAAGTGATATAATATGGACTGTGACGTAAACATCCAACAATCTAAAGTGTCAATCTTTGAGAATCGCTCAGCTGAAGAAATCAAATCTTGACATGCTGATCTACTAACAGTATTCAATTAAATTTCAAATACAAGCTTTCGCCTAAGTGTCTGAACAATCATGATCAGTCCAAGTAGTATAATGCTATATTTATATTTATATATTCTTAGCCCTTCTTGAGGAGTTGGTAAACTGTAGACGTCTGGCCGGGTCTATCTCTGGACGACAAGAGAAGGCCACCTACATTCCTGATATACATACAAAATCCCAACACCAGTGGATTGATTCCTTCTACAAACAAAATGGATACCTAGGTCAGTGTTGCAATTTATATTCAATTCCACAAATAGGTTGTTTGAATCCCACAATTGAAGAACAAAAAATAAATAAAAAATTTAATTTATTGTTCTTATCTTTTGAAGAATTTGACGCTGTCCGCCGATTAGGTATCAGTGATGCCAAAGGATTTCTACAGAAGAGGTTTAAAAATGAAAACTTGGTTTTCCTCAGTTCGTGTTGTGCTGGTAAATCTATACAGGACCATGTTGAAGACAGTGTAGAGGAAGCATTATCTCAAGGGGCTTGGGTTGACGTGATGGTAAGTGTTAATTTACTACGATAATGCTTACGCTGCTTAGCCACTTTGCTTTTGCAGAGCTATTAAAACATGCTGTTTAGACTTTGGCAGATGTGATGTTTATGTACCTACTGGAATTATGTACCTAGTGGATTAAAGTTGACTGAACCCCATTGCATTTCTTGTTGTTGATTTTATATTCTTTTCAAAGTTATTTCATTTTTGAGGGGGTGCTGGTAGGTTTATTTGGTTAGAGACTTCTCATCAGCATACTGAGAAAACCCTGGCTCTCAATCTCACCACATCTCACATGTGCTTATCAAATGTTCTACCAATGGAGTTACGATACTGACGAGTATCAAAGATTGAGCATGTCGCTCTGACTGGTTTCTTAAATTGTTAGTGTTATTGTGGTTCCCAGGAACTAAATTAAAGCCAGGGGTCCCACTGAGGCAGGGCCTGAAATTTCGCAAAACTTTTGGGGTCCCATTGAAGGTAATTTTAGTACAATTTGGCCTTAATGAAAAATATCAAAAGGCATCAAGGACAAAAAGGTGGACACTGAGACCTGTAGAACCTGATGTGACTCTGGCGATGTTTAGGAAGGGGGCACAAAGGAAAACTTTTTATCTAGTTCTGCGATTTTTTTAGCTGTCACAATGTATCAAAATTAATCCTTCTTTGACAAATTGATTTATACATTTTTTTCTCACAATTTCAGCCCTTATTGCCATCTGTATTTTCATCTGAAGATGCCGCCATTCTTCTCACAAACTGCCTTAAGAAGCATCCTGATGGGGTGCTCTGCTGTGATACCATAGTCACCAGTAACAAGTTTATTACACAGTGCAGCAAGTCATTCTCAACACTCATTAATAAAAAGGCAGAAAAGGTTTGTGTTAGTTATGTGATTCCCACTGAATAATTTGCTAATGTACGTGACTCTGATGTAGGCTTAACGCGACAATGTTTAACTTTTTCTAAACATAATCTTTGCTTGGCGTATAGCATATTTATGATTTTTGTCAATGCATCTTTAGATAAATAGTCTATTGTGCACAACACACATTGACAAAGTTTCTGTACATGTGGCAAAAAACCCTGTGAAACCGGCACCACATTTTAAAGATATGACACTACATATCCCACAATTCCCACCATCAATCTGTTTTCACCTCCACTTTTGAATGTCATTTTGCAGCGGGATTGCAAAACATCACTTTTTTTTTACAAATTTCAGGAGGCTAAAAACAACCCTGCTCGTTATGCTCCAACAGCACAAAGTTCATCTTCAAAGGTTGATGATACAAAGGAGGAGAAGAAGGAACAAAGAAGGAAAAGAGCCGCGGGTAAGTTTTGAATCATGAACGGACCATCCGTAAGTGGTAATCGGTTCTGTAAGAATTTGACAGTGCTCTTCTTTATTGATATCAACCGCTATTGACTGAGTTATTGATTGTGTCACTAAAACTGATAAAAGTACCACTGTGGATGTTTCTTTAATCATAGACATATAGCCTAATTAACAATTAGTGAGTTGCATGGTGGGTAGAAATGGATTCAAGGTTTGTATTGAGTGTTTTCTTACAATCCCTTGCTTGATTGATGTTTTTACTCCACACTCAAGATTATTTCACTTACATGGCAACGTTGCCAGGTTTAGTGGGAGAGGAAACCTCACCCATTTGACAAGTATCCGAGCCCTCTTCCACATAAGGAGACCGAGTAAAAAACTCACTCAGAAATTTTACAATTTATTTTGTCCGAGTGGGATTCAAACCAATGACTCATACAAGCCCTTAAAGGGACATGAGCTGCCAAAATTCACGCTTTTTTCATAATTTCTGATCATCACGACAGTAAGGGGCTTTGAACGCCATCGAAAAACTAAATGATTGGCGTTGGAATGAGGAAAATCCATACAGTATGTGGCCTGTACGAACCGGAAACGTGTTCGAAAAGTAACAAAATTTAAATAACCGGGACGACCATTCATTCATTCTAAGTCAAAGTTTGTTCAAAACAATACTTTATCGTACATTATCGAGACAAGAAGGACTAAAAAGCTCCTGAATTGACTGGGTTTTCACTCAAACCTATGTGAGATGGTTGCCAGTTACTAACGGAAGGTCGTGGGTTTCCTCCGGCCATAGAGCCCAGTTTTCTCCCACAATAAAACTGGCAATGCCGCCATATAAGTGAAATAATCATGAGCGCGGCGTAAAACACCAAACAATCAATCAATCTATCATTATAGTGTATTTCTGAGTGCATTTTTCAATAAATCTTCCTATGTGGAATGGATGGAGGTGCATACCAAAGGTCAACGTTTTTCTCTGGTCGAAGAGCCCAGTCTCCTCCCCGCTAAACCTTGCAATGCCCTCATGTAAGTGAAATAATCTTGAGTGCAGGGTAAAACATCTCTCAATCCTCAGTATATTGCATTTTACTTCCAGAAGGAATAAAAAAAATCTTTTACAAGAAGTCCGTATCTTGACCTCAAAACCAGCTGGATATCTTCCTTCTATGGCGTAACGGGGGCCTCCGTGGCTCAGTAGGTAGAGCGTTGGACGCTCAATTCGAACAGCCTTCCACCAATGGGTCGTAAAACAGCAAACAATCCATCATTATATTGTATTTCTGAGTGCATTTTTCAATAAATTTCCTATGTGGAATGGATTGAGGTGCATACCAAAGGTCAAAGTTTTTCTCTGGTCTGAGAGCCCTCATGTAAGTGAAATAATCTTGAGTGCTGGGTAAAACATCTCTCAATCTTCAGTATATTCAGTATCTTGACCTCAAAACCAGCTGGATGTCTTCCTTCTATTGCATAACACTATAGGCTTCTTGGATGTTATAGTTATATGTTATAGGACCTAAGTGACTGGGGCCATACAATCACTCCCATATTTCTTACAAAAGTTCTGAAATTCAATACATTTTTATTCATAATTATGTTTCTTGGGTTCTCTTTGCATATATATCTGACACTCTCTCCTTTTAAATCCAAAGAATGGGCATGGCAGATTTTTTTACTAATTAAAGAATCTATATTTTTATTTGGTGCCGTTTTAACTGTTAAGGTACAATTTGTAATACTTGAGACTGTTTCAAAATATTGATTTGTGTGAAATGGGAGCCAGCCAATGTTAGCTCTGTGGTTTGTATAAATCTACCAAGCTAGTACTGAGCAAACACTTCTGTTTTCTTTACTATTGCTTGACTTACAATGGTCTAGACACTTTGTAGCCATTTCTCACCGTCAAGTTTGCTCATTTAGTAGTGAAAACGGTTTGATTTGTATGCTTCATTGAGACTTAAAGCACAGAGTGTATGAACATATTAGAAAATGACATGCAACCTCAACAAAAGGTAGTGGAAAAAGAGTACATAGTTTGTGGGGGTTGATTGTGAAAGTTGAAAAGTCCCCTTGTTGAAGTGGTCGTGTAGAGAAGGGGTGATTAGCAAGGCGATGGAACTACTATCCTATCTCTGTTACCGAGTGTCTATATTGTTAGTGTGTCCTGTCCCGTCGCCACACACAGCTTCTCCCTACTACACCACACATCATCCTGGCCAATGTACACAAGCCTGGCTCATTAGCCTGCCTCTTACTCCTCATCATATTACACAGCATTCACAACTCTGTCATCCAATCTAACCATAGCCAGTTATTAGCGTTTATCTCGGAGATATCTCCACTAACTGATACTACACCTGTGGATCAATCTGGAATTCCTGGTAACAATATTATACAGAATCACTCCCAGCTGTCAATCAAACCAGGATTTACATTATTAATTAATCCATCAAATAATGAAAATAAGTATAAAATCAGCTGGTGACAACTCTCAAGGTTAATAATGTAAGTCAGTGAAGACTTGTATTAGAATTTCCACTGACTAGCTTGACATAATAAAGTCTCATTTCTCTACATGTGTTTTAAATCCTTTTCTACTGCCTATATATACCGTTATTTTCATTGTATCACTACTCCTGATGATGGTTTGAGTATAAACCGAAATATAGAGTTAATATGTCTTACATGTCTTTCTTAGGATTGCTCACTCTATTTTAGTGAAGACTTGCTTGTATAAATCTATTTTAGAAATGGTTTCCATGGCTTTTCTAGTGAGAGGATCATTCTTTATACTTGCTCTATGCCAGGGATGATATTAATGAGCAGACATTATTCCAACCCTGTTGTCTAGTCCAATCGCAGCCGGTCCACCAACAGCTCACTCCTTGGAGGATCGGGGCTCGATCTCAAGCAGACCCCTCACACAAACTCCCCTTCCTGAAAAATAAAAAAAGCTAGAGAAAAAAGGTTCTGAAGTGAGGAGATGCATTAGAGGCTCAGACAGTAATGATAGTCTCTTATTGTGACACATGCCATTGAATCAGTCTATAGAAATTGAAAACTTTTTCTTGTACAAGAAATTTGGCGAATAAAATACAATACAATACAAAATTACTCCTACGTTTACTTTAAAGCTTCCTTTTTTTCTTTTCCATGCCAACATATAAAGCCTCACACTTTACCTGGCTACATGGTCATAATTAGTGAAATAATCATAAACGGTATATTAAACATCAATCCATTAATTTAAATGCTCCTCTTAAATTTTAACTTTTTAAAATTTTGTCATTGTACTATATGATAACATTGTGTACGTCTCCTATTTGAAAAGATATTGTCTGTTGAACTTTTGTATTGCAATAAATGAAGGGGCATATTTGCAAACCTGTGACAACTGTTCATTGTGTGTTGCTAAACCAATGTTTTTACTTTAGTTTGCTTGATAATCACGAAGCCCCTCAATTAGGGTTCATTAGGGGTTCCGTTTGCTGGGTCTTCGAGTTCCATTTTTTGTCAGTGTCTTTAAGGAAATATTTTCTCTCCGTGGGTTTACCTGAGTGTCAGTAAGGTGGTTGCTGCATCAGTGGACATCTGATCTATGTGTTAAGTCTGTGCCCCACCCGTACACCCCGTGAGTAACTGGGGCCGGGCTGTCAGCATGTTTAAGTCAGCCACAATTAGCTTGTCTTATGAACCTCCCTCTAGATTTCTCACCTACTCTCTATCCTACATATCACCTGCCTCGTAGCCACAAGCTCTACTGAATTCAGAAACACACCGACAAAAACAAACCCAACATTTCTAAGGATTTTATTGAATTTTCAAATGAAAAAAGTAGCGTGCACAAAGCCTTGTCTTTCGTATGACACCTGGCTTATACTTTACCCTTCACTTTGTTCAAAGGAAATTATTTCTCTCTACAGAATATTAAATTTCCTATTCTTTTTAAGTTGAATTCCTGTTATTTGTCAGGTGTCAAATTTATAGTATTTTATCAATAGTGAGCGAACAGTAGCTATCATTTTAATGAAATAGTTCTATATGGTAATTATAGAAAAATGTTTCAATTAAACGTGTCCAAGCTAATAAGACAAGGGATCAACGTAACAAAGGATTGTAACATTTTCCATACGATATAGTGCTCAAATACTCGGTTTCCAGGTTGGTACATAGTTTTTCTAGCTACATATTCTGTTTTATTTTTGAAATTGGCCTAAGCTGCTAACTGTGGGTAATGTTTTCATCAAAATAAAATTGACCGCTCCGTCAGCGCCACTTTCAATAAGGTTAGACAGACACCACAAAATAACTCTGTGACGTCATGATATTTATAACGTAACAACGCCAACTCTATGGGATTGTCTAATCTTCTGGAATGTTTCTCTCAAACACATGACGCTGGCGGAGAGGTTAAATTTGAATGGGTTTCAGTGTCAAGAGAGTATGTTCAAGTAGTGTTTTGAAAGGCATATAGTGATTGAATTTTCATCTCTGTTTCCTCCCCCAATAAACATGACAACGGCGTCAAATAGGTGAAGTAAGCTTGAGTATGTTGTTAAACACAAATCAATCAATGTCAATTCTGTGTTTTTAGCTGGAAGTGGAAGTACAAAGAGTGGTGGAGGTACACAGGGAAGAGAAATCAAAACTAAATCAACCAAGAAAAAGGGAGGTAACCGTCGAGATCGGGATGATTCGGACGATGAGAGCTCAACTAATGCTGCAGAACGGGGTCCTCGTGTTGACTTGGAATTCCTATCAATAGAAGAGATTGAACAGGAGTTGAAGAAACACAACTTTGCCAAGGAATGCCCAGATGATTTTCTGAATGACATAGCAGCACAATTATACAGGTGATGGAAAAATCTCTTGTTATGCACCAATCAAAAGACAAACATCCATTTTGGTATAAATCTCCCAAAGAAGTTTTTTAATCAGACCACTATTTCTGGTTCAGAACATGTGTAGGTTTTATAGCTTATAAATGTTCTTTTCATAAAGCGTGCCTCTGTGCGTTGCGGGCACTCCATCAAAAATTGAATAATTTCTGAAAGGGGTTTTCACCGTATGTGGAAGAGTTGCCTGGTACTCGCCCGAAGGTCAGGAATTTCCTCCGGGCATAGAGCCCGGGTTCCTCCCCCACAAAACCTGGCAGTGCCGCCATATAAGCAAAATAATCTTGAGTGCAGTGTAAAACAGCAATAATCAATTTTTCCATAGCAGCAGCTGTAATGATTGGGGCTTCAGGCTTGCATCTTTTCAGAGTTTATAGAGGCCCTCCATGGCTCAGTTAAATTGATAGATAGTGATCTTTCATATCTCACTCAGAAACCTCCAATATAAAGTAGAAACATAGAAAAATACTGAATCACCATTGTGAAATGTTTCCAGGTATCACTGGAATATCAGGGGTTTCCTGGTGCACAGTTTTTCTCTCCCCACTTAATGTCACAACACCACCTTATAGGTGAAATAATCTTGAGTGAGATATAATACATCAATCAATCAATCAATCAATCATGGCTGCACTTTTAATGGCTGAGGTTGTTGTCTGACCAATGATTGTTTCTTCTCTTTCGATTTGCTCAGACTATTTTTTTTGCTAAAAAAATGTGATAATCCATCCAACTACTTGTCCATCTTACAATAAAGTTTCTTTCCGTTGATTTGGTGTTTTGCCGTAATATATCATCTAACTTTATCAAACCTTGAAATCAAATTAAATTCAATTTAATTAGAGACAAAAAGAATCCTTTTAGCTATCTGTTGTTCGTTGATTGGAGTTTTACGTGACACTCAAATTTATTCTGCTTAAATGGAGGTGAACTGTCTTGTATAATGTTATGGATAATCCAAAAAGCTGTTCAAGTGTATGAGAGACTCTTGCACTGATATAACAAGGTTATTTACAAATATGTAAAAACACATGTTTGGTTTATTTGGAGGTTGGGGTGATTATCATGAACTTCCTTTATTTAACGTAACATGTGATATTGTCAGAGATGTACCTCAGAATCATTCTCAACACTATATTGTTTTCCCATGACTGTCGGTGTTGTTTTCACGTGGAACAATGGTGATCTTAGCAGAGACACTCTGCGGTCAACTCGGTGTTTCTCACGTGCTGCGTCTCTACGTTCACACACCTATTCTGACGAGTTTCCCAAGGCTTCGCCACGTATTGTGTTGTGTAACAATTGTGGTACTGGCACAACCATGACAGAAACCTCAACTAACTCCTTCACGTCTTGTGTTTTCTATCAATAGACCTCTGTCTAAACAGTATCAGAAGATTGCAAAGTCCATATTCCTGCAATCTGCAGGTGCGGCGACCACGTCCTCACGCAAAAAGACACACGGAGAGCTGCAGGAAAGAATATCAGGATTATGGACCAATGCCAGGCTCTTCGAGAAAGCCATAAAATATTTTTCAGGTTTGTATTTCATGTGTTTCCTTCTGTATGTATGTTATATGTGTGTCCTGTAGCCAAGTGTTGTCTTAGCTATCAATGTGACAACTCTACAAGTCCTCGGCAAATCTAGCAGTTATCATGCAAGAATTTTCATCACGTCCTACCCAACTCCGATACCTTCACACATGTGACTTTAACAAGTTTATTGTAATAGTTACAGCATTGTGTTCATCAATCCATTACACCTCATCAATCTTTCTTTGACCAATCAGAGAGAAGTTTGCAAGGAGACATTCTGATTGGCTCCTTTTTTTTCGAACACTCACCAATTACTTAGATTTTTCATTTCGTTGATGTCCAAGTCCAGAAAATCTTTCTGTAATTCGTTATCATTGTGATCTGTTTTGTCTTAAATCAATTAATTTGTTTCTGCTTACAACATTTTTTGTTATAAACAATAACTACCATAACTAAAAACTTAAAGCATTCAGCTTTTGTTATACATACGTTACTTATGTCAATATATTACAAAGTATTTCAGTAAAAAATTACTAAAGCAAAACTCCTGTATGTCCTCAACCTAATGAAATATCATCGGTTTTGGTTTATTACAACAAACTGTGACTGGATATAAAGGTCTAAATAACATACCCCCTTTTAACACTAGACAAAACTAGAAACTTGTCTTCATGGTTATTTTAAGATAGATATTTCCTGTGCCCGTGTGTTTTAGTGTTTATAAATATAGAAATTCCCAGCCGCTGCACAGTACTTATGGTTGCTTCTGAACTGAAATAATTCATTTGTCTTCGATAGTCATAGAATGGACCTGCAGCAAAAATTTGAATGATCTTAATGAGGACATATGATCAGTATTCTCATTAAGTTTGTTTATCAAATTAACAATATGATAATATTGCCAAACTTAAGAAATAAACTGGAAAGGATTTGCTTTTTTTTTTAATAAAACTTTTCCATTGCTATTAAAAATGATAAATTACAGTTAAAGGAGGATTTGTCAAATTAAGCAGCCTTTATTCTGATTTTTGGTTGACTTGGAGATGATAAATGTTAGTTATATCCTTGGATTTATGCTTATTTTTGTCATAGCTTACCTTTAAGTTTTCTAGTTATTAATTATAAACATATGTTTTCTCAATTTTGAACAAGGCTTATTTAATAGTGTATATTTCAGGGTTTAAGTTTACAAGCCATTAGGTAAGTTATCTAATGTACGTGTTAATATAGAGTAGTAATCTGTATGTACTGACGTGTGATATGACAATGTCTTACAGAAGACGGCCAGACTTTGTTGATAAAACACCTACAGAAGACAGTCCTGTCTGATATTACTAATATGGGACTATGTGCATTGGCTACAGATCATATGCTTACTGTACCAGATGATAATAACATCACACCAGAGGTAAAAAAATACTTCTGTCGTGTAAATATCACTTCTGCATCATAACCTCGAATAAAAAGTTTTTTAAAAGTAATTTTACATAATTTAATTTTGTTATATTTAGGTACATCGTTACTTCATACTTTTCGTTTTTTGTTCACCATCATCTGCCAAAAATACTTCACCAAATGAAAAAAAAAAATATTTAATATTTCTAGTGTCTTGATTTTTTGGATTATTAATATAAAGTGACTAAAAATTTTAATCAATTAAAATGTCAACTATTCATTTTAAATGTCATCAGCAATTGTATGCATTTAAATGAATTTTATTTAAAATACTGGGAGAATAACACGTTATGGTGGGCCTTATGTAAACATGGGATTTATTTTTGAAACTGTTGAGGTGACATGAGCTGTCAAAATTCGGCTTTTTTCAAAAGTTTTGATTGTCAAGAGAAGTTAAGCATTTGAATTAATTTGAAAAACTAAAGGATTGAGGTTGAGATAAAAAATATCAGTAAAGTCAGTAAACTGGATGAACCAAAGATGTGTGGTAATAATGGATCAAATTCAAAAGTCAGGATAAACAACTACATTTTCGGGTTGTTGTTGCTTATAAAATCTATCTTAGAGTACATCTCTAAGATTGGTATAAACGCAAAGCTACTTCTTGATAAAAATGAGGAACAATTAGCTAATTCTGTTTTAATTTTCCTTATAGTTGACAACTTATACCACTTTACGTTTATCACATGACATTGCATTTAAAATATTAGGAGAATTTATAACATTCGAAAATATGCCTTATATGTTAACATTGGATTTCTTTGGAATTTTTAAATCTTTTATATTTTATTTTCCAGGGCCGGTTAAAGGTGATCAGCAAACTACCAGAGAAACCTCAGGCTTTGATGACTAAATTGAATAATACCCTGTCAGGAAAGGTACTTGATAAATTGAACTCTGAATTCAGTTATCTACTGTTGCCCCTAAATTGGAATAGGGTTTTATTATTGGACATTTCTAAAAATATAAATATTAGCATAATTTCATGGCTGATTTAAGTTTCACGTTTAACCTGCATATTCAGCCAACTTTTGACGAATCATAAATTTATTTTTTTAATTTAAAATCTAAATTTTAAAAAAAAATTTGTTTGTTCCAGGGTGTAGAAGATTTTTTTACGCAGTTTGATGTGCTTTGTGCTGAATACCTTGGTATCCTGTTGAAAAAGCCAGACAAGAAAAAAGAAAGGTATTTGGAATATTTAGAAAGAAAAGAATGCTAAACAAAACCAAGACATCATTTTTAATCACCGTTTAAAATTACATTTATTTATGTTTATTCAATTTGTAATGCAATTATTTATCTACCAAAACACTGGATTTAAGCCAAAAAACATAGGACAATATAAACATACCGGTAGTTAATACTTTGAAATGATAGAGTAAGTAGGATTAAGCAAAATTAGGCTACCAAATTGGATGTCAGTTTATTCAGAAACAATCACATTGGACTCGTACTCTGAGGTTTTATGAAGAAATATTTTTCTAATTTGCGTTCAGTGAGTTGTAGAACATTTACTATTCATTAGTTTTACCAAAACAAAAACAAAAAAATTCTGGCGTAGAACATACTAAAATCTACAATGCCTACGTACTTGAATATTCTCAGTGATATATGATGTCAAACACGATATCCATTGTGTGTGTACCCTCACAGCGATGATGTTATACAAATCAGTGTTTTTACAGTATATGACGTGTATGACGTTACTTTGCATATTTCCTCTTCACTTCTTATTTGATTTCAAGGGAACTTATGCGAAGGTTGTTTCGTGTCAACTTGTTTTTTATTCAGCCAACATAAACATTCAGCCCTGTTCAGTAATCCATAAAGCAAAATAATCCTAAGTGCAACTTTTACCATCAATCACCAATCAATGAATTTATCAAACTATTAATTGGATGTCTCCTTACTTCTAGACAGTTGGTATTCAGTCATCGTCAAGGCCTGGCAGATCAGTTAAGACGGGAAGATGATGCTGCTATGGTTCTACACCTGACTGTTACCATTCTGTTTCAAACCTTCACCCAGACCATGGTACATGCACCAGGAAGACTTGTGCCACAAATCATACAGTTTTTGGAGGGTAAAATGGAGACACCTACCCATGATGTTCTTGTACAGCTACAAGGTATTTACAGCTAAATAAGGCTATGTGGATTATGTTGGATTTCAACACGGTTACCCAGTGTGTAGGTCACATTATGTGGATTCCAAAGCCTTGGATTTGATATGTTTAAAATCTAGTAATGCTATTACCAAAAAGTTACATGCTGTTTTTGCCCAATTCCTCAATAATTAATATGCTAGCTGACATATCGAGATAGAGGCTTGTTAGCATCCGTGGAAACTGAGAAATTCTTGTCCCTCCAATGGTCCTGTCTTTTAGTATTACCACATCCCAACTCACTGTTATCCTTACAGTGTTAATTGAACGTCACCTACAGTGTACATGTATGTAGATCTCTTCTCAATACTGACTGTGAACAAACCAACTGCAAAATCACACATCTTAAGCTGTGGGCGACTATGACTGTTGGATCTATAAAGTGTTTCTCTTTTGTCCACCTTAATTTATGGATCACAGGCTCTAATCCACTGCCAGGAAAGATTTTTAATAAACAAGGTTTATCATTTGATTGCCTTTTGTAGAATGATAACTAGTTGAAGTTCAATGGTTTCCTCCGTCTAAGAGCATGGTTTCCTCCCCACTAAACCTGACAATGCTTAGAAATAATCTTATAAGTGGTGTAAAACATCCATCAATATTTAGAAAAATACATATATCAATTAAATATGAATACAAAACTTAATATAAATGACATAAGAATCATTTTGAATGATGTGTTAATGGCTGACCTTATGACCATTATCACGATTGCCATCCATATTGAAAATTATGTTCCAAGATGCTTTCCTTTTACCTTCAGTTTTTGCCATTTTTCAGACCTTGTTATAAAATCCATGAAATTGAATGAGGAAGATGAAGGAGAGAAATGTAAGATTCGTAGTACGATGTCAGAGTTAATACCACAGGTTAAAGATATAGCACTGACCACCAAGAGATCAACACAGTCAGCAGAAAATGAGCAGTCATGACAAACTGAATTATTCAATAATGTGTCGCTGATATTGAGCTCATGCTCAGCTGTTCTTTTTTTATTTAACAGTCTGTTGCATGGAGAATGGAATGAAAATAAGGGCTGTAATTTTAAGAACATTATCATTATTTAGTTTAAGAATAAAATTATGTCTAATTTCAATCCTGTGAAAAGACTATTCAAGAATGAACAGCTCTCCAATTAATATATCATGTATCAAATCTGTATAATATCTCCTGTACGATGGCTGTAATCCGATTTATGTGTAAAATATACCTTATGTTAAAACTCTTTCAAGCTTTTGTGTGAGTGATTTCTAGAAGTGAGTGACTAAACCAATGAAATATGTATGTGGAATGTAGGTCACGTGGTATTTGATTTCCATCGAACGCCGCCATTACAAAGAGATGGTGCAATTTCGTTCCGGATCGGCATTAATGGCGACGCTTTTTACAAAGTCAGATCCAAACCAGCCAATGAGAAGTGTCCATTCCACCTATATAATTTATTGGACAAGACCTTTGGTGCTGTGACCATGTTTGCCGAATTAGCCAGAGAAACACCAAACTGCAGAATTCTACAGCATAGTCTGTTTCTTTTAATTAGTCGCACGTTTGGAAGCTGATTAAAAATCTGTTTTAAGTGAAATATCATTTTCTTTAATTCGTCGTAACAAATCGCGTTTTTCAATGAGTTCAAGTTGATACCATTATCATAAATAATTTGATAAAGCATTTAGTATGTTCCATGTGAACCGTTTTCGAGTGACGTCAAATCTGTAAGGTCGAATTAATAATCAGCAATGATAGACGACCTTTGGCCAAAGATTGTGATGACAAAGGATCTTGCATCATTCTTTCCCATTCCCCTCTCGAGAGGATATCCTATAGATACACACTAGTCATTATACGTGACGTAGGTGGGTAATCTTGACTGCGGCGTAAAACATCAATCAATCGTAGGTGCGCCATGGACCACTATATCCTTCATTCATGCGAAGAGCAATCAGTTCTAGTTGTAATATTGAAGGATTTCTATACATAGCAAGAAATGTATTGCACCCCTAATCAAAACCAATGGTACATTACACAATCCAAATCCGAAACTGCTTTCGAAGGTAAGTAACTCAATCCGGGTCTGGGTTTGAATCCTTTATGTATACACGAGGAACACGATCGTACAAACGTCATCTGTAATTCCAAATCATGCGACAAGTATTTTCCAAAATGTATCTTCTTATGGTCAATATCCCCTTTAAACCCCCTCTTATCAGATTATTGGCCTCAATAAAACACCAATCAATACATCCTTCAAGAGATTGCATGGAGAATCAAACGTCACCACTCCTCAATAAGCCATTGGTCCGAAATTACGAACGAATGACGTAAGTAACCGTAACCTGTAGGAAAACCACTTAAGACCTCGGACAGAGATGGCCTAAGTTTATGGACATGAGCTGTCAAAATTTCTCTACTTTCAGTTTAAAACAAAAATCCTGACATCAACGGTTGTAAAAAAAAAAGAGAAGCGTAAATTTAACGCATATTAGTCCCTCCAGGCTAGAGAGTAAACGTCAAGGTTGTATTTGTATACGTTAATTTTTTTATCATTTGGCTTACAAATTACAAATAATTTCGTTTCGCTCTTAGACTTACTCAATTTCATTTATTTAACTTTAAAACTCTTGGAATAATTTTAAAATTCCCCTTTTACACAGATATCCTGTTTTGTATAAAAAAAATGTTTCCTTTTGTGCTCAGATTATTTGTGTCACTAAACCGGTAGTTATTGGTTGAACGCATGGTGTTTATTGGTGCGAAGGCTGTGGGTGGCGAATTTAAAATACCTCCGCTTCGTATGATACCGCTCTCTACCAGTGTGCCACGCGCTTACCTTCTACCGCGAGACATCCTATTAAACGAGAGAGAATAAAACACCAAACGGAATGATCAAGCGCTGTTGACTTCACCAACAGCACGTTTTACCGGGACAATTGCAAGAAAAGAATTGACATTTTTGTCTGTATTTTTTTCTTTTCCCTCTTGTTCTGTAAATCCTCTATTTGGTCAGGTGGTCTTCTCAATGATTCGGTCTCTATACGATTTAATTGTAACTAGCTCCGACTGCTTCTCCTTTTATCTTGTTGCAAGAGTCGGCTGAACCGGTCAACGCTTAATTGGCAAAACCCTTGCATAATTAGTCACCAGCTTTCGTCCCAATGTAACTGACGTTCTGTGTATCGGTTTTAACCAAACCAGCAGCACAGCTATGGGCGTAGTTATGGGATCAAAAGAGGGATTTTAATGAAACTTTTGCCCAGAAAGGGTGTCATAATCTCATTCTCTCCTAACCCCCTAATATTTCCTCTTCATAGAATACCCACGTTCATTTCTTTTCTCAAACAAGTAACAGACGGTAGATTTATTCTGACCGGAGACCCCCGATTCGTCAGCGATATACCTGCTGCATTGGCCTGTCCTTCGGTTAATTAAATGCATATGCTTTATGGTGAAATGATTCAAATTATCTCATTTGAACAACGAAGATCGCTGTTCCGTTAACTTGCGTACTTATAAGAGAAGTTTGGAGGTTAATGTTAGTCGAATTTAACACTTCTGTTTTATTTAGTTGACGTTTACAAAAGATATGCCTGGCAATGCAAAGACTGACACCAAGCATTTCTCTAAGTTTCTATCAGGTAGTTTGGACATTGCGCTCAATTTGTTTTCTCGGATTTTAGACTTCTGTTATATGTTTTGTTAGTATTGAACAATAATTTTAAAATGTCCGAGAATGACATTGAGACATGCCCAAGAGCAGACACCATCAAACCTTTTACCAAAACCAAATTGAAATAATAAAACGAACAAAATAGAAACCAATTTGAAGCTGTACAATTTTCATTCAAACAGCAAATAGAAAGTATTAAAAATGAAATGTCAAATTTCTTTTAAAAGGACACTCGCGAATGTATATTCTTTAGATCTATGTTATAGATTAAGACGTGCGAAAAGTTAATCATGTAGTTAATTATGAAGAAAAAAATGAAAGTATATATCCGGTTGGTTGAAATTGTAAATTAAAAATATAACAATTTGTGCCGCGCTTTAATGTGTAAGCGCAGTCGGTATTTCGTAAGACAGTATGTGTTTTTCTGTATGATTTAAAACTGTTTTATATGGCTGTAATTTTCCCACATTTAATTTAACATTTTATTATATTTACTTACGTGTTTAAGATAAATGATGGGATTAGAGATATTCTTTTCTGACTTAAGTTTTTAAATCCTTAAAATAGTGTTATAGGAACAATCCCAATAAAGATTTATAAATGGTTACTTTGATCACCCATTTCACCATCGAAAGAGTGGGTTTTGGGCCATCTTTTGCTAGATTAAATTGTCATGATCTGCCAATTTTTTTCTTCTAAAATTCTTATTGTAAGGAGAAGTTTAGCAATTGAAATACCTTGAAAAACTGAAGGATTGACGTTGAAATAAAACAGGTCAGTAAACCGTACGAACCGAAGTTGAACTGACGAACAAATTAAAATGGCCGGACTCTATTTCGTGTTTTGGGGGTTTCTTGCTCCTAAAACTATATTTAAACTTACATCTGCAGAATTAGTATCAAAGGAAAGTTCACTTTTGTATTTTTTGAATAGAAATGACCAACTATAAGCTAGTTCTATTTTGAAGGACTATCCCCTGTATATGACAGCTCGTGCCACTGTGATTTGAGCAAGAAAAAGAGCTCTTGTAAAATAGTGATTTTAGCACAACATTAAAGAGAATGACCTTTTGATGGAACGGATATGTAGACAATTTCTTTAATTATCTTGAGTTGGTTTAGTCATCATAGACTAGTTGTTTTAATGGGGAAAGAGTTACGGCAATGTAATGGATTCTACCTTAGCTTATTGGCCCATATTGTTAGAAACAACAACCGTTGTAGATTAGCTAGAACACTTCGTTCCCGGTGACTTTAACAGGACTTCAGCTGATTTTCATAAGATATATGGTTATGATCGTTGACTGAAGAGTGCCAATGAGAAAATCAAAGGTTAATGATGGGAGATAATTGGTAGTAGTTCTGTTCAACATTTTATATACTTGGGCTACTCAATTAGTTTATTCGTGCAAAGTGTTAAGAACATATCCAAGCGTTGTTTTATCGGAGTCACATGTAACCCAAACACCCTCGGGCAGTGGGTGTTGCATATTTAGTCAACACAGCAGTTGCCCGGCCTTTACATACGTTTCTCGCAAACCAAATTTAACACTGGGCCACTTGAGAAAGCTAATCCCAGTTTTATGTCACTGTTGGCGTAAAAATGATTATGTCCTGGTTAATTTCTTGGCGTGCCCGAGGTGACAATGAAACTTTGGTATTTCGTCTACTCCTTTGAAGTTCTGCGGCCCAGGTAACTTAATGACCCCGGTTACTCTTTAAGGGCACTCTATACAGGTACTAGATCGACGAGTCAAAAGAAGACTTTAGTAGAATACAAAGGAATCAAGCTCTCTGATGGACTATAAAACCTAAACCTGCTTGACCTCAGCAGTATAATTCCGGGTCTTTTCTTCCCGTCCACTTCAAATAACCAAGTGATGGAGTCGCTGGAGAGCATACCTATTGTGTTCCTTAAGAGAGAAGAGTCGGGTTTAACACGTCATAGTAGAGATACCTGTATACAAATCAAACAACAGTTAAGGTACCTTTCCCTGCCAATTCTAAAAGCTTAAAGACCATGAAACAAAGGGAATACAGAACAAAGCTACACGGAGAACTCAGGCTATATAAAACGATGGCAGCTTCTCCGAGACGTCTCCAGAGCATACCGTTAACATAAGCAAACTATAAAACCCCAACACTTGACGTCTTTTCTCAATGGTCATGCCTAAACAAAATGAATCTATTGTATTATAACCTATTACAAAACCGATTAACGTAGAACCAATTATTTTTACTTCATTTCACTCATTTTCGTCACACCCATGCAATGTTTCCAATTATATATTTATAGACAGCTAAACCTGGGATGAAAATGAATATGTTCATCCCAGGCTAAACACACGGGCACAGGGAAAATCTTCTTGACTATCATATAGTAATGCTCTTTAAAGGTGTTCTAGCAATGCGGATGCAAAAGAAAAAAACATTTCATATTTCTAATACTTTTTCTCAAAAACAATTTACTCTTTTTAATTTTATTCCGGTGGTCATGATTTTTTTTATTAAGTATAGACATATGCTTTATCTCTCCAAACCTTGGTTGAAATTACGTCATTTTAACACTGTGATTTTTTATGCAAAAAAAGAACATGAAATGACCATTATTAGTTTGTTTGTATTTTATTTTATATGACCACTTTTAATACTAGGAAACTTTCTATTATACCACATTGATAAAAAATATATATCAAGGTTTTATCATATATAGGAGGATATTTTGTCGTTTTGGTATTTGCACACTTTTTTAAATCAATAAATCAAAATTCTGATACAATACACTTTAAACTAATCGTAAAAAGGGAAAAAGTTAGAAATTCTCGTCTAGAAGTATAAATTAAGAGATTTTGTGCTATACTTGTCTCCAAATCCTGTTATTGTTTTAAAAACCAGAATTTATATAAAAAAAATTAACTAAATGTTTGTGTTCCAAAGTAATTGTTTTCACTAAGTCACAACCGGTGACTTTCTCTTGTGAATTGAAATTCAGTAAACATCTAAATTTCTGAGCGATTGTCATTTTCGCTTATCACTATCCCAAGCAGTATTTTGGGTTATTGTTGGTCGATTACTAAATTCATTCAAGGTCATTGGACAGAGCAGTTTGGTTGAAAGTTAAACTTTAAGTTAAACTTGACATGACATAACTGAATTAGTAAATAACCGACACTGATGAACCCGGAAAGACATTCCAGGTGACAAATCGGGTACATCATTGTCGGTTATTTACTAATTCTATGTTGCCTATTTCTCTCAAGATGTTTAATTAAAGTGGCATGAGCTGCCAAAATGTTGATATTTTGACGTTAAAACAGAATGTTGAAATTATTGGCTATTTTTCTCAAGACGTATAATTCCGAAGCTTTTTAGTGCTTCTAGTCTCGAAAATGTACGATAAAGTATTGTTTTGAACTAACTTTGGCTTAGAATGAATGAATGGTCGTCCCGGTTATTTAAATTTTGTTTACTTTTCGAACATGTTTCCTGTTCGTACAGGCCACATACTGTATGGATTTCCCCCATTCCAACGCCAATTACTTAGTTTTTCGGTGGCTTTCAAAGCCTCTTACTGTCGTGACGATCAGAAATTATGAAAAAAGTGTGAATTTTTGCAGATACTCTATGGTTAAAACTCATGAATGTAGGTGAAGTTACTTTTTAGAACGATAAAATGGCTAAAAATGTGAAAAATCTTTACTTGAATTTTCCTGTTTATATGGGTTCAATTTTTTGTCCTAAGATCAGAATTTACATAAGATGTTCATGCGATTTATAAATCAAACCCTTCCCAAATGGCTTTCATATATCATATAAATTAAAGTGACATGAGCTGCCGAAATTCGTACTTTTTCATAATTTCTGATCGTCACGACAGTAAGAGGATTTGAAGGCCATCGAAAAACTTAATGATTGGCGTTGGAATGAGGACAATCCATACAGTATGAGGCTTATACGAACCGGAATAGTGTTCGAAAAGTAAACAAAATTTAAATAACCGGGACGAGCATTCATTCTAAATCAAAGTTAGTTCAAAACAATACTTAATCGTACATTTTTGAGACTAGAAGCACTAAAAAGCTTCTGAATTATATGTCTTGGGAAAAATTAGCCGATAATTTCAACATTCTGTTTATACGTCAAAATATCAACATTTTGGCAGCTCATGCCACTTTAAAATAAATGTTCTTACCTGTAAAAGAGAGTGTAATAATTTCCGATTGATCTTTACAAAAATACTGAATTTGTATCGATTTGAGACGAAAATTGTTCGTATGACTTTATAGAACAACAAACCATCTATTATAATATGCTGTCTTTAAGCCTGGTTTCTTTTACGAAGGTAATTTGTGTACAGTGTTATTTTTAAAAAAAGAGGGGCAAAAAACAGAACCCTGTCTCACACCTCCTTGATTTTTCGTGACATTTTTGCATCAGCTATTTTCCACCCTTGCGCTGGTCTACATTATGTCTGAAACTCCACTCCTTGCGTAAGTCGACTGGACACATTTCCCCAGGCCTTCGTAATCCCTCCAAGTATATGGTTTAATTTGACAACAATCCATCAGATTCTCTCTCTCTCTATATCACATCATATAGTTGAACTGCAAAACTGAGAACAATAGTTGCTACTGTTTAAAAAAGTTTTTGTCTTTTTTTCTAATCTTCATATAAACTTTTTTCTTTGTGTAGGGGTTATGAGAGGTCACAAGCAGTATTGTGTTTTCAAACTTTTCGAAGCGTTTCCCTTATGATTTTGTTGGCATTCTGATATCACTGTAAAAAAACCTAGATTCAGTGCAAGTATTTTTCCTTAATTGTTCCTCAAAGAGACAGGAGTTGCAAATGGTTGATATTTTCCCGGTAAAACAAAGCTATGAAATTATCTCAAGAAGTACATATTAAAAGCATATACATGTATGTAATATTAGTCTCGGGAAAATAGTGTTTTGAACAAACGAAGGCTGAAAATGAATAAACGTTCCTTTCGATTATTGAAATTTGGTTTACTTTTCGAACACTACTTCAATTTTTACAGTCAACAGTAGGCCTATAGATTTTCGTTATAACGGCTCAACCATTTTTTTTTTAGTTTTCGACGAACTTCAAACCCTCTGATTGTGTAGATAATCTTAATTTATGTAGGCCTAAAAAAATGAGCTTTGTCTAACATATTGGATCTGAAACGTACTATACCTCGAAAACAACTCAAGAGCGTT
Organism: Lepidochitona cinerea; assembly: GCA_963971465.1. Taxonomy (NCBI): domain Eukaryota; kingdom Metazoa; phylum Mollusca; class Polyplacophora; order Chitonida; family Tonicellidae; genus Lepidochitona; species Lepidochitona cinerea. The sequence goes on along the minus strand of OZ020551.1, from coordinate 81,158,524 downwards.
AAGTGCTAAGACAAAAACAAGCCTTCGATTGGTGAATCCCTGGTTCGAATCCCACTTTGTAAAAAAAAAAATGCGAGAAAACCCCTAATTCAAAATATTGCCTTATATGATGTCCGGTTTTGACAACTATGTAAAAAAGCCCATTAAAATGAATTTCTAATTTTCTAACTGGGTTTTTACTCGAACGACATATGTGGGATTGTTGCCAGTTACCACCGGAAGGTCGTTGGTTTCCTCCGGACATAGAGCCAGGTTTCCTCCCACAATAAAACTGGCAACACCGCCATATAAGTGAAATAATCTTGAGCGTGGCGTAAAACATTAATCAACCAATCAATGTAAAAAGTGTACAGCCAAATCTCCCATTCAGTTAACTATTATTGAATATCCAGCATCTAATTCCCGGAAAATCTTGTATGATGAAGAAAATAGAACCAACACAAGCTTAATTGGGATATATCTCCAAGATGACTTTTTTTAGGTCCAATAAACGTTGAAAGATCGGATTGTTCTGATTTGGTGCAAAACTGCACACAGTAGGCCGTTGCTTCATGTTCGGACTGAATGTTGGATGGCAAATTTTTATTGCTATGTTTATCACACAACTCTTCTGGTTTGTTATTTTTATGGTAAAATAACACGAAAATACATTTCATTCTTTATTAAATCAGTATATATATCTTATTGGCTGACACTAGCCAGGTTTTTCTTTCAGTTTAAAACAAAGTATTTTATGATCTTCTCTATTTTCAAGAATTTTTTTCTACTTGATACTTTTTGCCATTCGATATTCTCTTACTTTTTTGCAATCGTTTTAAAGTAAACTTGCTCGACCTCTGACCCAAAGGCCAGTCATTGCTTATAAAAAGAACAAGAGTTTGAAAGACATACTGGTCAGGGCTAAACTCCCCTGTCTGCCTTCTACCTAGGTTTTTCTGGGTAAGGGGTGGGGGTGGGTGGGGGGCAAATTTTCACTGTCTTTTCCCATGACCCTATAATATATAGTCTGACGATATTCTTACCATAGCTTAAGATACGTAAGCATTGTCAATGTAATACAAAGTGTTCCAGAAAATTCTACTGACTAAGACCAAGCTCCTGTCAGTCGTCAACCTAATGAAATATCATAGGTTTACTTTATTACAACAATTTATGATGGGGTATAAAGGTCTAAATGATATACCTCTTTTTAACACAATTAGAAACTTGTCTCCATGGTTATTTTAGACAAGAAGATTTTCCCTGTGCCCGTGTGTTTTAGTGTCCATAAATATTTATCTGGTATTATGTGCCCGTGGCACAATATGTAACCCAGAAAACCACTCTTATGTTAATATGTTAACTCTCTATAGGTCATTCGGTTGAGGACCATTTCCAAACCATTTTCATTCAAACCATCTTCCGCTGCAGATACCAAGCACCAACGTCTGAAAAGGGAGAGTTTTTGGATTCAAACGTTACAAACTATTTATGTTTTGGATTTGAACTTGGACCCGGGAAGAAACTTGAAAAAAACTATTACACCATTTGTGTTTTAAGTATAACATGGACGATATGGCCAAGATTATAGTAGAAGAATACAATCAACTTATTTTAAAGTAGAATGGCTCCACCTCTGGCCCAAAAGCCAGCCATTGCTTATAAAAAGAACAAGTGTTTGAAAGCTCTACTTGTCTGTCTTCTACCTTTAGGGATTTTCTGCGGGAGCCAAAATTTTCCATTTAGCTTCCTATGATCCTATTGGGTTCAATCTCAGTCTACCATTGATGAAAATGGGTAAGCATTGTCAATATATCACAAAGTGTTCCAGAAAATTCTACTGATTAAGGCTAAGCTCCTGTCTTTCATCAACCTAATGAAATCCTTTGGGTTTTTGTGTATTACAACAATTGGTGATTGGGTATAAAGGTCTAAATGATATAACTCTTTTTAACACAATTAGAAACTTGTCTCATGGTTATTTTAGATAAGACGATTTTACCTGTGCCCGCGTGTTTTAGTATAAAAATGAAATAAATATATTTTGAAGAACCCGTATTTCAAGGGTACGCTATCATGACGTCAACGACGAGACTCCAGACCAAACACACTTTGCCTGTCGCCACAAGCTGATTCATTTTCAACAGAATTTTTTTTAACTGTAAAAACTTGATCGAACATATCATTCAAAAAATTCTTATGACAATTCTTGTTACTCATAATTATATGTAGAAATCATGAACTGAAATATATAGATTCGAAAGGAGTGCAAAAGAAATTTTCTTCAGTGGCAGTTGACTTGGATTATTATCCAAAATTATATTCAAATACGAAGAGAGACTTGAAAGGTAAGTATTTAACGGATGAAATCGTTTGAAGTCCTGATCTTCAAAGAGCATGCAGTCGGGTTTTCCCTATAGACTAATATGTACAATCTTTCGTTGGTTCTGCTGATTTATTTTCTTTTTTTTTCAGTCAGACGTATATCGTGGTATATTTGTTATAGGCCCTAAGATTGGAAATCCCAATGTAAAGTGAAGTAGAATCAAACTAGAGCAGAAAGTGAGCTGGGGTTGATAATAGGCTGTGTAATATTTTTCCTTGCAAATTTACTTTATTACTTCGAGTTGCATAAGCTTAAAAAATTCGGATTTATTTTCCTAATTTTCGATTGTCGTGAGATGTTGAGCAACGAAAAACGAACAGATTGACGTTGAGGTAAAAGATATCGGTTAAGCCACACGAACAGAACATTTGTGCTGATAATGGACAAATTCAAATAGCCGGGATGTATAAATACATTTTCGATGGTTTGCTGCTTATAAAACTACCTTAACGTACATATCCAAGATTGATATAAGTACTTCTTGACATAAATGACGAACAATTAGCTCAATGAAAGTTTTCCTATATTTGGCAGCTCATGTCACTTTTAAAGCCAGAATGTTTTTTAAAAAAAATGTTGTATAGAAAGCCATATATGAAACCCCAGTGGACACAATGGCAATGCGGATCCAATTCTCCGGACGTCCCATTGGTTATCCTCACACTGCATAAAGGAAAATGCATATACGAGACATGGTAGTAAAAATGACCAACATCGGCATATTGATATTCTTTTTTTATTCGGACAGGGATCATACCTTTCGTCGCCATTGAGCTTTTCGAGTAAAGTGCAATTGTCCGCCAACGATCACAACCAGGAATTTTTTACGTTGAGCGTCAAAATTCCAACCGTATAAGCATTCTGATTTGCATGTTCCTCAAAATAAGTCTCCGCCCTTTTAGGTCTCTCCCTACCTCTAAAAGAAAGAGATCGAAAAAAAAACATTCAAACAGACGTAAAGCTATTAACAGCATTTCAAATAAGCAGAAATTTTGTAATTTTGCTGCTCTGTTGTCAGGTAATTTAAAAAAAGGAAACCCCATCAACTGCATTTTTCAAAATATCATGTTTTGTCCACCAAGGAAAAGTCAGTTATGTTATGCTTTCTGGGACAATTTTACTCTGCAATGACTTGGACCAGGCATGCTTTCTTAGAAAATTGTGTTCAGAAATGTCTTTCACCGGGCATGCTTTTTTAGTCTGTTGGGCTCTGTAATGACTTGGACCGGTCATTCTTTTTTAGTCAATTTGACTCTGTAATGACTTGAGCCGGTCATGCTTTGTAGTTTGTTGGACAAATATGCTCTGCAACGACTTTGACCGCTTATGCTTTCTGGGACAATTGTGCTCTACAATGAATTGGATCGGTCGTTCTTTCTGTGACAATTGTGCTCTGCAATGAATTGGACCGGTTGTTCTTTCTGTGACAATTGTGCTCTGCAATGAATTGGACTGGTTGTTCTTTCTGGGACAATTGTCATTTGCATTGATTTGGACCAGTTGTTCTTCCTTGGACAATTGTGCTTTGCATTGATTTGGACCAGTTGTTCTTCCTTGGACAATTGTGCTTTGCATTGATTTGGACCAGTTGTTCTTCCTGGGACAATTGTGCGCTGCAATGAATTGGACCAGGCATGCTTTCTTAAAAAATTGTGTTCAGAAATGTCTTTCACCGGGCATGCTTTTTTTAGTCTGTTGGGCTCTGTAATGACTTGGACCGGTCATTCTTTTTTAGTCAATTTGACTCTGTAATGACTTGAGCCGGTCATGCTTTGTAGTTTGTTGGACAAATATGCTCTGCAACGACTTTGACCGCTTATGCTTTCTGGGACAATTGTGCTCTACAATGAATTGGATCGGTCGTTCTTTCTGTGACAATTGTGCTCTGCAATGAATTGGACCGGTTGTTCTTTCTGTGACAATTGTGCTCTGCAATGAATTGGACCGGTCGTTCTTTCTGTGACAATTGTGCTCTGCAATGAATTGGACTGGTTGTTCTTTCTGGGACAATTGTCATTTGCATTGATTTGGACCAGTTGTTCTTCCTTGGACAATTGTGCTTTGCATTGATTTGGACCAGTTGTTCTTCCTGGGACAATTGTGCGCTGCAATGAATTGGACCAGGCATGCTTTCTGGGACAACCTTTAATACAGTCGTTCATTCATTTTTTTTTTTAATAACGGGTGCCATTGGTGCATGCAATGTACCCTTTGCAAACGGATCCAGGTTTTCTTGCGATGATGCCAAGAGGTCGGACGATGGAATTAAATGAGATGAGCGTTTTCTTGCCTGTTTAGAGCGGAATTGTTACGATTGGGGGATTTTTACCTGACACAACCAAGACCATCAAGAAGCACCAGTTCATCACTGACCATATCTGTCAATGAATTATCTTATATACCATCATATAAGATCAGACCATACGCTTCAAGCAAAAAGTGTAAGCCTGTCTCAGTGGTTAGTGATTTTGAATATTTCGTAAAAACGATTTGTTACTACAAGAAGATTTTATCAAATCACTATCTTAAAAAGGTGTTATTTAAATCTAGCTTTACTTACTTTCTACCTAGGAACCAAATTGCATATTTCCATTTTCTTAACATTTCTTAACAATTAACATATTTTGTTTAATTTCAGTTCAACCGACAACTTTGTCAATATATTACAAAGTATTCCAAAAAAATTATATTGACTAAAGCCAGACTCCCGTCTGTCTTCACTTAAAGTGGCATGAGCTGCCAAAATCCGGACTATTTTCATAGATTCTGATCGTCACTACAGTAAGAGGCTTTGACGGCCATCGAAAAACTTAATGATTGGCGTTGGAATGAGGAAAATCCATAAAGTATGTGGCCTATACGAACCGAAAGAGTGTTCGAAAAGTAAACAAAATTTAAATAACCGGGACGACCATTCATTCATTCTAAGCCAAAGTTAGCTGAAAACAATACTTTATCGTACATTCTCGAGACTAGAAGTACTAAAAAGCTTTTGAATTGTACGTCTTGAGGAAAATAACCGATAATTTTAACATTCTGTTATAATGTCCAAATATCTCAATTTTGGCAGCTCATGCCACTTTAATGAAATAGCACGGCTTTTGCTTGATTACAACAACCTATGATTTGGTATAAAAGTCTAAATGACACACTCCTCTTTTTTAACACAATTTGTCTACATGGTTATTTTAGTCAAAAAGATTTTCCCTGTGGCCGGGGTTTTTAGTGTTCATACATATATGATGAATATCTTTTTGCTGAAACATATGTGATGAAATCTTTTATGTATAACAAATATTCATATTCGGGATAATTGTCCATGTCATAACTGATTGAATAGTATGATCTGATTCTATATGGGATGATGGTATACTAGATCGTTCCTATAGATGTATAATGGTCCTTCTTGAAGTAAAAGATCTGAGTTGTATCGATTAAAAGGATGTAATTCAGGACCGCTGTGCTATCTTTGCTCTGTTCGGTATGTAGGTACTGTATCATATTCTGTACTGACGAATGGGTAACTCCTTTCGACTTATATTTGCAGTTCGATATATTTAAAGTGGCATGGACTGCCAAAACGGAGCGATCATAATGTATACTTGACAAAAATAGCTAACAATTTCCTCTTTCTGTTTAAATGAAAATCAACCGACATTTGGCAGCTCAAGTTACTTTGAGCTAACAATGGCGAGTCACCTATTGAAAGAAGTGAGAAACCGTTTGGAAAGTTTAAAGCGCTCTTTCCAAAATCTTTTCTGGATTTACGAAGATTGGAATGTCAGACCTTTCTATAAATATTCGCCAGAATTGAAACATACTTGATATTATTTTTTGGCCAGTGGTGCAAATATTTCTGTAGATTAATCGCCGGAGAGGATTATCACAGTTTAATCGGCAAGGGCTGACATTCGAATTTCTTTAATAACTTTTCGCGTTTTCTGCTGTTACACACACAATATATACTTGTTGTCTTCGAAATGACAGTTTCCTGTCGAAATTCTAGCCTATATATTTTACGCAGCCTGTATACTCATTCGGGGGCCATACTGTTGTTCACAGCTGAAGAAAACTGTTATTGAACAACAATTAGCAATACAGGTCTTTGAACATGACCTCTTCATTTGGCAAAAACTCAAGTATTGAGATAAAAGAGCAATGCCAATGTTCGGACCTGTGTGTATAGGCCTAATTACTCCCTTAGCATTTAAGAATCATTAATGTTGGGTAGATTGTATTGTTTGTGCCGTTTGAACATTGTCTCACAGTCACGGATTTTGGAATACAAAAGAACAGGCTTAACGTTATAAAAACAGTCGATGCATGGTGATGTACCAAGAAGCCTCGAAAGAAATTATGAAACTTCAAATGTGCGCAATCAGAGTTTACACGATGCAATCAGTATAGGTTTTATAAGAGCAACTAGCAAGGAACTACGCAGTTGTAACTGTTGAAGTATTTCGTACATTACCGAATGTAATTTACTAATTCAGTAATTTCCCTGATGATGATTGCAACTGTATTTCCTACATATTGTCTGGTTTTAGCAAACAAAAGACACTATCGGTATTGCGGGGCTGGATTCTTGGAGGGTGATTATTGCGTTAGTTCATCTTGTTGAGGGTTTTACAGCTCTCAACCTCTTTTCCGTGTCGGCTTTGAAATGTGAACCACGTCAGCTTTGTGACCATTGTATATATACTTCAGGAAGAAATTCTCTCGATCTTCAAGACAATCCGATCGTTTATCTATTGCAACATTGGTCATGCAGTGCATAATGCTATCATTCTATCTTGAAGCGCACTTGTAACACTCAGTGGATAAATTGGTAGAGCGATAGTCTCTACCAATATCACGCAATGAGACCAAGAGCAAGCATTTCATCCAAACTAAACCGGCAACGCCGCCGTGTAAGTGAAAAAAAATATTGGGTTCGTGGAAAAACCTCAATCAATCAATCAATTAAAAACGGCTGAACTTGGGTAGTTAGTTTGAAATAAGTCGACCATGGGATTCCAGAAAATCAAATTGGCACTTTTAACCACTCTACTCCTTTAACGACAAATCGTCACCAAAACAGTTTGGTACTTATGGGTGTTTAACTATTTCACTTTGGCGTTGTTTATTCTTGGCATACAAGGCTTCAAGTACTTGTTACAATTTAACAATACGAATCTAGAAAAAGTGCATGAACCTTGATCCATTCTACAAATGCCTCATGTGAAATGAAACATTATCTTTCATAGTCATCTTAAAATAAGCTCGATTGTTTGTTGCTCAGCAAATTAAAAAAAAGTTAAATCTGGAAAAGGTCTAAGGTTTTTTCAGAAACCGAACCGTTTATAAAATACGCAAAGAGTACTAATCGCCATTATTTGTTGAGATATCGCCATGTCCCCCCCCCCCATGAAGCCCAACACATTGTTTTTATATTATTTTCCTAAATTCTACAAATGCGTAGAAGTATTTCGTAGCCATTAGTCCTTCCTAACATGCAAAAGTGTAGATCTCAAAGTGACACGAGCTGCCAAAATGTTGATATTTTGACGTTAAAACAGAATGTTGAAATTATTGGCTATTTTTCTCAAGACGTATAATTCAGAAGCTTTTTAGCGCTTCTAGTCTCGAAAATGTACGATAAAGTATTGTTTTGAACTAACTTTGGCTTAGAATGAATGAATGGTCGTCCCGGTTTTTTAAATTTTGTTTACTTTTCGAACACATTTTCGGTTCGCACAGGCCACATACTGTATGGATTTGCCTCATTCCAACGCCAATCATTTAGTTTTTCGATGGCCTTCAAAACCACTTGCTGTCGTGACGATCAGAAATTATGAGAAAAGTTTGAATTTTGGCAGCTCATGCCACTTCAAGCTAAAATAAGCCTACGATGCCAATACCGAGGCAGAGAGAATCTTGTTGCGCAATATTCTAGTGGTAAACGGTCAGACGCATTCTAGGCCACATGTACCTTTGTGCGGAAATCTCGTACGGTTACAACGGAAGGTAGGAAGTTTTCTCTGTTCCCCCATAAATCAAACAATTGCTCAGTCAGTCAATCGATAAGAAAGGGAGGAGACAAGGAAGGGTGAATGAACAGGGCCAACACGCAATTTGACGCATTGCTATATCATGATGTCCAGAACGCTGGCTTCTACGCGACTAGCGAAAACAGGAATATCGAATCCAGTTTTATAGATTCAAAATTGGACCACACACATCCAAGACAGGCGTATGGTTTGTCAGATAGGGTATCTTTAAGTCCCTTTGGGGTCAAATGGGCGAAATGCCCACGTTTTGTCAAATTAACAGTTTCAAAGTATTCTTCCACAAGAGGTTTCTATTTCAGCGACAATTGAGGATTTAGTTCTAGTGATCTACGAATGGATGCTACAAATATATTGTGACCCGTGAAAGGTAAGCGGAGATGACAGGTCGCCTTACCCACTGGTCCCATAGTATGGGATCCTCGGCGTACAACATCGTTTGACACCGTGACAGCTATTATCCACGGCTCTCCTGAAATCCGCCAACACCCTCGGTATTCTTATTGAAGACTCACGTAGAAAAGACCGGGCTAGTTATCTTTTCCACACTGTTGGCAAATATGTAATTTATCAAAGGAGAAGCAGCGAGAAGTCTAAATAAACTAGTAACAGTATTTATAGTCCGTTATCGTATGTACTGTACCCTTTACCCGGAGTTAAGAAACAGGCTTGAAAGGAACACAGACACAAGTCATTTTCTAAAGACAGATCTTTTACTATTTACACAGATTTGTACATACAAAATACTCCATATTTGTAACATCTCGTGAGCGGTGACAAAATAAACGAAGGCTGACAAAAGGGGAAAATAACTTAACGTATCATCCTGGATTAAGGGGACACAATGAATGGGATGGTTCAATGTTGGAAACGTCAGTAACACTTATTTTCATCTACATATTTCTCAGTACTTCCAGAGTGAAATTTGTTTGAAATAAAGAGAAGAAATTTGTAAAAATTTGTAAAAATTGATTTAACTTTATGTTTTGTGATTTTTCTAGCAATTGCTGACAATGTCTCAATATATTTAGCAGTAATAGTATTTTTTCTTTCCCGGAATGTTTTTCCTAACAGAGAAATGGGTAATATAATTGACAGTAGCTCACTTAGAATAGAGATCGAGTAACGAATGTTTGGATTAGCACAGGACGAGTATATTTACATGATGTAGTTGTACTAACAATGATGCATTTTTAATTTCGAACATTATGTAAGGAAGAGGGTTATTGGTATGCAGAGCTAACACGATATGTCCTTAGGTTAGATGTCAGGATATTTCCTTCATGAATAGCTGTTCTGGGTGAACTTAACAAAATCATTGCTACCACCAGCTCAGAGATTATTTATAAGCAATCCTCTAGAGCTCTAATTTGTTTATTCAAATTAAGGGACTGGGTTAGGGACGGTAGCTGAAGAAGGTATGCAGAGAAATGCCGGAGAAAAAAGAAATTAAAGGCATTCGTCATGGATTCTTAATGAGACCAGCTGTGAGTAAATACTGTGAGCTCCAAAGACAGCCATTCTCGGTGGTAATTACTTATATACAGCCTCACCGTGTTCTGTCATCTTAAATGAAGAACTAGCGGCGTGGGCATGAACAAGGCGTGGAAAGCCGGGATTTTCGTGGCACTGTAGCCAACAGTCAGTCGTTGAAGAGAGCTGAGTTTTCTTCAGTTAACCACAGCCAGATTTCTGTTTACATTGAACACCTGAGCAAATTTCACCTGTGCACCCTTAGCTATGCCCTTGGTTTACTCAGCTAGCGGACCAGGTCTGTATTGTACGCCAAGCAGCACACCTTTTCGCGGTAAGAATGTAACAAACTCCCTTCTTGCATCCCTTAAACTCCGAGGTGTCTAAACAATTAAACCTTGGTCTCTCTCGCATAACGTTTCTTTCACACCTGGCTCAAGTGGCCGAATTTTAACCTAGACTATAAATACACGGACAACTGTGAAGAGAAATCTTTGGAATGTGGTACCACATACACACCAAAACAACCTTCAGCATACCAATTCAACATTAAATAAACCATTTCATGGCAGAAACAAAAATTACATACAACTTTAAGGTGGTCATGATAAGTCTGGTTAAGACTTGACTGACTTGACCAGGATATCTCTCCCCAATAAAACAAGTGTGAAATAGGTCTATAATATCAGTCAATGACTCTTAGCCAGTTTATTCACAGTTTTCTCCACCGTGATATTGGCACAATGACACACTTTCACATTCAGATAGTTTTTCAAAATTAGACAATTATTCTTCACACATCATAATCTTTCGTTCGAGACAAGCCACGGAAGAATAAGGCTTTTTTAGGAGGCTAGTTTTACTTCCGGTCCATTTGCATAGCTCTTGCTTGGTACACGGACGGTGAGGAATGTATCTTATACAGTTTATATATATAGTCTTTTAATAAATCATATTGGAGGTGGTGTTAATGGACTCCAATTTGATCGACCCGATTCACGAACAGGTGCTGCAAATGAACCAATGTCACATGGGTGTTCGTATGAAGGCTGTGATACTGAGAGGCTGGGTCCTGAAACACTCGTCACGGCGGATGAGGTTGGTAGAGTGTAAGGCGCTGAGGTCCGCAGATAAGGCATTGCACAACTTTGATTGGGTGACAGGTTGCCAACGGGTCCGCTCATCCAGACACCATATTGGCTTTGAGGTGTTGGTGTGTTATTAGGCAACATACTGTGACCACCGGCAGACATATGGGGCCAATTATCAGTGATGTTCAAGACAGGTATATTCGGGCCAACTTCTCGTGGATAACTTCCTGTAAAATAAAGAAAATGCAGTTCATGAGTAAACGAATAAACTGAATTAGAAGAAAAAATCAAGTTTATAAAAAGTCGTCAGATTTCTTTTGGCTGGCGTTGAAGACTCAAATGTACCAAATAGTAGATAGCTCAGTTACTTGCAAAACGTCAGAATTTACATGTAGACAGTTTAATGCAGCTGAAATAAATCCTGTACGAGTTGCCAAAACATACATTCGAGATGGAACTATCGACAAAAATTATACTTCTTGAGAAAGAGAAGAGGAAGAAAAAAAAAACGACAGACCAAAACAACCTATTTCGTTTTAACAAAAACTGTTAACAAACAGCTGATATCTTTTTTATAATCGTCCTATTTAATAGCATTGAGTCGCCAACGAAATCCTGCCATGTTTCTTTAACTGATACTAACACTTGTTTGATTCTAAAATACGCAGGGAGATATAAAGGGCGTCAATAGAATATGAACTATACTTAATATTTACTATAAAATGTCTTATGTAAAAGACTTTTAAGACAGGGATTTTTTCTAGTCAAGATCATTCTTAAAAATATACCAGTGTAACTTTATTTTCAAAATAATTAAACCGTCGAAGCTTTGGGTTGTGATAATTTATAACGGTATTTCTATCAATCGGATTCTGCTTATGATTAGACAATCTGGGACACCATCGGGTGGTAAAAACGACAATAAATATGTGATTCTCTTGAAAGCGCTATATATGTTTATAATATACTGTAATTGTCATGAAAAGTCTTCTTTGAGGGCCTATAGACTCAGTATTTTCTCACTGTAAAGCGTCGAAGCTTGACTTCAGTGAACTGTCTACGACGAGCAAAATCAAGTGACGAATTTTTATCACCCGACAAACTAAGGGAGAATAAATGGTGACAATAGGATGTATATAGCTTCAACAGACCATAGTCTTGTCTCGAGACGCAGATCGTCTGGAAAAATGTAGATCATAAACCCTAACCCCAACACTTCAAGGTTTGATTACGGCTCTATAACAGCCATTTTCACCGGGTATTATTTCTTTGAGAGAATATCAAACGGGATATGGGAGAAGACCGACTTAAATTTTACTCTTCTTTTGATATATTTTATAATAAAAGTTTTGCTTTGGTTTAGTTGAGACACGCTTTCGGGTGGGCGGGTGACGCACTACAGACCTTTGATGTCTATGTACAGTATGATTAGGTGATTATAATAGGTGTTTGTTAGGATAGTGGAGAATGTGTATATATAGAAAGTTGAACAAATCTGTGGGTAGATTTATATACATCAGAACACAATAGATAATTAATTGATAAATATAGCAAGGAAAAAAGCGAACTTGCAATCCATACAAGACGATAAATTGTTTTTTCATGAAATTTGATTATCTTATCACTGCAATTTTGTGCATTAAAATATTTCGAGCTTTTTCGAGTACATTCCTAAGAGCTTCTAACAGCAAAAAAACAAAAACAAAACAGTTGTATGCAAGGTTCTTAAAAGGATGCCATTACGCTGCTTCTTTTTGATAGGCCAGTTAACATTCCTAAAATACGAGAACTACTTCATTCATTGGATGTTTCGTGGTGGAGGAATAAATCACCATAGCCACTGCTGCCTTTCAGTTTCCACTTAGTGACGGTTTTGTAGAGATGGCCATTGTATTCAAAGACAGTTAAACGCTATATGTGCTGACAAAGGGTGGATATTTTTCATTAAAAAAGTCAAGAGTTGTAGGGGTCAAGGGCCGTAAAAAAGAACAATTTTCACGGCACCATTTTCAGCAAATTACTTTATTGAAGAAAAAAACCACTAAAATCGAAATAGAATTTCCTGCGTTGACCGAACAGGTCACGCTATATGGTCAATGTATTTTTGTGTGACAACGTAAGTGGTTTGATAATCGAACATCCATTGTCTAAAATATCAGGGTTTATGAAAATAACCCGAACTAAAGCAGCTCTTGTAACTTAAACAACAATTACGTACAGAAGTGTTATAAATGTGCATAAATCGAGACCAATGTGTATGTACTAACCATGTGGAGGAGACCGCCTCTGATATGGGTTATGATACGGTGAAGGTCTGTGGTTTCGGAGTCCGAGTCGTTCACAGTGTGAATTGGTAAGGTTAAGGGCGTTAGCAAACTGATGGGCTGGAGGTGGTACTAGGCTATGACCGCCTGGTGGAATAAACCATGTACCCGCTACTGAAACAAAACATTACGGAAATCATTTTATGCAAAATAGGTTTCACTAGAAAGTATATATAGACAAGACAAAATTCAACATCATGTAAATATTTTGAAATGTTACGGTTTTTGTCATGTATTCTATATTGATTCTTGTATACAACTGCTTATTGCAAAAAGCAGTTTATTGTTAACAACGATGTTGATGCACTTTTACTCGGCTGAAGCGAGTTTGTAATGCATGAACAATTAAACAAAACCATAAATAACAAGTAACCTTTTCCTTTATATATATTTGTGAACAAGTACTTTTATTCCTAAATTCCCCTTACAGATATACTTATATTTAAATATTTTCAAATAACCTTCATGATTCATTGTAGAGTGTTTCGTGTTTGTTTTCATGTTAGTCATACGTATTAGTTTGAAAGGAATCATTTTGCGATATGTTTCTCTTTTTTTCTGACTCATATACGTTTAGCACTTGTATGTAGGCTTATATTTCGTGCAATTTGAATAATGATATTATTTTCTTTTAACTGTGCGGTTTTCTTTTTGTATATATTTAGTCTAATTTTAATCTGAGTCTTGTGTCATATTACCCCTATGTGTAAAATAACGACATCTACGAAATGATAACTGACATATTCGTCTCGTCTTTTATAGTTACCAATGAATTTTGAAGTTAATACCATTTTGCAAGATCCTTCTTGAAGCCCTGTTGGTGAAACCTGATTGTTAAAACTATGATTGACATGCCGTTTTGAAAATATTGGAAGTTGCTTTCATACTATAGAGCATTTTCTAACAAAAAATGACGTGATTGCGACATTTTTGACACCAGAAATCGATGGGTGAGATTTGGGTTATGCCATAATCAGGAATAATCTTTCCAAAATACGACGACGATATAGCCTAACTGAGGTGATGCTGTTTTTCTTTTTCCAAAAATTATGTTCTTATGATTTTTTTTATTGTTTCTTTAACCATTTTCAAAACTGGTCGACAATTTATTGGACGATTATATGATAATAGAAAATGGGTAAGGTGTGAAGAAAATGTCTGGGATGCTGCAGTTAGAACATCACGGTTTTAGACGTCGTAAACACCACTTATTGTCCGATTACGTGTTTATTTTTTTAAAGCACGTGAACGAGCTCGCCCTAGCAGATACGACTGATGGAAAGCGTTGTTTTGTTGATAATGTTTCAATACACTGAGTGTGAAGTACTTCGCGAATACGTGTCAAAAACGTATGTCCATTCGGCCAGCAAGTCAAGACCTCCATGTCCAAGACACTCTGAGACAAATTTGCTTTGAGTCGTTTGTTTCCCCTACAAGATGTATGGTGAAAGTCACTAGCTCTTAAGCAAACCAAGGTGTCAACAGATCTGGTTGACTGTGTACATATGTTAAACGTCTTTCGGAGAAACTCGACCAGCGTGAACCTTTTCCTTACTGTAATGTATTGTTATATCACGTTGACTTGAAGCCATACAGACACCGTGGGAAGATCACTAAGTGACCGCTATAATATATAGGGAGAATTGCTTTATATCCAATTATGACACCACCGTTAAAGGGGCATGAGCTGCCAAAATGTTGATATTTTGACGTTAAAACAGAATGTTGAAATTATTGTCTATTTTTCTCAAGAAGTGTAATTCAGAAGCTTTTTAGTGCTTCTAGTCTCGAAAATGTACGATAAACTATTGTTTTTAACTAACTTTGGCTTAGAATGAATGAATGGTCGTCCCGGTCATTTAAATTGTGTTTACTTTCAAACACGTTTTCGGTTCGTACAGGCCACATACTGTATGGATTTTCCTCTTTCCAACGCCAATCATTTATTTTTTCAATGGCCTTTAAAGCCTCTTACTGTCATGATGATCAGAAATTATGAAAAAAGTGTGAAGTTCGGCAGCTCATGCCACTTTAAACTCTTATGCATGAAGTTATGAAATGACATGTAAAAATAGAAATTTTCCACATTTTCTCTTATGTGTGTTCTGATATTTCATTTCAGTACTTCAGTACGCTTATTACAACGTTTTTCAACGTGATTTAATTTAAACGCATTACTGTGTGGATTCTTTAATAAGACAATGGTATTACAATCCGCAATACAGCTATGCAATAGAATATGATGTTGTATAGTCCTGTCTATATATTCTAATTTAAATGTGTTGTAGAAAAAGAGAAAACAATGCATACGTACGAAAAGAACTAGGCAAATGGTGTAATATTAGATCTTTTTAAAGAAAAATGTCTTAAAATTGAATTGTATTAATGCTAACTTTTCTTTTTGGCGAATGGTGCTGGTGATTTTTTGCAACTTTAAAAAAAAGAACCCCCTTTTTAGTTTTAAATAGTTTTTTGTAAGCACACTGGCCGCTGTGGCAAATTTACCTGCAGGGTGTTGGCGTGAATTATTTTTTCCTTGTTTTCAAATGTAATTATCTTTGTCCGCATATCCTGATTATAGAGGGCAACTTGAAAGTATAGGTGTTTTATACCCCCAACTGAATGTATCAGGTATTCAAAACGCTACTTTGTTAACACGTGAGCAAAGTGTCCAGTACTTACGATGTGGCAGTCTTTGAGGGTCGTTATCATCTACAAAATCCCTTCCATCGGGCCTGAGAAGAAAAGAATGTGAGAATTTAATCAACATTTCTTTGCACCCATACAGCAAGAAACATACTTGTAATTTACTTGCTCGTCTTAGTAAAGAATGCAACCAAATCCTGACTATACTCAACTAAAATCCCCGATACGTGCACGCATATCAATCTTAGTAAATGGTATCACCGGACCACCATACTCACTATGGGTGGTCACACACGAAAAGTACTTTGACAAAATAAAATTATTTAAATTTCAAAGAAATCCAATCATACAACGGGAGTTCAGTTAATTAAAGAATTTGAAATAGCTTTAAAGTGAGTAGGAATGTTATTGTTAGAATTCAAAGAATGTTTTCTATGTTGATATTTTCTTTTCTTTTGCTTATCGGATTTTTCGTTAGCGTTCGAAAAACTGTAATTTTCTCTTCCTAAGTATGACTCCGCCCCTAGCCCCGCCCTAGCTGTCTGAAATTTGATTGTTTTGACTCACCGTTCTTTAGCATCGAGAAAAGCTTTAGCGAAAGGATTATGTTTGATCTTTAATGCTGTAATCTGTGGAAAAACAAAACATACAAAAACGATAAATAGACAGCGTAAGTGACTTATGGTGGATAGTAGACTAGGGTGGAGCGATCATGTCTAGGCAGCCATTGTTCTAACTCCGTCTGTCTAATGATACAACAATAGATAGGTTGGCCATCGTGCATAATTGATAGGATGTTTAATGGCTTGTCCCTACACCAGAAAATGGCCCCTCAGACGCCTTCAACACACCTTAGTACGAATTAAAAGATCAAAGTACAAAAGGAAATGGCCCATTAAGTGGTGATTGACCAGTGTACTTCCAGACAGCGGACTCGAGATCGCCCTCCGTAAACGTGTGAACATTCTAACTATTCTAACAGTATGAAGCCCTCTAACTAATTGAAAACGGTCACGGTTATTGATACAATATAGAGACCGTTTTGGGCAATAAACTTCAAATCCGTGGGCGCCTCTAACTATTTATTGACACCCTGTTCGATGACCAAACAATGTCACCAGAGGGTGTGGTAATATTGCTTACTGTAAAAACAACCCCTACTATTTACTGCAATATTGAACAAATATGTTATCGGATAATAAACAATGTGTGGGTCTGAAGGGGGTATAACCATAACATAGTTTAAACCGTATTAAGCGAAACATACGATCTTAATTCTCTAGTAAAAACAATCCCAAAAGGACAAATAAATTGATATAGAAATCGGATGAATCCACCATTATAAAAACATTTTACTTATAATTATTTTAATTAATTGCCCACGCAGAATATTTGCACCAATATAAAATTCACGAGAAAATATCCCCCAACACACACACACAAATAGGCCTATATCGAGATGCCTCTACAATTTAGATCATTGTTCTTCCAATTCAAACTAAGCTTGGGAACAAATAAGTATGGATCTATGTATATGTGTTGTATGTGTACATCGCTGTTCTAAATTTATGGAATGCCGTAGATTTCGTTTCATTTTGACGTATTTTGGGGTAGTCTCCGAGCCAAGAGCAACAGAATGTGTTCTGTTTTTTTTAAGAATGTAAGATGGGACAAGTGACAAAATGAAAGCTGTACGGAACTTGGTATCAATCAATGTCCACATCAATCCATTTATGAATTTAGAATCCATATTTACCTCTTCATTTTGATAAGCTGTAACAGCGATGAACTGTGTTTCTGGAAAACTAAACGTCATTATATTTTTCTTCTGTGTCCGAGAGTTAACTTTCACTATATGAAGGCGGGGTTCGTATTTGTGTAATGAGTTCAACATGATCTGAAAGAGAAAGAAAAACATTGACAGATATTTATTTGCCGATGACATACCGAAAATATCTCACTTTCATGTATTTATGACCCTCAGTTTTTTTGGCTTCCGAAAAAAGGGCAAAAGTCTTCCCTAAAAAAAGTCCCACAGAGCTGTAAATGAAAGACAGCAGATGTGGACGAAGACAAAAGTTGACAAACCGATAAAAAATAAACCCGAGTGGTCTTTAAAAGCATCAAACCAAATGTAGCATAATACGTGTCTCAATATGTAAAAGCTGAATGTAAATTTGACCGATGCTGGGCAATAGTGTGGATAGGAATCAGAGTGTCAGTAAAAAAGGCAAGAAATCTTTACTCGGGGAGTCTGGGCTTTGTTTTAGATAAACACGGCTAGGGTTGGAAAAAACACGGCCCCTCATCCCCCTGTAGTCGTGTCCCAAACACAGATTGACCATACCAAGGCGGACATCCCTAGCCAGCAGAATTAAACACATTATATTTCTAGGGAGCGATTTACTCGGGGGTTAAAGTGTTGTTCTATTAGTTTAATCTGTCATTGATACCCAGTAGCCCTCGTGTGTCCATCTCACACGACACCCAACACGTGGGAGACTACTAAGTCAACTGGAATAAGTCAGAGACAATTACAAATCAGTTCTATCAGGTTTCAAGCCAAATTTTCATAGAATTTCTACCATCTTAGAGTTGTCAAAATGTTGATTTGTTTAATCAAAACAGAATGTTCAAAGTATCGGTTATTTTTCTCAAGACGCACAGAAACGTTTTAGTAATTCCCTTCTCGACAAAGTATATGCTTAAGTAGTGTTTTGAACTAACTTAGTCTCGGAGTGAATGGACGCTCGTCAAATTTTGTTATCTTTTCGAACACTATTAAGGTTGGCACAGAGCAGAGACTGTATGGATTTTCCTCTTTCCAGCGATACTCATTTATTTTTTGTGAACTCAAACCCTCTTACTGTCGAAACAATCATGCCACTTGAAAGGTGAAATCCACGCAAAAACAAAATAATATCTATATTATTTGACTCTGGTTGAACAATATCAAACGAATACGTTCTGCTGTAAATGAAGGCAATACAAACACAGCCCTTCATTTGTATTTCGTCTCGTCATTTATTTTATCATCTCGAAACATAAATATCCTCTATCAATTGCTTATAAAAGTTATTAGTGAAATCTAAAAACATAGGACGTGGAAACGAGAATCAACTGCAGTAAAAAATTGGCAAGGATTTTATCGGCAAAATTTCAATCAAGATCGCTTTATAATGTTAATGTTATTTGTTGAACGAAAAACAATATACGCTCACTAAATAAAACATATTTTGTTCTTGTTAATTGAATTTTTGGGATGCATTTAGGCTTATTATCTTATCATGGGTTTGGCCCTCATACATACTAATTGTACTAAACTCCACCGAAGAGGCCCATCTCCTTCATCAGTTAATATCACCCGCAGCTTGATTAAGAAAAATCTCTATATGATTATGAACACTAGAAAATCCCTTTATGATTATGAACACTAGAAAATCCCTTTATGATTATGAACACTAGAAAATCCCTATGTGATAATGAACACTAGAAAATCCCTATATGATTATGAACACTAGAAAATCTCTATATAATTATGAACACTAGAAAATATCTATATGTTTATGAACACTAGAAAATCTCTATATAGTTATGAACACTAGAAAATCTCTATATGTTTATGAACACTAGAAAATCTCTATATATTTATGAACACTAGAAAATCTCTATATATTTATGAACACTAGAAAATCTCTATATGTTTATGAACACTAGAAAATCTCAATATATTTATGAACACTAGAAAATATCTATATGTTTATGAACACTAGAAAATCTCTATATATTTACGAACACTAGAAAATCTCTATATATTTATGAATACTAGAAAATCTCTATATATTTATGAACACTAGAAAATCTCTATATGTTTATGAACACTAGAAAATCTCTATATGTTTACGAACACTAGAAAATCTCTATATGTTTATGAACACTAGAAAATCTCTATATGTTTATGAACACTAGAAAATCTCTATATGTTTACGAACACTAGAAAATCTCTATATGTTTATGAACACTAGAAAATCTATATATATTTATGAACACTAGAAAATCTCTATATGTTTACGAACACTAGAAAATCTCTATATGTTTACGAACACTAAAAAATCTCTATATATTTATGAACATTAGAGAATTTCTATATGTTTATGAACACTCGTAAATTTCTATATGTTTATGAACACTAGAAAATCTATATATATTTATGAACACTAAAACACATGGCCACAGGGAAAATCTTCTTGTCTAAAATAACCATGGAGACAAGTTTCTAATTATGTTAAAAGAGGTATATCATTTAGACCTTTATACCACATAAATTGTTGTAACAAACCAAACCGATGTTATTTCATCTATATATAAATATATTTAATAAAAAATCTTTACACATGGAGATAAATTGTATGTGAAGATAAGTCATATGTAGTACATAGTAACTATGTAGAGTTTACGTAAACAAGGAGCGAAGTCTACAGTATGAAGGAAAAGTGTATTATATTGAGTTAACGTAAACAAGGAGCGAAGTCTACAGTATGAAGGAAAAGTGTATTATATTGAGTTAACGTGAACAAGGAGCGAAGTCTACAGTATGAAGGAAAAGTGTATTATATTGAGTTAACGTAAACAAGGAGCGAAGTCTAGTATAAAGTGTACTATGCTGATTTTGTTCAGTTCCTCAATTCCTTTGATGTTCAGTTGTTCAATTTATATATGACAGGATGACTAGGTATAAAATATACCGTCTCTTAATTGCTTGAATAGATGCAGAAAACCACTACAGATTGTTTGTTATATGTTTATCTATAGGATCTTTACCTGTGGTGAAATTATTTACCTGAGTATTTGATCTAATAGAGCATTACTCCTATGTATCAATTAGACCCGTATAATTTTTATTTCATTGATGTAGGGGGCAGGTTTAACGGTGTATACATTGCTGGATTGATAAATGTGCATTATAACGCGCTAAACGCTTTATGGATGCGATATTATACCCATTAAGTTAGTCGATGAACGTGAGTGGAGACGAACGAAGTCCTGGGGAGATCGTGCTTGATTTCCCCGAAGAGCACACATCTTTCAAAATTGATAGTCAGTCTAGAGCTTCACTGCTCTGCCTTTAACCCTATTTTTTAATTGCTTCCGATTAAAATGGGAAGCTTCCTAAGCATGTTTATATACCCGTGAATTTAGATAACACGTGGTGGAGATATACTAAATGTATGATCACAACTTTTGGAACGAAATCTGTTACCGCTAACCATAGAACTCAAACACTAGTTTTATGGGATAACTAACTGTGGTAAGTAATTGACATGTATGCGGACAGTAAAATGTCAACTAATGTAACTATGAAAAGTATATATACTAATGGCCCGAAAAAGAAATAAAGAAAATTTAAATTTGTGAAAATGCTCGAATGGGTTTAATCGCCCGTGTCAAAAAATATTTTAACGTAAGGTTTATGTATAAATATAACGTTATTCCATAAAGATTGAATTCACCTTTAATATAAATGAGTATTGTAAGTGATTTATCATAAAATTCATTCAGCTTTATCATTAAATTAAAGTCTACGAAGAGATGCCAGGTACATTTATGCAATTAAAGAAAATGAAATTAAAAGAATGATAAAAAGAATTTTCAGCGGGGAATGCATTGTATGACTACTGAATTTCCTAAACAACCATCTGTCGTTTATCGTTTTGCTAATCGTTCATATTTATGCATACACTGTTTGGCAGGCATGTTTTTTCTCCAAATAGTGGCTTCATTGATATTATGTATAAGACTGTAGCATTAAAAAATAGTTTATTCAAATTAAAAAGAACTTCTGTTTATCCTAATGTAAACTTGAAATGAAGATATTGAAAAACAGGGAGAAATAAAAACAAGTCTTAGACAAGAAGAAAGAGGATTGAAAGTGAAAAGGTGGCTAAGCAAAGTTTCAGAAAATAAATACCGAGCCCATATCACCGAATTTCTAAATATAATTTACTTTTTGTTCCTATAGTATAACTGATTAAATTTGTGTTTAAGTTTTTGATTTTTCACAGGAGCCTTAAATTTCAAATCTTGAGAAGCTTTGATTAAAACTTACATAAACTTGAAAATAAAACATGTAAAAATTAATTTTAATGAGAACATACCTGGCCACCGCCGTTGAGTTTATTAGTAAGTTTGACTTTACTGAAAGAAATCGGTTCCTTCATCCAATGGGCCCCGAAGTTGGGAGAGTCTGGGTGTATATAAACACAGTTTGGGGCGGCTGGTTCGGCCTTTCCCCCGGCCACCCAATCTCCGTTCACGTATTTCCATCGATGGTTATCCACTTGTACAAAGTCCAACAGAAGGGTGTACATTGCATTAGGATCCAATCCACTTATGCTGACTCGAAATACAGGAAACATCCGCCTATCGAAAAAATAACCGAAAGAATCATAATTAAAATATGTTAAATTTTAAAATAAACTTACCTTCACATATATAATACTCATTAAAAATAAATTCTTCTCGCATGGTTTGATTGTGGAATAATATGATTATTCTTTTTATACTTTGAAAGTCTGATTAGTATAATGAATTGGGAAATGAAAATTACGACTTTATTACCCGAACCTACAATTGTAATACATGGTTTTATTATTATGTTAGCTAGTCGCGCAATATCTACATGTATATATACACGAATAATATATCTTCCCTTCGTAAGTGTGATTTAGAGAATAGCACATCTGGAGATTCGAAAACGCAATTAAATTCAATTATATCTATAAAGAACAACTAAAAGGAAAAATAACCCTGTATCTGGAAGGTGCTTGTTTCATGCCCAACCCTGGAATTTTTAGATGAAAATGGATTTCATATTTCCTGTTTTGGGGCAACATCTCTCCGAAAATATATATTTTATATAATAAAGTGCCATAAAATCCAATAATGTTACAATCCCCCAACTTTAAGTAAATGTTCTGTTTTAAATTTTATTACCAAATAACCGAAACAGTGCGATGATTTGATTAAAGTTTAAGATAAAAGCACGACACTAAAATAAGCTTCAGAACAAAATATGATTATTTCAGCACAAGAGTTTTAATAATGGTTAGGCACAACAATTTAATCAAGAAATAATCTAATCTTTCCGTTGCATTTTCCCCACGTTATCAGTCTAATCATGCATTATAATCTTTACATGGTCCCATTATTTCGTTAACTGTATTTCGTCTGTATTTTACTAAAACTATATATAAACAGCAACATTTTCTTGGTGAAATATATTATATAGGCTTATCGTGACCCTAAAACTTTTCATTTGTAAGTCAGAGTTAGAAAAGTTTGAAAATTAAGTGCTTTTATTTTTTGCTTGTGAGGATGTATAACATTGCGAGAGCAGTTAGGTGTGGGGGGTCACGACAGAGCCTGGGTAGAGTCAAGTTTTAATGTTTATTTTTTCTCTCTCTGTGACGCATCTTTGTTTACTAATACACCCCGGTCAATATGAAAACGTATCATTATCTGTTAAAATAGCTTTTACAACGGAAGAAGATCAAACGAGTAACGGTATTATATATAGATAAGAGAGCAATTTGTTACTAAACAGCCATTAGTGTTTGTCAGATTCACAGGCTATATAATCATATCTTGACCAATGTATAAATATTAACAAATTATCAGTTTGCTATCTGTTTATTGTTAATATGAATCAAATTAAAAATTTTAACTTTTAAAAACTATGAAGGCGATTGATTTCTGACGGTGTCATCTTCAAACAGGAAACAAAAGTATACGTTCCATAGAATTAATTTCATCAATACTTGCATCCCATAAAATTTATGGATTTTATGGACCTCTTTTAGGATGACTTAACGGAATTATTTTATAAACTTTATATAAAATCAATATATGGGTGTATTTATTTGGTATGATATAAATTTGGTATGATATACGTGTATTATCGTTTGACGAAATTGTTTAAAATATGATATCTAACGAACTTCTGGATTAAGATTTAGTTTTCCTCAGTCAAAATCCGAACCACAGCTAGAAAAACTATCTATAAATTTTATAATATAACATATGGGATACAGTGTAGGCCTTTAATTGGAATTATAGCCAAAATTACTATGTAATGTTCTGGAAAATCGTTCTACGGATGGGATAAGATTATTAAAGAACATTGGCAAATATATAGCTCACACACAGTTTTTCTTTTAAATTTGCAGTATGTCACAATATTAATGCAAGGTCATATGATTAAGTTATATTTGATTGATTTATCTTGTTTAACGCTGCAGACTAAACGGTGTGTCAGGGGGAGGTTTATACTCGAGAATAAGTTAAAACGAAAGTATAGGGCTACATCATTGAAATCATCTGTTTATAGCTAACAAATATACCAATAACAATAGTATTGATCAATATGAGGTATTAGAGCTTGCTTTTAATAATGACATCAGGGCCACACTGTCTCAGTAAAGCATATGGTTTGTCTATTTCCATAAAGGTTAAGATGTCTATATCTCAGTTGGCGACCCTGCAAACAGAGGACCGCCCGCTAGAGACGCACGAGAATGAGAAAATTAAGAACAAAAATAAGAGTAAATGTAAAATTTATAAAAAAAATGAGTCTTTAGAATAAGTTGAACGAAGGTTTAAGCAATCGTATATTCATACGTCCTATTTTATGACGAATTTTATATTCAAGCCACACCCGTGTCACAGTAGGTCTACGTGTCCGTATCATATACTCGCATCCATACAGGGGGTTCCCAGATGAGCCTTCTAATAAACCTGGCGATAGACTCACCTGTCATATATCCATCTTGAATATAATATAACGGCTAATTGATATTTAGAATTTGCAGTTTGTCATTTGGCTAACATACCTGTAACTTTTGATACCGATATAGTATTGGTAGATAACACGAGATGTCATAGATGTACATTATAATGAGGGGGGTCTATGCTAAGAAGATATAGTCAATGGGAATATATGATAGATTTGACACTGAAGCCATCTCAATACTTACCGTCCGTTTTTAGTGACAATCATTTCATTCGTAAATTCCTTGAATTTGCCCCATAAGTCTCTGTCTTCTAATTTGACATTAAGTTGTTTCTCTGTGGGGTCGCCCTTTTCGCTACCCACAGTCATTTCACTGTCTACGGCACTTAACAAATGGTTTATGTTTAACTGATTCGACTTCATGTCGGCAGTTAGCAGTAAATCCGCTGGGGACTCCGTGGTGGCGACTTTCACGTAAGAAATTCAACACGAAAACAAGTCTGATCTAACAGCTAGATATAATATTTTTAGCTAGGATCTCTGAGTCCGTATGTCAGGCGATGTTGTCACTATAAGCCAGCCTTCTCGTTCTCTCTCACTTACACTCTGTACTTCTCACTCTAGCGGATGATTTCAACGTCCGAGCTCCACAGCTAGCTGTTAAATGTCGATATGAATGAGGCTACATTTGTTTACAAACTTGTAATTCAAGTACACAAATCATGTGATCCCTTTGATCTGACCGACGTGTGGCAAACCTCTCGTCCAATCACAGCTCTGCACTAGAAAAGGGGCGGTCGGAGGGGATGTGCTGATTGGTTGACATGGACGTCAAGTTGTCGGTCTCTGTCAAATGTGACACTTCGATCAACTCGGCTCTCAACACTTCTCTAAACCATTATAGCAGGCCGACTAAATTAGAAAAAAATATAACAAAGACAATATATTACGAGAAACCTCAAAACTTTCGCTATGAATTGATAAAGTTTGCACGCTGAACTGATACAAGAGATTGACAGTTTTGTATACTGGTGATTTTTTTTATTGAAGTTGACAAACCCCAATTCGGATTGCCCCGACATACGCTTGGAGTGGTCAGCCAATTTGCCCTTAGGGTCTTTGACGCAATGTCTGATAGCGGGATACCCGGCGTGTAGTAAGACGCTATCGCAACACTCGACTAACTTCAAGTGTTTGCATAGGACAATTACATCTGTTAACAACTCATTATAAAACACTCGATTATTTTTCCTTTCCCTTTGGTCTCTAACTCATGTTCTTTATTCTTGACCTCAAACTAAATCTGTTATTCAACGAACTTAGAGATTACGAGTCAAGGGTTCTCAGAAAGTTTGCGCTGTTAGAAAAATACTGTTCACATAACAATGATCACCGAAATGGTAATATAAATCTAACAGTTTACCACGAAAGGGACTCAATAAAAACGATGTAAATAGCAAGCTTCTGAGAAACGGCCGTAAAACTATTGTTTTGCTCGGAAAGGCAATTTTAAACAGATGATGGTTAATCCACATACATTTTTGATTGGAGTTTATATAAAAAAAAATGTAATTTTCCTGTAAAATTTATACGATGAATATCATAGCCTCCTGTTTATAAAAGTTGGTTGGGCCAATACTCAAGCCATGTATAAAAACCCTCAAGAAAAATAAGCTATTTGTAACATAAAAATACTACCCCAAAATTATATATATTTATGAGCAATAAAACATAGTGCACATGTAAAATCTTCTTATCAGAAAATATATATATATAAATGGCTTAAACAGAACCAACAATTTTGCTTTTACGGCCAAAAAGAGAATAAAAGTTTTATCCAATCTTTATTATAACTTGAAAGCCGCTAACGGTTTCTTTGGTCGTTCACAATCCCTTCGTTTCATATTCATATCATTTATATCAGCGGTCTTTTTTGACAGAAGCAAAATACTCGAACTGTTTCGTTTTTGACTGTTCAGCTGATTATAATTCAATGACCCAATTCTTAGAAAAGAAAAAATCTAAATAATGTAAATAAATGAACAGTCCTTAGCTTTCAAATTCGAAAAATTAATTTGGTTTTGTTATAAATTGATTTAATTTCAAGCGATTCTATGTAATCTTGTGAAAACACATTTGAAATAGACAAGTGACGTATTCAAAACTTGTGATATAAGGTGCTATTCACATTCATTAACATCTAGGTACTAAGTGAGCCAGAAATAGATATCAGAGAATTATTTTTAGACCTTAACGTCTCTGAATCACTGACACTTAAGAACGTCTAAAATACATTTAAACTTCTTTTAATAAATGGTTGACGACTTGTGCCAAAATCACAGATCCTTTGTTCTCGGAACATTGTTTTGCTTGCCTACGAATATCATTTACACCATTTTATAAGATTGTTTATATAAGTCCCAGATTAGTATACCGTACAATGTGACTATCCAATAACACCCAGTCATGTGTATTTCAATGTTAATTGCTTTTTTTCACCTCCCGTAAATTGACACATTTAATCCGAATACTAAAACAACACGATAGCTTCTGTGTAAGCAACATTCTTAAAAAGGTTATTCTATTTAACTACTAACGTAAACGTGAATCTAGTCATTTAAACTTTTTCTTTTTTTTCAAAATCTTTTTTTGTATCAGCCTTTCATCGCAAAAATAAATTCATTTAATAAAAGTTCTGATTTTCCGTCAAAATCAGAAGACAATTTTGAGTATCTGAAAGCCACGGAAAGTCGAAAATAAATTTACCGTAGACATATATTAGAACACGCCATGCAAAAGAGTACAAGCGACCTCGGGATGTATATGCAATTTTTGCTATTTTATAGAAAACGTTTTGCTCTTTGGTTCAAACGAAGGATGTTTTGTCATAAATTTTCTGGGGTATGAAATTTAAATCAAGACGTGCCCATATAATGCCCACTACTTAAAATAGAAACAAGCTGCGTGAGCGTGTTTCAAATCGAACCCAAAATATACCTTTTCCATATTAACTATATGTTTTATTGTTTGTGTTCAGATACACCGTACTTTGAAATATTGTTTATGAATCAAAGCCGTCAAATTTTATTCAGAAAATATATTATTCTCTTCTTTTTTTCGGTGCAAGGATGAGATATTATCCACTCTTTTTTAAATCAAAGTTACATAAAAAGTTATCTTTATGGTACATCAAAGTATTCAGTATAATTATATGGTGTACAATTGTCGATGAATTGTAATGAAATGTAATCCGAGCAAGCGCAGAGTAATTAGTTGTTTCATTTTACGACAGAAAATTACCCTTGTAAACTAGCCAATTGATCTTATGCCAATAAAGCGGCATTAAAAGAGTATGGCGTCTGTAATAATGGACAACAAAATAAACGTTCATAAAATATTTCATTGACTTTGTTAAGGGGCTAAGGAAAACTCCTTTCTATTATTATTAACTACATCTGAAGGAAAATAGGCACTTAATAGTCAGCTTGGACGCGGACACGTTCTCGAGAGTCAACGCACACACCAAGTATCGCGGTACACATTGTACCATAACTCCCATGTATAGACGCGGACTTGAGCGAAAGCAAAATTTGTCCAGAGCTAATCATTGACTGTTTGATAAATCTTTCAATGGCATTTAGAAGTTGAAAGATTACAATAAGGTGAAGAATTACTCATTTGACTTTGATTAGGATGAACAACATCGGAACGCAGTCACCCAATAAACCCAGAAGTTGTTATCCATAAGTAATTCTTCACCTTATTGTTTGATAAATGCTGGCATACACCGAAAATTCAGTTTTAGTTTTAAAAAAGTAGCATTATTAAAATTATTCTCTATTTTATCATAGCAATTTAGAACTTATTCCGACTTTGAATAAGAAAAAAAACCAACATATTGTAATGGTTGGCATTAGGTCATCCAAACCAAATTATAAAATAAGAAGCACTGAGATATTATTCTTTGTATGTCCGAAAGGTATATTCCAGGAGTCAGTATATTCTAAATTCTAAAATATATTCAGATATTTTCTGAAAGTTAAGCCCCACTGTAGACGAGCACGGAACTATTGATATATATGGATGCATTTTTTGTTCTAAGTATAACAGAGATATATATTTATGATCACTAAAACACACGGGCACAGGGAAAATCTTCTGGCCTAAAATAACCATGGAGACAAGTTTCTAATTGTATTAAAAAGAGGTATATCATTTAGACCTTTATACCCCAGAGATATAGGTGTTACTGAAATTATTGAGTGCTCTGTTTTGAATGTCATTCAGTCAAGATGCATGACCAGTTATTCAAGTCTATAGGAAATATTCTTTTAATATTTTCAATAATATTTGAATAAAAAACATACCGTGGCATTCTACTGACAATACTATTTTAATTTATGAATGTGTTACAGGTAAGGTAAAATTTGTTCGTATGGATGAAATATGAAGGCAGATTCGTCTTTTCTATACAACTCGAAACTTGACGAGGTACCTTCCCGCACACGATGGTCTAAATTCCTTGTACAAACAAAATTATAAACTTGTCAGAAAATCTGTCTTTCTGTAATTTTATGAATTGGGGACAATATACATTTTTATGTTACCCGTCTTTTGACCGTGCGCTTTCCATCCCCAAAACGTAGTCCTAAGAGATCAGATAATCATTTTCATTATTTCGTCTTTTTTAAAAAGTGTCATCTAAAGACTGTAATTTCGTTTAAAGAGTTTCGGTCAAATACGTGGATATAGAACAATTTAGCTCTAAAGTTGCATAAGGTACCAAAATGTTTATATTTACCAGTGAAAATAAAATGTTTAAAGTGTCATGAACTTCCAAAAACTCGGACTTTTCCCAAAAATATCAACTGTCAAAAAAGTTGGGCATTTAAAGTGACATGAGCTGCCAAAATCACATTTTTTCATAATTTCTGATCGTCACGACATTAAGAGGCTTTGGAGGCTATCGAAAAACTAAATGATTTGCGCTGGAATGGCGAAAATCCAGTATGTGACCTGTAGTGACTGAAAACGTGTTTGAAAAGTAAACAAAATTTAAATAACCGGGACGTTCCAAAAAATACTTTATCGTACATTTTCGAGACTAGAAGCACTAAAAAGCTTCTGAACTATAGGTCTTGATAAAAATAGCCAAAAATTTCAATATTCTGTTTAACTTCAAGATATTAGCATCGAGAACAAAAACATTGACGTTGAAATAAGCATAAGTATGAACGGAAGATGTGTGCTAATATCTGACAAAATACAAAAAAAGAGATGTATGAGTTCAATTTTGGGCTTTTCTTGCTCATGAAACCTACCTTAACGTAGACCAAGATTATAGTAACAACGGAGAGGTATTATTTTGTACTTCTTGATAAAATGACGAAATATTAGTTAATCTAGCTCTTTTAACGAAATTTTCTCTATATATGTTTGGCAGCTCATGTCACTTTATATTCTCGGTTATTGTTCCCAAGAAGTATAGGCTTTTGAGTGCTACTTGTCCCCAGAATTAACGATATACATGTGTAGCTTTGGTCAAAAATGAAAGGACGTTCAACCGTGTTATTTTCATCCCACTTACTTTGTAGATTTACTCATTTCAACGCCAACCATTTATGAATTTGGAGCCCCGTCCTTTTCTCGACATCCAGAATTTATGAAGAAATTTTGAATTTTGGTAGCTTACGATTTTAATATAAGAGAAATTACAGTTTTCATATATGTTAATATAATTTAAAAAATACGTAATAACTACATTTAAATTAAGATTCATGCAGCACACATTTTTACACAGTGGCCATTTTAGACAGAGAGGTGAGGGGAATAAGGTAGAGCTATAAAACAAATTTGAAAAGAAAACGGGATCATTTTGGAAGCGAATTAAAGAGCTGCTACGGCTTATCGTGTCATTTAAAGGGGCATGAGCTGCCAAAATGTTGGTATTTTGACGTTAAAACAGAATGTTGAAATTATTGGCTATTTTTCTCAAGACGTATAATTCAGTAGCTTTTTAATGCTTCTAGTCTCGAAAATGTACGATAAAGTATTGTTTTGAACTAACTTTGCCTTAGAATGGATGAATGGTCGTCCCGGTTATTTAAATTTTGTATACTTTTCGAACACGTTTTCGGTTCGTACAGGCCACATACTGTATGGATTTTCCTCATTTCAACGCCAATCATTTAGTTTTTCGATGGCCTTCAATGCCTCTTACTGTCGTAACGATCAGAAATTATGAAAAAAGTGTGAATTTTGGCAGCTCATGTCACTTTAAATTCTAACTCAAATATATCAATTTATGTTTTAGTTGCTATTTCTGTTTGGTGACACGTGTCGTCAAAGTTGTAGTTGTGTATTGCCATAAAGCTCTGTCCATTCTGCCCAACCCATATCAACGATATTAGTCTATAGCAGATTAACGGGTTATGGATTAATGGATTAAGGACAAATACGATTTTTTTTTAGTTGAGAATTTCATCTCACACCCGCGAAAGACAACCCACCCATACTCTGTTTAGATTAAGCATTCAAACATCAATAATTTAACACTTAAAGAAATAAAAACTTCAGTTTTATTATTCTTCTCGCAAATTCAATTAAAATCTTAAGTAGAGTAAACCCAATAAAATAATCTGATTGGCTCGAGATAATGACTCAAAGGGTTCAAAGGTCTGAATTATTAAACAGGGACAGCCCATTTAACCAGGCTTTTTGTTGTCTAATCAGTCGTTAGAATAGATCGTAGATGTTAGGTTTCCAGACAGACGCAAGCTCATATCTCGCCATCGTCTGGAAGGCGACCAATATGGCTTACAGGCCGTCTGGCTTGGACTCAAATTTCTCAGAAATTTACTATTGCTGTTAGTAATTTGATAATTGGATCGATTTATATAATAACATTGAATATCAGTTCGAACTCAAGGACCTTATGTGCAATGTATAATTGACGATAATGAATATAATTTGTTTTAGGGGCATATAGAAGTTGGAAGTATAACATTAAACAAACTCTTTCTGGATTTACAACTTCTGTTATATTTAGGCGCAACGTTTCAAAGAATATAATATCAATATAACATTGATTTGCCGTTTAGAAGTTTTAAGAAACATTAGAGCTAAATATCCCGGTTATTTTCTAAAACCCTTCAATCGCCCCGGTTCACAGACTCGTGGTGCGGGTAGGAGAGGGAACCAGTTATTGTCTTATATTCGCAATTTTTTTTCTTTTATTATCCAGTATCTTATAATAAGCACCTGTTCCTAATTTCTAATATAAAGCTTTCTTGAAAATGATAGAAATTCTTCTACTGAGTTTGGGTGGGTTTGGAACAGGCAACGGACCCACCTATTCGGGCAGGGTATCCGCACCACCCATGATCTACTCCGGGAGAAGGAGTTTCTCCTATTTCCCCAGAAAATGTCACCCCCCCCCCCCCCCCCCAAAAAAAAAAAAGAAAGAAAAAAAGAATGTAGGTCTACTATTTAGAGAATGATCTGACGTAAGTTGACTTGTAACGTTTAGTGGCAGATTGAAGAACAATAGTTTCCAGGCAAATAAAGGTTTAGTCAATAATCTAATATATACCTTGTCTCGCATTAAATTAATTAGATGAGTTTAGATTGTACAGCTCGTTGAACAACAAAGAAAACAAGGATCATCCAAAAAGATGAAACTGTAGAATGGATTTTTACATAATATGAATATACACATCGTGATTAAATTCACAAACTAATTCGCCTTAATGCTTATAATGCTGTATGTCGATAACAATTACTCGTATAATAACTCAGTTGGTCGCGATAGATATATAGTTTTGGGTATATGTATCAGTGAGGAACGAACTCTTTACGCAGTGGCGAGAGGCTTGGATCCTGCGAAGCTTCTCGCGCAATCCATTCAGCTGAGTTACAGTGACAACCCTTTAGTCTGAGAAAAGGTAAAGCATACCGTTTGGGTACTATTGTTAAGTTCCCGGATGTTGTCTATCTGTGTGTGTTTGAGAGTGGATGTGGATAATGTATTGTGTATTCCCCAAGGTAATTCAATTAACATGTCTATTTCATTTCACTCAGGTGTCAATTGTGAAATGAACTTGTCTGTACAATAAACGGGTCGGGATGATACAGTTGGTAAAGTTCACACTGTACAGATCTTATAGAATCCATTCTATATCTTCGAAACTGCGTGGAGAAACATCCAATTCCATTGGGAATGATGTGTTGGTTTGTTTGAACTTTGAAGTCCCACCAAGCAAATGTGCAACATGGTGCTATAAATAAGTTAGAATAAAAGAAACAAGCAAAGGGTCAAAACTATTTGAATAAAATACCATATGCGTGAATGTTAAAAACAAACCAGGCGAGAAATCTTGTCTGTGATTTGTCATTTTCTTCTTGTCTCTATGGTACAAACGACAGGGAGTGTATGTTTGATTATCAGCAAAATAAACCGTTTTTTTCGGACTAAACAACCTGAAAAGCAGCATTGCAACTAAGGAACTCTACATAAAATATTGGATTTGAAAGAACATGAAGTCTAACATGATGTCAAGGTCTAATGTTGCAAATGTCAAAATGTTTTACTTTCATTTTTTGTCTTGTAAATATATGCACATTTTTGTGTATTGGATTTCTCTCATTTATTTGAAAATTTGTATTTCAAAATTATGTGCATAGTGATTTGAGTTTATATTGCCTGTCACATTATTTATGTTTAATATTTGTTACAGTTATATGTTGACCAATTCAAAGAATTAAATGATATTTCCGTTTCCCGCGCTCGTGTATGTAACGAGGCATTTCATTGGCCGATCTAATCAGTTTAGAAAATGGGACAAATAGATAATTACGCATACCACAAAAATTAATGTAATGAGTTAAACAAATCCACACCGTTTGAGATAGCATGAGCTGCCAAATATGAAAAAAATCGTTGACACAGAATTTGATAATTGTTTGCTATTATTATAAAAAAAATTCGGAATAAGACCTTACAATACTTGAAGATAAACGTTAAAATAGTTGTATAGGCAGCTAAAACCCCAAAACGGAACTCCTACATACTAGTACCTGCTATTTGAATTTTGTCCTTTATTAGCATTTGTCTTCGGTTCCTACAGGCTAGTGACTTAACCAATAATTTTTATTTCATCGTCAATCGTTTGAAGGCCATCTAAACCCTAAATGATTGGCGTTGGAATGAGGAAAATCCATACAGTATGTGGACTATACGAGCCGGAATAATGTTCAAAAAGTAAACAAAATTTAAATAACCATTCATTCATTCTAAGCCAAAGTTAGTTCAAAACAATACTTTATCGTACATTCTCGAGACTAGAAGCACTAAAAAGCTTCTGAATAATATACGTCTGGAGACAAACAGCCGATAATTTCAACATTCTGTTTTTACGTCAAAATATCAACCACTTTAAGCTTTTCGAGGTATTTCAAACACTGAACTTCTTCTGGCAATCAAAATTTATTGAGAAAAACAAATTTGAATTTTGTCATCTCATGCTTATATAACATCGTGTTTGCCTACAAGAACGCGGGTAATGGAAATATATCTCATTCTGAAGTTTTCACAAAGATATAAATGTTTGATCAATGCGATAAAATATAGAAACAACAGAACATTGAATTCAGCTCAAACAAATAGATTCGCAAAATAGAATATAGATGAGGAAACTCAATACGTATCAGAAATATACCACATACATTAACAGAAGATACAAAAATACATAATACACATGACCTGCCATACAATATAAGGGGAAAACATTTGCCATGTCTTAACAAGCAAACTTAACGTCTAGGTCTAAGTTTATGAACACTAAAACATGAATATTACACCGCTCATGTGAAGACCGATTGTCTATGGGAATCATTGAAAAATGAGCGTCGTATTGGTTTGTAACGCGATTAGGTATAACTGGAAAGATAAACGAATTCTGAAGACAGATTGAATAAGAAAATATATTTATGGGATTGCGACATTCCACGAAAACAATATACACGGAATGGCGATCC
The DNA here is from genome assembly GCA_963971465.1 of Lepidochitona cinerea. NCBI lineage: Eukaryota > Metazoa > Mollusca > Polyplacophora > Chitonida > Tonicellidae > Lepidochitona > Lepidochitona cinerea. Next base: position 81,123,755 of record OZ020551.1, on the reverse strand, counting down.
TAGCGAGCAACACCATTAAGACAAGATGACATTTAGAAAACGAAGATCACCGCCCAGAACAACGACAGTCAGAGATGGCATTAATCACTTTTCAGTCGACTGTTTTGCATATAGTCCTTAAATTGCAAGTTTTTTTGAGTAAATGTATAATGTTTCGTTTGAATGAAACCATAGGTCTCCCACTACTTTGTGACCGAGCACTGTCGTCTCAAGGTCATTGCGGCGAGTTTGGAACGTCTGATCCGAGCTACCCAATGAGATGTTGTCCTTTCATGTGGATGTATATGTAGTTCATTGGTAGGATTATTTGAATGAAAACTAATGATACCATGGTGGAAATAAAATGAATTTCACGCATTTATCCAGTTTCCAACCGACATTCAGTGGCTCCGGGGCCCTAAATCGGAAGAACAATTTGCAAGCAATAGGAATCGTGCTCTAGAACCAGACTCATATTCATACCACCCCAGGAAAGTTAAAATTTTTGGTTACAAATGAACATTTATGAAATTGAAATATCTCATGTGTACCAAAAAAACAGGGTTATTTCATTCTTAAATTTTCTATCCTTATAAAGATTGGCAACGCCACATGTCAACATGAAGAAGCATATAGGGAAATTGGATATGGTATTGCTATTGCATGCATGCAAATCATATATAATCTGTTAATCATGGAGGAAAATGTGTTTAGACCAGACAATTAAACTTTATATATCATACGGAACATTTAACATTTAGATGAAAACGTTTTTACCATCAGAAAATATAAGTTCCCATATAAAACGATTGTGGTTCTAATTTTTACCCAAGCTTGGTCTTAAATGGTTGTGGGTTAAAGTCAGGTAAGAAATTGACCCGTCTTTTATTATTATTATTATACTCTTTATTGCAGACAATTACGTCCATATCAATATACAGAGAAAAAAAAAACTAAGGAAATCTGATGAGTATAATCTTCAAAAATTACTAATTCTATTTAACATAAAGTGTTCATATTGCCTACAAATTCTCCCCACCGGCGTGTATGCCTTAACCTATACAATATCCGTCGGATTCTGTTTCAGTTCTAAGTCCGGTCACACTTAAATCAAATACTGAACTGGCCCGCTTTACCACAAAACAACATAGGCGATTTCTTAACAAAAGGGACGAACCGTTTTAGAAACGACTTTAGTTATTTGGTCTGTGTAAAATATCTGATATACCGGCACGTCTGAGTGTGGGTGAATTATCTCCCAGATGAAGTCGGGACAACGCCGAGATGGCCCTTTGTTTACTAAATAATATTTACCTTCTTTTTAAAGAAGGTTTTCGTTTATTCTGTGTAACTTTTCGAAGTATTTAGGTAATAATACGTTCATATTGGGATGATTAAAGACATTGAATTCCTTTCCCTTTATTGGTATATTAACTCTTGTGTTAAATAAGATAGAGCCCATTAGCTAACCTTTACGAACGCTCATAAACTGATGTTAATTTTTTCAGAATTTAACGAGCGTTTTATCAAGCTGAATGGTAACCCAAATTCGAATAATTGATTTTGATTTTTCTTTAAGAAATTACATATGAGTGATGTGTAAACTAAAAAAGTATACCCAGCTTTTTTTTGTCATCACATTCAGTCCCCATATTAATATTCAACTAACAATTATGGGTATTATTGTACCTTATCACACTCTATCATTCAGTTCGAAACTATTTTTTTATTGTTTTAAGTGACATGACCTGCCAAATCTCCTACTTATTTCCTAGAATATTATTGTCAATGCAACAGACCGATGGCCTTCTGACGTCATCGGGGTATACCGAGGGATCATCATGACCGACGGTAAGCATTCGCCACAAAAAAGTATATGGGCATATCTCTAGAAGAGCTTGTAACAGTGGTCGCTTTAAACAAGACCCCTTTAATAAGACTTAGTGACGTCACTAAGCTTCAAGATTATCAGAGGGGCTGAAGTCCATAAAAAGCTAAATGTCCTACACAAACCGAGATAATGTTCAAAAAGTAAAGAAAATCTAAATAATTGGGACGAACCTTTTAGGGCATGAAGTAAGTCCCAAACACTGAGCTGACAAAATTCAGACGTGTTTTTGGTAAATCCCGATGGTCAAGAGAATTTAAGCGTTTGAAATATCGTTTACGTTTAAGCACTAAGAGAATCACGTTGAAATACCAATCGAAATATCGATAAAACCAATAGATGTGAGTTAGTAACGGACATAATTCCAATAGCCGGCATCTAGGAGTACCTTTTAGGGGGATTGGGGGGGGGGGGGGGGGTACTCTAGTGTAAACTAACACTTAATTATAGTTCATGTATCTGTTATATACACTTGAACAAGGAGACAAGAAAATTATTGAATAAATTTGACTTCTTATAGTCTTCATTATTTCAATTTTGCATTCTTCACGAAATTGACATTTCTCGTTTTAGCAAAAATTTTGAATACCTTTTTATTGAGTTCTGTAATATTTTCAGCTTAAAGTGGCATGAGCTGCCAAAATTCACACTTTTTCACAATTTCTGATCGTCACAACAGTAAGAGGCTTTGAAAGCCATCGGATAACTAAATGATTGGCGTTGGAATGAGGAAAATCCATACAGTATGTGGCCTGTATGAACCGAAAACATGTTCGAAAAGTAAACAAAATGTAAATAACCGGGACGACCATTCATTCATTCTAAGCCAAAGTTAGTTCAAAACAATACTTTATCGTAAATTTTCGAGACTAGAAGCATTAAAAAGCTTCTGAATTATACGTCTTGGGAAAAATAGCGAATAATTTCAACATTCTGTTTTAACGTCAAAATATCAACATTTTGGCAGCTCATGCCAATTTAACAAAAACATACCAATTTAAATGAGATATTTGCCCAACAGTTGGATTTAACAAGTCAACAATAAATCCGCGAACAACTTGACACGGAAATAAACCAGTGATTAGTATAATTTGAAATTTCAAAGTGATTCACGTTAAATTGACACGAGCCGCTAAAATCGGAATTTTTTTTGGTCGTCAAGAGAAATTCAACGTTTGAAGTACCATGAACAATTAAAAGATTGATGTTGAAATAAGAAATATTGAAAGTCAGTAACCCGTACGAACTAAAGTGCAAAATTTAAATAGCCGGGCTGTATGAGTTCATTTATGGGAGTTTTGTTACATATTAAACTACCTAACATATGCAAAATTACTATCAACCTTATTTTGTAAATGACCAACAGCTATTTGTGTTTCAACACCATCTGTAGCGATTAACTAACAAATTCTGGTTCAAAATGTTCGCTGTCTTTGCCCATGATCCTATGAGGCTCAAATCTCAGTCTACCGATATTCTTGCCATAGCTTAAGATGTGTAAGCATTGTCATTGTATTACAGAGTGTTCCAGAAAATTATGCTGACTAAAGCCAAGCTCCTGTCTGTCGTCAACCTAATGAAATATCATAGGTTTAGTTTATTACAACAATTTATGATTGGGTATAAACGTCTAAATGATATGCCCCTTTTTAAAACAACAAGAAACTTGTCTCCATGGTTATTTTAGACAAGAAGATTTTCCTTGTGCCCGTGTGTTTTAGTGTTCTTAAATATATATGCAATACTGATGATTTGTTGCCAAATTATCTTTTCCAGAAAATTTTACTGACTTAGGCCAAACTCATACCTGTCGTCAACCTAATGAAATATCATGGGTTGTGGTTTATTACAACAACTGATAATTGGGTATAAACGTGTAAATGATATGCCCCTTTTTAAAACAATAAGAAACTTGTCTCCAGGGTTATTTTAGACAAGAAGATTTCCCCTGTGCCCGTGTGTTTTAGTGTTCATAAATATATAAAGTGCTATTTTCTGTAAACACCGAAGTAATTAGCAGATGGTATAAGGTGCTTTTTTATCCAATGATTCTCGCAAATGTCTCGTTTTACCAAATAACGTTGGAATGAATGAAATCCATAAAGGCCTAGACGAACCGAAATAGTGTCCGAAAAGTAAACAAAATTTAAATAACCGGGACGACCATTCATTCACTCTAAGCCAAAGTAAGTTCAAAACAATACTTTATCGTACATTTCCGAGACTAGAAGCACTAAAAAGCTTCTGAATTATACTCTTAAGAAAAATAGCCAATAATTTCAACATTCTGTTTTAACGTCAAAATATCAACATTTTGGCAGCTTATGCCACTTTAATAAATAGAAGTCCCATAAATTTGTGTTACTTTTCGTGTCTTCGTCAACTTCCAGAATGTCACTCACACCACTTCTTAAAAATCTATCATTTTGGAGTTTTCCGACAGTTGAATATAGAATCACTAAAAATTTAAGAAATCTTAAAATAGATCAACATGTCTGTTTACATCTGATAAATTGAGAATCTGGCCTTATCTATAGGAATATAAATACAAGCTATACAACTGGCTTGTAGGTAATTAAACAATTATATAAAGCTATACAATTCATGAGTTTTATTGAACAACGAAACAAATTCAAAGTATTAACATTCCATACAGGTCGTAACATTCGTGGCATATTAGAGCTACCGATGTAACGTAATACAGTTTCTGGCCATATAGAGAGATGGATCACTGAATCAATGACTGTTGATGTCGTAAAACTGCATCCTGAGAAAGGATTGTAATCAGACACGGCGGAACGATATTGTCACCTCGAGTGGTAACACCTTTTCATGTGACCACCTTTATTATCAAAAGCAATTAGCCGTTTAACCTGAAAGTTCAATTAATCCCTGGTCTAGACAAACTAAAACCCTTTGTGGAGAGCCGCGGGACAGTAGTAAAACTGTCGGACAGTAGTTCAAAATGTGAACCACCAGAGCCATCTTATTTCATGTGATTACCTGTGACATCAACCTCAGCTACCTTGCAGCACGCCATTAAAACACAGGTTTATTAAGTTGTCATTTCAAGGCATATGAAAGTGACATTAAATATCGTTGACGCTTGTATCTGATAACATAACATTACAAATCAAATGGTGTTTCAAAATAATTATTATGTGACCTAATAAATTGGTCCTGAGAAATGGATCAAATGGATCAGTGCTTTACATCAAATATCCGCAAAGAACAACTATTGTTTGGCGATATATAAACCGACATATAGGCTTTTCTGTGGGTATAATTTAATGGTAACATTGCCTCGATCATTTCTGTTCTTTTGTTTCCTGTAGATAAACGTTATACACTACACTGTCATTTTGAATTTTTAATGAGGTTGTAACTTTTACAAGACAAAGTTTCTCTAATATAAGCCTATAAAGCTATGTCATAATTAACAACTTTATAATTCATAGCTTTAAATTTGTTTCTGAGAGAATTGTGTTAAGGCTGCTTTTTCTATCAGTAATATATATTTGATCTGTGTTAAAGTGGCATGAACTGCAGAATATAGGGAAAAGTCATTTTTTCTGTTGATACCTATCCCGGGGATGCACGTTAAAGTGGCATGAGCTGCCAAAATGTTAATATTTTGAGAACAGAATGTTGAAATTATCGGTTATTTTTCTCAAGATGTATATTTCAGAGTCTTTTTAGTGCTTCTAGTCTCGAGAATGTACGATGAAATATTGTTTTGAACTAACTTTGGCTTAAAATGAAGGAATGGTCATCCCGGTTATTTAAATTTTGTTTACTTTTCCAACACTATTCCGGTTCGTATAGGCCACATACTGTATGGATTTTCCTCATTCCAACGCTAATCATTTAGTTTTTCGATGGCCTTCAAAGCTTCTTACTGTCGTGACGATCAGAAATTATGAAAAAAGCGGGAATTTTGACAGCTCATGCCACTTTGGTAGGTAGTTTTTGAAAGTGTAATATTAACACAAATCATAACTTAAACACTGCGGTTGTTTGAATTTCACCTGCGTTGTTACCATGCATACATCTATACATTTCCTACGGATTGCCTGTTTTCTTGATACGTTTTATTTTAACTTTAATCTTTTAGTTTTTTCAAGGTACTTGAAACGCTTGTTTGAAAAAGACCAAAGTTTGCAACCCAGGCTACTTGAAATGCTACCTATATAGACATTCAACATGGAGTCGATCAAAGCGAAATTTGATTCACAACTTACATACATATAACCTTCAGAGATATCATTATATTTCTTCTTCGGGATAAATACATTAAACGTCTTCGCTGTTTATAGAATCTGTTGAACACCATTGGGATCTGGACCCCGAAGGCCACAGTTGACATACCAAGTAGTCGTAAAGCTTAATGACGTCACCAGAAAATATATAGGATTTTTCATTAAAACATAAAGGTGTGTGATAAAAATAATAGTCCATTATTTATTAGCCTTAGCGTAAGCTTTGGTTTTCGACATCTACAATCTGTTCGTAAAAAGTAGGTTTTGACTGGCAATTTTATAATTGCAGCGTAATACTTCTAAAAAAAACATACATACTTGATTTGAATGTAATTTAGATGGGTTGCTCAAAACATATATTTCGTGGTGGATTCCAGGAGAGTAATATAATAAAATATAAAGAACTTAACACATAATTCAAACAAAAGAACAAATAGATTATTTTACCAAATATTTAAATTTCAGCATTTGTTTTTTACCAATGCTTTTAGCTTAGATACCCGGGATTCAATATCAATTTCTTGTATACCAGTTCAATACAAAACGCTTTCAGATCAGTAAGCTTTTGGTGAATTTTAGATAATAAATCGACCAAGAAATAAAATGTCGGAGAAAGTGAGATAAGAGTTAAGAAAGTTAACACTGATAAACATTAAAGCACTTTTTTAAAAACAAAATTTACATGTTTACCAAATAGGTTTTGGATATTTCTTATCATATTTTGTATCACGAGCTTGGGTTATAGGATTTTTGCTACTAGGCTTTCTTTAGAATTCTGTTACTTGGTAATTAAGTTGTACCAATAGTGAGTTTAAGCAAGGACTAAACTAAATGTTAAGAAGAAATTCAATATCTCTAGAACAATATTATACAAGAAAACCTTTCCTGCAGTTTAACATATTGAAAATTTCGCTGATGAAGAAAGTTCAAAATTGTTATGACATACCCCTTTTAACACTGGAAACTTGTCTCCATGGTTATTTTAGTCAAGGAGATTTTCTCTGCCATGGTGTGCTTGAGTGTATATGTATAATATATACGAAACTACTTATTTTCACTTACATTTATAGAATCATTTTTAAGCTTGGCATCACAGGATTTCAAAGAATGTTTACTTCCAAGAGTGAAAAAGCATTTTGGAAAATACTTACAGACAAGGAGGACGGTTCCTGTAGAAAATGGTAAAAAGAGACCATTAGCCTTGAAAGAACAGTAAAGAAGAGAAGCGACGTTCTCAAATGGCCTTCTGTGAAGAGATTTTCTTACAGTTGCCGTTTTGTTTGTGACTTTCATTTTTTGTCCGTTTTATTCCATGGCAGTGTTAATGTCAACAGTTGTAAGGAAGTTCAGTTTCGTTAAGGTAAAAAAAAAGTTTCCAGTCCGTCTCACATCTGTTCAAACGTCGTTTTTTCTACGTCATTGACAAAGGCTGAGGTTTGTTAATATGGATACGCGATTCCCGCAAATGAGACGAGATTTACACACTTTGGAAACACATCCGGGGAAATATTGTTTCGAAAATTCGCCATATTTGCTGACTGCAATCCGATTTCGTTTCTCAACAGGCATTTTTGCATATGACATACATTGTATACAGAAGCGTTTACTTATCCAGAGTTAAGGTTAATGTGTTATTGTATATTGCAGTTTACCTGTCAGTAATTAACAGACATACACATGTACAATTAAACACACTTGATATTTGTATATTTTTTCGGGAGACAAGATGATGAAACGTAAACATTTCAATGGTGTCCGTCTAATAGGACATAATCTGATCGAGCAAAGGTGAAATGCAGATACGAAAAATGAATAATATTGTTCGTTTGGGGCTACTACGTAACATACAAAAATATTAATAAAAATATATAAATCGACTTTAATTAGAGTTTTTTCATAACTAAAGAAGTAATCAAAAAGAAAAGCATATTGGTTTTAACTTGGAATATGGTTCCTCTCAATTGGTAATATCAATCTGGTCGGACTAAGGTCATCAAAATGTCATACGGGTTGTAGCAAATTATAGAAAATTGCCTCTTTAGGTATCTTAGTTGCAATGGTATCCCATTGAAAGAGTGTTCTATGTGTTCAAAATGTAATCTTAATAACTATTTTGAGTATAAAAAGTCATCAAAAGAACTTATCAACATTTCGGATTTAGAGGGGTATTTTATTTTAAAATTTGGTATAATTTTCGTATCTGCCCGTGCAACCACTAAGCAGCCCAAAAGTCAGACCAGTAGGACCTATATGTATATATCAAGGTTATTTTAGACAAGAAGATTTTCACTGTGCCCGTGTGTTTTAGTGATCATAAATGTATATATCAAGATTACCATCATAATTCTCCAGTTAGTATTTGTCTATATATATACAACATGCAATCGACAACATGCAATCTAGTTCTCATTTTATTCGCACAATTTATAAAATCACTTGATTTTCTACTTTAGAACTAATGACAATGTTATAAAAAACGTTTCGAGCCAAACAGATCATTCTCGTTGATGCCTCTGTGCCAGTATTAATAAAAATAAATGTTGAAATTTACATGACTTGATTCTTGCAAATAAGGCCAAGTATGACATTTCTGTATTTTCATATATAGCGGCTGATTAGAATTAGGCGAACGAGGTACCCGCTCTTTTAGAACTCCTGCATTCACCCAGGTAACGTGTGAAGGAGGCAGGAAACTGGACTTGTGTACGACTGCAGATCATTTAGTCACTGTTTCTCTACCATTGTTAAGTCAACATAGGAAATCGAAGAAAATGTGCGTTGCTAGGGTGACATGTGTCTCTTGGAGTGGATTTATGGACCATAGTGTTGACTTATTGAGAATTGACGGGGCAGTTTCTAACCGGCAATGTAAGATGATATAGGTCTGGTGATGGGAGCTTGAAGGCGTAGCTGAGCCATTTCCCGCCGAGAGAAGCTCGCCACTTAGCCCAGATCACGTTCCTAACTACAAACACCCTGTTTCTCTATTAATTACCTCTACAACGCCTGAAATATTAATAAAAGAAATCGCTCGAACGGTCACATTTTAAAATAACAATGTTTACCCACAATTCACTCCTTAATGTTTTTCTTACATTTTTCTATATTGGATATGACACGAGTTTAGAATCTACTGTATTTACTGATGGTACACCACCATAACTTCCTCAATCTCTCATCTAAATAGGGGCCATTTCTCAGCTACCAGCCAGCAAACATTCATTTCTCCAGGTACACAGTCTCAGGTAAAACAAGAGTAGATTAACAATCAAAATCGATCACGTCCTCAAATGCGACGATTTAACGACACAACTCTATTGTATACGAGAGATTTCCCAACCAAACACTAGATGGCGCTTCTTTAAGTGGGGTCTCCAAAGGAAAATCTAACATGGAGTTTGACTAATATAAACATTTATTGCGTTTTCACAATTGTGTGATGAGACCAATAAATTACATGGAGAAATTTAAATTCTTCTACAAACGGATAAAAACTGTGTGTGGTGTAGTCATATTTGCAGCATTGCGAACATGTTTATGATATTCAATCATTAGTAGAAAAAATCATCACTCGGAATTACGGATACAATTTAAATCAGAAACCAAATCTGTATACCTGTATAATCAAATAAATCCAAAGTTTGTTCATAAACTCTGAACAATATTTGGACAGAATTTAAGGTAAGGGGAAAATATTTACTTTCTATTGTTATAGAAAATCATAGATTTTTTTTTATATTCAGCCTAAATGTTCACAGTAAGTCCAGGGTAAAATAAAGAGAGTCAGAATTTTATGGTGATTTTTTTGGAGATAGGTAAATCTCATAAAAGATTATATCAATTTGTAAAAAGGTCGACTTGTGGCGTTTGGGTTAAAGTTTCATGGAAATAACGTGGGTCTTATGTCTCATGATAAAAGAGAAGCTCTAAAGGTGAGACGATAAATTTATCCGTTAAAGTGGCATGAGCTGAGTTAATTCGTACTTTTTTCTTTATAAATTCCGATTGTCAACAGAAGCTCAGTGCTTGCAGTACCTTGAAAAGCTAAATAATTGACGTTGAAATAAAAAATATCGGTAAAGCCGTAGGCCTACCAACTGAGTATGTGTGCTAATGACATACACAGTTCAAATAGCCGGAATGTATGGGTGTAGTTTGGGTTTTTTGGTGTTGCTTATAATACTATACCTAAACGTACATCTCCGAGGTTGGTATCAGAGAAAGGCTCTTATTTTGTTCTGCTTGTTAAAAAGACGAACACTTGGCCTATTCTGTTCCAACCCTATTTTCCCTGTATTTGGCAGCTCATTCCACTTTGTACCAAAACCAGTCTTATTCTTGCGAAATCTCCTTTAGACGTGGCTAAGATAGTTAAATCTCGCCTTTGGGCAAGGGTAACTTCTAATTTTAGATTGTACAAAAACAACAACAACTCCAATGAGCACCGGCTCTCTATGTTTGTATCTCATCTGTTTAATGTTTTCCTGTGTACATCGTTTTCTATAAAGTAGGGTCATACCATTCTCTTTTAAGCTTTCAAAATAAGTTGCTTTATCCAGGAAACGGAAGTGGAACACGTGCGTACGCTTGCGCATTCAAGGAGTAAATTGGGCCCCCTGTTCTGTATTGATCAGATCCGACAAATGGTGTTTCCCCAATGGAATATACTGTATTCTGTTTATGAAGATTATTCGGGGTTAAAAACGACAAACTAAACAAAAGCCACAACAATAGCAGGTATATAGAATTGCACGGTGAAATTCAGTCAATGATGCCAAAGATGAATATGTTCAACTTTCAAAAACTACAATAACTGCAATCTTTGAAAACAAAATCTAGCAGGAATATAAAAATTGGTATGAGCTGCCAATATTGGTAATTCGAATGGCTCCGATTGTCAAAACAATAACAGGTTCCGGCGTTCATCTACACTATACGGCCTGTACGGCTCGAATCAGCGGTCGAAAAGTACACAAAAATTAAATAAGAGAGACAAACGATCGTCTGCTAATTTGTTTCTAATTACTTATTTAGAATACATTCTCGAGACTAGCACCACTAAAAGCTTCTAAATTGTACGTTCAGGGAAAAGTAACTGAAAATTAAAGAAAAAACAAAACATTTTAACAGAATATGGCAACTCATGCCACTTTAGGGCATAGAATACTTAGATTTTAGATAATAAGCTGTCTCAGTTCTAAACTGGCGATTGTTGTGGTTTTGACATCAAGAGAGTATACCATGTAGCCCCGCTCTTGAAAGAATGTCGCCTACATTTAAATTCATTAAGAATAAAGTTGACAAGCGTTTGGCTTACATCTGTAAACAAAAAGTGATACGGTCAGCAAATAATAAATACGACATGCCTAGAACCAGTGTGAATGGGTTGTGTGAGGGCATAAATTATACTGGAGCAAAAATGCTACCGGAAAGGACTGAAGTTTTTTAACCGTCATTTGAACTTTTCTAAGCTGCTGTATAATAAGTATGTCAACTGCCCAGGAAAATTCATGTTGTGAAAATGACACTGAGGAATTCATTAAAGGTGGCTGATTTTTAAAGGCCCACTTGCCACCGTAGCCTGTTTAATATTTGTTCAGAAAACCAATTTACACGAGTTTACTACAACTAAAACCACTAAAAATCAACATAGGACACATAAAAAGTCCAGTTAGGTTTAGAATGTATAAATGATGATCGAAAACAAACGAAGAATCGAAGCCCGAATACAACAACAGCGATCAGTGTCGGTTAACTTAAGTGTTGGATAACCCTCATTTCAGGCCTTTTTCTGTTGTTTACACTTTAAAATGACCCGAAAGAAAGTGCCAATTTCTATATTTATCAGCAGCCTTTTCGAGCCCCTCTTACCCAATCGTCAGTATACTCTGGCGTGAGATCGCTCACATGACTAAAACATATGGGCACTTGTGCGCATGCACAGGTTTGGAGTTTGTTTACATTGCGGGTACTTCTAACTTTCAATTTCAAATTCAAAATACTAAATAATGCCAAAACGTTCCATGTTTGCTAAGCATAGAAAGTTCCTAACTTTTTCTGTCTGGGAAAAATACAGAAAACCACAGAAAACCACTCACTATATGTAAACAGTAATCTGGATTTTTTCTCTCAATGTTTTTAACCAAAAGCCGTTATTTTAGAAGGTTGTTCTTTCGAAGACATCGTTTCAGAAATAAAGTGTGGTAGTATAATACTCTATTAACAAATGGTATTTATAACTCCGTGGTAAAAACTTGGTTTCGATTGTTCGCATAGTACCAAAGGTAATATTAGATAAACGTATATTAGATAATCAGACTATGACACGAGCTGTCAAAATTTTGTATTTTCTTCAGAATTCTAGTTGCAAAGATACAACCGGCGTCTCTTCGATAGAAAGCGGGGCCTCCGTCGCTCAGTAGGTAGAGCGTTGGACGCTCAATCCGAAGAGCCTTCCACCAATGGGTCGCGGGTTCGAATCCCACTCAGTCCAAAAAAAAAATTGGAACATTTTCTGACTTTGTTTTCACTCGAACGACCTATGTGGGATGGTTGCCAGTTACCAGCGGAAGGTCGTGGGTTTCCTCCGGACATAGAGCCCGGTTTCCTCCCACAAAACACCAAACAATCAATCAATCGATAAAAAGCCTGTGGCAAATATACAAAAAACCGGGACATCTATTAAATTTCTTGCGATTACATGTATTCTTTACAGAGCGGATATCAAAGGGGAAATGCTTCTAATTTGCACTTGGCATGAAAAAGTTGACCTTGAAACTGACAATAGTATGGAAGACGGATGTTGCCGCGTACCCCGCACTACAAAACACTGGTTCCAGAACACCAGAATGCGCTATTAGGTCAAAACCGCTCGCGATTGTCACTAATTCAAACGCCATGTCATAATGAAAAAGTCCCAATATCTGCTTGTTTTAAACAAAACTCAGGTGTCTTTCTTAGCCATAGTCATAATCATTTTGTTTGGAAAATCGGTTGCACATATTTAGGAACTAACTTGTTTTCCCTTTATAATATTTTGTTTCTTTTCAGTTTTCCCGAATAGCTGAAGATGAATAGCTGAAGATCAGTACAGATTTGTCAATATATGACAAAGTATATTCCAGAAAATTCTACTGTCTAAAGCAAACTTCTGGCTGTCTTCAACCTAATGAAATATCATGGGTTTTGGTTTATTACAACAACCTGTTATTGATATAAAGGTCAACTGACTTCCCCTAATTTTAGCCCCATTTCTAACACAATTAGAAACTTGTCTCATGGTTATTTTAGTAGAGAAGATTTTACCTTGTGTTCTAGTGTTCATAAACATATATGGCTTGTTTAGTAATTTGTTATAACATAATAAAACAATTGACCATCAAACAAAATGTCGTACTGAGAACAAACCAACATTTTGGGAAACCCTATTTAAAATGGTGGTTTTTTTAACCAGGTTTAACTTTTTAGGTGTTAAAACATCCATGTGTTAATTCAACTGGATTCTTGGCTCAGATATACGGTAGTGGTGGCGAAAGGGATTGGAACGTGCAACGTCCAAATGATTTCATGAACTTTACGGAACATCTCTGGATTTTTATTAAAACTAAAAGGTGTTTCACAGAAAAACTGAATTGCTGTTTTTCAAATGTTATGTAATCTGAAGGCATATTTGTAAGGCTCTTTGCCTATCATACTGAGCGAGCGCGTTTTCTTCTGTGAGCAAGCAAATTGGCGAAGTAGTCAAACACCGCAGCAAGGGATGAAGTCAAGATAAGTGTCAAAGTGTCGTCTGTATCCACGCGCGACAGTCTCATTCTTAAAAGTTCAAACATAAGTCAGATAAAAATGGAAGAGAGTTCCGGGGAAATTGGGCTAAAATTTACGAAAATGTCACAGAAAAGATTACAAGCTAAAGCATAGATGACTAAACACACATTCTTGCCACTTCGAGAATGCGTCTATAAATGCGGGGCAAGATGAACAGCACGCGCTCGGCCGGAAGAAGTGGATATTGTGGGTCTTGAACAGGACCTGGTGTCACATAAGATCAGTACTTGTAGTTTAAATAGAGATAGAAGATTAGCACTATTATCTAACCAAGCTATTGACATCCACGCGAGAAAAAAAATCTCCATCATCTTTTACGTATTCCATCGCGGGATGTCATTAACAAGACAATAGGTTTGGGCCGATGGATAGATGGTTTGCATACATTGTGAACTGGTGAAATTACAGAAAACAAAATACGGTTTAAAGCCTTTCAGACATCTATATGTTTTATACTAAAATAGCACTTCAAACTCTATATTAAAGAGGCATAAACTGACAAAATTGGAATTTTTTGTCATCAATTCTAATTGTCAGTGCAGTTTAAGCGTGTTAAGTACCTTGAAAACTAAAGGATTGACGTAACCCGTACGACGTGGGCTAATAATGAACAAAATTCAAATAAACTATCCTAACCCAGATCTTCAAGATTGATATCAGCGAAAAGCTCTTATTTTGTTCTTTTTGATGAAAATGACCAACAAGTAGTTAATTCTGTTTCAACGAAATTGTCCGTGTATTTGACAGCTCATGCCACTTCAATGATTCGGGAGGAGTAGGGGGGGGGGGGGGGGGGCTCAGTAGGTAGAGTAATCCGAACAGCCTTCCACCAATGGGTCGCGGGTTCGAATCCCACTGGGACGACCAATGTATGATGGTTGCCAGTTACCAATGGAAGGTCGTGGGTTTCCTCTGGGGCATAGAGTCCGGTTTCCTTCCACAATAAAACTGGCAACGCCGCCATATAAGTGAAATAATCTTGAGCGCGGCGTAAAACACCAATCAATCAATCAAACAATGATTCGGGGTTAAAAACATTTCCTACATTTCGTTTGATTTTCTCTTCTCATACTTTCCTGGTTACGTGGGTCAAAATTCATTACTCTTCACCCATTGTGCTCTTACAGCTACGTGTGTTTACAGGAACCGATTCAGGGCCCAGACAAGGGGATATTCTGACCACCAAAACCCACTATGGTCGAGGCTCATAGTAGCCCAGTTTGAAAGACTAACATACTAAATACCCCAACAACGATTGCGAGGATTGGTGTAGCTTAGAATTTAAACTACAGACAAACGCCACACATTGAAGCATTATATGTCATGGCAGTTGGTTGTTTGGTTATGTGTTTTGTCAAGCTCTATGGACTAGAGCCTCGATGGCATAAGATTTTCGTTGCTTGACAAGATTTTTAAAAATGCCCCACTCCGGCCAGTTCCATTGTGTCTACCAAGTTGGGTAGAGAGCCAATTTAATTTCCATATTGTTAACCCTCTCAATGGGCAGAGTTTTGGTGATATACCCAAAATGAAGACTGGAATCCATGTTATTCTGACGGTCATTGATATACCCAAAATGAAGACTGGAATCCATGTTATTCTGACGGTCATTGATATACCCAAAATGAAGACTGGAATCCATGTTATTCTGACGGTCATTGATATACCCAAAATGAAGACTGGAATCCATGTTATTCTGACGGTCATTGGGAAATAGGACTAACCAAGCTATTTACTTGATTGTTTAGATTTAGAAAACCATATGGATTAATGTTGAAACAATCTAATGCCATAAACTGTTAAAGCCGCTGTAGACCCTATACTATCATAATTATGGCTTCAGAATGAATTGTGATGGATTTAAAAGATATTCCACAGCATCCAAATTTTTTTTACCTCAGTGTTCAACTAGTATGATTTTATTGGTTAAATACACCAAGCTCTAAATAGATAAGAGCACATTTCCGCGCGTTTCTAAATACGGACCTATTTCAAGTTTTTAAACATTAACATGACGACAAGATGAAACTTTACAACCTCTATTCAAAAATCAATAAGAACATCCCCTACAATGAACAAATATATATATGAGACAGACTTGTGTCGCCATCCGGTCGATAAAGGTTCTAAAATATGGTCTTGATTTTTTCAAACTAGTTGACCTTTCCGTTTCGTAGACAGTTTTGTTGTAAATTTTGGCCTTTCAAGTCACGTGCCAATGACTTGTATTCATAGGAGAAAATGATTTCAGTTAAAGATGCACTACAAAGGGATTGTCAATGACTCAAATTTCGTTTTCTTCACAGGTTTTAAGGGGAAACCTATACTCAATCTGCTCAACGCCATGGGGTGCTCAATTATCGTAGCTACCATTTGTCTGTTGTTGAATCGTGGCCCTTTACTCGCCACAAGACGGTGGCGTTTTGTTGTTGGACAGTCGCAGACCGACGACACTTATGAGGACAGAAAAAGCAGATGTTGATGAAATGAAACTGCCTTTTTGTTATAATACATCATGCCTGAATACAGTATTGCCCTATCCGACCACCCATATCTAAACACACTGTTGAAGGGTACTATTAACTTTTATCTGGTACAAAGGTAAACAAGTTATTAACCTATCTTTTATTGATAGCTCAACAGATTTCTACCATGCCGGGTATTAACCGGTACACAATGGACCCGTCCTTTGATATAGAGCCCGTGTCGTGTCCAACAAAACGCTAAACAAACAGATTCTCCAACATCAAACCTTTCGCTTCACTTCACATAGAGGATTTTACTACCTCTTTTCAACGCTTTTCCACACATCAAAAACACATATCCTGGATTTTTAACGAAAACTTGTTTTCTGCTGTACCTACTGGAATTTTCTATTTCGTTAGAAAACAATGAGTTACACCGATCTAGCCTTTGCTTGGCGGCTTCTGGGACAAAAATAAACGTTTTCGTTCAAGAACTCAATGACACTTTAACAATCTCGACGCGTGATTAAAAATAAAAAAAAAACCAACCAATATACAAAAAAGGGCCAAAGTGCATACTGATTTTCGGATGTCTTGTGCTTTTACAAATACTTCTCTAACCTTCTTTTTAGGCTGGGACATCGATTACTTGTATATTATAATGAGGACACCAATTTAATAAGTTTAGAACATATTTCGATGTTTGAGAACAACATCAGTGGATAACATTAAGAACAGTTCCGGCAGAGAGAGGAGGTGGCGTATTTGAAAACTTTAGTAAAATATCATTAAAAATTATTCTCTTAGATGATAAATCCTCTGAGGCTGCCGTGTTGAATCAAATCTTGTTTTGATAATATGTTTTGTTCACTTATGTGGCCCTCTTCAGTGGCTACTGAAGAGAGAAGCTGAGCTGTGTTGCAAAGAGAATCGCCGAAATCGGCTCTCTGAAAGCCATACCTTTTAGTTGACTTGTGGCTGGAACTCGCAAAGCATTGGTGGATGTACTGGACCAGCTTCATAACACAGATGCCCCGCATGCAATCGGACATACGTGTTGTAGGCTTATTCATGGTACCTATCTTGTAAAGATGCGTGCTAGCATACACCATGAGCCAGTTGCGACCAGGGTGTAAGTTCTTACAGTTTTAACAAAGATTTACTCTGACGCAACTTACGCCAGCTTTGGAGGACAGAAGCCCTGGGTTAGGGGTTTCTGTCGATGGTTTTGATTAACGTGTAATGTGGAGCCCTGTAGCTTAAAACATAATCAAATATACTAAATAAAATATTTAGGAGTATTTTTTTCTTGAATATTAATTTTGGTAACTTTTAACGACCATGCTTCCATAAATGAAATTCTTGTATCGTTTGGCATCGTGCTTATTTTCCCATTAATTCACTCTGAAGAGATTCTTCACATAAGATGACTATGCACTGTTTATGCCCCTACCTTTAGACAAGCTCGCTTATAGAAAACGCGGTTTTTATGAATGGGTTCGTTACGCTTTCTATATTGTAAATTGCGTCAGAGGTATCCAGTTAACAGAAAACAGTGATGTTAATCGAGGGTAGTTGTGGAATGTTACAGCGTGGGAATTTATCCAAAGGTGTAAATATATGTGTGAAGTAACTAAGTACATAATCAAGGTAAAAAACCACAGTGGGATAAATTATAGCGAGTAAAATTGTTACAATAGACGAAGCCACGTAAACCTTCATCGTAGTAAACGTAATTCCACATTAACGAAAATTCCTGATGATACAATAGTAGCTAGGATATGATGCTATAGTGTGGCTTTGCCTAACCAGATACTGTGAAGCTAAAATACGTGGCCAAACCGCTGACCGCACACATCGCTCTCCCTTGCCGATGGACTTGCTCACCACGGCACGTCATCCTACCGGCCCCTACGATCGCCGTGCAGAGGTATATTTTCTGGAAGATTACTGTAACAGTCGTTCTCAGCCTTGTGGCGTACTTATATCTAAAGACAAAAATGCATCGTTAACATACCAGAAATTAATTCCCACAGGTAATCAAGACCTCTTAAATTGTTTGTTTCTCGTAGTTTTTCTAGTAACTTCTTGGCAATCTTAATTGTATATGGAACGTGTTTGCAAACGAATGAAATATAATCGCTATAGCCTTGGTTATATCTGCAGTGCGTAATAAGAAAAAAAACCACTACAAAACACAAATGAACGAATGTTGTATTCTCCACACACTTACCGACAAATACACATATAAACCCTGAGCTGTGAAGTATATGGGACATTTCATTGAAACTAAATTAGGTTATTCGAAAGAACAAAATTAAGACCTTTCTGTTGATACCCAGCTTGAAGATGTAAGTTTAGATAGTTGTAACAACCCTCCAAAAATGAACTCATGCATCCCGGCCATTTAAATTTTGCTGGTTATTTGCATACGTCTTCGGTTCGTCCGGATTACCTGCTTTACCAATAATTTTTACTTCAAGTCAATCCTTTAGTTTTTTAAGGAACATCAAACACTGATCATCTCTTGATAATAAAAAATTATGAACAATAATCCAAAGTTTCCCTGGTATCCGTTGATACCCTCTCCAGAAAAAAACATGATGGTTAATTGGGCCTACACAGGCTGCCATTTATTTTTACTTTTTTAATAAACTGTTGTCTTTTGTAATGCTGAAATATATCTAGAAAAGAACGGATAGTATATGTTAGATTAAGTGACAAAATGTGAGTACCCGGGATGCATATGTTAATTTTCTGCAGCCGATCAGTATATTTTTGATTGTGCTGTGCTATCGATATTGATTAAAAAGGACAAACAATTCCTTAGTTCTCTTTTCACTAAAATATTCAATTTTGAATTGCCAATATCTTTTTAAGATGGTGTTTTATAGAAATAAAAACATACTTTGAAAGGTTGAACGGTTTTATAGATTTTTCCATTAATCGATGGGACTCGGTTTGCAAAGGTAACTCTAAACAGGTCGAGGAGAATGCCTTTTTCTATGACTTTTAAACCCCAATCCTGACAAGCGAAGAAAACCTTTATTTTGCTAACAATTCGTCTTTAAAAGTAAATTTTAGAATTTAAGTTTCACTTTAAAGGGGCACGAGCTGCCAAAATTCGCAGTTTTTTCATAACTTCTGATCGTCACGACAGTAAGAGGCTTTGAAGGCTATCGAAAAACTAAATGATTGGCGTTGGAATGAGAAAAATCCATACAGTATGTGGCCTGTATGAACCGAAAACGTGTTCAAAAGTAAACAAAATTTAAATAACCGGGACGACCATTCATTCATTCTCAGCCAAAGTTAGTTCAAAACAGTACTTTCTCGTACATTTTCGAGACTAGAAGCATTAACAAGCTTCTAAATTCTACCTTTTGAGAAAAATAGCCAATAATTTCAGCATTCTGTTTTAACATCAAAATATCAACATTTTGGCAGCTCATGCCCCTTTAAGTTTAGGACATTTGGAAATATTATTTGGAGATTTAATCGAACCTTTAAAAAGTGACATTAGCTTCCAAAATTGAGATTTTTTTTGATAACTTGTGATTGTCTTCAGAAGTTCAATTTATGAAGAACCCTGAAAAATTAAAGGATTTATATTGAAATAAAAATTATTGGTTAAGACAAATGACCCGTACGAACCGAAGATGCGTGCAAATACCGGGCAAACTTCAAATAGCCGGGATGTATGAGTACATTTTGGTCGCTTATAAAACTATCTAAATGAACATCTGCAATTTAAATATCAACGGAAATTTGACGAACAATTAGCTTATTGCGTTACAACAATTTTTGACCTTATATTTGGCTGCTCATGCCACTTTAAAGCCTAGAACAGTCCATGCTAAATTTCCTAAAAAGTCGTTCTCTTTCCGGCACGCGATTAAATATAAATTGATATATACTTGACAGTTGGGATCACCTTAACAGGATAACAACAATGAAGTTTATTGTATATTGAGTGGTTCATAAGGGGTTGAGAAAGATAGGGTTAGGATAGTCACAGCTAACTGCACCCACTGCCCACGACATGTATTATGATTTGACCAGGTTATAAACGCCATCCGATGTGTTCTTATAAAGACTTGTTGCTAACTTTACCGACATGGTGTCAGCCTTATAGTCATAAAGAGTTAGAAAAATAACAGACCTCCATAACGGATATCGATTGGGGTTGTGAATATACCTCCCACGAGCGGAAGTACTTTATGGGCACGCGTGTTTTGGTTTTTGGATAGTCCGAGCACTCCCTATATATCCATCGTTCAAAACTAAACAGCAACAAACCGATCATTATAACTTAAAAAAGGAGTTCGAAACTCTTAACAATCAAAAAGTATTTTATACACACCGATAAATTTATAGAATTCACTTTAAGAGTGTCATCTTATAATTTTACGTCATGAAATACAGTATTAGACCCATCAACTTCGATAAAAGATCAAAGAATTTCGAACATAGAAATATGTCCAATGAATCATAGTATCCAAGAAGACGATTGGCTAAGTGCATGCTCAAATAGCCTACCATTGTCAGCGATATGTCTTTCTGAGGACTTGGGTTAGGCTCCTGGGTCCTGTTTCACAAAGCGGCGTAGATGTATTTTTTGCGTAACTTTCATACTAACGTATCTCTACAGTATGGGTTGCTATGGCAGTTACGTAAAAACTTACACTACGCCGCTTTGTGAAACAGAACCCATGTTCGAGTTCCACTGGCTATCGTTATAAAAGAGTTATTTTAGACAAGAATATTTTCCCTGTGCCCGTGTGTTTTAGTGATTATAAATATATAAGAATTTAACCAGAAGAATCTTTTTATAACGTACGTTTCATATATTTTTTGGATTAAGGAGAGAAAATGCTAACGTTTTCTTATTTTTAGAAATACATTACTCACTATATTCATCATTTTGACTGCTACGTAAATGAATTAACTTTGTTCAGTAATAAAATATAGAATGTGACCATTAACTGATGTTTAATATAGCGTTACATGAATAAATCTTTTATTACTACATACACAATATTGACAATTATAGAAACTTGCCCAGATAACTTTTCTATAGTTCAAGATGCGATTCTTGTTATGAACCACTGTGACTTTTTTAAAATCTTCATGTTAATCTTGTACATTCAGAAATTTAGGTCAATATAGCTAATGGCTTTTTAATTCATATATGTATACATGTACGTTCAACTTAAATTACGAAATATATTGATCCATGAAAAGAAATCTTTTAACATGTTTATTAAAGTGGCATGAGCTGTCAAATATTGGGTAAATTTTTTTGAAACAGAGAAGCTAAATGTTCGCCCTTTTTATCAAGAAGTATAAAATAAGACTTTTTCTACTGATATCAATCTTGTGTTTGCACGTTTAGGTAATTTTGTAAGCAACACCCCACCCCCACCCCCTACAAAAATGTCCTCATACGTACTTCTCAACAATTGTCATTCATAAATTTTGTCCTTTATTAACAGTTTTGAGGAGCAGTCAACTTCTGTGGATTCATAATTTGGCATCTTCCGCCAAAGAAGAAAAAGAAACTGGCCCCCATTAGTTTCTGTTGGGCTTTATAATGGAAGCACTCATGATAGAAGCAGTTGTCACAGTAACGTCGCTGGTGATGAATTCAACAAACTGACTCCAATTCAACTTGTTTTCTCATTTGATCGAAAGTTGGTTGATTGAAACATGAATGTAGAGTAAACTTAATTGTTTTATGCATGGACGACTTATATCTTCTAACATAAAACAAGTATCTGTATATGATTTCAAATTGTATCGACCGACAGATTTGAATGATAGATCTACGCATCCCTTTTTGGCGAATTCCTGGCGGTTCCGTGCTTTCAAAATCAGTTTGCAGTTAGTCGATTTTGTCTTGTATATCTTTATGTGTTTTACATTATATAAGTAAAGACACAGGTGAAGCAAAGACACAATAGTTTTACATTTTACATTATACGTCTACCGATTCTTTTAGGAGTATGCATCCTAGAATTGCAACAAACTTGACACTAAAGGAATAAATTAATAATCAGAAAATTGACAACGAAGTAAGAAATTATGATTCGAGATGTACAATTTTTTGTAACATATTTAAAGAACGACTTCATAACAATTTGTTTAGATCACCTGGGATAGAACGACCGGACGAGGACAATGTCCGAACACGTGGTCATAGTTTTGTGTATCTATTGGTTGAGGTCAACAATACGCTCGAGGATACGTAACATTCTGTGGTGACCTGCAATGTTTGTTGTAACCAATATTACCCGAAGGTGAAGCTCAGCTGCATTAAAGCTGTCAAAGACACAATAGTTTCCTCTGGGGAAACACTTCGGGGATCACACAAGAACGATATGTCAAATTTAATGTGCATATGAGATCATCTCGTCTATTCGCTACACAACCTGACAGGACAATAGCCAAGCGCCATTTTTTGCTAGAGCGGTCATTTTATTCCATGTGCTCGCGAAACCTTTCTTGTTGATCTGTTTCTTCGTTTGGAGGGTTGAATTTTCGGAAGTTCTTCCCAAACGGATGCTCCCATAGCGCTGGTTTCTTCGCCAGCTATTGTTAATGTAAAGTGCCAGGATTCAACAAGTGGTGTTTTCTGGCAGAGAACAAGAAAAAACAGTTTAATTTTCTGATTAGAGGGGAAAATCCTTTCATCCTTTTTTCGTTCTGGTATCCACCTGTTAAAAACAGTGCTCCTCCCCTCTGCCTATGAATGCCCCCGACTTCGCCTAAAGTAATATTCTCTAATCAATTTGAGCTTAATTACAATATTGCATATTTTCACTTTCTTTTCTCATTATCCTATTTTGTTTAATTTCAGTTTACCCAAATGAAAATCAAATCAAATCAAATCAAGTTTTATTTAAAGTCGGGCATTACAAACAATAGACGAAAAGGTTAAAAATAAAATAATTAAAATCTAAGACGAATTTATACAATTAAGGCAATACCCATTAAGACAATAAATTATAGACAATCGTCGCATTCGGCACTGGTCTCCATGGTCATTTTAGTCAAGAAGATTTCCACTGTGCCCATTGTACATAAAACGCTTTGGACAAAAATTTCCCCGGTCTCGCTCTTAAATTTCAATAAAACATAGAGTCATTGCAAAAACTTAATTCATACCAGCCAAAAAAAGAGAAAAAAACGTATTTTAATTTCTTTTATTAACTGCAGTTTTAGTCGCTGGGGTTCTTTATATTGTGAATGTTGCCAGACCATCTTATTCCGTCCTGATGTATATGATTCAACAAGACCAGTCCAATGTGTTTTACGGTATTTTATATTTACACATGTTTATAAAAAATATCGCTAAAAATGACACATGTTATTGACAAAATAAAAAGAGAATATATATCCGCAATTTTTGGTGTGTGATGGAAGCGAGCCCATTTTAGCATTGATTTATAATGATCCTCACAAAGACGGCAGATTGTTAAGAAATTATGACAGCAATACTGTCCATAATGATGACGATGGTGACTTATGACCGTGAAGATGACGTACAATTTCAAAACAATAAGTATACTCTCATCACTAAGAGTTTTATATCTCAAGCATATATTTCAGGAAAATTTAATTTTCGTACAACTTTTAGAAAGGAGTTGTAAAGTTATCAAACTTTAGATATAAAATAAAATGGAACCCCGATGCTGAATTTGGCCAGCGTTGACTTAATCGTGGTACTTCTAGGTAACATTTTGAAGTCATTTCTTACTAAATGAAAGTAAAAATGTAAACATCATTTAAAATGGGATGACTTTCATATATTTAATGACACGGTTGGATATTATACGTCACCAGAGGGCGTTCCGCTATAATTCCGCCGCATGAACCTGAGAGATTAATGAAACATTTTTGAGAAGACTTTGCTGGTTGAGGGTTCAGATCACATCCCTACCTGCCTCTGAATACACCTGTGCCGAGGATGGAATGTCAGATATACAGGTGTAGAACAAAGGACAAACCGACCAGGTGTGATTCTGTATGTCATATCATTATACAGCCTGGGTTGGAATTGTCTTACTGCGATAATTACTCTCTACTGTTTACTCTAGGGCATGGGAAGAAGAACCGGGATAGTGACAGCTCTCGGGTCCCTTAGTTCTCCTTACAATTTACAGAAATCTGCTCGGCATTTAGATAGTCACGCAATTCAGCCAGCCTCCCTGCGTCTTGTAAGAAGCTGGTTTGCGTAAAAGAATACTCCGCCTAAATTGACGTTTGCTTCCCTGCTTTCTGACATCTCTTGACATAATTGAAAGTGACTAACGATTTTAGAATTGTCCTATTGAAGAAATAAGCTGACATTTAGCTAAATTACTATACACTTGTTTATGGATCTACCTTTTAAAATGAAAAAAACTGCTAGTTCGCTGGTTAGATAATACATATATACGACGCTCAGTTTCCATTACTAAAGTAACTAGAACCCAACTCAACCTAAAATATCGGTGCCATAAGTTATACGAAAACAAAGAAACAAACTAAGTGAAAAAATATGACAGCAATACGCAACGTTAGTAAATAAATCGACGATAAAGATTGATTGATGTTTTACGCCGCACTCAAGATTATTTCACTTAGATGGCGCCGTTGCCAGGTTTAGTGGGATGAAACCAAGCTCATTGCCCGGAGGGTACCCTCGACCTTCAGCAAGTACCTGGCATCTCTCCCACATACGGCGATCGAGTGTTAAATCCACTCAGAAATTTTTCAATTTTTATTTGTTCTAAGTGGGGTTGGAACCCGCGCCGCATCAATGGGAGGCCACACCGATGAGGGATAATCACTCCCGACTATAACCGACTGAGCCACCGAGACCGCCTTCGACGATAACGAAAATGGATTTTAAAAAAAGACGTAAGTATGGCGGTTAAATGGTCACTAGAGTAAAGTCTAAAACTGTATAGTCCGTCAGATAATGACATGAAATTGATTTCAATAATGCATAACCTCATGTAAGACAAACTGAAACTGAAATTAATTGGCATATACGAAGGTTATCTGGCCATCCAATTATACCTGCGGACATACACCTGTATACAGGCTGCTTGTATACATTAGACTGGTTTTAGAGCCAAATGTGCCATTAAAAACATACACACAAAGGGGAAAAGTAAAAGCCATTAATGGAATATTGTAGGTTTATAAAAAATGGAATGAGTTTTCAATTTTTTAGTTTTCAAAATTCTATGACGTTTTCCACAGTGTTCGTTACAAACCAGATGTGACGCTCAAACCAAATACTGACAATGTACGAGTGTGACAGTGGTCCTCCAGTTGTTGATTTAGTTGAACTCTAAATAAATAGGTACCGCTATTTTTTAACTTTCGTCCGAGACAAAATGAGGAAAATGTCACAAACTAGTTATTATGTCCACTTCTTGTCCACATCCGGTCATTCTTTGCTCTGGGACAATGAGACGGGACGTTTATTTGACTAAATTTCTGAGGGGTTTCTTTTCTTCAGCGATCCCTAACGCCTGGTTCGCACTTGGGGCAGGAACGTAACGGATCCCTTATTGTCTCTCTTATTAACCAAACCATGTGAAATTCTTAACCATATTAAGGGTGTACCTCGGACTTTAGCCACTTTCACGAAACAAGCGTTAGTCTTGAGCAGACAAATATGAAAATTAAGAAGTTTCAGCTAGTAAACAGCATTTATAAAAAAACAACAATTTCATAAGTACTATTTTCCAGTTCCAATCTTTTTAACACATTCTTTTCATATTTGTTTAAGTTTTTTCAACTGGTGAGATTTTTTGGCATGTTCAATGGACACTTTTTTGGTGTAAGAAAATATTGGGGATTCAAGCGACAGGTTATTTATGGTCAATATGGCAAGACTGGTATTCAAATAGCGTAAACATATGGGTGGGAAAATTCAACTTGTGCGTGGATATATTTGGGCAGTCGATTTTTTTACTTTTATAAAAAATAGTATATGTTTTAAGGGGCATGAGCTCAAAGGAATTCGTTTCTTTTCCTCATGAATGGCGATTGTCTGGATAATACGAGTGTATGCAGTTTTTCGGAAAAACTGTTGCCATTGAAGCCAAAAAAAAAACAAAACAAAAAAACAGCCAATGAGTCTGTACGAACTGAATCGATATGTGGACGGAAAGTAAACAAAATTCAAATAATTGAAAAAAAAAGAAATTGCCATTTGGATGAATTCAGAGTAAAACAGCCGAAAATCTCCTTGAGTTTGCATTTTGTGTTCTCAATATTTCGACTTGAATTTCGACATCGTCGGAGGATGATAAAATGGGTCGAAATATTGAGATCATAATATTATATTCATAGAGTTTCTATACTACTATTTCATGTTATTCAGTTGGTCAAGTGTATGCCTTTAGATATCTGATTTGTGGAACATCGGTATCACCGCTATCAAGGGAATCGCTTTGGCTTGACATTCAGCAGCGTATCTAAGTACAGATTTCTGTGAGCAAGGTTTTTATTCGTCTTAAAAATTGTGTATTAAAAAGAAACGGTTGTGGGGGAGTTCTTTTATCGGTGCGCCCCCTTTTTCTATAAAGTGAAAAAAAATAATGAAATACAATAATGAATTGTTGTATTTTAAAAGCCGATCTTTTAGACTACTGAGAAGCTGTTAAGATAAGTTTCTAAAACGTTTAGATATATACAAGTAGTTTTAGACCTATGGATCTTGAAAAGTGTTGCAAAAACAAGCTTGCAAATGTTTGTTTGTATTTGATAACCTGTGGTGAAGTAGGGTTTTATTTGGACTGGATTCTGAAGATTGTATATTGTCCTTTTGATTTATTAAAGGTATAGGAAGTTGCCTCTTTGTTGAGTATTTTAGTCATAAGACACTGCAGAGATCGAGTACAAAGCTTCAAACACGACCATGCAAAAATATTTTCCAAACTGTTGATTTTGGTCAACAACAAATGTTAAGGTTTAAATGTCAAATATTGCTTCTTAGTTATTTTATAAACTTGTCTATACATAGAATTTTCTAGTCAAAAAGAACCATTCTTTATATTTTTTTTCCTGTGTCATTTATAAAAAAATATATAAATTCATCAATGAAGCGTAGCGATCATCCGTCGCTAATTTTTTAAGGAAGTTTTAAAAAGACACTTTGATGTCCTTAATAGTTAATTATGCGCAGCATTTAAAATGATAAGGTTTTAACCAATTAGCATTTCATACGCAAAACTTACTCTAATCAAAATGTAAAGATGATCAATAAATATCGGCTTTTAATTGATCAAGTATATGAGAATAAACACATACGATATTTTTTATAGCACTGTGGCACAGGGATGTATTTTACAATATGTGTCATGATGTGCATGCTAAGACGTCCTATCTGTTTTTGTTTTGCTTTAAAGTGGCATGAGCTGTCAAAGATCGAACTTTTTCGTGAATTCCGATTGCTAAGAAAAGTTGAGCGTTTGCAGCATACTGTGAAAAACTAAAAGATTGAATTAAAAAGAATTTGGATTGAACGGAATATATATGCTAACGACGGACAAATAGCCTAACACAGAGCAGTAAGCTTTACATTTGCACTTAAAAAATGATAATTCGATTCCAACGAATATTTTACCTATACATTGATATACCTCTTTTAAACACAATTAGAAACTTGTCCCCAAGGTTATTTTAGATAAGAAGATTTTCCCTGTGCCTGTGTGTTTTAGTATTCATATATATATATATTTTGTAGCTCATGCCACTTTAAGTCAATTCATAGTATAATGTTTATACTTTGGAAATTAAGTCACATGGGCATTAAGGAGCTTTCACTAGTTTTCTAAAATTGGCCTGATCGTCTTATAATCCTTGAAATTTACTGAGTTAATCACCAGCGTGCAAATATTTGAAATATTTCATTTTCTAAATTATTGAAGAAATAACATAATTTTCGAGAATTCGATACTTTTATGAATCAGTGTTTCTCTTCCTACGTCAGAAAGTGGCATGTGACTTAACTACTTAATGCGATTAACTAGGACTTGATTGTTCATTCTGACTTTACCATCGACTGATTCCATGAATGGGTGTTTAATATAACAAGAGACTTCAGTTTCTTCAAGTATTTGTGAGAATCGTTTAAATCTGGTCGGGTTAGCCCAAGGGTTAGAACACGTGTGGTAACATGACGAAACCTCAGGAGGAATTTCATTGTGCTCGCAACCCTAACAGAATAGAGAAAGCTGAAAATCATGTGAAGAAACAGTGTCAAAATTGTCGTTGCCGCGACAGAATGTTATTGTTCTGAGATATTGTTCTTGTATTGCCTTCCCCCGGAACACCCAGCAAGTGCCCCACGGACAAGGGAGGCTAGCGGGGAGAGATGGCCTTTTAGAAAACGAGCATCTCTGTCGATGGAGGGGCAAGCAAAATGGCTATCCGGGCTGGCCTGAGCAAGGCGCTGTCGAAGAGATTAAGAGCAGCTTCTGGAAATCTGTAAGGGTTTATCTCGGCTTGTTTGACCAGTAGCTCGGGAAGAATGGATGGGCGCGGACGAAGAGCTCTAACTCTCTACCTTTTGTTTATCCGAGATTGTCCGTGGTATTTTGTAGCAGAGCCCAAGCGTGAGGTTTCACAGCCCCACTCAGCCGATAGGCACACCTGGCCAGCTTGGACTACAACCAAATTGCAAAATAAATTTACAAATATTCTCTTTCGGCCAGTCAAATTCGTAACCTTTATTTGCTGCGTTCCTGCTCGAAAGTTTCTGCGTGCTTCTCTTCCATTTTGTCACGAGGGCGCGTGGACTGGGATCAGTCAGATAGACAAAGTCTATTGCCTCTCAAACAAAACAGAATAAGGACACATTCTAATTTATTTTTGTTTGATTTTACCGAACAAGTCCATCAACCACAATCTAACATTGGGATAATATATGTGAACCAAAGCCTATTATTATAGTACCATAGCTAACTCTTTGAATAGAACTTTTCCCAATTGTCTGCTTTACATTTAAATTTGCGTGTTGTTGGAAGAAACAGAATGGGCAACTTGTTACGCCATAGTGTTGACATTATGACACCGACGGAAGCCGTCTGTCTCGATGGTGTGTGGGCTGTTGAGAAATACCACTGTCTTGACATCAGGCTGCCAACGAGCTCTGACCAGATAGTGCCGACTGACTTCTTATCTAACTTCTTCTTCTCAACAATTCACTAATTTGTTTGATCTAGGTGAAACTAGGTAAATACCATCCACTGCTTGGGATGCCTTCCCGTCTGATCCAGACTCACTTTGAAAACCCATCAAAACATTAGAGGGACATTATCTTTAACAAGAATATCTGGACATTCTTAACAAGTTAAACACAGGAAACCTACTCCTAAAAAAGTGTATGAAATATGCTCCAATGAAACTAAACGATGATCTTTCAACACTTCAATCTAGTTAAATCTGTTACCTTATTTTCATCAGTTTTTCAGTATGTGTCAACTAATTAATATTTAAAACTCGAAATATGCCTGCTTGTATTTGGATTTACAGTTCAATAATTTGGCATATCTGGTATAGTTTTGAGACAGTGGTCGAGTTTTAACCACTTGATCTTCGGCCAAATCGTCATGTTTCCCCGACTATTATCCCATTATATCCCATTATAAGTACACATTAGAAAAATAATCAACATACTGAAAACGCTCCTCCCATAAACAACTAAACCAAGGAAAATAATAATAACATAATTTTCTTGAATTTGTCATGTATGAAAAAGCCATTTAAATATTTAGAGCTAAACACAAATCTATATGTACAGAACGAAATATGCACTTTTTTATATAGTATACAGAAAAGGGAAATGAGTTTTTTTCTGACAATTAATGCATGTATTTTTATGTATAACCTCCCACTTACTGTGACATGAGATTTCCAAATATCTGTAATTTTTCATTTTAACATAAATCAGAAAATATTTTATTATTTTCTATATGAACTTCAAGAGTTGAAAAAAATTCGAGTTTCAGCTGCCATTTAATACATCCATAACGCCTTTTCCAGAGTTTATTCTTTAATTTGGAATGACGCTGAATTACCACCCCCTCCCCCCCTCAGCTCTCTAAAAAGCAAGAATTGAAAGTGAAAAAAATTCTATTCAACAAAGTTCATGTTAAATCTGTGACAAAAATAATAGTTAGTTTGCTTGAGCATTTTTCATATTGCACAAAGATAACCAAAATCAATGTCAATTAATATTCGGTGCTTTTGGCATAATTTAAAATAGGACTGCCCAAATTAAAGTGGGTATGTAAGGTGATAGATTTGCCCCCCCCCCCGACCCCATTAAACTGCAACTATAAATATTTATTTAATCCTTCTTCACGTGATAGTAAAAAAGCTATCTACTTCTCATTTCGTTCATATACTAATACTAAGCAAGTAAAACATTAGTTCTCTATAGTGTCTCAAAAATGTATCGTTTTTAGATAACGTCTAAGGATTAAAATTGATTGCATCTATTAATTGGATCCAGATGAAAACAGATCCTTTCCTCTTTTTATTTTTTCTATTTATTCATTTAAAAACAGCCTGGGAAGCCTAGTTACATGTCCAGATAACAATATATATTCAGCGAACAAAATAAATAATATTTTCTATGAACTTCACAACCTATTTATTATTAGCTTAAGTTTAAACCAAAACTGCGAACTAATAACGGGCAAAATTCAAATAACCTTAATGTACGAGTACATTTTACAGTTTTTGCTGCTCATAAAACTATCTTCAAGATTGGTATCAGAGGAAAGCCTTCTTGATAAAAATAACGATCACTTTGCTTACTCCGTTTCAAAGATTCTTTTCTATATTTGGCAGCTCGTGCGATTTTTTTACATTTTTAAAATTATGATATATGTTATGTTTAAGTGTTGAGAATTGCTAAAACTAAGATTACTAAGAAAAGTAATAGTATGGCTTCATTGGAGGGGAGGGAGTGAACTAAATCACCATGAAGAAATATATCACTAATGTTGGTGTTCCATCCATTGAATATTCCCGGGAAAATATACGAAATTTGGTATTCTATAACACTAATTTTGCTCTCACAATGGTTTACACTGTATTTGACATTGCTTTCAAAAGTAAGTTGCTACAAGGGTTAGGAGTAATAGATAGAGGGTTGTTTTCAATTCGCATGGTGAAAAAACCGATATGAAAATGCTACTGATGACTTGGTTAAAAATAACACGTATATATTCAAACTTTTCGAACGGTTTATAAAAAAGGCAGATAGTCCAATGCACGGAATATCCGAATGGAAAGCTATACCTGATGAACCTCACAAACGAAATATTAATGTCCCAAAAGAACATCGTTATACATTTAAGCAGTTCACAAAATTAATGAAATAGATTCATTTCCGAATTTAGTTGAATACTGGGTAACAATATACCGTTAGGTTTTAAAATATTAAATTCGTTACTGATTCCACTGAGACGAATGCTTCGTGGTTTTATGTGTAAACATTTCTTCCACAGCAGCTTCAAGTACAAGGGAGACAACCGTCTTGCAAAATCTGTTCGATCTTCTTCGAAACAGGCTCTTATTTACTTGCGAGTCTCGTATACTAAATTAGCTCAAGCATGCTTTATTTAAAACTTTGAAACTTTTTTTAGAATTGCCCCACGAAGAACGGCCTCACTCTGATTTATTGAAACAAATGAATAACATTCCCTACATTCTTAAATTGAATCAAAATCATTAATTATTGCTTAGACAATGTTGTACAAAGCAATATCAAACTGTAAAAATCAATATCAAATCGATTGTGTGCATACTAATAACATTCTCATGTTATCGTGTCCTTAACAATATCGATAGGCATATAGGGGACAAAAAAAAAAAAACAATAGGCCTTTAAACATATTTCATTATTTTGGGGATTTAAACTTTTCTGATGCAAAACAAATGGCTGAAATTCCTCTGGTGAGTTAGGGTTTTGTGCGAGTCAAGATTTTTGAAATCTCTCAAAAACGATATAATTCTATATGATTTTTTTAAAGTATTATCTCAAGGAATAACGAATATATTACATGTACTGGTTGATGTAAACAGTAAAATAAATGTTACTCATCTAAAGGAGAAATTACAAATTATTTTTCATAAATTCTACAGTGGCATGAGCGGTCGTAACGTTGACGATTTAAACGAAATGTTGTAATTAACGGCTAAAGATATACAATTTGAAAATTTTTATATTTCGAACAGTTTGTAGACTAAATCGATTTGCCCATACCTTCAAAAAGACTTTATCAATTACAAGTTCCAATTTGAACCATGATGGCTAATAATTGAAAAAAAATATATATATATTTCTGCAGACGCTGATAGAAAAATACAAACTGTTGTCTTAATAAATCAGCAGAAATAGGTGTTAAATGAAAACAATAATTTGCAATTAAAATATTAATTAACAAGTATTTGATTATGTGATGAAGGCCTACCCTTTTCATGGCGAGCAGAGGCTTTATTCTCTATAGAGGGTTCCGAACGCACGTAGGTCTCCCCATATATTACGTGCCTGTGCAAATCATATTTTTGATGACGTCAAAGAAAGTTCAAAGAAGAATTTTAAAGATCAAATTTTGATTGTACTAAAATAATGACTTGGTTATAATTGGTATTTAGAAGTAATTGGGTAACTATACTCATAACTCGACTTTTATGGATTGAAAGTGTATTTTTCAGAAACTAAGAAGGTTGCAATCCAGTAAAGTTGACCAATGTTTATTAATAGAATTATCAATTGGTTAAAACAAGAATTATATCTTTTCTTTTGGAAGCTGCTTTTTGTACTTTGCTTCAGGAAATGTTAGGTATAGATTTACAATGGGAGAAATAAGTACACAAATAAAATAACGATGGTCTTCCAAAAAATAAGGGTTATGGATTTAAAAATTATATACTAGAGAATGGAGGACAAAATGAGAATACAGTTTTAAAAAGTCATTCATTGACTGGATACTCTTGGGAATTTTACTGTGCCATCAATTATCAATGATCCATGGTCGGCAATAGCTTGCACATTAAACAGTTTTTCAAATATATGAACTAGCTTGTACCGTAAATTTAGAGGAAGACTGTGTATTTTGATATTAAAATAAACACTATGATAAAACTTGGCGAATAGCATTTCCTTTATTATCTGTATTTTTATTATTATCAGTGCTAGAAGTAACAATTGTGTATGATTGATAATAATTATTTCTGAGGTATCGTAAAGTGGCATGAACTCAATAATTTGTAAGGTTTATATAAATTCCATTTTTCACAGACAAATGTAAAACTAATTCATTCACTTTCAAATAGATAAAGGCTATATTGAAACAACAAAAAAGGTAAAATACGTTTTTAGACGGTTTCCCAATGTTTTGCTGCCTTAACATCGGTAATCTGACGTAACGAATCTTGTTCAAACGTTTTCACTAATATTTGATTCCATTGATGCGGTGTAGGTTCGAATCCAACTCAGACAAAATAAAATGGAAACGTATTTGAGTGGATTTTCACTCGATCGCCGTATGTCGAAGAGTTGCCATGTAGAGGTTGGGGGGTTTCCCCCGGGCAAAGAGCCCGGATTTTCCACCACTAAATCTGGTAACGCCGCCATATAAGTGAAATAATCTTGAGTGCAGTGTTGAACATCAATCAGCCTCGTTTTTAATAGCCATTACCTAACGTACCGAACCTTAGATACAACTGTCCCCAATATTTACCAGCCATTACGTCGATAACCTGTCGTACCGAACCTAAGATAAAACTTTCCCCAATATTTAATAGCCATTACGTCGATAACCTGTCGTACCGAACCTTAGATAAAACTGTCCCCAATATTTAATAGCCATTACGTCGATAACCTGTCGTACCGAACCTTAGATAAAACTTTCCCCAATATTTAATAGCCATTACGTCTATAACCTGTCGTACCGAACCTTAGATAAAACTGTCCCCAATATTTACCAGCCATTACGTCGATAACCTGTCGTACCGAACCTAAGATAAAACTTTCCCCAATATTTAATATCCATTACGTCGATAACCTGTCGTACCGAACCTTAGATAAAACTGTCCCCAATATTTAATAGCCATTACGTCGATAACCTGTCGTACCGAACCTTAGATAAAACTTTCCCCAATATTTAATAGCCATTACGTCGATAACCTGTCGTACCGAACCTTAGATAAAACTGTCCCCAATATTTAATAGCCATTACGTCGATAACCTGTCGTACCGAACCTTAGATAAAACTTTCCCCAATATTTAATAGCCATTACGTCGATAACCTGTCGTACCGAACCTAAGATAAAACTTTCCCCGATATTTAATAGCCATTACGTCGATAACCTGTCGTACCGAACCTAAGATAAAACTGTCCCCAATATTTCATAGCCATTACGTCGATAACCTGTCGTACCGAAGCTTAGATACAACTGTCCCCAATATTTACCAGCCATTACGTCGATAACCTGTCGTACCGAACCTAAGATAAAACTTTCCCCAATATTTAATAGCCATTACGTCGATAACCTGTCGTACCGAACCTTAGATAAATCTGTCCCCAATATTTAATAGCCATTACGTCGATAACCTGTCGTACCGAACCTTAGATAAAACTTTCCCCAATATTTAATAGCCATTACGTCGATAACCTGTCGTACCGAACCTTAGATAAAACTGTCCCCAATATTTAATAGCCATTACGTCGATAACCTGTCGTACCGAACCTTAGATAAAATTTTCCCCAATATTTAATATCCATTACGTCGATAACCTGTCGTACCGAACCTTAGATAAAACTGTCCCCAATATTTAATAGCCATTACGTCGATAACCTGTCGTACCGAACCTTAGATAAAACTTTCCCCAATATTTAATAGCCATTACGTCGATAACCTGTCGTACCGAACCTTAGATAAAACTGTCCCCAATATTTAATAGCCATTACGTCGATAATCTGTCGTACCGAACCTTAGATAAAACTTTCCCCAATATTTAATAGCCATTACGTCGATAACCTGTCGTACCGAACCTAAGATAAAACTTTCCCCAATATTTAATAGCCATTACGTCGATAACCTGTCGTACCGAACCTTAGATAAAACTGTCCCCAATATTTAATAGCCATTACGTCGATAACCTGTCGTACCGAACCTTAGATAAAACTTTCCCCAATATTTAATAGCCATTACGTCGATAACCTGTCGTACCGAACCTTGAGGGACTTTCACAATTGAGATACGGCGGGTTTACGGCTCTAGCGGTCATGAATTTTGGCCTTCCGTACGATGGACCGCAGCCTTCCTTGCGGGCAACTGCACCTTACCGCCCGGAATTTTTATGCCACAAGAGCCGCAGAAAAGTTTGGTGTGCACATGAAATCCAATTTTCGGCCGTGCGAACTTTTGTATTACCTCTGATCCGTGCGGGCGCTAGTACGTTCACGTAAACCGTTGTATCTTGACGCGCGGTTCTAGCACGATTTGTTTGTGTCGTAAGATGCTCCGTACGGTGAAATTTCTTGTTCCGGCAACCTTGCGACAGTCGTAAACCGTTGAACGATTCGCCGTCTCGGTCTGGCACCGCCTTGCGTTCACCGTGCGAAAAATACCCTCAGGTGTGCTACAGGTATATATTTGGGGGGGCTTCATTTTATCTCACAACAGTTGAAGCTTTTACAGTGGACGCTGCTCTACCTGTGCCACCTCGTCGATTGCTGCGGTTGCGCCTTTTTATACTGCAATCACGTCTGCCGAGCCCAAAATCGCCGCACGATTTGACAAAACGCCGTAAGGCGCCCGCTCATTGGTGCGCGGCGAAAAACAATGACGCACGATGCATCTTGCGGCAAGCCGCACGTTCCAACCAATCACGTAGCACCTCCGCACAACTGTTTCACGGATCACGTGCGCTAGACGTGCGTTGCTTGCGTCACTCCGCAAGAGATTCGTGGATTAAAACGTGCGGGAACCTTGCCACGCCCTTACGATGCCCCGGCCAATCGTAAAATGGATTATTTTCTTGCGGTAATTTTTCCGATTCTACTGCGGCCCGAAAAATTTTATCTCCACCGTGCGATCGATGTCAGTATTTTGACCGTGCGGCGAAAGTCTCAATTGTGAAAGCCCCTTTAGATAAAACTTTCCCCAATATTTAATAGCCATTACGTCGATAACCTGTCGTACCGAACCTAAGATAAAACTTTCCCCAATATTTAATAGCCATTACGTCGATAACCTGTCGTACCGAACCTTAGATAAAACTGTGCCCAATATTTAATAGCCATTGCGTCGATAACCTGTCGTACCGAACCTTAGATACAACTGTCCCCAATATTTACCAGCCATTACGTCGATAACCTGTCATACCGAACCTAAGATAAAACTTTCCCCAATATTTAATAGCCATTACGTCGATAACCTGTCGTACCGAACCTTAGATAAAACTGTCCCCAATATTTA
The DNA here is from genome assembly GCA_963971465.1 of Lepidochitona cinerea. Taxonomy (NCBI): domain Eukaryota; kingdom Metazoa; phylum Mollusca; class Polyplacophora; order Chitonida; family Tonicellidae; genus Lepidochitona; species Lepidochitona cinerea. The sequence continues at coordinate 81,086,832 of OZ020551.1, read as the reverse complement.
ATAGCCATTACGTCGATAACCTGTCGTACCGAACCTTAGATAAAACTTTCCCCAATATTTAATAGCCATTACGTCGATAACCTGTCGTACCGAACCTTAGATAAAACTGTCCCCAATATTTAATAGCCATTACGTCGATAACCTGTCGTACCGAACCTTAGATAAAACTGTCCCCAATATTTAATAGCCATTACGTCGATAACCTGTCGTACCGAACCTAAGATAAAACTTTCCCCAATATTTAATAGCCATTACGTCGATAACCTGTCGTACCGAACCTTAGATAAAACTGTCCCCAATATTTAATAGCCATTACGTCGATAACCTGTCGTACCGAACCTTAGATAAAACTTTCCCCAATATTTAATAGCCATTACGTCGATAACCTGTCGTACCGAACCTTAGATAAAACTGTCCCCAATATTTAATAGCCATTACGTCGATAACCTGTCGTACCGAACCTTAGATAAAACTGTCCCCAATATTTAATAGCCATTACGTCGATAACCTGTCGTACCGAACCTAAGATAAAACTTTCCCCAATATTTAATAGCCATTACGTCGATAACCTGTCGTACCGAACCTTAGATAAAACTGTCCCCAATATTTAATAGCCATTACGTCGATAACCTGTCGTACCGAACCTTAGATACAACTGTCCCCAATATTTACCAGCCATTACGTCGATAACCTGTCGTACCGAACCTAAGACAAAACTTTCCCCAATAGTTAATAGCCATTACGTCGATAACCTGTAGTACCGAACCTTAGATAAATCTGTCCCCAATATTTAATAGCCATTACGTCGATAACCTGTCGTACCGAACCTTAGATAAAACTTTCCCCAATATTTAATAGCCATTACGTCGATAACCTGTCGTACCGAACCTTAGATAAAACTTTCCCCAATATTTAATAGCCATTACGTCGATAACCTGTCGTACCGAACCTTAGATACAACTGTCCCCAATATTTACCAGCCATTACGTCGATAACCTGTCGTACCGAACCTAAGACAAAACTTTCCCCAATATTTAATAGCCATTACGTCGATAACCTGTAGTACCGAACCTTAGATAAATCTGTCCCCAATATTTAATAGCCATTACGTCGATAACCTGTCGTACCGAACCTTAGATAAAACTTTCCCCAATATTTAATAGCCATTACGTCGATAACCTGTCGTACCGAACCTAAGATAAAACTTTCCCCAATATTTAATAGCCATTACGTCGATAACCTGTCGTACCGAACCTTAGATAAAACTGTCCCCAATATTTAATAGCCATTACGTCGATAACCTGTCGTACCGAACCTTAGATACAACTGTCCCCAATATTTACCAGCCATTACGTCGATAACCTGTCGTACCGAACCTAAGACAAAACTTTCCCCAATATTTAATAGCCATTACGTCGATAACCTGTAGTACCGAACCTTAGATAAATCTGTCCCCAATATTTAATAGCCATTACGTCGATAACCTGTCGTACCGAACCTTAGATAAAACTTTCCCCAATATTTAATAGCCATTACGTCGATAACCTGTCGTACCGAACCTTAGATAAAACTTTCCCCAATATTTAATAGCCATTACGTCGATAACCTGTCGTACCGAACCTTAGATAAAACTGTCCCCAATATTTAATAGCCATTACGTCGATAATCTGTCGTACCGAACCTTAGATAAAACTTTCCCCAATATTTAATAGCCATTACGTCGATAACCTGTCGTACCGAACCTAAGATAAAACTTTCCCCAATATTTAATAGCCATTACGTCGATAACCTGTCGTACCGAACCTTAGATAAAACTTTCCCCAATATTTAATAGCCATTACGTCGATAACCTGTCGTACCGAACCTTAGATAAAACTGTCCCCAATATTTAGCAGCCATTACGTCGATAACCTGTCGTACCGAACCTTAGATAAAACTGTCCCCAATATTTAGCAGCCATTACGTCGATAACCTGTCGTACCGAACCTTAGATAAAACTGTCCCCAACATTTAGCAGCCATTACTTCGATAACCTGTCGTACCGAATCTTGGTTAAACGTTTCTCCAATCTTAAGCGTCCATTATACCAACACTCTGTCGCAACAAATCGGGGTTAAAACGTTATTTTGCTCTTTTCTGAATTAGCTATAAGATGCGTGGGAGCTGTCATAAATCCATACCAGGTCTAAAGTTTGGTGTGTAGTAAAAAGGAAAAATGACAGTTTGTGTTTACCAAAAAATTGGTAACAAAACATTAACTTGTGGAGTTATCGTGTCAAGTTAGAGGCGAAAATACGACCACCCACTCGCCGTGCGTGGACAAAAAAAATTATACACGAAAGGTGTCAAACTGTTGAAGAAATGTACAATAGCCATAGGGTCTTATTTCCGAAACTTGTAGCGAGTCAGTAACCTATACTGAAGACAAATATTAAAACAGATACAATATAAAAGCATACAGTTTGACACTAGCAAAACAAGTCTATTCGGGCGAGATAACGCTAACTGCGTGTCAACCAACGCCATATTGTTTGGATAGTGGTCTGATTAAGGTAGTATGCCGGTTAGACTATCATAATTATAATAAGGGCCAAATTTAAATGGTGTTCCTGGAAATCTCTTAACCGTTAATGAAAAATAAAGATCATTGTGAAAAAAACTACTGATTAAGATTACTAAGTTACTAATTGGTAACAGTTTCATGAAAAATACTTTACAATGCATTGATTAAATTTTTTTTAAAATCATCAATGTTAATGGACTGGGGATGGAGCTGTGGACGTTTTGCAAAGACGAGTTCGATTGACTGATTGATTGGTCTTTTGCACCGCTCCAAGATTGTTTCAGTTTTATATCCCCTGTAAATGTTTCAGGGGCTTGTCTCCCCTCAATGCACCGCTCCTTCCCCTATCCAAGTTCTGACAGCCTGGATTATTGCCTGAATATAGTTAGAATTTAGAAAGATTCACATGAAATAAACATAACGTTAATTTATACAGCAAATTTATCATGACATAAGAAAAAACAAAATGGTTTTATTTTGATAATAATCTCTTCTTATATATGTAACTCTCAATTATCTAAATAAATAAAAAAAACATCATGTTAGCACAAATTCATTCCGAAGTCAGGGAAATTTCGGAAACATCCTTGGAATTTTGACAGTAAAATTTGATTTTGTATATTTACAAATACCAATGCTTACAACAGCGCACCGCCGGGAAAATCTCAGTGTTTCGCAGCAAAACATGTCAATGGCAAGTTAGAGGAACGGTAATTTACGGGGCCGAGATGCCCTGGGTACTTGAGTGCATGAGTAGAATCCATCATGGTTCGAGTTAAATTTGAACATGGGTGAACAACGATGACAGTCAAAAGGTTCATGCATGTAGTGGTGTTAGCTCCAGTGAGACAGTCAGACGGTTCATCTTACCATGGGGAACAACGATGACACCGTCAAACTGTGTTACTGGGCATGGGTGAACCACAGTGACACACTCAAACGGTTTACCTGTTCATGGATAAAGCCTGGTGATACAGTCAAACTGTTGATCGAATCATGGGTGAACCACAGTGACACAGCCAAACGGTTTACCTGAGCATGGGTGAACCACGGTGACACAACCAAACGGTTTACCTGAGCATGGATGAACCACAGTGACACAACCAAACGGTTTACATGAGCATGGGTGAACCACGGTGACACAGTCAAACGGTTTACCTGTTCATGGATAAAGCCTGGTGATACAGTCAAACGGTTTACCTGGGCATGGGTGAACCACAGTGACACAGTCAAACGGTTTACCTGGGCATGGGTGAACCACAGTGACACAGTCAAACGGTTTACATGAGCATGGGTGAACCACAGTGACACAGTCAAACGGTTTACATGAGCATGGATGAACCACAGTGACACAGTCAAACGGTTTACCTGAGCATGGATGAACCACAGTGATACAGTCAAACAGTTTACATGAGCATGGATGAACCTTGACACAATCAAAAGGTTTACATGAGCATGGATGAACCACAGTGACACAATCAAAAGGTTTACATGAGCATGGATGAACCACAGTGACACAATCAAAAGGTTTACTTGAGCATGGATGAACCACAGTGATACAGTCAAACAGTTTACCTGAGCATGGATGAACCACAGTGATACAGTCAAACAGTTTACATGAGCATGGATGAACCTTGACACAATCAAAAGGTTTACATGAGCATGGATGAACCACAGTGACACAATCAAAAGGTTTACCTGAGCATGGATGAACCACAGTGACACAATCAAAAGGTTTACATGAGCATGGATGAACCACAGTGACACAATCAAAAGGTTCACATGAGCATGGGTGAACCACAGTGACACGGTCAAACGGTTTACCTGAGCATGGGTGAACCACAGTGACACGGTCAAGCGGTTTACCTGAGCATGGGTGAACCACAGTGACACCGTAAAACGGTTTACCTGAGCATGGGGGAACCACAGTGACACAATCAAACGGTTTACCTGAGCATGGGTGAACCACAGTGACACGGTCAAGTGGTTTACCTGAGCATGGGTGAACCACAGTGACACGGTAAAACGGTTTACCTGAGCATGGGGGAACCACAGTGACACAGTCAAACGGTTTACATGAGCATCGGTGAACCACAGTGACACAGTCAAACGGTTTAAATGAGCATGGGTGAACCACAGTGACACAGTCAAACGGTTTACCTGAGCATGGATGAACCACAGTGACACAGTCAAACGGTTTACCTGAGCATGGATGAACCACTTTGACACAGTCAAACTGTTTACCTGAGCATGGATGAACCACAGTGACACACTCAAACTGTTTACATGAGCATGGATGAACCACAGTGACACAGTCAAACGGTTTACCTGAGCATGGATGAACCACTTTGACACAGTCAAACGGTTTACCTGAGCATGGGTGAACCACAGTGACACACTTAAACTGTTTACATGAACACATGCAAATCGCTTAGGCATTGAAAATTACCCTGCTGATTTGGTCTGATTTGATTTTTAGATTTAATATATATTATATTGGTATTTATATAATTAAAAAACTTACCTTTCGATGATTGCATGTTCGAATGAGTGATGTCTTAAATAAAGCAAACGTATCCTAAACAATAGCAAAGATGTTTATCCTGAACTCATTTAAACACTGTTACTTTTTCCTGGTGAAAACTTACAAGTGTGGATGGAAATGGGCCAAGTTTGTTTATTAGACCAGGGCAGTTTTTAAAGTTATGAACCTGCCAAAGAACGGTTAGAAAGGCTAAAGTATTTCTACCAACAAGTCAAAATTTTACACATGATTGTAAACTTTCAAGGAGCGTGCTGACGAAGCCATAACGCAACCCAGTTACAACCTTTAACCACCACCCCTCATCTCCTACCGGCTAATTCTGATAAGCCCTCTCTTTTGCATGACATAATTTGCTTTGAAATAATACCACTTTCGAAATATGAACAACACACAAAATGTATGTTCTTTTACGCCCAATAAGAAAAGTTAAATCAGAGTCAAAGTGCTAGATTTGGGCGCGAAAATTGATAGAAGTTCCCTTATGCTAACGATATCATTATTTTACGGACTTAATCTGATTAATACGGACGAAGGATTATGTTTGAGGGGCACACACAAAAAAACTGAAATAAGTGTAACCGACCGATAATTCGGGCTCATAGGTTGTGCACGGGCTTCTATTCTACGTATGCCATCATAATACCATCATTCAGACAGTGGCGTGAGCTGTCAAAATTACGATATTTTCAGGAATTCAGATTGTCAACAGAAAGTGGAAATTTGCACAGAATCAAAAATTATTCCATGAGCTTATACTTTGTAAATGCCCGAAGAAATTTATGTTGTTTTGAAACTGAAAGAAAGCTAGCCATGAGGTTTAAGAGGGCTCGTTAAGTGTTCATGTTGTAAAGTTATGCCAAGAGTTGTTTTACGTTACGAGCGCTTTGTGCAAGAGAGCTCGCCGAAAATAATTTCTAATGTCCTGGTCCATTTTCTCTGTATTTCTTACTGATCTTAACGCCTTATTTTCGTTGAATGACTGAACTTTACTTGCTTTAGCAGTGGTTGCTGTTGTATTTTCCGATTCTTGCAGTTTAGCAATGATCTATATATGTACATCGCTACATCCCTGCTTTTTGAAAGAGTTTGTGTTTGATATTTCTAAACAATTCCGTGACGTGCTATTCAGAGAGTGATATGTACGAAAATTCTGTTTTAACGGCAACATTTCAAAATGCTGGAAGTTAATAGCACTTTAAACATAACTGGATGTAGATAATGCTCTTCATGTTTGAGTGTTTTTACTTGTAGTGTAAATTCGCTTTCATCACAAATATCAGAAAAGCTACGGCGGCGACAGTGTCTTTTAAAAATGAATAAAACACTGTCCCAGGATAAAAAAATAGAGATTTTGAAATATTGACCGACTTCGAACCCCGAGTTCGATCTGATCTACGACAAATCGACAACACTATCATGAACAAACATAGCCTACTAATCCTTGGGCAGTTCATACATCGTAATGGCGGTCAATCCAAACATCGAATAATTTCGATAAAATAAATCAGGATACACTTAGGTGATAATTACATTTTTCGATTTCGGCGCGTGGAAGTGGTTTCCTCGACCCTCAATGCAATGTTACACGTGATGGTTTAGCCGATTCGTTGGTACGCCATTTTGGATTAGGAGTCGATATGGCCGAAACATTGGTTGGTGGCCAAAGCTGAAATTTTTCTAACTGAGCCACTGTCGATAATACCTCGTTACTATTGATTAATTGGTTTAACCCTCACTCAAGAATACTTCACTTATATAGCGGCATTGTCAGGTTTAGTGGAGAATAAACAGAACTTTTTTCTCTGGACGTAAGATGCATCCAACTGACAAATTCGTGCTACCGATGAAGTGAAAACCTACTCATTTTTGCTGATGATTCGAACCCGTGACCCATCGATGGAAGGCTGTGTCTCTATCTGCTGAGCCCCTGGGCCCCCAACTTCGTTATGAGCAGAAAATGGTCCCAGCCTCTTCTTCCCGAAGAGCTAAAAATATCCCCTTTCAGTCCCACTTATTAAAAGCTAAATTAAGTTTTTTTCGGCCTTGTGGAACCTAAAACAGAATTTAACTGCTTTATTTATCTCATGTAGAAGTACAAGAAAACCAGCATAATATTTGTGACACATTTAGATAATTTTAAATGATGTCTTACATTGGCCTCAATAATATTTCATGATGTATGATGAGGAAACCGATCCTGCCCGAAAAAAACGTTCCAGTGATATACCTGGCAACCATTCAACTAATACCTCTAGAAACTTGTGTCTCGATATTTCATCTAAGCTATACCCCCTTGTTAAAGTTACATTGTATGTGAACAAAGTCTCCAGATAGCAATTTTCACCCTTGATTTCCAATTGCCAGTGGGATAAATGAATAAAACTTTCAAAAAAATTAGATTACTTAAAGTGACATGAGCGGCCAAAATTCACACTTTTTCATAATTTATGATCTTCACAACAGTAAGAGACTTTGAAGGCCATCGAAAAAGTAAATGATTGGCGTTGGAATGAGGAAAATCCATACAGTATGTGGCCTGTACGAACCGAAAACGTGTTCGAAAAGTAAACAAAATTTAAATATTAGGGACGACCATTCATTCATTCTATACCAAAGTTAGTTCAAAACAATACTTTATCGTACATTTGTGAGACTAGAAGCACTAAAACGCTTCTGAAATATAGGTCTTGAGAAAAATAGCCAATAATCTCAACATTCTGTTTTAACGTCAAAATATCAACTTTTTAAGCCACTTTAAGCTTATATCTCCGCGACCAAAATTATATCAAGAAAAGGTTCTTATTTGCGATAATTTTCAAATGCTGTATAAAAACGAAAAATATCACATAAATTAGTAGACTATATCCCTTTACGTTAGGTATCAACGAATTTTCCCTGTACCCGTGTGTTTTAGTATTCAAAAATATAAACGAATGAGATAATTTTATTAATGAGAAATGATTAAGGCATCACCACGAAGTATAAGTTGTTTGTAAAACAACACGAGCTTTCTACACCTATTACCGTTGATAAAGACACCGCTATCGGTGTCGAAAGTTCGTGTTACATGGTGGTGATGCTTTAATCATGTCTCATTAGTATGGGACCCACGTTTAGAGAGAGTTTCAATTATTTCTTAAAATTTTATTTGTTGAATGCGCTGAGATATGCTATGAATTCGATACCTGTTATGTGTACGTGTGATTGTATATGTCTCAAACACTCAAAGAAATAATAACTCTGCCAATGTCTTTTACACGTCCACCAAAGGTCGTTTTGTTGTTGATGTATGTGGATTTCCTTTAACAAACATAATCCAGTAAAGCTTTCATAATTATTTTAATGCATTAAATCAGAAAATATTTCAAACAAAAATGAAAACGTGGGATAAATTTCATTCCTTGGCATGCATAAGATTCTCTCTAATGTATGTATGCCCAATGCTTGGTAGAAAAATGCATCTCTTGTACGTCACACTTGAGGCTTATGTAGACATACGGCCTTGGTAATAAATAAAATCCGAATTATTACGCTTTTAAAACCGCGTAACTCACAAAAGTTTATATATTTTGATAAACTTATGTGGTTATTTGTAGCCTTAATCTGTTTTCGAAATATCGAGCATGTCTGGTGTCCGACCAATGTTGGTGAGGGGAGAGAGCGCCTGTCACCAAATCGTGACAATGGGAAAGTCTCACGTGGATTCGAAATCAGTACCTTCACTGCGATATATGTTACCTCTGGGCTCGTCAAAAAGTTATATCGCTTTTGTAAATATGAAAGTACTGGTTGGTGTCAATGAATCTCTAACCTCTGACCTTTAGGGTCAGAAGGGTCGTCATCTAAAAATAGGCGCATGCGGCTTGGCAGAGAAGTGCAATAACACGTCATATCAGAGTAACATAGTTCTTAAAAGAGGATGAGATAAGATGCCACCCAGGTATCAAAAACACGTATAGCAACATTTAGCTAGAAAAGATAAGAAGAGCAACACTTGTCACCAAGAGAGCTAAAGCGTTTTAACAACAGGATTTGTGTGTAACACATGGTTGTGTGACGAGATGAACGACAAGGTGTTATCGCTTTGATTAAGAGTTTTGTTTTGGACACTTAACATGTTCTTGGTTGAAGCTAGACACATTGAAATACAGTTTTGTCTTAATAGGTCCCTATAGTTAGAAAAATACTTTAACGAAAAATTTAGTCTTTGGAAATATAAAGGATATTTCAACTGCTATCGTTAATCGTGTACCGGCATTAGCCCAAAAAGGCATCTATAAACCTTTTCTCAATCGACATTTTCCCCGGACCCACCCCCTTTCACCACATCGCTCATTAGTTACATTATATCCACGTTGTTTGATATTGCTGCAAAATTCACACTAATTTTTACGCCCTTGAAAATGGATCAAATAATTTCCTTGCCATTATTGGTGTTCTTGCATAAGCGTCAAAAGCGCCTTTAATGTTTCAAACCCAATCATAGATCCGTACAAATAAACGAGTAATATTTGCCGTTGATCATTCTATGAATTTCGTGAGTAATGAGTTCTCTATTTTGACTAACATCATCCAGGTATAGGCTCTATACGTGTTTGGTCAAGGAGTATTACTCCAAAATAACGATTGATTGATTGATTGGTGTTTTACGCCGCGCTCAAGATGGTTTCACTTCATTGGCGGCGTTGCCAGGTTTAGTTGGGAAGGAAAACGGGCTCATTAATCGGCGAGCACCTAGCAACTCTTCCACATACGGCGACCGAGTAATATATCCACTCAAAAACTTTTCAGTTTCTATTTAGTCTAAGCGTGATTCGAACCGGCGCCGCTTCGGTAGAAGGTCTGTGTGGGACTGAGGAACGATCACTCTAACCCACTGGACCACCGAGGCCCCCCACAATAACGAAAGAAGCCTATAAAGTATAATTTACGAAAGTGGGGATGATTTTTAATTAAGAAGCCACGTTGAGTTTTACCCCCGCCATGTTTTGTATCTTTACAATGTATCTACACTGTATATTAATGAACACTGTATATCATGGGTAATAAAAATAAAATGAATTGCATTGAACTGCATTGGCGTTTTGAGCACTCGATATTGTCGATGGTCTTCATTTACCGAACCAACTCATTTTAAGTGATTTTAAAATCCTAAATATACTGGATCATAATATGAACCAGTATATTTAGGATTTCGGGTTGCTGTTGCTCAGATATAGGAATAAATCTATTTTATACTGCTGAACAAAAGCTTTTGCTTTCAATATAAAAATTCTTCTGGACGTTTAGCCTTTTTTGAAACTCACTGTCGGCCAAATTACAGAATTCTGCCAAAAATGGCAATAAACTATCAAATCCATATGCTTCTGCTGAATATAGACGAGCAGCCCGACGTCATAAAACAATTGAAGTCAAAACGACAATTTGATGGATTCTATATTTAAACCCCTTTGGTTAATCTATAATACGGAAGGAAATGATTATTACATATATATCCGTGCCGTTTTTATGTTATTGATATACATGTGTAAAATTGTCACTATTTTAAGTAACATAAGGTGAAGAATTAATTATAGATAACAACTTGATATCCATGATGAATTTTTCATAGTATTTCTACTCATTTTGATAACCCTTCAATAATAAACAGTGTTAAGAATTTAGATTTTTGAACACTAAAAGACACGGGCACAGGGAAAATCTTCTTGTCTAAAATAACCATGGAGACAACTTTCTTATTGAAGCTATTTAAATTTTGTTTCGTGCGCAGGCTGTATCATTTTCGAATATTTTTTTTCAACCACAATCATTGAGTGCAATCAATGAAATGCAAACAATGGTGCTCTTTCGGCTATATGAACTCATAAGAAAGATTTCCGGAAATTGGCAACCAAGGCATCCCACGTTAAAGTAAAATGATGTACCAAACCAAAACTGATGTGAATAAAACCCACAGTTATATTTGTGAAGACGGTGTTTATATATATATGAGGACATCGGGCATATCTCCGGTTCAATTTAACACAAATTAGGTTCAATCAATAATCTTTTAATTCCTAGTGAATAATTGAGTTTTTCAATGAACTTTACGTCACCGTTTTGTATACACAATAAATATGTATATTTTTTTATTTTCTCGTGAATGGTTTAGTTCTTCAATGAACTTCCAGTGCATTTTTAATCAGGTGTTATAATAATTCAGACGGCTCTGACTGACATGGTTGTATGATATTATTATAAATGTCATAAGTAACAGGGGCACCCTTATCCCGACCAACTGATATATGAATATATCTGGTCGAATCCAAAATAACCCTAAGTAATTTGTTTATCTGAATGAATATCCAGCAAAACCTTGAGGGGTCATCGTGGGAAAATAAAAAGAAAAAATTACGTTTATTTTACATGGTTGAGTGTAATCGTGCCGGATTAATCGGTCCTATCTCTAACTACTTCACTTGACGTAAACCGTATGTTTGTATTGTTAAAGGGGTTTACACTTTTTACTTTTGAAGGCTTTGTCAGTTTAACACCGAGACACTATTGAGGGCTTAGTGGTAGGTCTACCTCGTTAAGATGACAAAGAAAAAGAGACAAACGAAATGTACACTAAATTGTCTTTCGCACCTGTGGAGGGTGTACATTTTGCATTAGCTACATGCAGGTGCGAGGCAAAAAAAAGGTACATAGGGAAAGAAAATAAATGTGCCGCTCGTTCCTACAATCTTGGACAACCGAAGTAAGGTTGCGCCTCACGTAGAATCAAAATAACTAAAGCAAAGCACGAATTAAAGTGAACCGGGGCTCTGGGTGTAAAGTAAACGCATGATGGCATGTGGCAGTTTGAGAAATAGAGAGAGGTGAGGGTGGGTAATGAAAGAACAACCCTCCAACGGCCACCTGCATTTACTCCTTCTATTTGACTGTTTAAATAGAGGATTGGAAACAAAACAAACTTATTTGTGTAGTCAACTGTCCAGACTATTACAGTATTTCAATTCTCTCTCACTCCGAACTATTATCACGCTTAAGGAATTTAACTTCACTACTCTCGGAAAGGCGATGCTGGTTAAATTTCCAACGTTATCATTGACCTTTCAAACTGTGAACATTTTTGCGCTTTTGTCCCAAGAGGCATGAAGAGGCTCCGTACAACCAGACTCGAATGCACGTTTCTGAGAAAACAGAAGAGAGCTCGGAATAACCCAAATAGGCCCCACTTTGCCAAATAGGCCCCGGAAACCCACGGACTCTATAGATTGCAAGAGAATTGTTCTAAGAGTCGTTCTGAAAATAAAACTGACCATGATTTTCGGATTTCTTTTCCTTTTCCTAAATTTTGAAAAAAATAATGGAGATCGTAACATTTCAGAACGATAAGGAAGGGGAGGTACAGACAATCACATCCCAATAGGCGAGGGTGCAGGGGCCCTGGGGGCCTAAGCGTTCTAGATTTCCAGAGAAGAATTCTAAGGATTGTATGGAAATAATGCTAATGAATTTTTCTTGTTCTTAATCACAAAAATGGCAATAAATGCCTACATATATCCAATGGGAATCAAATTCAATAATATAAAGCGAGGAGGGTCCAGGGGCCGCCTCAATTCCGGAAGGTCTATGGTCCTGAGTAACCAATTGTAGAGATGCGTGCTGAAGGTTATATTACCAAACAAATTCTTGAATTTGTAGCGTCTTACGCTGCAGTCAATATTATTTCTCTTATATGGGGGCGTTTCCAGATTAATTGGAGGAGGAAACCGGCCTTTGCCCAAGCCCCAAAGGAAACCGCCGAGTATACCCTGCAACAGATCCACACATATGGGGATCGAGTGAACACCCCATGCAGTCAGAAATTGGTCAATTTTATTTGGTCTGAGTGGGATGAATGGAAGGCGACGCATTGATGGAAGATGCGTCGGACTGAGAGAGTATCGTCTTTCGACTGAGCCGCCGAGCCCCCCTAAAGAGCATGGAGATTGTTTGCGGGCCTACTTTTAGTTTGACTTTAGACATTTTTTAATGTTTGTGTGTGTGCGTGTGTGAGTGAGTGTGATTCGAGCCTGTGACCCAATGTTGGACTGAGAGACTATCGCCATGCCGACTGAGCCACAGATGCCCCTGTAAAATGGAAGAAATTCTATAGTGCTTAGGCCCAACCTATACATGGACGTCTTAGAGACAATATCGAAGAGAAAAACTAAAACTAATCACTTCTTTCAGTTAAATTCATGCACTATTTTCCAATTAAGGGTCAGATCATGATTTTTAGCGGATATCTGGATGTATGGCGCGGGAATGATTTCGGCTATATGGCATCAATGCTGGTCGTCTTATCCACTCGCTGTTTGCTTTGAATAACTTCGTTTTTCTTCTTTATGTCCTATTAGAATGTTCACATAGAGTTCGCTAGGATGATTTCAGGGCGTCGATGAGGCGAACGGTTCTAATAGACTGACATTGCCAAACGTTAACATTATCTAAAATGGAAAAATACATCCGGGCCCTTCGGGTTCTCCAATAGGCCTGAAGCCTAAATTTTCTTGTTAGAAGTGCCCGCTTCATTACAAACCCATGTAGCGACGCACATGAATGCACGCCTATGTACCTTTCTGTTGAGAAAACTTTCCGTCGGCCATGTTGATCCCTCAATATACCCCGATGACGTCATTCAGCAATCGGTCTGTGAAGCTACCATTAGTTAAAGGGAGATAATTCAATAAGAGAAGTAGGTATTGTTGGAATTTATTTGTGATTCCGAAGAAATTACCAACCAGTTGGGGTGAGTGAGGGTAAATTACGTTCCTTTGACACAGCTGGGCTTACTGACACATGCGAAGTCACGACTGTGTACAAAGTTTTACCTATCTCAAATGGACAGGTGGGAGAAAGATAAAGGTCATTGCGTGCTTCTATTTCGACAATTTTGCTCTGTAGAGTAGTCATTCCATCCACCAGATGTAAAAGTTGTCATCGACGATTGTCCCGAAATCGGATTCACGCAGGGTTACACCAGCCTGAACGATAAAAAGAAACAAAAAACTTGAGAAAGTATGCTTGTCTGATTGATTGAGTGATGCTTTACGCCGTATTCAAGGTTATTTCGACTTATGACGAGGGGAGGGCGGGGGGCTCTTTGCTTGGATGAAATCCACTTTCTAAAAAAACTCCGATGGAAACCCAAAGTAAGCTTGGCGCTTCCAAAGTACCCTGGATTACCCTAAAAATCCCACATAGCTGCAGACAAATTTTAAGGTCGGGCACTACTTGTGGATAACGACTTCTTGTCTAAATGGATGCTGACGTGTCGATATAGTCCTTATATCGCCATGGAATTCATATTCCTAACTATCTTACAAATATTTCGGTCAAAAGTACGAAAAACATTTATTAGCACAAATGTCCAATAATTTTAACACTTTCAAGAAACGTTGTGTTCCAAACCCAAGAATAGCAAATAACCTTAAGCACACGACGCTACGACAATAGTTGTTTTCGAACCCGGCAACTAATTTCTTGTCCGGAATGACTTTGTATTGTTGTGTAATGATGCGAAACGTGTTTGTAGAAGCCCGGAATTCTTGTTGACTCATGAAGTAGCCAGTGTGGACCTAGGTCTTGGAGCCAACATGTTAGTTATACTAAAGGTGGGAAACTCTGATTGGAAGGAGAGAGTTTGTTAACCTTGCAGTCCGTTTTCGCCAGTTTGAGGATAACTTCGGGTCACGGTTTTAAGCCGATATCTAACCTAGACGGAGGCTCTGAGATCCTACTTAATACCTTCAAAATTTCAACCTGATCCGTGTGTTGGTAAAACAAGTTTTCGTGACACCTGTAATTACGACAGAAAATAAGTAATTAAATTCTTAGCCCGGTATTCCAGGTATCCATGGCTACTGATTAACGAGAATGCTTTTTACCTGACTATTTGCCTTCTGTTGGCACGCCGTCTTGGTGTAACCACTCACTCTTTACATAGAGTTTGTAAGCGTGTTGTTATTTCTTGTATTTAAGACTTTGACATGATTGCAACTGCTTAAGATTACACATTTTTTGTCTTCTTTATAACTGGAGGAACGTTTTGGAGCAAAAAATTGTTCGTATCTTTATATAGCTTCTGAATAAATCTAACACAAAAGAAACGACGAGAGACTAGACTATAGGCTTGGAGGAAAAACGATCCGTTTTTAAAAATGACAAGGGTTTTCTTTGCTTGGTAAAATCTACAAGGAAAATTCCATCCTTCACTAGAACAGCTAGTCAGAGACAATATACGGGTACTTAGGCCTACTTCAATTTCTATAATCGTTGAGTTTACCATATTCCCTGGGCTGTAAATTTTGCATGACTGCTTTTCTTTAAAAAAAACAAAAACAGTTTTCTCAATTCTGCCAAGATAAAAGCCATTTAGTTGAACGGGATAGAAGTAAGACCTATCTAATGAAAAATTCAGTTTCGTTCACGTCAATCTTATATATTTATGATCACTAAAACACACGGGCACAGAGAAAATCTTCTTGTCTAAAATAACCATGGAGACAAGTTTCTAATTGTGTTAAAAATAGGTATATCATTTAGACATTTATACCCCATAAATTGTTGTAACAAACCAAACCTATGATATTTCGTTAGGTTGACGACTGACAGGAGCTTAGCCTTGGTCACACATTGTATTATAGGTGTATTATATAATTCTTTCTGAAATGAGGGAACAAAATAAATGAATGAGATCGTGTCTGAATATTCAATAACTGGATGTATATGTAGGCTGGCATATTTTCGCTCGATTCGCAATCATCTTCAACTAAAACTGGAAGAGTGTCAATTCATGGGGTTTTTTCTTGTAGCAAATTTCCACACGTGTGCGCATAGTGGTCCATTGTAGAGATTGGGCTAAGAAGAAAAAAAAACTTTACGAAGAAGAGACTGCGACCTAATATTTAAAGAGTTATGTCAATAGTAAGCCAAATACGATTCCTTGAGGTCTAACTAAAACACATACAGCTGCAGGGATATTGGGATTTATCTGTTTAAACGAAATCCAAGATTGGAATTAAAAAATACGCCCAGCTAACGTTCTGTATATTGACACCTTCAACGATAGACAGGCTTTTTATTCAAAATCATAACGCTGGTAAAACGTCTAATAAGAGGCATGGGGACAGAAGAGGTACTACAGAAGCGTATAAGGGTTGAGGAGGGGGGGGGGGTAAAAATGAGTTTTCTCCTAATTAGAAGATAAGTTTTAACCTAAATAGGAGATATCCCCTAATATGGACTTATTATCTCTTAGCAGGAGAAAAATCGGTCTTAACCCCCCTCCCCCTCCTGTCCCTATAATACGCTTCCGTCAGATGTCCTTTTTTAGGGTTTATAACAGAGAGGAGCAATTTGGGCATCATCTTTAGTTTATTTCTGAAAGTAGTAGATTTAATTGATGCTGAGCTGTCCGTAACGGCCGCGGAAATAGTTACGATCTGTTGGGCGTTTTTGTTATTGGGTCCGATATACTGATATATCGAATTCTTCCACGAGAATCGCAGTCAATAACTGATTGATTTCCATTTTGCTCAATATAACATATGTTATTGTTATACCAAGGGTGCCTGGGGTTACAGTCTGGAAACTCGAACCCAGCTGAGCTTGGTTTCTGACAAAAGTTAGGTGAGTTCTGGAGAGTACACAGGTGACGTCGGCCCATAAAGATAATAGAATAAGTCATGCTAACTGAGAAAGTCAAGTCAATACAAAAAGTTGATTGGGACGAGCCAGGAAAAAACACATATTAATCTTAGGTCACAAAAGCATAATGTGAACCCCAAAAGTCATTTTTGCAATTACGGTAATTTGTCATGGGATGCACGTGCTGGTAACAATAGGCTGGTGGCCGAAGCTTCAATTCGTTCAGTCCGTAGCCGATCTCAAGAATATACGTTCCGATAGTTTTTAAATAGTAATGATTAACTAAAGAATATATAAAAAAAGTTCGTCCATGCAGAACCCCGGCGTTTTTAAGATATCTTCAACTGAATATCGATTTATGTTTCTGACCTATCTTTAACCTTTGTGGCCTACTTACCAGTTTCTGGCGGTATAATTTTTGAACGAGCCAATCAGATCGCTGAATTCCGATATAAACAATAGTTTGTAAACATACAGAATGCAGCAAGATGGTAGAGCGATCGGATGGAAAATCCAGTACTTATTCCTGTATAGTACACACACAAAGCAGGGGAAATGAAGTTGAATTGCCTTTCACTAGAACTAGATGGAACAGTGTCAAAAGATGTACGATAGACTTCAATGTAAACAGAATACAATAAGTCCCTTGGGGTTTTATTCCCGCCAGACCACAAATATATTATGAATATACTAATTGTAATATTTTATCTGGTGAATAAATCAAATCAAATCAAATCAGAATGGGTACTTTTAGACACAGAAGAATCCATTGCGGTCAGAGAGAAAAAGGACATATTCAACAAATATTGGGTATCATCGATATAAGCATTTCACAAACAATTAACGAATGTAGGCTGCCAAAAAAAAAGAAAGTCTGAAGCTCCCATTAAAGCCCCAACACCGAAAAAGTTAAGATCGAGAAAAAGCAGTCGAACTGCTACACGGTCTTCGGCAGTGCTGCCGGGACCCCAGTGGGTGAGGGATCGTCACTCAGTCCCACACAGACCTTCCATCGATGCGACGCGGGCTCGAATCCTACTCAGACCAAATACAAATTAAAAAAATTCTGAGTGGATTTTTCACTTTTCACTCGATTTGCCGAAGGTCGTGGGTTTTCCTCCGGACAATGAGCCCGGTTTCCTCTCCCACGAAACCTGGCAACTCCGCCATATAAGAGAAATAATCTTGAGTGCGGCGTAAAACATCAATCAATCAATCGGAGACCGAAGACGGGGGTTTGTATTTTCTATCATAGCAATTTTCTGTGTAAGCCTAGTTCTGTAGTGTAGTATGGTGCCCTAGACTAGTTTAAAATATAACGTTAAACTTGACAAGGGGGGGGGGGGGGTTAAATATTTGTTTATACCCTCTATACAATACAATAATTCGATTTAGTGTGGATTTGCTATATGTACTAAGTCTTTCTTAAATAATCCGGAATTTACTGTGGCACTTCATGTGCGAGGTAAATTCTCGATCACTCAGGGGGGCATGAACGATGTAAGTGGAATGGTCACCAGGAACCAGCGAAAGGTCAGGGTTTCCTTGGGGGAGGGGTGTAGATTAAGCTTGGTTTGTCTGAGTGTCCTCCAATAATCTTGCCAACACCATCATACATGCGAAAAAAATTTGAGTGAAGTGTAAAACGTCAATCCATCCATCCCACTACCTTTGAGGATGGAAATTCTATTCTCGGTGTTGACACCAAATTTGTTGACAATTACATATCGGTCGGCCTCAAGTGGAACGGTAGCCAGAAACCAACAGAAAGAACCTTGGGGTGTCATCTGACATTGAGTTCCTTCTGGGAATAATCCTGGCAATGCCACTATATACGTAAACAAAATAAACTTGAAAACGGCTTTGAACAACCAATCAAAAAGTATATTCCTTACAGCGCAAATGGTTTCTATGGGTTGCTGGGTGTGGGAGGAGCTCTTAAAAAGGTTTAATTGCCCCCCCCCCCCCCCCCACACACACACACACTACCGAAAATTCTTAGATTAAACTAATAGCACCGAAGCTTGCATTAAATTTTTAATACATTTATTGTATCTCTAACTTAAATTATATGTTGTCTGGCCCACATGTCTGATTTAAAAATTACATTATTACTATATATATTTTGCAGGTTTGTTACGTGAAGCAGCGGGGGCAAATCGGTGTCAAAATATAGTGTTAAAAATGTATAGTGTTAATAGATTGCATAAACATGTTGATCCTCATACAAATCTGTTTATTTTGACTTTTCTCTCGTATACGACAGAGGAATGCAAATGGTGTCTACCTTCAATCCAAAAAAAAGTAGTATTGGTGGAAAAAGTAATAGCCAGTGGCCTGTTTCACAAAAACGGAGTAGATGTATTTTTTTGCGTAACTTTCGTAGACCGTATCTATATAATATGGGTTGTCATGACAGTTACGTAAAAACTTACGCTACGCCGCTCTGTGTATTTCGGGCCCATGTGTCTATATTATATGTATTAGATAGAGGTAAGGGGAGAGCACTCATTTTGCCTATGGCCACTGTATATGCGAAAAAGTGTTCCTTTCACATGGCTTTTTTGCGAAAACGCCGGGGTTTGGAGTGGACGAACTTTTTTTGGTGCCAAAGTATGTCCTAAGGAATATAAGAAAACATACAAAAAGTATATTCCAGAGATCGGCCACGGAACCCTATTTATAGCGACTTTTCAAGTTACAGCCACCGGCCTACAAGTGGGACACGCAAGATTCTCATTCCCCCACATACGCGGATTCGGATAATATGTAGGGGGCGCTGCTCTTTTCATCTTTGATGACAAAACGGAAAATTATTAAACTAAAGGAATAGGTGTTCAACAATTTTGTACGGACCACCTATTTAGATCAACCATTCCCTCCCTACGCGTGCAAAACGTCTGAATGAATAAGATTAAGACGGGTCGTGAAAGCGAGGCTAACCCGAAATTCCCTCAACAAGGCAGTTGACATAGGCTCAGATAAGAGTGGAGTTTTCCGTCTACTCCTGCAATAGGAAGTCCAATATTTGTTTAAAGCCCCGTCTAGATTTATCTGTTTAGTTTTCACACCACTATGTAACCACGGAAACGATTTCAATAGAATCGAAATGATTCAAAGCAGATAAACCAACAAAACTTTTAATTGTGCTAATTTACCAAGGTTTTAAACTAGTTTTTTTACGACAATTTTTTAACGCATCAGAAGATTTTTATTATGAATGATATTTTATGATAATTTCAATGATAAATGCAATTTGTTTTCTAAATGAAAATAGCCACCTATTGGTACTCGACAGAACTATGTTGTTGGGGTAGTATAACTTTTGTCAAATTTTATATTTAAAAAGTCGATTTGGCCATTATCCAGATCTATAGTTCACTGAGCATGATGAAGGGGACATAACTGGTTCAAACTTTTTCTTCAGAAAATCTGTACACTTAGAAGCAAAGCAGTAGGCCTATGTCTACTGATAAATCACAGGCATCATTGAGGAAGTTTTAAACTAATAAGGCCCATCAATGATTGCACTTGGAAAAAATATCGGCCGAGAGAGGTGTGGGCTGGGATCCGGATCCGTCAGTATTACGTACGTGCGGGGTATCCCACTTAAAATGACGTTTGATAAAATACATCATAATCATTTGTGAGACAGCCTCCTTGTGATTTTAAACAGGTTTGAAGACTATTTTGTTTTGGTGATTTATTACGAAGTGCTCTAAAATTCTAAATCTTAGCAGTCCAAACATGTTTATGTATTATCTACAAATAGTTTTTGATTGAAGTGTTAAGTTTCTTTTCGGCATTTGAAGTTGACACAGTCATATTACATGTACCAATAAGCAGGTTTCTGTGTTATTGTAACATGATATCAAAATCTCAATATATGCTTCTTAAATTTATCTACAGCTCACTTGTGGTCACAATTTTGAATAAAAGTAAAAATTGCATAACTCCTTGAAAAAAAAAAAAAGTAAAAAATCTTTTACAGGTAAATATTGCTTTTAAAATTAACTATTATATAATGCATTGACCTAAAATGAAGAGTTCCCGAGTTTTTTTTTTATGAGTCTGTACATTGGCACAGGAGTTTATTGAATAAATGCCACGGGTTTACATAATTTACCCGTAAATGCATTCCCCACTTGACCAGAGATTGCATGCATATCCGCACTCATGTGTCTCGTTCTGTTTTTACTTACACGCCAGGAGATTGCATAGTCCGGGTTTCTGACTCCAAAATTACTATTTTTTTTATACTGACGGCCGTATTTTCCAAAATACGACCGTCAATATAAGATATATAGTCATTTTGGAGTTAAACCCGGACTAGAGATTGCACAGCTAATCAGGATATACAATGTTACAAAATATGCATAGAAAAGAGGGGTTGAAACTTCTGTAATATATACTTTCAGTTTTAGGATAGGATCATTATCTCACAAGGAGGTGGATACTTCAGTGTTATTCCATGAAAAAAGAGGCAGCTTTGACCTGAGATTTGAGGATTGGAATTTAGAGTGGTTTCCCTTTATATCCGCTCTTCTGTGATCATAATATGGCGGGATATTCAACAACAACAGAGGAACTGTCACTGTTAGGATATCGGAATGAGTGCCTTCAAACTGTCACAGCGCCACATCCATGTGTATGAAAATGACAGAAGGGTGGTAAATATCAGACCATCTTACTGAAATTAATTTACCTTTAGCAATTTCTTTTTTATTTGATGTATCGCCGTGGAGTTGACGGTTCTACGGCCCGTAATTTCCAAACGTCAGAACTGCTCAGATTGTGCCAGGCTGGTGCCAGGTGTTGACTGGAGTGGAGATACCCCCCTCACCCCCCCCCCCCCCCCCTTACTTTGGGTCTGATGTATTTTGTCATACATTACAGTCAGTACAGGTATAGGCCTACTGCCACTACTGTTCAAGCCAGTATTGTAATTGTGGCTAGCCTTCACGGCTCATCTTACCACTGAACTTTCTGAAGCTTCCCCATTCACCCACCCGGTCAACGGTCAACATACGGTACCTGTTATTCACCTAAAGTACATTATCTGGTGTAACCATGTATACAATAATATGATGTAGACAAAGCGTAGATGCGAACGCGATGAATGTTTTAGGCTATAGCCCTGTGACTGAGGAAAAGATGCCAGGTACTCGTCAAAGGTCAGTGGATTCCCGGTTCCCCCACCACTTAAGCTGGCAATGGAGCCGTGTAAGCGAATTAATATTGAGTACGGCGTAAAACATCAATAAATCAAGCAGCTTAGCATTTTAAAAAATCGCTTTTGTCGTGAAATTACTGAAAAATATCTTGATCATAATCATAATCATAAGATTGGCCTAATTTTTATTGTTTTGTGATATAAAGCGCACAGCGCATCATCTTGACGTTTTGTCCCAGCTGTGAAGACGTCACCTTTCCGTCAGTCGTTTTCAAGTGAGGTCTACAAGGATTTCCTGCAATCGCCATTCTTACATCTATGCTTTGCGTTCATGTCGATCTGACGTCACGTCACAACCACTATCGCCGGATAGCTTTTTAAAGCGAGAAAATACGAGCCTGAACTTTAAATTTTCTGTATCTGAATTTCCACACGGGATATTTGCAGTTTATTATTCGGATTTAATGTTTTTATTTCTTTATTTAACTTTAAATTCGTAAGCATTCCACGATACAACGCTATAGCAAATTTTCATAACTATACGAGTCTCCCAACATGCATCATCGTAATGGCAGCCTCCATAATAAAAACCGGAAATTGGAGTGTGACACATGTTTCCGACCCTAGGGTAGAGTACTCAAAATCTCATTCTGTCAATTTTATGCTCGCGTTAATCTAAGAATGCATACTATTTAATATGATGTAGGCAAAGCCTAGATGCGAACGCGATGAATGTTTTAGGCTATAGCCATGTTCAATGAACTATATACGTGGAATGGTCATATGACATTTGAAGTACAACGGGCGCCGCCATTATCATGAGATAACACTACTGATCTGATGTTACAGAGGAAGTGAAAGAGAATGATATAGCTTAGCCATGACACGACGGACGACTACTTTATTAATTTCATAACAATAACATGATGACAAATCACTAATGTTTATTATTCAGATTTACTTTGTCTGGCTCAGTCAGTAGAGCAATAGTCTCTCAGTCTGACACACCCCTTTCAATGATGGGTTGCGGTTTCGAATCTCTCTAACTTGATCCGCCTATGTTGAAGGGTGGCCAGGAATAAGCCGAAGAAGTTATTGTTTTCTCTGGGCAAAGAGTCCGCTTTCCTCTCCCTCTTATTAAACCTGCTAACACCACTGAAGAAGTAAAATAAACTTGATTGTGACGTAAAACAGCAATCAATTTAAAGTGAACTTAGTTGCTTACAAAAATTATGTGTATTCATTGCGTTAAAATGGCATCAAAGTTGAGCCCTAATTGGCCAGCTGGGCTAATAGAGCTAAACTAGCCTCAATGGTGCAAAGACCTAGGGTAAGGTTATGTTAATATGCTATTTGTCAGATTCGTTCCCAACAATGATGTAGCATTAACGGTTATTCTCGATTTCGGCGTGACGTCACGATCCCGGCAACAAGGCTTCCGAGGTGACAACAAGTCCCTGACGACTCCATTTTGACTGGCTGAGGGAAGACCACGTGACCCTAAGTACCCTAACCGGCTGGTCAGGTACCCGGATGTTCGACAGTCCGAAACCGAGAATAGCATCATTCAAGCTCCCAGTTTATCCAACTTTTTACTGGATTCACTCAGACATAAACAGTAACTGTAACAATATCACATTAAAGAAAACAAAATCGAACAACACCGAACATGGAACAAGAGCAGTAATTATGGGGTGGTCAAATTTCATCAGATCTTTTTCAGGTAACCTTTTGACTATATCATACTATTAAAACTTTACCAAACATGTGATATTTATAGCTTTTTTACTTGCTTATTTTTTTTAGGCTGTAGTTAAAACAGGGGAGATAATTTCATGCTTCTGTTTGGAGCAAGCTAAACCAGCTTGTGATACTGAAGAAAAATTACAAAGTTCAACATGGTGTTTGTGGATTGTTACTACAAGTGGGAGGATTTTCATGATTGATGATCATTTTAGACATCAGACATCAAGGTAAGCATACATTTGAAAAGAATTTGAATACTATGTGCATTAAAACACTCGCAGTCAACTGGTAATATTTAAAACACATGTTATTTACGTGAATATGTTTGCACAAGGCTTTTTTCTGGTGCATAAGTGCCTTCTTGAGACATTTTCCATTAATACGGTGTCCAAATTTAAAATTTTTCCATTTTTAAAATACTGAAAACGACCCATTTATTCGGGTTGTTGAAGTTTGAAGGATTCTTTTTGAAAAGGATGTGTGACTTATATGTATTGTTGACCAGGACGCCTCTTTAATTTATATATTTATGATCACTAAAACACACGGACACAGGGAAAATCTTCTTGTCTAAAATAACCATGGAGACAACTTTCTAATTGTGTTATTAAAAAGAGGTATATCATTTAGACCTTTATACCCCATAAATTGTTGTAACAAAGCCAACCTATGATATTTCATTAGGTTGATGACTGACAGGAGCTTAGGTCAGTAGAATTTTCTGGAATCCTTTTGTAACACATTGACAATGGTTACGCATCTTAACTATATAAACTATATAAACTCCATCTCATAACCTACAACCAGCAAACAACAAGGTTATAAACTCCATCTGAGCTCTTAACCTACTTCTAGAAAACAACAATGTTATAAACTCCATCTTACAACCTACAACCAGCAAACAACAAGGTTATAAACTCCATCTCATAACCTACTTTTAGCAAACAACAAGGTTATGAACTACATCTCATATCCTACAACCAACAAACAACAAGGTTATAAACTCCATCTCATAACCTACTTCTAGCAAACAACAAGGTTATAAACTCCACCTCATAACCTACAACTAGCAAACAACAAGGTTATAAACTCCATCTCATAACCTACAACTAGCAAACAACAAGGCTATCAACTCCATCTCATATCCTACAACTAGCAAACAACAAGGTTATCAACTCCATCTCATATCCTACAACCAACAAATGACAAGGTTATTAACTCCATCTCATAACCTACAACCAGCAAACAACAAGGCTATCAACTCCATCTCATATCCTACAACCAACAAATGACAAGGTTATTAACTCCATCTCATAACCTACAACCAGCAAACAACAAGGTTATAAACTCCATCTCATAACCTACATATACTTCTAGCAAACAACACGCTTTTTAGCCCGCCATCATTCTGATGGGGGGCTATTCAAATCGCTTTTCCGTGGTCCGTCGTCCGTCGTCAGTCGTCCGTCGTCCGTCCGTTAACTTTTTGCTTGTTACCTTTATTCCAAGAAAACTACCTGTCCAATCTTAATCAAACTTAATATACAACATCACCCTATGGTCTTGTTGTGCACCGTACGTTTTCATCTCATTTGCATATTCAATGTGGCCACCAGGGGGCGATATTGTTTTTTTTTGTTACCTTTATTCCAAGAAAACTACCTGTCCGATTTTCACCAAACTTGGCTGACATTATCTCCATATAGTCTAGTTGTGCATCCTACATTTTCATCTCATTTGCATATTCAATATGGCCGCCAGGGGGCAATGTTGTTTTTTCTTTGTTACCTTTATTTCAAGAAAACTACCTGTCCAATCTTAATCAAACTTAACATACATCATCACCCTATGGTCTAGTTGTGCACCGTACATTCTCATCTCATTTGCATAAACAATATGGCCGCCAGGGGGAGATGTTGTTTTTTTTTGTTATGTTTATTGCAAGAAAACTTTCGGTAGTTACCTTTATTCCAAGAAAACTATTAGTCCAATCTTAATCAAACTCAACATGCATCATCACCCTACGGTCTAGTTGTACACCGTACATTTTCATCTCATTTGCATATTCAATATGGCCACCAGGGGGCGATATTGTTTTTTTTTTGTTACCTTTATTTCAAGGAAACTACTAGTCCGATTTTCGCCAAACTTGGCTGACATTATCTCCATATGGTCTAGTTGTGCACCGTACGTTTTCATCTCATTTGCATATTCAATGTGGCCACCAGGGGGCGATATTGTTTTTTTTTGTTACCTTTATTCCAAGAAAACTACTTGTCCGATTTTCACCAAACTTGGCTGACATTATCTCCATATAGTCTAGTAGTGCTTCCTACATTTTCATCTCATTTGCATATTCAATATGGCCGCCAGGGGGCAATGTTGTTTTTTCTTTGTTACCTTTATTTCAAGAAAACTACCTGTCCAATCTTAATCAAACTTAACATACATCATCACCCTATGGTCTAGTTGTGCACCGTACATTTTCATCTCATTTGCATAAACAATATGGCCGCCAGGGGGAGATGTTGTTTTTCTTTGTTATGTTTATTGCAAGAAAACTTTCGGTAGTTACCTTTATTCCAAGAAAACTATTAGTCCAATCTTAATCAAACTCAACATGCATCATCACCCTACGGTCTAGTTGTACACCGTACATTTTCATCTCATTTGCATATTCAATATGGCCACCAGGGGGCGATATTGTTTTTTTTTGTTACCTTTATTTCAAGGAAACTACTAGTCCGATTTTCGCCAAACTTGGCTGACATTATCTCCATATAGTTTAGTTGTGCATCCTACAGTTTCATCTCATTTGCATATTCAATATGGCCACCAGGGGGCGATGTTGTTTTTTTTTTGTTACCTTTATTCCAAGAAAACTACCTGTCCAATCTTAATCAAACTTAACATACATCATCTCACCCTATGGTCTAGTTGTGCACCGTACATTTTCATCTCATTTGCATATTCAATATGGCCGCCAGGGGAGATGGTTTTTTTTGTTACTTTTTTTCAAGAAAACTACCTATCCGATTTTCACCAAACTTGGCTCACATTATCTCCCTATAGCCATGTTGTTTACTGTACATTTTCATCTCATTTGCATATTCAATATGGCCACCAGGGGGCGATGTTTTTTTTTTTATCTTTGTTCCAAGAAAACTGTCTGTCCCATCTTAATCAAAATTAACATACATCATCTCACCCTATGGTCTAGTTGTGCGCCGTACATTTTCATCTCATTTGCATATTCAATATGGCCGCCAGGGGGAGATGTTTTTTTTTCGTTTATTGCAAGAAAACTTTTGCTTGTTACCTTTATTCCAATAAAACTATCAGTCCAATCTTAATCAAACTGAACATACATCACCCTATGGTCTAGTTGTGCACCATTCATTTTCATCTCATTTGCATATTCAATATGGCTGTCAGGGGCTTTATATTTTTTTGTTACTTTTTTCCAAGAAAACTACCAATCCGATTTTCACCAAACTTGGCTCACATTATCTCCCTATAGCCATGTTGTGTACTGTACATTTTCATCTCATTTGCATATTCAATATGACCGCCAGGGGGCGATGATTTTTTTCTTTATCTTTGTTCCAAGAAAACTACCTGACATTAATCAAAATCAACATACATTATCACCTTATGGTCTAGTTATGCACCCTTCATTTTGATCTCATTTGCATATTCAATATGGCCGCCAAGAGGGCGATATTGTTTTTTCGTTACTTCTATTCCAAGAAAATACTGGTCTGATTTTGACCAAACTTGGCCGACATTATCTCCCTCTGATCTAGTTGTGCACCCTACATTTTCATCTCATTTGCTTATTAAATATGGCCGCCAGGAAGAAATGTTGTTTTTTAACCAAATTTGAAAATGAAACTTATTATCATTATTCCAAGAAAACTACTGACCTGATCTTAACCAAACATGACACACATCATCCCTCTAAGTTCTAGCTGTGCACCGTACATTATCATTTCATTAGCATATTGAAGATGGCTACCAGGTGGCAATGTTGTTTTCAACCAAAATTTCAAGGGGAGCTTAATTTTGCAATTCACAATTTAATTTTCCTCAACAATAGTTATCTCCCTGGAATAAGATTTTTTATGTAGGCCCCAATTCCTATATCCAGTTATTGCTGTAAGTGAAATAATCTTGAGCGCAGCGTAAAACACCAAACAATCAATCAATCAATTTAATATGAATAGATGAACGCGGGCGTTAAGATCCCTTTAAGGGATCTCTTGTTATATAATTATGTTTGTTTTTTTCAGCAATGATGATAATAATGATCAAGATATTTTCAACACACTTTTAGCAAGTCAAGCTGCAACTTCTTCAACAGTTGAAACAGAAGAGACACCTGAAGAGTCAAACATCCTTCTAAAAGCAACTGACAGCAATTTGCAGTTGAACGAAACTGTTGTGTCGATTTGTGTCGATAATGGGATTCTTTGTGTGTGTAGCTTTTTAAAGGTTTCTCATGGTGTTCAGTACAAAATATCTGTGTTTGAATCAAAAATAATTGCTTCTGATTGCGGAGATGCTAGACCTTTGTTTACACACAATGTATTTCAGAAAGATTCACATTTATCAGATCTACCTCAAAAAGCTGCTGTCTTCATCATAAACAGATACTCTATGCGTGATGAAAATGACGATATGACTCGTACTTTTCATCAGTTCTATGATACTCTGTTTGGAACAGGAGCAACTTTGTTGAATTCCAACGTTGTTCTATTTTCAACGCCTTCTGGAGTTGTATTTTTCTACAATCTAAAAGATCTCCCATCCATTTCCAATAGGGACGACAGAGTATTATGCCCAGTTGACCAACCAGTGGTTGCCTTTCATTCTTTTGCTACTGTTAACCAATCATCAGGCAGTCTGTCAAACAGTTTTGCATTTGGTCCTTCCCCCTCCAGCCAATCAAGCTCTCAAACTGAATCAAGTGTTGTAGCATTGGCTGTGATTGGACTGCATGGGAAATGCATGCTAATCTACCAATCAAAACAAGCAATACATCACCAGACTCTTGTCTTGCCTGGACCAATCACAGCATCCCATGGTTCTGGAAATAAGATTTATATTTCCACAGAAGAACAGTTATACAGAATAGAGTTCAATTTGGTACAGGCTGTGGAAGAAGCTATTAAGTTTAAGTTGTCTGTTACTGATCTCAGCTTTTCAAATATTACGGGAATCTCTAGTCAACCAGGTACCATTACAAGTTAATCTTCTCCAGCCAAGATAAAACCTAAATGTCTCCATTCCGTGTTTTACCTTGGCGGACTACTCCACTCAAACCCGTAAATCGAACAGCTCATTTTGATTGGATGCGAGTAAAACTTCTCGCAGCTAATCAAAACCTTGGGCACTTACACTGAAAATAACATAATGACGGCTGTGTTACCTTGGACTTTTGTGTAACGAGTGCTGATTGACCAAGTCTCTGTACGTATAGGAAAGACAACCCTTACATTCCCACCAGTGGGCACTGTTCGATTTACGGGTTTGAGTGGAGTAGTTCGCCAAGGTGAAACACGGAATGGGGACATGCAGATTTTAACTTGGCTTGCGAAGATGTTACAAGTTATCAAAAACTGTTTTTATGATGGATTTTATTCACTTACTAATTAGTTTTATTTCTGACAATATTTAGCAAATATCTAACATTTAATTGTAAAAACTAAAGGTATATTTCTAGATTTTTTAATGAAATGGTCCTGATGAAACCATGCCTTAGGTTTCTTGTGCAGACAACGTTAGTGGAATGGTTGCCATGACAAAAGCTGATTGTCAGGACGTATCCATAAGCCCCTCCTCCCCCAACATACATGATTTCTCTTAAATCTGTAAAAGTGTAAGTTGACTAGTTACTTCAAGGAAAAGATTGGGCTGCTTCTTTAATTAAAAAAAAAATATGCGCAGCACAAGACAATGAATTTATTCTTAATGTCTTTGAGGGCCTTGGCACCTGAAGCTCAGTCGGTTACAGTGATAGTCCTTCAGTCTGACACATACCTAAGTCCTTATGTCTTATCACACTCAAACCAAATAAAAATAGAAAAAAATCTGAGAGGACTTCTCACTCAATCACTGTATGTAGAAGAGTTCAGTTGCCAGATGAGGTACATGTATTTGCCTAAGGTCTGGGGTTTCCTGTGAGTAAAGAGCCCAGTTTCATCCCCCCTCTAAACCTGGCAAGGCTGTCATATAAGTGAGATAATCTTGAGTGCGACATAAAACATCAATCATTTAATCTTTATTCTTAATTTCTTCAGGTTCAACAGTTGAAGGAAACATTCTTTATTGTTTCTCGAAAAAGGGACGACTTTATGTGGTAGAAGATGAAAAAGTTGATAAATTAAAGCATTGTGCACCTGCTTCTGATTTGAAGGATCTACTTGTCTCTATCGGGAAAACTGGTGAAGAATTGGATAGAATGCAAAACATGGTTTCCAAACAGAATGACACTTTAGCACAACTGTCCATTGCCAGCAAGCTCGCTGCTCTTTCTTCCAGTATTGCTGAAAATCCAGGAAATCGCAAAAGACTTGAAAAAATAATAAAGACTGAGGTTATACCAAAGCAAACTGGACAGGGTTCGATTAAAAAAAACTTTATTGTTGTCAGCTTGCGTAACGTCAGTGTTGCAGAATTTTCTACTGATTGGGTGTTAATGGTGACCATTACGAGATACAAGGATTTGTGTCTGCAAAATATGGTGTCTACTTGTAGCAAATCTATTCCTATGCTATATGGTTTGAAGCCAGGGTGTCTGGAAGAAATTGAAATTCCATTAACTGCTGAAATTCTTGCATATCCAATTTTGAATGTCTCAGTTTTTCTGGTTTATGATACTCCTAGGTCAGAATGTAACCCTTTACATTCTGAAATATCTTCGGATCAACTTTCACACAAACAACATCCAGCTCTAGGTATTCTCATGAAAGAACAGAAACTGGATGTTTTGGACTTTGTCTCTTTGACAACATCGCAAGATGGCAGCCTAAAAACCAGCATGACACTTCTCAGACCAGACTTCTTGTCATTAAGCGAAATTGCCCAACATTTAGCTGAACAGCGACCATCGTATAAACTGTTCTCTTCTCAGTTGCCATCCCGCACAGAATCAAAGATTGATCAACATTCATTGGTCATATATCTGGATACAACTTTAGACCCCATTCAAAGTAAGTCAGTTTTAAAAAAGTAATGTCATTTTCCATAATGTATTCACAGTTTATATAATTGGGCTAGACCGCATTGACCGTCCGAAGAACTAGCACTTGTTGCCAATATTGATGTTTAACCAAACGTCCTACTCAATTGTCATACTCAATAATGTTTCACTTATATCAGTCAATCAGGTTGTGTTGCCAAAATCGATTTCACATAAAAAAAACTCAAAACGTTGTTAATGAGTTTTAATCCCTTTGGCATACTGGTCATATAGGATGGTTTTCAGGTATAAAACAAGACCTAAAATAAACAGGTAAAGCTGCATAATAGTCTTAAAAGTGATTATGTGATATAAAATACTAAACTCTACAGATATTACTCAGTTAAGAGTGGAATTCAAATAGTTATTTCTTTTTACCAGCAATCTATTATACAATGATTTTTTCTGTATTTTCCCTATTCTATATTTTCAGAATGCAAGGACCCAGCACAAGTTTTAAAGTTTATTCTTTCCTTAACAAATCTGGGATGTGAGGCATTGATTAGTGGGGACATGATAAAGGTTTCTACACCAGTGGGCAAAGCTGTTACACTCAGTGTCAACCAAAGCCCTGAAAGTACTGAAGAGAAACCAGATGTCATTGGCTACCAACTGACCATTCAGAGTGAAGATCTGGCTATAGTTGTCCATGTCAGAGCTGCCTTTTTGGAACGATTCTCCAAGGTATGTAAAAAAGAAGGAAGGGGGGGGGGGGGCATTTGGGTTATCTAATTAATTAAATTTTTTAAAAATTGTCCAGACCTTTGGTGTCTTTTTCTGATCGACTTGTGTCGGTGGGATAGAGGCTATAGAGCACAGTACATTTTATTACCGAAATCAAATCTGATTCCGTGAAATCTCTCATCAGGGTTGCTTAAGTAAAATAATTAAAAAAAAACACAACCAATAATTCATTCAAGGTATGATTTTTATCTTAAAATTTATGTTTTCTGAGATCACAATATCTTGATGTCAAAGAGAACTTTAAGATATCAAAGGTAGCAAATATATGTAGGTTCCAATTTTCCTAACTACTTGAGACATAAATGGCACTCTGTCAATATCCAAAGAGAATATCCATCATGGTTCACATTTCTGGGATCACACTCTCAATATCCAAG
Organism: Lepidochitona cinerea; assembly: GCA_963971465.1. Classification (NCBI taxonomy): domain Eukaryota; kingdom Metazoa; phylum Mollusca; class Polyplacophora; order Chitonida; family Tonicellidae; genus Lepidochitona; species Lepidochitona cinerea. The sequence goes on along the minus strand of OZ020551.1, from coordinate 81,054,762 downwards.
AGAACATCCATCATGGTTCACATTTCTGGGATCACACTCAATAACCAAGAGAACATCCATCATGGTTCACATTTCTGGGATCACACTCAATATCCAAGAGAACATCCATCATGGTTCACATTTCTGGGATCACACTCTCAATATCCAAGAGAACATCCATCATGGTTCACATTTCTGGGATCACACTCAATATCCAAGAGAACATCCATCATGGTTCACGTTTCTGGGATCACTCTCTCAATATCCAAGTGAACATCCATCATGGTTCACATTTCTGGGATTACACTCAATAACCAAGAGAACATCCATCATGGTTCACATTTCTGGGATCACACTCAATATCCAAGAGAACATCCATCATGGTTCACGTTTCTGGGATCACACTCTCAATATCCAAGAGAACATCCATCATGGTTCATGTTTCTGGGATCACACTCTCAATATCCAAGTGAACATCCATCATGATTCACATTTCTGGGATCACACTCTCAATATCAAAAAGAACATCCATCATGGTTCACATTTCTGGGATCACACTCTCAATATCCAAGTGAACATCCATCATAGTTCACGTTTCTGGGATCACACTCTCAATATCAAAGTGAACATCCATCATGGTTCATGTTTCTGGGATCACACTCTCAATATCCAAGTGAACATCCATCATGATTCACATTTCTGGGATCACACTCTCAATATCCAAATGAACATCCATCATGATTCACATTTCTGGGATCACACTCTGTCAATATCCAAAGAGAACATCCATCATGGTTCACGTTTCTGGGATCACACTCTGTCAATATCCAAATGAACATCCATCATGGTTCATGTTTCTGGGATCACACTCTCAATATCCAAGTGAACATCCATCATGATTCACGTTTCTGGGATCACACTCTGTCAATATCCAAAGAGAACATCCATCATAGTTCACGTTTCTGGGATCACACTCTGTCAATATCCAAAGAGAACATCCATCATGGTTCACGTTTCTGGGATCACACTCTCAATATCCAAATGAACATACATCATAGTTCACGTTTCTGGGATCACACTCTGTCAATATCCAAAGAGAACATCCATCAATTCATAGTTCACGTTTCTGGGATCACACTCTGTCAATATCCAAATGAACATCTATCATGGTTCACATTTCTGGGATCACACTCTCAATATCCAAATGAATGTCCATCACGGTTCACATATGCAGATCTCATTCAGTCCAATCCATACAAAAACATTTCCGAGTGTTTTTGTCTGATCAATCTATGTTGGTTGGTTGCCAGCTACCTCTGTAAGGTTCAGGGTTTACTGCAGGCATGAAGCTCAGTTTCCAATATACATGTTCCTGCCCTAGAAGTGAAATAATTTGGTTGTGGCATTCCCATCAATCAATCATTATAGTGAACATCTTTGATATTATAGCAAATCCACCATAAAATGCCCACTAGTTAAAGCTTGTCTTTTATGTCATTTTTCGTCTGAACAAATCTTACTGTCCCTGTGTGGGATTTCCTCCCCTTATGAACCTGACAGCAGCTCCATGGGGAAGTGGTTGACTTATATTGAATGTAAAAGAAAACCAACCATATACTTCTATTTTTCAGATCTCAAGCACATCAGGAACAAAAGATGGGGGTGGTTCTGTAGAAGAGACATCTATACTTGGTCTGCTACAATCTGTTAAGGTTAGTTTGTTGTTTGCATTCTTTTCATGTTTTGCTATGTGAAGGGTTAGAATGTTACTTGCTGAAGGTCAGACGTTTCCTCCTGCACCCCATATTTCTTCCTTGGATTGTGGGCATTATGACTTTACTTTAGGCATGTTTGTTGATCTAGCAAGGAGAAACTTTGAGTATGCCAAATACATTAGCCTTCTTGACGTTCTATGGTCTGTGGAGCCCAATGTCAAACTTTAGATGAAGATTGATTGGGGTAGTTGGGCGGGAGGGGGGGGGGGGGGGGGGGGGGTTGTTGTTATTTTGGTTACTGATAAATTATGTAAAAACCCAGATTTCACATGGTCAAGCCAATTTTCAGCATATGAGTGACATCAAGGTTACCATCATCTCACAGGTAGTCTACTATTAATTTCCTATTAAATGTGATCTGTAATATTTTCTAGAAAAAACATTTATCCTTAAAAAGCTGTGATCTTCGGACTTAATGGTATTGGCAGTAGGGACAAATCTATTCTATCAACAGGACTTGATCATGAATGTGTTGTGGCTGTTAATTAAATTCTACCTCTTCGTACCTTTTTTATCTCCTTTCAAATTGAATTGAAAAAAAAAAAAACAACCTGAATGGGGTTTCCACTTTATCGCCATACGTGGAACGGTTGTCAGTTACCTGCCAAAGGTCGGGGGTTTTCTCTGGGCCAAGGTCCTTCTCACTTAACCTGGCAACGCCTTATAACTTAAATATTCTTGAGTTTGAAGGTTTTAGTTTATGTTAATTTTTTTTAAACTATCCTTTCAGAACATAAAAAGGAAGACTGACGCAGTGGAAGCCCAAAGCACTGGGCAGGGAAACACCAACAGGGTCACAGAAGACAATTACATAAATGCTTTCAAAGATCTAAGAAATCTTCGGTTCCCTCCTTGCTGAACCAAAAATATGAAAACTGAAAAATAAAGAATTAAATTCTGCTCACAGTTTTTCTGTTGGTTTTCAGTATATTTGCCTAGTTCAATGTTTTGCTCAGAATCATAGACCGCTATCAAGTTGGTGGCCACTATGAGCTACATAGTGGAATGGACACGTCTCATTGGCTGGTTTGGATCTGACTTTTGGAAGCCGTGCATGACCGATCTGGATCGAAATAGCACCATCTTTTTATGGTGGCGTTTGATGCAAATCAAATACCACGTTACCTCCATCCCGCGTATATAGCGGAACAATCCGGTCACATGCATTAACGATTCTCCGTTTATTAGGTCACAATAAATAGTGCATGTTACAGAGATCCACTTATTAAATCATCCTACCCCTTTGTGCAATATGCCTGGGAGGCAATTTTAACAGACTGTCTCACATACAATCACTTTACAGTCCTTTTTGTCAATGTTCAATTACAACTTGTTCATGAATAGCAAACTTTCTCGGACATCAAATGCCCGGTTGTTTTCTTGGTCCCAGTTTGTTTCTTTGGAAATCTAAACATTTTGTCAATTGGTTCAATGGGGGGGGGGCTTCTTTTTTAACAAGATCTCCAATCAGACAAATCTAAAAAGCGAGACTAGATGTACGACCTGGAGGTTGAGGTTCGATGCAGTTTACAGTTGTCGCCTCCGAAATTCCCGTCAACTTACGTCACATCAGTCGATTTTTAAGCAATGCAACATATGTTAACTATTGCATAACAGAGAAATCCTGTCTCTGTTTTTTCTTAAATTTCGATTTTTCTATAGCGAAAGGACCGGGGAGTTTATGTTGGATATTCAACACCAAAGAGGCCCGATTGTTCGGGCTAGACTTTGCGCGCATTTTTTCATTTCAATAGACCCTTTCGGCTTAGAACGACGCGTTTATAACGTTGTTCGAATTGTATGACATTGACGTCATCTCTCTGTTGCGGTCGCTGTGACACGCACCTTTTGTATTACGTCATAGACGAAATGAACACGATTCTGACGTCAGATTGATCCAAAAACTCAATTTATCGTCATTTTGCCATACAACGAGGCTTCTGCGCAAGCGTCGATCCTTTAGCCGAAAGGGTCTATTGGGGAAGGATTTGTGTTTTACGCCACTCTCAAGTTAATTGAAGAGGAATATAAGTGAAATAATTGAGTATTACATTTATACCATTATCGACTTCCAACCCCCTACTGAGAAAAATGTCCTAATTCTATGTTAACGAAACCCATCTGAAGAATGACCGCTTTTGTCTCTTGTATTTCGGGCATTTAACATAAACATCAAAAAGTCCATAAGCCATCGTTCTGTTAATTTCATGTTATTTTCACAGTTTGAATTCCCAAAAAGGAATAATATAGCAATTAATTCTCCAGTATGAAGGAAAAATTAAACGAATAAAACTCAACCAAGCAAAAACATCAAACATCTCCATGTGTGTTCTTATACTAGCACATTTGACCTTCAATGAGGCGCGTGAACAAACACGTGATAAAGTTATGAATAATTAAATTTTGAGGATTATATGCCAACTAACACATCAAGATTTGAATTTTCACGATTAAAACAATAACTGAATTTAGCCACTTTCATATGTCATGTGCGTTTTCTGGTTCAGTGTCCCCACTTTGTTTGTTGCACCAAAATTGTTCCAAGTTTTCAATAGATTTCGTTGACAAATGTTCCGTGATCACGTTTGAGGAACTGACTTCACTACATTGTTCATTGGTGGCTGGAATTTGTATGCTGTTATCGTCGGCGAAGTGCTGTCTCGCCGGAGACTCGCCTTTGTCTGTCTCAGAAAGGCCCCAATTCTTTTCTCCTACTTCATGGGAAACTGTGTCTGACTTAACAATCCCTTTATTTTCTGTTCGCCAATCATTACTTGGCATTTTAGAGCAGCTGGGATTTAGTTGCTGATCACTGGCCAAAACAGTTTGCTTAATGGTGTTGGAGGCTTCCGCGTTAAGCCAATTTTCGATTGGAAGACTTTCAGGCGGACTACTCAAGGAGAAATCACTTCTCATATTTACTGATGGAAAAGTTGGGACATTTTTAATGTTATCGCTTGATTTTGTTTCAAAATGACCCAACAGCTGTGGATTATTTTGCTGATTCTGCCAACCAGCTATTGAAGAAGGATCAACTTGAAATCTTTTCGATTGGTCTTCCCCGAAGGTATGATTTCCTCCAGATTCGATGGAAGGTACATTCGAATTCGCAACAACAGTCTGGTGGCTATCCTGTTGAATCGTTCCACTTATTACCCCATCGTGGTGAATATTTGTTGAATAATAAGCTCCATTTGTAGCCCAAGGTTCCGATGTAAGCTGTGAATTATCTGGAACTGGTACATTTCCACTGACCCTTCTCTCTGGCGAAATCCAATTCTCACCAGAGAATTGTGTATGTTGAGTGGCATTCCAGGCACCAGGTTGATTGTTCGAGTTGGATGTATGTAATTCTGACTGAAGCCAGTTCTCACTTGTAGTGTGTGTCTGGGAATTGCCTGCCCACGGGGGCCGTGAAGTTTCGAAGCCGTTTGTCACTGCGTTAACAGTAGGGCACCATGTTTCTGTATTTGACACCGTTGGAATGGAGAGATCTGGTGCCACCCAACTGTCTGCAGTCAAAGCTGCCTGTGAAACCTCGACCCAGGAATTCGTAGGCTCGTCAACGGCTTGTTGATTCCCTGACCTTGATTGCGAGACACCTGTTGAGGTATACGTTTGTGTCTCCGTCCACGACATCTGCTGATCGTTTGTAACGTGCGGGTCCATGTTGCCAGTCTCAAAATTTGGTTGAGCCATATATGTCCATGTCGCTACCTCTGGTGTAGAAATATGTTGCTGAGTTTCCCAGGGGTTATTTGCATTTTCCGGAGTGAATGATTTAGAATCTGGAATACCTGCTCGTTGTATCATCGGGTTATCGTTATTAAGTGTATTCACTTGCTGTTCTGGGTCAGAAGTTTGCTGTGCAAGATTAGCCAGTGTTTCCACAACACTACTTGGAATTATGCATTGGGATTCAGAAGGTTGGCGTGACATAGAGGACTGCTGATGCGGTTTTTCTTCTGTATTTTCGGCCAGGGAACAGCCTTCGTGTTCCACAATTCGGTTCGAACCGGATGCAATTGGCATTGCGTCTACGTCCTCGTCATCGCTTAAGTTCACCAGGGTTTCAACGGCTGCATCAGAATTAGTTCTGTTCTGTTCACTTTCATTTAATTCTACAAGCTTTTCGACGACGTAATCGGGAATTACTAGACCTTGGGTTTCTCCAGATGGCTGACTGCTTTCGTCTTCATTTATTTCTGGTGTTAGATTTGTTTGCATAGTGTCCTCGACAAACGGATTCATACCACGTGGTCCATTTATTTCCAGCAGGTTATCTGCCACAACCGGCTGATCTTCAGCTGGTTCATTTAATTCTACCAAAGCTTCTACTATTGGGTTGGTATAACAGTTGAGATTTTCCGGTCTGCTCACATCCTCGGTCACTGATTTTTCACAATTAAGCATTGTGGTATCCATGTTGGTATAGTTTTCAGAATTGTCTGGTTTATTTACGAACTCAAAGTCTGAATCGGACTCTTGTTTGGATACCTGTAATTCTATTCCGCGTACCGAACTGGTTTTGTGCAGCTCGATTTCCTCAACAGGACTTGCTGGAATTTCGATTTCGATCGAGCTATTTTGATGTTGACTTGCCCAGCTCCATCGGCTTTCGTTGAGTATCTCTGATTCTGTTGGCAAATGGTGGACCAGTCGGCTTTCTCGTGATGAATTCTCGCGCAAAGTAGAAGTGCTGAGTGCTATGTCTGTAACAGGTAGTCCTGCAATTACCTGTGTCTCATTGTTTGTATGTGCATCACTATCTGTTTGTGAGGGTTGAACCTCTACCTGCTGAGAGAATGGTGGCGTCTGTTGGGTTGTGCTTTGAGCCCATGGAATAAAGAATAGTACTGCAGATGATGCGATCAAAGGTATTCCGGCCACATGGAATGAGACGTTGTATGACCCAGTAGCATCAGCCAAAAATCCTGAAATGACAAAAGTTTCAGATAATAATTTACAATAATAATAAACACACAGAAACTATGATGTTGTTGCTTATGTATATTGTTGTGGAAAATAAAAACATCATAAGGCTGCTTCTGTTACTTGCAGCTTAAAACGCTATACCCAAATCAAACAATTAATCCAAATCGAATTCCAAAACATGATAGCATCTACCTGCTACTGGAGGGCCCAGAGTAAAGGTTATTGAACTGACTCCATTCAATATCCCCCATGCCATCGGCACTTTAGAATCTCCAGCGTATATCCTGGTGAGGAGTGGTACCAGTACGACGTTACATCCGTCAGACAGACCTTGGACCATCGCGTATACCACAAGTGCTCCCATGGAAGTTGATATAGGAACCATCATCGTAGAGGTAGCAGTTACCATCATGGAAATCTGATAGATTTGCCTCTTGTTGAGGAACTGGAAACTGAGGATTTTTCCAAATAAAAGCCTGGCCATTGCCGAAGTTCCACCAAGTACCATTATTATTACGGAACCCTTTTCTTTCGATATGCCTATATCCACAGCATACGATATCTAAAGATAAACAGAGTTGTTTGTTGATTGAGGTTGAACGTCTCCAATAAATATTAAATTCATGTGACATGAAATAGAAAGTTAGTGTTGATTTATATAAAGTATTGATTCAGAAAGATAATCCAGGCACTTATATCTTATCTTTCTCATTACAACTGATCATAAACGACAGAACCAATGTTGAAATTTAAAGCATATTAAAGGCACACTTGCCGCCGTAGCCTGTTTAAATTTGCTAAGAAAACCAATTTACATGAGCTTACTACGACTCATACCACTAAACTTAAACATAGGACACATAAAACATGTCTAGTTAGCTTTAGACTGTAAAAATGGGGTGAAAAACAAACGAAGAATCGAAGCCTGATTACAACAACAACGATCAGTGTCGGTCAACTTTCGTGTTGGTTTACCCTCCTTTCAGGCCTTTGTAGATCTGTGGTTTACACTCAAACAATTAGCAGCAGGCTTTTCCAGTCGCTATTAACCGATCGTCAGTCTGTATTTCTCAGATAAATAGGCCTACGTAAAATTACACTGTGCCGTTTGTCACTCACTCGACTGAAACATAAAATCGCCAATAGGGGGCAGTTCGGTTTGTTTACGTTCCGGGTACGTAACAATTCAAATTTTCAAATTCAAATTAAAAATACAAAGTGACGTCCAAACTTTTAAATTTTGGTAAAAATAGAAAGTTCCTAACTTATATTGTCTGGGAAAAATACAGAATACGGTCTTTCTTTTTTAATGTAAACAATATTCCTGATTTTCGCGGCAAGTGTGCCTTTAAATATAAAAAAGTTCTAACGGCTTTGGTCTAAAACAATTACCCACAAGTATATAAGGAGCGTTTATTTGAGAAAAACGAACTTTATCCTGATTCAGTATTTCGACTTTTTGCAAAGTCATCACCCTGAAAACTTTAAATGTTCCGTCAATATGAAGTTCACTTTTTGGGATTAACAAAACTTGTGTAGGGCTATTACTAAAACAAACTAATGGCGTTTATGTTAGTATATGAAAAGGTAGTACTCACCAGATGTACATATGGAATATAATACCCAAACATTCCAAATGTTATAGCTAAGACCCAGACATCGAAAACTCGGTTTTGCCATAACTTAACCTTTGTTGGAGGTGTCTGTATACTGTTAGTGTTCACCACAGTTATTTTCGGTTGATTTCGTTGAACTGGTCGAATAATGAGGCCCGCTATGATGGTCATAATTGAAAAGCCAGAATAAATCTGAAAGGTCCTTCTCCAGCCAACACTTTCCACCCAAATCTCCCCCAGATAGGAAAACAGGAGTGTACCAAAGCTCCCTCCAGAAACCACAATACCTGTAGCCAAGGCAATATATCTATCGAAATAGTCTGGGGCAAGAATTGTTGTGCTGTTGATAACCAAGCCACCCCCAATAGCATACAGAAGCGAAAAAGTGCCAAATAGTGTTTTGGTGTTGGGAGCAAACGATGAAGACAGTAAGGAGGTGCCGCAAGCTATACCACCGCAACAAATGGCCACTCGTGTTCCAAAGCGCATCCGAAAAGCACCCGCCAAAGGACCCAGACCGAGGCTCATTCCAAATGCAAGGGAAGCTATCCATGCTGTAAAACATACAATAATAAATATAAGTTTTAATTTATTTGTCTTTTTAGGAAAAAGGCTTGAGGTACAATAATCAAGTCGACTTCCGTATTAGGGTTCAATTCCAAATTGATACATTTAGAAAAATTTCGTTTCAGCAACTAATTCTAAAACACATTCTCATATCACCAGCTGTTTCAATTTTCTCAGAAGGAAAAAGGGGGCTTTCTTCAAATCATTGGTCCTGACAATGCTATTTTTTATTAAATTATTTGGCATAATAAACATGAATCAAACAATCCGGGTTTTGTACCCAAATATGTCTACCCTGAAACAAAAACAATTTTACGGTTGGAAGACAAATAGACACCATAACTTGATACGCTACAAAATGCCACATCAATAAGCCTGAGCTGTAAGAAAAATTTCATAGATTCGTCCGAGTAGTTTCGGAGACAGCTTGCAGGCAAGCAACCATGAGAGAGAAAATTTATCATCGCTTTCAACATATATCAGTCCTATCTCTATGGAAAGCAAACAATAGCAATGGGAATATCAGAGTTAAAAGCACGCACACGAACAGGACGGACATTAAGGCACAGAAGTTAGGTCAACTTCCAAACTTGAACACAGTTCCTATTTTAAAGAAATTACAAATTATAAATATCTATTAGTTAAATCAATTTTCTTGTTTATTATTTGCTCATAAATGTTTCTATCACCCAAACTAAGTTCTGTGTTTGCTAAGAAATTCTTTACGTAGGCAATCCGTGGTTCATAATAACTCGATATCATTCCCTTTAGAATTATCAAGGGCCTTTTCATCAATCAGGTTTATCCTGTATACTTTTAGAATTGAATATCTGAGAAAGTGAAACAAAATCCCGAATATTTTAAAAGAAATGTTTTCTGATTCGTTATTTAGGTCAAATTAAAAACAAATATTGAGCTCGTTTATTCAACCGCTGACCATAACTTATCTAATTAGGTTATTAAATTATTAATCCGGTATACCGTAGAGAAAAGTTCTTTGAACTGTATTCCCGCCACATGTACTTCAATATTAAACCCGTTAAAAATTAATGAAACGGTATATTGTGACCATTGCAAAATATTGCGTTGGATATACTATATATAAGGCCTGCTCATGCACCAGAGGCTACAGAATGGTAATTGGACACAAATCCAAAAGGAAATAAGTCTAAAATACATATTTATGAAAATATTTGTTTGTACATAGTACACAACTTACACAATTCCGCCTTTGAAACCTTGAATTCTTCTCTAAGTTCCACGAAAATGACCCCGAACGAGTTGAGAATTCCAACCGTTACTACTTGGACAATAAAACAGGCAAAGCAAACAACCCATGAATACAGTTTATCTTTTTGGCTAGCTGGAGCCTCTGGGGTGTGAAGAATTCGTACTGAAGACGCCGAGTATTGCCTTTGATCGATATCTGTCATCTTGTCATTTGCTTTACTGTGTGATCTTTGGCTGCCATGTTGATTTAAACGCACAAGACGGTCGTCAACGACGTCACGGGTGATGATTTAGACGTCACGTCAGCATCATCGTTTTATGACGATGACGTTGCAGAAACCCTTTGCTTATGGCGTCACAAGTAGCGCGTTACCAGCAGAGCGTCACGGCGTCGTATCATAGAGGCAATGACGGTCATAGCAACGGTCCTCTCTCCCTTTATCAAACTTGGCAGACGGGGGTGAACGTCGCGCTTTTCAGAAGTTGAGCGTTTCGTTGGAAGTGTCTGGGAGGGGTATAATCTAAACATAATGGGGACGCCATAAAACTCAAAGGCAGCATGCCGTCGGAGTCGGTCGCCGAACGATCACTGATTTCCCCTGAAAGCAGCTTGGATATTGAAGTTAACGATGGACAAGGCACACATGAGGAGACTGAAGCTGTTGTCCCCAAAGATGGTAGACTGGCATGGACTGTTTGTGCCGCAGGCTTCACCCTGCAGGTTCTCATTGTCGGCATGTTACATGTATTTGGCGTTTTCTTTGTAGAATTTATCAAAGAATTTAAGAAAACTAAAGGAGAAATAGGTAAGTTAAAATTTATGCACTCGTTTGCTGGTACTTAGGTTACGGCCGTATGCTCGAGTCGTACAATACAGACTCTGCTTTGAGGTTAGTCCGCAATATGTTGAGTGGATTGAAGGATAAATTCTGATACGCCCGCACGGGCTTCTTCAATAGTCCGCAATATGTTGAGCGGATTGAAGGATAAATTCTGATACGCCCGCACGGGCTTCTTCAATAGTCCGCAATATGTTGAGTGGATTGAAGGATAAATTCTGATACGCCCGCACGGGCTTCTTCAATAGTCCGCAATATGTTGAGTGGATTGAAGGATAAATTCTGATACGCCCGCACGGGCTTCTTCAATAGTCCGCAATATGTTGAGTGGATTGAAGGATAAATTCTGATACGCCCGCACGGGCTTCTTCAATAGTCCGCAATATGTTGAGTGGATTGAAGGATAAATTCTGATACGCCCGCACGGGCTTCTTCAATAGTCCGCAATATGTTGAGTGGATTGAAGGATAAATTCTGATACGCCCGCACGGGCTTCTTCAATAGTCCGCAATATGTTGAGTGGATTGAAGGATAAATTCTGATACGCCCGCACGGGCTTCTTCAATAGTCCGCAATATGTTGAGTGGATTGAAGGATAAATTCTGATACGCCCGCACGGGCTTCTTCAATAGTCCGCAATATGTTGAGTGGATTGAAGGATAAATTCTGATACGCCCGCACGGGCTTCTTCAATAGTCCGCAATATGTTGAGCGGATTGAAGGATAAATTCTGATACGCCCGCACGGGCTTCTTCAATAGTCCGCAATATGTTGAGCGGATTGAAGGATAAATTCTGATACGCCCGCACGGGCTTCTTCAATAGTCCGCAATATGTTGAGTGGATTGAAGGATAAATTCTGATACGCCCGCACGGGATTCTTCAATATTCCGCAATATGTTGAGCGGATTGAAGGATAAATTCTGATACGCCCGCAAAAAGCCTGGGAAGAACGACCCCCCCCCCCCCCTCTCCGCCATCACTCACTAGCAGCCATATCACATACGGATCATTGTCTGACATTTTATTCTTAAAAATAAATTATTATTATTTACACGAGATATTGAAATCAATAATGAATATCAGACCATGAAAGGTAATTACAAACTGTGTTCTACCGATTAAAGAGATATCGGTGCATAGCTAAATAAAACGCTACTTATATATTGACACTTCATAAAGTTCATAACTTAAAAAAAAATATCAAGACAAAGAGTAGTCCGAAATATCTGCGATGATGATGTAAGACATTTTCTGACAGAAAACTTTCCCGACGTTCCATCTATTACGTAGCCTCGAGCGGCCGACATAGAACAGTTTTTAAAAACCTTTCGCTATAGCAAAACTTTATAATTGCGACTTAAGAGCTTATGATACAGTGTGCGAATTTTTGTATTGGTGTGTTTATAATTTATGCAGTAACTTACCCCAAGTTCTACTTTCGTAGCGAGCCACCCGATATTATGTGGCGTGTGCATGTCTTGTTTTAATCCCTAGTTTCATTTTGTTTTGCAGCTTGGATAGGATCAGCGGCGTACGGATTATCAATGGCGTTTGGACCGGTTACCGGGATGCTGGTCAGTCGGTATGGTAATCGTCCGGTCACAATGGCTGGCTGTTTTATCTGTGCTCTTTCCTCTTTGACGTCATCTTTTGCTGGAAACGTCGAAACATTGTTTTTGACATATTCACTGATGTATGGTGTTGGGACCAGTTTGGCGTACACACCTACAATGACTATAGCCCAAGATTACTTCGACCGATATGTTTCGGTTGCGACTGGTATAATGACGGCTGGAAGCAGTACAGGTACTCTTGTGTTGGCACCTCTCACACAGATCGTCGTGGATTCATATGGTTGGAGGGTGGCTTTCAGATACTTTGCTGGAACCGCTTTCCTAACTATGTTTTGTGCAATGCTTTTTCGTCCAGTCTCAAAGAAACAGGCGAATCCCATTCAGCGAATCCGAAAGTCGCCATTGAATGCATTGATGCAGGAACTAAGACTTTGGAAAGACAGGGTATTCATTGTATGGGTGGCGGGAATCACATTGGTCATGTTTGGCTATTACATCCCATATGTCCATTTGGTAAGATTACTCTTCAAATATATTTACTCCGATTTTCAAAGTGACTTTAGCTGTCATCAACATTTCCATATTTCCATTAATACTTATTGTTCACGAGTTTCTGAAATTCATACAAAAACTAACTCGGTTAACTAATTAATACATGTCATTGAGTAAACAGGTACCTTAACATGAACCTAAAGCCATTTTCAATTGATTGATTAGTTTTTACGCAGTACTCAATTATAGTGTGACTTTGTTGGGATTATTGGACAAGGAATCTAAACTTTGTCTGCTAGGGACTTCTCAAAAGTTCCGTTGAATATCCCACAAACGGTCGAAAAAAAAGATGGCCAGCGACGAGGCCGGGGATTCAAACACATTGGTATCAACCTTGATTTCAAATTACATGTTTTGAATCATCAGCCAATAAACTTTAAAATATTTTAGAGGATTTGTTATTGGGGAAGTTATTAATAGACATTTCTTTACTCTTTGTGAAAAACCTTTCAAGCTTACATCGGGTTAAAAGATCGCCATTGAGTGTCGTCTGGAACTCCTTTTTCATCGATACTTTTACAACCCCGTGTAAGGTGTAGTGTCCATATCCCCTGGGAGCGTAATCGTGTAATATATCATCAGTGGTCAGGGGTCGGGTTTAATCACTGCCTTTCTATCAGATCAATCTCTTTTGATTTGTTCACAGTCTATTGTCTTAATTTTCTTAATCAACAGGTTTCTTACGCCAATGATGTTGGTGTTCCTCCCGACCAAGGCTCTATGCTGGTCATGCTTTTGGGAGGTTCCACAGCTGTAGGTAGAATCATGTTTGGAAAGATTGTGCAGTACGGTTTTCTAGATCGTCTTCACATGCATCAACTATCGATGGTAATAACCGGAACCGGCGCCATGTTGCTCCCATTAATTTCCACATTCCCTGGTCTCGCAGCTTATGTGGTATGTGTTGGACTTGTAGACGGATGCTTTGTAGTGTTGTTACCATTGTTGACAGCTGCTTTGGTGGGATCAGATAGGACTGTGGTGGCCTGGGGCTTTTTAGTTGGTGCGAGTTCATTGACCTTTACTCTTGGACCACCCATCGCAGGTATGAAGATTAGAATCTCCTGTGTCTTAAGTTACTCTAAATTCACGACCATTCAGATTTATATAATGAAATTGCTTTCGGGTTAAAAAGAAGTTATGAAAAGAAAACTGTTGGCAATTTAAACTATTGAGGATGCCATGAAATAATCAAAATGGCTTCATAGGATTGTCAAAACAAAGATAATTTTCTTTGTAAGATTTCTGAGAGGGAGGGATGTGTGTGATGAGTCGGGGATTGAGTTTAGCCAAGCAAATAGTCTATCGCAATCTCTTTGATGCCATCATTTTTAATTTTACTTTCTTGAATAAGAAATGTATTGCTCAATTGAAGCTCGATATTAATTGTTGCACTAAAATGGCTATAGAGTATACAGTATGTTCATACAGGCATTGCCCTCGAGAATGTGAACTGCCATAAAAATTACTCATGTATCAATTTTATATTTCCAGGCTGGATTTACGACTACACGGGAAGTTATCAAATAGCATTTCACGTGGCTGGTATACCCATCGTCCTCGGAGCTCTGGTGCTTTTCCTCGTTCCTTGGGCGCAGAGGACATCAACCCGGTCTAATGTACTTCAGGTGGTTAATGTGGAATCACCATCCGACGATGCAACTCAACCCGTGATTCTCTCCCCTGATACAACTCCCCTATCTAGTCCTATGTGCGGAACTCATCCTACGTCTGTACCGATGAATTCCAGTAGCAGATGTTTTTCCATATCTAGCACCGGCTCCACTAAAAATATATCATTGACAATAACAGGGATGCTGGATAAAAGTTATCATCCGCTAGAAGAGGATGAAGTACATACCATAGACGAGGGAGAATCCAGTTCCAGACCAAACCCATGTCCCCGCCCTCGAGCATTGTCTCGAGTACAAAAATCCGCAGCTACCACTTCTTCGCTTCCAGCTGATTTAAATTTACGTCATTCAACGACTCGCTGTTATGATCAAGATGCTGAGGCGTCGTCGCCAGTAAACAAAAAGTCATCATCTACCTTAAAAAAAGAAATGTTCCAAAAACATAAACAACTGATGCTAGAAAGGGGGCGGATACGAGCTAAGAGTTGGAGCGAATCTGGGCAGGTAATATGACCATATACAATAATTGGAACTTAGCTTTCGGTTCAAGGTTTCAACATTTCTTGTATTTTACGTTTTATATTAATGGAGATTAAAAAAGGGAAAATCTTCTTGGCTAAAAACGTGAGCACAGGGAAAATCTTCTTGCGTTTTTATAGATGAAGACAAAAGAAATCAGGGCCCAGTTTTATGAAGCCACCTAAGTTAAGGTGCCCTTAGCTTAAGGAGGCTTCGTAAAAGTGGACCCTGTTCTCTATCTGATGACCAAAAATTGCTAGTCATCTCTCTTAATATTTATTGAATGAGGTTTCCGTTCTATCGTATTTTTGGATATAAAGTTCATGAATACTTAAAGGCGATAATTGTCAATTTGATGTAACTCAACGGACGTTCTTCACTTGTGTTCTCTATGTGATGGAAACTTTCCATATTAATATATGTACTAGAACAATTTGAGGGCTCCCCTGGGCAATTTTGCACTGATATAACTAAGAGCTTCTTGTTTTAGGTACAACGCTCTCCGGAAACACGTTTGCCCCAGGAAACAAAGTCGGAGAGAAACAGGGATTTGATATCGTTTGACACAAGATCTCAGCTAACGGTGGATAATACAGATCGTCTAAGGAATGATTTTGGAAGAGTTGGTTACTGGCGTTACCGGGCTACCAGTTCTTCCGACATGACGCAGGCCAGTACCTCTAGCAATGTCAGCAGTGATCAAAACTACATGGCTGATGTCAGCCGACAACCCTCAGAAAATTCCTTGGTGCAAATGTTTGATAGCTTTGTGGTTTCACCAACTAATGGTCGCACTCTTAGCACAGAAAACTCAGAAGGCATGTTGACGGGAGCGGAGAATTCGGAACCCTTTCCAACAGGTCCCGATACTCCGATATCGGATACTTCATCAGCTCTCCGTCATGTCCCATTAGGGAACCCAACAGGTTATACCCAATCTCCTTTGATAGCGCCCGTTGGGAACGGTTCTGAGGACGAAAGCTCAACAGCGGGAGTCAAAACGGCGTCCCATTTATCCCAGTCTTCAACCTCTCCCTTGACCTCTCAAGAAAAGCTTCCAACGATCCAAGAGGACAAAACGTTTGATTTAACAGATTCGGCAGATGGCGCTGTAAGTGATGTTGGTCGGATATCGGATGCTGTTAGTGAACTGGTACACATCGCTTTGCTACCAAGCGGAGGGGAGGGTTGAATTTTATCATGACTGACCTAAATTAAGTTATTAGGACCATTTCGATAAACATATATTTTTCAAACGTGTAACTTTTGAAATAAAAAATATTTATAAAAAAACAAACAAATATAGCTTTCTTTTATACTTAGTTCAAACGTTTACTTATGTTCCATAAACTATTTTAGATACTAGTATCTATTTCAACTCGGAAACTGTGTGACAAGAGATGCCAAAATTAAGATATCTTCGTTAATTCAAATTGTCAAAAGAAAGAGTAAATTTGCAGTTCATCGATAACTAAACCAGTCACACAAACTCCAAAATTATTCAATGTATCTATACTTTATGGCGAATTTTTCGCTGTTTGTTTTGAATCAGTAAGAAGGCGGGCTGTTTTGAAACAGAAAGATTGATTGATTGATTGGTTTGTGTTTTACGCCGCGCTCAAGATTATTTCACTTATATGGCGGCGTTGCCAGTTTTATTGTGGGAGGAAACCGGGCTCTATGCCCGGAGGAAACCCAGGACCTTCCGGTGGTAACTGGCAACCATCCCACATAGGTCGTTCGAGTGAAAACCCAGTCAGAAAATTTCCAATTTTTTTTTTTTTTTGGACTGAGTGGGATTTAAACTTGCGACCCAATGGTGGAAGGCTGTTCGGATTGAGCGTCCAGCGCTCTACCTACTGAGCCACGGAGGCCCCTGAAACAGAAAGAAGGCGGAATGTTGCTTCGTAAGTACTAGGCGAAGCGACTGATCCGAGTTGATTTTTCACTCGGTCGCCGTATGTTGAAGAGTTGCCAGGTACTCGCCGAAGGTCGGGGGTTTTCTCCGGGCAATGGGTCCGGTTTTCTCCCCCACAAAACCTCTCAACACCGCCGTATAAGTGAAATAATCTTTAGTGCCTCTTAAAACATCAATCAGTCAATCAATCTTTTCTTACCCCCATAGAGCGCAGTGGATTAGAGTGATCGTCCCTCAGTCCCACACAGACCTTCCATCGATGCGGCTCGGGTTCCGCATGTGGAAGAGTAACCAGGTACTCTCCGAAGGTCGGGGGTTTTCTCAATGAGCCCGGTTTCCTCCTTGACTAAACATGGCAACGCCGCCGTATAAGTGAAATAATCTTGAGTGCCGCGTAAAACATCAATCAATCAATCCTTTCTTACCGCACCGAGAATATTTGCTCATGCCCTGGCGTTGTTTCTTACTGATCCAAAAGCGTTTTTTGTCAAATGACTGAACTTGACTTGCTTAAGACGGCGTTGTTAAAGTGGCATGAGCTGCCAAAATTCCCACTTTTTTCATAATTTTTGATTGTCACGACAGTAATTAAGAGGCTTTGAAGGCCAAAAAAAACTAAAGGGTTGGCGTTGGAATGAGGAAAATTCATACAGTAGGCCCTATATGGCCTGTACGAACCGAAAACGTGTTCGAAAAGTAAACAAAATTTAAATAACCGGGACGACCATTCATTCATTCTAAGCCAAAGTTAGCTCAAAACAACACTTTATCGTACATTTTCGAGACTAGAAGCACTAGAAAGCTTCTGAATTATACGTCTTGAGAAAAATATCCAATAATTTTAACATTCTGTTTTAACGTCAAAATTTCAACATTTTGGTAGCTCATGTCACTTTAACACTTTAAGTTAAGCGGTTATCTATCGGCACGTCCCTAGTTTTTGAATGACAAACCTAGCATGAATACATTTTTATTTTTATTTTTTATATTTCTTAGCGATATTACTTAACATGCTATTCCTAGGCTGATGTCAACCAACGGATTTTAATTTTTATTTGATTAGGATAAATAGCTATCAAATTTAAAATTCTGTTTTAATGGGAAATATCAAAATGCTGGCAGCTCTCTGTCACTTTTAAGGTCACTTTTTAAGATTTGATGTTTCATGTCTCACTCAAGATTATCTAAAACCCACTTAGAAATTTTAACATTTTATTTGGTCTGAGTGAGATTCAAACTCCCTGGATCCATTAATAACCCGCCTATAACACCAAAATAATGTTTTCTTTCAAATCGTATATGTGTAGCAAAACAATTAACAAAAACAATTAAGCAAAACAACTAGCTTTGAATTAATGACAAATACGGTGGCTGATTTCCGCCAAAGAAAACAAAATATATTGCGCTATAACAGCGTGATTCTTCGGCTCAATTTAAGCCTCTGATAAAATTTGACCCTAATTTTTTCGACTAGCTGAAAGAGTCTGTACGGAACTTTTTTTTCCTAAACTCTAGTGGGGTTCAGAATAGTACATCCAAAGCAACAACTAATTACCGACATGGTAAAGGAACCTAGTGGTGTTCCGTTTGTTCATTTGCATGATTTATATATCTTAAAATTTAACAATATAATATTCATTGTTCTATAGTCAAATTTATTCCTCGGTTATGTAGTCCAGCCTGATAATTTATTTTTTAACACATCATTTGGTCATGCAAACAGGAAGAACTTCTAAGTGCGCCATTGTTGTCTGGAATCCACAGAATGTCATTCCGTGGACAGTACGAACCCTAACCTTGCAGCTTTTTTTAAATTGCAAAACCGAAGGGCAAAGAAAAATAAACTTGAATGAGATTTTACAGTGCGTCAACTTTTCTGCTGAATCTCTTTTACCTCTGAAGACGCCTATTTAATATATTTCTTTAGAATATAATGTCTTTATAATTTAGGCCTACCTTAGAATCTATAAATCTGAACAAGCATATATACGTCGATCAATGGGAAAACTAGAGAGTACAAAATCCAACCTTCCATTTCTACACAGATATGCTTTTGTGTGTTAAGGGGAGGCTACTCTAATTGATTTTGACAAATTTAGCCTTTTCGCCTCCCCTTAAATATGCTTATATCATTAAAAAGTAAATTTTAAATTGCATTCTTTGGTTTTGCATATACCATTGTCATCCAGTCGTTTGAGGCATGTAGATCAAACCTACTCCTTGATTGATGATCGCTCTTCGAGTTAAAAAAAACGCGATATGGGGACATTTTAGAATGGTTTAAGGGGCTTTATTTTTCCGGCATCTTTTCATTCAAAGCTGTCTGCGTGTAATGATTTTGACTCATCTCTAACATTTTTACCTGGTAAAAACTGAACTTCTCAGATAAATAATCTGTTGGATTGGTAAGATAATGCTGACATTTTATAGGATCTTTGCTTTCTTGTGATTGTTGGAGTGTAAAAACATTGGTAAAACTTATAGGCTACGTTATACTTCCGGAGTGTCACACACTGACACATTCTGTCACTGTCAGTTGTCATTTTTTGTGGTTTGGCAAGCCGGAGTGTAGTGTAGTTGATAGAATCACCAAAATGTAGCCCCAGGTGACTATCCTGCAATTATGTTGTAGAATGGCAGGATAGTCACCTGGGGCTAGCCAAAAGTGGAACCCAGACACCTTTATGAATAAAATAGCGAGATTGTAAAGAATCCATTTGAGGAAATGTGCCCATCGATAGTCGACTTCTGATCGGGAGTAACAGTCTAGCCTGGGGGGACCAGTTATCGAGGGTAAATGTGACATTCATCGATCGTCTAATACAATGGCTTAGGTCATAGTAATATAACTTTGGGAGCGCCAAGATGTACCTGTTTGTTAGTTGTTTAAAATAATTTAACATCGCTGGGTGACTGTGTTTTCTTTATCGGAGGGAAAAAGTCAGCCTGGTGTCCGACTGGAAATTCAACAGCAAGGGAACCAGTTATCGAGTGTTGAGGGAAAAGTCAGTTTTTGATAATTTAAAAAAAAAATTCCACACATAAGCACGCTTATCGAATATAATGGACACTTATATTTATGTTTTTGCCTATGTTAACCCATACTATGAAGGCACTTGGATATCCAAATCAATGAATGGTCCCCGCTCGATCGACTGACATAGATTCTAAAGTCGCGCATCAAACTCACTTTCCGTAAAATTTTGATAATCATTTTTCATGCAGTCTAATGTTAAGTGATTTATCTGGTTTTAGGAGCTAATATTTGTTCAACTTTTTCATACTTTATGGATTTGTAAGACTTCTGTTGCACGGTCTATTTTTTGCCGATCGATTGATGGCAACATCGTCTGCTCAAACAATTTAAATCGCGGACCAAATTACAAAATCTGCACTTTGAAAATGAAGGAAACTACGAATTGTTCGTACGAGTGAAATTTTATTTTATTTCTTAGAGGACTTTTCTGTCTACAATCAATAATGTACCTCACCCTCGATAACTTGTACCCCTCGATAACTGGTACCCCTGTTCTGAACTGCTAGTACTAGTTCGGGTTTCTATTATTCTAAGTCCAAAATAACTATTTTTGTTTCTATCTGAACTGAGTGAAGAGTCGACTTCAGGGTCATTACAATCGAAAAAGCTGGAGTTTTGACACCATTTGAATAAATTATATTGTTATTTGACTTTTTAAATCCGTTCTGCTTAGATTTAGACAGTGAAATAACAATTAGTCTGAAAGGGAACAGTAATGAATACCAGGTGAACCAATGTGGGCAGAGCAACCATAGGAAAGTTTTTAATTGTCTTGCATTCATTCGTTCTTTACTAAACGATCTATAGCCTAATTACAGGGGCTTGGATATTTAGTAGTTCAATTTTACCAAACTTTATAAGCCGTATAAGTTTGGTTATATTACATATATGGTATATGTAAGATAACCATAAGTTAGGTAAAATTGAACTAGGATATTGAGTATATAAATATATTCTTGACTAAATGATCTATAATTACAGGGGCTTGGATATTTAGTAGTTCAGTTTTACTAAACTTATGGTTATATTACATATTTGGTATATTTAGTATATATTTATAAAAGTAGTAAATGGCAACATCTAGAATTGTCAACTCTTTCATGGTATCTTCTTGCTGTATACATCAGTGTCACCTCACAGTAGATAACTCCCTTCACTGCAACACTTAATAAGTTAATACAAGTTAATAAACATCCGCACTCATCGGGTCTTGCCAATCAGAAGCTGCACAGAACCACATGCACACTCAATAGCATCTTATCACTAGATTAACTACCAACACAGCATTACAGGTATTAAATTACCTTAACTGCGATACACACATGCGCACTTCAGATTTATATACCCTTTGACCTGCGATGACATATTTGGATGAATCCAAGGGAGTCCTTCGGTTTTGTGAATAAAGATGGCTAAACATACGTAACCCTTTTCTGTCAATAATCCCCGTCCCCAAGCCTAAGTCCATCTTTGGCGTTTTATCAATGGTATAAAGGAGCCCAAATAACCTCAATGCACTCAATAGGTTACAGACTAAATAAATAGTGTCAAAACCAAGTTCAGGAATAATTTATTTTGTAGTTTAAAAACTAAAAAAGAAGACAAAAACAGTGTTAAGTAATCAATAGCAGGAAAGTTTGAGACTCTAGGAGACAAAAGTGACAAATTATATTTCAGTGGACAAATAGTATTTACTGTGCCTGTCCATATCAGACACTGGTAGTTAATTGGAAATATTCAAACTGATACTCCATGGCCAAAGTATCTTGATGTTCAGTTGTACTGGCCAGTAGAGTTGGAAGATGTATCAGTTTGAAAAGTATAACTTCAGAGAATCACGTATTTTTCTCTGATTTCGAGAGAACAGTGATGGTCAAATATAAGCGTTTGCATGATATTTTTGGGTATGAGCAGCAAACTAAAAGATCGATTGGGACGCACAGAAAATTTTGAAAGACTCTTGCTTCAATTAGGAGAAAAATGAGATTCTCAAAGTTACATTTTCCAATACCTTCATACACTTTCCAACTTGGCTTTTTCTTCAATTGCTTTGGTAATAGTTACTATGGCTAACTGGTATTCCTAACTAACTGGTAGATAATTATTCATAAAGGCGATTATGGCCGTTTTGACATGTTTTGAGTAGGTAATATTGTTAATTCACTGTCTAAATCGATTCGCATACTGCCTGCTCAGAAACTGGCAGTCTACTCCGGGTTGTTGATTGCAATGAACCAAAACTCGACCGTCAGTTTAAAAAAAAAGTCATTTTGGAGTCAGAAACCCGGACTATCGCGAATGAGTTTAAGAAGTAGGAAACACTTTTCAGAGCAGATTTCACAAATTTAAATTGCATATGCTCCCCCGAGAATTATTCCCCAAGCCAATAAGCATTCCTAAAACACAACTTCCCGCCAACACTTTCAGAAATTATGTGCAATTCTATATACAGCCCTAGAATGGAAGATTATATTTATTTTAAATTGGGGGCAAACCATTGTCAGTTTTTATATTGATATGCTTTGACCAAGATTTTAATTGGTGTAATCCCAAAATAACGAAAATACTACAGTAATTTTGTGGGTTCTTTTTTTCGGCCCCCCCCCTCCCCTCAATTTATGTTACCAGGGGTTTATTTTATTGGTCATCATAAGCTATATTTTTAAATTATCCAAATTTCTATGATTCATTTATCATCTACTTTCAAAGTATAAATACAGCCAATGATATATTTTTACTCTGACAGGTAAGGTAAACTACATGTATGATTGTCACAAAGATATGAGCAATGAGCATGTGTCAACACTCTATTACATGTATATGTCAGTCACTCAGCATTAAGTAGGCCAACTCACTCAGGTATCAAAGAACCTAATTCATACACCTGTATGCTCTCTATTTCATCTGAAATTATTTATTTTAAGAGTGCTCCTTATGGACTGCCTCTCAGTGTTAAACCTCAACACAGGTTTAGAAATCATCATTTTTTATTAACCTGAAATTTATAATGTTTGAGTTACACCACTGACCTGGATTATTGAAGACATCTATTTGTGGTATCAACGGTTCTGAGATGGATGATCTCCACACAGTGAATTGGTACTTACTGTTCACACCCCTTTACAATCATTATTTAATCGTATGTTAAGTCATATTCACCCTACAAAAAGGTCCTTTTAATATGATGATATGACATTGAATGTCATCTAGGAAATTGCCTATGTTCTCTATAGTAACATTTTTGAGGAAATTTAGAATTCCCTCCTATCTCCCAAATGGATAAAATTCTGAAAACAGCCCATACAAATTCATCTTGTTTCTAAAATGCTGTCTTGTATTTAAACTGCTGTCCACTGATGGGTCACTAGTTATTAATCTCACTCTGAACAAATTAGTTTCAAAATATAACAGAATAATATACCTTTTCACCAATTTAATATAACAGAGAATAATATATGTATCTTTTCTGAAGCCTTAGTTCTCTTAGTTAATACGGTATTCCCTGCACCAGTGTGTTTTGAGTAACAAGAAGTAACTTAGTATATGGTCATATTTAAAACTCACTAAAATTCTACTTAGGCTACTGTTGTTGTAGATACTGTAGCTGTTTCATATGTCTCATATTTAATATTAATACAGGATCCGAAAATAGGGTATCCAAAATAAGTGTGTTTATAGAATGAACTTTTGTATCTTGACCATGTTAAATCCGACAGTGGCCTTTGTTGCCCATTTTCTCAGCCTCTGTATTGACCTTAAAAGGGCATGCCCTAAAAAAAGATCCCAAATTCAAGCAACCCTATTAATTAGAAAGATTTGCCACGCCAGGAATAAATGCTGACCTAGATTGGTTTTGCGACAGCAGTTACCACAGCACTTTTAGAGATTTACATGTACTTTAATCCTGTTGAGGAAGGCAATGAAACTGCTGACCTAAGACAGATTTAGGTCTGTAAAGAGGACAGTTTTTGCAGAATGTCGTCGCTAATTACTACAGCTGTTCAAGGCCGGGGTGTCTAATTCAAATGGTGCTCCCAAAACTTGTGGTCACGCCTCAGTATAACGCTTGGATGAAAACTAGTTAGAATGTAATTTAATTCAAGTGAATCTCTGATTTGACAGGTCCAAAGCATTAAAGAAGATGAGTAGCTACGACCCTCAGTTGGATTTGTCGGGAAAACTGATAATTAAGGTACAACTTGGTGACGATATACGCCGTATACCCATTCATAATGAAGACATAACCTATGATGAACTGGTCCTTATGATGCAAAGGGTCTATAGAAGCAAGTTAAACAGTGCCGATGATATCACCATTAAATATAAGGATGAAGGTATGGCTTTGATGACTATTTATGAGCTAATACTCGAATACTATTCGAATAGCAGAACCGAATACTCGAATACCAAAATCAACTATTCGTGTCAGCACTATTTGATTCATTGATTGTTATATGTGATCACCATCTGGTATAGAAAGAGTTGTTTTTACACTATTCTCTCAAGTGATGTGAATTAATAAAAAGATTATTATGATTAATGTTTTGCGCCACATTCACGGTTTTCACTAATGTTCCAACGTTCCAGGTTTAGGCCCCTAGTGGGGTAGAAAACTAGGCTTTTTTCATGTAGAAAACCCACTGACCTTTGACCTTGCAGCTCTTCCAAATAAGGCGATCAAGTAAAGAATTTCATTTAGAAATTTCTATGGGGTTGATTATAAAAAGAAAAACTATCATGTAACTTATTGAAGAAGTCAAGTTTTTCCTATGTGTCTCCATCACAGGTTGAAAAGTTTCTGAGTGTTTATTTTTTACTCTTTCTCTTCATGCAACAGAAATTCTACAGCTTTTACATCCTGTTGGGATTTTAGTAGAATCATCATGTTTATTTTTATTTAAGAATTTAAGTGATTTTCTTCCACCAAATTCCTAGCAATGTCTTTAATATATAACATAAACAAACAAAATTATCTAAATTGAAATCTTGCTTGTTTATTTTCAGATGGAGATCTAATCACAATATTTGACAGTACAGACCTATCTTATGCCATCCAGTGCAGTAGAATTTTAAAAATCACACTATTTGGTATGTATATTGTACAGAAAAATACACCTTTGAAAATACAGTATACAAGCAGCATTTTTCTCGCATTATGCCTGCAGCTTCGCCTATAAAAGATAGACTTCTATCTATACTCAACTTGCAATTTTATTTTTGGGTTCCAGCATTGAACTTTTTATGAAATGAATATGTCCTTTGCTGCAGTGAATGGTTTACCTAGACCACTAGAGCATGATGAAGTCAAGGTGATTAGACATGAGTTAAAGAATCTACGAGACACTGTGAATCGACTGTTAGACAGATTAGAACCCCTCTCCTCTGTCAGTAGTACTACTAACGAGTCTCCTGTCACAGGTATGTACAGGTGCTGACAACCAGAAAGCACAAGTGAACCAGAAATTTGAAGTAGGTCACCCAAAGTACCTTGAATCCATTTTCCTTTAACAGGGTGTCCAAATTTTCTGTTTTCCAATCTCTTTCATCCTAAAAGAACTGCAAAAGAGCCAATCTGATTTGATTTATTATCTAAACTGCCAGTTCATTTGGAGCCAGCTTCTTGTACCCTTACTCGAGAATGTTACCAAGCCTAAATGTACATTCACACTATTCCCCAATTTGGTCCGTGTCTGTTCATTTCTGTACTTAAATGTGTGTAATGTTAATCAGTATATTTGTTCACATTAGCTAGTTCCTAATTCGTACCACCTTTACTAAATGGTTACATGTTATCACTGGAGGATTTGGGGTTTCCTTTTGGCAGCCTGGTTTCCTCCACGAGTAAATTTGGAAACACCACCATATAGATATCATGAAATGTGGCGTAAAACATTGTTCAATCAGATGTAAACAATTTGTCAACATTCAGATTGTTTTGGATGTATAATGTGTCAATTTTACGGTATTTCCTGTTGTAGATGGTAAGCCAAACACAGGTCGAAGCCTTGATAGTCCCCACCAGTTACTGTCACAATCCAACGTTCAAAAACAGTCAAATGCAGCCCATAGTAAAGAATTTGACCCGTTGTCCACACAGAGGACGGTAGAAGATACAACACAGAGTAAAGTTATGTCTTCATTTGGAATTTCAAATGATGGTATGTTTGGCGTTTTCTTTGACAGTATTTTGATATTACAGGCGGAAAACGGCAAATTTTTTTTAACCTTGTAGATATTTAGTCAACTTCAATATCTTCATACACAAAATATTTCGTTTTACAGAAACAATGTGCCCATAGCACCATTTACGAGAAGAACTTCATAAGTGACATCATATGACAGTAACTTGTCTCTGTGGTTAAAATGACAGCTTACCTCCTCCTCTAAACGTGGCAACCCCAACATATAAGTGAAATACTCTTGAGTACGGCATACGGCATCATTATACTAAAATTTAAGGAACCAGAAAAATGAGCTTGCTTAACATTCAAGGGTCCAAATGTGACTACCATATTTTAAATAATAACATACCAACACATGGTTTTGTAATCTAAAATATATGTCAATGTTAAACAATGACCCTCCTCCTTAACAAGGATAAAAGTAAAGCATTTGATTGTGTGTTAGGAAAAAAGACCCAAAGCTTAAAATTGTAATTACTTTGAATACATGGCATTGGTAGTAGGTGCTGTGACACTCATCTCTAGCATAGCCTTATTGACAGTAAGATTTCGATGTAAGATTGATCCAAAATCTCAACATAGCGTTGTTTGCCATAATGTGACTACTCCTGCTCTTCCCTATTGTCCTGATTTTGCATTTACTGGAATAGACCATTTGGGGACTATTTAGCAATCCTAGAATTGAGTGAACTAAAGAACTAAGAGCTGAAGACAAAACTAAAAAAATATATATTTCAACAGTTTTATATACAATTATGTATAATACGAAAAATCTCTCCATTGTATGAATATGACAAATGACTAAATGGTATTCAATTCAGGGCAGCAAATCTTGTCATTTGCCGATATTTTTACATGGAATCTTTATAAAATTGTTTTACTTTCAGTAATGGATTAGTAAGAGATTGATTTGGTAAAGTTGTAGATGTTTATATTTCAGCATCAGCTGCTGGTGAAGTACAAGATAGATCAGCAACCCCTGATAGTATTTCCAGTGCTGGGTCATCATACAGACAACAGCAGTTACAACAACAACAACAGCTTCAACTACAGCAACAGGCTGCACACACTAGCCAGACTGCTATGGCCCAGCAACCAGCTCAGCCTGGTGCCCCGCCACAGCCAGCACAGCCCACCCCAGCATTTCCCCACCAAACCCCTCCTCATGCCCAGCCCGCCCAGCAGCAGCAACAACAACCACAGCCAGCTTCCCAACCTCGCCAGGGCTATGCTGCTCCAGGACAACCAGGTATATAATCAATTATGGATTGGTTCTCTGTGTATACGCTTTGATAACTACCAGGGATCTGTTTTTTCAACGAGGAAACCGTAGTCTTGCAGGCCGACACAAACCTTCCGTGGATGGTTTGCGGCTTCTCCCCCAGTCCAAAGCAAAATTCTGGGTTTTTACCTGATCTCCATATGTGGAAGGGTTACCAGGTACCTGTTGAAGGTCTAGGCTTTTTCCCTCCACCCATGTAATAATAATAAGCTTTTATTTCAGACTCTCCAAAGAGGTCCATAGAAAATACCTGGCAATGCCTTCATAAATGTGAAATAATCTCGAGTGCAGCATAAAACATTAATCAATCATTCGATCAATTCATAAAAACCTTCTATCCAATGGCTGAGGGTTCAAATTCCAAAACCTAAAAAGAAAAACAAAGTGTAAACAATTTCTGACTGATCAGCCCATTTCATTATTATATCAACCAATGCAAGATGGTTTTCTCTAGAGAGAGCTCTTTTTTTCTTTAAAAAAATCTATCGTCTAGCACAGGCCCCCCACCAATGAGTCTCTTGTTCAAATCTCACTCAGGCCAAATATAAGTTAAAAAATGTCTTATCCACTCAGTTACCTAATGTGGAAGAGGCACTCTCTTAGGGTCGGGGATTTCATCTGGGCAAAGAGCCTGGTTTCTCCCTTACTAAACCCAGCACCACTGCCATTTAAATGAAATAACCTTGAATGTGCATAAAACACCAATCAATCAATCTCAGATAGTGATGACACCTGTGCACGAAATTAGTATTTCATGTTACAGTTCTTTGGAATGTTTAAAGGATGGGAAATCTCTAGAAAAACATACGGATTAACGTCGTTAACAATCATCAAAGTAATAACAAAATTTCGTGTTAATTACTGTCAAAGCAGACAAGAGTGTGTCCTTTCAGTGCCTTATTTGTGTCGACATTTTTCGGTTTTAAGATGATGTGATGTTGCAGTAGCTATTTTTAGATCAATAATGACATATTTTTACCGCTCTCTAATGCGTGATGGTAGATTTAGGTAAAAATAACATGGCGACAAACTTAATAGTAGAAAGATTGCTTATGGAATAGACAGACATTTGTTTCAGACTAATTGAACTCTACTCTTTCCATCTAAACTAGTCTAACGTTAAAATTTTCTATCCCTTGAAGGATATCAGCCGGGTTACCAGTATAATCAACAACAACAACAACAAGCAGTCCAGGGCCAGGGAGCAGCTCAACAGGGTCTAGGTTATGGCCCAGCTGGTCAACCTGCCAGTTCACAACCTTATCCCCCCTCCAGTACACAGCCAGGGTTCCCCAACCCAGCCAGTCAACCAGGGTATGAATATAACCAAGGGCAGACAACTCCACAACATTCTGCTGGATACCAGCAAGGATTTGCCGCTCAGGTTAGTTTATCTAAGTGTAAAGCCCGGTATACACTGATAGTTTTGTTGCGACCCGACCCGACTGGAAAATCGCGTCGCGTCGCAGAGAAAAAGTGTAGTGTATACCAGTCTACGACGCAAATCGTTGTCAGTCGGCTTCGGTTGCGTCGGGTCGGGAGTGATCTGGACGTGCTAGATATCAGGTTGAGTCGGGTCTGGTCAGACAGTGTATCCTCTCTTGTGACGATCATCGTAGAGAGTCTGACTCCGTAGGCCAATCAGTCACGTGAAGTCAAACAAGCGTCTTTTTTGTACCTTTTTCTGCTAGAGAGTTCAAAACATCATGTCTCCCAATGACTTCAGTTGCGTGCAGTGTATACCAGTCTACGACGCGACGCAACTCAAGCCGACTGAACCCGACTCGAATCGGGTACTGTCGCGTCGAGTCGGGTCGCAGCAAAACTCTCAGTGTATACCGGGCTTAAGATACTGATCATAAACCTTCTCTTAAAATTCCTGCCATCTTTTATTGTTTTAGAAATAATTTTTGTAACGTTTTAGTGGTATAATTTTGGATTTAAGGTTTCGCACAAAAAATATCTCCAATATTTTGCTTATTATAGATTTTTGAAGTCTGTTGCATGTTTGGTATTTTATACAATCAGTGGTTAGGTCTCAAGTTGTATTGTAGGATGGATACTCATGAAATCTAACACAGTCTAGAAATCAATGTTTATATATCCAAAAGAAATTGCCTTGTGTAGTGATGTTGGTTTTCAGTTCCACTTCCTAAATATTTAATTACCATTTTTCTTGCAGGGTCAACAGCAGTTCCCAGGGGGATTTTCCCCACAACCGGGTGCTCCAGGTCAAGCAGCTGCCCCAGGGGGCACTAACCCTTATTCTCGGGGCCCAGGGCAGGGTGGTTATGCGGCGTACCCTCGGCCCCAGGGTCAGTATCCCCAGGGTTATAGATGAATTCAAACTTAAGGCCTAATTCTAGAACAAATATCAAGAAATACGTAAAATTAGGAATTTTCCAATCAACAATGTACATATATTTTCGAAATATCATGCAGTTCTTCACTGTAGTTTTATATATATAGTCTTTTGAGTGTTGTACATACTTGTGAAGAAACATTCACATAAAAATTGGTGACACTTGAAGTTGTAAAGTTTTTTTTAGGAGCAGTATTCAAAATTAATGTACCAAAGCTGATAATAGAATGGTCACTTTCTTCAGATAATTACAGTTGTCTGCCAAATAATTAAATGTTTTGTCTCCGTGTCCACCTGCTACAATCACATCGTTATCAGCAAGCCATTGTTATTCATTTTTATGTTAGAGGGAATCTGCAATGTTATAAGATAAAGGGTATTTTGGGGTTTACCTATGCTGAAAGTCGCATGAGCTGCCAACTTTTGTTTTCTATTTTTCTAATACAAAGGCGTGAGAATGCATGTTGAAGTAGTGTTTAGAAGTAACTTAGTCACTTAACATTCGTCCTGATTATTTAAATTTTGTTACTTTCCTAACCCTAATTCCGCTTGCACAGGTCACAGACTGTATAGATTTAGCTCATTTCAATGTCAATCATTTGGGTTTTCGATGAACGCCATACTTTTTTATTGTCTTAAGAATGAAAATTTATGAAAAAAATGGGAATTTTGGCTGTTCATGTCACTTTAAACAGACACTGAATACATGTCACCTACATTCAACCAATGGATCTCCAATGACCCACATTGACCAAAGGGGAGACTAGTCAGTCCTTTACCAAATGACTGCATCCATGCACATGGTAATATAGTATTTGTAAGATGTGTCAAGCTTTTATGGAAAATATTGAGTTACGCTCTTGTTGTCTGTTGATTTTGTTTGTACTTGGCATATTAAACCCCAACCAGCTTCCTTCATCAGGGATATTCTCTGAGAGTTGAGGTCAGTATCCCATGCCCTTTGAAAACATTATCTGTCACATAGTTGCTATGAGATTTCAAAATTATAGAAAAAAAATTGAGAAACTTTGTTATATTAAATGGTCTATAATGCCACCGATTAATTACCGCCGAGCCTGATGATGTCACACAGATTTACGCAAAGCTTTCTGGGTAAAATGTACCTCAGTTCGCCATTTTGTTAACCGGTACTTATAAAGTTATGGCAATACGTCACTTCCTGATAAAACATTGATGACATAACATATTTATAAGTTGATACTGATAGAGTTATGAAAACAACATGTTGTGTACCGAACTGCACGTCTTCAAGTCAGAAGCAGATAAGCGCCATCAAAAGATCTGGCGCCTTATACATCCTCTTCTCAATAAAGTATTATTCCTTCCGCCATTTTGTAAAATTATGTGAATATCCCTCAATCTCCCAAAATGCTGTGCGCGTAATTTCCAAGTGACGTCATCAAGCAATCGGTCAATTGTATACCATTTTGACCCTATGTTGCTTCTGTTGTACCTCTGTCACAATTGACTTGTGTATTCTGCTTATTTCCCCATTGTATAATGTAGGTAACCTAGTGGCAAAAGTCATTATTACCGAATTTATTGTTACTGTCAGGACTTTACTTTGGTGATCTTAATGTTATAACGGTAAATCAAATACTGTTTTCCATATGTTTATAAAACTAAAGTCACACTAGCAGCTTATCTTCTTGTGTTCATTGTTTATTTGAAAGTTTCACTATAATTTTACCCTGTAGGCCTTATGGTGCTTAAATTTACATTTTCTTCATAGTTAACTATCAGCTTCCAATGCATTATCTCAAACATTCAGACAATCTTACACTAAAATGTGAATTACCTGAAAATTAATTTCCTTTTGGTTTTGTGGAGTTATTGGTTGTCCACCTCAAATAAACATTTTAATTTAAATACTTCAGCAACCCAAAAACAAAGGTAGATGTTTAGATAGCTAAAAGACTTTTTGGTTTTCAAAAGCACGCCCTTCTTTATCACCGAGACTGTGTCAGAACAGCTGTTTTAAAAATCTGTATATGACATTTATGATGTAATAAAAAATGGAAAAATTTCCCAGGTTTAAGTTTTTGTTATTTTTTGTCAAAGGCTACCTGCAACCTAGCTGGCAGAACTCCTTTAAAGGGAAACCCTGACACATGAACAAAAACAATAACCCTAACCACGCTCATTTCATTTAATTTTAGTCTGGAGTATCTTGATCAACAACAGTGGTTTTTCAGGTGTCCATAGGCCTGGAGCTTCGAAGGCTTCAATATGTAATGTATGTGGGATGGTTGCTAGTTACCTCCGGAAGGTCGTGGGTTTCCTCCGGACATAGAGCCCGGTTACCTCCCACACTAAAACTGGCAACGCCGTCATATAAGTGAAATAGTCTTGAGCGCGGCGTAAAACACCAAACAATCAATCAATCAATCAAAATGCAATGATTGAGGTGAATGTACAATCTGAACAGTCTAGTAGGCCTACAGCCTGGGATAGAGGATAAAATCATATCCCACTTATTAAGAACCAATTGGGGCAAGTGGTCCATTCTTATTGCTTCTCCTTATCTATATGTGGCCGCTATGATTGCCAAATATCAGCAGAATTTCAGGCGTATGATTTTCTCCATACAATGCCACGGTGGGGTTGGGGTCATTGGGGCATTACTTTAGCTATGTTTGCTGAACTAGCAAGTAGAAACATATTAGGTTGCCAAATTTGTTAGCCTCCCTGACGGTCCCTGTATCCTAATACATAATATCATAATGTCACCATTTGCATGGCTGGGAGGGTGACCGTATGGGTTGTTTGGTACCTTTGTTGACATTATTCCCCAATCAATCACTCCTAATATTGATTCATGACGCACATATTCCAATCATATAGTTCCCCAAATTATTAATAAAAATATTTACCTATGTTCTAATTTTCTTGTTTTAATCAGCTGCTTATTGTTTTTTGGGTTTTTTTTTTAATTCTTATTTTCTCTAACTTTCTGTTCAGATTTCTCTGTTATCAACCCAATCTGACTAAAGTCGAGATGCTCTTTTCAATGAGCATTTCGACTTTAGTCAGATTGTCATCAACCATGAGTAATAACAGAGGCTTCGTAGGCATTCATTCGGCGTACCTTACACAGAAAAAAAACTCTGTCACAATTTGCTATCTGTCTTATCGTTTCATTCTCTGTTATTAACATGTCATCGTCCTGACTGTCACAAATGTATTTTGTGTTGTTGAATTTTCTGTAGCTTTAAAAACTTTATTTAATGAAGAAAATTTCCTGTCTGGCACTGGCAGAGGCATTTTCGGACACAGCAACACATGCGCAATATAGTATATCCTGTTTGTTGATGTTGATAAGAGTTGTGCATAGGACTTAACGTCTGGTAAAGCACAACTCAGTTTTGTGACGTACAAAGAGGCCATTTTTAACATATACATATATACCACACTCGCAACATCATATGTTAAAATCTGTCTAATTTTACGCTATATTGATATCGAAGCCGAAGGTGAGTAAACATAGTGATGGCTGACAGTTCCACTGCTTCCACTTCCAGTACTCAGTTGCCCCGGGTCGGCAGGTGGTTATCCGTCCAGTTTCTATTTCATCTCGCCCTAAATCTGGACACTTTTCCATTTTTCATCGCAGGATTCAAAATACAAAACAAATAGTTCAAATTTTTATATTCGGAAGTTTATAGACCTTATATTAAATGATTAGATAATCCAATGATTTTGTCTCTCTATTCAGCTTACTATTTCAAAAATCGTCCTAAAAAATTTGACTATTTCCTCGACCCCTAAAACGGGTTAACCCTTCCTA
This sequence comes from Lepidochitona cinerea, assembly GCA_963971465.1. Lineage (NCBI taxonomy): Eukaryota > Metazoa > Mollusca > Polyplacophora > Chitonida > Tonicellidae > Lepidochitona > Lepidochitona cinerea. The sequence goes on along the minus strand of OZ020551.1, from coordinate 81,020,951 downwards.
AATCGGGAACCAAAGTTACGGTTTATGGCTAAATGAAATTTCTTTTTTGCAACTTCTAATATTTGCATGAAATCGCAAACATTTCCAATCCATCTAAGAAAGAAATCACCAATAAATTCGAAAAAGTAGAAGTCGTAACTGTCCCGATTTAGGGCGAGTGGCTGATTCCAAAATGACCTTATTTATATATATTCGGCTAAGATCATTTATTAAGATGAAATTATCTGATTGTGATGGCCAGCACATCAATTGAATATGATTTAGGCAAAGCCTCGATCCGATCGTGACATATATCCTATATTCCTATGTCTAAGGCCTTAAGCTACGTTTCCACTTGTGCGGATGCGGATACGGACGCGGTGCGGGTACGGAAAGCCGTGCGGTAGACTATGCGGCGTGTGTGTTTCCATGTATGCGGTTGTCCGTACGGCATTTGATCTTATTTCGTCCAGAAAATCCCCTGTAAAGAACCTAAGTGACCCGGGTTACTGATCTAGATGAGGGTTCGTTAATTACCGAGTTCGCGCACATTATTAGAAAAACTAAGACGAGAAAATCAAGGACCACTGGGGAGTTCAAGAATAAAAGAGAAAAAGAAAAAAATATTTTCATGTTCAGACGTGCGGTAATCTTTGCCATCCAACTGTGACGAATATGTATATTTTACTATTGTTTACGTCAAACGAAGAAATTCTGAGAGATACATACAAAAGTTCATGTGCAAAACAATATCCATGCGAAAGAAAGGTATAATAGGTATAATATGGAGAATTGTCGTACAGATAGCCGTACAGACTGTTTCCACTTGTCCGTTCCGCATACGGTTCCGCATGCGGCACCGTGCCGATCGCTACATGGTCCGGTCGGAATTTACCGCACCTGCTACCGTATCCGCAGCCGCATCCGCAACCGTACAAATGGAAACACTACCTCTATTCTAACTATAAAGTGATTTTTGCCGCGTCCGTATCCGCACCCGTATCCGCACAAGTGGAAACACAGCTTTAGTCATCTATCTAACTCCTACCAAAACACAAGAACTTTCTATTTTCCTTTGTTGTAAATTTGTCCCCCTCACTTTTAATATCAGCTGGCAATTTGATTTAGAACATAACTTAAGATAATGGGCCATATTGAATGGCACAAATGATAAAGATTAGTGTAGGAGTGTACAACTACATGTTACTAATTTAGCATTTCCCGATTTTGGTAAGCCTGACCGATTGCAATCCTTAATAGTTGAATTTTTCATAATACATGTATTACGCTAGTTTAACTGGAATATATTATAAAGCCTGATTAAATCATTATCCAGTGCATACATGTACCAGTATGTCCATGTCAAAACTTGTTTACAAGCTCCCAATGCCTATCCCTTTACTTACCTTTCATTCTTCTCACTGGATCCCCCCTCCCCTCCCCTCCCCCACCCCTTGTACCATAGAGTGAATACCTGTGTGTTAAAAACTATTAAGTTAACTTATTTCTGGGGTGTTACAATCCTTTGTTTCTACTTAATCCATAAAGAGGCATTTCAAATCACAGGTGGGTCCAAACTTGCTGAACATGTATTCAGCTTTGATTGGGACTTAGCAATTTACCTCCTGTGGTTTTACTTCCCTTGTGAAAACGTCTGGACACCAATGTAAGACTTTGTATGTATTTTTTGGGTTATATAAGTAGCAGACTGTCTCACTGTCTTTTGTCTGCTAATTATTACAGGTTTCTTTTTAGAATTCTTGCTGTCAGCCAGGTGTCAAGGTTTCCGAACTACTATATAAAGAAGTAAGTGTCATTCCTGACCTCATTGTTTAAGACTAGAGTCGAAAGAAGAATACTGATATGTTTATATTATAAACTGATGTGAGAATACTATAGCAAGCCATTATGTCTAATCGGAGTGACCCAAAGCGACTTTATAGCGAAGAAGGCAGTCAAGGACCCTCAAGTGAGCGCCAACCACTTCATGAGAATTTTAGTGACAATGAAGGAATTGAAGAAAGCAACAATGTACCAAATTCTAGAGATGTTTCAAATCTTATAGAGAATCATCCACAATTGCCAGATGAACCCAAAGACAATGTCAGATCCTATCATATCGAGCCATCATTTCAGAGTACTGCAGAGAATCCGTATCAGGAGACAACGGTGACCGTCCCACGTCTGGTCCGTCGGGTTCCCTCTTCAGATCTGGTTCCTAAAGGCTGGAAAAGTATCAACCGTCTTCTCATCGCAAGCTACGTCAGTGTTTTGTGCTTTGTTTTCACTGGGATTTTTGCAAACCGATATGCATGGAGAGCCAAAAGGCATCAGTCCAAAGGTTTATATGGCCTCGTGAAAAGGGATTCTAGACGATCAGCCATTTTAATCTACGCAAGCTTTGGTTTGGGAATTCTCACAGTGATTTTAGTGACAGTTCTGGTTGTAACACAAAAAGATGAACCTTAGTTTGTTTCACTAAGTCAGTTATACATGAGGAGAATCGTGCATATGTTCTATGTCATTTCACTGTAAAATTGGATTTGCTAGTATCTTGAGAAAGAAATCTTGTGGAAATATTTGGAAGTAAAATATTTTTTCATACTGTTAGAAGACCTGGAAAGGACTCACTAGGAGGTTTCTTTTAGATAAAAGGTAGTGGAAACAGCTTACTGATAGATTTCATGACTTTGCTAGCCATGGACCATGTTGTGCTATTAATGTTGAATTGCCAAATTATCCTTTCTCTATTTCTTCATTCTTGAAGACTTGATGTTCATCAACAATTGCAATTTGCATTTGTTTTTTGTTCAAGACCTTAGTAGATGCTAATAGTATATCACCCATTGTACAATATATAATGTGAAAGAACTAATGAAAAGCTAATATATCATCCATCCAAGCATTGTATGAGATCACATATTATCAATTTAATACCTAGATTGTCTGTACTAAATGTATAAATATTGCTCAAATCCATGGAATTATGTTTTAATTAATGAATATATATATACATTTTTTATAGTCAAGATTTTCTCTGTGCTCGTGGGTTTTAGCGTTCATAAATATATATACATGTTGCATTTGTTAAATTGTATGACGTGTATAATAAAATAGCCTGTTTGTATATATACATTTAACAATGTACAAGTCTCATTTTAAAAACATTACCAACATGATCATCTTTAAAAAATCTTTTAATACATGTATATTGAAATCAATAGATCTTACTTAAATAGCCATGATTTTGTTTTTACGATTTAAATGTTTATCTTAAAGTGGCATGAGCTGCCAAAATAATAATATTTTGACGTAGTCACAGAATGTTGAAATTATTGGCTATTTTTCTCAAGACGTATATTTCAGAAGCTTTTTAGTTCTTCTAGTCTGCAGAATGTACGATAAAGTATGGTTTTGAAATAACTTTGGCTTAGAATGAATGAATGGGCGTCCCGGTTATTTAAGTTTTTTTTACTTTTCCAACACTATCCTGGTTCGTATAGGCAACATACTGACGTCTGTATGGATTTTCCTCATTCCAACGCCAATCATTTAGTTTTTCGATGGCCTTCAAAGCCTCTTACTGTCGTGACGATCAGAAATTATGTAAAACGTGTGAATTTTGGCAGCTCATGCCACTTTAAGAACACAATATTCTAGTTACATAGTCAATTTTCATGAGTAACTGTAACATAGAATACACAGTGCACTGTTTACTTCCAATCTTTTGAACAGTCTATCTAGAATTCTGGAAATCCCTTTTGTTTCTTGGTGAGCAACAAATCTCAAGTTTTTCCAAACATACTTTTTACTAGAGCATTAATTGTCTTTTTTTATTACACAACTGGTTCCACTCACTGTGGAATAGACAAATTGGCGTCGTCAGAAGTCAGAAACCAAATACAAATTGCTCTCCAAATTTTTTTTATAGAGTAAGGGTTCAGTTTTAAGTATATTTTCAATGTTGTGGGGATAACCCATCTTCTCAAGCCAAGTTAAAACCTCCATGACTCCATCCCACAGAACGTGACAATTGAGATTTTAGATTGGCTCGAGATGATGGGGATTACCCAGTAGTTCCACTGATTAGTTTAACGTAGGACAGTTTAGTTTAAAGTAGTGTTTTTTCGAAAAACAAAGTATTCATACTGGGGGCTGTTTCACGAAGCCGTCGCAAAGTGCGATCGATCGCAGTTGCCATGACATATCTCTTCACTATAGTATCCATTGGCAACCAGGCTTCGTTTGCTTTGTGAAACGAGCCCCTGACTCAATATTTTAACTTTTATTCAGCCATCATCAGGAGTGAGGTACATTAGCTACAACATTGGTATATAGACAGGTAAAAGTCGAAATATTGAGTCAGTATGAAGTTTTCGTTTTTCGAAACAACACAGCACTACTTGTGTACCTCGGGATAACACTCTTGAAAAATGGCTGCAATTCCTGTCTTAAGTGGTAGCTCCGCACTAAACCTGGCAGGGTCACCATATAAGTAAAATAATCTTCACTGGGACATAAATCACCAAGTAATCCTGTAACAAATTTTGATAGGCCAGCGATATTGAACAGTTTGGTTATCTTTTATTATTTAATCAGATTTATTATCGTTCAGAGTAACGTAACTAAACTTTGTAACAAATAATGTTAAAAAAATTTATTATGAGCTTAAATTTTGGCAACCAGATTACCTATTTTAAAATTTGATTTTTCACCCACACTGAGAGGTGTATCAAAGAAGTGAGTTCTCGAACCCCAAAAACAATAAAAGACCGACATACTTATTTTTATATTTATGAGTAGTTATATGATGAATTGCGGGTTTTTTAAATAATTATTATTATTAATCCATGTGTTTTTCTTGTTTAAAAGAATTAAGATATCAGCTAGCGTTTTTTTTTTACCTATTTTGGTCCATTTTGTTCTTGACTATTTCCCATAGCAGCAATATAATAAATGTAGTCCACACAGTTATGAAGTTATAAAGATTTTATCTGGGCCAGGTTTTCACAAAGTTTTAGCTTTTATTTGGAGTTTTTATATGCTTTAACTAATAGTTTTATTTTTTACTGAAAGACAACTTTAAAGTGTTATTGCCAAGAGACTGACATCTAATTGGAAAACAAACAGTCTTACCATGTGGCTTAGAATTCCAAATAAAAAATTACCTTGATTTTTAAATTAAAAGGCAATGCCCTGTACAATTCAAAAATAATTGTTTGTCTAATAGACCCTCAAATGATTAACCTTGGTATCATATGCTTCATAGTGAACTGGGTATTACTCGGATGCCAATTTTCTATCATTTGAATCTCTAATTATATTTGCCATGCTTTTAGATCTATAAGCTGTTGTTTTTATTAATTTTTCTGATCTGAAATTTTCCCTTTGTCTTTCAGTATTATAGTGTGTTATGGTTTTGTTTAAGGTTTTAGTTTTAAATTTTGTAGTCCAGAGTTTACGTTGCTTTTATTTTGTGACTGTGAAATAAACATTCAGAAAAATGACCCAGCGTCTTTCTGTTCATCTTGGTTTTTAGTCGGTAATATGATGAGTGGATTGAAGTTATACAAGAAGTAAATAATTGGTTATACTGATACGACCTTCTTCAATATTGAAGAAGGTGCTGGTCGTGTGGCCGTAGTAGTATAACTTTAATCCACTCAACGTTTTGCAGACTACTTGGGTTTGTTCTCCATTTGATGAATGATCTATGTGCCGGGTTTCCTCCCACCCTAAACTCGACGAAGCCATCAGGTGTAAAACATCAATCAATAAATCATTTTGTGGTTATCCTTTGTTTCAATTTCCTTCAGTTGAATTTGGAACCAGTGGCCCAATCGTCATCACATGATTGACATTTCGCTTACACCCAGGCCTGAGACATCCTCGGCCCTCAGACACCTTGACTTGAGCCTGGCCTAAAATATCAGATAATCAAGCTATGGAAGCTGGGAATCTCTCAGAAACAATTAGGTGGATTTCGTATCCCAAATCAGATGACATCCCATTTTGGGTACAATCTGAAAGTCATCAGGTCAAATTTACATGCTCCTCGAAAACGTTTGGTATAGCCAGGCACTTGTTCCTGCGTCTGTCTTTACTCCTTGGTTAATAATATATTATTAATATATTGTTTTCAACCTTGCCTGACATATTATAATTTATATATAGGCTACACAGGTGTCCGTATCATTTAATAAGTCTCAAGTTTGGATGCTTATTTGAATGTGAGTGTGTGTTGTTTTTTTTGGTGAAATCTCTGTTTCTTTAATTCAGGCGGTGTAACAAACTCAGTTTAACATTGGGTTTAAATTGCTAAAAGCGCCAATCAGATGAATCAAGGGGGGTTAAGTCTTCCTTGACAATACCAATTGTCTCCCCTTAAATTTGCCAAGTCATTGCTGGTTTTTACACATCGATGTCATTGTTTCAACTCGTTATGAAATGATTACGCCCCCACCCCAATTCAAGACATCCTTGACACGAGCTGCCAAAATTCAGATTTTCCCCTAAATTTTGATTGTCAAGAGAAGTTCAGCGTCTGAAGTACCCTGAAAAACTAAAGTATTGCCATTGACATAAAAAAAATATTGATAAGGCCAGCAGCCTGTAGGCCTACGAACCGAAGACGTGTGCTGATAACGGACAAAATTCAAATAGCCGGGATGTATAAGTTCAGTTTATCGGGAATAAGTGCTTATAAAACTACCTTAAAGGAGAAGAAAAGGAAAGAACTAAGTAAATACAGTACAGGCGCGACACATTTTACTTTCTAACGGTACCAAAACCATATTTCTGCGATTTTTCCTCGCCAAACTGTGCTATAAGAAAGTTAACAATCGTTATCAGAGAACGTCTAAACTGTCTCGGCAGCCATCTTCACAGCAGAGCTTAGCTGTGTGTCTCGATCGGCCAATCGGCATACGCCTGGCCACCAGTCACTCGCTAGCGTAAGAGAAATTGGTCAACTCTGAAAGTCTGCCATTTAAACCTAGGTTAATTTCGATCATTTCGAGGCGCTAATAAGAGAAGACGAACACTCTAACAGCTCTGAAATGTACACTAGCTAGTAAATCAACCTTTTGGGAAGACGTGACAGGCTGCATATGTTGTCTACGCGACTTGATGGGGTCGTTGTAGAATTTTCAGAAAAGGTAGTTTTACCGCTGACATTGCATGTTATAACCATACAAGATATGGTAAACTCGCAAGGGAAGTAATCTACTAATACTTTTTCCGGTCAATTTCAAACCGTCAATGGCGCGCTCCACTGACGATCGAGCACGAGCTTGTCTGGCAGATTCATTTTCATTGTATTTTCACACCGTAAACCACGTGCAAGACTCACACACACGAATACGATTGTCTATGGGAGCCCGTTCGATACAATTGCATGTTGTGTTTTTGTTGTCTCCTCCTTTAACGTACATCTTCAAGATTTGTGTTAACAAAAAGCTCTATTTTGTACTTTTTGTTAATAATGACAAACAATTAGCTAATTCAGTTTCAACGAAATGTTCCTTATATAGTGCAGCTCTTGTAAAACGGGCGCTCTCTTTTCACAAACCAGATCCATTTCTGATTGCAGAGCAAGACCTACAATCCTAATATTTTGAAATTACACTTTCTTGAAAAGTGCTTGGCAGAAATTCTTCTACCGATCCTATAGTCCTATAGTATGGCACCTATCGCCAGCACTAAATGCAGGCTATCTTATCCATCCAGCCGTCATTTAGTGCTGGCGATAGGTGCCATATATACTCTGGGCCCCGGGTTCGATTCCCGTTTCGAGCGTCACCAAAAATCGGTAGAAGAATTTCTGCCCAAAACGAATAGAGGTTTCTAGCCGAACCTACAGCATGTGGAAATTATCGACGTGCATTTCTGAACCCCTTTAGTGCCACTATAGTCTCGAAAATGTAAGTTAAAGTAGTGTTTTGAACTAACTTAGACTTGGGTCCCTCACCTTTCACCTATTGGGCTGTGATATTAATTTCTCCATTTACAAAATGTTTTGCGTTGGGGAAGAACAACTCATTTCGTTTGAGCACAGCTAAAAGTCTATATTAAAAATTCAAGTGCATGAGCTACGGTACTAAATTCTGAATTATTTTCGAAGACACACTATTGCAAAATAGTTACCTATGTTTACCTAAATTGCATATAAGCAGCTGTCAGTTGTCACTTAGGAAAGTGTACGTTCAGGTAAAAGAACGTAGATAATCTTGATTGTTTGTTATGCGCATATATTTTTGACTCTTACATACAGGCTCTACTGACAACTTCTCTTATTTCAATGTCAATATCATTTAGTTTTTCAATTTATATTAATGGTTGATATTCTCATTAAACTGCTGCCAATTGTAAAATCAATTCTTCACTCTCTAATTTCTATCCACCTTTGCTTGGTTAATAAAATAAGATGAAGTCTAAGCAGCTAAGTGTCCATTCAGAGATCATAGGCAAAGGATAACACTTAATGTTATTGTGTTTCTTGTGTGCTGAGTTAAAATTCAGGATTTTTCTCTCTCCCAACTCTCGGAATTTAGCGGGAAATGAAGATTTAAATGGGCTGTTTGTACCAGCGCTTCTGATATTTACTTGCTTATCTCAAGTCCGTTCTCACTATGCGATTTGTAAAATGCGACTAGAATGGAACCAAATCGAGCTATGTGAACACCCAAATCGAATGTGATTTAGTTGCATTCGACGGGTTTGAGGCGAGTTGAATGGAATAGGACACGGCCTATTCAGCACCCCAAGTCGTTAATTCAACAAGTTAAATCCGACTCGTTATCTACCTGACGACATAATGAAAATCAGATTATTGAACAAGGAGGCGGGTAAGGAATTCACTTTGGTGAATTACCCAAGTCGTATGGTTATATCTAGTTCAATTAACCGAACTCATTGTAATCACTTGGAGTTATCTGCCCCTATCGTATGTTCTTCGAAAAAAACACTGCCGGGTCTCTGTCAGAGCTTTTCCCCCAAACTGTTCATTTTCTTGTACAAATAACTGCCCAAATATTTATAAGGCTATACAACGAATGCAGTAAAAAGCAAAATGATAATAATGGGATATGCGCATGCCTAGATTCTTCTGTTCTAAACACTCTAGTAACTAGTCCGCAATGTGTTGAATGGATTGAAGTTATTCTGATATTAGCAGAGAAATTGCTAATCGATTTCAGAGTGGGATCGGTGCCAGATACCAACGGATAGTCGGTATTGTATGGGCTGTTTCTCAAGATATTGGACCGGACGTAACTTTGCGCTTGGCCGTAACGTTATGTTGAAGGTATATGGGCCTGTTACCATGACTGTCACGCCTTGTATAAAAATTACGTCGGGCGTAAATCTTTTGTGAAACAGCTGTCTGTCTATTCCACATAGGAACATCACAATATACCCATTTAAATGACACAATCTTATTTAATGCGAAAACCCCCCAAATATTCAATATAAGATGTTGCATACCAGTAGGCCTACGTGTACCACTGTTTGGTTACCTGATGACAATAATCCGATTTTGTTCACCACTAAACCTGGCAACGCCACGGCACCATATAGCATTATATGCCTAAGGCCTTATCTTAAATTCGGCGTAAAACATTTCACTTATATGGTGTTGCCAGGGTAAGTGGGGAGAAAAACGGGCGCTTTACCCTGCGGAAACTGCCGCCCTTCGGCGAGTACCTGCCAGCTTTTCAACGAGAGAAAAATCCACTCAGATTTATTTTTATTTAGTCTGAGTGGGATCCGATCCCGCGCAATATCGACCTAAGGCCTGTGTCAGAATCAGGGACTATCATTCTAACTAACAGAACCATTGAAGCTCACAATGGGCATATGTAGCCTACATGGCAACGTGCTATACTGTTGAAATAATTTTAAGTGTACATTTAAAAACCATGATTCAGTGAGTTTTATATATTTTTGAACACTGTGGTGGATACTTATTTCTGATTTTGTCAACACGCATGATGGAATGCATCTTAATAAACATGAGATCGATAAGCTATTAAGGCGCCTCTACATTAGGTAAAAAGAGGGGGCCTCGGTGGCCCAGTCGGCAGAGTGCATGCTATGCATGAATCAATAAACCCAGTGGAATAGACCGGAAGCGTAGCCAGAAATTTGATGTGGAAGTGGGGAGGCATGGTAATCAACTGTCACATCACAATACGCCAGGATCCACACGCCGCATTGGTCCCTGAAGCCATAGATGGAAAAGCGTTCTTGACTATTTCTTGCAAATACAACTGAATAAAATTTTGTCCAAAATTTCTCATAAATTATCAGAATAATTCAGGGAGATGATGGACTAAACTGCCTACAAAAGAGTCGATGCATCTGGCTTCTGTTTGGGAAAAATATCTTAAACCTGCTGACGGAGCCGCAGAAAATTATGAGTTTTACCTATTTCACGGACTTAGAAATCGCAACAATCTGTCTACAGTTAAGATGGGGTTGCATGAAAGGCATGACATGGCACTTATAGGCCCCTATTTATACTTTAGTAAGATATAACTTCCATATGCTTACTTACGTATTAATTCCTTTGGTTTTCCACAATCCTCAATATCGGCCCCATAGGCTCACTGGTAATAAGAAGCTTCAACAACGCACTCATCCTGACAATTCCATCTGCTCCGGGTATTTATGTAGGTTTAACAAAGCACAATAACTTAACAAAAAACATACAATTTTCCGCCACCCAATAACATTTTTCAACAGTTAGGCTGCCACTCGCACTTTTCTCATGATCATGTGTTGAAGGGTCACTGTCAGGATCAGACTTGATACAGTTTATTTGAAACGGATTTATAAATATAAGTCTGAATATTTATATTTAAACAGATCTCCGGTATATCCTCGCCCTCTAAATCTTCGCTCAAGTCCTCTTAAAAAGCCATACAGAAGTATGATATCGCTATTCATAATGTACAGCGAGGTGATTCATGCTTTGTATTTCACAGAAAAAAATGTTTTAAAAAAAGACAATTTTTACCTGTCGCAAGTGCCAATCGCTTTCTAAAACATTGAAATGAAATGCCTATTATTTTGCTTTAAGTCTTTTTTTATTGATGTCTAGGATTTGTTTCCATTTATTTTATTGGATTCGAACCCGCGACCCATCGATGGAAGGCCTGTGGCGCCGTGTACACCCCTCCATCTGCACCTTTATCCCAGCCGATACTTTTTTAGATCAACGAGAAATCTGACTATAAGGCGTATATTAGAAACAGACGGCAGATCCAGTGTCAATCAGGGACCATGTATACGTATGTTAACAGCGACCTTCTTCCAACAAAACTGTAACAAGAAGGTAAGAACACTGGAATATCGGCCAATGGATCAATAAGAAATGACGTCAGCAATGGGCTGCCAATAGATTCCAGATTACCGAGTCGGTAAAACTTGGAATAGAAAATCAATGGCGAGACTAGATAGGGATTCTTGAAGCCTGGAGGTCCTTGCCATTGCCTCTTTCTCATCTCGCAAGAGCAGTAACCCTTGCTGCCATCACCATGGTTACCGTATATAATGTGTATGTCGTATATAATCTACAGCAGGTACACCTATAGTGACGCGGTGATATTATGCTATATATTCTAATATACTAAATATCAATATGCGGAGATTTTAATCTCTGCAATAAATAATAAATTTACTCCATATCGCTTGGTAGAACACACGTATGATCTTTGTTTCTGCTTTGCATGACTTAATTTCTCGTTGGTGCAGGCGAACTACAGCTACGGACTTCTGGGCACGTTTCTCTGGACCTTTGCCCTTTTGTCGCCAAGAAATAGTAGGCCTACAGAATGTCGTTACAAATTAGATGGAAATGTCAAGACTTCTTATTGGTTCTGCGAGTATAATTCTCACTATAAACGAAATCTAAATATTTCCGCCACAAATGAAACATCTGTATCCATATGAACAGTGAATATGGTATATTTTAAACCAATTTGCTGATATATAAACCAATAAAAAGAACCTGGCCCATTCACCACACACCCCTTTTCCAAGATAAAAAGTCGCTAAATGAAAACATAAACACAGAAAACGAATTTCATTTCATCGCATTACATCACCGTGGTAACCCCGTCATTTTAGGCAAAAATATTGATAACAGTTTAAAGAGCCAGCACAGGGGCGGCGGAACTGGCAGGGGTTGGGGGGGGGGGGGGGCGGTGGCAGACCTATCTTTGCCCCCCCCCCCCCCCCCCGCCCCCCAATAATTGGCATAATAAAAAAATTATTGAGATTTCACACACGATAGTTAAAGGGCAGTTAAGTGATTAAATGGGAGAAACAGTTGAAAACTGGGGTTTAGAAACACAGATTTTTTAGCGGCTTCGCCGCAAATTTTTGATTAATACAATAAATATATAGTTTCTGAGGGTCAAAGAACAAAACATCGCCCTACCACCCAATCTGTCTTGATGTTGGGTTGTTTTGTGATAGTCCATCGTCTGATCACAATGTTTGCTACTCTCCGTTTCAGTAAAATTTCTGAGAAAAATCTATATCTTTATAAGCCAGAAATGGCTGGCAGATGTCGGCGATTTAGCACCCGAGAGCTCTCCGGGCTTAGGCAGCCCCTGTTCCTTCGCGTGATTGTGCTGTGATTTTGTCTCCCACGTAACTTTTCTCCTAACTACGCCCAACAACTCAAACTGTCTTGCTGTAAGATTATTTTGTTAGTCGATCGCCTTATCACAATATTTGCTACTGTAAGTTTGGCAATTTCTTTTTAAAATGTCAACTTTTCAATGCCAGAAATGACCTAGCTGGAACGCATCACCAGTAATCTCGATCCGGGGACTACAGGGCCCTGGACCTGGCTACGATGCTGAGGGAGAGTACACCTATTATCTGAAAGCCTTGAAAGTTTTTTGGGTGCGTACTTTATCTACATCGTCAGATGTTACAGACCCCTAAAATATCCAGCTCAATGGCCTTTAACAGATTTTTTTTCTTCCAAAGTGAGTAGATTTCCGAGTTTACAAGTCAAAAATCTTCACATCAAATTTCACCTGTTGGGCCCTGAAAATGGCCCAGAACGCATGTATGGCATTCTCCGGTTTCAGAGCTTCCGGGGCCTAGGCGGCCCCTGGACCCTCTCCTGTTGTGCTGGGATAGTTGACCCCCACCCAATATGAAAAACGTTCCGCCGCCCCTGCCGCATGCTTAAAAGTTCATGAGCTGCCAAAATGTTGATATTTTGACGTTAAAACAGAATGTTGAAATTATTGGATATTTTTATCAAGACGTATAATTCAGAAGCTTTTTAGTGCTTCTAGTCTCGAAAATGTACGATAAAGTATTGTTTTGAACTAACTTTGGTTTAGAATGAATGAATGGTCGTCCCGGTTATTTAAATTTTGTTTACTTTTCGAACACGTTTTCGGTTCGTACAGGCCACATACTGTATGGATTTTCCTCATTCCAAAGCCAATCATTTAGTTTTTCGATGGCCTTCAAAGTCTCTTACTGTCAATTTTATATCACTGGTTATACGACCGTTGTTTGGAACGCATGCATTTTACGACCTTCGCTATCTAGACAACGAAGCAGCAATCGAGATTTTATGTCATTTCAGGAGGTTAAGATATAATTATCACAACGCACATGCAATAGGACTTTTCTGACAAGAGGCCTTTTAAATGTGGGGCTTTGAGTGCATATCTGTATATTATATATTACAACAACTTATGATCGGGTATAATGGTTTATATGACATATAAAACAATTGCACACTTGTTTACATGGTTATTTTACTCAAGAAGATATTTGTTGTCTGTAAACTTTAGTTTACATAAATATATATCGCCTAGATCTGTCTCAGATGGGTTTCACATATGACAATTTGAATCGGGATAGGCCCTATGCATCAAGTATACGAATTCCAACGGAAGCCAAAGGCACTTTAGAGCTTAAATTGACAAGCCCTGGAAGAAGATCGTAAACATGTGTGCTACCTAACTGAGATTTCAAGATATTCACTTGTAACTTTCATAGCTGTTGGTTTTCTGATTCTCACACAGAAAACAAAGCAACACGGAACTCTTTAAACGTACATTTTTCGTGGAAAGTCGACTTACAGCCTTTCTTCCGAGATTGATAACTTTTGAATTTTCTACTTGTCCGAAGGTCAATTGGAGAATCATAACAAGCTTAGGTGTGTCTTGCGTGCGATCAAAACTGTTTTAAAATGGATGCGCTTATACTAGCTATGATATTTCAACGTACCCGAGAACTCAACACAGTCACATTAAAGCTGTCTTTTCTTTATTTTTCCAACGAATACAAGGATAAGAATATAGCTTCACACAAATACATTGCACCAATATTATATAGAGTATACACAGATAGTAGCAAAGCGTTTTCAGCCACCAGGGCTATGTTGGTGTCATTTTGTACAGCAGAGAGGGACAAGTTCTCACTAAAGAAAAAAATAGAAATTGTCAGATCCGCAAATAGGATTTAAGTACAAATACTCCACATACTTCTTGCTTTGACCAGCAGGCAAGAGAAAGCAGGGAGAACTTTATAAAAGACTAAAAGTCAATTTGTAAGACGGCTACATGTATTCTTACCCAAAAAGGCCAAATTCCAAATAACTCAGGTCTAGTATTTGGAAATCCTTTAAGAGATAATGTGTTCAAACTTGTTAAATCATACTTTTAAAATTTCATGTTGATTCCAGTTTAAGGATTAATTGACTGAGTATTAACTTTTGCAAGACTGGAGAATGTTCTCTCACGTGGTAACGTTTAGTCGCGAGAAGAAATCAAGTTAGGTACCCAAAAGAAAACCCCCGACCTTCTAGTACAGGTTACTTGACAACCATTCCTCAAAGATCGATGGAGGGAACTCCCATTCAATGCCTGACCACGATCATGCTGTTGATAACACTAACGCCAAGGGTAACCTATCACCCCACCAAACCCCATCCCATTTGGTAGATCGCAAGCAGCATTGTTGCACACTTGTGTTCCTATATATAGGCCTACACTGTTAAAATGATAAAGTCTTCGAGACAGTGATGGTAGACCAACAACCCTTTACAAGATCGAGGGAAATTCACAAAAATAGCAATACATGGCAAGATATTAACATTATATGTCTGTGAAGGTAAGCTTAATGATCATAGGAACTCTACCACGATATTGCATGAGATGAATATACCCGTAAACTTGACATCACAATATCATTGATTAGATGGAGACCATAGAACAAAATATGATATGTGACGTATTCATAATATAACCTAATGCAGCAATAACAGTAAGTAAAAATGATTTTTATCCAACAATTTCGTTTAAAAACACATAGTCATGGTATGTTTTACGTTTCTTCTGTTCGCATGCGCATTACACTTGTCAAGATTATTGGGAAAAATAAGCCCTTACAACAGATCTTAAAGGTACTAAGGGCCGAGATGCACAAGGAGAACCCTTCACTGTTGTAGTCCTACATATCGTTTCCGAGAAAATAATAGTGGTAAATAAAGCTTTAAGAACAAACAATAGTGGTAAATAAAGCTGTCAGAACAAACAATAGTGGTAAATAAAGCTGTCAGAACAAACAATAGTGGTAAATAAAGCTGTCAGAACAAACAATAGTGGTAAATAAAGCTGTCAGAACAAACAATAGTGGTAAATAAAGCTTTAAGAACAAACAATAGTGGTAAATAAAGCTGTCAGAACAAACAATAGGGGTAAATAAAGCTGTAAAGAATTACCGTAATATAATAATCAGATAATCTGCTTTACTATAAATTTGCCAGCACAAAAATACTACCCCAGCATCGAAAGTTTATCTGTACATGTCTAAAAGTTTGGAAAACGATTATTATGGGATTAAAATAAAATGTGCCACAAGTACCTGAGCTTGCGCAAAATGTATCCGTCACACGTATACCGACACTCCCACAAACAGCGGTTATTATTCGTTCGCTGTCTTCGTTCTTGTGTTGAACTAAGGGATGAATAAAAACCCGCGAATTTAGATGTATACCATGAAAATGAACATACCAGATATCCCTGATACAGGGTCAACTTTTCGAACATTCAGAAGGAAGAACAAGACAAGAAAGGATCACACCTGTTCGTTGGAGGCGATATCTCGATTTCTTTTGTTCAAGGTGTGGCTAATGTTTATTCTTACACAGCAGACGGGGTGAAGATGAAGCGATTGCGGATCTCAATTTTTGTTTTCAGCATGCGACTAATTTTGTCCTTTGGCTTATCTCCATTTTATTCATTGCCCATTGTATGCACTCCAAAGACAACATCTTTTTGATAAATTAGGTGATATTGGCAATTTATCCCTCAATTTGCTTCTTTGTGGTGATAGAATGTTGAACAGACTTAAAAATATAGAGCTCTTCTTAGCAGTACATGAATTTTTGATAGCAACTGAACGATTTAAGTTCATCAACTAAGTGTACGGGTACCACATGATTGTTATGTGCGACCATCAGTCCATCATCATACATCATCAAGCAGCCTTTTTTCTTTTCTTTTTGAGTTTTCATTACTTTTGTTACATTTTCGCGTCCCCATGTTTGTCTACTGTTGTAATTGTATGTATGTAATCAGGAGAGGCATTTATATAGGCTTGCCCTGTTTGCCAATCCTAAATAAATATTGTTTAAACCATCTCCATTTTAACACAACACAGGAGTTGAAGATCAATTGCTTGTGAGCGACGCCGTTTGAGGCGACATCTCTATCCTTTTTTGTTACTGATCTTTTGCCAATGTTTATCTGAACACAGCAGGGGATGAAGATCAAGTGGATATTGGTGGCACTTCTTGTGTGGACATCTCCATCTAATTTCAAATATATCTTTTTCAATAAAGGAGGCAGGGTCTTGGGCTTCGATGTATTCTATATCCCAAATGAGATGTGACGGACCATTCCGTAAGACACACACTGAACATGTCAATTTCATGGATCTCTTAAAGTGGCATGAGCTGCGAAAATATTTATTGTTATCATTTATAAAAAAGCTTGAAATTTTCGGCTATTTTTTTTCAATAAGTACAAATCAGAAGCTTTTAAATGCTACTAACCTTAAGAATGTAAGATAAATCAGGCTTTCGAAGCAACGTTGGCCTATAATGAATCGGCCAAACGGGTTATTTAATATTTGTTTACTTTGAACACTATTTCGGTTCGTATACGGGTCAAATACACATACTATATGGATTTTCATAACTCGGACGGTAATCATTTATTTTTACGATGAACCTAAAGCTATCTAATAGTCTTGAAAAACAGAATTTATGAAAATCGTGTGGATTTTGGCAGCTCAAGCCACTTTAAAATTAACGCGCAAGGTTGACGTAGAATAAGTTTTTACCTAACTGCCAAGCTAACTGCAAAGATACGTTGCTATAACAATTACGTAAAGTTACGCTACGCCACTTTGTGCTACATGCCCCAGGCTAGCTGGTTGATCTAAATAAATATATCAATACTTAACTTCTTTAGAAGCACTAAAATACTTAGCTTTGGAGAAACCATTCATCACGCAGTTTTAAATTGCCCAACTCTAAGCCTTCACATGAATCTTCACTCCGTCGACTGTAATTGAAGCTCGTCTCAACAAACTCAGGTATAAGTGTTCACTCTTATACAAAATAATTTGACGTAAAGATAAATATTTTTACAATAATGCAAACATGTGCCCCAATCCGTTCAATAAAATATTTGTGGAATCAAACATACATTAAATATATACATATATATGTCATATAATAATGATAAACATCTGCGATTTAACAATCTTATTCTTATGAAAATAGCCACCAAGGATATATAATGACAAGATAAAGATTGTTGTGACCCGTAATCATTGTTTATATTCTTCTGAAGATGATTGTAAAGACGTCCCACACAGCATCGGACTATCCTGGGATATATTTGAATATATGGATATTGTATGTATTTGTTTTCAAAATGATGTATTTTATTTACATATAGATAATTCGACAAATAAAAAATATTTCACAGAGCACAAAAAATGTCAACGTTGCCTGTCCCAAATCACACACAGAGCCAATATCTGGGGGTTCGACAATGGCTGTTCGGTCTACTGACAATCCTTGGACATCAAGTAAACACGTCTGAGATCAACTGGGATTGATTTCCTAGTTCTAGAATCCTCCAAATAGTGCTTAGTGATCAGAAAAAAACGTATTTTGCAAAATCTACATCAAGTACAAGATCTTTTATTTACAAATATACGGTTAAGCACCTCATGAACGCATATCTTCTGGTAACCTAATAGAAAGGGGGTTATGGATACACCTTGGCGAACGCCACATGGGCATTGGGACAGATGAACGCTTTTATAAAACACGTATTGGCACGTATCTTTTATCCAAGCTTACAAAATAAACCGCAGCAATGCAGCTTGGTGTTCTTTGATTCCATATGATTTATAACAGTTTAACACAAAATGGATTTCACTTAAGCACCGATTCATTAACTCATCTAATAGGTGTTATAGAAGAGAAAAGTTATGTTCGAAAGTCTTTCATTGGTTCGCTTTAAAATTCCATCGAAGGGAACAAGCAACTGAATGCATTCCTTTAAACAGCAGCAGTACACCAAGGTATAAATTCATATGACGGGGAAAAATGACAATATGCGTTGTCGAGCACTTTCTGATAGCAATGATGTCAATAATGAAACGAGAGGCTGTCAATACTTATTCATGAACCAAGACTTTGTGACTTTAAAACAAGGCGTTGTCGTTTGAAAACAAGACGCTGTCATCAATTTACTTGACCAGGGTAGTGTAACTAAATTGATGACGCAATGCATTCAAACCTAGCCATTAAAACTGACGTAAAACATATTATTGATTGCTAATTTGATGAAAATGCAAAGGATTCTTGTAGCGTCGGATGGATGAGTCGCTGTAAATGCTGATACATTCCAGCAAAATGTTTTTATTCTGAATACAAAAACCCATCTTGGTCCCCTTCCTAATCGACATATCGTTTATATAAATTGTATTATTTGTAGGTTATAAGGCTGAAGAGATGCACTCTGTTCCTGGCTGGAAAAGAATGGATAACAATTCCTCTACACTTGGGCCTCACAGAGATTGATATAGAGATCACTGTCATATGACACTGTAGCTGTGGATTCCTTCTCTTGGCTTGGAGGGTCAAAGAGTTCTATCTTGACCACTTTCTCTTTACGGTCTGGCAAATGTTTTTCTTGTCTGTTGGTTTTATCCCCAGACGAAGAGGACGTATCTGAGGTCATTTGAGGTGGATCTATACTGCAGTTACTATACTCATTATCAGTAAGATCTTTTCTTCCCATTATATAATCTGCTACCTTGTCTAATGGGGAGACATGTGGTACGTCTTTCCAGTCACAGTGGCCCATTTCACGTTCCTCTGCAATTTTTGACAAAACATTCTGCTTTTGGTTATCTTTATGGGACAGAAAACTTTGTAATTGTCCATTGTTCGTATCCCTAACTGCTGGAGGTTTCCGCAGTTGGATGGGAGATATGATAAACTGGGCATTGTTCAGAGGTTTTGACATGATACCGTCCGCTGTCATGTCTAATAGGGCGGCTGCCTCTGCGATTTGTTGGTCACACGTGCACGTGTGTTTCTGAAGAACATCCGCGTTAGAATGGTGTTTTTCCGCGAATGACATGGCGAAGAATAACAGACCTCCAATGATAGTAGAAACACCGGCGAAGACAAAGCCTTTCCCAGACACAGGAGATGGTAGCGAACGTATGTCGTTGAGATACACTGCAAACAAAAAAATCAATACAATAAGTAAAAAATACCTGCTTGAGCTGTCTGTGATTGTTTCCTCCTTTTCCTCTCACCTTATAAACGAAGCATTTTGCATACGAGAAGGCGCTTTTGCAAGATTACTGACACTAGATTTATTTAGTTGTGTCTACTAAAATCTTTATCCTAAATTTGCTAAATATGTTACTTCCATTACGTATATTTGATGTTTAATTGAGGCCCAAAGCAATGCCATCATAGTAGGAATATTAGCAAGCGTTCTTTGTATCAAGAGTTCTCATAAGTATATGGTTTAAGCATTCCTCTTAAGGCGCTTTGACCAAAGATGCCAAGAATAAATTCAGGTTCTTCCACGTTGGAGGTTTTGTTTTGGCTTAGTATTTGGGCCTTTTTTCTCGACATGTAAACCTGGCAACAGCACCATATACGTGAAATAATATTGAGTGGAGAGCACAGCGCAGAAAATATTCAATGTAAGGGACCACATACCAGCAATGGGCGTTCCAACCAGTATAGATAAACACTGAGCAGCACAAATGAAACCCCAAGCCCTTTCCATCACTTTAGTCCTCACCAGTTCAAATGTGTACATTTTCAAACTGTAGTAGTACCCTCCATAACATATACCAAAACCCCAGGCAAAAAGAGCAAAGGCGTTATAATCCTGTGCCATAGTTAATAAGAGGCACAAGACGCCACAGGTGAGAGCGGCAGACTGACACAGGTAACGCCGGGATATGATACACTTGCTGTTGTTTCGGATAACGATGTAGCCATGGGTACAGCATCCTATGACCAATCCCATTCCCATGTAGACGTTGAGCAGAATCAATGCGTCGTTGTTAGCGAAATCGTAATTAACCTGGCGATTGTGTGAGGCTGTATCACTGTTTGACATTGTCTTGTCCATAGCAGTATGAGTCTGAAAAAAGATGACAAATTGTTACAGGGTATACATGAAAACACGGATAGCAGGAAGGAACGAGGGTTTATTGGGTAAACGAAAACTATCTGAAAATATCTGCTTTCCACTGGTATAGGCCCACATGCCTACGAATTCTGCGAATTTTGCGAATCTAAATCTAATCAATTTATAATTTTCACCTATTGCCAGACCAAGATCGCAGACTTTCCAATCTTGATGCATCTCCATCGCTTGAATGGCTGCAATGATGGCGCATGTGTGACTTCATTCCATCTCCAGTGTATCTGTTTGATTAAGTTATGAATTGTTTCCTTACCTCTATCTAAAATCTTGAAAAATCATGACAACACTCACCAAGAGAATTACAGGAACATGGATGCCAAGAGCTATCAATGACGTAATCAACATCAACAACTGAACAGAACGCATGCGCAGAGCACTGAAATCAAAATAGGGTGGTTTGTCTGCGTTTCTGTCTCGTCTCGTTCGCTTCTGACTCTTGATATGTAAAATGACTTTCCTCCTCGGGTGATAAAGCGAGGCTGGTCGATAGAGGGCCCCAGCTACAATGGTAAGCACCAGTAGTCCTGCAACACACTGTAAACCGTGCATCCATTGCAATGACCTACAAACAAACAAAAACAACAGAACCATGAAACCGACAACTTCGCCAAATCTTAATAATAATTTATTTCAAGCTATTCCTTCAATGCCAGGGCCATCCCGAACCTAAGTAACGCATACTGGCTAAACACACAAAATGGTAAATCGGAGCCTAATTTTAACTGGAACAGGAAGAACAAAATTACGTGTAGGCCTACAATGAACTTCTGTATCACCCCGTATACTTACTTACCATGACTTGACAACGCTGTCTGTGCATAGCCACATCTGCGCTAAAATGTCAGAAACAAAGTACTTAAAGAATTTCTGACTGTAGTTACATCCGATGAAGTACCCAGTGATTGGAAAATCTATCGATTAGGGATTCAATAGTAGGCCCTATCTTAGTATGATCTCTTTTAGACGTAATGCGGGTTAAGATAGCTTAGTTGATATAAAACATATCGTTAAAGCCAGTTACCCAATAGAAGCGAAAATGTGTGCTAATAACGGACACAATTCAGATAGCAGGGATGTACGATAACATTTTCGGGTCTGTGTTACTTATAAAAACTACCTTAACACAGGCTACATATCCAAGATTGATATATGAAGGAAGCTCTTTTTTTGCACTTCTTGGCAAAATGAGGAACAATTAGCTAATTCTGTTCCAACGAAATTTCCCCATATATTTGGCAGTTCATGTCCATTTATAAGACACCTGTCAGATAAAACTTCAAAACTTTGCCATAAAGCTGCAAACAGATATAGCGCTAAACTCTCTTGGGATCAAGAGAAACACAACAAAGCAAAGAAAATAAAAAGCAGGGGCGTTTGGATTTGGAAAAGAAATCCAAACGCCTTCAAGGAATACCGACCTCGCTTGACCATTGGAGAAAAGTAACATTGGCTATTTGATAACAAATACACACCTATCTTAGATATGCAATCTTAAATTTAGCAATTAAAACAAAAAGTGCTTTTTTTCATTATTGTTATCGGTAAAGCTGGAATTATACATGTTCCAGTGCTTTATCAGTGGGTCGATTTTATACAATGCGTAGACAATGATTGGAAACAGTTGTTTTGTTGAGTTCACAGACATGGAAGCTCGACCAGAGCGTCAAAATGGCAAATAATGAGTTCGTTGCCATGACAGGAGTGATTGATGGATCTTTGTTGATTCTTCCGGCTTGCTAGGGTCCGAAGATAATAATATCCCATAAAATACTTGTTCAAAGGTAGTTAACCTGTCTGAATGAAAGTAAACGGAATCAAAGATGAACAACAAGTAAACGTACCTGTAAAGACGGGAGAATATGACGGACATCAAAGCTGCACCTAGTCCAGTACCAGAAAGGACAATCACCTCGGCAAGTTCGCGTCTCTCCCGGAAATATCTGCCTATCATCATGTTGGCAGTGGATAGCGTGATTCCAGTACCAAGAGAAAACACCACACCATGGCTGATGAATAGTTGTTCAACCTGGGTAGAGAAAGCCAGGAAAAGGCATCCCAAGGAGGATATGAGACCACCTATAACAGCATACAAACGAGGACTTTTTCGCCTACATATCGTAGTGATGACCGGCGACAGGAGCAAGGTTACACTCAAACCGAGACTTCCTAACCATACTGAAAACAAGAAAATAACGAAACAATTAGCAACAACGTGAGAAAGCATGATATACACACTAATTGAAGATTCCTCAAACACACTGCATGAAAACTGAAATATGATATTAGTACAATTTAAGAAAACCCAGACTTCAGTAACTTAAATGTGTTATGTGGTTACCTTGTTTGGAGAGAGAAGGGAAGATAAATTCCACAATCATCTGAGAGAACAAATATTTTTTTAAAACATGTATGGCAATTTTTTTTAGATGTGACATTATATATTTATTTTGAATGAATGAGGATTACTTAAATGATGATTACTTAAATTATTCCGCTCAACTGCTTCCAAATTTTCAATATATATTTCAAACTTTCAGAGCGAACGCCCATGCTATTTACATATTCTTGAGTTAGTTAGAAAAAATCATAGGCTTATCCCAAAATACGAATTGTTTATTTTAACATATATCCCATTTGAGTGATTGTCTAAAGGTACACACGCCGCGAAAATCCAGAAGACTGTTTACATAAAAAAAACAGTTTCCTGTATTTTCACAGACAGAAGAAGTTAGGAACTTTTTATTTTTAGAAAAGGCTGCCGATAAATTTAATAGTGTAAACCACAGAACAAAGGCTTGAAATGAGAGTAATCCAACACTTAAGTTAACCGACACTGATCGTTGTTGCTGTAATCGGGTTTTGGTTCTTCGTTTGTTTTTCCACCCCAATTTATACATTCTAAACCTAACTGAACATGTTTTATGTGTCCTATGTTGATTTTGAGTGGTTTTAGTTGTGGTAAACTCGTGTAAATTGGTTTTCTAAACAAATGTCAAACAGGCAACGGCGGTAAGTGGGCCTTTAATGACGTCATAAATGCATATACTGAGGGATTACCATGGCCAACGAAATTGTTGACTCCTCAGAGAAATTATAGACCTGCAGTCATGCGTATAGCTACTAGGGCTTGTAAGGGTGTGCTCACTTCAAGCAAGACCCTCAAATATCCCATAATTTTTCGAATGACGTCATTAAGCTTTACGCTTATTGTGTGACTACAGACAATCCATTTCTGCAGCTAACTCTATTTCTGCACCAAAATAACAAAGAAAAACGATGGCTAAAATATGAATAGATAAGCGGAATGAGTGAAGGTTAAAGCATATCAAAGCTAATTGATTACTATCTAAAACCTATAGCAAATCGGCATGTTGATTATTAAAGGGGCATGAGCTGCCAAAATGTTGATATTTTGACGTTAAAACAGAATGTTGAAATTATTGGCTATTTTTCGCAAGACGTACATCTCAGAAGCTTTTTAGTGCTTCTAGTCTCGAAAATGTACGACAAAGTATTGTTTTGAACTAACTTTGGCTTAGAATGAATGAATGGTCGTCCCGGTTATTTAAATTTTGTTTACTTTTTGAACACGTTTGCGGTTCGTACAGGCCACATACTGTATGGATTTTCCTCATTCCAACGCCAATCATTTAGTTTTTCGATGGCCCCCAAAGCCTCTTACTGTCGTGGCGATCAGAAATTATGATAAAAGAGTGAATTTTGGCAGCTCATGCCTCTTTAAATAAGATACTGATGATTTGTTGCTAAATTATCTGTTCGAGAAAATTCTCCTGACTAAGGCCAAATTCCTGCCTGCCGTCAACCTACTGAAATATCATGGGTTTTAATTTATTATAACAAGTTATGATTGGGTATAAAGTTCTAACTGATATACGTATTTTAACACAATTAGAATCTTGTCTCCATGGTGATTATAGACAAGAAGATTTTCCCTGCGTCCGTGTATTTTAGTGTTCATAAATATATATTGGATATCGGTTTACATATTTTGGCACCGTCATTCAGATGGTACACCAAAGAAAGAAATGAACTAAAAATTGACAAAGCGTAGCCATTATCTAAATCCCGTCTTTTATCGAAGGTATTCGGTTTCTACACTCTAGCTCGATAATTAATATTTTTTCAACATCATTGAAGAGAGTCTAGTCCGAGTTTCTGATTCCAACAATTTTTATATTTTTATTTTGACGGCCATATTTGTCATTATAAAACAACATTCCTTTTGGAATCAGATACTCGGACTAACGAGAGTCATGAGTCCACCCCACAAGAGTTCCAAGAGATCACTAAGGTCTTACTCCGCTATTTGATAATTTCTGACATCTATGGTCGTCGACCGACCAATAAATATCCATTCATAAATAAGGAGGTAGGCCTACCCGTAGACATTTAATATTATTGAATTAGAGAGGTATCAGAAATTAACATAGAATATAAGGTGTTTGGAAATGTTAAAAGTAAAATAAAACCGCTATCCACAATACGTGACTGAATAATAACTAGTCATTAGGAGAGAGGAATTGTTAGAAGACAGGTAAGGGAAACTGTGTCGGCTGGCGAGTTTGTTATTAACGATTTACGCAAATAGAAGACGTATGAAGTGATACCCAAGAAGACGGCTTGGGCCTCCAATGACGTCAAAATAAAGAGTTGTCACAAACTGGGTCAATTTGAAAGAAAAACAAAGTTTTATTTTCGAGCAGCCAGGCTAAACAAGCTGGCCTCTATACCAGTAAGCAAGGTCCTTCAATCATTAGGGAAACGAATTTAACAGGAGACAATCAAGTGGCGAAGTTCGACCTGAAAACCAAATTGTCTTAACGTTCAGGGATTTCCAGGAAAAATTCTGTCATTGCCACGGCCCGGGGTTGTTAAGACTGATAACGGGGTTATCTTAGAACACTGACCCATACAATAACGTGATCGCAAGGCCTTCAGAGCTAGTTATCCAAAGGCAAGCCGTCTTCGATAATAAAGAACTAATTTCCAACCAACCGCAATATTGTCCGTCTCGTTAAATAAACATAAGCGATTATAAAAAAAACTAGGTCGGATACACTGATCGTTAAAGCAGGTCGTTGAAAATGTTGATGAGAATCAGGTACGACCAAACGGAAAACATTTCACATGTACTTCTAGTCCGAAATATCTGCGATGATGATGAAAGACATTTTCAGACAGATAGGCCATCATCATGATTCTTTTAGTCCAAACCTTTATCCCCCTAACAACCTCTGTCTTTTGCACTTTTCAGAGCGGATATTCCGCTATTCAATTTTTAGGGCTCAAAGATGAAATTTTATTTAATTAATAACTTTAAAAAAAAAACAGTCATATTTTGGGGGATAGTTTTTTTTGTCTGTTGTGAAATATATGCTCATATAGATAACAATAAATCGTCAGTGGGGTACTCGCTTGGTCCAAAGAAGACCCCCAGGCCTAAACCTCCAAAGTTTTGGCAATTAATCGCAGGGGTGATACTCGCTATGTGGACCAATAAAAAAGACGTGCGCTTAAACCCCCAAATTGTTGTAAAATTTGTTTATGGATTAAAAATACCAGCCAATCAATTATATGTTTTAGGATGGATTTGGGCTGGGGTTTGGAGGGGGGGGGGGGGGCGTCTGCCGGTTGTAAACGAAGTGTCAGTTAACATGCCTCTAAACAAATATTAAAGAAAACAAGAGTCTTAAGGAAAACGCTGGGGGTTAAATTGTCTGGATCTTTACGTGAACAAAAACATGTCGCAAATATTAAACACGTGACAAGCATCAAGTACATATTTGTCATTCTTATACTCACTCGAAGAGTGTCTTAATACAATATCACATCTTTGTACACGTCATTTACCTGAATAAATTAGTCAATGATACCTCCAAAATGGAGATAGAAAGGTTCGTCTTCCATAAAGAGAAACAATAACAAATGTGCTTCAGAAAAAGTACATCTTAAAACCTGGTACATGATTTACGTAAAAGCCATGATTCAAAGAACGGTTATGTAAAGCGGAGTATTGGTACATAATCAATCAAAAGTAGATGGTGATATATTCTTTGAACTGCCATTTCTGAGAACCGGTTATGTAACTGACTAAATCGTCCTAATCTTGTTTAAATATAGGTCTGACTGGTAAGAGCCGATGGAGTGCAGTTGTTCTTAGATCTAATGTGAAAGAGTGTACCGATCACATGTCAGTTTAAACGGATACACGTAAAGCTGCTTCTGTTAGATAAGCAAAATCACAAACCCATAGACTGGTTTCTTCTCAAATGAGAGCCTGGATACCTGAAAGTATCTCGAGTGTGACATTAAGAATTAATTAATCACTCAACAAAATATTGAATTATCTTCTTTTGAAACGCCTCATAGAGTTAGAATCGCCCTTCGTGGGTCAGAAAATATGATTTCCGTGCATGGACTGTTTGACGGGATTAATAGTAGGCCTATTTACACGTTTTGGACATTCCCAAAAGAACTGTCTTTTCCCATGATTTATGATGGGGCATAAAGGTCTAAATGATGTACCTCTTTTTGACACAATTAGAAACTTGTCTCCGTGGTTATTTAATTTAGACAAGAAGATTTTCCCTGTGTCCGTGTGTTTTAGTGTTCCTAAATATTATCTCGTACGCAGAAACGACCAATTATCAGTTCTTAATATCCAATACACAAACAACCAATCATGAAATGACAGCCATAGCGACCTTACGTGTGGTGGCCAGTTCGGATGGCTTTTCGTTTCAAGTTTTCCTTTATTTCTTTTGTTTCAAATTACAAAATATTATTTTTCTCACTACGGCTATAAATGTATAGGCCTACCCCCTCGCTTTCGAGACACCCCCACTGCACTTTACCCATGCCTATTGCCATGGCTATTATCGAATTGGCCAACGAAGCCACAATACGCCTCGTTATAGAAATGAGGCAGATCTAAGAAAGCAACAACCCCAAAATATCAATCCAAATTGATCCCATTTTGTAAAACATATATTTAAGTAGCCTACTTTTATCTTGGTGAAATCCTTATAAAAATAATGAAAACCGTCTGATAATGCTAAAATTTATTTCAGTTCAATATTTTTAGCAAATTATTCGCGGATATGGCGGTAAATTGTAAAACTGACAAGTAGTTATGGACTATCACGCACATAACTGACATTTCGCCTTCTACGATCACTTAGAGAATAAAGCTAATGGACGATGTAAAAGGAATATCTTTTTATGGATCACTTTGACGTCACTCGTGCTCAAAATTTGTGTCGAGTAAACCTTCCAATGACGTCACTCAGTAAGGCACTGTGTCAGTATGCCGTTGAAAACACACCAACTGACTGGCTCTAATGTGGAGACTTCCTGCACAAATTTATTTTAACCGTTAAATCGATCTTGTCGCCGAATTTGACAATCTGTGCAGAAAAGTTCTGACTCTGGAGATTAATGGTCCATCTTAAAATCCTGAATCAATTCATTAACGAACAGATCAAATAAATGAAAGAATAACAATAAAACAGAACATACAGGAAAATGACCATTCCTATTCATTTTTAACTGCGTATGTGTTAAAAGCACAACAGAGACATGATACCAAATAATAATATAAGTAAAATTCTGGATATAACGAGAACATAGGGATGTATGTCGTAATGATTGATTTACAACCTATCACAGTCATTGATTGGCCATACCCCAGACCTAGACCCTGTTTCACAAAGCGAATAGATATATTCTCTGCGTAACTTTCATACTAACGTATCTCTACAGTATGGGTTGCTAAGGCATTTACGTGAAAACTTACGCTACGCCGCTTTGTGAAACAGGCTCCTGTAGGCCTAACTTGTTCTACTATAAAGATGGCGTAAACTTATAAGCATAGGCTTACAGGAGGAGGCAGCTTTACAAAGCCACCAATGAACTGCCGTTCTAAAATACAACACCGCAGGCTATTCTGGCGGATTCACCGAAGGGAACAATATAATACGTCTCCCTTCAATCAATACCGACTGTTTTGTATTGTGGACAGCATTTTAGAACAATGGTGGGGACAGGTCGTATATATGTATGTTACAAAGGATCAAATGCTACAATATACTTCCCCTTTTTCCGAATTTTGCAATTCGCAATAATTTGATAAAAAAATCTAACGATGTTAAACCACACGATGGACTTCCGATGGAGACCGACGGCGAGCACATGTAGTCTCTGGAAGAGGAATGGTAGTTTTGTAGTCTATTTTAAGATGACACGGAAACCTGTGTTTCAGAATGGCCTCTATGCAATTGATAAATGTAAAGTAGGACAGGTGGTACATATATATAAGGTCTGATTGTTGTTTTCACCTAAAAGAGAAGATAACTTTGTTTTGATTTAAGTGAAATTTATGATAATCGAGGCAGGTAAATTCATCAACACTTGTTGTTTCAGTCTAACGATTATGACCTTTAAACGCATTCAATCTACTCAAAACTCAAACTGTTATAAATTTAAACAGGTATCTTATCAACAAGACAAAGATGGAACGAAACAAAGACGGATTTTTCTGAATTCTAACAAAAAGAGCAATTGTAATTTCGGTACATTTTATACCGTAAGCGATTTCTTTGTTCAGCTGATGTGCTCTTCATGCCTCTCTCTGTTTGCGTATAGTGGAAGCAATACTACTCCATTGTAAATCTTTTGGCGTTATTGTTCATTGCAGATACTTTGACACCAAAGATGCGCATAAAAATCGTATAAAAAGTAAAGATGGGTCCATAATGTATATTTTCTGTCTTTTGATAATGGCTGGTCCACTGAACTATTTACTCAGTAAAAGTCTAAATTTCTTTTGAATATCGGATCTAATTTTCTTTTCCACTGTTACAGAAAGACAGGGGTGCATCGAGTGGTCCCATTTTTATCATCAATAATAACTCAAACATTTAGGGCCATACTCAAAAAATTTGTTTCACTCGAACGACCTATGAGGGATGGTTGCCAGTTACCAGCGGAAAGTCGTGGGTTTCCTCGGGGCACAGAGCCCGGTTTCCTTCCACGATAAAACTGGCAACGCCGCCATATAATTTAAATAATCTTGAGCGCGGCGTAAAACACCAAACAATCAATCAATCAATCAAAAATTTGGCACACGTCATTAACAATCAATTATTGTTATATGGTTTTCAATTACATATCTGAATGAACTTAAACAGAGTCTTACAACAACAACAACAAAAAAACCCGCAGAAAAATACAACTTGAAATGGGCGTACATGCCCTCCGGCAAGATACCCTCAGCCCTCAAAGTCGCTAAAGTTACTCCAATTTTCAAGTCTGGAGAATCTAACAACTTATCTTACTATAGACCAATCTCTGTTTTACCATGCCTTAGTAAAATCCTCGAAAAATTAGCTTCACAAACCCTCCTAGACTTTCTTGATGAGAATCATTTAATTTCTGACAATCAATTTGGATTCCGTCCCAACCATTCCACCTCAGCCGCCGCTTATACTCTTTTTGACCATCTCATTAATGCTAAACAAGACAAAACTGACAGTGTTGTTACCTTCCTAGATTTTTCGAAGGCATTCGACACTGTCAATCACCAAATACTTCTCTCTAAACTCGATCACTATGGCATTCTTGGGACCTCCAACCTCTGGTTCAAAAGCTACCTATCTGACAGATCGCAACGTGTTTCTTTCAATGGGGCATTATCTTCTGCATGCAATGTTGAATGTGGGGTGCCCCAGGGATCTGTCCTTGGTCCTATGCTTTTTCTGTTGTACATAAACGATATCAGCAAGGTAAGCACTCTTCTTAAATTAATCCTGTTCGCTGATGATACTAGTGTAATTTTTTCTCACAATGATATTAAACATGCCATAAACTCAATGTCAAACGAACTTACCGAATGGCTTATAGCAAACCGACTTTCGCTTAATATTTCTAAAACAAAATATCTAGTAATAAGACATCAATCTAAAAGTCTTCCCTCTGATTGTCCAACGGTTAAAATATCTGGTACTAATATAGAGCAGGTCCACCACTTCAAATTCCTTGGCATAATCTTTAGCGATAAATTAAGCTGGAAAGAACATATAAGCTATATATGTAAAAAGGTTTCCAGAAATATCGGATTAATCAACTATATAAAACGGGCCTTTAACAAGAAAACACTGTTCATATTGTATTATTCATTAATCTACCCTTATTTACTATATGGTAACATTCTTTGGGGTAACACATACCCAACGCATCTATCATCACTTTTTCTTTTACAAAAACGAGCAATACGAACGATCACCCTGTCTGGCAAACTTGATCATACCTATCCACTTTTCACCAACTTGAATATTCTAACTCTCTCAGACTTTAATTCTTACTCAACTCTTATCATTACCCATAAATTCTTCTACCATCCCTACCTGCTTCCTTCAGTGTTTCTCGAACTATTCAAAAAACAATCTGATATTCATAACTACACTACAAGAAATCAAATTCTGAATCTCAATAGACCATTCTCAGCCACAAACCTCTCTCTTTATACATTAAAATCCAAAGACCCCAGGGAGTGGAATAGTCTTCCCCCAAACCTAACAACCATTACTAGCTTGTGACTTTTCAAAATCCACATAAAGAAACGCCTCATAGAAAACCCATAATTCCATAGTTTTTAATTAATTTTTGTTGTTGAAATACTGGTGCCGTGGAGAAGTAAAAAATGAAAATAAAAAATCGACCAAAAATGTGAAAAAACCAGCACTGCACCAAAACCTTTTAGTATTACCATTATTTCTGGGATAGATCAAGCCCCATGGGGTTTTATTCCCGCCAGAATTTCACTTTTCTAATCACTTTCTTTACCTGCTTTGTTTATTTGTGTTGTATCGTAAACTTTTATGTACCCGTTTATTTCTGGTTAATAATAAATAAATCTAAAAAATCTAAAAAAAAAAAAAATCTAAAACACAGAATGAACGATACGTGAACAAAAAAAAAGTGGACTTGAAACTTACATCCTCCAAGTAAATTCTTCGGAATCTTTATCAACAGAATGAACGATACGTGAACAAAAGGAAAGTGGACTTGAAACTTACATCCTCTAAGTAAATTCTTCGGAATCTTTATCAACATGCAAGCACCATTTTGGCCACCCAAATGTTAATATCTTCAAGTACAATAAAGTGATATGAGACGCGAGAGATACATAACAAAGGTGTTTTATCCCAAAATGAAAACCATTACATCCATTGCCCATTGGGATCTGGGTTTGTTATGTTTCCATGAATCTGGAAATTCAAACCATATCACATGGATTTTGCGAAATATGGTCTCTTTTTATGGTTAATAACCGTTTAACGCCTAGAACACCATTCTCGGCTAACTTCACAAACGTCATTCTCGGACAGCCTTGCAACAACAAATGCAGGGCCGACAGTAAATTGGCACATTATACTCCTGCACAGAGCCGGACTTTCCTTAAAGAAGATTGCAAGACGATTTGGACGTCCTCTCTCTACAGTAAGCCGTTTGTTCCGAACCCATGATCAAAAGAATGACGCAAGGAAGAATTATGGGGATGTAACACGTTTTGGGCTATGTATATTTTATAATCAACTCGCAACTAATTGTTGTTACTTGACAATAAAACACTTGGATCGTGCCATCACAATATTAAAGTATTATTACAGGTCAGAATTTGGTTTTTTACATTTATCAATAGAAACAGCTTTGAATTTTGTCCGCCATAAAATGCCGAGAACCTTTTGGCAAGTATCATATAAAGTAAAATGAAATGAGTTTGAAAGATATACTTAATATATAACGCATTATGAAATGAAATGACTCGTTTATTGCTAGGCGTTTTATACACCTCTCGGCTGCGCCTAATTCTAAATCTATTTATATCGAAATAAACAAACCAAAACGTCTTTTGTTGGCCTGCAGGAGTAATGATAGCTGAAGTTGATTTCACACTGCGGGACTGTATTCCAAATATAGAATCCACTGAAGATGTGGGATCGATGAAGATGGAACGAACGACGTACACGCTTCTTATACAGATGGATTTAAATCACGGATAAAAATAGATACAGCCAAACAGATATATATAAGCAAGGGATCATTTTGTTTGATTTCCTAGTACCATGTAAAAGAAAACGGATTGACCAATACTGCACTGAGAGGTGTTAATCTCAACACTTGCCAGCATAAATTCTAATAGATTCCAATCTCTAACACCGTGCAAAAAATCAAAAGCAATACGTAGGAGAAACTACAAATCATCTACGACAAAGAGCAGCCAACCATTTATCTGGTATTATAGACTTGGACATGGTGTACCCGTGGCACAAAATTTTAACACACTAGGTCATTCTGATAAGGAGCATTTCGAAAGCATGCCCATTGGAAAAATCCCTTTTCCCACTTCGCTGTACCAAACGAAAACGTTTTGAAAGGGAAAGTTTTTGGATTCAAACGTTACAAACTGTTTATCCTTTCGGTGGACCCGGAGATATGTCGTGAAAAAAACTATTATACCATTTGTGTTTCAGTATAACAAGGCCAACATCGCTATGGCCAAGATGACAGTAGAAGAATACAAACTACTTCAAAATGGCTCGACCTCTGACCCAAAGGCCATCATGCAGTGGTTTTGTTTCATTCCCTACACCATGTAAAATGGGGAACAAATCCGTACGTTTTTGTGTCGCTATCTGTATTCTATGATAGCCAAGACCCCCAAAAGATTAAATATTCAGTTTGGAAAGAAGCAAAATGGTGTTCTCTCATTTCCAAGTGTATCGCTCAGATGAAACAGATGCTTTAATAGATAAGCTGACGATTATCCAGGCTAGATGACTAAAATCAAAAGCGTATTAAACGTCCAAAGCAAGATTGTTATATTTTGTTTTTCAGTATCTCTTATATAGGAAAAAAAGACACGCGCGTGAACCTAAGTTCTAGGATAAAAAATTTAACTGGCTAGCTTAGTAAAACGTCTGAAGCAAGATGGTTTGTTTCACTTTCCCTACCAAATGCCCTTAAAAGTTTAAAGAGGCGTGATGAACTGGCTAAATTTGGACTTCATAAATTCTGATTGTCAAGACAAGTTGAGAGTGTAAGTATCTTGATAAACTTAAGGAGTTAAAAGTTAAAATGAAAACATATTGGTAAAGCCAGTTGCCCGTGCGAACAGAACATTCAAATAACAGGGATGTAGGAGAACATTTTGCGGGTTTATATTACTTATTATTTTCAGCGGAAAACAAAAATAAAGTGTAGCTACAGAGATCTGTCTAGCAACGCCCCCAATAAATCCGCCAACTTGGAATTTCTTGTTCATCCTTTGGTTACAGAATGTGACGGCTGGTCGAGGAACGCACAGTTCTGGATGTATCCGAGTATTTGTCCTCATTACATATACAGAATCAACCAAACCTAGTTTTATTTAAACGGCATGTGTTTCAACACGGCTAAACTAATACCTAACTGCAAGGACACAAACATGCAGGCAAAACCTGACCAGGCAATAAAAATGGCTTGACCGTCCGGGATTTCTTTCGATCGATCAAGCATTGACACAAGGTCAATAGAAACGCGCAAGGTCTTTTGATATTTACTGCGAGCCACACAGACAAGGCTATGTCCTCATAGTTTCACCTCAAAAGCCAATTGGCTTAAAATATATAGAGAGTGAGATATCATAGGTTTAGTTTAGCACAACAATTTATGATGGGGTATAAAGGTCTAAATCTTTTTAACACAATTAGAAACGTGTCTCCATGGTTATTTTAGACAGAAGATTTTCCCTGTGCCCGTGTGTTATAGCGTTAAAATATATATATATATATATATATATAGAGTGTTCCAGAAAGTTCTACTGACGGACTTGGGTCAAACTTCTGTTTGTGTTAAGCCTTATGGGCTTCATAGATTTTGGTTTATTACAACAGCCTGTGATTGGATATCAAGGTCGAAATGACATCACACTTTTTAACACAATTAGAAACTTGTGTACATAGTTATAGGCCTATTAGTCAGTTCAACAAAATTCCCCCTGTGCCCGTTGGTTCCATATTTATATATATTTTGGATAACACAAAGAACAGCGAATGAAAGGAGCATCAAGACAATGTAGTGAACTATCCTACTTCTCGAAGACTTAATTCCCAGACTTTGGAATTTAACTCAGTTACATTTTCAAAATAAGTTGCTTGCTAATACTATAACAACCTTTCTGTCATATGCTTATGGACAGCTTTAAAGTGGCATGAGCTGCCAAAATTCACACTTTTTTCATATTTCTGATCGTCACGACAGTAAGAGGCTTTGAAGGCCATTGCAAAACTAAATGATTGGCGTTGGAATGAGGAAAATCCATACAGTATGTGGCCTGTACGAACCGAAAACGTGTTCGAAAAGTAAACAAAATTTAAATAACCGGGACGACCATTCATTCATTCTAAGCCAAAGTTAGTTCAAAACAATACTTTATCGTACATTTTCGAGACTAGAAGCACTAAAAAGCTTCTGAATTGTACGTCTTGAGAAAAATAGGCAATAATTTCAACATTCTGTTTCAACCTCAAAATATCAACATTTTGGCAGCTTATGCCACTTTAAGATTGGCACTGAGGGGTTAAAGGGGCATGAGCTGCCAAAATGTTGACATTTTGACGTAAACACAGAATGTTGAAATTATCGGCTATTTTTCTCAAGACGTATAATTCAGAAGCTTTTTAGTGCTTCTAGTCTCGAAAATGTACGATAAAGTATTATTTTGGACTAACTTTGGCTTAGAATGAATGAATGGTCGTTCCGGTTATTTAAATTTTGCTACTTTTCGAACACGTTTTCGGTTCGTACAGGGCACATACTGTATGGATTTTCTTCATTCCAACGCCAATCATTTAGTTTTTCGATGGCCTTCAAAGCCTCTCACTGCCGTGACGTTCAGAAATTATGAAAAAAGTGTGAATTTCGGCAGCTCATGCCACTTTAACTGTTAGCCTTTTTTATCACCCTTTCTATTGTAACATCTTGAAAGAAAAAGTAGTAAAAAAGTCTTGATGTTTTTTTTTTCACTTTGACATTCCATGTACAAATGACATCTGATATCTATGTGCTCTTTGAGAGGTATCAGCAAGTGATGGACAGAATTAAAATCCTGTTACAGCTACAACATTAGAAGTTGTCTTGTTAATAAGTTGCAAACGCATGGAGAAAAGCGTTATAGAGAGGTGAAGTCATGACGTCAATTCGGCGTCATCTAGGTTAGGAGGGCATATGCGTAGGCCTACTACTTATATAACATGGGTTGTAGACAAATATCGCTTTGGTCCCTATTTAGCTTATGTTAACACAGTTCTTTCCGAAAAAGGGAATTTGAGTTTAGTTTATAAACAATTTTTCATCCAGAGCTTATGTAATATCATATGTGGCCCTACTTTATAAGGTTAACGTGGTGAGTGACGTCACACCTTGGCCCTCTAGGGACAACAGTTGGGTTATCATTTGAAAAGTATACCCTAGTATGACCCATTTCACTGGTGGATTGAGATCCTATATATAGACACTATATGACGTAACACCGAATTGATGCTTTCCAGTATTCCTGATCCCGACTGAACAAAAAAGGAAGACAGCCTCACTCTTGGTTCTTGCATTGTTGTTAAGCGACTTGAACTGTATGCTGTTGCTGACTGAAGGGGTTGTATACAGATTAGAAAAATAAAAATATTCTGATAGCAGCGAAAGCATTCTTTTTATACTGCACCAGGGAATTGAAGATGACTTTTCAATAAAATTGACCCAGTTTCTGAGACGTTCTCCTCCGAGCCCATCCTGCTCTGCATCTGGTATCGATTAGTTACAGAAACCCTTGAGCATGCCCATAAACGTTTCACCAAGTATGAGGAATTTTACTTCCGGTTTCTTGTTTATATTGGGACAGGTTGTCATCGAGAAGGCTGTCCCTAGCTGACGTCTGTATGAAATCATCAAGATATTCAAACTGACAAAATTCATATTTGAGAAAACGGAAACAAGTCGTCAGAGTTTCTAACATCAAAAAAGTTGTTATATGTTATATATATATGCGAAGAATCTGTAATAAAAGCGAAGACGTTGTGTAGAAGTTGTAATAAAAGGCAAAAAGTTGTAATTAAACGACGATTAAGTTGAAATATACAGTAATGTTTGCAATAAAACATTCGATAGTATATTGTACAGTATCGTCATTAGTTCTAACGTGTGCAAACACAGCCGAAGCCAGTACTGATGAGGTAACATTAGGCCTACTACATGTACATGAAAGAGAGACCTTCGGATTTAAAATAAAGAAATTGAAGTTCATCGTTTTGCCAAAAGTTTTAGAAATTTAGACGTAAGCAAAAAAACCTAGGATACTCGCCACGTTGAGATTAACAATTATTACGATCCTGGTAACGTCTTCGCGACTTATCTCCGGGCTCAAAAGGGTGATACGCCATTAGTTTTACACAAAATGAAGAATTGATAGATAGTTACATCGACTTTATTCAAGGTAAAATAAACTTTTTATGAACCTCCACACATAGATCATTTTAAAATTGTTATACTTATTGACGAAATCCGACATTCCAGTTAATTGGATTCATACACACACGGGCACAGGGAAAAGCTTCTTGACTAAAATAACCATGGAGACAGGTTTCTAGTTGTGTTAAAAGAGGGTCTGTCATCCAGACTTTTATAACCAGCCATAAACTGTTGTAATAAACCAAAGCCCATGGAAATTCTTTATGAAATACTTATTTATATATTGACAAAATTGCACGGATTTTCAGCTATGGTTAATATTAAAGTTGACGAATACAAAAACAATTCAATCAAACGTCCATTGCATCAAATGCCGGTTTTAAGGAGGACAAAAGTCTCAGAGACTGACCTATAAATGAAAACAAGATTACGACTATTATTTAACAGCTAGTCTTCCCTATCTACACCTGTGTTTATTTAAAGGCACACTTGCCGCGAAAATCAGGAATATTGTTTACATTAAAAAAGAAAGACCGTATTCTGTATTTTTCCCAGACAATATAAGTTAGGAACTTTCTATTTTTACCAAAATTTAAAAGTTTGGACGTCACTTTGTATTTTTAATTTGAATTTGAAAATTTGAATTGTTACGTACCCGGAACGTAAACAAACCGATCTGCCCCCTATTGGCGATTTTATGTTTCAGTCGTGTGAGTGAACTAACGGCACAGTGTAATTTTACGTAGGCCTATTTATCTGAGAAATACAGACTGACGATCGGTTAACAGCGACTGGAAAACCCTGCTGATGATTGTTTGAGTGTAAACCACGGATAAAAAGGCCTGAAAGGACGGTAATCCAACACGAAAGTTGACCGACACTGATCGTTGTTGTTGTAATCAGGCTTCGATTCTTCGTTTGTTTTTCACCCCATTTTTACAGTCTAAAGCTAACTAGACATGTTTTATGTGTCCTATGTTTAAGTTTAGTGGTATTAGTCGTAGTAAGCTCATGTAAATTGGTTTTCTTAGCAAATTTAAACAGGCTACGGCGGCAAGTGTGCCTTTAAGGTCTCATATTCATTTTTTTTTCGCATAATCTGAAACCATTTGCTCTTGAAACGTTTCTTTCTTAAAACTATGCTGTATACTGTTCAAACAGAGTATGGCAATCAATGACACTGTATCATTGGATGCTGAGGGGCTGTTAATTGCATTCCTTCTCAGGGCACCATTTCATTCCTTCCCACCAAATAGGCCTACTCAAGTTATGTTCAACTGACCTCCAGGGTTCGTTGATCAATGGTGATTTAACAACAGAAAACAATCAGATAAAAACTTGTCTACGTAGTTTTTCTATTAAAAAATCCTTCTTGTTATTTGACTGATCCAGTGTAAGTTTATTAAATTTATTTTCAAAAATATTTGAATGGTTTACAGCTGAATGACAAACAATGGAATACTTCGTGGTCTTAATAAACTGTTTGTTAACACCTGTTATATTAGGACGGATCGGAATGCTTAACAAGGAATATAACAACAGAGACCAGAACTCATAGTGGAGCCTGCCAGGTGATTTAATGTTATAGCATGATATAAACTCATATTAAATGACGATATTATCAGTGTAATTAGATGTATATTGGTTATCGATTGTCCTGATTTCACCAAACATTTAGCCCTGTATACCTGTGTACATTTAATGAAAATAGCAAGTTGGATATTTTTATTACTCAAGAACTTTTCCATAATATCCAAGGTATTTTTTTCAAGGCATTTGATTACAAGCCCTTCAAATTATTTTCTCGAGGTTTTCAAGATAGATTACGAGCCCTGGTCTACATATAACATTGTCCAATTTGTCTGCTTTATAACATGGAACAAAACAGCGAAGATAAGTATTCTAACAATACATTCCAAAGACTGGGCATAATCCATATAATAGGAAATGTAAACATTGGTCATATGTCAGTATAATGTCATATATAACAATCGAGTTCGCATTTCGGTACATTAGATTAAGAATATATTGAGTTTGTTAATTAAGTTGTCTAAATAACAATATAAGACCTACCTGAGTCTGCCAGTTCGGCTTTGAATTCCTCCATGATAAGAAGGTATAGAACTCCATAACTGAAGTGAAATCCATGGCACAAAATATAAACAAGAGCAGCAGCTCCACATATTACCCAACCCCAACCTCCATCGGGATAAAACTCCCCAAAGTTGATACGGATTGTCGTGGATGGAGGCGGTTTGATGTCATTCTTTCTTGAGGGTTTTGAAGGGGATGGCACCAATTCCCTACTTCCTTGAGACGGAGTGCTACGACTACTGTCTCTACTACTCTGTTTACTGTCACAGCCTAAAGAACCTAAGCCAGAAGCAGCATTCTGGCAAAATGGACAAATTTCTTTCTGAAAGAAAGCTCCAGTTTTTGTAAGACCGCCTGGTGCTGATGATTCCTGCATTGTTACATGAGGCATGCTGTCATGCAGATGATGAACGGATGCTCAGTTGATCGGCCTGACTGGGCCACAATGGGGAGAGTTGCTAAGGGAAATCGTCCAGGGTTTTAAAACCAGTTACACGCAGAGTTAGCCAGTCTTGCTGCAGTATCCAATCGAAATCAGCCGTGATATTGATAAGGATAGCTAATCCCAGTCAAGCAGCCCTGTTGCTCGAGATCGCTTTGTCGTTGGAAGTGGACAAACGGTATACAGACGACAATGTTTCCGTCTGACGTGTCCCAACGTCAGTCCTCACCTTCCATTACTCAATCCAACTAAAAGTGAAGTAAATGCCAAGCTAATCTTAAAACCGATATAATCCATCTGAATAAACCTTGAATAATAAATTTCAAGATAAATTGGCACACGGAGATGGAATTAGGTCAAAGCACTACTGAACAGAAATTGTGCCATACAGGGTTGAAGCGGAGGGCAAAAGGCTTTATCCCCTTGAACAATGGGCTGTTACAGGTAGGGATGCAAACATCGACTTTCTCTTTCCCTTAGGCAGGTGTGTCGAGACTGTTTCTATTAGCATACGCGTCGGATCTTGTTGGGAGGCCTCCTCAAGTAAAAACAATCAGTACGGAGCTGCAAACAATTGAGCTAGGAATTTGGGCGAGAATGCTTTTGGCGAGTGCAGATCCATGTGGCTGCAGTTAGATCGGGAGAATCAAGGCGATCAGCTGCGACTGTACGGTATTCACGCGTTTAACACACCCCTCTTCACATGTTCATAAGAGTACACAGATCTTTGTTGAAGTGATGAGCAGAAGTGCATTATGGCAATTGTCAGCATCTGTCATGAGGAGACAATACATCCGGGTAACCAACCAGCCATGATTCAGTGCCGAATCTGTTTATCCTTTTCGCTGAACATGTCTACCTTGACTGGCCTTAGAGAATAAGATGAGCGTGTTTCGCTGCAGAGGCTTGTCTAGGAGTCTGGACATCACCAAGGACGCAGGATGAGGCTGGCTCTGACGCACATTCTATGATGTATTGGCAGACGACGGTATATCGATCCAAGTTTACATACACTATACACTATATAGCGACCTTATTCCCTTATATCCCCAATGAAGCGGAGACGTCTATTTAAGTTCATCCTGTATAAAATCATGCTTATTCGGATGGGCCTATCTGTCACATTCACAACAAATGAAAATTAACAAGTATTTTGAGATACGAAGGAAGGAAAACCGCTGTACACTTCCGCTAAGTTTCGGCTGCCTCTTAGATCCTTAACGTTATAACATCAGGTCACGGGTATGACATTAAGGTCAGGAGAAGTGACGTACATGTTGCCATATTTAGCACTCAAAGATTGCCAATTTAGACATGGGATTGATGTCTTTTACTTGTTCGTAATTGCGGGCTATTGAAAAAGATGCATTTAGTGGCTTTACAGAACGAATTTCTTTTTTTTATTAAAAATATCCAGAACATCAAAATGATCTGAAATAAAACCGTTTTGAATACAGAATTTCATCATATGTTGAATTCTCGTCGTATTTTTTGTATGTGATAGGCGTGGTCACGTGGTGTATCACCAAAGACAAAGCAAGCAGAACATGCAGGTATTCCCAAATATGTGCGAAAAAAAAAAAAGAGCAATACGAAAAATATAAATAAATGGTGGCCTAGAGGCTGCTTGTCAAGAGATTTACTCCCCACGTAAGTCTGATGCAAGGCGTACAAAGGACTGTTTCTCTAAAGATTTTCGCTAAAGTCTGCATGGGAATATAACAACAGCGTCGCCTTTAAAGTGGCATGAGCTGCCACAATTCACACTTTTTTCATAATTTCTGATCGTCACAACAGTAAGAGGCTTTGAAGGCCATCGAAAAAAGCTTCTGAATTATAAGTCTTGAGAGAAATAGTATTCTCGTTATTTTGGGATTACACTTTCTTGAAAATATGGTAGAAATTCCTCTACCGATTTTTGGGTGACGCCCGAAACTGGGACCAGGGTTCGATTCCCGTTTCGGGCGTCACTCAAAAATCGGCAGAGGAATTTCTGCCATATTTTCAAGAAAGTGTAAGCCCAAAATAACGAGAATACTGTTATAGGCCTACTCACTTTCTAAAAGACACTAATTTGAGAGAAATAGCCAATTTCAACATTCTGTTTTAACGTCAAAATATCAACATTTTGACAGCTCATGCCAATTAAAGCCAGTCAATCATTCGAAACCCCCCCCCCCCCCCCCCCCCCCAAAACAGGGCTATAAGATCAGTAAGAAATATCGGGGAAATGGTCCAGGATATTGGAAAGTATTCTCGGTAAGCTCTTGGGGATAGACTAGGGACCGGTAGGCAAAACTTTTTGGGAATTATCAGCCATATCGCGTGGTGCTGAAGAAGCAAAAGGAGCCACGGACTTTCAGTTTCAAAATAAACAGCGATCATTTTCTTGGAGCTACATGTAATACCAAAAGACTCCTTGAATACTTTTTGATTCTGTGTGACCGGTTTAGTTTTTCAATGAGCTCCAAATTCAAAAAAATATATATTTTTTTTCAGCTTAAACCACTTTAGATTAGATAATTAAGCCCTTGATGGTTACCGCCTTCCCTTGGATCTGTATACACGGTACGCACCCATCTGTCTGCCTTAAACAGATGGATTGATTGTTTGGTGTTTTACGCCGCGCTCAAGATTATTTCACTTACATTGTATATGGCGGCGTTGCCAGATTTATTGTGGGAGGAAACCGGGCTCTATGCTCGCAGGAAACCCACAACCTTCTGTTGGTAACTGGCAACCATCCCACAGCAGTTAAACAGATAAGCTTTGGATATAAAAATAACAACTCTGCGGATAGTATAAGACAATTTGTTTTATGTAATCAAAGAATTCAACAAAAATGATAAGATTAATGTTTACTTAAACCAAATAAACACCAAGCACCGTATATATTATTGGGTTTAACATGAAAATTATAGACCATGATCAATTTACATGTTTTGATTTACCTCCTGCATCCATTCTGTCATATACCCTAGAAATTTACTCCAGGGTTGAAATATGAATTTTAGCCAATTATACAACAGACATGCAGCATTTTTTTCAGGTTGATTGGTTGAGTATTGGTGTTTTACCCTAGATAATTTCACTTATACTGCAGATTTGTCAGGTTCAGAGGAGGAGTTAACAGGGTTCTTTGCCCCACTTTTAGTAAGTACTTGACAACTCTTCAGTCGATCAAGTGAAAACCCCACTCAGATTTTTTTCCATTTTTGGGGGACTGAGTGGAAGTGGAATTTGATTGATGTTTTACGCCACATTCAAGATTTATACAGCAGCATTGCCAGGTTTAATGGGGGAGGAAACCCCTGACTTTTGGAAAACCTGGCAACTCCACATACAGCGATCGGGTGCAAAATCTACTCAGGAATTTTTCAATTTGTATTTGGTCCGAGTGTGCTTCGCAGCGATGGAAGGTTTTTGATAACATGTACACCTCCGAGAGACGACAGTTTCAGATTATATTATAAATGCATATGATAAATGTTTTTGAATAAAGCATAAAACAGCAATGCAGCCATGGAAAATGTCTACCAAAGTAAATGATAATATTCCAATATAAGAATCTAAGTAATAGCACATTGTCAGAAATAAGATCCACTTATCTTTCCATAATGCACATTTCTAAATCTTGCAATAAGAAAAATATTTCTATTAAAAAACTGACATTTTTTCTTCTTAAATTTCTAATATACAAATAGCTGTTTTTGAATCTCTTGTTTTGATGAATAAACTAAGCCAATAAATCTTGAATCATATTTTCTAGCTTTATGGCATCAGCGGCAAACTTTCGAATTCCCTCTGCCAGTTTATCTGTTGCCATGGCGTCCTCATTATGCATCCATCTGAAGGTCTTTTCATCAAGTTCGATTTTCTCCAGGTCATGTTTTTTGGCTGTGTGATAAGAAAAGATGTAATTAGTACAGTAGGGTCTCAAACTCTATTCCAAATGTTTAATATCGAGAGGTCGAGGGTTCTAATCACTCCCCAAAATTTCTCTAGGGCTTTCACTACTGCTCTACTTTGAGCACTTACCAGGTACTTGACAAAAATTGGGGGTATTAATTCAAATGCCTTTTGATGAATACCATTTTTCACATATGTTTTAGACAAATATATATAAAATTTTTCTGAAAAAACATTTTGGATAAATTTAAAGTTCCTAACTTCTTCTAACTGGGAAAAATACACAAAACGGTCTTCCTTTTTAATGTAAATGATTTTGAACATTTTTGGTGCAAGTCTGCCTTTTAGTTGGTTCAAAACAATCAAACAAACTTCTCAAAATAATAATTACCTGCTTTAGAGTCCAACTTGATGACAACATGCTCTGTAGACCGGGAGAGTTTCTCAAGAAGACTTGGTCTAAAAAAGGGAGATAACACATGGGTATATAAGATTATTCTTGAGCGGGGGAGGAAACCAGGCTCGTTACACAGAGAAACCACAGACCCCTGTCGAGTACATGGTAACTCTTCCAAATAGAGCGACCAAAGTGCACGGATGGGCGGAGAATAGAATTATAATACACTTGAGTAGGACTACAGCCCCATCCATAACATTGGGAATTTATAATTATCTCTCATTATAGGGCATGCAACTATCATAGGAATTCCAAAAATTTGGGGGTATCGATGTTATCATAGAATTTATAATAACAGGATATTATTAATTGACTGTGCAAGTTATTACCCGAATACGACCTTCGCGGCCGGGTAATATCAACGGACAAATCCAATTCGTATAACCCGTAGGGCTGTATTAGCCGAGTTCAAGTCATATTGGCTTGTTGTACAAGGTCTTATTGACAGAATATTAGAGTTGGAAGAAAAAACTACTGTAAGTGAATCAGTTTGCAGTTTTAGGACAGTGAAAGAGGCCTGGGGCCAATACGGCCACCCTCAGGGCAATATCAAGGCAATACGAAAACACTCGATTAATAACATATATTAGGTTGTCTAATTAGTAAGACAACTTACAGGTTTTTAACAAAATCTCAAATAGAAAGGTAGATTACCCTATGGTAAGCAAGTCACACCCAGCAAGTTCAGTTATCTCCCCTGTATTCCTGAAGGAAGCCCCCATGACCACAGTCTTGTATCCAAACT
Organism: Lepidochitona cinerea; assembly: GCA_963971465.1. NCBI lineage: Eukaryota > Metazoa > Mollusca > Polyplacophora > Chitonida > Tonicellidae > Lepidochitona > Lepidochitona cinerea. The sequence goes on along the minus strand of OZ020551.1, from coordinate 80,975,997 downwards.
TTTTGTAATAATTGTAGATTTTTGTGACACTTTGCACACCTGAAACAGATTAAATAAGAAAATGAAGGTATGAAACAATATGCATGCTACGGTATTATCAAAAGCCGGATTTCAAGTGGTTTGAATGCCACCTTTATTTTCATCCGCATTCTACATTGCAGAATATACATCGTAGTCAGAGTAAAGACATTTTACAAGTCATCAAACATATGAACTGGGCCTAATCCGTAAGGGTAAGCAGGACAAATAAAATCTATAACTGTTAACATGAGAGCACCGGGTCTTACACTTAGTAGCACAGTATGTTATTTCAAGTGTGCGTTGGCAAGAGAACATTTTGACATTACGCTCAACTGACCATAAAACTGCAGGAAGGCTAATTTATTTGGCATACCCAATGCGCCGATAGGTCAGCAAGCATCACCAAAGCAAAGCCACAAAGTCTACAGTCCGAGGAGACTTGTATATAAAAACATGTCAGGTCTTAATATATGCAAACAGATTCCCAAATGGAGCCACAAGGCCATCTCTGTCCTAGGTTCTAAAATGATCGCATGATGTTGGATTGTTGTCAGGTGCTAATAGATTGATTGATGTACACAACACTAAAATTGTTTTCCTTACATGGAGGCATTGCCTGAAGGAGTGGGCCTGTCTCTTTGCCTGGGGGAAACCCCTGAACTTAGCAGGTACATGTACCAAACTCAAATTCCACATAGGGTTATCATATGAAAAACAGGCTTGATTTTTTTCCATTTCGTACAAGATCGGAACTGATCAGGACCATTAAAAAGGTCAGAGATTAACCGTTTCATTCCTAAAAAAAAAACCTGACGTTGTACACAATGTAAGTGAAATAATTTTGAGAGCCATGTTAAACTCCAAACAACTGATCAATTAATGTAAATATCTTACCTGGGTCATCTTGAGGTTCAAATGATTTCTTATCTGTGTTTTTAACATGCCAGTCAAGGATACGACCAACAAAAGGGGAGATCAGTGTTACACCAGCCTCAGCACAGGCTACCGCCTTTCATAGAAAGAAATACGATTGATTAAAGTTTTAAGTCACACTCAAGATGAATTAAATAAAGGAATGAGAATTTATAATATGCCAGAAAAAGCAGAACAAAAACTAGAAAATGACACGATTTATAGTTTTTATAAAGAAATCAATTCTGAATGTATGATAACAAAGGAGAATTTCATGACTAAAATTTACTTTTTCAAAAGTTGGGTAGAGATTTAAAAGGGGCTTGTTCGATGTTTAACACCACACTCAAGATTATTTCACTTATATGGCCGAGTTGCCAGGTTTAGTGGGAGAGGAAACCAAGGCTTGTTTGATCTATAGGGAGATTGAATTTTGTTACCTGAGCAAATGAAAAAAGCAGTGTTAAGTTGCAGTGGATCTGATATTCTTCTTCTAGGATCCTGCAGGGAGAAAATATCGTTAAACAAATGGGATAAAAATCGGAAGTTAGCCTTAAATACCATCATCCAAATTCAGCAACTCTTGTTGGTGGGGAGCTTAGTTTAAAGTGGAACAGTTTGATCAGCTGAGTAATGAGTTCTCTCCCCCTAATTTGACCAAAAACTCCTTTTTAATAAAAGTTGCAATAATAGAAATTGATTGGTTGCTGGGGATTTTAACCTGCATTCAAGATTATCTCCATTATAGTTAGATTGATTGATTGATTGATTGGTGTTTTACGATGCGCTCAAGATTATTTCTCTTATATGGCGGCGTTTTAGTGTGGGAGGAAACCGGGCTCTGTGCCCGGAGGAAACCCACAACCGTACGTTGGTAACTGGCAACCATCCCACATAGGTCGTTTGAGTAAAAACACAGTCAGAAAATTTTCCAATTTTTTTTGGCCTGAGTGGGATTTGAACCCGCGACCCATTGGTGGAAGGCTGTTCGGATACCTACTGAGCCACGCAGGCACCCCATTATAGTTAGAAGAAAGAATTATTTAAACCCTCTGAAGGAAAGTTTTGAAGTTTCCACATTTCCTTCACCATGAATTCTGTCAACCCTAATAATAATATTTATGAATAGCCCTAATTAATGATATACTTTTTTCATGATGTGTATAATATAAAACATGTATCTATGCCTGGGCCATTTTTATTTATGAACACTAAACACAAAGGCACAGGAAAAATCTTCTTGTCTAAAATACATGTAACCATGCCGTGGAGACAACAATATGTTCAAGATTAAAAAATTTACCACACAATCTAGCGGGGTCAAGAAGAGTTTTTGATTGATTGCTGTTTTTTACGCAGCACTCAAGATTATTTCACTTATATGGCTGCATTGCCAGCTTTATTGGCCAGGAAACCCTGATCTTCGGCAAATAACTAGCAACTCTTCCATGTGTTGATCGCGTAAAAAATCAAATCCATTTAAATTTGGTCAGAGTGGGATTCAAACTATGACACATTGGTGGAAGGCCTTCTGTTGGACTGAAGGATTATCACTTTGATGACTGAACCACCCAGGCCCCCACAGTCAAGAACACCTATATCTTCCAAATCATGTTATAGCCTGTGAGTTCCGAAGGTATGTCAACATAACTGTTTGGGAAACTACGATCGGATTAATAGTGGAACGATACAGGGCCCACTTGCACAAAGCGTTCTTAACTAAGAGTACTCTTAGTGTATGTCTACAACATAGGACTTAAGAGTGCTTGTAAACTTTCCATGTTGTAGAGATATGCTAAGAGTCCTCTTAAGTTAAGAACGCTTTATACAAGTGGGCTCTTGTCTCTTCACCTACACAAAACCTCTGGGAATTGGTCCCATCCTAGTTAAGCCAATCAAATCACAAAATATTGGCTTGAAGTGTTTGAATCATTTACCTGGCTGCCTGAATTCCTTCCCAGGTAGAGCTGAGCTTTATAAGAATCCTATCTTTGTCAATTCCTGCATCTTTATATAGCTGGATAAACTGACGGGCTTTAGACACCATGGCATCCGTATCAAATGACAGTCTGGTGAGATAATAAATAAAAAATTATTGCCCGGTTATTAAATACCCAGCTTTATAAATAGCTGAATTCACAGTGAGTTAAAATGGTACGGAATATTTAAGACAAAATAAAATATCGCATGAGAGGACAAAATATTGATATTTTAAAACATTCTTCAAAAAAATACAAATTAGACACTTAGTCGTATTAATTTCAAGAATATACATTTAAGCAGAGAAAATGAAAGAATGTTCATCTCCTTAATTTAAATTTTCTTTTAATTCAAGAACATTTTTATTTTTCAGTTCAGACTAAAAAATTTTCTCATTTCAACATCAATCAATCCGGTTCTTTGTCTTGGAAATCCAAATTTACGAGAAAAAAAAATGTGAGCTTTGGCAGTTAAGAACTATAAGCTTTCTTAGTGCACTTCCTAAGGCCGGGTTTTTTTACACTTTTTTGTTTACGATTTATTTACAAAATTGGCCGATTTCAAACTTCCAACTGAACAAAGTAACTAAAATCATTTGATAGTATATGATACCTTGCATCCACTTCAGTAGAAACTCTGCCAGGAATTAATTTGAGAATTTCACAGCCAAACAAAACAAAAAGTTTGTCAGACGCCAAGGATACTCGTTCATTTGCAGTTCTGAAACAGAAAGTGAAACCAATTTTATCTCCATACACCGATCAAAGAAAACACCCAAACTTCACAGGGTACCACGTTACACTTCCAGAAACCAATCAACTGATTGATTGATTGGTGTTTTACGCCGCGCTCAAGATTATTTCACTTGTATGGCGGCGTTGCCAGGTTCGTGGGAAAGGAAACCAGATCAGTGGTATTTATGGGCACATCCAAATAACTTCATTCCAATTAACGCAATGTGGCTCTATGCCCGGAAGAAACCCACGACCATCCGGTGGTAACTGGCAACCATCCGGGACCCACATAGAAAACAAACAATAAAAGCTCCCTCGCTGCTTTTAAATTCAAAGTATGACATATGCAACAGGTGTATAGCAAGTCAATAACAAGCCTTTCCTTTTTTTGACGAGACCCCTTTTCAGAATTACTTTACAAGAAGCAATATTAATTGTACTTACTTTCCGTTTTTCTTTGCATAGTCCACTGCCTGTTGAATGAGATTTTTATATGATGGCATGTTTGCAGCAGCCAGTATTAGCGATGGGTTAGTAGTGGCATCGGTTGGCTTGTATTTCTTCATTGCTGCAACCCAAATTAAAACCAAATCAACTATGCATTGATGACGGGTCATCCAAACAATCTAACAAAACAGACAAAAGCTGTAACCTATTTAACATTTAGATGCATCTCATTATTTTATGCTGCATACAATGTGCATTTGTTTCTTGTATCATGGGGTTCATTCAGTTCTTTTCTCCTTAAATTTTGGTCTCTATTCTCCTAGTAATTTTATTTTTGTTTGAGGGCCTCTGGGCAGAACAGTTTTGTTATCAACTGACAGAGTTTATACAGTGCCTCGGTAAATTAAGATAGGATTGTGATAGTGAAAATTATAGAATATCAGAGCTAATTAATTACTATCTAAAACCTATAGCGAATCAAGGCATCCTAGTTTTATCAAAAACATGATGATCTGTTGGCCAAAGTATCTCAGAAATTCCTCCAACGGTATGTGATTTTGGTTACTCTAGATGTGGAGTCTATGTTATTGTATAAGAACATTGACACAGACATGGGTTTATAAGAATCTATAAAATCAGCATTCCTAAGATATCCTGACCACCGTCGTCCGGATAAATACACTTAAGAATTGTTGGAACTTAGCTTAAAAGGTAATGATTTTGAATTAAATGAGGAGATTTTGCAGCAAATTAAAGCATGTGCTATGGGAAAACATTTTAGTGAGTCCTAACTTTGCCTCCATTTTTATGGCTGAGTGGGAGAGTGACATATTTTGCAAATGTTACAAAAATCATTTCATTTACCTTCGGTATCAGCTATCTGCGTGATATTTTTATCATATGGCAGCATTTATCGGAAGAAAGTTATATTTTCATTTATACCCTTAATACTCACAACCCCAGCATTAAACTACAGCCTACTATTGATCACACTTCTGGGGAGTTTTTGGATGTAACTATTTACAAGGGTCATAAATATCATACTACTGGGTATCTAGATACGCCAGCCCTAAGATTACAAAGTATTATTTAAACCTACTGACAAACATCAGCTGCTACATAAATTTTAACAGAGAAATTCGTTGGTAACAGAAAATCTGAGATTTTACAGCCACTGATTATGGCTTAGCTCTACGAAGTGATTATCGGAGAACTTTCCTGACACAGTTTTATTTAGGTGAGTGCTAAAAATTGTGAGTTATTTTTTAATTACGGAGAGCAACTCCTCGATTTTTGAAACGCACCCTATTTTGATGTGGCAATGAAGAAGACGAGCCAGCGTATCAGAATAACTTTAATCCACTAAACATATTGTGCACTACGCAGAGCTGAGAGCAGTTTAGATTCTCACTCTCCTGTCATTGTCCAGTTTGAGATCTCCAAACTCTGTGGCCAAAGTATATCGATGATGGGTGCCCAACAGAGTTGGAGGACCTGCCATATTGAAACATGTACATTCGGAGAAATATACATATCACATCTTTCTTTCTGTACCTAGTTAGGGGGCCCAAATACATTCGGAGAAACATTTTGTTCACGGATTTTCTCTCAATTTAAAGGGGCATGAGCTGCCAAAATGTTGATATTTGGCCATTATAACAGAATGTTAAAATTATCGGCTATTTTTCTCAAGATTTACAATTCAGAAGCCTTTCAGTACTTATAGTCTCGAGAATGTACGATAAAGCATTGTTTTCAACTAACTTAGGCGTAGAATGAATGAATGGTCGTCCCGGTTATTTAAATTTTGTTTACTTTTCGAACAATTTTCGGTTCGTACAGGCCACATACTGTATGGATTTTCCTCATTCCAACGCCAATCATTAAGTTTTTCGATGACTTTCTACTGAGTGAATGTGTCAGATGACTTCATAATTTATTCATATCCCAGAGGTCAAAGGTCAACTGTAGTAAAATCTGTCAGTTCAAAGGTCATATGTGAGCTGAATGCCCTTTGAACTGACGGATTTTACTACAGTTGACCTTTGACCTCTGGGATATGAATAAATTATGACGTCATCTGACACATTCACTCAGTTTACGGAAAACACGCCTTATGACAAACAACATGAAGAGATGCAAAAAGTCTTGTAAATGTGCTGCCATCTAAAATTTACGATTCAAATTAAATACACAATTAACAAATAAACTGTTTTAGTGCATGAAGTAAATAAAAAAGATTTTCATTATCAAACAGTTTTAAAATGAATTAAAAACGATGTGTGCAGAATAAAAATGCATCGATGGTCACTAATGACCACCGTATAATCGCGCCGACTGGCAATATTTAAAGACCTGAAATTTGCGCGTCCGAGTCAGTGGCTTGGGTGAACGACAGACTGTCACCACGTGGGAAGCATGCAGCACTACAGACACCAATCTTCAATTTGAAACATCAATGGCTAAGGTAAACATTTATTTAGACGCTGCTATCGCTTGTTGAAAATGGCGAATTTACTTTTTGTAGTTTGCGTGAATTTCTTTGAAGTGGTCAGCGCATGTGACTATAAATAATTTTAAAGAAAAAAACACACGGAGGCAAAGCTTGAAGTCTACTGCGTTGTTGTTGCTCTGCAAAGCGTGCATTACGGTAGGGGTTGAGGAGAACGGCGGCGTGTTTTGTTTTTTTCACCCACCGAACTCCCGATCTAGAGTGCGGTCTATAGCTCGTTCCGGAGTGTTACTCCTGTTCAGGAGTGGACTCCCGTTCGGCACATTTCCCCAACCTGACTACTACTAGTACTACTAGTACTAGAACTAGTCACTGTCATGACAGAAAAGTGAAATGACATATATCACATCTTTCTTTCTGTACCTAGTTAGGGGGCCCAAACAGCTAATGCAGTATATGGTGTTCAAAATCAGCACAGAAAAGGGCTCTGATTGACAGTATAGCTCTGAGCTGGTTAATGGGAAGCAACACAACAAATGCTCATTTATTTAAATCCATGCGGATGTTGTTGCATTTGCAGTTTGACTGAGAGTGTGACAATGCTGCCTAACTTACCCTCGAAGTCACCTGTATCAGCGACAACTGTTGTAAACTGTTTGAGCTGGTCGAGTGACGACATTGCTTGTATCTTTGCCTGTGGCTCTGACATGCTATGGAAAAATGAATCAAAGTTCACAAAAATTATTATCTTATCACCGACAACTTGCACGCGTGAATGATGGTGCTGCCCTCTGGCGGGAATGAAATCCAAATCGGAAACCAGCCTCTATTATCTAATACAGCTGGGCCTGTATGTTCCCGAAAAAAGTTTTTTTCCGCTTCTATTTTCTGCACGGTGGGCACTGTCACTTCCTTAAAAACTTTTGCGCCTTTATCGACGTTATGCTTAGGCGGGGTTTTTGAAATTTCAATATTTGACTATGTTTGTTCATCTTTTCAATTTCAACTAATTTATTTTCCTTTTCAAATCCTATGAGTGCCGGGTTGGGATGCCTGATAGCAAATTAGAAATTCTTATTAAGATAATTTAAATTTTGGAAAATATTGCATTATGAGAGTAGTATGGAAATGTAGTAATTTTACTCTCTTCGATATTTTTGAAAGTGAAAGAAAATTCGCATCAATGACTCAGGGGAGGTAATTGTCACCACGTTTTATTTAGAGTTATCTTTTCTTGTAATTATGTTTATGACGTCATAATACAGGTGTTTGAGGGAGCTGTCACTAAGTGGTTCATTGCTGATTTCTGGTGAGCATTTTTTTACGATTCACTTCTCTGTTATGTCTGAAAGTCACTTGAGTGAGTGTCCAGGAGGATTTGAAAGTATCCATAATCGATACAAACCAAAAGAACATTGTGTTGATTGAAGATACGGCCGTTTCGCTGTTTCGGCCACACCGTGCCAAATATACGCTAACCCGTACAGGTTACAACTTAGGCCTACATGCATACAACACCGATCACCTACGTTGAAATCAGTATGGCCGTAATGTATTGTAAACAACACACGCATGTACGATAGACTTATTTGTGACTTGTGACTTTGTGAATTTTATATTTATGATCACTAAAACACACGGGCACGGGGAAAATCTTCTTGTCTAAAAGTAAAATAACCATAGAGTCTTTGGAGACAAGTTTCTAATTGTCTAAATTTTTTAAAATAACCATGGAGACAAGTTTCTAATTGTACATGTACCTAATTAAGTAATTAAACCAGTTAAAATTAAATCCGACTCGTCTACAACTCATCTCCATTCTGATGTTTGCTGGTCGTGATGACGCTAATGAATATCACTTATCAGATTTAAGTTTTACTTTTAATATTAAACAAGGAGGCAGGTATTGAGTAAGGAATTCCCTTTTGCGGTTTTGGTGAATTAATGTTTACCCAGTGTTTTTTAGTCTTAAACAGAATTTTACACAAGAAGAAACTTGGCTTTGAGATGAGATATTCTGTATCTCAAAGAAAATCAAGCGTGATCATAAAAATTTAAAATCGTACCTAGTTTAGCCTTTGCTTTACGGTAAAGCAATTTGCAGAGAAATTCGAAAAACGCGTGAAAAATCAGCAGAAAGCAATATTTATGGGGTTCAATCTCAGTCCACTGATGTTCTTGCCATAGTTAAGATGCGTAACCATTGTCAATGTGTTACAAAAGGATTCCAGAAATTCTACTGACCAAGGCTAAGCTCTTGTCAGTCGTCAACCTAATGAAATATCATAGGTTTGGTTTGTTACAACAATTTATGGGGTGTAAAGGTCTAAATGATTTACCTCTTTTTAACACAATTAGAAACTTGTCTCCATGGTTATTTAAGACAAGAAGATTTTCCCTGTGCCCGTGTGTTTTTGTGATCATAAATATATGGGTTGGTTCAGTTGTTATTCAGTTTTCCTGAAACTTGGTGGAATGTGTTGGTTCAATTATTTCCAGAGTTATTGCCCTTTTTCCAAGCTACTTTTGGAGTATACACTATTTGGTATATAATGTGAGACAAAATGTCCACTCATCTACTTCTACAGTTTTCATACAATTTTCTTGAAAGGTGATACAATGTGATGAGGTTCATCTGTTATTTGGGATACTTTGGACGGTTCAATTATTTCCCTTTTACTGGGCCTTTTTTCGACAATATTGGAATATATAGAGAGTACCTATCAACGCATGGTCCACACTGCGTTAAGTGGATTTAAGTTATTTGGATGTGCCCATAAATACCACTGACCCGGTTTCCTCCCCCACTAAACCTGGCAGCGCCGCCATATAAGTGAAATAATCTTGAGTGCGGTGTAAAACATCAATCAATCAAATACAAATGAAGGAGTCTGTAGTGTAGGTCCATCAGAATAGCTTTAATCCACTCAACATGCATGTAGTGCGGACTAATCAACCTACTACAGTTTTCATTGGATTTTCATGAATTTGGGTTAGGCTGGTAATGCTTATTGCCCTTTGTTACAGTAGACCCATCTTCGTGAGCCAAGGTAATTTCTTTTTATTTTTTTAAACACGGAATGGCTATGGAGATTTAACTTTGCTTGACAAGATGCAGTATACATCAGTGAGGATGTTTTTTTTTTATCAATTGAGGATGTGGATATCTTGTTTGCAAACGCTCTTTCGCCTTTTCTTAGTATATCTCCACTTTACCTGACATTGATATATCAAGCGATATGCCATCTTCTGATACGTCCCAAAAATAAATCACAGTACTATCAATAACTTAAAGAGACATGAGCTGTCAAAATTCACACTTTCTCCATAATTTCTGATCGTCACGACAGTAAGAGGCTTTGAAGACCATCGGAAATCTAAATGATTGGCGTTGGAATGAAGGAAATCCATACAGTATGTGGCCTATACAAACCGAAATAGTGTCCGAAAAGTAAACAAAATTTAAATAGCCGGGACGACCATTCATTCATTCTAAGCCAAAGTTGGTGCAAAGCAATACTTTATCGTTCATTCTCGAGACTAGAAGCACTAAAAAGCTTCTGAATTATACATCTTGAGAAATATAGACAATAATTCCAACATTCTGTTTAATCGTCAAAATATCAACATTTTGGCAGCTCATGCCACTTTAAAAGGAGACATCGCTCAAGTTTGTTGTGGTTCTCTGTTGACCTTCAGATTGATTATTAGAAAAATACAGACACCTCAATCTTGGTGGAAAGGCTGCAAGTCACCTTTCCGCCAAAAATGTACATTTAACGAGTTATTTAGGGAATCCTGTGCTGCTATTGTTTTGTGTCTGACAGTCAATAAACAAACAGCCGAAAGTAGACCAAGAAAGGGCTTTACTGTGCACTTGATTCCCTTTACCACAACAAAGCAGACATTGGAATCCACAAGTAAAACTCCCTATCCGGTGGTCTGTGGGAGCTGGGAAGGTAAGGGTAAAGAATAGCAGGTAATCGAAATAGGTCAGTTGGCAAACAATAGGCTAACCCTAAGTTCCACGGGGGGTCACAATGTTGAAGAGATAGACCATCACTGAGCGACCCACGTGATACCTGCTATTCTTTACTCTACCCGCTGGGAAAGTTACCGATGGCCATCTGGAAACCTCATCTTTATATAAACAACGGTAGAATAGCATACATTTTAACGATATTAATTCTGGGCACGTCCCTTTAAGCATATTATTTTTTTTATTGCAGAATTCTGGTTTTCTGTTTGGCTATTGAAGTGGACCTTTTGAGGTCATAACATCTCAACTCTGACCCTGACCAAGGTAAGATCTTCTAATTACTGAATTTGTTATGGGGTATATTAGCCTTATTTAACTGTATTATATTCATCAGCAATTAATTTCAATTTGTAGTTGAAGGCATGTTTAAGTTTGCAAATATTTTGGCTAAAAGTGTCTAATTATTCAGTTCTTGCATTCAGTATAAGTTAAATGTATGTTCACCGTGATCTTCAACAAGGCCCAGGGCGTCAAAGGCTCTGGGGGCCTCGGTGGTCCAGTGGGTTAGAGTGATTGCCCTTAGTCCCACACAGACCTGTCAACTTCCATCGATGTGACGCGGGCTCGAATCACCCTCAGACCAAATTAAAATGGAAAAACTCCTGAGTAGATATTTCACACGGTTGCCGCATGTGGAAGAGTTGTCAGGTACTTGTCGAACGTCGGGGTTTCCTCCGGGCAAAGGATCCGGTTTCGTCCCCCACTTAACCTGGCAACGCCGCCATATAACTGAACTAATCTTGAGTGCGGCGTAAAACACCAATCAATCAATAAATGGCCCTGCACAAGAATTCTTGCAACGGGTTATCAACAAGATTCATAAAAAAACTAAACAGATTGTTTTTTCAATAACATAACCAACAATCTTGCCTTTTAGAAGACAAATCAAAAATGGTTTTGTTGATCTTTAACATTTATCGCTTTAAATTGAATTTTTTGGACTTCACAATTAACTCCCATGGAGTGGCTAAGGAATATTCCATACTTTATTTTCTCCCATGCTGTGCTTTTCCATTTATTGAATGTTATGTTTCCCAAGTGTCTAGAAGTAAACCAATTGTCAGCAGGTAGTTAAGGGAGAGAATAAAGTGCTTGATAAGTGGAATACAAGTTTACCATAAATACTCAACAGATGCTACTTTTCTCAAATTATTTTCTCACATGATTAATCGCTTTATAAAATGAGATATTTTTAGTTTTGTATCCCCCTGAAAATATTTCGATACAGTGGTACAGGTAGCCTTCGTCCTTACTTACGCGGGTCTGTCAAAAACAAATATTATTGCTTTTCCATTATATAAGTCACATATAAGCCATTACATGTATATCTAAACAGGGGACAGAGTCGGACATGCTATCTTTTGATGACTCTTGGTTAAATAAATAAAAGTTGTACAATTTCCTAAAATTTTGTGCAATTGATTGTTTTGACAAACGAACAAAAAGATTTGAAATTAATTTCTGGTGAGAAAAATTGTCTTTTAAGAAGACTGTTGTAGAAAATGGAAATGGAAATAGTCTTTAGAAGTACCTTCAAAGTAATTCATGCATTGATTGAATGTTTGTCTCGGTTATTGTAATTTTTGTATTAAATATTGAGTTTGCTTTTGCCTCATCAACAGTTTAGTGTGTTTACTATTATTTATGATCTCTAAAACAAAATTTTATCTAAAATAACCACGGAGACAAGTTTCTAATTGTGTTTAAAAGAGGTATATCATTTAGACCTTTATACCCCATAAATGTGCTCCACTGTATCTATCTTTGTGCAGTATTAAACCATTCATCCCCCAACCCCCAACCTCCAACCCCCAACCCCCATCCTCTTAAGAAGAATTCATATTTTTTATTTCAATAGTAAATCTATCATTGATCGATACTAAAAGTAACTGCAAATACTATTGTCTTCACAGTTATTTTAGTCCAGAAGGTAATTCCATATGCCAAAGTAATTGGATTAGCCATAGATACTCAACATAATGGCATTCTTGTCCAACCTTTTTAATCCAATGATTAACTAATATTAGGTCACAAACCTATCAGCATAATGTATGGGACAATGTTGACATGCCTCTATGTTAGCAATGATTTCTCATTACATGGGAAAGCTTACATCTGGTAGGATTTCATTGGCTTCAAATATCTTAAAAGGCTTCTGAGAAAGGGGGAAAAGAGCAAATTTACAGGCTAAATATTATTTTCTTCACCAGACAAATATGTACCGTTACCAATAGAGACTCTAGTTTATCCGTATTCTTTCAATCATGCATTTTGACACATCTAGGTCTTGCTTACGTCAATGGTTGCTAGTAGTGATGGCTTAGCTCGATGAACATTATGCGAAAAGGGAAGGGTATTGATCCGAATGAATCAATAATATCCAAATAAGGTCGTTGAGACAGAGCTCATGCCCCTTCTGTATCCTTAAGCGACTGAAGCTTTGGATTCCTACTGACAAATTATAATATCAGTCCTCCAAATGATGGTAGTTACAGCCTGTAAATACTAAGCTACATGTATCTGAATTCTGCCATTTATAAAAAATAAAAAAAAATATTATCCAGTTTACATGTAAATTGATCATCTCCTTTAACAATTAACCTTCTTATATTCTTATATATAAAAGAATTAAAAAAAAAAACATACAACATAGAAATTGTTGTCTTTTATTTTGGCCAAACAGGCACTCTAACTTTTTTTGTATGCCTTCGTAGCTCATGAATTTGTTTAAAGCCATTGACATTAAATGCCAAATTTTGCAAATATTCTATCAATCTCACTTTATCTAAAGAAAACACTCAGTCTCAGCACCTACATGTAGTTGCCATCATTGATCAACCAATTTTTTCTGGAGGCCCCAGTGACTGTAAACATGAAGACCCCCCCCCCCCCCCCCCCCCCCCCCCAAAAACAAAAAAAAAGAATTGTAACAGTTTTTACATGATTGCTCTTTGTGGAAGGATTACTAGGTGTTTCTCCTAAGGTTGAGAGTTTTTTCCAACGGGGCGCAAAGTTGTTTCTTCTCAACAGTCTTATTTCGTCCTCAACTGCATGTAATGTAAATGACCCTTAATCAATAGACATGTTTTTCAGTCAGATGTTACATAATATACAACCAGACTGACAGAGAGTCACACTTGACGGAACAAAATCTGTGTTCAGCCGGATTTAATGTCAATAAAAACAGGATCAATTTTCTGTTCTGTATGCTATGATAATCTTAATCCAGACCAAAGGAAATCATTACCTGTCAGTCAATAGACTAGACTGTCAGTTGTTTTAAAAAGAGCATGCGTGGAGTGAGGTAAAGAAGAATCAACAAAAAATGTTAGAAAAAAAATCGGTTAGAGTGATCGTCCTTCAGTCCCAAACAGGCATGGGTTCGAATCACACTAAGGCCAAATAAAAAATTTAAAATTTCTGAGTGGATTTTCACTTGGTCAGCGTATGTGGAAGAGTTGCCAGATACTCGCCAAAGGTTCCGGCCCCCCCCCCCCCCCCACTAAACCTGGCAAAGCTTATTGGGCTAAAATGTGCTTACATGTAGATCTTATTGACTGCAATGGTGCAGTTTAAACTATACAGATATTTCTAAAAAAAACATACATTAAAATAGCATCTATAGGAAACTTCGCTTAAATTGAATGAATCTGTGTCCCTGTTGTTTAAATTAAATTTTTTGTTCTTGAAAATGATAATTTCGTTTCACAGACTGAACAGATATATTTCCTTTTTATATTTAGTTTTCCCGTTATCATTTCACCAATAGGTCGCGGGTTCGAATCCCACTCAGTCCAAATATTGGACAATTTTCTGACTGGGTTTTCACTCGAACGTCCTATGTGGGATGGTTGCCAGTTACCAACGGAAGGTTGTGGGTTCCCTCCGGGCATAGAGCCAGGTTTCCTCCAACAATAAAACTGGCTACGCCGCCATATAAGTGAAATAATCTTGAGCGCGGCGTAAAACCCCAAACAATCAATCCATTATCATTTCATTCGCACCTTTCCAAACAAAATAAAGAATATGCTACATATCATATTCTCTCCTCCTCCTTGCTCCCACCTAAAAGAAATTAAACTTGATTTTTTGTTAACTATATACCAAGATACCCCCTCACTACAAAAAAAATAAACCTTCAATATATGTATATGTTTTCATTTCTTGGATACGAAAATAAAAGCCAAGTTGTAAATATATCACTTCATCTACAACCTCTTATATGGATTCAAAATAATATTGATTATTGATTGACTGATTGTTGTTTTACGCCATACTCAAGATTATTTCACTTATATGGCGGCGTTGCCGGGTTTAATGGGTGAGAAAACCAGGCTCATGATGAAACCCCTGACCGAGTGAAAAATCTTGATCATTAGACTACTCATTAGTTTACAGCCCTAATGCTCTTGTCTCTCTGATGAAATAGGTGCTAATATTAATCAATCTATATTGTTATTCTGGTTAACAAGGTGATATCTGTCAAATATAGACAGTTTGAGTGTGTTTATGAACTGAATTGTCCTTATTGGTTTTCTATGAGGACAGGTGTCCGAATTCTGGTATTATAATATAATACTACAGTTTTCCCTCCATAAATGATTATCTCTTACTTTTATTTAAGTAAATGTTAAATTTAAAAGTGACTTTTACAATGTTATTATGGATTATATATCTAGTTATGAACACTAAAACCCACAGACACAGGAAAAATAGAGTGGACTGAAAAAAAAATGTTGATAAAGAATTTATGAAAAATGACTTACTTAATGACTTGAAGCCTAGGCCTATATATCCATTGAAATGAAAAAACATTCATGTTAGCTCATTGGTATAAATAATAGAGGAAAATCATAATGAAAATATGTTTACGTTTAATAACTACTCAGTAAAACCCAGCATTTAAGTGTTCTCATATATGACGATACATACATCCTCATAGGACTGATACATAGGGCTCATAGAACAGTCAATTTAGCACGGTTTATGTCCGAAGTTCTGTCTTGTAAGGTGCATGTTCTAAAACAAATTTAATGCAAAAATATGATAGCCAAAGTTAATATACTTATGTCCTTTAAATTCCAAGCTCAGTAATCAACAAACACAAGCCATTTACTAATGTGTCTTCTTATATCATTTTACTAAAAATTTAGATCATACTATAAGATATAGGACGTTAAAGGTCTAAATGATATACCCCTTTTTAACACAATTAGAAACTTGTCTCGATGATTATTTTAGACAAGATGATTTTCCCTGTGCCCATGTGTTTTAGTGTTCATAAATTTATATGAAATTTAAGTCCTTCAAAAACTCATTTAATCTGGCAATGGCCCTTGTGTGGATTGTAGAACAGTTGGTGTCGCCTGGGCAAAAACCTTATCCCCCCCCCCCTCCCCCACTATACCTGACCTTTCTGCCATGTAAGTGAAGTAATTTTTTAGTGCGACGTAAAACACCAATCAATCACTTTGGCAACAGCTTAAAGACAGTAGAGGGGGCCTCTGTGGCTCAGTAGGTAGAGCGTTGAACGCTCATTCCGAACAGACTTCCACCAATGTGTTGCGGGTGTGAACCCCACTCAGTCAAAAAAAAATTGAAAATTTTCTAACTGGGTTTTTACTCTAACGGCCTATGTGGGGTGGTTGCCAGTTACCACCGGGAGGTCGTGGGTTTCCTCCAAGCAAAAAGCCTGGTTTCCTTCCACAATAAAACTGGCAATGTCACCATATAAGTGTAATAATTCTGAGCGCGGCGTAAAACACCAAACAATCAATTTATAGACATGTAATCTGACGTACTATATAATACTCTTACTATACTGTGAGCCATTATTTTCCTCTTGAAATAAAACTTAGAATCTAATAAAATACTGCATTTAATTTCACGAAAGGCCAATCAAAAAACCTAATCTGATGCAGTATTTTTGCATAGAATTAATAATAGATGATGTTGTCACGGGGTTTCCACTGGGAATTTTGACTTATTTACCTGCCACAATTGTCTGGTTGCGTGTACATGTATGCTACGTGAATGGAATTTCCTGTGTTACGTAAAAATAATACACAATATCAAGTTACGTTTTTTTCTGAGGGTGGTTAATATTATGATGGGAACATGTATAAAAAGGGTCAACAAAATTGTCACTGTGCCCATGTATTTAACTACTGAATCCAAAAATGGTAAAATAAATCCAGTATATTTGTCATTTTGGGCTGCCAACTACAATGGGCGAGTATGTGGAAGAGTTGCCAGGTTTTCCTCCAGACAATCAGCCCGGTTTCCTCCCCCACTTTACCTGGTAGCGTCGCCATATAAATGAAATAATCTTGAGTGCGGCATAAAACATCAATCAATCAATCATTGGGCGAATGGAGACACATCTGTGAAAAGATTCAGCACAGATCTGTGTATTATGCACATCTGCGAATATCTGAAGCTAGACACCATGCCTCCATTTTTAAGGTCACTTTTGTTTTATTTCTCCTTTCTATGGTGAAATAACATAGAGGAAATAATGAGGCATAGAAGCAAAACAGGTGGGCAAAAAACGTCAAAAGGGCACTGGCCTCCCTGAAATTATAGGCTGTGCCGAATTGCTGATGATGTATGGGTACATCATGTAAAATGATGCTTAAGACTAGCGTGAGATCTTCAGCTGATATTCCATCATGTTAACCCCATAATATTTAATTCAAAAACAATTTGTTTCGAAAACGTGATTCTTTTCTGATTCAGATCCAATTGATTAACATACATGTACATGTTTTTTTTAACCAGCTCATTTTCACATTCCTGCTACATGTATTCTGTAAAGTCGGCGAGTGAATTGTTATTATGACCCATTTGGTGGCTGAGGGATGATTACACTTCTTTAATTGAATGATAATTATTCTCTCTGACAGGTGAAAAAGTCCGAAAATTATGGCTGAAATTATGTTACTTGATACATGAACTTGCTTTGATGGGTTACATGGTCCATTCTCTTCCTAAAGCAACTCCGAACCTTGAGATATCTGTAGGCTCTTATCATATCAAATTCAGCCGGTCTGGGGAATTTCCATAACGTATAAACCTTGAGCTGATGCCATATTTCTTAGTTAGCATTGAGAGGTGTTATAATTCAGTACCATTGTAGCAGATATCACCAATACCTTAACATGTACAATCAGGATGGGCTCCTTACCTCCCTGGGCCCTGTTTTACAAAGAGGGTGTAAAGATACGCATAGGCCTACAACATGGGCCAGTTGTGACCAGAGTGTAAGTTCCTATAGCTTTAACACTGATTTACGTCAGACGTAACTTACACCAGCTTTGTAAAACGAGCCCCTGGACGTGTATGTGGGCGTTAAATCACTTCGACCAATCAGCAAGGTTTCTACCAATTTTCATAAGGTGACAGAGCTGTCAACCCAAAATTCACACTGTTTTCATTAATTCTGTTCAAGACAATGTAAAATTTAAATGCTCTTAAAAAAAAAAAAACTAAATGATTGACATTAAAACTATTTACTGGGCCAGAAACCTGTCCAAATAAAAATATTGCTGAACAACATAATTTTACCTACATGTAGATCAACCTTCATTTATTTTATAACTTCCAAACACCGTAAACTTTAGCAAACATTTTCAAGACTGGTTTTATTAAAAACAAATTCTAATAAATTTAACAGTGTTGGGGAATTTCAAAATTTCATTTTATGTAAAAATATCAAGATTTTTCCGCTTCAAAATTAACTATCGCCATCTAAGACTAAAGGTGAGTGAAATAATCTTGGGTTAAACAAAACATGAAACTCTGAATATATAATGCTCATGCAAATTGTGAACGTTGATTGAGTTGTGTTGACTACATTTACATAAAAATTAACTGTCACAAATGATATTAAGCTGATGGTTTTAGTTCTGCAAACAAACAGGTTCATTTGGCAGATCTCTTGACAAGGCTTTCCTGTCTTAAAATGGTAAACACGAACTGAGTGTCGCGTTAACTCAATCCTCTCATAGTCATAATATACATAGCCTCCATGGTAAAGCCTTTGCTAGATGTCCTTATTGATTTCCGTATACATGGTCTCTCCAGCCGAGGGCAATGAGGCTTTGGTGGGTTGTATTGACACTAATATCGTTAGCTTAGTTTCCAGTCCAACTAAGCTGGTGAATGGATATATATATATATGTGGCGGAGCTCCAGAGTTTTTCACGGAACTGAACAGACATCGACTCCCCCGCTGTTTCCTCTTTTATC
The DNA here is from genome assembly GCA_963971465.1 of Lepidochitona cinerea. Taxonomy (NCBI): domain Eukaryota; kingdom Metazoa; phylum Mollusca; class Polyplacophora; order Chitonida; family Tonicellidae; genus Lepidochitona; species Lepidochitona cinerea. Next base: position 80,957,162 of record OZ020551.1, on the reverse strand, counting down.
AGCATTGTCACACGCATCACATAAAGAATTGTTTTTTTGTTTTGTTCTTACCTGATTTAGAATGTCTATAACAATCTGTTTAAATTCCAATACCTTACTCCTTCATTTCCTTGTATTTTTTTAGAAATTTTATTTTTGTGAACAGTTATACATCATCATGTATGTAGAGTCGTAAACCTAATGAAATATCATGGGTTTACCGTTTAGTTGAACAACTTATGATGGGGTATAAAGGTCGAAATGCTATACCCCTTTTTAACACAATTAGAAACTTGAAGATTTTCCCTGTGTCCGTGTGTTTTAGTGTTGATAAATATATGTATAGGCCACTCCTGTGCAAAACCCAATTGATCCGTCCCTTCATTTTAACCTTAGCATAATTTAAGGGGAAAATTGCCAAGAATGTGCCTGGAGCTTAAAGGATAAATGCCAAGTTCTTTCTGAACATCTAGTGGTGATTTATAGTAAATTGAGTAAATTTGTATCTAAAAACATTATAGGGAAACAAAACAAAATTTCTGTATTGTCCCAGGGTGTCCAAGAAACAACGATTGAAAATATGCATATCTTCCGTCACCAATCAGAAATATCCTTGTATTTTACGTCATAGTTGACATTTGAACGCTCTCGGCGTACTTTCCACCAACCATGAAGACACCCTGGCCCAACGTCGTTTGTGTATGACGTCACAACAATAGTAATGTACATACCCGATGTCAAGTATGACGTCACGGTGCTAAAACTAATTAAATTCCGTACTTAGGCGGTAAAGAGAAAAGAATGCCTTGAATTTTGTAGGTTTTGTGCCTGAAATCTGACTTTGCTTTTGGCTGGGTGTGTAGGTCTATACAGTGCAATTTTTTAAACAAATTGATTACCAAATAGGAGACATTGACTTAAATTACTCCATAATTTCATTCTTAGAATAGCCATAACACTTTTTTAAGTGACTGAGTACTGCATCACCAGAAATCCTTTAACAAGCTTGTGACGTACATGTAGCTTAAACCTGTTTTTCTTCAAGTACAAGAAAAAGCTTTTTTATGTTTTTGAATGCATAAACTGCCTAAATTTGGATATTTTCTGAAATTCAGATTGCCAACACTGATTTATTGATAGTCCGCAATATGTTGAGTGGATTGAAGGATAAATTCTGATACGCCCGCACGGGCTTCTTCAATACCACGTCAACATAGGGTACATTTGAAAAATCTAAGAGTTGCTCTCGGAATTTTAAAAAAATGATAACTCGCAATTTTTAAACATTACTCACGTAAAATGTTGTCAGAAAGCTTCTTTGATAATCCCTTCGTAGAGCTAAGCCATCATATGTGACATTAAAACCTGTTAGCATCCAATTTCGCTAAGTTTGAATTCTGTCTGATGACTAAAAATTTTCTCGGGCGATCACACCGCCATCTACCGCAAACTTTCAAATCATACTCGCCACTACAACCGGTAACGGCTGTCGGGAAGGTCGGTGATAACGCAAAGGGAATTTAAACTTATCGAATTTCGTTGTTTGGCGATTTGTATGACCACAAATGATGGTTTAGCTCTACGCAGGGATTATCAAAGAAGCTTTCTGACAAAATTTTATGTGAGTAATGTTTAAAAATTGCGAGTTATCATTTTTTAAAAATTCCGAGAGCAACTCTTAGATTTTTCAAATGTACCCTATGTTGACGTGGTATTGAAGAAGCCCGTGCGGGCGTATCAGAATTTATCCTTCAATCCACTCAACATATTGCGGACTAATTTATTGATTGATTCATTGACTTATATTGTGGCATTGCTAGGTATAGTGGGGGGAGGAGACCAGGCTCTTTGCTACAATGTAAGAAGAAACACCCCATCTCCTCGGCTGGTACCTGGTAACCCTTCAAGTTGCCAAGAGGAAGAATTGACTTGTAGGTCATAGGAAAACTAAACCACTCCCACACAATCAAAAGTTATAAGTTGAATCTAAGCTGTGTATGGGTTCATAGCTGTTTCCACCAGGGCCCCTCTTTTTGGAAACAAAAAGTAGTCTTGGTGCTTCAGTCCTTCCATTGATGAATCCAAGAAAGATTTCTGAGTGGGGTTTTGATTTGGTTACCCTGTGTCGGAAATTTACCAGGTTTCTTCCTGGAAAAAAGCCTGGTTTCTTCACCCACTAAACCTGACAATGCCTCCATACAGCGTAAAAGTGAAATAATTTTGTGTGTGATGAAAAACATCAATCAATCAATCATTGAAACAAGCTGGCCAGTTTGCTTTGATGCAACTAATCTATATCAATTTTAGTCAAGGAGATTTTCCTTGTGCCCATGTGTTCATACATCTAAATATATCAATTTAGATTTTTTTAAACAGTTTATTTTTAACAACATGCCATTTCCAGGATGGTATCAAGAAAAAGCTCTTTATTTGTGCTCTTTTTGCACATTCAAGCTGACTACAATGTTACAAATGATGGGAACTACTGCACAATTTAGGTCTAAAAATGATTTTATCTGATGTTCAAAATGTATACACTCAATTTATACACTCTTATCAATTGGTTACCGTTAACATTTTTTTCTTGCTTTAATAGTTTGGGGGTTTTGTGTGTGGGGGGGGGGGGGGGGGGGGGGGGTTGCAGTTGACAGAACCACTTGATTATTATTTGTTGATTTATAAATTTATTTTACATGAACAAGTTTAGTCAGTAAAGCCTTGTGGATTTGAGCCTTTTGTTGGCATATACATGTATTATGAAAGTAAAAATTCTTTTACGCAAAATAATAAGTTTTAAATGGGTTAGTTTTTTAACACAATTAGAAACTTGTCTCCATGGTTATTTTAGACAAGCTGATTTGCCTGTGTATTTTAGCGTTCATGAATAAATGTATTGTGAATAAACAATCTCGAGGATCTATAGAAAGGCTGGAACACTTGGGAACTTGTACGATCATATGAATATCATCATCACAACACGCCATTTAAAATCAAGAACAGATTGGGTTCTTGTGCCAATACACGTTTCTCTGTTGTATAACCAGGGATTAATATACTACCATAATAATGTATATACAACAATACAACTCGGTGGTAATTATTTACTTTCAACCTCATAAACTATTGAACCAAATTATCACATTTTATGTCAGATTGTGGCTGCTGTTAGAATGTGTTATTGATCAGTGTGTGAAGAGATTACCCAGAATGCCTCTGGATTATTGATTGAAATGCTGCAGCAGAAAGGAAGAAAGACTGGCAGTATAGGGTTCTATGATTATCTGATATACTAAAACATCCATAGTCTCTAGTGGAATTCGCCTGGAAAAACATCCTGTGGTCTGACCTAACGTTCAAAATGCTAGTCTATCAGTGACTGTTTTAGTAACAACAATAAGTCAGGGATTTCATTTCTTGTTTTCTATTTGGATTATTCTGTTAGGTAAGTTGTGTTGTGCCTGAATAATGTCTGCGTAGAAGCTGAAGCAGTTTCCATAATGAGACGATGTGGGCAAACCTCGCAGCCATGTTGATCCCAAACCTGACATCTAATTACTACCTTCTGTTTCTCTCCTATACCTTCTGGCTGAGTTGTTTTTCCTAGACCGTTCTCATTAACCTAAATATGATTTCATTAAAACCAACATTACATGTGTATGTTGTGAATTATGTAGTATATGACGATGTTTTTATTCCAAGTATTGTACATAATATGTTTACCTAGTGAAAAGGATCATTCTGTATATATAACATCTCTATACTTCGCCAATGTGAATTTATTCTCAAAATATTATGTGAATGGTTGGTAAATAGGAAGTACATGTAGATATTTCCATTTAAAGGTAGGTCAACAATGAGCTAGCTCTACCCCCCTACCATTCCAATTGATGATTGTAACCTGTTTTGGAATAAGAGATAAGTTTTTTTTATTTCAAAACACGCTGATAAAGGGAATCTATGTACATGTAGAACTACAATAAAATAATTAGCATTGTTCTTTAGCCTCACATGATCCCCCCCCCCCCTCCCAAAATGCCAAAAAAAAAATGGTTATGTGACAGCGTTTTCCATCTCCATTGGTAAGTTAACACCAAAAATTTGTTTTGAATTGATCAAAGGGTTGGTTGATATCAGTGAGGAATATCATAGTTATCAGTTATGCTTTTAATAAAAAAAATACATTTCAAAACGAAAGAGAAAGTTGTTGCAGCTGTCAGGGTTGAACTCACTAGACGGTAGTTAATTATCACCAGCATGCCTATATTAAAATAAAGTTAATCTGCTGTTTATTTTATTGCCCCTATCTTTATTATCATAGTTATTATAGGATAATACTGTTGTCATCTTTATAATAAATTGAACAAACTAGGTGAATATCATTATTACCATAATTACTCTGCATGCATTGACATCATTTTAATTCTATACTGGTACATTTATTCAATACCGCTCAGTCTGGCATTGAAGCCTGTTTTACTAAACCCTCTTGCAAAAGGAAGATTTTTTTTAAGAGAAAGATTTTTGTCACAATACGTAGACTATGTTCCCCTATCGGTCAAATATCACCCAATATTCAACAGGACTTGTACATGTATCGGACAAGTTTTGTGATTGATTGGTGTTTTATGCCGTACTCGAGACATTTCACTTATACTTTATGTGGTGGAGTTGCCAGGTTTAATTGTGGTAGAAATCGGAACCCTTTGACGAGTGCCTAGTAACTCCTCCACATAGGGTGATCAAGTAAGAAAACCTATTCTTTCTGACAACGTAAGTGGGATTTGAGTGTCCGCCCCATTGCTGAATGGCCTGTATCAACTGACAGACTATTATTTTATTTTTGAACACTAAAAGTAAAAGACACAGGCACAGGAAAATCTTCTTGTCTAAAATAACCTTGGAGACAGACTATTATTATACCATGAAGTGATGGGATACGTAAACCTATACTTACACATACCTGCCATCAGTGTATATTTATGATACATGTACATAAGATTATGTATTTTACATGGAAAATGCGTGAATGATAGGTACAACTCAATGCCCCTCCCCCCCCCCCCCCTCTCCAACCTAATAAAATGTTGTTATTCCAATCAAAGATTTTTTTTTAACTTTTGTGGGCAAAGTGCTTTATTTCCTAAACCTGCAAATGCCGCCATAAGTGAAGACCCCCTCCAATACCTTTTCTTCGTGAATATGCTAAAAAGTGTGCCTGTTGTGTAAATATAAACAATAAGGAGAAAGAAAAAAAAAATAGATATATCATCAAAAACCCCACAGGTACATTAACAGATGCTGGCATACCTGCACATGTACTTAACGGTTTTCAAATGCTTATCAAGGACTCTGTCACCTCTTATTTTAAATCTCTGCCCATTTGCCATCCTTTGCAAAATTCACACTTAATGTAACAGCTGGTCACCTATTGATTGTCTCATATAAATTTACTTACTTTGCAGATGGTTCTGACGTCAGAGGGTTTTGTTCAGCTCTGTTGACATTTTGGGAGTACACTTTTCAGTTGGTCATTCATGGCCTTTTTCTTCATATTGATCCCTGCTAACCCTGATTTATCTCGATTTAACCTACACTAAGGGCAACTCTTTATTTAGGGGGATAGTGAATTGATATTAGTTTACTCCACTCAAATCCATGCTTTCTGCTTTAACAAACTGTTTCAAATTGCTGTTTGGACCAAAGGACGTGGCTTTATTGTTCCAATTTTTTGCCATTGTCCCATTTCCACTGTAGGTTGTCTTGAAGGTGGTTAGATCCCCTTGTCTGCATATAGCTTACCATATTTCTTCTAAATATTCGGCCACTTTTTTCCTCATAAGAATTCGACCATTAGAAAATAAATATGCTAAATGTGACCTGACAGATTTGCCCATTAGAGGGAATTTAAAGCAATATAACCTGCCGAGCAGTGTGTGATTTATCCTTAAACACAACTCCATGTCTCTATTTTTAAGTCCAATCCAAGGCTTAACTATCATGGCAACATATACCTCCAACATTAAGTTACGACCAGGCACAAAGTTACGCCGGTGTTGAGAAACAGCCCCAAGGTTCTTTACTCAAAGAAACGTATTTAAGTTCCCGAGACTGCAATGATAGATATATTCAATATTCGTTTAAAGAGCTCTCACCCAGGCATTGCATAATTATTCCATCTGAGATTGTATGTTGTTCTAAGAAAGACTACTTTTTTATATAGATTTTAATATTTATGGCAGTGTTTGTCGGTATAAAGGTGTGGTTGACAGGGGGTCGTGTGTATTCTGGGCACTCCTGGTTCATGTAAATGCTTTTGCTTCATCTGTATTGAACTATAGAATAGACCCTTGCGGCTTAAGGAGTAGAAGCCTCATTGTATGGCAAAATTGAGTTTTGGGATTAATGTGAAGTCGGAATCATTTTTGTTTTGTCTACGACGGAATGCAAAGGAGGCATGTCACAGCGACTGCAACAGAGAAATGCCGCCAATGCCGTACAATTCGGACGTCATATAAAGGTTATTCTAACCTGAAAGGGTCTATTAAACTATATTTCTTTTTACTCTAACCAGTGCAATTAAGTTATATCAGTTTTTCCACAGTTGTAAAGCCTGATTTGTTTTGCAACTGCATTATTTATAGAAAAGCTTTTGCTATCAGTTGCCCATTAGGGTTGAGAGTAAGCTATAATTGAAGGGAGATACGGTATACAAGCTCTCCCAGTGGGTTGATGCTTCAGCGTGTGCATCTCTGCCATGGTATCAAAGCCCTTGACTTATCAATATGCCTAACCAGTGCTTCAGTCTTCACATGCTTGAAGGATTCTGCTTGTCTTTTGAATACATTTGCATAGATTTACAGGCTTTATGAAGACCCAGGCTGTTACAAGAGTATGGAAATCTTGACAGCCAAGTCTGTCAGGAAATCAATGATCATCGCTCGGTCAAGCTGTACTTGCAATCATTTTCCGCTGTATCTCTTCTCTCCAATATGAAGCATCCATTGACTTTTGGTCAATCAAATGATTAAGTTCTTGAGGTACTGTTTCTTGTAAAAATTCAATAATTTTGATTGGTAAGCAAAATTCTTCTCATTTTATTAAAAGTCAGTGTCATCAATAACTAAATTGTCTCCACCCAGTTCATTTCACATGTATTCAAAAGTAAAAGAAAATCTTTTCAGTTAAATTCTAAATATGATAATATAAGTTTGACTGGGAGCACAATCCCTATCAGTGTCAATTTGGGGAGGGGGGGGGGGGGCACTTATATAGCATCAGGTGAGTTTTAGTCACCTTTGTGATGGACAAGGACTTCATCATTAAGTATTCATGTATAAAAGAACTTGTCTCCATGGTTACTTTAGACAAGAAGATTTTCCCTGTGCCTATGTGTTTTAGTGTTCATAAATATCAAAGAACTTGATGGCATATGTAAGTTTCGCATTACAACCTACGTAGCTCTAACAGGGCATTGTCAATATGTGGCCAGTCTTTCCTTGCCTTTGATACAACAAGAGCGAAATTCTTAAGTAATATTTGGGACACTGTAAAACAACTACATGTAGCATATGAAAATTTAAGGTTTCAATAAAGACAATTGAATTGCTAAATGAAAGAAAAAATTTAAACATTCATTGAAAGCTGATTAGCCTGAAAATGATTCCATTGTTCGCGTTTCACGACTAGCGAGTGACCAAACTCTTATGCGTTTTGCTCATCTTATGTCACTGTTCATAATTTACCATCATCTGCATTCTGTAAGGGTTCTGTTTGTCAAGTCAAGTTAAACGAATAAACATTTCTCTCGAGGTAATGTAAACATTCTGAAACCAATATCTGCGGAACAAAACCCAAGATAAACAAGAGGATAATTCAGTTTTAATGTCTAAATTAGAGAAAATAAGCATTGACTGATTTAGTGATTTCTTGTGGAAATCTGTTAGTAATATATAATTGTCTCCCTGGTTATTTTAGACAAGAAGATTTTCCCTGTGCCCGTGTGTTTTTGTGTTCTTAAATATATACAAATATATTTTTTATACGGATGGCTTTATTTTGTGGTCCTGGTTCATTGCAATCAAAAAGCCGGGATTTAGGCCGTGAAATAATCATATACATGTCACTTACTCAAATAGTGTCAAATAGTTTTTTTTTTGGCAATTAGAGCTTGGTTTCCTCCCTCACTAAACCCGAAAAATTTAATAATTTGAGTTTGTTTTATTAAAAGGATCAATTTCCTATACCAGCAAGCTCTAAATTAAAAAATATATATTTAGCTTTTTTTACCCAAAAATATTACTTTCTGTTGATACCTACTAATGATGTGTTTTGTATACCATAATCAGAGAAAACAAACAATTTGTAATGGCTGTTGACAGCATGTTAGGGTTGCACCATACACGTGTACAATGTATTCTCAGTAAAAACAGTAATATTTAGGCCCAAGTATAGGTTCCTTATTGTTGACAGCCTCTTAACATTGTGCCGTTCTGTATGCAATGTATTCACAGTAAAAATGGTATTGTTTAAGCCCAAGTCTAGTTTCTGTGTCGTTATTTACCTCCCACATCTAAACTCCCTTTATGTGTAAATGTCAACAGGATACTTACTGACACCAAACATAATTACTGCCTGCTGAGGTGCGGTCATACCTTTATCAAACCTTATACTGCTTCATGTTTATATACACTGTACAATAGTATACAAGTGCATGTATCGGTCTTTTGGTTGATTGATTGATTGTTTGGTGTTTTACGCCACGCTCAAGATTATTTCACTTATATGGCGGCGTTGCCAGTTTTATTGTGCGAGAAAATGTATACATCTGACTGGGTTTTCACTCGAACGACCAATGTGGGATGTTTGCCAGTTACTACCGGAAGGTCGTGGGTTTCCTCCAAGGCTTAGAGCCCGGTTTCCTCCCACAATAAAACTGGCAACGCCGCCATATAAGTGAAATAATCTTGAGCGTGGCGTAAAACACCAAACAACCAACCAACAATATATACAACAAGTTAAAGATATAATAGTGCTATACACTGTACATGTATGTGTAAGTTTAGCTCAATGTAAGATTCTGTGAAAAACACTTATGCCTTTTATCAAATTTTATACTTTTTGGTGATGCCGTAATTATTTCTCACTAGAATATAACCCACGTTTACAGAGCCTTTCAAACAGCTCCGTAAACTTTGGTTATCCATGTAATGCTGAAAATGAGGTTTACATGTACCAGCTGAAAAGTCTATTGCTAAAACATGCTAAAGATGGCCTACTTGTGCAATGAAACTAAGACTTTTTAGTGCATCTGCACTTAAAAATGTGCAAAGGCTAAAGTTCAATGTAAGATCAACAATGATTGCGTTATATTTAATGTGAATGTTCATAAAACTGTTAATAAGGCCCTCTATTCAGTGCAGCTAAAATTATTATTAATATCGTTTTTATTAATCTTTAAGACCTGTAAAACCATGCCATTTATGCGACCGTTATGGCCTTCTTCCAAATGTATATTTTATGATGAAAGAAATTGAAGACGAGCACAGGGCTGAGTTTTTATAAATACAGGTCTAAATGACGTGTGTGGCAATTAAGAAATACAATTGTGATGTTGTACATACATGTAAGCTGGTCCACAAGTTTCATTATCCATAATTTTGCACCACCTTAATACAACATAACATAGAAACTACCCACCGTTTTAATCAGTCAAAACAAAACAGCTTTAATAAATGTCTATATATGACACGGCCCCAGAATATTTAGCACACTTTTTTCCCTTTTTATATACAAGATTGTGTTCATTTATATGAACTTATGACACCTTAAAGTTATTTAAGATGCTGATGTCAAAGTCAGAAATATTAAGTGCAGTTCTAAATTTATTATGATTAAAAAAAATGTTGAAAAAAAAAATATATATATATATTCAACTTTATAAAAGGAAGTACCAACACAGAAGAATTTTGTATAAAACAAAAGAAATAGAGAATTATTTAGGTATTGGTTTCAGTTTTCTTAGTTGCATGTCTTTTTTTTCTTTCAACTTTATGCTTGGGAGAAAGTGGTATGTTATTCATCTCTACATGTATATTAGGCTCTACTATCATAATGCATCACTGATTTTTACTTTAATCATTTCAGATATTTTTTGGAATGTAGGAATTTGAATAAGTTATTGAGTTGATTCACATTATATACAGTTCTATTGAAGGCACACTCTCAGCTACATGTAAAGGCTGGACTGTTTACATTGGAAAAGACATGGTTTTCAGTGTTGAAGTTAAAAATTATCATTTACATGTAGACCTTTATACCCAATCATAAGTTGTTATAATAAACCACAACCCATGATATTTTAGACAAGAAGATTTTCCCTGGGCCAATGTGTTTTAGTGTTTAGAAATATTCCATTAGTTGACGACAGGCAGCTCTGATATTCTATAACGTTCATGGCCAAAATCCGAGATAATACTAAACGCCTTGGGGCCATTGAAGGCTTGGGTCATTTTTCAATAGGTTTTTGTATTTTCGAAATATAGAGGACCCTGTTTTTAGAATTAAGGTCAGATTCCAAAGAGCAATACTGCTTTTTATAAAGGTAGCCTTTTTCTTCAAGAGAACGAAGAATTCTATTGCAATTTCCAACATTTTCAAGCCTAATTCTCAATAATATATATTGATTTGCTTTCAGATAATAAAAATAAATAAATAATTGAACAAAAAACTTGCTAAGGTAGATTTATTGTTGTCTCGGATTAGCTTTCTGCCATTATGATTGGGTGGACAGTACAATGTTATTAAGGGTCAACGTTATGGGTCACTGAATCACCATTAAGCTTTTTTGTTCAACCATGGAAAATCCTAAAAAAAAAATATTTAAATATCCAATTTGTGTAGGTACATGTAGGTATGTGGTCCATTTTGAAGGGCAGTGTCACAAGATCTACTGTGGGTAATTGAGGGAGGGGATAACTGTGATATTGCCCTGAGAAACCAGTTTAACCTTAATACCACCTATGGTATTTTCCAGTGAAGTTCAGGGAGAAAGAGGTCCAGTTTTACAGGCCTTTGTGTCCTGTGTAACCCATTGTATCAGACCATGCCTCAAGGATTTAAGTTTTAAGTTGGCAGATATCATACATGTAGTCTTTACTCCAGGCAACTTACAGGAGTTCATACTGCTACAGGAATTCAGGCTTATATTGAGAATTCTGTGGTAAAATCATATGACATCAAGTGTCTTTCGGGTTCAAATCTAGTGTTTGATGGAAGATTTGTTTTTAAGCTGATATTTGTATTATAATCCATGAATTGTGTAAAGTTGTGAAATTTCACCCCAGGTCAGAGTCATTAAGACCTGTGTTGAATATATCAGGAGACTTGAAAGTTCATTTTCCAGGATTTAGGTTCTATATATTTTTCATGAGCTTGGACAAGACATATTCTTGGTTGAACATACTGGATTTTCATATTCTAAGGTAGGTCTTTGGGTACATGTAGGCTCTTCATTTCTTGTTCTGGCTGAATTTTTATATTGATCATAATTGTCCACAAAACTCAACAATATTCAAGTCCCTTTGGAGTTTGGTTAAAATTATGCGAGAAAGGAGTTTAGTTGGTATAACTTTCACTGACAAGTCGCTCATTTAACTTTAGCATTTATGAAGATCAGCAGTTACTATGTCGTTTTGTCTTTGATTCGTTATTTCTAAATCATTTTTTTAATCCAAATCTTTTTTTGAAACACCTGAAGATATATTGAATATTTAGCTTGTAAAATAACTTCATCTGTGTAAGGAGACGCACTTAAAAGCTTCGGCTTATAGCACTCCTAAAACCAAAATACATTGAAAGCTATCAGATTATATCAGTAGGTAATCTGGCATACTGTGTACTCGTATGACAGGTGTGGTTTTTTATTGTTGATATAAATACCCAGAAAATTTCATCAAATCAATATTTTATCACCATTTACATATGAAATCTTCTTGGTGTAACAAAATAAGACTAATACATAAAAGCTGTCTTGCATGGTGTTTGATTACTAAAAATTCATTTCTGTATTTAAATCAATAAATCAATAATGGCACTGATTGTTTCACTCGGTTTACACAACTAAGATATTGCCATAGACAATCAGAACTTTGGATACAGTCCACAATTCATATAAAAAAAATGCTGCTTTTGATCCTTTTAGCTGCAGAAAATCTGTTTTTCTTGCATCGGTAAAAACTAGATCTTGTTCACTGTTAGCTCACAGTAGCTTCAACTACCTTGTGTCACAGAAGAAGATTTTCCCTGTGCCAGTGTGTTTTAGTGTTCAACAATATTTTTATCTATTATGCATGTCTGCCATCATGGTGGTCTATGTTTCCACGTTGAGGTAAACCAGGTGGGAAGAAATCAATAATTGATCTGTTCAGAGTGACCAGTGGAGAAGTAACCATTGCTTGACCTACTTCAAACTATTTAACTACCCTGGTTATCTGCTGTACAGTAATTAGTAACATGCCTTGACCAGTATAATAGAATATCCCTCGTTAGCCCATTGTTCCTATATTTGCTTTTACATTATTTAGATTCGTTACCATGGTTTCCATGTAAAAGTGTTGTAAAATTCTAATTAGTAGGTCATGGAACACAGTTGATGTCAGCCAAAGGTGAAACTTGTCAATCGTCAATTGTCAATTGTTTTTGGGTGAATTAATGATTTCAAAATAGCTTGCTGATCGGTAGATTTAGTTAACTTTAATAACCATGCGATCATTATTACTCCAAGTCAAAACATTGACTTAGAGTTCAGATGGCGATTGGAATATAACCATGTACTAGAGTTGTTTTTTTAAAATGATGTGCCCAAAAGTGACTTCTATTTTCAATGTAGCATTTCCTTAAGAAAACCATGGAATATTATTTAATTTCATCTTGTTCAAACTAAGGCTTACTTATACGTCATGATTTATGCATTTTTGTCAACATTAACCAGTAAGGCCTATTAAAAGAATCAGTGATGTTTTGGGTTTTTCCACACTTCCTATCTATTGGCATCCCCTTGATTCCTCTCAGAAAAAAAAAATATGTACCAGTTAATGAATATGTGGGTCAGTTTTTATATGTTTTTATATGCCTTGTATTCAAGCAATTTAAACATCTTGGCAAATGAATTGTAACATGTACATGTATCTTGAGGCCCTACTCATATGCATGTTCTGCCTTTCATTAATGGCTGATCAATAGCATTTTATCTTATCAGTTTCCACGGATTATAATTTTAAGAGAGTTGTAATTTTCTCGAGCTTATCTGTGTCTATAAACCTAGAGCTATATTAGGCTTACCAATGCATTTAGCAATCAGTGCATGAAATCCATGAAATCAGAAAAAAAAGAATTGTCATACAGATACTATTATGCCAGATAACACTTGACGAGGACAAGACACCGGTATAGGTGTCGAAAGCTTGTGTTGTTATAAAAACAACTTACTAGTGGTGATGTCTTAAATTTTTTATCATTACTACAGAAAAGTAGATGAACAGTTACTCATTAATGGAACCTGTTTGCAAATGATCAATCCGAACAAGGTTTTCTCAATTTCTAGCTTGTTGCATATGTTTTATAGGTAGGAGAACATTTATGTTATTGTATTCAATGTGTGTGTACCAGGTATATTTGTAAATGTAGGCTGGACACAAAATACTTGAAGACTATTTATTGTTTGGTGTTTTACGCCCCGCTCAAGATTATTTCACTTATATGGCGGCATTGCCAGATTTATTGTGGGAGGAAACCGGGCTCAGTGCCCGGAGGAAACCCACGACCTTCCGCTGGTAACTGGCAACCATCCCACATAGGTTGTTCGAGAAGACTAATGAAGTCACTCTAAAAATTATGGGATGTAAAAGGCTCTTGTCTTGAAGTGATCGCTATTTGACAAACCCTTGCCTGGATATTTTTAGACTTGGTGTGGTAACTCTTGTAAAAACTCAATGATAACAATTCTTCAAAATCCAAAATAATTTTAAAATACCTCTAAGTAGCTTTTAATATTGATCCATATTACCATTCTGTACTTTGAAAGGTTTAGTATTTGGTTATGTTGGGTTAGAAACAAAGAGGGAAAAGCATTGACGCCCATTTTAAGCAAAGACGTAAATTGCACATTTATCACCTGGCAACCAGTCTTATTGACCTGTCAGTTCTGTTACCAGTGTTGTTTTCAACATAGGAGTACAGTGTACTGTGGTTGACAGGCTTGTGAAGGTCTGGCTGTTCCTCCAAGCCATCTCGTTAGTTGTCTCATTTAATAACGAGTACCTACGCCTTACATGCATCTGGCCATAGTTTGTTTGTAAGCTTCAAATTACTATGGTAGCTGTAGAAATAAGATCTATTTTCTCAGAAAACAATTATTACTATGAATGTCCTATTGCAGATTTTCATATATGATTGTTCTGTCCTTTGCTTTAATAAGAAAAAACTATTATCAGAAAATGAAATATGAAATACATGTACAAATGAGTAACAACATTCCTTTGATGTTTGCAAAATGGTTATTGAAATACTGTATATTTTATTGCCTTAAATTCATAATCAATGTGTCATATTATAAAGATCTTTTATTCGCCATCCAGTTACTTATTTATAGTTTGGAGTGTATTGCTGTATAAGTACACAAACCTTCATTTACTGCAAAAGGTTGTTTTTAACTCATCTCCATATATTTTATTGTAGATGCTATCTCTCTGCAATTTGGGTTTCAAATTAGAAAATATCTGAGCGCCATTAATGGGACTTGATCCTAATTAATTGAAAAGAATAAACTGCTCAGTACATGTACATATGGAGTTGAAATGGAGTTGGTTTACCAAAAATGTGAAAGAACTTAACTATTGTATCGGCTCCATAGCCGTGACCCTCCCCCCGCCCCATTCCTCCTCCTTAAACATACGCCAGTGCCTTTTAACTTGAAAATATGTGTAGTTAAAGATCTGTAAATATTAAAAACTATATATTTTCTTTTGTCTCCAGAACTGCCGTTGACGGTTAACAATGGCTCCAGGGGTTGAGCATCTGTTGGCCCGGTTACGCCGAGCCTCTGAGAAGACGGACCCTGATGAGGCGACGGAAGGCATGGTGGCAGCTGACGTGACAGAAGGAGTGACAAAAGAGCCTACTATTTTCGACAAGGCTGGAGCAGATATTATGAAAACTCTTAACAATCTCCCAAGTAAGACAGTTTGTTTTATTGTCTTCCCCCCAAAATTCATTGGATTGCCAATGTGAAATGTTTGCTATGGCCGAGGTACCGGCCAAATTTTGCGATTTTCTTCTGAGCCATGAACTAAGGTCTTTTTTAAAACCTACCAATGACACCATATAAGTGAGATAATCTACTGGGTACCGGGTAGCGTAAAACATCAATCAATTTTTTCTAAATATACATGTTTCATGCCAATCATAAACTCGTCTTCTTCGTGTTTAAAGCCACTACCAAATTCTAATAGGGTACAAAACAACATACGCCATTCTTTGTTAAGATTTTGAAAAAAGATTTCGGAAAAAATGTGCATTACTATGGTGATTTTTTTTGTCTGATTTTTTTATATACAAATAATATTAGGTATATCACTATTTAGCTTGGGTTGAAGATTGGCGTGTCACTGAAAACCTACACCTAAATTAGACGGTTTCGTCTGCAGGCCATTTGCTGAAATCAACATGGATGACTTACATGTTTCATCCTTTCTTTACTCATAATGCTGAATTTATAAACTCACTATAATTCACCTATAATCATTGAAATTCTATCAAACACTTTTTACTGGTAGTTGCTCTATTAGTAAATCTACACATTTGGCTGGATTTTCTTTCCTTTTAGACTTAATTGTGTTTTCTTCTTTCAGTTCCCCTCTGGGCTACCATCATTATTGGTATCGTGGCTTTACTATTATTGCTTTGCTGCTGTTTCTGTATCTGTAAGCGTTGTTGTTGTAAAAAGAGGAAAAAGAAGGAAGGCAAGAAAGGATTGAAGGGCACAGTGGATTTGAAGAGTGTGGCTATCCTCGGAAATGCTTACAAGGAAAAGGTAATTATACTTAACTATATGTTAAGGAAAAGCATATATCTTATATAAGTCAGAAGTTTATCTGTAGACCTGTCTCGTCATGTGCGGAGTCTTACCTGTAGGCTTGGCTATGTCAAGAAAATATATTGTTAGTTGAACATATATATGATATCCTCCCCGTAACCAGTTGTGTAATCGTCTTAAAGCTATTGTGTTTGTGAACCTATACATGTTGAGGCTCTTCAAAAATTGTTCGAAATATTAATTCCTTGTAAGCATTTTTACGTTTCTTTGAAAATTAAAAACAAAATCATTAACTCAAGTCAATCAACTACATGTAATCGTAGCTGTGAGATTTTCAAAACATGTAACTAAAGGATTGTTTGTGCTTATGTAAACGTGTATTACATGTTGATTGTCTCCATGTTACTGTATAAGATGCTAAACGTGGACCTCTCCTTTCTGTCTTTTTGCTTTGACCTTGATAATATCCCTCTGCCCGATGAGTAAGTTATTTATATATACCCATTTTTTCTCACACTTTCTAGCAATTACTAACAAGGCGCATGTCCTACTAAACAAAATCAGCTCTTTTTTCAAAAACATCTTTGCATGAATATTTTCTAAAATATCGACCCCCACCGTCATCGCCATAAGGAGCATATTCAATTAAATTTTGTTAAGTCACAAAGCGACCATGCTGGTTTTTTGGGAGGCTTTAGTGACACCCTTCGAAACTTTGACCCAACCACGTGGCGCTGGGGGAGATGTCAATTATGCAATTTTTTAATTTTTTTTTTCATCCACTTTTCCTTTTTTTAATACATTTTTTATTGCTAACTGAACAGGTAAGATATGTTAATCTAATGTCCATGTTAGTATAATGATTTTTTGTATCGACATGGCAGAGTTTGTTCTATTTGTTTTTCACGCCTTACATTGAGAATGGTATTAAAGGACAAAATAAGTCCAACCAATATTTTTTATGATAAAGGCTTTTTCGTTTTATGCCTACGTTACTTCTAATGTACAAATGTTGTTCAATTTACTTTTTCAACCTTTTAACTTCACATCTTGGTAATGAGAAAACCAAGAATTTAAATGAATTTGTTTTTTGAAAAATTTATTAGTATTTTGACAGCTCATAACACTTTGATTATGGTTATTTCGGGTTAAACTATCTGGGGCTTATTAATCTCAGGCTTACAAACAGTTTGCAAGATAGACGGCATGGATTAGTAAGGTTTGGTGACACCTTTCTCCTTGTTGCCACCAATCTTCTGCAAGCATGTCAAATCAAGGGGGAGGGGGAGAGGTTTCCAACAGATTAATACCCTATGCGCTACTGTCATGAAACTTCATCGTTACATTGTCCAGTCACAAATTACTAACCGTAACCTCTTGTACCTGTTTTCAGAATGTTGCATAAACTTATGTTTGTAAGAAACTACCATAGCAACCCATATAGTTGAGTTGAGTTGAGCTCTATGACAGTTAAAACTTACACCCACAACCTTATGTATACAGGAGTCTGTATACTGTTACTTCTGTACCTGTGTACTGTGGGAGATTGTTTGACAAATGTTTTACCGATCTGTGTTTTATGTTTACAGGTTCAGCCAGATTTAGATGAACTTAATGTTAACATGGAGGATAATGAAGATGCAGAGAGTACAAAGTCAGAAGTCAAACTCGGAAAATTACAATTCTCTCTAGATTATGACTTCCAAAAAGGAGAGGTGTGAAAGCCATTGTTTTGTTTGTTGTTGTTGTTGTCAAAAACTAGATTTTAATTGGTTGGATATCGGATGGTTAATTGATTGATGTTTTACGCAGCACTCAAGATTATTTCACTGATATAGTGGCGTTGCCAGGTTAAGTGGGGAAGGAAACTGGGATCATTGCCGGGAGGAAACCCCCGACCTTTGGCAAGTACCTGGCAACTCTTTCACATACGGCGACCAAGGATATCTGATGGTACATGATGACTTTTTGTCTAATACAAGCTGTTTTAGGATCTAATTTTGCTTTTGCTAAGTTCGTCTCAAAAATATTGTTGGCACCATTGTGGCGGACCTTATTGTAGTGTTATCCTTTAAACAATATGGGTTCTTGGTCAGGCCTATGAAGGTTGATACATTTATATTAATTGACAAATAGAAAGAATGATAATATCTGACACGTTAATAGAAACAATGGGTTTCAAAAGTAATCTTCACTTCATGACCACTGGTATATATTTTTTAACACCATAACACATGGGCACAGGGAAAATCTTCTTGTCTAAAATAACCATGGAGATCAAGTTTCTTATTGTGTTAAAAATGGGCATGTCATTTAGACGTTTATACCCAATCATAAGTTGTTATAATACACCACAACCCATGATATTTCATTAGGTTGACGGCAGGCAGGAGTTTGGCCTTAGTCAGTAGAATTTTGTGGAAAAGATAATTTGGCAACAAATCATCAGTATTTTTGGTAAAGCTAACATACAGATTTGGTATAGGTTTTAGATAGTAATCAATTAGCTGTGAAATTCTTTTACGTTCACTACCGAAATCCGAGACAATAGGACGCCCCGGGGGCATTGGAGGCTTGGGTCATTTTTTCAATGGGTTTGTGGTATATGTATGCTTGTTTTAAGTTATTTGATTGTTTTTATCCCATTGTAGTTATCTGTGGGTGTGGTTCAAGCCGCAGACCTTCCTGGAATGGACATGTCTGGTACATCAGACCCTTATGTCAAAGTTTATCTCCTACCGGACAAGAAGAAGAAATATGAGACCAAAGTTCATCGTAAGACATTGAATCCAGTCTTCAATGAAACATTCATCTTCAAGGTAAACTCAGATTTTAAAGGTTTTCGTCTCTCCTACACAGGTCAATGCCTCCGTATTAGTGAACAGTCAAGAACCTGTCAATCAATCAATCAATAAATCAAAGATGCTTTCAGGCCAAGGGGAACAGCAATATCATATGATTTGTTTCCCGATTGACTGAAAACTAGATCGCCTAAGTATGGTTATAGCTTTACTCGACTCTCAAGATGTGGTGTCATTGCCAGCTTTAAAAGAGGAGGAGCCAGGCCTTAAACCTACTCTTGGTATCTGTAGACGATCCAACAAAATCTTTACAACCCTGGTAAAGAAACGTTAATTTAGGGTGACAAAGTAAATTAAACATCTAGGTTGAAATAACCATAAAAAGAAATATGTTTTATTTTAAGTGAATATTCTGTGGTTTTAAAAGCTGGCACTTTTTTTCGATATTTCAGGTTCCGTATGCTGAGATTGGCTCAAAGATTCTTTGTTTTGCTGTGTACGATTTTGATCGTTTCTCGAAACACGACCAGATTGGTCAGGTACAGATAGCTCTGAACTCTGTGGACTTGGGTCGTGTTGTGGAGGAATGGAAGGATCTACAGAGTCCTGACAATGATGCTGAGAAGGTGTGCCATCTGTTTTCATCGCATGTTTTTATTTATATTATACAGGCAGTGAAATATATTAGTGTAGGCTGACAGTTTAGCAAATGGCCTGATAAACTTTTTTCTGTTAATTGAAAAAGTGATGAATTATTCCTTCTTTTTCTATGGCCCTAAACACTGTAAACTTGAGTGTGGCGTAAAACATAAATCAAGCAATCGATATATCCAGTAGAGGCACACTTGGTGTGTGAAAGTTTAATTTCATTGTAATCTATTACTCATAATATCACCAGATAACATGAAGATATGGTTCTTATTTTTATATGCGATTACGAACTTTGATGTTATAAAATAGAGACGGTTTTATCAGGTTGACATATCCTGTAACTCTTGAGTTTGTTGTATTTAAATGTCATTGTTCATCAAGATGGATTGAGTATTTTTCAAGATTTGTTATACCAATATTTTTCCCTGTTTATTATAGGAGAACAAACTGGGTGACATTTGCTTCTCCTTGAGGTATGTACCTACTGCTGGCAAACTGACAGTAGTTATTCTGGAGGCCAAAAACCTGAAGAAAATGGACGTGGGTGGACTCTCAGGTATGAATGACAGTTGTTTTTTTAAACTCTTGCAATCAAAATTTATATTACTTTTAATATGAATAAGTGTACTATTTCCTAATTTGTATGAGATTAATTTGAAATATTCTTCTAAGATGATCTATGTTTTTAATGCTGATATTCTGATAATTTGATATATAAAGTAAATGTAAATTTTCTTTACTATATAAATCATTTACATTGTTTGTCAATGTTTATTTTTAGAAGTTTCAAATTCAAATATACAGATTTCCATAATATCTCATTAAAAATATTTTTTTTCTCATTATTCGCTGAATATGTGTATTAAACGAAATGTATCGTTTCACTGACTGAGCTCCCCGTGACCCCTATGTAAGTTGAAAAACCTGACAGAACTGAAACATTGTTTTCATACAATCAACCAGCTACTTAACATAAAACTGTGCCTTTTTTTTGGTAAAGACCATCTTCCCTTTTAAATGAAATAACGATTATTGCTTCCTAACATTTGCCATGATAGTGTTCTATGTACATGTTTAGACAAGAAGATTTTCCCTGTGCCCGTGTGTTTTAGTGCTCATAAATATAATGAGGGCTCAGTCGGTTAGAAGGATTGCGCTCACTGCAATATAGACCTTCCGTCGATGTGGCGTGGGATCGAATCCCACATCAGACCAAATGTGAATTTTTCTCTCGATTGCTGTATGTGGAAGAGTTGCCCGGTACTCGTCGAAGGTCGGGTTTCCTCCCCCCACTAAACCTGGCCACACCACCTTATAAGTGAAATAATCTTGAGTGCTCGTAAAACATCAATCAGTCTGTGTATAATGAAATATCTTGTTTCCTCAGCTCACAGGTAAAGTAAAGCATATAATGTAAGAAGTACTGTACATGTATATACCATGAAATCGTCATTAGTTAATTGTAGTCAGTATAAATTAATTCAATACAAACTTTTATTTTGAAAATGGAAAAAAGGCTCTATATATTCAATTTAAAGGAAGTGTACTGACATATATTGTTACCTGTGATTCACTTCTAACCCTATAGGGGCCTCCGTGGCTTAGTAGGTAGGCAATGGCGCCATATAAGGGAAATAATCTTGAGCGTGGCGTAAAACACCAAACAATCAATCTAACTCAGTTAGCTATTTTTTAGAAAGACAGCGTGTTGAACCAAAGAACAAAGCACTATGTCTTAACCAAATATGTTTAGAGGCTGTTCATAAAGGTTTTTTTATATTATATATATGAGATATTATATTAAGAGTTATACTGAAATAGCATTCGTTTCTCATTTGCATGTATTTTTAATATATATTGAACAGATGATAATGTTATTTTTTACAATTAAGTTGGGCAAGCCTGTCACTAAAAACAATACAAATGCAACTTCAAAAACTGCATTTCTTTTTGGAGTTGCATTTCTGTTGTTTTATGCGGCATTCGTCTGTGCTGATACAGCCTGTTACTGATCCATGCCATTTACATCACCAGATCCATATGTGAAAATAGCTCTGTATCAAGGAACTAAACGACTGAAGAAAAAGAAAACAACCATAAAGAAACGAACTTTGAACCCCTACTTCAATGAGTCGTTTACCTTTGAGGTTCCATTTGAGCAAATCCAGGTACCTGCTGAGACGCAGCTTGCTTTAGGTTCAGGGTCCTGCTGTGTTAGGCAAAATACAAGGCAAAATGGTCTCTCAAAGGGGAACTTAATATGGTTCAGGATTTTTCTTTCCTTTTCTGAGAGACATTTTACCTGTTAAATGGCTGCAGCTTCTCGGCAGATAATTTTTGTCATGGGGAAATCTTTGGGGAGAATTTTTGTGTTACCATATACATAGCAAATTAATCAAAGATAAAAGATCAACAAAAATTAATTCAAACCAAAAAACAAAGAAAAGGAATAGTTTGTCCAAATTATCTGCCTTGTTGTAGCAGCCATTTTTTTTTTTGCTGACAAAGTTTTGCATGTATTTTTTGCATTTACTTTTTTTACAACTTGTTTTTTTTTCCTTTGAGCAGCAGCTGTTGGGGTTTTTTATTGCTACATGCTGTACCCTATCCTCTTTCTATCCACTCTTTCTTCCTATATAGATCCCTATGTTAAGATATCTCTGCTGCTAAATGGCAAGAGAGTAAAGAAGAAGAAGACAACAATCAAGAAGTGTACACTCAACCCTTATTATAATGAGTCTTTCACTTTTGAGGTCCCCTTTGAACAAATTCAGGTATTTTGGGCCTCGTGGGCGTCGACCTGTTGTGCCACGCCCCCTCACAAGGCTACCAAACCTATCTGTTTAGTGTGCTCTGTAGAATAGATAATGTGTGTTCTTGTTAGATTTCCCATCATGTAGTTTAGTTGTCTCCCCTTAGACCACTCTTTTGTGTGGTGCACAGTTCTAAGCTCTAACAACGACTTCTAGTGATTGTCTTTGTGTAATTCTTAGAAGTTCAAACTAAAATCTGTATGTCTTGTGCATTATACCAGCATATTAGCATATGCATGTTAGTATATGAAGTTTGTTACGTTGAAACTACGTTACCAAGGCAAAAACAACAGTTGAAAACACCGATGCAGTTGATTACATTTAACTGGACATATTTGTAAATACGCATGAATAGTTGATTTGTGTTGTCATTAGAAATGTACAATAATGCATTATTCTGCAGCATCTTATTGCATCAATCAATGTTACTTTCTGCATAGGAAGCTTACAATAACCTGTCCCAAGTATGGGATCACACATGTATCTTGGATGATAGTTTTTAAGCTACACTGGATTTTATAGGTAATGTGTTGACCAAAACTCCTGGTTGGTGTAAGCTCGATGTAGGGCCTACTTCTGACTGCCAAGTCTAATTAATCAAAACTTACTTACTACTCACTCACTCTGTCTTTGTTGGGTCTCAGTTTCAATAGCAATTTGAAATATAGCTGAGTGTTTTGTTCACTGGTTGTGTTGTTACGTCTGTGATTATGGCTGTTTCTGCCCCCTCTCGTTAACCATCCTCTACACACTTCCTCACTTTCACTTCCCTCTGCACTTAATTTGCAAATTTTTAACCATTTTTAAGGCTTTCAATATTCTATAAACTCTGACTTCATAAGCTCTTTGTCAAGTGTATTATTTCCATAAGAATAATTAAAAATTTAAATTTAAATTTTTCATAACATGTTTTTTTTTTTCACTGGAAATTATCTTTGTCCTATTTTGGGGAATTTTTTACTTAGTAAATCTTCTTTATAAAATTTCTCTATTTGAATGTCTAGTGGTCTTTTTAAATGTTAACCGTAAATGTATTTTTTCTCAAAGCATTGTTTTGGAAAATTCAAATTTTATTAAAATAGTTTAAATTTGGTACACTGGGACGAATAAGATGCCTGTGCTCATTGAAAATGTGTAATGAATCTAATGACTGTTAATTTTTTGTATTTAGAAAGTGACGCTGGCAATCACGGTGGTTGACTACGATCGTATCGGAACATCTGAGCCTATTGGCCGCGCCATGCTTGGATGTAACTCCTCAGGCACGGAACTGCGTCACTGGAGTGACATGCTTGCCAACCCTCGTCGCCCTATTGCCCAGTGGCACACCCTTCAAGAAGTGCCCGAGAAGAACTAAAGTCTACAACAGAGAGTTGTGGACACATGTTCTGTATACAATTCAGGACAGAGGAGAAAGTTATTCAACAAATGAATCGACCAAATATACTATTTATTATCACATATTATGACATTGAATACTTTATGAACATCAGAACATAAACAGACTGGAAAAAGATGTTATAGGGGTGTGCTGTTTATTGGAAAAACAAGATATAATTACAGATGATTACCAGCTGTCTGTATATTTCAGATTGCTACAAGATTACCACCCCCTTCAGTGATGTTGAGAGAGCTCTTCTATGTGTGGAGATACATAAGGATGTACATTTAGAACACTTTTAGTCACAAATCTGTTACAGTGTCACAGATGTATCAATTATGAACTCTATTTACAGTTGGAATATGTTCTTAAAAATCACAATAATTATGAAGATTTACTTTCTTTAAGAAACGATTCCTTTTTATTTAGAATTTCTTTACCTTGATTTAAGGTATTTGTTTTTTTATAGAGATATATGTTTTCTAGTTGTTCTTTTCACTTCATACACTTAAGGTTACAGGTGACTTGTAATGTTCATATAGCTAAGATATGCTTACAACTTGCAGTTTGCAGGTACCATATGTTTTAGGTTACAACTTGGGATTGTAAAATTTCACATGTTTAAGGTTACAACTTGCAATTGTGAAGTTTTATATGTGTAAGGTTACAGGTTGCAGGTACCATATGTTTTACGTTACAACTTGCGATTGTAAAGTTTCACATGTTTAAGGTTACAACTTACAATTGTAAAGTTTCATATGTATAAGGTTACAATTTGCAGTTTGTAGGTTTCGTCTATGGAAGTTGCCAGGAACTGTATAAAAGATTACAACTTGCAGTTTATACAATTTTAGAAAATGTTTTAGCATTTCTGAATTAAACTTTACAGCCAAAATTATTGGGAGGGAGAGAAGAAGCAGCAGTGTTATCACAACTCTGTCAGCAACTGCACATTGTATCTGCTTTTAACTGTCATTTGTCCTCGTGTCTTATTCTTCTAAGTGTTTTAAAAATGTGATACAGCCGTGTAAATAGAGCTATAGATTTGTTGTTTTTCCTCCACAATTGTGATATTTTATCTGCTTTGTTTTTTGTTTGCAATGACTTATTAAATAGTAGGTTGTTTTGTAAGATATAAAGGGGACAATGGATAGCATTTCAGAAAAATCTGTTATCCAAGGGAGACAACTGTTTTACAATGGATAGAATATTAAGAAAATATGCTATAAAATACTTTGTTAGTTTTACACAAGTCTTTGCACTATAGAACAGATGCATTTACTGACATGCTTAATGGATGGGTCACAGATAAGAAGATGTCCAATCTTTACAAACTGTTTTATTTTCTGCTACATTGGAAAAGTCTATTTATACACCTACTACATTCCTTTTAATGAGACCACAAGAAAAGAATTATGTTAAAAACTACCATGGTCACATCGGTGGAATTACTTCTGGCAGTTTTTGTTTAACTGAAGATGAAATATTGAAGAAGTTGTGAAGCAGGTCATTGTCATTAATACTACTCCAGGACAAACTGGCTTAGGCTTTCATAAAGTAAGCTGGCAACTTCAATTTGAGATAGCTGGTTATTTCATTTAACACAATATTCAGAAGTTCAAAATTTCCACAGAAACTCTATAACTATATATGCTAAATTTACAACTTGTCTTTGAATTTTATTTTGAATTTTGTTCTCATAATTTTACTATGTAATTTATTTTTTATTTCCAAGTGTATATTTTGTTGCTTGAGATGTATTATAAATTGTTGGCTGATTCATCTTCTCAAAGTTTTACTGGTTTATCTTCTGTCATTCCTGACCATGTGGAAACAATGTTGAGTTTTGTCTAAAAAAAAAATGAAACATTCCTAAATAAAGTTGTGAATGATCAAACCAATAAAATGTCAACATTTTACTTGGAAATGCAGGACTTTCTCACTTTTAGCTGTAAAAATGAAGAATTATCTCCCTTTAGTGTGAAATTGAGAAATATCTCCCTTTTAAATCTTGAACTGGAATTTCCTTATGAAGACTTCCTCATATATTGTATCTCATTGTATATACAGACAAATTTATTTTACCCTTTTGTAGTTTAGACATCACAGACTGAGGCCAGGTTCTGAATAGGCACTGGGTGTTCTCTTGTTCCATCAAACAAGTTTTTTTTTTCTCAAAATTTCTAAATTCTGTTTATCGATAAATGTCATATCTCATTTTCTTTTGATGGGGAATATATATATATATATATATATATATATTTTCTCTCCTTATTTACTCATGTGAAAAAGTTTCTCAACCCTCTGAATGGAATTCTATTCTATTTAACTTTTGCAGCTATTGACATGTGCAATGAAGCATACTTTATTGGAAGACAAATTTTATCTCATTTTAAGGAATGAAGTGATCTTTTATTCAGAAAGTGCAATTTTTTTCTTATTTATTTTTCTTTACAATGTTGAAATTGAACGAAAAGAGTTCCCTCTGTACATATTCAGGGTCTGCTAGCTCTAAAAGTTAGGGTAGTTAAGTGTTGAATTTTAATGCATTGGTTTACTCGAAATCTTAATGGGGATATTTTGTAAATTACCATTCTGCTTAAAAACAGTGTAATAAAATTCAACTTTGACATGTGCTCTAGTTTTTATTTAGCGGGTGTATATATATATATGTATTGTCGTATCCTGATTTGTCATTGTTTGGGTTGTTAACGTCTTGCTCACAAATATGTTAGTTTTTCTTTTTTAAATTTTGGTCCAATCTTACACATGTACTTACATTTATCTTCAATAACATTATTTATATATAAAATATAGTTATATTTATTGAAGGGAGTTGGGGCGATCCAGTTTTGTTGTTTTAAATTTCAAAACATAGATTGACCAGATGTGATGACTTCTATACAGTTGTATAAGGGGAGACAATTCAAGCTGATACAATCACTGGAAAAGGGGTGATAAGTATATACAATATATAATCAAAGGAATATGGGTTAAATTGTGTTGTTTTTTGTAGAAGACTTACCTGGAGAAAAGCCTGACTTTTATGGCCACTTTGTTGCTATTTTAAGGTCACATCTTTGTTTTTGTTGCCATTACGTTTGTTGATAATGTACAGCATGTTGTGCTGAGTTAGAAGGTGTTTACACAGACCTGTTATTACTCCATATTGTGTATGTCCTTGTTGATGAAATAAAGGCAGTATTGTCTCAGTCTGAAAGATGTCTGTACCCATGTGTCTTCTTTACAAATGCCTCAGACCAAATAACATTGACAAATTTCTGTGTGGGTTTTTCACTTGATCGCCATATGTGGAAGAGTTGCCAGGTACTTGTACTTGTCAGCCAGGGGTTTTGTCCGGGCAAAGATTGATTGATTGATTGATTGTTTGGTGTTTTAAGCCGCGCTCAAGATTATTTCACTGATATGGCGGCGTTGCCAGTTGGACAGAGTGGGATTTGAACCCGCGACCCATTGGTGGAATCTGGGCAAAGAGCTTTCCTACTTAATCTGACAATGTGGCTATATACATGAAATTAATCTTTTTAAAAACAATGTTGATCAGTGTCAAGGTTATGAATAAGGTCATTGTTTTATCATGTGACTTTATAGGAAACACTCTTTTTTGTGTCAAATTATAATAGGATTGTATGGGAGTATTTACAGTTTAGGTAATACCATATTTGGAGCTTGTCATATTTTTTTGCATGAGGGACGAACTAAAAATATTCAGTTTTAATAAGTGGCCATCTAAAATTTGCTCATAAATTGTAGAATAGCTTTTGTTGGTATTTTATCAACAAAGCTTTGTTTCTTGG
Organism: Lepidochitona cinerea; assembly: GCA_963971465.1. NCBI lineage: Eukaryota > Metazoa > Mollusca > Polyplacophora > Chitonida > Tonicellidae > Lepidochitona > Lepidochitona cinerea. The sequence continues at coordinate 80,929,629 of OZ020551.1, read as the reverse complement.
TACTCCCTCACATAACCTGGCAACACTCACAGTATATTAAAGTAAAATAATCTAGAATGCGAACAGAAGTTTTCTGATTTCAATTGGTGGGGATTTCCTGATTTGTAGAAACCCTGGAAAGTTTTATTATTTTTTAGAAACCTTGGCAAGTAAATTTTCCATTCCCATGAACCTTGAGATGTTTAATAATTTCTAGAAACTCTGCGATTGTCGGCCATTTGTAGAAACCCTGGGAAGTTTCATAATTTCTAGAAACACTTGTTTGATCATTTTCAAGAAACCTTGGAAAGTTAATTGTAAAATAACCGTGAGTGCAAACAAAAGTTTTCTGACTTCAAATGGTGGGAGGTACATGATTTGTAAAAGCCTTGAGAAGTTTTAGGATTTCTAGAATTCTGGATAGTTGGATTATGTCTAGAAACTCTAATAACTTTGTTCATTTTTAGAAACCTTGGGAAGTTTGATCATTTTTAAGAAACCCTGGAAAGTTGGATCTTTTCTAGAAACACAAGGAACATTTTTATAATTTCCAGAAAGTATTCGCGCTTTTGTGACTACGCATCCTTCAAAAGTGGCCAATATCTATCATTTTTGGGTGTTAACCGAAATCGAACCCCTGGTTAAATTCATTTCTAGAAATCCTACAGGGAATCCACTAGAAAAGAAAAGAACATGTAGTATCTTGGTTGATTTATGCCCTTAAGATTTATTTCTATAACATACATGTAGGACTATTTGCCTACAAATGAATGAATTAAACTGAAATGTATTTTACAATCACAGCTAAGGTTTCAACACTGAGAAATTAAAAGGTTGACAAACAAATGCTAAAAAGTTGAGAAAAAAATTTCAACCCATAAAAAAACAAGAATTTAAGTTTCACATATAAAAAAAAAAAAAACCAGACACTACAGTGATAGAAATATCAAAATATGAAATTTCCAAGAAATATCACAGTCGGCAGAAAGTTTGTACAAAGCACTTCATTTCATTTTGAAATGGGAGAATAAAACCAAAACCCAAGGTTTCATATTTAAGATACTACAGATTTGCCTCCCTTTTTTGTGACTCTAGTAACAGATTTGTTAGATAAGACATTGGTTGGACTTCAGCATGTCAACTGTACAATATAAATGAATTATAAGCCACATAAAAACATCACTGTAAGCTATACAACAAGGGAAATGAGTAGAAATGCTGCTTCCTCAAGGACACTGTATGCCACATCACTGTAATATTATAAATAGTACTTATATAACAAAGACAACGCCTATGTAAAAAATGTACGTGTATAAAATGTGTAGGCAAAGACAAAACCCTTGGAAATAAATGATTGCATCTGTATTGCTTAGATTCTTATGCCAATAAGAGTAGGGTGTAATCACAGGCACACAGAGTGCTCTCCCATATTTAGTGTTCATAAATATATAGTATAACAGAGGGTGGATAAGGGAGAGCACTCTGTGTGCCTGTGGTGTAATACAAGTCACATTTGATCTGCAAGAATTTAGACTATTAAAGTCAGGCATCACTTTATACATATTAATGCTGATATTTGATGTGACCCAGAACATAATATTGCATCCAAAGCAACATATAGTTTTAGTTTTAACATTCAGTTACAAACAGCTTTAAAATGCCACTGGAGAAGTATTGCTGAACTCTGTATATACATGTAAATTATTTTGTTTTCAATTTCGAATGGCATTGAAATAAAAGCTGGCAGCTTTTGTGGAATTGGTTGACTTTTAACAGCTGCCATGGTTATATTATTTAAGGTGACAAGAGCTGCCAAAATTTACACTTTGTTCGTAAATTTTTATTTTCACAACAATAATAAGGCTTGAAGGTCATGGGGAAAACTAAATGATTGATGTCGGAATGACCAAAATACATATAGTCTGAGGCCTGTGGAAATGGAAAAAGTGTTCGAAAAGGTAAACAAAATTAAAGTGAACACTTCAGCTAAAATGCATGAAACTGTTTTGAAAACAACATATACCCGTTTACCAAAGAGCTTTTGGATATTTTTTGCCATATTTCTACCAAGAGATTTGTATCATTTAATGTTCATAGTCAGGCGAAATTATGATGTAGAGTTTCACACTTCCTCAGACTTTCGATATCACTTAATTCAAGACCTCTCCCAGCTCCTTGGTTTTCAAGCATTTCTTTATCAGCAAGGTCACCATTCTTTTAACTTTTACAAATACATCGAAACGAAAGAGAAAAATTCTTAGCATTTGCACATTTCAAGGATGACAATATGCTAACAATTTCACCAACACATGTAATAGTAAAAGACAAAAGAAATGGCCCTGAAGGTTATAAATATTGTTACATACCCTGTACCAATAAGGTGGAAAACAGATTTAAAAGACAGTATAATCTTGAATAAACTGTGCAAACCTGAAAGTGTTTGTGCTGCCTTTTTTCAAACTGACTTCAGCATTCACATTTGGTCAGGTGGAATTTTACAAAATAAGACTTTTGTCAGGTTTACCGAGGGGAGAAACCAGATGCACAAATAGACAAGGCAACCCCTTAATGTTATTCTTATCCATGGCAACCCTACCCTGTTGGTCACATTTTTATAGGACGACTGTAAGGATGAACACTAATATTTTAAATAAACCTACTGACCCACGGAAAACACCCTGTTTCAGTATATTTTATATCATGGCCCTTTGACATACAAATAGAACAAGATTGTAAATAAATCTTATGATACATGATGTCAGTTAAAATGTTAATATCATCTACGATTCTAAACATGTAAAATTATTTCTCACTTTGTGTATAAATAGGCCTACATAAGCACATGAAATTGTAAAAAAAATATCAGCCGTACACCATTTGTTGTTTGGGTACATGTCGGTGAAATCAGCCGAACCCCATTTGTTGTTTGGGTACATGTCAGTGAAATCAGCCGAACCCCATTTGTTGTTTGGGTACATGTCGGTGAAATCAGCCGTACACCATTTGTTGTTTGGGTACGTCGGTGAAACTGTAAAAAAAATGTCAGTCGTACACTATTTGTTGTTTGGGTACATGTCAGTGAAACTCTAAAAAAATTTCAGTCGTACACAATTTGTTGTTTGTGTACACGTCGGTGAAATTGTAAAAAAAAAATATCAGCTGTACACCATTTGTTGTTTGGGTACATGTCGGTGAAACTGTAAAATAAATTCAGTCGTACACAATTTGTTGTTTGGGTACATAAGCACATGAAATTGTAAAAAAAAATATCAGCCGCACACCATTTGTTGTTTGGGTACATGACAATGAAATCCGCTTGTAAATGTACATGTATGTTGTTTATTTGGCAGACTTTTTTGGTTTTGGTCGAATACCTGATCGCTTTTTCTTTGTATCTCCTCCCATAGGCCTGGAAAAAAATGAATATTAAGTATCAAAGTTTGAAAGGTCAAAATTATTTCAATGATTCTGATATTTTGACAAGGAAAGGAACTGGCTCAATACCCAAAGGGAACTGCTGAACGGTTGATAGTTCATAACACCCCTATAACGTTGGGCGTGTAAGTGTCTAATCATATAATGATATAGTCAGAATGAGGCTTAAATCAAAATTGACACAGAATAAAAATAAATTCTTTTGCACAGAGAAACCTGGCAACCCTTCTACTGAAATTTAAATTTTCCGACCTATCGGACTGTGTCAGACTAAGAGACCATTTTTCGCCAACTGAGGCACCAAGGCCGCCCTTAACATAATAAAACCCTCTCCCTCTTAAAAGGGCATGAGCTGCCAAAATTCACACTTTTTTCAAAATTTTTGATCGTCACGACAGTAAGAGGCTTTAAAGGCAATCAGAAAACTAAATGATTGACGTTAGAATGAGGAAAATCCATACAGTATGTGGCCTGTACGAACCAAAAATGTGTTTGAAAAGTAAACAAAATTTAAATAACCAGGATGAACATTCATTCATTCTAAGCCAAAGTTAGTTCAGAACAATACTTTATCGTACATTCTCGAGACTAGAAGCACTAAAAAGCTTCTGAATTATACGTCTTCAGAAATATAGCCGATAATTTCAACATTCTGTTTTTACGTCGAAATATCAACATTCTGGCAGCTCATGCCACTTAAAGAATTTCTGATACCAGCTTTTCTGTCATTCTTCTCGATGCTAACGTTTTTGAGATTCCAACAAAAATGATCAAATGGATTATTATATAAATCACTTTTGAACATGTTTTTTTTTACTTACTTCTCATAAATTTCCCTGGGCCATGTTATAAAATATGAGAACACATAAGGGCGGGTAACTCCTTGGCTGGAGCGAACTTTCTCCAGATTCATTCGCATATCGTAATTTTTCCGTCGTTGCTTGGCCAGATTCATTCTTTTCTGATCAAGTTCTCGTCTCATTTTGTCCTTCTCTAAATTTTCCTGTTCTTGAATCTAAACATAAAGAAAACCATTTCTCTTCAATCTAAATATGACAGGTTAATCAGTGTTTTACACTTCGGGTGCACCTGATTAGTGAAATGTTTGTTTGATTGAAACAGTCAATCTGCATGAAAATGTTTACCAAAAAACAAATTCCGCGTGTTTTTAAACTGTCCACAAAATAAACACAAAAGTGGTTTTATCTTTAAGTAATTCTCTTATTGACTTGATGATTTGTCAATGGAATCAATTTGCATTGTTGTTTAAGTCTCACTTAAACCATTGGATGTAAATGATGTTACCAGGACTGAGGTATATTGGTGAATGTAATTTTACATGAGTAACCTACAAATAAATGTTCATTTTTTTTCATACTGCCTTGAGCCCACTCTGAATCATATCACGAAATTAATTATGCCAAATTTAAGATTATAGAGGCATGGTCAGGTTAAATAAGTGGAAAAGACGAACTACCAGTAGGAAACACCCAACTTTTCAGTGATAGATGGTAACTATTCTATATTTGATGATCAATCAGTATTTTTTCCTAGGATGCCGTCATAGAAGTGAAATAATCTTCAGAGCGGCGTAAACATCAATCAACCAATTCCATTGTTTGGGGGAATGGTGGGGGGAGGACTGAGCGGAATTAGATCCATCAATAAGGCCATTAAGGCGTGATCATTTATAAAGACGTGATCGTTTATTGCTCTCACAGGCCCCTCCAATATCAATCAACCAATCCATTGTTTGGGGGAGTGGGGCCGAGTGGAATTAGAAATTCAAAATGGCTGTGAACGCGTGATCGTTTATTGCTCTCCTAGGCCCCTCCAATATTGATAATTTACCTGTTTCAATCTTTCAGCCTCTGATTCCATTTTGGCTAAATCTTCAAGATAAATTTGGCGTTTTTCTTCCTCCAGCCTCTGATGCTCAGCCTCTATTTCCTGTCTGAAAAATAAAATAATAGACTTCAATTAGAAATAGAAACAAACAGATTTCCTCTGAATCTGGGATATTCAAGAAAATTAAACTAGTATGAACTTCACAAATTTGTATTTGTTTATTGTTTAAGTTGGTTGAGCATGAGACGCTGACATCAACTCAAGTCTTCCATCAAGGGGCCATAAGTTTGAACAATGAAAATATAATTGGATTTTAACTCAACAAGAAGGTTGCTGGTTTTCACCGCTGACAAAACCTTACAATGCAGCCATATGATTGCTCTTGGCATAACTCAGCTTATTTGCCATTATTAATTAAAACCTATATGTACATTTTATGTGTATACAATGTACATGTAAATTGAGTAAGTATATTTTCCCTGCGCCTGTGTGTTTTAGTGTTCATAAATATATGGTGTAAGCAATAGCTTTTCGCAGCTGCATCTAACTGACTTATACTACACTCAGTTAGATACATGTAACTTACTTCAGTTTCTCTTCCTCTTCATCTAATTTTCTAGTTTCTTTTAAAAGTGATCGTTTTTTCTTCTCAATTTCCTCCTGCTCTGTAAACAATCTCTGCATAGCTTCCTCTTCAGCCTTTTCAAACAAATTACAATTAAAAACCAATGTTATCAACTAATAGCAACAATAAAACAAAATTCTAATCAAACATTTTAGGAATGCAATATGGAATACTATCTGATATTCTTGACTCTGTGTCAGTATAAATCAAATGGGCAGGATGTGAGTTGTATCTGACAGAACTTTTAAAAAGGAATCTTGAGTCAAGAAACTTTAAACCAATGCAGCGATAAAACACCATTGATGCAATACAGTCAAACCTGGTTTAAGCGACCACCTAAGGGAAACGTGAAAAGTGGTCTCTTAAGACAGGTGGTCTCTTAATACAGGTTTTATGCAACCGACATCTCATTAACCTGCCATCTTTTCTCATGAAAAGTCAGGGCTTTGCCAGTCCTAGGCGATTGCATTTAGACTTATTTCACTAATTTTTGTACATCTCTACGATTTGTATAGGATAAAAAAGGAACTCAACCGCGATATATCTATTGATAATATTATTCGAGATGTTTTTTTTTGTCAATTCTGTTTAGTATAATGCAATTCACAGGTATAATACAAACGGCTAGTGTCCGGCTTTAATTGTAGGCTTTAGTTATTACGACAATCAAGGATTGCCTGCTACAGCGGGATTAAGCATGAGCGGTAAAGCCGTGGTTTTTGTTTTTTTAAGACCACGTGGAGCGTTTTAGCGATTATAGAACCAAGTTTTGGTCGTTTAATAGAGGTTTTGTGTATACTTTATCAGCTTCACAGCTGGTCGCGGTCGCGTTAGACAGGTGGTCGCTCTATACAGTGTCTTAAGTACGGGATTTCGTTCGGGGGGATCGTGGGGTGGCCGCTTAAGACAGTTTATCGCTGTTTACAGGTGGTCGCTTGTCCAGGTTTGACTGTAGTTGAAGGTGATGAGCTGAAACTATACTACATTTAAATAAAATTTTCTTATTTTTAAGATGTATTTTTGTGTCTGAAGCCAGTAAATGAAAGGTAACTAGGGTTACACTAGATTGAAATGGTACTACATACCAATGACTTTAAAGATATATGTTGAAATGGTATTACATGCATGTACATTGTACCTTGACTCTTAAAGATTTATATTGAAATGGTATTACATACCAATGACTTTAAAGATATATAATGCAATTGTATTACATACCTGTGATTCTAAAACTCTCATTCTTTCTTCTTGTTCCTCAGCCAATATTTCAGCCTCCTTCATTTCTTCCTAAAACAAAACAACATTTCAGTTATTGCGTTTATACATGTAGCTCAGTGGGTTGAAGATTCATTCTTACAATACATGCCTTCCTCCAAAATATAGAGTGCTTAATCCAAGCTCAAACTAGGGTTAGTCAGAAGTTGATATGACTCTGTTCAGTTTACCCCCTTTTCAAATCATTCTCCTTACAATGCGTCCCTGGAGAGTTCAGTGCTGCACTCAAAAGTTTTGCCTCTGAATCACTCATTAAATCCAGGTTGAAGTTCAGTTCATTTCTTTCAGATAACGCTTGGACTAATAAACTAAGGATGTTTATTTATTTTTCAGTTTTTTTACTCCATTTTCAAAAGGGTGAAATCAGTGCATGAGTTGTTTATTTTGATCCTCTTTCAAACAATTTATACACTCGAGGTGAACTTCGCACGGAACAGCTTTTATTTGGTGCAAAAGTACCAACAAATGAAAAAATCTTAAATCCTGGACCATGTTTCACAAAGCGGCGTAGCGTAAGTTTTTACATAGCTGCCAAAGCAGCCCATGCGATAGAGATACGTTGCTATGACAGTAACGTTAACACTTACGTTACATAGTTTTGTAAAACAGGCTCCTGGTAATTTTCCGCAAAAAAATTGTAAGTCGCAAATGTGTGTACAATTAGAACTTGCGCATGGACGCAAGTCTGGTGGCGCAACGCCATGCTTTATATCAATGCATAACTTTATGAGTTTGTCCGATGTAGGGTTGCAATAATGGCTAAAAAAGGCTGTAATGCCTTAAGCCCCGTTCAGGTCGAGTTAGGATCCGATCCATGAGCGGCCTTAGGACTCTTCAGATCGGTCTTAGATTGACCAGTCTTACGATCATAAGGATAGAAACATGTTCTATTTTCTCCCGATCAATCTTAAGGTCACAGCCAATCAGCGACCTATACTTCATCACTTGATCATTTTTTTCTCGGCCTTTCGAAGATGTTGTATTGTTACGTCATTCCTAGTGGCGTGCCAGTCTGCAGAATATTGTGACGAAATTCCCTTCCGATCAACTGATCGCGTCGACCTGAACGGGCTTGAAGACTGATCAGTCGGTAATTATTTGGCTGAACGATAAACCAGTCTCAGTCGACATGAACACTCTTAAGATTCAATCGTAGACAATCGGATCGGATCTTAACTCGACCTGAGCCGGGCTTAAAGCCTGATACGCTCTTCAACATATTTGAAAACCCAGATTCTACTTGCGGACTAGCCAGCTATTTAAAACTGATACCTTGCTGACATGGTTAGAAGGGACAGAATCATTGGGGACGTGACTTCTGGTACACATCATTACAGCTCTGCACACGTAATGTACTGTATATGGAACTGGTTAATCACAACTGAAGGTCATTCACACATCAAAATTGGACTACATTTATGACTCGCTATAAACAAGACCTGACACTCAGTCATTGGGCATATGACGTGGCATCAACTGTGCCAGTTTACTGAAAGTTGTTATAAACCTTTATTTGTTGAGCCCAATTGGAAGAATATATGTGCAGAACTGAACAGCCCATACAATAACCACAGTACAATGTAAATTTATATTTCAGTCCAAAGATAGCTTCAATACCCACACATGAAATTATACAAATGATGTCATTTGACTGCTTGGCTTAAAACAGTGATTTTATGCTGATGTCAGCACTGTAACTTTCAATGGATTGATTGATTGGGGCTTAACATTGCACTCAATAGCAATGGTCATATGGCAACAAAAGTACCAACTGACAAAAATACCACCTCCCACCTCCATCCATTCATCATATCTATTTTGATATTAACCTTCTAAGACCCCAGGAAATCTATTAGGCGTACTTAATGTTCCTCCTTCCTAGGTCAGCATTCATGGCTAAAGCAAAACCACAATGCCACCAGCTTTATAAAGGGTATGTTATAAATAAACAGTGCACCCGATGTAATCCGAAACTATTTCTGATGCCAAACAAATGTTGGGATGCATTTACTTTATTCCCAAGTTTAAAGTTTAAAGACAAAGTCAACTGACTGACAGATCTGTCTTTTGAGAATTTTTTTAGCGATTTTAACAATTTATTGTGCCCATTGGCAACATTTTGAGACAAAATTATTACTAAAAGAAGAAAGACAAACCTCGAATCTTTCTAGAGCTAGGCGTTCTTCCTCGTCTCTCTCCCGTGCTATTTTCTCCACTAAATTTGACCTCATTTCACCATCACTTATACTCTCCAACATTTCCATTTCCTTAACACGACCACTCTCCATCATTTTCTTCTCACGCTGACGATTCTGAATTGCTAACTGTTTTTTGCGCTCAAGTTCCTCTTTTCTCTGCTGTTTCCGTTGCTCCCTCTGAGATGTTCGCGTCATCGCCATGGTAACCTTTGCATCTTCCTCAGCTTGTCTCAACTCAGCAGCTTCTTTCTCGAGCATGTCCAGCTGAAGTTGGTACTCCTACAAATTTGGAAATGTAAATTTTATTGATTGATTTTTTATTCCCATGTTTAAATATATCTGAGCATATAAACAGCTTGTTATATGTTAAATATAGCCGAAGTGGTGATTCAAACAAAGGCAGGGGACTTTGATAGTTCAGACAATAGAGTGAGTTCCTTACGTCGACATAAGCCTTTATACTTCCCACACAGTTCAAAGAAAGCTTTTAGAGTGGGTTTTCATTTGATCATCCTACATTACGGTATGTGGGTTACCAGCTACCCGTCAATTGCCAAAGCTCAGTCTCCCTTTCCTCCCCCCACGAAACATTGCAACATGGGTGTATATATGGGTGAAATAATCTTGACTGTGGCACAAAAAATCCATCAATCAATGAATCAACCAATATAAGGTTTCTGTTTGTTAGAGACCAGACAGTTTACATTTAAAAAAAGTTTTTTCCAATCTCACAAAAAATAGCTACAAGCTATAAACAGTTTTGAAGCATTTAAATCATTAAACCAAATCTAAATGTTGATTGATTGATGATTATGTTGTACTCAAGATTATATCACTAGCATGGCGGCGTTGCCAGGTTCAGTGGGGGAGGAAACTACAATGTAGACTCTTTGCCCGGCGAACTATTGAGGACTGTCACTCTAACCGACAGACACAATCATTGATCGAGTAAATATTGGTTGAAGACCAGTTTGCTGCAGCAGACAAAAGAGAAACAGACAGAAAGCTGATGTGACAGGCTCACTAAAGGAAAAAAATACTGCTTTTTCTACTAAAGCCTGGAAAAAAAGTAAAACAAAGCCTAAAATACCAATATCTTACCCTCCTTAACCTCTCCGCTTGAATCATCTGTTCTTGTCGTAGTTTTTCTTTGGCCCGTATTTGTTGTTCTAGAAGTTTAACTTCTATCTCTAATTTCTAAAAACAAATTAGGCACATCCATTTCATTTGTTCAGTCAATACAAATTTTCATAATATCTTTTTTCTCTCCAAATCAACAAAGAAAGAAGTTTTGGCAAATATATCAAGACTTGGCTTTATACATTTTATTCTAACAAATGATTTTCTATAAAAAAATTTGGCTTACCCTTTTTGCCGACTCTTTCTCTTCACGTTGTAATCTTTCTACATCTTCATCAACAACTTTCTTTCCTTTTCCAGTTTTTGGACGTTTATTTTTTCTGCCAGTGGCAGACATTCCTCTTGACTTTGATGCACTCTGTCAACCAAAATATGTTTGCTATAAATGACTGGCGAGAGGGGACACTTTATATTAAAACAAGATATTTTTATTGAAAAATATACATGTAACATAGTACGGGACCAGACCTTGGAAAATCAGGCACCATTGTGCTTCCAAGTTACCTTCCAGATTTGAGAATGTTTAAGAGACATGGTAATTTGGTGTATTTTGCTCCTCAGCATAAGATGTAAATGTCATGTTAGAATGAAAAACACTCAGTCACATGCGTAATGACAGCACCGGAGACAGGAAATTTGTGGAATGCATACGAGACTTGCGTTCCCTATTATGTTATTGGCTACAAAAAAGATTCAAGATTATTTCACTTTTATGTTGGCTTTGCCAGTTCAGTGGGAGAGGATACCAGGCTCTTTGCCCAAAGGAAACACTTGACATTTGGTTAGTACAGTACCTGGCAACTCTTACACATATGAAGATAGAGTGAAAATTCCACTCAGAAATATTGTACTTTTATTTGGTCTCAGTGAAATTCAAATCTGTGCAACATAGATGCTGGGACTAACATGAAAGGGATTGGAAACGCCTTGTATTACAGCCAGTCTACTCGCTGCATTTTTGTGAGTAAGAGTGAGGGCATTGCAATCCACCCAGAGAATAGGCGAAACCCGTGTAGTGTATTCAGATTCATTCCGAGATGTGGTGGATATATGGAGTGCGCATGCCTATTTGTAAGTTAGCAACAGAAAACAATCACCATTTTGACTATTCTGACATTTCAAATAGGCATGCGCAGTCCATATACCCACGACATCAGTAAGGTTCGAAATGAATCGGAACACACAACACAGGTTTCGGCTATTCTTGGGTCAGATCGAAATGCCCTCACGGGGTGTCTGAGACAAACAATAGCGAGCCAAACTGTAACGAGTTGACTCTCTGTAATAGAAAGGCGTTTCCAATCCCTTTCATATTAGTCCCAGATCAATGGAAGGCATGTGTCTGACCGAGAAACTATCCCTCTGCTGACTTTGACAATACACACATACCTGTGGTTTTATAGGGCTAGGCGGTACAGTCCTATCCATGTGAACAGTTCGAACTAAGGTGTCGGGGGAAGGTGGACCTGCCAAAAAATAATAATTTGAATAACAAATCATAATTGTTCCAACCAGTCAGTATTCACATTCTTTCTTGAAAGATACTGTTGCCATCCTTATGTAATATATAAATATATATAATATATCAGATATGAAACAAAGAGACAAAATAAGCCCGCTTTCTTGTGGAGTTTCTATCCCCCCCCCCCCCACCCAACACTCCCAACACTCCCACTAGAGGGGGTTGTGACAATCAGATTTCCATCTTTTGTAAGAGAGCCTGTTTTATTTTATTTTATGTTAGCTTCTTACATTAATATTTTTATTATAAAAGGCCTCATCGTATCAAACATTTGCATTGTCTGGCTCAGCACTTTCAATAGTTGAAGTTGAAGAGGATATAAATAAGAAATGTAACTCCTACCTCGAGTTTCGTTTGAATCTTTAGAGCTTCCCTGTCTTACTGGCCGGGATTTAGGAGGTGCAGGTCCAGGAGGGGGTTTGGGTGAAATAGAAGGCGGAGGAGAAGGTGGAAATTGGTCTACCCTACTTGTAGGGGGTGGGGGCGGGGAAGCAGGTAAAGATGTCACAGATCGTATTGAATGTAGCGAAGATTTGGATGTAAACGGAACGTCCTTCGCCTCTGTGTGACCTTGAATTGTCTCTCTGCTTTGAACTCTATCCTCCTGGTTAAAAAACATGAATATGAAATAACAATACTTTCTAAAATATTAATAACCATCTATACTTAACGCTATTAAAAACGCACAGTTGAATTTTATGTTTCTACCCCAGTAAGGCTATTGGCCATTTAAGTTTTGTTGTTTATTGTTAGTTCGAGTTGAGTTGCAATAACTGGATAACCTGTTTCAGGGAACATGAAACTGGCAATGTTGCCGACCAACCACGCCCTGGTCAGCCAAGAGTCACTACAGCCCGCCAGGATCGATACATCGGTTTGTTGCACACACGTGACCAATTTCGCACCGCAACACAGACTGCTCGTGAGACAGTGGGAATTGGAAGGCCCAGGGTAAGCCTCAGCACCATCCGACGCCGTCTCCAACAGATACAGATGCATGCACGCGACACAGACTGGTGGGCCCATATTGACACCCGACACACGATCTAGCGCACATTGAGCACTTGTGGGATCAGCTTAAGAATGCCGTTGCACAACGTCAACCCAGGCCACGCAACCGACGTGAATTGATCCAGGTAGTGCAGGAAGAGAGGGACCGGATCCCACAGCACAGAATAGCCACACTCATCAGGTCCTTGCGTCACAGGTCACTGCTTGCGTTGATGCCCGAGGTGGACATACCCATTATTGAATGATGACACCTTCAATTTCTGTATCAACGATTTGTTTGCAAGGAATAAATGTCACCAGGGTTTCACATATTGTCAATTCTTTGTCTCATTGTGACCAATGCCTTGTTCTTCAGTTTAAGAGTACTTACAATATTTTACACTTTACATTTCTCAAAATATTTTACATTCTTTGGGTCATGCGTTTTTAATGGCGCTAAGTATATAAACATTAATCAACAAAATAAAAGATAAATTTTTAGCTATTTCATGAAAATTGATAACTATGTATGTATTAGATAATGATATATCATCTTTTACTTTTGGACAATTTATCGAACTCAATTATAGCCCCAGTTCAGGGATCAAGTCTGTCTCCGTACCTTAAGTAGCGAAGACTTGGGCAAATCCTTAGTGACGGGCTCATAGTGTGTGATAAGTATATCTGATACCTGGACATCAGCGGATGAGACTGGTTTTATGTCAACGTCACTTGAAAACATCTCCTAAAATATTGAATCAGTGATTAGTTTACTAAGTAGACAAGGTTTATATAGAGTTTAATCTAGTTTCTGTCAACAACTTGAAGCTCATCATAAATGTTCCATTCAAAAAGTTAGGAATAAGACTTGAACTTGTAATAACTTGGTGGAAAGCCTCAGTTGATGTAAACAAGATATGATAAGAGTTGATGAACAGTAAATTTAAAGAGACCCCTTGATTTTACTTACAGAAACCCATTTATTGGAGTAACAAAAGCCTCTATATTTTCATTAAACAAAGGCTCTTTTTGTGTTTTTCTCTTGATCGCTGTATATGAAGAGTTGCTAGGTACTCGCTGAATGTTGAGGTTTCCTTCGTGCAAAGAGCCTGATTTCCTCTCCCATTAAACCTGGCATTGTCGCTATATAAGTGAAATAATCTTGAGTAAGGCATAAAAAAACAATCAAACTTTCTTTTGTGTTATAAAGGCACAAGTTTGTTATAAAGACCTCTTCAGTTGTGTAACAGAGGCCCTGTAAGTTGAGTTACAAAGGCCATTTCAGCTAAGTTACAGGGGCCTTTCATCAAAGTTACAGGGGTCCATCATCAAAGTTACAGGGGTCCATTATCAAAGTTACAGGGGTCCTTCATCAAAGTTACAGGGTTCCATCATCAAAGTTACAGAGGTCCATCATCAAAGTTACAGGGGTCCATCATCAAAGTTACAGGGGTCCATCATCAAAGTTACAGGGGCCCATCATCAAAGTTACAGGGGTCCATCATCAAAGTTACAGAGGTCCATCATCAAAGTTACAGGGGTCCATCATCAAAGTTACAGGGGTCCATCATCAAAGTTACAGGGGTCCATCATCAAAGTTACAGGGGCCCATCATCAAAGTTACAGGGGTCCATCATCAAAGTTACAGGGGTCCATCATCAAAGTTACAGGGGTCCATCATCAAGGTAACAGGGTTACTTTATCAAAGTTACAGGGGTCCATCATCAAAGTTACAGGGGTCCATCATCAAAGTTACAGGGGTCCATCATCAAAGTTACAGGGGTACTTTATCAAAGTTACAGGGGTCCATCATCAAAGTTACAGGGGTCCATCATCAAAGTTACAGGGGTCCATCATCAAAGTTACAGGGGTCCATCATCAAAGTTACAGGGGTCCATCATCAAAGTTACAGGGGTCCATCATCAAAGTTACAGGGGTCCATCATCAAAGTTACAGGGGTCCATCATCAAAGTTACAGGGGTCCATCATCAAAGTTACAGGGGTCCATCATCAAAGTTACAGGGGTCCATCATCAAAGTTACAGGGGTCCATCATCAAAGTTACAGGGGTACTTTATCAAAGTTACAGGGGTCCATCATCAAGGTAACAGGGTTACTTTATCAAAGTTACAGGGGTCCATCATCAAAGTTACAGGGGTCCATCATCAAAGTTACAGGGATACTTTATCAAAGTTACAGGGGTACTTTATCAAAGGTACAGGAGTCTTCATTTTACAGGGGCCTTCATTTAATTTAAAAAAAGCATTTTATTTACGTTACAGCAGTCCTTTCCTAAATAGGTCAAAGTAATCCAAAATAGGCTTACCTTAAGTTCAGACATTTCTGAAGTGGAAGTGCATGAAAGGATATGATCAAAACTTCTGTCTGGAACAAGGGTGGATAATTCTGTGTTAGGGAATTGTTTTCCTGGTGCTAAAGATTGACTTGAGGAGTCCGCAGAATTCGGAAGTGGAATGTTAACAACAATATTTTCTGCTGCATGTATTTCTGGTGATGGATCACAAATAACTCCCCGTATGTTTCCACCAATCACTACATTAGCCGATCTCGTCGTGTCATCTACTGGGCCTGCGGATTGGTCAGAATCCTTGACTGGTAACTCCGGCCTTTCATTTCTGGTGTCTTCTTTGATAAGCTCAATGTTATTTTCCGACTTGTTTGTTTCAGTTTGACATGGAAAATCCACTGGACTGCTTGCTGTAAAGACACACAATAATTATATACATTGTATAAAAACCTAGATTATTCTTATATATAGAATAAAAAACTCAATGGATTGTTTCACAAAAATAAATAAAGAGCTTGGCCTTGCTCACAAAAAGAGCTCTTAAATTAGAGTTCCCTTCTTTTTGCTTATCTCCACAAGGGATTAATTGATTGATTGATTGGGGCTCAAAATCACACTCAACAGCTTAGGTCATATGACAAATGTGCCAATCAACTGGCAGCCACAATGTCCCCGCCAAGGGCTGCATGGCATTAAACAACATTTGGGTGAGTGGGTCCATGGGTTTGTGAATAATATGTACATGTTAATGCCTGGTTGCAATCTTTCTATTGCTAGTTCAAATAGAGCTGATAAGGGCCCAGGAGCCTGTTTCAGAAAGCGGCGTAGATGTATTTTTTGCGTAACTTTCATACTAACGTATCTCTACAGCATGGGTTGCTATGGCAGTTACATGAAAACGTACGCTACGCTGCTTAGTGAAACAGGCTCCTGTATGAACAATTCAAAAGATAGAAGGGAATTAATCTCTCTATCTACTGTTACCAACTGATTCATGGATGCAAAAGAAATCAAATTTTGTCAAATAAAAAACATATAAAGGGTCATTTAAACAAAACCTTTCTATAAGGGAAAAAAAACTATGATCATAAAAAATATTCTGAAATCCAAAACATTTACTTTTGTTCCCCAGACTTTATCCAAATTAGAACACTTTCCTCGTTCGTCGAGAAAGAAATTTGAAATAAAAAATCACAATCCTTCTTAGCTTACCAGGAACTGGTCTTTCCACTGGAGATGAAGATCGAAGAAATGATGTGTCGTTGGAGAAAAAATGCGGTGAAAAGGATTCTGGTATATTGTGAACTCCTATAATAAAAAGAGAGGTGAACATGCAGTAATTTTCTATTGTACCCAATATGTCACGTTTTCAAAATCGTAAAAAAAAAATCTCCCCTCCAAACTTTACAGTTCATACAAAAGTAATCTAGAACAGGTATGATTTTTAACAAACGCACATTTCAAACTATAACATTGAGAATTGTTAGAGTTTTACGTCCTTTCTATATATTTCTGTGATAAATAGCAGGTAATGACAGCTGAAGGTCATGCGGTAACCATGACAATCTATCACAATAAAAGAAGAGCAGCTAGTCGACCAGTAACTATGGTAACCACCAGAGTTTAGGCATCTTTTGCTGACAGCAAATTAGCAGCATTAATAGATAGAAAAACATCTGCACTAAAGGCATGAGACAAAAAACATATGTGAGTTGAAAATAATTAACAGCACAATACCATAACGAAAAATTTTCAGCAGTGACAATTTCACATAAAGAACAAATTGATGCTTTGAATAGCTCATTTAAGATTATGCCTATTAGCTAAAAAAAATAACCTTTTAGGAAAAATTACAAATCTCAAAGACCTACTGATCAAAATGGCCGTGCTTTCTTGATCAACCATCCAGTTAATTCTGCTGAGAGTGTCTAACATGGAAAGGTGTATGATGACGTGACCAATAGCAAATTAAATAAGCCTTCGTACTTCGTAAGCCTGCTATAACCAAAATGCCCCCCCCCCCCCCAACCCCACCCCCACCCCACCCCCACCCCACCCCTCTTCAAAAATCTTAATTTTAAATTATTATGGAAGGAACAAAAACATAAATTGCTTACATGAATTTAGAAAGCGGCAGACAGCATAACTTATCATTCTGAACAATTCTTTTTTTTGTTCTTGCGTAGAATTCTAACCATTATTCACCCTATATCATGTGACATTTCTCTGTACAAAACAACACAGTAGGCCCACAGCTTGTAGCTCAATTAGCTATGGCTTGAAATGCTACAAATTGACTTTCCATAGATTTTAGTTTCTTCTTAAGAAATTGATTATCGAATGTGGATATTCTAATTAATGACCTGTAGCCAAGGGAATTAACTTGAAATTGGCAAGAAATGAATTCCGCAAGAAAAGAAATCCACAAGAATAGAAATCAATATTAAGGCAAGTAGTAGTTTTAGGTTGATCAATTGTAGGCTTATAGGGAGGAAACTGAATTCTATGCCTAGAGGGAACCACCAACCTTCGAATGATGACAGGCAGGCAACCCTAATTGGTCTATTAAATTCAAGTCCAAGCTGCATTTTTTTGCAATTTTTTTGTATTGAGTGGGATTCGCATCAAAATCTGTAGAGAAACTTTCAAATGATAGTGGATAATTGTTGTCGTACACAAGATCATTTTTCGAAAATGGTTGTCTGTGAATGGTTATATGATTGAGTGAACCCCATTTGCTATATACAGCTGGATTAAACCTCTGAGAATTCATAAATTTTCATGAACACAAATCTGAAACATGGACATTTATATACATGGAGTGCGAACTATGATGGTATTATAGCACAATAATAGCACAATAGCCTAATGCAACAGCTTTTTTCTTAGCTTCGGTTTGAAAATCGTAAGAGCACTAGCCTATATATAAACAAGAAGAAGTCAGTTACATTGACCCAGTTTCAGCTGTGTGCCTTAGTTAGTGACGCTGATTTGAACATTTGCACGTTCTACGAATGATATACATGCATTAACTCAAACTGGTTCGTCAAATTTGAACTGAACTGAAATGTCCGATATACCATTTGCCCGTTTTTCGTGTAACAATGACATGATGTTGTGGCATCAATCCCAGACCGGATAAGCCCAGCTTCCAATTAGACTTCAGCTGTATTCAGTGGAGCTCCTGCCCATGCAACATTTTTTGGGCATTACTTGATTACTTCAGACATAAAAGTTTCTTTTGTAAAATTGCTGAAAATTTTGAGTTAAAACAGACTGATGCTTTCTACGGTGTACTATAGAGCCGTGATTATGACGTCGCAAAATTACGTCATTAGCTATTAATTGGCAAACCACCTATTGGTAGAGAAGCAGACATCAACGTTGACAGAAGTCTAGTATGAGTTTAATTAGTTAGTGTCTTTTAGAAAGTGAATATAACAGTATTCTCGTTATTTTGGGATTACACTTTCTTGAAAATATGGTAGAAATTCCTCTACCGATTTTTGGGTGACGCCCGAAACGGGAATCAAACCAGGGTCCTAGAGTATGGCTCCTATCGCCAGCACTAAATGCTTTAGAGGAGGCCGGTTGGCTGAATGGATAAGGCAAGCAGCATTTGAATAATGAAGTATGTATGGTTTATTTACTATTGATCTTACCCCATGTTGGAGTAGAGGTCTCTCTATCCAAAGCATCTTCATCATTTTCCACTTCATTGGCTCTCTCCAATACTTCAGGGGAAATTCTAAACAAACATATAATAAAGGAGGAAACAAACATCACATGATGTGTAATGCATCAACTCCTTAATCCGTTAGTACCATTTTAAAGTTTGACATAGTACACAAGTAGTGTCCCTTCGAAAAACGTAAAATTTATTTTCAACATATTCTGTTGAAAAATTGAGTCAAAAGATGTCTTACGTTTTTCTGAGTAATATTACTTGTAATAAGGTGAAGAATTACTTATGGATAACGTTTTGATGTAGTTCTTACATCGTATTGACTTTGATAACGATGTAAGAACTACATCGAAACGTTGTCGCCCAATAAACCAAGAAGTTGTTATCCATAAGTAATTCTTCACCTTATTGTAACTTTTCAACTTCTAAATTCGATTGAAAGATTATATACTACGTATTTATGTACTATTTGTATGCTTACGCCGGAGTTATTTTCTGAATCTAATATAGTTTTTTAAACTATAGAATAAAATATCCTTACCTTGTTTGATCATCTTCCGTTTGGGTTCGGAATTTATCTGTATCTGTTAATATGAGCATTTAAAAAATTTTATTTCATTTTATTCGTAAGGGTTACACATCGTCAAATGCACTAAATCTTATCTTTTCAAAAACATAGATTAGTAGAAGGAAGGGTGATTGATTGATTGATGCGTTCAATGCACTCAAGATTATTTCACTAATATCCTATGAAAATCAATAAAGTTTGTTTCCAGTTTTTCTAAAAAAAAAAATGAAGTAGATAATCATTCAAGTTTTACAATTTGCAAAGAGGAAAATGAATTGGAAACAAAATCCAAATAAAATTGACAGATGTAAGCTAAATGATTTTTTTTTTCTTTGACGATGTTTACCTTTAAAGTGGCATGAGCTGCCAAAATGTTGATATTTTGACGATAAAACAGAATGTTGAAATTATTGGCTATTTTTCCCAAGACGTATAATTCAGCTGTTTAGTGCTTCTAGTCTCGAGAATGAATGATAAAGTATAGTTTTGAACCAAATTTGGCTTAGGATGAATGAATTGTCGTCCCGGTTATTTAAATTTTGTTTACTTTTCGGACTCTATTTCAGTTTGTATAGGCCGTAGGCTTAATGGATTTCTCTCATTCCAACGCCAATCATTTAGTTTTTCGATGACCTTCAAAGCCTCTTACTGTCGTGACGATCAGAGATTATGAAAAAAAAAGTGTGAATTTTGGCAGCTTATACATGTATGACACTTTAAAGATCTAGACCTTGTTAATGTAGATTTAAAAGAAAATCTATAGAAAACTTACAAACTATAAATGAATGAAACATTTTCTAAATTTCTAAATGTGTGCAAAGGGTGGGGGCAGGATGTGAAATGGTTAATTAAGACAAGATAAGTACCTGCGTCAACATCACACTGTTCAAAGTCAGGCAGTGAGACAGAAACATTACTGCGTAACTCTGATTTCTCAGAAATTTCATCGTCATCGTTATCTGGTTTAACGTCTTGTACAGTTTCCGTTAAAATCTCAAGCAAGGAAGGAGATGGTGTAAGGGGTGGCGCATTATCTGGGGTGTGTTCTTCATGTGTTGTGGGTTGAGAGGTGGGAATTTCTAGCACAGCACTCGTTGGGACCTCAGGAGTTTCCAAAAAGGGGGATAACTCTTGTTGCAATTTTTTGTCGGTCTCTTTCTGTTCAGAAATATTCTGAGGGGAGTCAAAATTTTTAGAAACATTTGGACATAATGGAAGCAATTTCGCTTCATCATCCAAAACATCTGGCTTTTCAAGAGTTATCTCCCTTAGAATTTGAGTTTCTGTAACAGCTTCATCGTGCAACGCTCTACCCGATGTTCCTTTGACAGACTGATCCGTTGCAAACGTGTCTGACGTAACAACACATTCATTCTCGACACTTATTGTAGGATCAACCACAGGACTCCAGGCTAAGGGGACAGGTGGTTTTGGAGGAGCTAAAACAGGTGAAGATGGGTAAAAAAGTTTGATTGAAGAATAAAAAGGTAAATCTACTAAACTGCTGTTTTTATTAAATTAGACCCCAAAATTGTGAATGATTTTCACTGGAATTGTTAAGTAATCAACAGAGCCTAACCAGAAAATTTGAAGAAAAAAAAAAACGAAACAAAAAGTATACTTTTATTGTCGTTTCTAAAAACCACAAAAAAAAATTCTTGCTAAAAAATCCACCCATATTAGTCTTCTTCGAAATAAAAACTATAGACGGTAATAATCATGAGTTTTCAAAGAAAAAGTTTACAAGTTACAGAAATATCTTACCACTTCTGTCAATGTGCTTGTTACTCTTTAAAGAAGCGGCTAATTTCTCTGTTGACAACACTCTACTTCTGGAAAAGGAATTAAAAACCTGATATATTCTTACCAATAAAAAAATGGCTAAGATGAAACATTGATGACATTTGCAATGTTCAATAAAAAAAATAAAAAAATTCTCTTTAAATCAGTCTGAAGAAACCATATTTATTATGAACGCAATCAAAATAAACACAAAGAGTGGAAAGCATTGTTCAAAGAAAGTGTCACTCACCTAGCTGATCTCTCTCTCCGACTAAGTAATGGAGCTGTACCTGGGCGTGATTGTCTCCCTTTGTCCACCTCTCCTGTCCCAGGAAGGTTATCTTGTACAGGAGTGTTGGTGCGTGATTGGTCGAGAGCTTCAAGTGCAGATTTTAACTCAGCGACATCAGGAGAGCTGAGTCTAGTGAAACGATTCACACTGACAGCAGAAAAATCCAAATATCACATATTAATATTGCGATCAGGAAAAAAGCTGGTTAGATAACAGTTACACTTGATAAAGACACCGGTATAGGTGTCGAAAGCTTGTGACGTTCACAAACAACTTATTTCGTGGTGATGCCTTAATCATTTCTAATCAGTTTGTAATTCTTGTTATATATGGTGAACATGAACTTTCAAGAATGCTTTTTTCAGATAACAGTCACATGGCTCAAAATGTTTGAGGGGGGGGGGGGGGGTGGGGCATCTGTAGGTCAGTAGTTATAGCGTTAGACGCTCTATCCGAACAGCCTTCCACCAATGGGTCGCGAGTTCGAATCCCACTCAGTCCAAAAATTTTTGACTGGGTTTTCACTCGAACTACCTATGTGGGATGGTTGCAAGTTACCAGCGGAAGGCCGTGGGTTTTCTCCGGGCACAGAGCCCGCTTTCCTCACATAATAAAACTGGCAACACCACCATATAAGTGAAATAATCTTTAGCACGGCGTAAAACACCAAGCAATTAATCGATCAAAATGTTTTGGGACTTGAAAAAATAACCTGTTCATCAAGAAAAGTTGTTACATACAAGTGGCAATTACTTCTACAACTTTTTAACACTTTAGCCAAATGCAATATATTCCATTACACAGGTTGACAAATTCTTTATTTTTTTTTTGGTGATTTTCAGATGTTCATTATTGGTAGCTCCTTTTCTCTAGATGTGGTTTTTGAAAAAAAAACCAGAAAAAATAGCAGGTTCAAATACAAGTTGATGGCAACCCAGACCGAATGAGAGATCAAGCAGTTGCTTATGCGAGCAAAACTGTGGGAAATCGAAAATTTTATTGGCACTTGTTAAACCTAAATGATAAGATGTTCATCACACCTTGTCATACAGTTTAAGGGATTAAGGTGGCAGGGGGAGGGGGGGGGGGGTGATTTTAGGTGACTTTGCTACGTCTTTGTATAAGGAAACTTGAAACTATACCGAAACATATCTTAAGTATAAAGTAAGCGTTGATGCCTAACATCCCTACAACTAAAGTTATTTAAATAAAATTGATTAATTACATTTTAACTGCACATGAAAAATTATTTCCCTTGTATAGCAACAAAATGGGTTTAATCACACAACCCTTGTAAATCCCACAACCCAGAAATTAGCAAACCAGGTAATTGACAAAATTGTAAACTGTTTTTTTTAGAATAAAAACTATAATATATCACAGCTAGCTCCAAAAGAGTAATTTAAAAAAAAAATAAAAAACATCAAAGCTAACTTTTAAATTTTATGCCCAAGGTTGAGACTGAAATGTATTGATTCAAGGTATTGGCACAGATTCTCTTTTGTATGCTACAATGTATAACACTGATAAAGAGAACATATGGATTGTTTATGAGTGTTATTAACATCTCTGTTGACATCATCTGTACAATGCTTATATAACCGTAAACTAGAACACTTTTCACAGCAGTAAGGTAATTTAATCCGACAGTTTCCCCCTTTTCTCACCTGTGTGTATACCTCACGCTTTTCACACAGGTAATTGGTTTGCTTATCAATAAATAATGTCCGGGCATGAATTGCCATTAAGTTGCTATCTGTAATTAAATTTGGTTATGTTTGTTTACCATAGAGACAGTGACAACACACAATGTTTGCCATACATAAACCAGCAATGTGATGTGAAGTGAAAATAACATTGGTAGCTTGGGTATATAGCCTTTAACAGGTTTCTGAATAACATACAAAAACTGAACAAAATTTTGCATTATTTTTCTAATAAAAGAACAATGGTATGACATATAATAATTATCATCAGGTAAAAAATTATACAAATATTTGCATTTAAAGTCTGGATTTAATCAAATTACATCATTCTATTTAAGTTTATAAAATGAATATCTAAAGTTGAAAGGCAATATATGTCTGGCCCTATATGTAGTTAGCTGAATGTTAAAGTTGTGTAATCTGCTAAATTTCTAACAATTTTTGTTCGAAACAAAATCAGAAAATTAAAAGTTTTTAGGGATGTTATATTCAATACTGTACGTAACTGTAGTCTTCAGTAATTACTTAGGCCTAGAATGAAACAACATCCATCTTCATGTAGGTCATATATCCATTTTGTTTATATCTTACAAAAAAGCCTTCGCTTCACACATGTCACAGACACAGGATATTTTTTTATTTCAAAGTTAATCCTTTTTTATGAATGCTGAAATTATTGATACAATTTGAAATTATGAAAAAAATGCTGCAAACTAAAGTCCCGGTTGATGATAAGAAACCGTTTTATACATTTATGGTATCGAGTTAACCAAAACTAAAATACATGTATCTGAAACCACAAAGAATATGTGAAGACACAATTAAAATCTCCACAAACTCACTTCTATTGCTGGGCTAACTGACAGCAAAAAAGTTTTGGTAAAAAGGTATACTTTTAATACATGTATAATGAAGTTAAAGTGGCATGAGCTGCCGAAATTCACACTTTTTTCATAATTTCTATCGTCACAACAGTAAGAGGCTTGAAGGCCATCGAAAAACTAAATGATTGGCGTTGGAATGAGGAAAATCTATACAGTATTTGGCCTGTACGAACCGAAAACGTGTTCGAAAAGTAAACAAAATTTAAATAACCGGGACGAGTATTCATTCATTCTAAGTCAAAGTTAGTTCAAAACAATACTTTATCGTACATTTTCGAGACGAGAAACACTAAAAAGCTTCTGAATTATACGTCTTGAGAAAAATAGCCAATAATTTTAACATTCTGTTTTTACGTCAAAATACCAAAATTTTGGCAACTCATGCCCCTTTAAAGTGACAAAAAAAAAACTCACCATGTGGAGCTCTTTAGTTTTTCCAGGTAAAAAGACAGGTCTGCTCCAGGCTTTATTTTTTCTTCCAAATCATTTTCTGGTAAACTTTTGAGAAATTTCAAGAACAGTCTGTTTTGAATATCACTGACACTGGCAGTAGAGGGATCGAAGTTCTGGATGTAAAAAATTAAATAAAATAAATAACAAATTGAACAACTGGATAATAACAGATTAAGTTTATCTTAGGAAGAAAAACGTGAATGCTTTGGAAAATAGAATGAGATTGGTCAAATATACTAGCTGAATATTAGGTTTGTTAAAGTGGCATGTGGGCCATTTTCTGTTAAAACAGAATGTGGAAATTATAGGCTATTTTACTCAAGATTCAGAAGCTTAATCTTTAGGGTTACCAATGTCGAGAATGTACATGAAATTTGTGTTAACAAGCTTAACCTTTAAATGAATGATTTCTGTCTCGGTTATTTAAATTTTGTTTACTTTTCGAACAATATTTTGCTTCATATAG
The DNA here is from genome assembly GCA_963971465.1 of Lepidochitona cinerea. Classification (NCBI taxonomy): domain Eukaryota; kingdom Metazoa; phylum Mollusca; class Polyplacophora; order Chitonida; family Tonicellidae; genus Lepidochitona; species Lepidochitona cinerea. Next base: position 80,904,474 of record OZ020551.1, on the reverse strand, counting down.
AACACAGACTACATAGATTTTCCTCATTTCAACGCATACTAATTTAGTCTTTGGACTGCACATCTTAAATAGTAGTCTTGGCATTTCGAATTTATGAAAAAAGTGCCAATTTTGGCAGATCATGCAATTTTAATAATATTTCCAGAATAAAAAATTGTGTGTTTTGGTAAGCAAAATACAATTAATGATTTAAATACTAATTTGAATTAAAAAGTAAATAAATATTGACCTTATCCCCATATTGCAGAACCGACCAGGTAAGCCTTTGTATGGTTCCAATGTTGAGAGTCAAGTCAATCAGACTGTCCCCTTTAGGTGGTTTCTGGGTGGGATAATGTGTAGGAACGCCCTTAAAGGGGGGATAATCATCGGCATCAGGTGGAGTGAATAGCATTAACGCCCCTTTTCGTGTTGAGTATGTTTTTGGCAGAGCTAGCTGACCATCTACAGTTGGTGTACGCAATACAGGGCCGGCAGATTTTGTTCGACTGGGTAGTCTGGATGAGACAGTGACACCATGGCGATGGAGAAACTCTTCGCTACTGCCTAATCTTGGAAGAGCAGATTTGCACTGGAAAATAATGAGCATGGGTAGGTATTGAAATACATTGATAACACAATGAAAAATGGAAATTAAACCCCAAAAAATGAAAATATAACATATTTATACAGTGATACACAGGCTGAAAATGAAATATTTAGTTCATAAATATTGTTCTTAGTAATTCCACACTTGAGATTCGAAGTTCAAAGAAAAAATATGAAATGTTGTAAAAAATGTTCCGACTGACTCTTTTTTTAATGAATGGGCCTTGGAATCAGTTTGTAACAAATTGGATGTCTCCACATGGAAATCTCGTTCAGTACAAATAGAAAAATATTAAACATCCTTAACCGGGTTATCATAATGATCCAACCTAACTGCATGATCAGGGCTGTCAACCTCACTTATTGACCGACAAAAGTAAACATTTGACACGGAAAATGAAGGATTTAAATCCTTACCTTTCTAAACCTGGGCGGGCCGTCTGTACTTTTAGACACACCGACATCTCCGCTCCAGTCTCCAACACCCCGCGACAAACAGCTTAACATGCTTTAGGTCATCTCTACTAATTCTTCATAGATCTAAAGTTGTTTCATTTCATGCTGACAGGAATCTAAAGTAAAAATAAACAGAATTTTACACCGACTGCAAAAGTGAATACTAAGCGATTAAATATTTCTGATATATTGAAATCAATGGTGATTCTAGTATTTCTATACTATAAAAACAACCTCTCACCTACTTAAACAAAGTCTCAGGTATTTTATCAACGCCTCAGAAATAGAAAAATGAACAGCAAACCCATGTCCGTCCCTTTGCAAGTGCTCTTTTAATAATTTAAATAACTAGAGTATAAATTGAATGATTGACTGTTTCGGGCTTAAAAATTCCAACAGTACCACAAAAGTACCAACCGACCAAAAGATCAATCCCCCCAGCCACATCCAAATTTGGACATTGGGTTCCACAGACCGTAGAACCTCAGGAAAGATAATGTATCTGGCATACTTAATGTTCCTCCTTGCTGGGTCAGCAAACATGGCTAAAGTAGAGCCACAATGACTAGAGTATAAAAGAAAAGGTAGGCCTACTTCCATAACATTAGAACAATCACATAGCTTTTGGATATGTGCATTTTCAACTGAATTAGGTCAATATATAACCACATGGTCACTCTGATATGTTAGCTGTGTTAAAGTATGTTGGTAAATATCACTGTTGGAATAACCATAATGTGTACAGATAACACACACATAACGCTAATTTGCAGGTAAGAACAATGTAGCAATGTAAGTGGACTTGTAAAGTTCAGTTTTAAAAACTGTTATTATTTAACTTTAATAAGTTCATGTTCATTGTTTTTTTGAAGATGATGCATATATAAAGAATAATTCTTCGTATACACCTATTTTTTTCAATGTATATTAAATTTATACCTTAGGTGTTGCTATCCTCTGGTCATTGTGGTCCCCATTCAGAAACAGCCCAGGAAAAATCTCCAGTAAATCCTTATAAAATTATATTAGTTATTTCACAACAGCTGCAATGGTAGTATTAACAATTGACTACAAATTATTTTTCCTAGATAGATCCTAATAATAATAATATACAAATAGCAGCTCTTGTAATACAATGAATGGAGACAGACACGATAACTTCAACCCAGTTAATATGATTTGATTAACACAGCCGGCATAGACTGGTGAAATTTGCTGAGGTATAAAGAAACTGGAAGTGAAGAACACTCTGACCCATTCAAGTTCAACTAGTCTTCTAGTTTACCTTATTAATATTGTACATAGCATTAATCTATTCGGCAGACCGTGAATAACACTGCTTACTTTAGTCTTGCACAGACTTAATTAACTGGCATTGGGCCAAACATATTTTCCAAACACTGTAGGCCTACTGACACTCTAAAAATCTAACACTTTTGATGTTTGTAAACTAAGTCATACTATACTGCAATTAAGTAAAGATCTTAATCTGTTATTAATTTCTGACATTGGTTGGTCGTCGACCAGGTACTGACCATTAAATACCCAAACATAAATAACGAGGCATTTAAATTTTAAGCTTAGTTTTTACTGAGTCACTGACTGAGAGTGAGACTGAGAGAGTGGTAGGCTACTTATGACCTAGCCGCACTCGTGTGTCTCTATCCTGGTTTACTTACTTTGCCGGTCAGGTAGAGCCACACATTAAACCGCCATTATAAGGGTGAGATAATTCATTTAACCTCATTAGGCCAATTTTTATGCTATGCTTTACAAAGAGCGATTTAACAGTTTAACAACGGATTTCGAAGAAATCAACTGGTTCAGTGAAAAGAGGAATGTTTCAAAGATATAATAGGCGGTAATAGCTGAAAGGTAGTTGAGATTAAGAATAGTTAAGACTTAGCTTAAATCTGAAATCCGAAGTCCTTCCAAATAATTCATTTAAATGCCGTAACTACTTATGACCGACAGTTTCCACTCCCTGTATTCTTATTTAAATAAATTAGTTTTATTTCTAAAATATAGTAAATGGGATGAGAAGATATATTATATTTCTGAAAATAAATTGACGTTCTTTATACATTGAAATACATAATTATTAGCCAACAAAAATTAAAAGGAAAGAGAAATTTTCCTCACACATGTTTACATTCGCGCCGCAACACTTTCTTCGCTGCTTGGGAACATGACGCCGTTTGGACGAATCCATGTCAGGACGAAACTTTCGCAAAATGCGATATAAAGCAAAACCTGTGTTTACATATATTAATTTAATATCATAGAAAATAGATTCATACAGAGTTTCACGCATTGGAAAAATATAGATATAGTCAATGAGCACAAAATGACACTTTATTGCAAGAATTAAGAAACCTTACACCCCTACAGGTGCCTGTTCATTGAAATACTCCTGGACTTGCGCACGTCAACACTTTTCCTTTCACTTCCGTTACAGATTCAAGATGGTGAGTTGGCGTCACACTTTCACAGTTAAAAGTTATTTATTTAATGCAAACTGCATCAGTTTGCTTTATGTTGCAATTTTGATTTACAGCGTCTCCCGTATAACCTGTCAGTTCAGTCATCTGCCTGGGTTTTTGAGATTTGCTTATGAACAAAGTTAGCTACTCGAGAGGAGTACGCCACGTCAACTAAAATTTTCGCTGGGATGTATTACTGGAGGCCTAGTGGTCGTTATTACATACTAAATCTTATGATTGAAGCGTGCCACACGTTTTAGTTGGAAGAGCCTGTGTCCGTACAAAAATAGAGAATTTTAGCTTGGCATACAACCTCTCCCTATCTGTTAAGTTTTACACAATTTTCAAGATTTAGGGAGTTGAGAAGTTTTTGTAGGTCCTAAACTAGCCCCAGGACCAGTAATTGTAGAAAACAATGGTCTAACCAGCTGGGAGTGGTGACCATTGTAGAAGGGACGCCATTTTCTCATAGTTGCTTTACGAAAAATATTGAAAACCGCCCGGTCCCTTTTTTCCTTAGAGAAAATCGTTCACCCATGCAATAAATGCCTTAAAATCAATGACCATTTGGGTAAGGGGACAAGTAATGCTCTCCCCTTACCCTACTTATAATATAGTGTGATAATGGGAGAGCACTTCGTGTGCCTGGTTATTTTAGTAAATTTAAAAATGGCTTCCTCTCGTAGCGTTCAGCCCTTCGGGCTTCACAATAACGCTACATACCGGAGCTACAGGACCAGGTGACTATCGCCTATCGGCGTATTGGTCTATCCTGCCATTCTCGATTCTGTGGTATATTCAAAGATCGGTGCCATTTGGCTCTCTAGGACGGTTAGAAATTTTGGTCTTGTAGCCTTTATCAGGTCTTTTCATGATAAAATAACATACTTTATTGACAGTTTGGGGCCCCATTTCCAATGGTAAAAATCCAAATAAAAGTTTAAATACTCTTTCTATGGTCCATTTGTACCTACAATTCCGGTTAAAACAGTTTTGTCAAACAAATATGTTTGGGGTTAACACAAACACACTGTTAAGTGGAAAAACAAAGCCTTGGTAAGTTTGTTTTATTATAGTTTATTTCTAATCTCAGAATCATTTTCTTTTATTTTTCAGATGGGTATAGAGTCAATGCAGCGCTATGTTAGCCCAATCAATCCAGCAGTATTCCCACATCTTACTGTGGTTTTACTAGCAATTGGTATCTTCTTTATGGCTTGGTTTTTTGTGTATCCTTTATGTTTTAATCATCAAATGTGGTTTAAATCTATTCACCGTTTGTTAAGTCTATCAAACAAACACCAAACTTGGCTTTTAAAGCAGGAACGTTTTTTAAAACGGTAATTTGTAATAGTAGCTAATCGATAATCAAATTTGAAACATACAAGTTGTATTGAAAGAGGCACATGGAAATACTCACTGAGCGTACTGGGCTTTTGGTTAACTTGCTCTCAAGATTTGACATGATCATGTTGAAACTGGACAATGGCATGGTAAATATGAGCTCGCTGGTCATTATACACTCAACTACCATATCTGTACAGAACAAGCCCTAATCTGATAAAATATTAAATTTAAAAGCGTTTAAATTTCTGATAAATAGGCATATAGATTTCTGATAAATGCTTTATTTGTTTAGAACCAGGCCACTTAACTGTTCATAGTGAGACTGAAACAAATATGAAATACTGAGTTTTAGGCTGTTTAAATATTTGATATAACACTGAATATGCTTGGAAAGGCATATGATTGTAATTTAAGCGGACATACATGTACATGTGTCATTAATAAAACTTTTTTAGTACCCTCGAGCAACATGCCAAGAAATACTGTGTAGTGTCTGTGGGGTTTTGTTTGGTAAGCTTTGGTGGCTTAGGCTAACTTCGTCATTTTTGATTATCTAAAATATTTTAAAGGGGCATGAGCTGCCAAAATGTTGATATTTTGACGTAAACACAGAATGTTGAAATTATCGGCTATTTTTCTCAAGAAGTATAATTCAGAAGCTTTTTAGTGCTTCTAGTCTCAAAAATGTACGATAAAGTATTGTTTTGAACTAACTTTGGCTTAGAATGAATGAATGGTCGTCCCGATTATTTAAATTTTGCTACTTTTCGAACACTTTTTCGGTTCATACAGGGCACATACTGTATGGATTTTCCTCACTCCAACGCCAATCATTTAGTTTTTCGATGGCCTTCAAAGCCTCTTACTGTCGTGACGATCAGAAATTATGAAAAAAGTGTGAATTTCGGCAGCTCATGCCACTTTAAGCTCTGGAAATGAGGTGCCCATTATTATATATATAGTATTACCTTGACAAAGTATTTACAGCTATGAAGTAACATCTACAAAATTTACCAGAGATATTTTCAAAGAATTGTTAGTCTCCTTGGTGGCATCAGTGTTCATGGGATTTGGAGTCTTATTCCTTCTTCTTTGGGTTGGCATCTATGTATAGCACAGCTCTATATGCCTTTAAGGTGAGTGATGACTCATTTTAATATTTATCACCTGTGTTAAATATATTCTATTGTTCCAATTTTTTATTATAATTATTGCTCTTTTCTGGTGGGTTAGTGTTTTGGGGGACTGGGTTCAAATTCCCCAGTGTGGGTTTTGAGGAGATAGGAATATACACCACTTTCCCAACGTATATCATCATAAGACCTGACTTTCTTGGGTCCCCCTGAGGGTATTGGTGGATAAGAATTGACCCACAGTTTAAAGGCAGACTTGATCCTTTTGTAGGAGGCGACAAACCTGTGGCAAATGTTTGAATTGTCAAATTTTTATCTTGCAACATACATGTAGATCAATCAACTTTTATTTAGTTTTTTTTTACAGTCCAAAAAATAATTTACGCTTATTATACTAGTTTTTACTTTTTTGTGTTAACGTTTTGATTTTATGGGAATTTGGTTTTGAAGTAATTTTCTAGGTAATCCCATTTTTTTCAGCATATATATAAGCGAAATAATCTTGAATTCGACATCAAACCCCCAATCAATCAATCATTGCAAGTCCTCACAGGCCATAAGAGATGTTAACAAATTCCAGACCGATTTTCATTTTGCATATTTGAGACTGCTGTCAACACAGAGCTTAATCTCAGATCTCATTAAATCTGGCAACGTCTTTTATATATATGTGACACAATCTTTAAAGGGGTATACTGTATGGATTTTCCTCATTCCAACGCCAATCATTGAGTTTTTCGATGGCCTGTAAAGCCTCTTACTGTCGGGACGATCAGAAATTATGAAAAAAGTGTGAATTTCGGCAGCTCATGCCACTTTAATCAGGCTTAAAACAACTGACAATCTAGTTTGTTTTAGGGTTCATATTCAATTAAAGTTATTTTTAATATGGTCTTGTATATCTAGGAAATACTCCACGTTACATAATATTTCTGTCTATCAGTTGTTTTAGTGCTTATTATTTCTGTCTATAATAAGAATTTATGTTTACTTTATAATCTGTTTGGTGACTTTTACTCAATGGTTTAGTGTAGTCGGTGAGAGTGGGCAATTCAAAAAAGGCACACATTAGTTTACATGATTTATTTAATCTATGACTCTAATTTTTTTCTTCTCAATTTCAGGTTTTGACTGGATACAATGGCAGGTCCAATATGGAAGGGAATGAACACATCTCACCCCATTCTTAATCTTATCATTTCTTGTACAGTTATGTCATTATAAAATTAGGTATCAAATTATGTTTTGTGTCTGCCTTTAATGATTTGACAAGTTCAATAGTTAGTCCTGGACGAAAATAAGTTATTTTGTACCCTACTAGATAAGCTGTTCTTTTTTTTTTTTTAATTTGATTCATTTGATAGGAGTTAGACTAAATCCCATTTAGGCCTTGGAGCCTTACAGTTTATGCCATGGGTACTTTATCAGTTTCATGACTTTAGCATGTAAAACTAGCATTTAATGCCATTGAGTGAAGATGGGACATAAGTTCTAGATTTCAGTAGAGTACAAACAGTAAAGCAGTTTCTCAATGAATTTTTATTAAAAATGTTGTTATTGGATCGATGAATGTAGCTCCTAGCTTTCCTTCCACAATGTTTAGTGCATTCCTAAAGCAATTTTCTATGGATCAACAAACTTCTTTGTTTCGATCAATGTCTGTTATTTCTTCCTTTATGACCGTCAACTTCTAAATGCTGCTTAAACAAATTGCAAAAAGGGTTTTTGTGTAGAAATCAAAATTACATAATCTTTAGGATAAAACTAAAATTATACATATTGTACATTAGATACACCCAGTTATGTCCATCAAAGTAAAAACTGTCAAGCAGCCGTATAACTGAAATAATATTGAGTGCAGTTTAAAACATCAATCAATCAATGGAAATGACTTTCTACATGAAATTGTCAGAGAAGCTGAAGGATAAATTAATTATGACAACTTGTGTGAACGATTAATATATGTAGGACTCTGAATATGACAAAGGGGGGTAACTTTGCTCTTCTATGAACTACCTTTTCAGAGTGGTTCCCCCTTAGTTGCATCGAAAACTTGGTGACTTTCGACATACACGTATACGAGGTCAGTTCAAGTAATATATATCTCCTAAAACTACAACAGTTAATTGGAATAAAACATAGATGATGAAGGATATTTAGTTTAGTCTCTCACTTTGACCCTAGTCTTCCATCGATGAGTAGACATACCACCGGACAGAGAGCCATGGTTATAAAACCCGTTTTGATAGATTAAAAGACGGTTTGACATGTTCGATTACGTTAGCTACTTAAGCTTTATTGTCTTGGCCTAAGAGGCAAAATTAACCAATTAATCACAAATATCGATTGTTTCCGGGAATGCGTGGGTGAGTTTGAGGTTGTCCATAAATGTCACGTGCACGTAGGATGCACAGTGACAGATTCTCAGTAATAACGTTTATTAAAACAGTTCCATCCGACGTATTAACTTCACCATTAGGCACGAGCGACTGACCAGAATTTGTTTTCGTGTGCAATAACAGGATGGGATTGTTGTTCCCAGACATAAACCAACAAAACGACAAACAAAAATCCTCCCAAGGAGATAGCGGATTAACCACTGTTATTATTCATGCAAATTTGTCACCAAGAATCGAAAGAGCTTTGTCCGAAGCGCCTTCATCCGAAAATTGCTGAAAATGTGTTATCCTCATTTGCATAACCCAGTAAAGGCTTGGGATCGCATGTATGTTAATATTCCACAAATCGTATCCCAGACTCCGGATATTGCCAATATATACGTGCTCCACACTACTATAAACATCTCTATCCACAATGAAGTACCAGCATTATGCTGACACAAGGTATCATTGGAACCTACCTGTCTCTGAATCTACCAAAACCGCAGCAAAGCGCTGACTATAAAATAAACCGGACAAAATTGCGGACAAGCAACACTGACGGTATTAGAATAGATGTGTCGTCTTGATCAGATGAGACAAATAAAGCAATTGATCACATGGACGACAGATCCGTAGATTGTACGAACTGGCATATAATTCAGTTTCTACAAATGTCGCGTATTGGATGGGTAGTGCCATACTCTCAGTAATTGTAACAATTAAAGCAGTAATCAGAAGTATAAACTCAATCATGTCGTAAGAAACGTGTACGAACACATTGTTTATACTCCACAATAGCAATACAATGACCTTCTGTAGTTCACACACCGGAAACTGACTACAATTCCTCCTGAGACGATAGTCAATTAACATCGGTATGTAATTATAGTATCAGTATCAATTCGTACAAACCAGTCGAATTTTGCCCCATGTATTAAGTGTCTAATGTTATTGAAAATTTGCTTTCGTTTGCCTTGCCGGGAAGAGGGAGAGGGCGATTCTGGGGGGGGGGGTCCCAATAATATATAGTTTAACATATATTTCAAGACACGATTTTTAAATATTTGGGATAGTTGAGGTTGTGCGCCGTTTGAAATTCTTTGTGCATCCCAATCTATATTTTAGTTCGCCGCTCACACATGAAAAATATCATGTAAATGCTTACGTTTTGCCGGTATCTTCGCAGTTCTCCATGAACTACAGGATACTGGTATCTGTCCAAAGCATTGGCGTCATGTCTTGGTGTGAGCCGCGAACGAAATGGTTGATTATGAGACACAGAAAATTCCAACCGGCTGTGTTGCGGCAGTCACATTTTTCAAGGCGATACACTTTCCTATTTTACTGGCAAGCACAATATTAGTATACTTTGGCCAAAAAGTTTGGATATTTCCAACTATATTTCGTGCAGATCCTAAACCCCAAAGCAAATAAAGACAGCTATGTGATTAATTTTTAAACTTAAAGAATTTTAATTGATAATCAAACAACAGATGAACAGAAAAATACAAAAATCGAAGTAAATCAGTGAAGTGAAACAACGTGAGAAATTGGATATTTCCAACTATGTTTCGTGCAGATCCTAAACCCCAAAACAAAAAAAGGCAGCTATGTGATTAATTTTCATACTTAAATTTTAATTAATAACCAAACAACAGATGAACAGAAAGAGAAAATCGAAAAAGTAAATCAGTGAAGTGAAACAACGTGAGAAATGGGATAAAGTCCATATTTCTTCTTGGAAAATCGAGATTTTCTGGTCCACCCGTAAGCTAGGCCAACTGTATGTGCAGCAAGTTTCTGTTTAATTTGCATTCCGGCCTTTAGGTTCAAGTGTCCCTTTTTATCCACTAAGTATTCTCTTGTAACTGTGACGTATACATCTTGTGTGTTGGTCAGGGGATTAATGCAATCTAAACAGAGAAGTTAATCTTCGCATGCGAGACTTAGTTCTGAAGCGAAGGGGAGGTAAGCATGTGGGCACGATTGGGGATTAATGATTTCACCACCGGCCTCGTCTTCATCAATGTCTATTTCCATGGATATTTCATGGATGTCGTGTATGTCGTCACGTGAGACCGGAGCAGTTGGTTCTCTGTTAATCGTGTCTCCATTGGTGAGCCAGGCGGACACAGGACTGTCTGTAGGTTTGAAAGACACAGCTGTGAACATGTTGTAATTCACATGTTTGTAACTCTCACTTGGCTCTAGGTAGGGCACCGCACTGGCGGTATTCTTTCCAACTTTGATGCCAAACAGGCGCTCTCTTTTGGGGCCATTTAACATCCCTACAAAGGTATTCTCAGGAACGTTGCTCTGTATAGCTTCGTGAGTAAAACCAGTCTGGGTCACACACAACTCCATCGCTTTAATCAAGGAGAGGGTTTTCTTGGCAACTTGAAGGATTCTGTGTTTTTCCAGCTTCTTCAGCTTATTTGTCGCGACCATTTTCTGAGCAAGACAAACCAAGTGAATTTTCTCCTTGGCCAACCGACGTTCAAAATTTCCTAGCTGTAGAATATTTTTCTCGGTGGAAAAATCCTCTCTTACTTTCTGACCTTTCTTTAACTTGGAACCAGTGCAAGCTGTCTGTTCCTCTTTACGAAGCTTCGGTGTTTTTCTTTCCAGTTTTTGCAAACCTCTCAGATGGTCTTTGAGAAGAGTTTCAAATGAGGCATCGAGGGTGTCTTGAAGTTTGGAAAATACGAAACTCCCTTCAGAGGCTCCCCTCGTTAATTCCTCCAATAATCGGCCAGGATTATTGGGTATAACTTCACCTTCATCCATTATTCCCCGGAAATTAACGATGGACTGGATTGTAGTAAAAGTTTTCTCCGTCCGATTTCCGTGGAACAATTGAAGTAGTGATTGTCGAATAGCTCTGTAACAAGCTACAGTGTGAGGGATAAAATCCTCTGCAAGTCGTTTTCTCTCCAACTCTACGAGGTCGTATTGTGCCGTTCCACGAACCGGGTTTGTCTCCACTTTTTTCGAAGAAGTTGACATCGTAAACGAACGTTCGTGAATATAGATGCCCTTTTCACGATATGCCAGTAACTAACGGGAACGTATCTAGGGATAGTTTGTGACGTTATGTTTTGTGACGTATGTTATACAATATAACGTCATGGTGCCATGGCTCATGTGACGCTCGCTTTCACAAAGCGCTCTGATATGATTTTGTTGATAGTGTTGGTCTATACCTCCTTTTTTGTATTTAATTTGATTAAGAACATATATTAGTGGAACCTGGCCAAAACAGAAAATATCAGAGTCAAACATGTAGAATTCAAAGCCTTCTTTTACACATTACGACTTTAATTTCTAGTACACTTTATATACGTTTAGTGTTGTGACGTCATAATCGACACCGGTCTTTATGGTGCTGAAACGACGTCGACAACGGACAAAAGTCAAGTATGATGTCAAAATACATTTTCCAAGTTTTTCTCAGAACGTACACGTTTTATTTCAACTCACGAGTTTTGTTTTTACAACACTTAAACCAATTGTCTGAATATGTGGTCTTGTTAGTCTCCCGTACATATTTCCTGTACATTGTTTGATCCAACAAAGCCAACACGCTCGCTTATCCTCTTAACAAGGCTTTATATCACAGGAAACCATTTAACAACTCATCGTCGGTTTGGAAATGTCTGCTTTAGCGCGGGGTTTTCGACCCTCGTCGTGGTTTTATTTTGTTTTCTTCCAGAAATATTCTTCTTATATGCAATCAGATATCATATTGGTCTTAGAGAACGATCAAATTTGTGACGTCATGTCACAGACAAAGTACATGGTATTGCAATTTGACGTTGGAGAAAATCTGTGTTTTGCCGGTAAACGCAAACTCGTTGCTTTAAATGTTAAATTTGTTTTAAAGGCACACTTGCCGCCGTAGCCTGTTTAAATTTGCTAAGAAAACCAATTTACATGAGCTTACTACGACGAATACCACTAAACTTAAACATAGAACACATAAAACATGTCTAGTTAGCTTTAGACTGTAAAAATGGGGCGAAAAACAAACGAAGAATCGAAGTCTGATTGCAACAACAACGATCAGTGTCGGTCAACTTTCGTGTTGGATTACCGTCCTTTCAGGCCTTTGTATCTGTGGTTTACGCTCAAACAATTATCACCAGGCTTTTCCAGTCGCTGTTAACCGATCGTCAGTCTGTATTTCTCAGATAAATATGCCTACGTAAAATTACACTGTGCCGTTAGTTCACTCACTCGACTGAAACATAAAATCGCCAATAGGGGGCAGATCGGTTTGTTTACGTTCCGGGTACGTAACAATTCAAATTCAAATTAAAAATACAAAGTGACGTCCAAACTTTTAAATTTTGGTAAAAATAGAAAGTTCCTAACTTATATTGTCTGGGAAAAATACAGAATACGGTCTTTCTTTTTTAATGTAAACAATATTCCTGATTTTCGCGGCAAGTGTGCCTTTAAGCATCTACTTATGCATGTAGATGTGCGTAAGTGAATGGTTTTACAGTATTTTGGCTGTATTTATTAGATATTATGATAGCTTGTACGAGAAAGCAAGATAAGTGGACAATATGAAAGTCAGACTAAATTTCTAGCAAAGTGGGTCGAACATTACCTTTATGCAAAAAAGTAATAAATGAACTATGATAAAAATTACAGCTTAGCAATTTTAGCACTAAACTTGTGTTCTCCCAGGACTCGGGAGAGTGAATACAAACAAATTGAAACAGTACTGGCCCATTAGCTTCAAGCAATATATTATAGTTATAAAAACATTGTCTGTTTATGCATAGGTGATTTAATCCGGGTTTCAGGGGGAATTTCAATACGGACAGACAGAGACTATCACAGCTTTAAACCAGTCCAGTTAATATGCCGTTGAATCTCGGTAATGTGTATTGCAATGTGCTGCACACTAGTTCACCTAGTAAATTATACACACATCACTCAAGCATCTGTCTCTATTTCATAAAAGTATAACTCGAATGTTAAAAAATGCCTGCTCTGAAACTTTTGAAGTCAGCGCATAAGATTTTTCTCGCCCAAATGAATAATGTTTTTAATAAACAATCTAATAATTGTTGCATTGTTAGGGTTATTAGAACAAAAATGGACAAGACACCCCCCCCCCCCCCCCCCCCCCCCCCATAGTCCACGTTATCAATCGCTTGAGGATTATTTGATGAGACCAGCATCCCAAACTGAGTTTGGTACAGGAATGGCTATCCTGTAACCCCGCATACCCGTATCACAGTTGTTTTATTTCTGTTCTAACAATGCAACCATTTAAGAGAAAAGATATTGCAGTGAAAAAAAAGCTAGGACAATTTAGCTGCACGGTTTTACATGGTGTTGATGATATGCTATTTGCTTATTAACAGCGTGAAGATGAACGGTGTCTCAGTCATTACCTGTGTTAAGTCTGAGCTGTCTGGCCAGCGGAAATATTATCTTTAAGGACAGCATCAGTTCATTGTGTTCCGATAATTAACTTACGGTTGACCTTTAGACTATTAATCATTTCGGAAACACCGACAGACGGACTTACCACTAATGTCCGCTCGATTACGGAATACCTTAATCTATTCTGTTGGGGGAAGTCTTATAACGCATTCAAGGTAAAGGCCATTTAACCTACCCCTCTCCTTGTTTATCTGGTTAAATACTGTATTTTGACCATTTTCCGGTTTCCCACAGGAATCTACAGGATAGAAACCTTGCGTGGGTTTCAGGAGTATTAATCTGTAATCTATTACTACAGTGTGTCGCGTGCATGCCAGGATTGCAGGCTCGAGCACCACTAAATGAATGCCCGCAAAACTGTCTATACTCTCCCAAAAAAGAAACGCAACATCCAATTTTTTTTTTCAAACAGGAATTTTTCCAAAAATGTGCGTGATTGACACATGACAACAGGATCATGTTATAATGTAATGTCCGATAATTGAATTTAAGCCCCTGATAGTGGCTGTTGATCACGCGTGACTTTCGGGTCAGCCTTTGTGTATTACCGCTACACGAGGAAGGCGCTGCACGCGCGAATCACGTCTTATCTTTATACGGGTTTAATGGGTATAAAAGACACACAACCGTTCAATTGAATTTAGTCGTTAAATTGTTTCACGAAGTTGCAACAATATGCCAAGACTAGACGCAGCTACCCGGAACGTCGTCATCGGTCGTCTCCTGGCCGGCGAATCACAGAATGCAGTCACTAGACTTTATAATGTTCACCGGAGCACGATTTCCAGACTGTTGCAACGGCACCAGCAATCCGGTTCAACAGCTGATCGCCAACGTTCTGACCGGCCCAAGATCGCTACATCCGGTTACTTCACCTGCGAAACCGGACCAAAACAGCAACAGAAACAGCATCAAATATCCCAGGTCTCCGTCGAATATTGGCACAGACAGTCAGAAACCGTCTCCGTCAAAACGGCTTACTCACCAGACGTCCTTACTTTGGCGTAGTACTGAGAAGCCAGCATCGACTTGCAAAGGTCCGATGGTGCAACAGGTTAAGGGACTGGAATCTGCGAAACTGGAGGCGAGTCTGGTTCAGCGATGAATCAAAATTCCAGATGCAGTCGTACACGAGTTTACAGACGCCGGAATGAGAGGTTCGCAAGGAACTGCGTCCTTGAGGTCGGCGATTTCGGCGGAGGAAGTGTGATGGTGTGGGGTGCCATATCCTGTGTCCGAAAAACTCAACTGGTGCACATTCCCGGCAACATTAACGCCGTTCGATACACAGATGGGGTTTTGACACCACATATGCTGCCCGTAATGAACCTCCGCAGAGAAATTTTTCAGCTCGACTACGCTCGGCCGCACACAGCTCGTGCTACTGTTGAATTTCTAGCCAACCAGAACGTAACAGTGCTCCCCTGGCCGTCCAAATCACCAGATTTGAACCCAATAGAACATTTGTGGGATGATTTGGATGGACGCGTGCGCAGTCGTCATCCAGCGCCGCAAACACTGCAAGAACTGCAGCAGGCTCTTGAGCAAGAATGGAGGAGAATTCCGCAAAACCGTATTCGTCGATTGATTGTGTCTATGCCGAGACAGGACTCGGGAGAGTGAATACAAACAAATTGAAACAGTACTGGCCCATTAGCTTTAAGCAATATATTATAGTTACAAAACATTGTCTGTTTATGCATAGGTTATTTGATGTATCCGATAATCAGTGGGTTACATTGAAAATTTCAATACAGGCAGACTATCAGAGTTCTAAACCAGTCCAGTTAATATGCCGTTGAATCTCGGTAATGTTTATTGCAATGTGCTGCACACTAGTTCACCTAGTAAATTATACGCAAACCACAAAAGCAACTGTCTCTATTTTATAAAAGCATATAACTCGAATGTTAAAAAATGCCTGCTCTGAAACTTTTGAAGTTTAGTGCATAAGGTTGTTTTGCCAAAATAAAATAATGTTTTTATAATTATAACTGTTAAGGTTATAAGAAAAAAAAATTAATGAGAAAACTCCCCCCTTTAGTCCACGTTTTCAATCGCTTGATAATTTTTTGATGAGACCAGCGCCCTAAACTGAATTAGGTACAGGAATGGCTATCCTGTAACCCCGCATACCCGTATGACAGTTGTTTTATTTCTGTTCTAACAATGCAACCATTTAAGAGAAACGATATTCCAGTAAAAATAAAGATAGGACAATTCAGCTGCACGGTTTTACATGGTGTTGATGATATGCTATTTGCTGATTAACGGTGTGAAGATGAACGGTGTCTCAGTCATTACCTGTCTTAAGTCTGAGCCGTCTGACCATCGGAAAGATTATCTTTAAGGACAGCATCAGTTCATTGTGTTCTGATAATTAACTTACGGTCGACCTTTAGACTATTAATCATTTCGGAAACACCGACAGACGGACTTACCACTAATGTCCGCTCGATTACGGAACACCTTAATCTATTCTGTTGGGGGAAGTCTTATAACACATTCAAGGTAAAGGCCATTTAACCTACCCCTCTCCTTGTCTATCTGGTTAAATACTGTATTTTGACCATTTTCCGGTTTCCCACAGGAATCTACAGGATAGAAACCTTGCGCGGGTTTCAGGAGTATTAATCTGTAATCTATTACTATAATGTGTAGTGTACAAATCAGGGCTGCGGGTTCGAACACTACTGAATGAATGCCCGCAAAACTTTCTATTTCTTGATTGATTGATTGTTTGGTGTTTTACGCTGCGCTTAAGATTATTTCACTTATATGGCGGCGTTGCCAGTTTTATTGTGGGAGGAAACCGGGCTCTTTGTCCGGAGGAAACCCATGACCTTCCAATGGTAACTGGCAACCACCCTACATAGATCGTTCGAAACCCAGTTTGAAAATTTTCCAGTTTTTTTTGTGTGGACTGAGTGGGATTTGAACACGTGACCCATTGGTGTAAGGCTGTTCGTATAGAGCGTCCAGCCACATGCCAATCTAAAATAGAGATTGATCCTACTGCCATTCGTTGAGATATCAACTCTAAAACGATTGAGTGACATGTTGCTTTAACACAAAGGGAGACCACTGCTGTCCACGTCCTTGAAATTGTAAACAACGACACGTGACACTGATAGTTGGCTCGGTTGTGTAGAGAGATATTCGATATAATTCTGGTAGGTAACGTTTAAGCCGCCGACAACCTGTTTTGTTATATTGATTGCTACTCTCCTAATACATATAATATACCATGAAATACCTTGAAGTCCATATCATATTTTGCCTTGACATCCATGGGCGCTGCCATCTTGTTTTAGAATGTATTTAAGAGCTGATGTAGTGCCGATTATATTTTTGATTTTTAACAAGTATTTCTGCCCTAAGAACCTGCAATGCAGCATATTATGATAGGGTTACATGTTTGCGAACAGAATAGAACAGAAAAATAAATAGTATATAGATTAAAAATTCTCAGTAGATTTCTTGCAGTTAACTATGCGCAAAATGGAGTGCGACGGCTCTCGAGCCATGTCTCGAGTTGAAGATCTCGTAGAATGGCCCGAGATCTCGATTGGCCACAGGCACATGGAGTGCTCTCCCTTATCCACCCTCTGTTATACTATAAATCAATCTAAACAGAGAAGTTAATCTTCGCATGCGAGACTTAACCTCTCAGCCATACGGAAGCCATATTAGAGAGTCCATGTACGCGGATTGATCTCAGCCACACCACACCGCCGCGAGAACTTCTTTGACCTATAAATAAACATGTGGCCCACAGCCGATTAGGTTGATATTGTAGCTTGGTTGTATAATAAAGATTTTCGCTGTACGCGAAGGCCATTAGAAAAAAATAAATTTCTAAGAATGTTTGTAACAGGGAGCGGGAGTCACGTGACAATTCCACACATTTCCTGTCACCGGCGTTGTCATTACGCATGTGGGAAGCCTTTTGTCGTTCGAATATGACGCTCATTTCTGACGTTTTGGAACAAAAAACGCCAATCGAACTGAAAACGTCATAAAAAAACGTCACCTGTCACCGGATATCGCGAAATCTCTCGGTAGACTCCCAGGCCCTACTGACTTTAGATTTATGATTTTGCTTTTTCAAGAGTGAAATCAACTGTACAAAGACACATACTACGACAGATCTCTTGAAGTTGAACACGTGTAACGTGTCTGTGAGACAGACAGTGAGGTGTGTAGACGGTAGAGTATATACCCTACCACAATTCACTGCAGTAAATGCCTTGTCTTATTATTTAAAAATCTGGTATTCAGCTGTTGGTTGAACAGCCAGAAAAAATCAGAATGGAAAGATCGAGGTAGATATTTAAATTTATAAATTCATAATTACAATAAGCCTGACAAATTGGACCTTAAAGTTGGTAATTTGAGCACTTACAGTGTAACTGGCACCATAAATAAGAACTGACAAAAATGTACTTCATTGACTGGGTTTAACTTTGGATAAATGAAGTAGAAAAGTAACATGGAAAGAAATTCTTGTTAGGTAGATGCAAAATAAGTTATCTTTACCAAACAATTTTGAGTGGATTGACCATTGACTTTTTTCAAGATTTATTTCAGTTATTAGGGGGCTAGAAATGTGAAATCCTGACCTTCCACTTGTTGATTGATGTTCAACTTCTATGACGGTCTGAATTATTTAATTTCATTATTGTGAGGTGCAGTGTTTGATGAGGAAGCCAGGCTTTTTTGCCACATGGAAACATCCGACGTTTCAGGTGCTTGCATGATCATATATATTGAAAACCCTCTAATTTTGTTTCTCCATTTTTATTATTTTAACTGAGTTGCGTTCTAACCGGAGGCCCATGGACGGAAGGCTTGGGACGCGTCGGAGTTAGACACTTTATCTCTCTACACAACTACCCCAAAGAACCCACTCCCCTCTCTCCCACCATCAACAGAAAACAAAAATGCTCTAGAATTGAACAGATATGCATTGATTGTAATAGATTATAACATTTTATCTCGTACATTATATATATATTTATACAGGACAATGTGACATAACTAATTTGGTAACAGCATATCAATTACAAAGGGTTCTCAAATCTGTTAAAGAAGAAATGTCTCTTGAAACTTTAAAGGTTATTCAAATAGCTATCTTATTTTCTAATTGGCTTATATTCAATTCAATTTCACTGTACAAAACACCAAGTGAAAGGCAGTGTATATCAATTTTAAAAGAGCAACAGCATTAAGTTAACTAAGAGAATACAGAAACATACAGATTATTGAATTAATAGGAGGGCCTGTGCACAATAGCATGTTTATCATGTGGGATGTCGTTTGTTAGTGATATAGTTGTTCAGATATATTGTTAAGAAGGGTGAAAATGAACTTTTCATGATCATTTAAAGTACTAAATATAGGACATATATCAATGATTTGGGAAAATAAAGGGGTACGTAAATCTTTTTGATGTTCATCTACTAGGATACCTGGGCAAAATGGGCAAACACGTTCTGATAAATGAAAACGTAAATGACGCCCTTTTTCTATTTTTGATTAATCCAAGTTTCCGTACCAGTATATATTTTGTCCAATTTTTACAAAAGAAATGAAGAAATCCACGGCATCAATCAATGTGCAAATTAACTTGCATGTCGCAATCTTGGTAATGTTCCCCAGCTTGATATGTTGAGCACATGGTCACATAGTTCAATGTAATAAACCTTTAACTTTTATATTCAATGTTTTCAGATAGTTCTTGACACCCTCTAGTGTTTCTGCACATCCTCATTTTTTTATTTTGCATGAACCCTAATGACATGACAGATATGATTTTACTGCAGTGAAAAACAGCTTAATCTGAAACAAAAAATATAACAAATTAATGACAATATCATTATTAACTATAATTATTGAACACAAAATCCTATAAAAGTTATAGATATTTTAGATATTTCCTTTCAAAATGCAAGTCTATATTTTATTTTTTTCCCCATAGCTTTATGTATTTGACAAAAAAAAATAGTTTCACTATTTTTTTTTTCAATATTGATATAATATATTTAGCTCTCCACTGTATTAACTGTTATTCACTGTCCCTCTTTATTGAATAGTTATAATATGCTATTATTATATTATATTCACCTCCCAGCCAATATATGTACGTGAAGAGATTATTTTCCAAATTATTTTTTTGGGAAATGGCATGAGCATCCAAAGTTGCTGTTTTTTTGCTAACGTATAAATTATAATACTATAAGTATAATAGAAAGATAGTTAAATTTTGAATCATACATTTACCAGTTTATGCATTTAATTTTAGTACACACATACATGTACAATGAACATTAAACAAACTCTTTCTGAATTTACAACTTCTGTTATAGTTAGGCGCAATGTTTCAATGTCTATTCGGACATCGTTTTCAAGCATATACTTGTTTGAGGGGCATATAGAAGAGGGAAGTATAACATTAAACAAACTCTTTCTGGATTTACAACTTCTGTTATATTTCTGTTATATCAAGCATATACTTGAAAACGATGTCCGAATAGACATTGAAACGTTGCGCCTAAATATAACAGAAGTTGTAAATCCAGAAAGAGTTTGTTTAATGTTATACTTCCCTCTTCTATATGCCCCTCAAACAAGTCACATACAATGAAGCAGTGAACTGAATTATTAAATGCTCCGCCATAGTTGCAAATGTTTGTAATCTGCTAGTTTCAACAAGGGAGACCTGTTGACACAATGTCAATGATTCAGTTAAAGGGAAAGAGAATCTAAGCTTTAGACTAGTTTAGATGGAAAGAGTTCATTTAGTCCAAAAAAACTGTCCGATGTATGTTTTATCCCCTCGTAAGAGAATAATCGAAATTTAAAGGTGGCGTTACAATAGAGAATAAGCTCCATAGGCCGTTCACAAGGCCGCCACCATTTTTTCATTAGTTTTATCCAATTATTGTTGAATAAAAATTTAAGTGCGTTATAGAGTAGTCATGTGATGCAATTTAGCCAATGGCTGGCTAAGCAATGGCGCGGGGTTGCATACTGACCTATATATTCGGAGACAATCTTCCCACTTCAAGTTTGTCGCCATGTTTTTTTGGACCTAAATCTACCATTATACATTAGAGAGCGGTAAAAATACGGCATTATTGATCTAAAAATAGCTATACCAACATCACGTCATCCTAAAACGGAAAAATGGCTACACAGATAAGTCACTGAAAGGACATACTTCTGTCTGTTTTTATTAGCTTGAGGGTCACTGGAGGTAATTGACGTGAAATGTTTTAAGCACTTTGAAGGTTGTTATCGACGATAATCCCTATGTATTTCTAGAGATTTCCCTTCCTTTAAGCCAAGTGGACATTTTATATGTGGTCCAGTCCACAATATATAAGTACTTTGTGTTAAGCAATTTTAAATAACTGTGCAAAAAAAAAAATGTACTCTTCAAAAGTGTTTACTGAATTTATTTCACGAAAAACACCTCTGGAAATAGTTAGAATAATATTAAAACTGTATTGGTTCTCTTTTTACGCGAAGTTGGGAAGAAGTGTCGAGTGCTGCATCCAAAATGTATATGTGAACATAACATGAGGATATAGCAAGTGCTAAACTGGTCTAAGAATGCAAATAAAACTATTAATAAAGGTGGCAACTTTATAAATCATTAAATATAACTGGAATATTACGATAGTCAGCTTGTGTGCCCAAATCGATGTGGTGCCGTGAGGCTAGGTAGTCGTGATAATTGACGTAACGGACGTGACAAGGTCGGTCAAATTTCCGAAAAAAACAAAATCTGTGAAATACGTCTACTTTCGTCAAGCCGCGAGATGATGGTGCAGCCTACCGACGGGTTTTGTGTTAAATCATCTACAGATGTACAAATTCTATTATAAGTAGTGCTATTAATAAATAAATCTAAGCATTTGTGGATGTATAATAAGCGTCGGTCCATGTCACGCTTGTTACTATGCATCGTGTGATCAGCTGATAAGGATTCTCCAACCAGCTAAGCGACGTAATCGTTTTGTGTGCACATGATTTTTGGCGGACTGCGTTCGTATAGCCGGTGTAAGGAGGTAAGACTTGTCGGTCAACTTTTCGTCTATTGTAGCGTTAGTTACGCATTTTAACTAAGTTAAAAATAAAGCCTATCTGCCATTGAAGACAGTTTTCTGGCTACACCCTTTATTAACTCCAATGACGTAAATTTTAACAATGTGATGAACGGTGGACTCTGGTGACAATTGCACCCTTGCTGATAGTGATGATATTTTTACCTGTCACTTGAACAAACGCTTCATTTGACCGACGGAACGTGTTGTCAAACGTAACGTTGGTTACATTTCTATGTTTTTGTCATACAAATTTCCATATGCGATGAATTCAACTTTAACATGACATCAATTAATTGCAAAGACGTTTTTTTATTTCTAAAACAAGTCATTTTTAGTCATACAAACACAAAATTTTGTCAATGTTAGTGGTTCAGGTCTTTATTTTTCAGAAAATGGTTTGAGGAAAGAACTGTTCTCAAAGTAAAAGGTTGTTACCACACAGATTAAATCATTTCCCCTGCATAGCCTACGGTGTGTACCCCATGGTTATTGAACTTAGTTGACACATAAACTATCGAATTATTTTTAAGAATTATTAATGTAATCCCATATTATGCTTAAATTTTACAATCCCACGCAAGAAATTATGATTGATTGATTGATTGGTGTTTTACGCCGCGCTCAAGATTATTTCACTTATATGGCGGCGTTGCCAGTTTTAGTGTGGGAGGAAACCGGGCTCTGTGCCCGGAGGAAACCCACGACCTTCCGCTGGTAACTATCAACCATCCCACATAGCAAGAAATTATGAAAGGCCATGAGAAAGCGTAGAAATGTTAATGGTTATGACTTTGCGTAACCGGTCACATTGTTCTTGAGTAAATAATTTTGCATAACCGAACAGTAGTACAATGGATTTAAAATTCATTTTGTTCAGTTTACATTATAAAGAAGAATAAAAAGAAATTATTTCTCCTCTTTTTATTTTACTACCTAGGGTCTATATGACCATTGAAGATGCCCAGGATAAAGAAAAAATGGGAAACAACCGATGTCACCAAGGAGTCGCATGGCAAAGCACAGAGAGAAATTAAAGTCAAATGAAACATTGTACCAAAAGTATTTACAAGAGGCCAAAGTCAGAAGCAAATTATATAGGTTGAACATGTCAACAGCTAGTGATAAAAAAAAAGGTAAACACAGAGAAGCGGCCAATGAACGGCAAAGAAAGAGACGAGCATTAATAAAAGAGAGGGCTAATGCAGAGGCACATAGTTCGGTGTGGGGGGGGGGGGGGGGGGGGTGATGGAAAAAGGGCAAGTACAGATAAACAGAGGGAGTACTGGAAAAAGAAGAAACAGGAGTCCCGACAGAGACAAACAAAACAGAAAATAAGGAGAGTTCGAGAGAAAGATGCTGTCTACCGTAGAAATCAGAGAAATGCCGAAAAAAAGAAAAAAACAGTGCGACTCATCTAAACCAGAATTATCTGATACAGATTTTGAAACTGCTGAAGCTAGACGACAAGCGGCGTACAGAGTTAGGAAATCTTTACCTACTCCCTCTGCCGCAAAGTTCGCAAGTGCTGTCAAACATATTATCAGTAATTCCAGTAAATCACAGAAAGCTGCATTAAAGGAAAGAGGAGTGTGCAGATGGTATGGATCGTAGTCTTTCTAAATGTTTCCAGGATACGGTGCGCGAATTGAAGTACAGAAGGCATGCCAGAGACAGAGCAGCAAAGAAACACCTTTTCACTGTGGCACGAATGCTGAAGAAATATCGATCAGTGAGAAAATTCATCAACAGTCCAATATTTCCTGGTCAAGCTTGATGCGAGCTTCCAAAATTCCGGAGGAACCCCAACCAACTGTACCGCTGATGCAAAGTAGGCCACGAAAACGACGATTTGATGCAATTTCTGAAGGATTAACGATCAAAGTTCAAGGGCATTATAAGAATCCTCTGATTTCGCGAGAGCTTCCTACAAAGAAATCTGTGAAAAAAGGAGATTGGAAGCAGCTCATGTGCTTGAAGTGACCGTGAAAGAAGCTCACAAGCAGTTCACTGAACAAAACCCTGACGACAATATGTCTCTGTCAAAGTTTTCTTCTCTGAGACCCAAATCTGTAAACTTGGCATCTTCCATCAAACAAGTTGTCTGTGTGTGTGAGTATTGTACAAATGTAGAACTGAAACTGAAATCCTTAAATAGCAAATGCAGATCTCTTAATCAGAGTTAACTTTGGAAAACAAGTACTCCCTTCTCGCCCAAACACTGTGTCCAACAACAGAAAAGTACTTCGAGAGAGACTGCATTGAGAGAAAGTGTGGTACCTGTGGAGTGAAAAATTTAGAAGAGCACTACATCACCCTGTTGAGAGATCACGCAGACGAAACCGTTGTCTGGAAATCCTGGAACTATGCCTTGCAGGAAACTGGCCAGAAACGCAGAGAACTATGCGACCATACCGGTTCGGTAAAAGAGTTGGTCTCTACCCTCAGCCAGGAGTTGGAAACGTTTGCTGCGCACCTACACAACGCCCGTTGGCAGTACCAGCAGTTCCTTGACCTACAAGCAAACCTTCCCAAGAATTGGCTTATTCTTGTAATGGATTTTGCACAAAACTACACGGTGACATACCAGGATGAGATCCAGTCTGCACATTGGGTGAAGAAGCAGGTTACTGTACACCCAGTTGTGTGCTTTTATCCCTGTAGTGGCCCGTCCTGTGAAAACCAAACCATTGTAAGAGAAAGTGTGTTGTAATATCAAACGACGTCGTCCACGACTCCCATGCCGTCCATTGCTTTCTCACTGAAGTGGTAAAATACTTATCAAGAAGCCTCTCGTTCAAGCATATAGTCCAGTTCTCTGATGGTTGTGGGAGGCAATATAAATCTATAACACCTTTTGTAGATGTAAGTTGTGTGCCCGAAGATATGGAAGTCAGCGTTCAGATATGCTTCTTTGGAAGTAGGCACGGCAAAAGCCCATGTGACGGAGAAGGAAGAGTGGTGAAATGCTCAGTATCTCGGGCCGTACTGAACCGAAAAGCTGTGGTGCGGTCAGCAAAAGAGTTTTTGCAGTACTGTGACGAAAATTATCGGCTATTTTTCTCAAGACGTATAATTCAGAAGCTTTTTAGTGCTTCTAGTCTCAAAAATGTACGATAAAGTATTGTTTTGAACTAACTTTGACTTAGAATGAATGAATGGTCGTCCCGGTTATTTAAATTTTGCTACTTTTCGAACACGTTTTCGGTTCGTACAGGGAACATACTGTATGGATTTTCCTCATTCCAACGCCAATCATTTAGTTTTTCGATGGCCTTCAAAGCCTCTTACTGTCGTAACGATCAGAAATTGTGAAAAAAGTGTGAATTTCGGCAGCTCATGCCACTTTAACATTTAAAAAACCAGTAGATTTACCCCTTCCACACTGTACATGTCATGAGTAGACTACCAGAGCAAGCCAATCAATCTATCACTTGAAATTAAAGTATGATGAAATTTCTTTAAATCAATCATCCATTTCATTAAATTAGCTACATATATAACCAAAAATATATACAAAAATAAGTATCGCAATTAAATTTATGCAGACTCTCAACTGGGAAGATTTGTCTTTAACTGCTATTAGCCATTCATGTGCCGACACCCATGGAAAAGCCAACAATCAGCACCCACAACGTGTTTGAGCAGCCTTCAGAAACCGCTACGTAGCAGATGGTAAGTCACCACAGTGTAATACATGTACTGTATCATTGTCAGCATTAAGGTATATCTGTTAGACATAAGCCTTTCACCTGTACAAGAAGAGTATGTAATTGATATGCATACCAATGTTTATTGTACGTGTATATGATGGACATCCAAATCACAAGATTAAATATTCTATTACAGGTACACTTATGTCCACTCCCGGTGTTCCTGATGAAGTCACTGCCGTCAGCACACCGAAAACAGACGAACGGTCGGAAGCCCCCCTGGCCCTTGCAGATGGGAAGAGAGTTCAATGTATCCTTTTTGTGCCTCGATGTAATGTTAATACCAAAAATAATACAAAAAGAAACCATTTCAATATTACTGTTCAATGATCAATGCTAATAGCAGAAGGTATCAGCCTATCCTTTGAGTCAAACATCTGATTTGGCGCAGCTGCTCTGATCAGTTAATAAGTTTAATGTTATGTGCATAACCTTAACTCATCTCAGCTCCCGTGGAAGTAGGTGATCGGGTTGCAGTCATCTACAATGACGAGTGGTGGCCTGGGTTTGTTGAGAGGGTGTTGGAGAAGAACATTTTGTCTCTTTGTTTTATGAAGAGTGTTGGGTCGGGCAAATTTGTGTGGCCCACTAAGGTGGAGAGGGACACTGTGCCTACCAGTGAAGTGTTAATGAAGTTGCAACCCCCGTTTCCCATCAACAATCGCCATTTGTCGTTCCATAACGCCATAATTTCGGCGGTTGACACTAAATTAAAACTTATCCTGGAGGAGTGAAGGCCGTTATCCTCCCTCTGTAAAATACAGTATAGCCTATCTGCTCAGATGAAGCAGTTTGTCTCAATCTAAAAATAGATTGATTGATTGTTTGGTGTTTTACGCCGCGCTCAAGATTATTTCACTTATATGGCGGCGTTGCCAGTTTTAATGTAGGTCGTTGGAGTGAAAACCCAGTCAGAAAATTTTCCAATTTTTGGACCTAGTGGGATTCGAACCCGCGACCCATTGGTGGGAGGCTGTTTGGATTGAGCGTCCAACGCTCTACCTACTGAGCCACGGAGGCAACCCCCCCCCCCCCCCCCCTAAGATTAGAAGTCACCCTAGTCCTAAAGTCCAGATTTAACCTCTAAGGTCAATGGTGGACATGTTTATCTGAAATATCCATTGGAATGAGGTTGGAGAGTTCAAATAGAAGGTCAATTGATCATGTGACTTTTAAGTATTGGACAAGACCACAACATCATGGAATTTAACCTGAAATATGCTCTCATTTACATGCTTTTCTATTACTCGTAGCTAGAGCTATCGCTAGTTACATCGCACATTTAAACACTAGCAGCTATTATTGTAAACGCCTTGTGAAGCCTATCACAGTGGCCAGTTCAAAGTGAATCGGATCGACAGGGAACGTCGCCATTTTGAGTCAAAATGGGACTATTTGGTGCATTTAACTCGTTATTAGTTTAACGTTTTCTTCAATTCAAAATATATGCTCACGTACAGCGTGATGTCATATATTTATGTTTTATATTTATCTGTTAGCTTTTAAAAATGTTAGCCTAGATCGCATGCAAAAATCCCTACGCTATGTGCGGTAAAGTCGTACGAGGTCTATCTTAGCCACGTCTAAAGGAGATCTCACGGGAATAAATGGGAAGGACAGTTTTCAAACCACTTTTGGTTTCTTAATGCTGATCTGTTAAGTTTGTCTGATAAATGTAATTGTGACTACTGTCTTTGCTTGACAGTTGGGCTGAATTAAATGTGGAATTCAATTCAGCTTTTCATCTGGGGACAATAAAATTATCTACCAGAAAAGTCTTGTTTGTGTTAGTAACTCCCAAGTAACATCGAAGCGGTCAATGTCACGTTTTGAGATACTATTCTTTTCTTAATAATGCTCAAAAGTTTCTCACAGGTACTTTTTCTCCATCTGTTTTTTGCATCAGTTTTTTTTTCTGTTTCAGAGGATTTTGTTGTAAAACAATACTTTTGCTCAGATAACCCTTCACAAAATGAAGGTCAATGTCACATTAGTTACATCATAACGTCTACATATAAACAGCATGACAAGTCATTGTATTTAATAATGCTCTTTATTTACCATTTCACATATAGTGTAAGCCTGACTGTTAGAAGAAACTTTGTCAACACCAATATATTCATTTTGCTTTATTATTAACTCCCAAGTAACATCGAATCGGTCAATGTCACATTAGTTACATTTCGATATACTATTCAGTTTTTTATAATGCTCAAAAGTTGCTCACCGATACTTTTTCTTTTTTTATTTCCTTTAAGTTGGTTGTTTCTTTCTCTTTAAGTGACTTTCTTCCTACTTATATAGCATTCAAAAGTGAGAGAGAGAGAAGGAAAAAACACAGGTTTGGTTCATATTAATTATAATGATATATGAACGTCAGTTTGAAATTTCAGATTCACTAACATGGTGGCAAAATTTCCAGGGTCTGTCCATGATGCCTATATATGGTCGACAAGTGCCATAAACCAAAAGTTTCAAGATGGCGGGGTGGACGGATGGCTACTGGGAGATTCAGGGTACCCGCTTAGGCCTTGGCTTTTGACGCCAAGGCTGAAAGCTGTTGCTGGGGCTGAAAAGGCTAATAACAGGTCTTTTAAGACAACCAGATGTGTGATCGAGCGGGCATGTGGAGTACTAAAATCAAGATTTAGGTAAATATACCATCGCATACATATACCCAATGTCAACATCTTCAAAACTCCTCGGGCTGGGGGCATTCTGACTTTATTTGAGCTATGACTGCTCACCTAACAAAAAGGATTATAGAGTTTGTACCACAATCCATATACAGAAGCCTTGCGAACCTTCTTTGGTATGTTCAGAACTAATGTTAAAATGTAAATAGGCCGAGGGGGTGATGTTTTGGCCTGTTGTATTAAAGTTGCTGTTGGGTGACTTTAGCTGTTGAGTAAGATATTAAACGCCAATCAATCAAAAACATCAATCATTTAATTTGAAGACTCTCAATATATATATTGTCTTGGTGATTTGATGGTCTGAGGGATTGATGGTCTCAAATTCAAAAGAAGGATAAAAATAATTGTCTTGAGTGACTTCCTCAAAGAGTTATACATGAGTTTGACCTAAAAAATGGGGTGGAGGAAATTTTTTGGCCAGCAGTGGGATTAACAAGAGTTTTCTTTAACCAGACTAATTTTTCTGTCTCACACAGCTGGGTTAAACTTCAAGTCTTAACCTTGTGTTTTGTTTCTTTTTTTGGTTTATATTATAACTCTTCAAAATGTATTCATGTTACAGGTGCTTGCATAAATCAGCTGGTGGGCTTCTGTGTAAGCCAGCGAAGTGCTGTCGTGTTATACAGGCTGTGTGTCAACTGCATAATTATTGCATTGACCTAAAATTGCCAGAACCAGAATTTGAGGCTGATCATGAAGCTACAGAAGAAAAGACTTCTTAAAATGGCACATTTCCTAAGTTTGTTGTGGATCTCGGTTGACCTTCAAATAAGAAAAATTGGAAAATTCTCTGACTGGGTTTTCACTCGAACGACCTATGATATGTGGGGTGGTTGCCAGTTACCAATGAAAGGTCGTGGGTTTCCTCCGGGCATAGAGCCCGGTTTCCTCCCATAATAAAACTGGCAACGCCGCCATATAAGTGAAATAATCTTGAGCGCGGCGTAAAACACCAAACAAACAATCAATAAAATAAGAAGTGATCAATCTTGGATGAATCATGAAATTACTCCCTTACTAAATCTGACAAAGCCAGCAATAAAAGTAAAATAATCTACAGTGACAGTAAACACATTGTTTAAATAAAGAACATCTATCTTTCAGAGTTTCTATGTATAAAATGACTTGACTATCCAAAACAAGAGGAGAGACAGGTTAGTGGGAGATGGCCCAGTACCCACCTCTGTCTCTCCTCTTGATTGGAACCTCTTCTTCATGTATACCATGAACATGCCAAGTGAGTGGGTTATGGCCCTTTCCCATCCCCTGTTTGCCATGTTGCAACATATAGAAGAAGAGGGAAATGGCGAAATAATAAAAAATGCAATTTACAATTCAATAACTGGATTGACACTGCAACCCATTTCATTGGCTGACATCATTAAAAGTTTTTGTCTTTTAAGCTCGACAAGTTCCTGTAAACTGGAGCGGATTTCTACTAAAATATCGATTTTCTTCTTTTCAAGGAAAAGTTTTTCTTTTTCTATTCAAATTATGGTTTCATCGACGTCATTCTTTTTTCTTTTCAGACCTGTTGAGACAAAAAGAGAACAAGAAAAAGGTTCAACAAGATTCAACCTGCACCATCTATATCACATACACATATATGTATTTTGCTAATACGTACTTCTGTATTTTTTCCAGTGCCCATATTTCTAAATCCCCCAAATTGGAAAAACAAAAAAACTTACAAGAGTAAGTCATTAATTAAAATTGATTTTTTTTCAGTTTAGTGTTGTGTTCTTGAAAAGTTTAGTGTTATAACAATTAAAAAAAATACTTAACTGTTTAAAAACTAAAATTTCCCTTAAAACTTTTTTGACGGAGAA
This sequence comes from Lepidochitona cinerea, assembly GCA_963971465.1. Lineage (NCBI taxonomy): Eukaryota > Metazoa > Mollusca > Polyplacophora > Chitonida > Tonicellidae > Lepidochitona > Lepidochitona cinerea. The sequence goes on along the minus strand of OZ020551.1, from coordinate 80,874,274 downwards.
TACAAAACCTGATGAAAGAACTTTGTTAAATTTAAAATACAAACTCTAGTAGTGTTTTTATTGTACATAACACATTTATATGATGCCGTTATTGGAGTCAATTTAGACATGAGGTCATGACGTTAAATTGTTTAACAGACGCAACAGCACATGACGTCACAAAGGCTGGCCATAGATACGTTGGCGTTAGTTACTGGCATATCGTGAAAAGGCGTCTATATTCACGAACGTACATTAATCGTTTACGATGTCAACTACTTGGAAAAGAGTGGCGAACATCCCAATTCGTGGGACGGCAAAGTACGACTTCATAGAGATCTAGAGAAAACGACTCACAGAGGATTTTATGCTTCTCGCTGTAGCTTGTTAAAGAGCTATTCGACAATCACTACTTCAATTGTTCCAGGGAAATCGGACGGAGAAAACTTTTACTACAATCCAGTCAATCGTTAAATTCCTGGGAATAATGGACGAAGGTGAAGTTATACTCAATATTCCTGGCCGATTATTGGAGGAATTAACGAGGGGAGCCTCTGAAGGGAGTTTCGTATTCTCCAAACTTCAAGACACCCTCGATGTCTCATTTGAAACTCTGCTCAAAGACCATCTGAGAGGTTTACAAAAACTGGAAAGAAAAACACCAAAGCTTCGTAAAGGTGAACAGACAGCTTGTACTGGTTCTAAGTTAAACAAAGGTCAGAAAGTAAGAGAGGATTTTTCCACCGAGAAAAATATGCTAGAGCTAGGGAAGTTTGAACGTCGGTTAACCAAGGAGAAAATTCACTCGGTTCGTCTTGCTCAGAAAATGGCCGCGACAAATAAGCTGAAGAAACTGGAAAAACACAAAATCCTTCAGGTTGCCAAGATAACTCTCTCTTTGATTAAAGCGATGGAATTGTGTGTGACCCAGAGTGGGTTTACTCACGAAGCTATACAGAGCAACGGTTCTTAAAATACCTTAGTAGAGATCCCAAAAGACAGCGCCTGTTCGGCATCAAAGTTGGAAAGAATGTCGTCAGTGCGGTGCCCTACCTAGAGCCAAGTGACAGTCACAAACATGTGAATTACAACATGTTCACAGCTGTGTCTTACAGACAGTCCTGTGTCCGCCTGGCTCACCAATGGAGACACGCTTAACAGGGAACCAACTGCCCCGATCTCACGTGACAACATACAAGACATCTATGAAATATCCATGCAAATAGACTTTGATGAAGACGAAGAAGGTGGTGATGTCATTAATCCCCTCACCAACACACAAGATGTTTACGTCACAGTTACAAGAGAATACTTAATGGATAAAAAGGGACACTTGAACCTAAAGGCCGGAATGCAAATTAAACAGAAACTTGCTGCTAATACAGATGGTCTAGCTTACGGGTGGACCAGAAAATCTCGATTTGCCAAGAAGAAATATGGACTCTATCCCATTTCTCACGTTGTTTCACTTCACTAATTTACGTTTTCTATTTCTTTATTTTTCTGTTGTTTAATTATCAATTAAAATTCTTTAAGTTTGAAAATTGATCACATAGCTGTCTTAATTTGCTGATTTTCTACAAATTGTATACCGAAATATTCGTAGGAAAAAAAGTCCTCCACTTTCTTGGAACTTTCATAGTCAATCCCTCAGTCGGACACAGGACATCGATGTAACGCGTGTTCGAATCCCACTCAGACGAAATAAAAAGTGATAAAATGTCTGACTGTATTTTTTACTTGATCGCCATGTGGAAGAGTTGTCCGGTACTCTCGGAAGGTCAGGGGTTTCCTTCGGGCAACGGACCGTACATCTCGTCTATTTGAATTTTGTCCGTTATTAGCACACACCGATATTGTATTATTTCAACGTCAGACTATTACTTGATCAACTTACTTCAAGCATCCAACTTTTCTTGACAATCGGAATTTGAGTAAACATGTTGTAGAAGGGTGATACAATATGGCTGGTGTTATTAACTGAAATGTCATTGTTTGGATTCAATTTTTATTCACCATAAATGAAAGTAAGCTACATGTGTTATCGCGGTAGTGTATCAAAGGGAGAACAAAGTTCCAATAGGTTTAGTAGTTTTTCAAAAGAAAAAAGAAACGAAAGGGAAATGTCAATAAATAAAAAGAAAGCAAAACGCATTTACACATATCTGTATAGTGTATCGTGTGATAAGGTAATATGTTAAAATACCAAGAACATGTTGCTTTAGTGTGCTTTTGAAATGCGAGGTTGATAAAATTGATTTAAATTTAACAGGGAGTATAAAGTCTCTATCCCCTGGTGTATTTAGCTAAATACAATAAAGGTATTCTTCCCTCCCTACAAGCGATTCAAATGTAAGACCCGTCGATCAATTCAAACTGGGATAATGATGTTGATTGGAATAGTCAAGCAGAACCCGTTAATGTTGATATTTGCGTTCATCATCATTTTCAGGCTGCATGCTCCAGAAAATTGTTACATTAAATATATCCCTGTGCCCGTGTGTTTTAGTTAAAGGTCTAAATGATATACCTCTTTTTAACACAATTAGAAACTTGTCTCCATGGTTATTTTAGACAAGAAGATTTTCCCTGTGCCCGTGTGTTTTAGTGATCATAAATATATATCTGTACACCTTCTTGTGAGAATTCTTTCAAGAAAACTCTAGCAGTAAAAATCCAATCAACGAGACGGTAATTAGTTTACATGCTAGGGGAAAAATCCAAAATCATTCTTACTTTAGAGTACGTTCCTTAGATATATTATATACGATTGACAAAACAACGTCAAAAAATCCTACATTGTTAACTGATTATTTACCCTTCTTTCTTATATATTGACACATCTTGACCGATAAAACTCCTCTCTTACAGGGGTCGTTGCACCCCCCCCCCCCCCCCCCCAACCCAACAGAAAAATTATGCCTACCAAACTAGATGACAATATGTTTAATAGGGCTTTACCATATATAATCTATTTAAACACTCTATTGAGCTTATAAAAGACAAATAAGGAACATTTTCTCAAGTTATGTTCTGGTCTGAAGACGATCAGGTTTTTGGTCCGTCAGTCGAAAGAAAATGACAGACAAGAAGCTATATTAACATTCTTACCAGGAACTTAACAGGATGTAGGCCGAATGTACTTTTGCGTTCCCATAGCAGCCACGTGTTACTGCGAAAGAATCCATATAAATAAAGTGTTCCAAACAGTACATAGTATTGTGAGTTTCAGGCTGAGGACCATTTGGACGGGAGAAAAAAGATGCTTATTGTTTTATTCAGTTCAAACCCCTTTTTGTTGAAGATGATATTGCCATTCCCTTTGTAGATGGTGGTCAGATCTATTTTAGAGCATGATTGTCTCAGGCCAGATTGATTGATTGATTGGGGCTTAACGTCACACTCAACAGCTAAGGTTATATGGTGACAAAAGTACCAACTGACCAAAAGATCTTACCCCCCTCCCACCTAAATTTTAACATTAAAACCCCCACAGACCATGTGGACGTCAGGAAGGCTAATGTATTTGGCATACTTAATTTTCCTCCATGCTAGGTAGGCGAAAATGGCTATTAGCAACCCCCCCCCCCCCCCCCCCCCCCAGCCTGTGGGTGATCTCAGGCCAGATAATCTAGCCATTGGTGAACTTGATATATAACTGTACACCTTCTTGTCACAATTCTGACAGAACCGTCTTCCACCTCACTGTAGGAATCCAATCAACCAGATGGTAGACGTTTTACATGATAGAAAAACACATAAAATACGTTCCTTATTAAAGAATGCTGAAATTATACCCCATCATAAATTGTTGTAATAAACTAAACCTATGATATTTCATTAGGTTGACGACTGACAGAAGCTTGGCCTTAGTAGAATTTTCTCGAACACTTTGTGATACATAGACGATGCTTAAGCTATTGCAAGAATATCGGCCGACTGAGATTGAGCCCCATAGGATCATGGGAAAAAACTGAACATTTTGTCCCCCCCCCCCCACCCCCAAGAAAAACCTAGGTAGAAGATAGGGGAGTTTAGCCCTGACCAGTATCTCTTTCAAACACTTGTTCTTTTTAAAAGCAATAACTGGCCTTTGGGTCAGAGGTCGAGCCATTTTACTTTGAAGTAGTTTGTATTCTTCTACTATAATCTTGGCCACAGCAATGCTGGCCTTGTTATACTGAAACACAAATGGTATTATAGTTTTTTCACGACATCTTCCCGGGTCCAAGTTCAAACTCAAAGGATAAATAGTTTGTAATGTTTGAATCCAAAAACTTTCCCTTTCCAAACGTCTGTGCTTGGTATCTGTAGCGGAAGTGAGAAAAGGGATTTTCTCAATAGGCATGATTTCAAAATGGTCCTTGACCGAATGACCCAGAGTGTTGAAATGTTGTGCTACTATATAAATGGTTGGCTGCTCTTTGTCGAAGAGAATTCTGAGTTTCTCCGACGTACTGTTTGTGGCATTGTTTTGCACGTGATAACATACACGATATTAGAGGAGTCGCAATTAAGATCCTGTGCCATTTGGTATTTGTGGCGAGATTGTTCTCCGAAAAAGGTTCCGCTACCTGGCACGTATACATCGAGTTTGCATCGCGTTTTTAGGCATTTCATTGATGTACCTGAGAAAAATGTTGCGCCGTAATGGTACACTCGTGAAGGAGAAGCGAGCGTGTCGGGGGCTGAAGGGGGAGAAGTTGATTGTCTTAATGTGTCAGATTTGATCCTTCGGAGTAACCTAATAGAATACCCCCTAGGGAGAAGAGCTTTAAAAAGAACAGAACAAGCCTGATTTAAAAACTCTGAAGAGCTACAGTTTCTATAGAATCTAAAATTCTGAGACTTAATGACTTCCTTGAAAGTGTGAGGAGGATGGTATATGACCCAGCATGTAGCAGCTGATGTGTGTCAGTAGGTTTGAAGAATATTTTGTAATCTAGATACCCAGTAGTATATGATATGTATGACCCTTGTAAATAGTTACATCCAAAAAATCCAGTGATGTGTGATCAATAGTAGGCTGCAGTTTTATGCTGGGGTCGTGAGAATGAAAATATGAAGGTCTTCCAACGTATGCTGCCAAATGATAAAAATGTCATCCAGATACTGAAGATAAATGAAAGGTCGTTGGTGACATTTGTGAAGAATATCACTCTCCCACTCAGCCATAAAAATAGAGGCAAAGTTAGGACTAAAACGTTTGCCCATGGCACATCCTTTAATTTGCTGAAAGATCTCTCCATTGAATTCAAAATCATTACCTTTAAAGCTAAGTTCCAACAATTCTAAAATGTCTTTGTGCGGACGACGGTGGTCGTGACCCAAATCTATGTCAATGTTTGTATATTTTTTAACACTATAACACACGGAAAATCTTCTTGTCTAAAATAACCACGGAGACATGTTTCTTATTGTGTTAAAAAGGAACATATCATTTAGACGTTTAAACCCAATCATACGGAATATAATGTTTATATTCATAGACTCCACATCCACAGTAACCAAAATCACATCCTGTGGGATGGATTTCATCATAATAAATTGTTCCACGCTACAATGTTTTCATTTCTTTCAAGAAATACAAAGTATCGTGTTTTTTAAATTTATATACACGTCATTCGTTTTATGACGCGACAATGAAAAGGGTATCCAGATAGAATGAAATGTATCTTTTCCCTAGATTTATTGAACCTGAAGGCTTTTCTTCTTACGTGATATATTTATCTAAAAAAATTCTCACTTCCGCTGCAGATACCAAGCACAAACGTTTGGAAAGGGAACGGTTTTAGATTCGAATGTTACAAACTATTTATCCTTTGTTTGAAGTTGGACCCGGGGAGATATCGTGAAAAAAAATCAAACTAAAATATAATTTGTGTTTCAGTATAACAAGGCCAGAATCGTTCTGGGCCAACATTATTGTAGAAGAATACAAACTACTTCAAAGTAAAATGGCTCGACCTCTGACCCAAAGGTCAGTCATTGCTTATAAAAAGAACGTGTTTGAAAGATATACTGGTCAATGTTAAACTCAGTTGTCTGTCTTCAACCTAGGTTTCTGGCCGGGGGTGGGGGGGGGGGGGGGGGGACCAACATTTTCTTTTTTCCCAGGATCCTATGGGGTTCATTCTCAGTCTACCGGCGTTCTTGCCATAGCTGGAGATGCGTAAACATTGTCAATGAATTACAAAGTGTTCCAGAAAATTCTACTGACTAAGGCCAAGCTCCTGTCAGTTGTCAACCTAATGAAATAACATGGGTTTAGTTTATTACAACAACTTATGGGGTATAACGGTCTAAATGATATACCCCTTTTTAACGCAATTAGAAATTATTGTCCCCATGGTTATTTTAGACAAGAAGAGTTCCCCTGGGTGTGCGTGTTTGTGTGTTCATAAATATATAAACATGCTGATATTCACGATTGACAACATCACTTTAAACCCCGAGATGTATATCTTCGCAGATGGCATACATTCTTGACCTATCAAAAATATATTTTTCTCACGGGATTTGTTTGTCGAGCGTACACCCATGTGACCGATAAAAGTCTGCTTGTTCGACCCCAGACTATTACATCATCAACGGAAAAATCCAATGAGATTCGAGAAGTGTCTAGAAAAAAATGAGATTCTCATGACAGACAAGAGGCTATACTTAAAGTGTACTTTTCAATCGTATTTTCGCGAGATCTCCTTTGGACGTGGCTAAGATAGACCTCGTACGCCTTTACCTGACAGCGCACAGATTTTCACATGTCAGCTAGGGTAACATTTTTAAAAGCTATCAACTAAATATAAAAATCTTGACAGCACGATGTATGTGAATATATACTTTGAATTATAGTAAACGTTAAACTAATAACGAAAACGTACTCATTTTCACGAAATAGTCCCATTTTGACGAAAACAGGCAAAATGGCGACGTTCCCTATCGACCTGGCTCACCTTGAACTGGCCACTGCTTTAGGCTCCACGGGGCGTTTCTAATAGTTGCTAGTGTTTGAAATGATTCATGTAACTAACGATAGCTCTAGAGGAGTGTAAGAATCCAATGGATTTCTCCGATAACAAGAGCGACTATTGGCCGTAGAGGTTAAATCTGGACTATAGGGCTAATTTCCCCATTTTAGATTGGTGTACCTTTGTGTTCTTATAGCAACCAATGTTTAAAGAATCACACATTTGTTCTTTCTATCCCCTGATATATTAATTCAAATAATTTGTCTGCGTGTTAGTCTGTGCTTATTGCTTATTATAGGATTATAAGGCAAGATAAATCGTTGATCTTTCATTTGCATGGTCTGTTTTGGTATATTCTTTACAATAAACATTTTCGGACACCAGAAATCCACTCTCGACGCCAACGGAAAGGTTGTAGTCCCATCGGTCTACAAGATCTATATCTTACAACAGCTAAACCCACTAAAATTAAACATAACGCACATAAAGCATGTCCAATAAGGTTTAGAATGTATAAATGAGTGTAAAAACAAACGAAAAATCGAAGCTCGATTACAACAACAACACCGATCAGTGTTGGTTAACTTAAGTGTTGGATTACCCTCATTCAAGCGTTTTTGTCTGTGGTTTTCACTCGGCAGGCCTTTATAGTCCCTTTTACTCGATCGTTAGTATGTTACTTTGTATTTCTTAGATAAAGTTCGTAAAATTATACTGTATCGTTAGATCGCCCACACGACTCAAACCATTACGGCACTTGTGCACACGTTCAGGTTCGAAGTTTGTTGACATTGCTGGTACCTGAAAAATCTGTTTTTTAATTTCAAATTAAAAATACTAAATGATGTCAAAACTTTCAATTTCTGGTAAAAATAGAAAGTTCCTAACTTTTTCTGTCTGGGAAAAATCCAGAAAACCGTCCACTGTTTTTAATGTAAACAGTCTTCTGGATTTTCGCGGCAAGTGTGCCTTTAAAAGGAAAAGATCTAAAAATTAAAATAAAATAAAAATAAAAATTAAGAAAGATAACAAAAGCGTATAGCTTTGGTTTGAATATATTGTTTGATGATTCCAAAAAGAGAACAAGGAAAATAAAAATGTATTGACTCCTTTTGAAAGTCGATGCAATTGTTGGTTTTTTTTTCTTTGATTTCTCTTATCAAAGATGAAGCATGAATTAGCGGTCATAACTTGTCAAATACAAAGATCCACAAAACGATAACAAACCTGGATAAAAAGTTGATAAATGTTTATCGGTTAGTGCGTGTTGAAACAACACCACGTTTGTTTGTGTCTGGTATCAAAGGGATGGCTTTTCAGACTTGAATGTGTCAAGTGTTTGGGAATATCCATGTTATTGAGAACCGAAATCAAACATTTTGACGCCTACAAATCTCTCTCTCTCGGAATAACTCATTAATTCAGCCATTACAAAACTGTCGCGGGACGTACTAAATGGCTTGTTTCGTTTTGGTACTACTTGAATACAAGTTAAACTGATAAAATGTGTTCGGTTTTGGCAACAAATATGTTTATGTCATCCCCTTCAATCCAAGCCAACCCAAGACATTTAGAATCCATAGTTTTCTGCAGTCAGTATAAATCAGACCATTTCAAGTGTCGTAGACAAAATTATTAACAGAGCCCTTGCTTGGTTGTTGTACCTGTTGGTGCGGTTCTTTCTCATTGATCTCGAGAATCCGCGTGAAATTTTTCCATTCATGAAAAGAGAAGATTGCGTGATGTATACTGTATTACAGGCATCTTGTTGTTAAATTGTAGTCACGCACTGGCATCGCCGCTAGTCAAGATTCACTTCCATTCAATAATGATATCTTTCTAATACCCAAGTCTGCATGGTTGCCAAGGAAGTTTGTAGGTAAACAAAGTCTTTCAGGACGTGAATTATCTAATTTCCACCCGGGCCAGGGTATCTATATGATAACAAAAGGACTGAAATCATGTCATAGAATGAGGGAACGTGATCAATTCTGACTGTACCTAATTGCTTTATTCGTGTCCCAAGCCAATGAACAGAGGGAACGAGGAAACCAATTTACTCTCCGAAGGCGAAACTTCTCCAAGCACAATGAATATACGAACGCTTCATAAACTCTTGCCTCAAGAATCTTGATCTTGAAGAAGATGCTTTTGACTTTGTATTTCGTAAAGATTAAAGACTATCGGTCACAAATCAATGATAAAACGGGTAACTACAATCCGCATTGTATCAAAGTCCTCTCTAAAGAAGTCCTTCTATTGGTGAGCCCGATTTCCTCCACCACTTAACCAGGCAATGCCGCAATATAAGTGAAATCTTGTGTGCGGCCAAAAACAACAATCAATCTACCAATCAATATATTCCCGTAAAGAGGTATTTGTGGGGTGTATTTAATTAAATAACCTTTTTTTTCGCAGACAAATCAGTAAAGGTCCTATCTCACGGTGAGGTTTGTAATACCGTTGATGGATCATTAACCTCCGACTTACGGCGAGTACCTGGCAACTCTAGAATGTGAAAACCTCTCAAAAGAGCCATGAGTTCAAAAGTAATATTTTGTCAATCTGAATATTTCATCAGGTAATTCAGGACGCCTCCTGATACCGACAATAGTTTGCAGATATTACGCTTCTTATCTTACGGGTAGTTGTAGTTATATGCTTATGGCAGGGTGATTCTTATGATTGAAATGACACCATTGCAACTCAAAGCTTAACAAATCCACAAAAGGAATATAAAACCAGAGTAAATGGCCCACAGATGTCAGTGTATGGCTGACAATGGAACTTCGGGATGATTTGACTATAGAACTGAAATACTTTGCTTATTTTGCCTTGTGTTTCTTTATCTTTCAGCATTCCATCTGTACCATAGTTGACCTACAAACATATAGGACATATACAAATTGAAAAAGTATGACGTTCTGACCAATTTATGAATAAAGGGATTAAGTCGCTTCTCGCCAGGCAGACTCTTCTAAAAAGTGGTTATTGTCTACCAAAACCGTTGTTGATTAAAAGTACGATTTTCTATAACCCGGACAATCGGTCTCTATGACGCTGGGAATTTAACATACATTCCCTGGTGCTTAACGGAAAAAAGTAATAAAAGTGCTCCAACCAATAAAATAGACCAACCCAATTACCAAACGGTCCATTCTCGGCGTGAAACTCATAAAATCTATTTGCGTTCCTCGAAATCCCTTGAAAACGTAGGTCATTGAACAGAGGCCATTTATCTGAAATAAAACATAAACATTAGTGAAAAAATAGTATTCCGTGATGAACGCCATTATGGAGGGTTTTTTTTTTTGTAGAGTAATTGACCTGGCATAGGATTGGCGTTCTTGTCATCCATTAAATGGCGCAGGCTGATCATGTTATTAAGCATAGTTATTAAGGAAAGTCTGAAAGAAACAACGCCCCATTGGAGGTAAATTATCTCATTTTACGCAACCCATGAAGTCCCAGGAATCACACAGGGACATAAACACGTAGCCTGGTATATCGAGGCGATAATTACCCGAACGTTATAATATAACCCGTTGAAAACTCAATTGATCTGTTATGCAATAAAGTAGTTAAAGAAGAACAATATAATCCGCACTAAATCTGCTCCGGGGGACTTCCATAAAGTAGCTTGAACTCCTAAAATAAAATAAAAAATACGAAAAAAGTGTGAATTTGTGCACCTCATGACACATTAAAGAAGAGTGTTGTGTTATCGAGATTGCTGGTGTAAAAATAGATTTATATTAAATACTGTACATGCCAAGGTTAAAACATATACTTACCATGATAGAAATTCCGTGTTTTCACTTTTGTTGGGAGAAACAAGTGCGGTAGATTTTTTTTGTTATTTTTCCTGCACCCGTGCAATAACTTTCCTTGATATGTTGTACTATTACACTCTTTATGAAAGTTAATTGGTTGGATTTAAGACCACATGTAAATAACTTTGAAAGTGAAATGAGTCCAGCATATATACAAAAGGAAAAAAGTTAAGCACTCCATTCTGAAATTAATTATTATAAATCTGCATTAATGTTAACTGTAATGCCAGTTATGATGATGATAAGAATGAACGATTGTGGCAATTCATGTGTGACAGTAACGCAAAAATTGCATGTAATGCGACATGAAATATATTTTTTTCGTACAATTACGCAAATTCAGCATGCTTTCCTTTAATTTTTTTGTACTTAAGGCCGGTTTTGTGCAACGTGGACTCATCTTCTGTGAACATGGCACGAAGGAGGATATCCGAGGGGCAAAATGGCAAATTGTCGGTATGTACTCCGCAGGGATGTCGTACAAAGCTATCGGGCGTCAATTAGGCTACTATTACACAGCGATGATTATAGATTGGTGCACTGTAACCGTTTAACGTCAATTCTACAGTAGAATATTTTAAAATTAACGGTAAATTGCCGTTTTATACTTCAGTGGAAGCTTTATGGTCGTGTACCGTAAAATAACTTTGAGACAGAGTTGTCGTTTCCGAGCTAACGAGATCTGATCTCCTCGGTTCTTTCCGTGAAAGACGTGCGCTGCATTTTGGGAAGGCATCCGGGTCACAGGAGCGAGTGCGAATAGAAAACAAAGAAGACTCACAAAGAAAATTCGGAGAGAGTGCTGTGTTTACTTTTGTCGAGCTGGTCTGAGCAGGCGGGAATATTTGTCAGTGGACGATAACAAAGGCGATCAACAATATATTCACTTTCATCAGGTGCCCCTCCCCCACCCCGCATCAAAATGGATTCGTCCAAAATACGTAAATGCGGGTCAAAGGGCGCGAAAAAAAAAGAAAGAAAATGCGCATGCGCACACCGAAGCGCTAGTAAGGCTAGGAAATGTGGCCACCATCTTTTCATATTTGTAGTTAGTGTAGTGGTGAAAGGCTACGGTTATGGCTAGTGCGCATGTAGATGTGCGCGACTCCTGTATTGACATAAGTTGGACTACATGTATACTATTATACTGTACTTTTGCTATATTGAGGATTAAATTTTCTTGAAAATTGACCGAATTTTTGCTAAACCTATCATCATTATATTCACTTTCTAAAAGACAAAAAGAAATTAAACTCATGGGTTTATAATTCCTTTGTCGTATAATCGTATAACTTAGCCTGTGACTATGTCAAATGTTTTTTCCAGTCGGTCAAAATTTGACAAAATTCTGCACGTGATACTCTCGAAGACCTGTTGAAGCTCAACACAAGGCATAAGAATAAACCATATTTTATATTGTCCAAGGATTTTCATCATTTGCTTTCATTTGGAATTGATCCATCGCCCTTTTTTCCAAGCAAAGTGGTAAATTTATTAATTCCACTTTTGCAGCTTGTTCAACTTGCATTAACTTGCATCTTCAGCTTGCATCACGGTCCAAGACTTCAGCTAACAATTTTCTCCAGGATGATTCCTGGCTACGTGGTAAAACTATAGGGCGTATCGGTTTCGCAAAGTAAGGTAATAGGCGGGCCAAATGACTCGGGGAGAAAGCGGTATGATTTAACTGAATGCAGTCAGAATACCTCTCAGCCTAAAGGCTTATTGATCCAAATTCCTGGTTTGAATTCTTCGTGCCATTAACGGAATCAACAGCAGGCCGTTCTATGCTGTGTGTCCTGCTCGCAAGGTTTATGCGTAACGATATGAGTATTCAATGTACACGTTTCCATTAATAATTTGGCCAATTACTCTCTGCGGTTGGTGTACGTGTATATACCCCGGTTGTGTTCCAACATTATAGTGCTTGTTCGACTAAGTTGTTAGAACATTGACAAGTGTTCGATACATCAACACTGCTCTTGTGTATTTCTAGTTCAGCCTGCCATCGAACCAAAACAATATCAGCTGACTCGCCTCACGCTGAACGGGCACTGCTACAAGCCTGTAGGATTATATCGGATATATGCCATTCAATAAAGGTAGGTCATGTTTACATTGCATTTTCTGACTCTTTGACCAATTGATTATAAGTTTTCAAATGGAAGCACGTTCAAGGTTGGTCTTACATGTAGTAGTCAGCATTAAAATTAAGATTACCCATGATCACACATAGAAATATAAACTCCAGTAGTAAAAGCCTCAATACCTAAACGTAGGCTTAAACTGGACGGAAGAAAGGCAAACTGGAATGTCCTACTTTTATTTAAAGGGGCATGAGCTGCCAAAATGTTGATATTTTGACGTAAACACAGAATGTTGAAATTATCGGCTATTTTTCTCAAGACGTATAATTCAGAAGCTTTTTAGTGCTTCTACTCTCGAAAATGTACGATAAAGTATTGTTTTGAACTAACTTTGGCTTAGAATGAATGAATGGTCGTCCCGGTTATTTAAATTTTGCTACTTTTCGAACACGTTTTTGGTTCGTACAGGGCACATACTGTATGGATTTTCCTCATTCCAACGCCAATCATTTAGTTTTTCGATGGCCTTCAAAGCCTCTTACTGTCGTGACCATCAGAAATTGTGAAAAAAGTGGGAATTTCGGCAGCTCATGCCCCTTTAAACCACAAAACTTTCCATTTTCAGAATGCAATGATTATTATCATTTTTGTTGATATGTTATGTGGCTGTTCTGGGTAGTTTTAAATATAGTTTTAAGGGTTGCAATTTTATCTGCATGTCAGTTTGGGCTATGTATCCCTTGATGAGACTGTTCAATGCACAGTGAACAGTCCAAAGGCATATGATTCCAGATCCACTATAGAGTGGACGATGCCCTATCCCGGATTATCGGTCTTACCGCGACTGGTATTATATGGCTGATAATGTGTCTTGTCGCCGTAAAAAATTCGGCGCCAGATTTCTCGGCTAGACGATGCCCTTGTGTGTGAGATTTGCCATGTTATTAAAAGGAAATTAGAAGGAAATGAAAGAACTTAGTAAATACATTACAGGTGCGCTAAATTTTCCTTTCTAACGGTACCCATACCATATCTTTATGATTTTTCGTCGCCAAACTGTGCTATAAGAAAGTTAATAATCGCTATCAGATAATGTGTAAATGACTCGAAGCCATCTTTACAGTGTGTCCCGATCGGCCAATCAACATATGCCTAGCTCACAAGTCACTGCACTAGCGTAAGAGAAATTGGTCAACTCTGAAAGTCTCCCATTTAAATCTAGGTTAATTTCGATCATTTCGAGGCGCTAATAACGAAAGACAAATACTATAATAACTCTGAAATATATACTGGCTTGTAAATCAACCTCTTTGGAAAACGTGACAGGCTGCATTTCGTGTCTGCGCGACTTGTGGGGGTCGTAGAATTTTCAGAAAAGATAGTCTTACAGTTGAAATTGCAGGTTGTAACCATACAAGCTTACAAGGGAAGTCATTTACTAATACTTTTTCCGGTCAATTTCTAAACATCAATGGAGTGCTCCACTGACGATTGAACAAGAGCTTGTCTGGCAGATTAATTTTCAGTGTATTTTCACACCGTATACTACATCAAGACACACACACATGGATAGGATGGCCTATAGTTGCATGCTGTTTTTTTGTTTTTTCCACCTTTAAGTTACTATAAATTATGATATACCTCTTTTTAACACAATTAGAAACTTGTCTCCATAGTTATTTTAGACAATAAGATTTTCCCTGTGCCCGTGTGTTTTAGTGATCATAAATATATATTTTGATCTACCGCATATAGTTATATACTACAATGAGTATAATTATATCACCATTCTTATAGGCATTAGTAAGAAAATATTACCGCTAAAAAGTTTAGACAGTGGCAGTTTAGACTCACGCCACCCTTTCACTCAACTACTTATGAGTCGTTACACAATGCAAACAACTTTATATGCACTGTGTATATATATATTTTAGACCATGGTGTGAAACTTGTAAGGTAAAAATTATATTTAAAAAATCCTTTACTTTTACTTATATATGTACTTTCTTTACATCTAAAGTCAAACGAAATTCAGTTTATTTTTTCATTTTGATTTGTCGGGATTTGAGTTTTTCTGCAAGTCATGCCTATAACTGGATCCATACGTACTCTAATATCTAATATCGTGTATATTATCACGTGCAAAAAATGTCGCAAGCAATATGTCGCAAGCAATATGTCGGAGAACACGACAAAGAGCAGCAAACTATTTATCTAGGATTAAACTTAAAATTGATGTACATATGGCACAACATTTCAACACTCTAGGCCATTCGGCCAAGGACCATTTTGAACTCATGCCCATTGAAAAAAACTCTTTTCTCACTTCTGCTGCAGATACCAAGCACAAACGTTTGGAAAGTTTCTGGGCTTAATCGTTACAAACTATTTATCCTTTTGGTTTGTCTTTGAACGCGGGAAGATGTCGTGAAAAAACTATAATACCATTTGTGTTTCAGTATAACAAGACCAGCATCGTTATGGCCAAGAATATAGTATAGGAATACAAACTACATCAAAGTAATGGCTCGACTTCTCACCTAGGGGCCAGTCATTGCTTATAAAAATAACATGTGTTTGAAAGATATACTAATCAGGGCTAAACTCCCTTATCTGTCTACTACCTAGGTTTTTCTGGCGGAACCAAATTGTTCGCGAAAATTCTACTGACTAAGACCTAGCTCCTGTCTGTCAGGAGATATCATTGGTTTTAGTTTATGATTGGATATAAAAGTTTAAATGATTGCTTTTTAACACACTTTGAAATTCCATGGTCCTCATGGTTATTTTAGACAAGAAGATTTTCCCTGTGCCCGTGTGTTCACAAATATACCTTTAACCCATCTCTGTTATGACGTAATCTTTCAATGTCTCTGAGATCTTCATAGTAGATAGTACTTTGACAGTTGAAAAACAGTGGCAGTGGCAACATTTTACTGGTCACTTTAGGGCAGTTTCACCGGTTGGAAATAACCCGGAAGTCACCGGAAGTAGACCGGAAGTGACCGGAAATAACCCGGAAGTCACGGGAAGTGGACCGGAAGTAACCGAAAGTGTACCGGAAGTGTACCGGAAGTGACCGGAAATAGACCGGAAGTGACCGGAAATAATCCGGAAGTGGTCGGAACTAACCGGAAGTGACCGGAAATAACCTGAAGTGGACCGAAAGTGACCGGAAATAGACCGGAAGTGGTCGGAAGTGAACCGAAAGTAACCGGAAATGAGCCGGAAGTGACCGGAAATATTCCGTAAGTGGCCGGAAGTGACCGGAAATAATCCGGAAGCGGCCGGAACTAACCGGAAGTGACCGGAAATAACCTGAAGTGGACCGGAAGTGACCGTAAATAGGCCGGAAATGGACCGGAAGTGACCGGAATTGAACCGGAAATAACCAGAAGTGAAGTGATTGAGCCAAAAATAAGTTCCAAGCCCGGAAGTAGCCAAATTCTAACCGAATTCGGTCGTGTTGCATATCAAAGGAAAGGCTGTAAAGATGTCTGCAAGACTTACTATAGCTCGTGGTTTTCTCAATTCTGGTTTTACACAAATCGATTGAAACGTTCAAATCTAGCATTAGTCGGAGAGCTTAGGGACTAACGCCATTCACCTTTAAACGGTCCGACTTCGAACCGGAAGGGACGTTATCGAACCGGAAGTCGTCCGTAATTTCGTTACTTTTTGTTTTAGAGCTTAGGGACTAACACCATTCACCTTTAAACGGGCCGACCTCGAACCGGAAGTGACGTCATCGAACCGGTAGTTGTCCGTAATTTCGTTATTTTTTTTGTCCCACAGCCTAGGTACTAACGCCATTCAATCCGTTACGACATCATATCCGCTATTGTGCGGCGTAAAACACCAAACAATCAATGACTCTAAGCAGTCGTCCTACATCAGGCGTTTTTCACCCCAGAACTGTATTGTGAAAGTCTCAACCAATGCCTTAACATAAAAAAAAAACATAAGACATCGTTCGTTCTGATGAACATTTTATTATCTTCATGGTGAACATTCTTCAAGTACATCGTTTCCGGTTTTCGTAAGGGTATTCGTCCGGTAAAACCTTATCAAATAACATATAGCGTATTTTGATCGCGTTCGCTAATGCCTCGTCAATAGGTAGGCCAATTACTCCGCGTAAAAAATCCCTAGTTTTCACAATTTCTCGGTGAAGCGGGTCTCCCATTAAATGCATCCAAATAGTGTTGTACTGTCCGTATATAGTCATCAAGGTTTTCTTTATTTCCGGCCTGCGCCGTCGGTATTCCTCCTGCAAACTGCAGCCGTCAACAGACATATGAGTTTGAATAGCTTCCTTCACAATGTCGTCCCATACGTCGGAAACTGTATCAGCCATACCGCTAGCGGGCGTAATGATCCTCGTTAGAAAAACTTTACGGTCATCTTCTAAAGTATTTTCATCCGAGGGATGCCCTCCATAAACAGTCATCTCAGTATTCTGCGAATCGGTTTTGTGTTTATTGAAAACGTGCCGCTTCATGTCATGTCGGCGACTAAAAGTCTTGTTACAAACGTGACAATTGAATCTCATTTTGTTTCACCCACTGTGGAATATAATTTATAGCGCTATTTCAGCGGTAGGTCTAATCCAATGTGAAGGACGCGCCGCCTTTTATACGCTTCTGTCTTGCCTTCAATTCCGACTTAGCCATTTCCACCGCTTGCTGTGCGTTAGATACGGCAATAATCCGCGGCAAATCCGCCTTTTCACGGTTGGGGGAGCTTTCGCGATAATAGGGCTCGACAGTTTTTCTTCGTTTAAAGGCTTGACTTTGTGGCGTACCACTTTTTCTGCGTTCCTGTCTGACCTCCGATCTGGTCATTTCCACCACTTGTGCGGGAGACACCACATCTATCTGCGGTAAATCCGCATGGTCGGCGTCAATTTGCGGCGGATCCATCTTGTCACGGTCTGGAGAGATTTCACGGCAATAGGGTTCCAGAGGGATGAGCGTGTTTCTGCTTCTGAATGCTTGGCCGAGGGGCGAGCCTCTCTTTCTCATTGCACCTTCGTTCATGGGTATTTTACCCTTTTCCATATTGCGGTAAAAACGCACCAATTTATCCACGTTCGACATGTTTAAACGTTACAAACACCGTCTGCGTAAGGAGTGTTGTCGAAGTACGATGATAGCTCGTTATATAAAGCTTTATGATACGCGCCCGCTGAACGCCAGAAGCGACCGTTAACGCAGCTAATTGTGGGGCGCGTATCATAAAGCTTTATATAACGAGCTATCATCGTACTTCGACAACACTCCTTACGCAGACGGTGTTTGTAACGTTTAAACATGTCGAACGTGGATAAATTGGTGCGTTTTTACCGCAATATGGAAAAGGGTAAAATACCCATGAACGAAGGTGCAATGAGAAAGAGAGGCTCGCCCCTCGGCCAAGCATTCAGAAGCAGAAACACGCTCATCCCTCTGGAACCCTATTGCCGTGAAATCTCTCCAGACCGTGAAAAGATGGATCCGCCGCAAATTGACGCCGACCATGCGGATTTACCGCAGATAGATGTGGTGTCTCCCGCACAAGTGGTGGAAATGACCAGATCGGAGGTCAGACAGGAACGCAGAAAAAGTGGTACGCCACAAAGTCAAGCCTTTAAACGCAGAAAAACTGTCGAGCCCTATTATCGCGAAAGCTCCCCCAACCGTGAAAAGGCGGATTTGCCGCGGATTATTGCCGTATCTAACGCACAGCAAGCGGTGGAAATGGCTAAGTCGGAATTGAAGGCAAGACAGAAGCGTATAAAAGGCGGCGCGTCCTTCACATTGGATTAGACCGACCGCTGAAATAGCGCTATAAATTATATTCCACAGTGGGTGAAACAAAATGAGATTCAATTGTCACGTTTGTAACAAGACTTTTAGTCGCCGACATGACATGAAGCGGCACGTTTTCAATAAACACAAAACCGATTCGCAGAATACTGAGATGACTGTTTATGGAGGGCATCCCTCGGATGAAAATACTTTAGAAGATGACCGTAAAGTTTTTCTAACGAGGATCATTACGCCCGCTAGCGGTATGGCTGATACAGTTTCCGACGTATGGGACGACATTGTGAAGGAAGCTATTCAAACTCATATGTCTGTTGACGGCTGCAGTTTGCAGGAGGAATACCGACGGCGCAGGCCGGAAATAAAGAAAACCTTGATGACTATATACGGACAGTACAACACTATTTGGATGCATTTAATGGGAGACCCGCTTCACCGAGAAATTGTGAAAACTAGGGATTTTTTACGCGGAGTAATTGGCCTACCTATTGACGAGGCATTAGCGAACGCGATCAAAATACGCTATATGTTATTTGATAAGGTTTTACCGGACGAATACCCTTACGAAAACCGGAAACGATGTACTTGAAGAATGTTCACCATGAAGATAATAAAATGTTCATCAGAACGAACGATGTCTTATGTTTTTTTTTTTATGTTAAGGCATTGGTTGAGACTTTCACAATACAGTTCTGGGGTGAAAAACGCCTGATGTAGGACGACTGCTTAGAGTCATTGATTGTTTGGTGTTTTACGCCGCACAATAGCGGATATGATGTCGTAACGGATTGAATGGCGTTAGTACCTAGGCTGTGGGACAAAAAAAATAACGAAATTACGGACAACTACCGGTTCGATGACGTCACTTCCGGTTCGAGGTCGGCCCGTTTAAAGGTGAATGGCGTTAGTCCCTAAGCTCTAAAACAAAAAGTAACGAAATTACGGACGACTTCCGGTTCGATAACGTCCCTTCCGGTTCGAAGTCGGACCGTTTAAAGGTGAATGGCGTTAGTCCCTAAGCTCTCCGACTAATGCTAGATTTGAACGTTTCAATCGATTTGTGTAAAACCAGAATTGAGAAAACCACGAGCTATAGTAAGTCTTGCAGACATCTTTACAGCCTTTCCTTTGATATGTAACACGACCGAATTCGGTTAGAATTTGGCTACTTCCGGGCTTGGAACTTATTTTTGGCTCAATCACTTCACTTCTGGTTATTTCCGGTTCAATTCCGGTCACTTCCGGTCCATTTCCGGCCTATTTACGGTCACTTCCGGTCCACTTCAGGTTATTTCCGGTCACTTCCGGTTAGTTCCGGCCGCTTCCGGATTATTTCCGGTCACTTCCGGCCACTTACGGAATATTTCCGGTCACTTCCGGCTCATTTCCGGTTACTTTCGGTTCACTTCCGACCACTTCCGGTCTATTTCCGGTCACTTTCGGTCCACTTCAGGTTATTTCCGGTCACTTCCGGTTAGTTCCGACCACTTCCGGATTATTTCCGGTCACTTCCGGTCTATTTCCGGTACACTTCCGGTACACTTTCGGTTACTTCCGGTCCACTTCCCGTGACTTCCGGGTTATTTCCGGTCACTTCCGGTCTACTTCCGGTGACTTCCGGGTTATTTCCAACCGGTGAAACTGCCCTAAAGTGACCAGTAAAATGTTGCCACTGCCACTGTTTTTCAACTGTCAAAGTACTATCTACTCTTCATCTTTCTTCTTTCCATTTAAATCTCCACCTGAACTAACGCTTTACAAGTAAATCTATAGGTGCCAATTTGACGGCTTATTCGACAAAGTGGCCGAGTTTGAACACAGTATTAGAAGAATTTCGTTCGATGCATATGGTTATGTTTCGCACGGTTGGGCAAAATATGGCGAAAGTGCTCTAGAAAAGTGGAAAGATCTAAGAAAAAGTGGCCCGGGTGCAACCAGAAATAGCTCACCGTCTGAATGTAAATTGCTTCAAATTATAACAAAGCATAATAAAGATGGCTTTCAAAGTGAAGTTTTTGTTCGTTTGATGACTAGATTTATGTTGCAAAACCATAGGGCATACCTGTTTCGTAGAACACAAAACAGTTATGTTCTATATATATTTATGAACACTAAAACACACGGGCACAGGGAAAATCGATAGCTGTATGAACAGTTAAAAACATATACTAATAAAGTTATGATAGCCTTGTGTTAGTTTTCATAAATAAGTTGACGAATTATTTGCTGGTCATTGTGCATGGATACACCTTAGATTTTGAAGACCAATAGTGTGGAAATATCTAGCTTGCTTGTTTGTTGGATTGATTGATAGGTCTCGCTTGATGTTTTACGCTGCACTCAAGATTATTTAACTTATATGGCGCCGTTGTCAGGTTTAGTGGGGGGAAAACAAGCTCTTTTCCCAGAGGAAACCCCGTTGTTCACCGAATTCCTGGCAAATCTCCCACATACGGCGATCGCTTGAAAAATCCACTCAGAAATTTTTCAATTTATTTGGTCTGAGTGGGATTCGAACCCGCGCCGCATTGATGGAAGGGCGGTCGAGGCACTATTACTCCTCATTTATCCAGGAAGCTTATAGGACTCTAACGGTATGAGGTATTGTTGATTTACATGTCTGGTTCTAGAATCTAGATCCTCAGGTGATGGGTTAATGGTGATAGAAGTATACTCCTGAGAAATCCCGTGTGGCTTAAAAAGTTATCCGAGTAGTTGAGGCCCACTCAGTTACACGCTTTGTGACTATGTAAATGCCCGTTTAAAAGTGTAGCTTAATGATGTTGAGTTATGACTTAACTTATTTAACTCACATTAAAAGTAAAAACTCATTTGACATAATAAAGCCACTGTTTCTTTGTGCTTTAATGATGTTCATATTTACGTCGTTATATACGGTATTTATCACAATGTGACTCGATGTGAACGTATTAAGGGCTTACAAAACGTTAGTGAGCACGAATCGAAAATGTCTTTTGTTTGACGGCTAATGTCTCTCGTACGGGAAGTCAAGTTGATTAGATCGACAAAATAAATGAGTTAATTTAATCAACTATTTGAGAAACAAATGAGAAATTTGATGCCATTGTCTGGAACAAATATTGAGGCACACAGCATTGTAAAATTTTAAAACAAAATAAGACCTTAATTAACAATCCAATGTTTTTGCCTCTTAAAAGTGAATTCTCGTGGAATTTTAAGGAAATGATTTTTTTGGCTGGTATGAGAAAAATGAATCTCACAGCAGCATACATTTTAATAACTGTTCCGTGATGAGGGAAAACAAATTTAAGCTACCAGCAAACGTATCATATTTTATAAATTTGTTAGTAGCAATTTGCCAGTATCAACAGACTCATTGAGTGAAAGAAACCAGATTTAACAGTACATCTACCAGAAAATATTCTGGGTTCTTTCAAGATATTTGGGAACAGTTCGACAGTCTGGAGAGATGCCTTAAGCTAAATACAGTGATGACTTACTGACGATCCAAAGGTCAATAGATCAATGTCTGGAGCATGTTACGGGATCAGTAGCTATTTGTTTAAGTAAGGATTCTATGTCTAATAGCGAAATAAACAGGGTAGCGAAAGTCTTTGAATTGCTCATCTCTAAGGTTTTGTAAATATTTTGTAGATAATGTACGAATAGATTTTTACTCCTAAATCAGCCATTGGATTTGCTCTTTTGATTCTAGATGTGGCTATTCAGATAATTGTCGATTACTCTTTTTAATAATGGGCTCATTGTAATAGATTGGGCTGATCAATTTATGATAGATTTATATTGTCGATGAGGTTAATACTACTGGAAAAGGACGATAAACTTTAGTTTAATGAAGCTACTACGATTTGTTATTACAAATTTGTGCTCCAAACGAACTTTGTCTGTTGTTCAGGTGTGGCCATCTCATTGTGCGATAGATACCTGATAAAGTGTCGTTATTTTCTGTTAAGAAAGCTATTTGTGCTGGTGCAATGAGAAATGCATTCGAGTATGGTAGAGAAAACATAATTAAACCTTTAATCGCCACGGGCTGAAGTAATCCTAAAGCCAATTTCTGGCTGAAACGATGAGTACTAGTCAGGGAGCACAGAACCTAGTGTGGGATGGTAAACACAAAAGAAACAAACAAATAATTTGTAAAATTAAAGATCCTCCTATATTCGCAACATAATCGCCTTTGGTGAGCCCCCTTTTTGATTTTTATCCATGTGTGGACTATATTTTTTTCATATAAACAAGAATGGTACATAAATTGATTTTTTCCGCAACCAGTATACTGGCTGATTGAGCATCGAAGCCTTTCAGTAAAACATGTTTCTGGTTTTCGCCTTGTTCCATATAATTCTGTATCCTGCCCCAAGCTTTTGTCTCAATTTTATTTTTCTTACAAAAAGTCGTCGGCATACATTTAAACAACGACAACTATTTATAGGCAGGAACTGTAGTCATAAAAAAACGTTATATCGTTTGTCAGGATACATCTGGGTTGATTAGGTCCTTTGTGGTTCGCAATGCACCACCGGAAATTACTTTCATTCATGTCCAAGATCTAAAGGCCTTTTTTGTTGGTGTGGAAAGTACATTTAACAATTTTACCGATGTGCAACAATGCTCTATTAAATCGCATTTGCTTAACTTACTAGATCGTTCACCTAGTTAACGTCTATTTCTGCATTAGAAAGTAGGCTGAAATGTCTTTTTCTAACAAGCAAATAATATACATGTAATTATAAGGAATTTTCTCTTAACCGGTACTTGATCAAAATAGTGTCGAAATTCGGATTTTTCTGACTTCGCGATTCAGAGCTGCTGAAATTCGAACATTTTTTTAAAGATTTAGATAGACCAAAAATTTGAATGTTTGATGCATTTTGAAAAACTAAAGGATTGTTGTTGAATTTTTTAAAAAATCTCCATGAACCAGTTACCCATACGAACCGAAGATGTGTGCACATAACGGGCACAATTCAAATAGCAAATATGTTTGAGTGCATTTTGGCGAGTTTGTTGCTTATACATGTACTGTATGTTCTACATTTACGTACATCGTAATACATAGTAAGACAACTTGACGGGAATTGAGCTGCAAACTCTAAGTATTGATATGTAAACTTAACATCGTGTTAAACAGACTTGTCTATTCTTACATGCTACCTCATACATATTATATGTTGGGTATAAAGGTCTCAATGATAGCAGGCCTGTGTCGGGTTGAGGGACTATCACTCTATCCGACTGAGCCACCGAGGCTCCTAAATTAATCAGTGAACACAAAGTTGCGTTGGAGTAAATAACATACACATACGCTGCCATATTTGATCAGAATGGTAGAGTTTCAAATAACAGTAAACCCAAAACCAATCAATTGATATAGGCCATATAAGTTGGTATCTGATCTGCGATCTGGGTCTGCTTTGGAAACTTCATTCCGTACAGTTATCTTGAATCTTCAATGCTTGTAAAGTCCTCACTCGGAACATCCTTCGGCTATCTTCGTTCGCTACCGGTCGGCTTTGACACGCCTTGGGCAGTCTGTGCTTTTTATACGACAAATCACCGTATTTTGGGCCTGAATAAAAATGGCGTTGAACGTATATATCAAAATATTTTACTACAGAAGAAAAAAAAAAATAAAAATAATCATAAATTTATTAAATGCTAATTTATGGTGTTCTATTTGGGCCACTTCTCCGTCGCGCGTCGACTTACACAAACGCGACGCGCGACGCGACGCGGTACTCGACGTCGACCTCCGCGTCGCGCGTCGCGCGTCGAGTTTTATAATGTTAAAAGATAGACAGTGAACTCGACGTCGCGTTTTAAAGCGCGACGTCGCGTTTTTCTTGCGCGACGTCGCGTTCCGCGTCGTGCGTCGCGCGTCGGGTTTGCAAACGCGACGCGCGACGCGACGCGAAACGCGACGTCGACCTCCGCGTCGCGCGTCGCGCGTCGCGTTTGGCAATGTTAAAAGATAGGCAGTGAACTCGACGTCGCGTTTTAGAGCGCGACGTCGCGTTTTTTTTGCGCGACGTCGCGTTCCGCGTCGCGCGTCGCGCGTCGAGTTGGAAAGTTCAGGGTTTTATGTCCTTTGCGCATGTGTGGGGACCATTCGTTATTGCAGATTAACTATCAAACCGCCATTTGGTTGGTTGTTTAGTTTTAATGGTGTATACAGTTCCAGAGGAACTAATCACACCAGAGCTTATCAGTGAGCTGTCTTGTTATACCTTACAATGTACAGTTAGTGTTTAGTTGAAGGATTAATCAGGCAAATTGACTTAAAGTTAAAGAGTTAAAGAATGGTGAAAGAAATATATATACATATATACACCCATATATTTGCCTGGTCAAGCAATAAATATTTATACACCCATATATACACACATAATTTAATGAAAACGATGTGTTCTCCCAATAAATGTTACAAGAGCCATGAAAACTTTAGGTCTTATTTGTACTGGAGGGTTCATGATATTTTGCAAGTCTAGAATTTGTATTCCAAGGGCAGTTAGTTTACAAAATAAAAGAGCACGCTGTCGTCTGTATTTTGAACAAGTAAGAATAAAATGTTCAAGGGTCTCCATAACCAAACAGTTGTCACAAAGTCCGTCGGATTTATTAAAATATTTATGAGTGACAGAATTAAGAGGAATATGACCGCCATTTGTACCCATTAAATGTGTGTTAAATACACTGGCTTTCAGTTCAGTAATCGTAGGCCGGTATCTATAGAAGTCAACAGTTAATCTACAATAACGAATGGTCCCCACACATGCGCAAAGGACATAAAACCCTGAACTTTCTAACTCGACGCGCGACGCGCGACGCGGAACGCGACGTCGCGCAAAAAAAACGCGACGTCGCGCTCTAAAACGCGACGTCGAGTTCACTGCCTATCTTTTAACATTGCCAAACGCGACGCGCGACGCGCGACGCGGAGGTCGACGTCGCGTTCCGCGTCGCGTCGCGCGTCGCGTTTGCAAACTCGACGCGCGACGCACGACGCGGAACGCGACGTCGCGCAAGAAAAACGCGACGTCGCGCTTTAAAACGCGACGTCGAGTTCACTGTCTATCTTTTAACATTATAAAACTCGACGCGCGACGCGCGACGCGGAGGTCGACGTCGAGTACCGCGTCGCGTCGCGCGTCGCGTTTGTGTAAGTCGACGGGCGACGGAGAAGTGGCCCAAATAGAACACCATACTAATTTCATTTAGAAAGATATTTGTTTATAGATTTTATTTAGCCCGGTAAACCACATGTTGTAGACAGACGCAGTTTCGGTACATACCAGGAATCCTCCAGTGCTTATATAAATTATATAACTGATCGAAGCTGAAAGTTAACAAACCAAGTGTTTCGGTCCCTTACATTATCACAGGTACACTTTTGTGGGCCCCTCAAAATGATATGGAAAGTGTACGTATGACGGCTACCTTTTTGGTCGCCACATTCGCCACATAGACCTGCAGTCTATCAGAGGGTATTTCACGTACGTAAATCCCCTAAGTTTCAGAGTGGTTAAGTCCTACGATAGACAGTTATAAATGCTTCCGTGACTTGATTTTCACATAATGAAATCTTCATCTCTTCAGCTCTTAATCTATATTTCTCATTTATTTGTGGATAACTCTAAAGCCCTATGATCGGCAGTTTCCTCTGGAGAAAGAACTCTGACTCCAAAATACGCCTGTCAGTACAAAAGAGTCAATTCAATCAATCCTCTTCCATATTCTTCCCTGTATAGTCTCTATTTCATTTTCCTAGAATATGACATTGACATACATTCCATTGATAAAATAAAATTCCAATAATATCTATATGGTAGAAATGGTTGATTTTCTCGCTGGTATGTTTGGTGATTTTTGGTTTTTAAATTACTTTAATCCAGTCACTGAGAGAAAATATATCGTTAACTAATCTTTGTATTGTTTTAGACTAAACCGCTTAGGGCAAAGCAATTTTTTCAGTAACGTCTTCTTTGGAGTACTTATTAGGTATATCCAGTAATTTGTTGTTATTCAAAGTCTTTTTTAAAGCGGCATAATCTGGCAAAATTCTAACTTTTTTTCCTAAATTTTGATTGTCACGAGAGTAATAAGCTTTGAAAGTGATCAAACCCAAATGAATAACGTTGGAATGAGAAAACTCCATATAGACTGTGACCTTTACAAACCGAGAGATTGTCTGAAAGGTAAAAAAAATGAAATAACCGGGATAAACGTTCGTTCATTTCGAAGCCTAAGTTAGCTCAAAACACTACTTTAACGTACATTCTCGAGACAGTGCAAAGCTTCTGAATTGTACGTGTTGAGAAAAATAGCCGATAGTTTCCTCATTCTGTTTTAACAGAAAAAACATCAACATTTTTGCAGCTCATAAACAAAAACACTGGAAAAACAATTAATTTTTAACCAAGTACATTTTTATTTTCTTAGAGGGTTCTAATTAGAATTACATTAGAGGGAAGTTTATTTCGCAAATCCTCCATAATACATAGCTGTGGTAATACGTTTTTTGCTATGGCGTGATGATGGCGTAATCGCTCTTTAACCTTTTCCCTTTTTTACCCCGTGTAATTTCCCACTGAAGCACGACACTGGTCATTTACGCTTTCTCAAGCAAGGCAATACATTGATTGATTCCAATTTGATGGATTGTTCAACAAAGCTCAGCAAAATAACCGAGTTTTAGCGCAGTATGGGAGGACAACGACAGCGATTTTCTCCGTACGTTTACCAGCGTTATGGAGTTAATCTATAGGGCGTGTCAGTTTCGATAAATTGGATAAAAATATAGTCAAATTGCCATAGAAAGATTGGAAGGTCAACAGAAAGTAGCCGTGGTGCAACTAAAAATAGCTCAGTTCGAAAGCGTATTGATCCAAATTCTACCGTCATTTCCCTTGTGCTATTTGAACGGAAGTGATGATCTTGTGTGTTCCACTCATAGTAGTTCACGTATGACTTGTTGTATAGTATGATCATGCAGTATTTTCCATAAACAGTTCGACCAATTATTTCCCGGTCGTTATGCATGGATATACCCTAGAATTCGAAAACGGATTGTGGAATTTGTTCTTTGCTTGTGTTTGAACATTGACTTGTGTTGATACAACAACATTGAGCTTGTATATCATAGAAAATCGTTGAAAAGCAATCGAACCGAAAGAACATCAGCTACATGTAGTTCTTGAAAGGCTGTAAGGCTGTTGATGTAAACTGGATTATATTTGATTCTGCCATTCACCGCAGGTAGGCATAATTTCCTTTATATTATGCTATACATTTTTGGCCAATGACATAGTTTCCAAATGTAGGGGCACATTCATAGAGCATATCGTTTTTATATTACTCCGAGTTAAGCCGTTGAATATAGTTGAGATAAAGCTGAAATATGCCACAGTAGGGTATAAAATGTTGTCAATTGTTGAACTTATACCGCTTTTCAAACAAAATATTTGACAATAGACACATTAGCCAGCCAATCGAGATCTCGCGCCATTCAACGAGATCTTCAACACGAGACATGGCTCGAGAGCCGTCGCCTTTCATTTTCGCGCATAATGAACTGTAAGAAACCTACTGAGAATTTATAATGTGTATGATGTTTAATTCTCTGTTCTATACTGTTCCCAAACATGTTCCCTACAATAATAACCTGTATCGCAAGACCTTTGGGCAGAAATACTTGTTAAAAATCAAAAATATAATCGGCACTACATCAGCTCATAAATACATTCTAAAACAAGATGGCAGCGCCCATGGATGTCAAAGCAAAATATGATATGGATGATGGAATAAGTTTCAATGTATTTTATAGTTATTAGGAGAGTAGCAATGAATATAACAAAATAGATTATCGGCGGCTTAAACGTTACATACCAGAATTAGATCGGATATCTCTCTACACAACCGAGTCAACTACCAGTGTCACGTGTCGTTGTTTACAACTTTAAGGACGTCGACAGCAGTGGCCTTCCTTAATGTTCAAGCAACATGTCACTCATTGGCTTTAGAGTTAATATCTCAGCGAATGGCAGTAGGATCAATGTCTATTTTAGATTGATCAGTCAGTGAGTGCATCAGTCTCCTGGAAAGTTGACTCGACAGGATGCAATACTTATATTTTTGCTGACACTTTTCACCGTTAGTGTGTAGTTTATTGGATTTGTGCCTTGGATTTGTGCAGAGGATACGGTTTGTAGTTACAGATTTTATACCAAGTCTGATTTTATCCTGAAAGACCCCGACTGTGCAAATCAACTATATCTGAACTGATGTTATTTGCATTATTTGTCGGTCAGGAAAGGAAAGTCAGCGAGAAATTTGGACAATTTTAGAAATGACTTCTGAGCGCAAAGAATTCATCGCGTACGGAATAACAATGACGCTAAACCCATAATCAATCAACACACCTTATCACCCTGGAACGACAAGACTTTCCGATTTACTCTGACTAAACCTTTGAAATGTGACATGTTGACTTTCTCTGTTGAAGGGTATACCTCTACAAAGGCAAGATTGATAACTCACTGATGTCAGCAAGTGCCATATAAAACTGTGTTTTGTCTGACATTGGTATTTTTACTTATCCCATGTGGCGGGTAAGTTCTTAAAGCGAAATTGAAGGAAATATCAGATATACATGTATGGCCATATTGTTTTCTGTGCCAAAAGTTGTCAGAAGAGTTGTAGAAGTGACATAACGAGTTGAACAAAACCCTCAAATCGCCTCCATATAAGTGAAACAATGTTAAGCGTAGAATAAAACCCAGTGAAAAATAGAAATACTATCAGAATACTAACGACACTCTCAATTTAATCTATTGTATTTCACTACAGAAAAGACACCAATAGCTGAAATTTCGTTGAGCAGATCTATTCAGCCACTCACAATTGACCCAACGTTATATCACGGTGACCCTCACGGTGGGATAATCATCTGGGCCCTGTCTTACGAAGCTGGCGTAAAGTTGCGCATAGGCCTACAACATAGACCAGTTGCGACTAGGACGTAAGTTCCTATAACTTTAACACTGATTTACGCCAGCTTCGTAAGACAGGACCCAGGTAGTAACATTGGCTGGACGTTGGTAACCAGGTGACAAAGATGGTCTTAGGTCGCCATCGTAAGTAATTTTATATTAGGTTAAGCCTCCGTTACCCAAATTTCGACCAACGTTATATCACGGTTATTCAGTCCACGGTGCGTGTGTAAGTGGTTGGCATATTTGTCCTTTTATAGTCTGCAAATGGTTCGCTGTTCACCATTGACCCACCTTTGCTTGTGCATTGGCATGATCGGCCATCCAATGGTAAGACTAAGCACCGGCAACCCAAAACCGGCTAACGGATTGGACAATGTGGGACATTTTAAGGTTGACATATCAGGGTTTTTTCTACCTGTGTTGGTTTTGGTATCAGTGTAACATCGCTGGCCTTAATCTTATAGGTGATTGGTTGGCGACCCAAAATTGGATAAATATTATCAGGATGGTTGGCCTATAATCGACTTTGTGTGGGCTTCCCTTAGTCATTAAGGTTTGAAACATGCGATCCCTTGTTTGGCTCTTTCTGCATAACGATGAGTCATAATAGGAAACATTGTACTCGTAAACGCACTGCATTTACCGGTGCTAATACATAACGTCGCCAATATGCAGCTTTCACTGCTTGTATGCTTTCATGAAACAACAAAAATGATGTTACCCTAACGTTAGACCGACAGCAAACCTATCGGTGGCTGTATGCCTGGGAAACAGTTGTCCAACTACTCACCGATATGGTGAAAACTCAAGCATGCTAGCCCCGATATCTAGAATCCTTTGGCCTCTCACATTCAATAAGCGGACCACCGGAAATTACTTGCACTCATTTCCAAGAGAAAAGGGACATGGATAATGAAAATGAAGCCATATTTAACAATTTGCCGGTAACCTGGTTACGTAAAAATCGATCTTACTCCAAAACAAAAGCACGTATCCGAAAGTATCCGCACGTATATGATACGTTTTTCTTCGCATTTCTTTAGAAATCGACGGGGGGTCGAATACCACAGACCAAATAATAATTTGACAATTTCTGAGTTAATTTTTCTCTCGATTGCGGTATGTGGAAGAGTTGCCAAGTACTCCTCGACGGTCAGGCTTTTTCTCCGCCACTAAACCTAGCTATATACGTGAAATAATTGTGAGTGATCAGTCAAGCCATCAATTTTGAGAAATCAAATAATCAGTCAAACCATTAAAATCTATTTCTGGCCTGAAGCTTCAATAATTAAAACAAAACAATTGTTTTCATCTGGAGAGGGAGCCTAAGAATGACAAATTCTATCTGACTTTGGACATCATTACGTCAACCAATCCGATTATTATGTTCTAAAAATGACAAAATGGTCTGGATGTATTAAAACGTAAAAGTTTCTCTTTAATTCTTGACATTGCCGTTATTGCTTAACGTTCTTGACGTTTAACTGTCATTGTCTTTCCTGCTGAAGAAACCTAGCAACCTTTGATCCCTTTCCAAGCAAACCGGTAAATTTATTGGTTCCAATTTAACAACTTGTTCAACGAAGCGCACCCGGGCCCAAATGACTGAGCCTAAACACATCATTAGACTACTTCTAGGAAGCAATTTTCTCTAGGATGACTCTTGGCTACGCGGTAAAACTAGAAGGCGTATCCGTTTCGCAGAGTTGGGTAATAGACGGCCAAATGACTTGGGGAGAAAGCGGTATGATTTAACAGAATGCAGTCAGAATAGCTTTCAGCCTAAAGGCTTATTGATCCAAATTTCTGGCTTGAATTCTTCGCGCCATTAATGGAATCAACAACAGGCTGTAGTATTCCAGAGTGGTCGGTTCACTGGGATATATGTTTAGCTGTATGACTATTCAATGAGCACTGGCAATATGATGTCCAGACATACAATTCAGCAGATAATGTGACCAATTTCTCCCCAGTTGTTGTGCATGGATATACGTTGGATTTTGAAGACATAGTGGATTTTCTTGCTCGTGTGCACGCCGTTGTTTTGAATATTGGCAAGTGCTCGATACATCAAGACTTAGCAGCAAACCCCAATAATATCAGCTCAATCACTAAAGGATCTTACAGGCCATTGTTACAAGCCTGTGCGATTTCAGATGACAAATAATCACGAATGGTCCAAAGGTAAGTCACGTTTCCCTTGCATTTATATATACATGGTGATTGATCTTTGTATATTCCTTATGAAAACGCACATCGATAATGTGTCACCATGTTATATTTCTTCAAGGGAGAATTCAATAATTCGTTATGCGATTGAGGTAGTCAAAGCCAAATGGACGTTCAGTACTCAATACGAGTTAACGACTGGAACAATTATAGATGGTTTCAAGTATTTGGGTTTCGTTCGAAATAGATAGTTCATCGAACACTCGATAGGCCTACTTTCTCTTAAAGACAGATTAGGTTACTATTAACTGAAGATTTTTGGACGTTTTGGCGGATGTATATAATGTTAAATCCAGCTTTTCCATTCCACAGGAAAGCAGTACGACTATATTACCACTTAGAATGATAAAGATATAATTTTCCAGTTGGCATGCCAAGATTCTGTTGGTTTATATGGACAATGTTATATCTGTCAAGCGCTTAATCCCACCAATGTAACCACTTTACCCTGAAATTATTCGAGCACTAATTGCTTTACTTTTGTAAGACTATACTTTCATTGAGCAAGAGATTTCAAAAGCATTTGTTATTCTTTGTTCTTAAATGTTAACGTAGCTTGTTTCAATCAATTAACTGTACAAACCAGCTGACCACTGGATTTTACACCAAGTGAGTTATAGGGAGTATTAGATCTTTCTGAAAAGTTTTATGTTTAACCTGTACCTTGAAACTAAAGGCTCCGTCCAGTAACCTTTAAAGAGCCATTTTGCTGTTGATGGACTAAAACAAGCGGCTGAATACTTGTAGCGTTGTGTCGTTTCCTTTAATCATTCATGCCTTCTAGTTCCGCAATAACTCAAATACAGCTCCTTATGGAATCCAGCCTTTCTAGTCTTACAACGACGCGTACAGGCAATGTGTAGAAGAACGAAGAAGAGGTCTATATAATTGAGCCAACATTTGTATGTTTCAGAAAGCGTTGTGTACGGAGGCCTATTATTACCATGGGTGGAATTTTGACTTTTCCAGTGTTTTCCCGTCTTTAACAGCCTTTTGTACAAGCTAAAACTTGGTTTTGAGAAGAGAGATTCCGTATGTCGAAGAAATTCAAGCGTGTATCATAAGAATCCTACCGTTAAGTAAAACGATTTGCAGAGAATGTTGAGAATGTTTCCACCGCGGTGAGAATGTTTCCACCGCGGTGAGAATGTTTCCACCGCGGTGAGAATGTTTTCACCGCGGTGGGAATGTTTCCACCGCGGAGAAAAGGTTCACACCGCGGAGAAAAGGTTTCCACCGCGAAGAAAACTTTTCTCCGCGGTGTAAACATTTCTATCGCGGTGGAAACATTCTCACCGCGGTGGAAACATTCCCACCGCGGTGATAAATCACATGATGTCTAGAAATAATTTGAATTTCAACCGCGGTGGGAACGTTACGTTCCCACCGCGGTGGAAAGCTTCTCACCGCAGAGAAAAGTTTTCTCCGCGGTGTGAACCTTTTCTCCGCGGTGAAAACATTCTCACCGCGGTGGAAATGTTTCCCTTGTGATTTGACAGTTTACATGCGTTTTTCGACTTTCTCTGCAAATCATTTTACTTAAATGTATGATTGTTATGATACACGCTTGATTTTCTTCGACATGCAGAATCTCTCGTCTCGAAACCAAGTTCCCGCTTGTGCGAAATGCTGTTAAAGACGGAAAAACACTGGAAAAGTCAAAATCCCACCCATGGCACTAATAGGCCTCCGTAGTTGGGAAGTTGTTTAGAAAATCACTGGCGAACTTAAAGTGACATTTTGGGGAGTTTTGCTGCTAACAAAACTACCTCAATGGAAAGCTCATATTTTGTAATTTTAGATAACAATAACCAAACACTTAACTAATTATGTTTCAACGAAATTTTCCTTTTACTGGTATTTGGCAACTGAATTATGTTTCAACGAAATTTTCCTTACATTTGGCAGCTCATGCTACTTTAAAGAAACAAAGGATATTGCGAATACTGAAAATATTGTGCAACAATATTTTGTACCATTCAGAATGAAAGTACAATATTATGTAATGAATAAAATGTGTTTTATCTGGGAAGTTCATGCTCTGTCGGTCATTACCAATTTCCGCCAACATACCGTTTTTGCCATTTAATTTTGTCTTTGAACCTTGCATTCAAACTACCAACTGAATATAACGGACCGTCACTCTAAATTTGTTCAAAGCGATCAAATGCACGTACATGTATGTTGACTATAACTTGGCTTTATTCCTAAAGAATATGGCGACTTCCAGGAACATGACACATATTTTGCTAAAGAGCCTGTGGAAACAGAATCCAATAATACGTGGAATATCATTGCGTGATCAGTCTTGTACCTCCCACATACAGTGCGACTCATCAAACACATCCCGACTCATCGATCCCGACATAAGAGACATAGGGCTATATTGATATTGATACCGTTTTCTGGTTCCAGATCACTGGGAGATGGGATATAATGGACACATAATATAACACGCAAGATAACTCCCTGATGGTTTCAAAGGCTGTCAGAATACGTACGACGGGCAATGTTGTATGGTGGTTTCACGCTGTAAATCCCATAAATAATGGATTTTTAAAAACTGTCATAATGCCAAGAACTTACATGGCAACCTGACAAAAATTATTTGTTTATTCAACCCCACTGGAAAACTTTATCGCACCACTTGCTATCTTCTTTTCGATAAAGGTTTGCTGTACTCATCGTTTTTACCGATCGAACCTTCAGTTGTTCATTCTACTTTTTGGTTGAATTTTTCTTAACAATTTACGTCATCTAAACCAATTTGATAACATTTAATTAATTAAGGGCTTTCCAACTCGTTTGAAGCAACATATCGTTTTCATCTTATAGTGGAAATAGTTTACTACAAACCAAGAGAAACAAACAAAACGGATTTTGTACAGGAACCTCTTCCAGACCGTCCCTTTGGCAATTCAGTGAGATAATTGAAAGTTACATAGAATGAAAATCCACACGCCGGGGACTTTCTCCTGGCTTGTCTAATGTAAGGCATAACATTCATGGTAACATATACCTTCAATATTACTGTCAAAGTTACGTTGGGTATAAATGTTTCGAGAAACATCTCCATGGGTTTCAAGGTTTTTGTCCGCCCTTTTGAAGTTGCTGTGTCGAGTCCTGAGTAGGGCCTATTTATAGTAGGGTAGCGCTTATTGGTTACAGTCTGATTTAAGACTCCTGCTTTAACCTAATCAAGTGGAACAGTGAAATCTATTTAAAGGTAATAATACAACTTTCTCAATGTCGATCAATTCTCAAGTTTCTTTGTATCGATTTCCTTTCTTGTATGAGCTTTGTCGGCTTAACCCGGTTATCAGGTGTTAAAGCATCGTCATGAACGTTGGATTCGCCTTCATTACTTTATGACTGCCATTTTCGGTGGAGTTGGCTACATTAATGATTCTTTTTGATGAAAATAAGCCAAAAGTTTGTTTCTGTATAGGCCTAAACCAAGTCTTGGTTAGACCAACCCTTTTGACCCATGTTCCATACACCGAGAAAGAATTGAAGAGATTTTTTGACGAACCAAAGGTCAATAGTTAATTATAAATGTCTGGATTTTTTCAACATGGTGAGCAATCCATTTAAATGGATGGAGTACTGCTGGTAAAATCAAGAAACTTCACTTTAATGAACATGTCAAACGCATTGGAGGCGTATCTGTTGATATGATTTAACGTGTATCTGAATCTAAAATATGTAAAAAAATATTATATGAAAAACAAGATGTATCTTCTATATAAGGATATAATTAATCTTGGCTACTTATATCTTGTCAGGTTTTCACTTCCCGTGTTTATAAATCTAATGAAAGTTTATTGCTTCGTGAACTTGCTATTACTTTACAATTACCAATTTCCTTAGCTTTCCAAATTCATTATTATACCGTGTTAATTAGTATTCCATGGTGTTAATTACACGGGACTTCATTTTGTATCACGTACAAAAACAGCGTTAGTTTGAACCTAATTGTCTGGGAAAAAAACAATTTGACCCCTCGAACACATCCGGACTCATCGATTTAAACTAAAGTACAGTAGAGCTACATTGATATTGATACCGTATCCAGGCTCCAGATCACTGAGAGATGGGACTGTGCGACATAATGAACACAAAACACGCAAAATATCCTGCTGGTTGTTTAAAATATTGTCAGGTACTTACGAAAGCAAATCGGTCATGGTATTTTCACGTTGTAAGGAAATCCCATAAAAGTCGATTTGTAAAAATTGTCATACTGTCAAGAACTTATACGGCAACCATACACAAATTATTTATCTATTTATTCAACCTTACTTGAAAACTTTGTCGCACCACTGATTATCTTCATTTTGACAAATGTTTGCTGTACTTATTATTTTTAACGGTCGAAACTTCTGTTGTTCTTTCCACTTTTTGAAGTTTTTTTTCCTAATAATTTACGTTATCGAAACAAATTTGATGACATTTATTCAACTTAAGTATTTTCCAACAAACAAAAAGGATTTTTGTACAGAGACCTCTTTCAGACTACGTAGTTGGCAATCCAGTAAGATGATATAAAGTTGCAAAGAAAAAATCCCCACTTTGGGTACTGTTCTTCGAAGGATTTACGCCCAGCCTAAGTCTGTATGCCTAGCTTTCATGGTAACGTATCCCTTCAATATTACATTACGATATAAATGTTTCGAGAAGCAGTTCTTGAGACTGTGTCGATTATTTTCAGTCGAGTAACGCTTATTGGTTATGGTTTAATTTAAGACTCCTGCTTTTACCAAAACAAGTAGAAAATTGAAATCTATTTAAAGGTAATAATTGTCATAAATGTTGGAACTGGGACCAGATTCAGATTCTTTATTCACTGATAGAATTCATGTAAGCAAATCATAATACAATTTGAAATTTGGATATCAGCGGGATTAAAACCCCAGAGGGCTTGTTCTATCCCAGTTACTCCATATTGAGGCAGTAAAGGTGCAAATTTTACTATATATTTATAATTGTACAAGAATGAACCTTATCTTATCTGAATATTGAATGAGACGTTATATAATTAAAAACTCAAAATGTGTCTATTCAGTGCTATATTCACGGATAAGACGTTGTTTCAGTTTGGACTTGAAAAGGGAGGTGGAAATAATTGATTTAAGGTCAGAAGGCAACTTATTCCAAAGTTTTGGACCAGAAATTCGGGGCGTATTGAAAGACAGCATTGATACATAAATAGGATTATACAGGTTCAGCCATGATGATCTAGTACAAAACATGTGCAGATCAGAGACTAAACTATATAACTTATATCGATGGTGGTGAAATAGATGGGTAAATAAGAGATTATGGAATTTGTTAACACAGGTAAGACCAGGGCACTTTCCGATGGAGATGGCTACATCTACGATTCTTTGTGATGATAGTAAGCCAACTTTTTGTTTCTGTATAGGCCTACGCCAAAGTCTTGGTTAAACCAACCCTTTTCACCTATGCTCCATGCACCGGGGAATATGCCGAGTGATTTACTGGCGTGCCAAAGGTCAATAGTTCATTCAATGTAACAGTATCTATTTCATGAATGTTGGAGAGGAAATCGAACAATCTACTGAAAACCTGGAAATCGAACTTCTCCATACATTTAACCTGGTGAGACGACAGTCCAAACTTCCTTCTGTAAGGACAATGTTTATATTTTATGTCCATTGTTCATCAATCAGTAATGGTGTTTTGGACCATGTATAATAGTTTCTTCATATACCAACTGTGACCCACAGTTTGTCTTGAGCAATTGCGTCCAATTTTATATTGATTATATTGAACAATATAACAACGGCTAGCATGTATATAGAGGGACATCGATTGATTAGACCCTTTGTGATGTTGTGTCTTGCAATCAATAAGTAGAAAACGGGAAATTACTTTCTCGGAGACAAAGGGGTTTTTGTTGATATTGAAGGCACATTTAACAATTTGCCTGAGGCTCGTTTGATAATTCCTCTTTTTCAAACCTACTTTAGTTTATTTACACGCACTTGTTCGAAAAAATACCCAACCTATATGTTCCTTCGCTGCTTACACCTTTATTTTTTTAGCCATTTGACATACTTATTAGTTGGAAGTTGTTGATAGAAACATTCATCTTTCGTGGAGCTCGTGAAGATAAGTTTGTTTATGTCCATGGGACTGATAGTTTGATTGATTGCCAACGACCACAGGCATCCGTTACTTCTCGAAAATCTGTAGTTTCTGATTCATTGTAGATCGACTATAGCGCTGTTAAAAAGAATCCATAAATTTCACATTAAGGAACATATCTAACTAAATGGTTGATTGATTGATGTTTTAACGCCGCACTCAAGATTATTTCCCTTATATGGCGGCGTTGACAGGTTGCCTGGCAACTCTCCCACATACGGAGATCGAGTGAAAAATCCACTCAGAAAATGTTCTATTCTTATTTGGCTTGAGTCTCATTCGAACACGGGACCCAATTAATGGAACGCCTGTGTCGAACTGAGGAACTATCACTCAGTCAGCTTACAGTTTATTCGGGGCTGCTAAACAAATAATTTAAAACGTTGATCGAAGAAAAGTTTTTAAGGCTATTTTTTAATCAACATGAGCACTCCATTTACTTGGCTGGACTAAAGCGCTATTACATAAAATCCATAAATTTCAGTTTAAGGAACATGTTGAACACTGAACGCGTAGCGGCTGGAGTGCACTAACATGTAACTTGAATCTAAAATATGTAAAAAAAAATATTATAAAGAAATGTATCTTCTAGTTTAGACTTCATACATCTTATCGTCAGGTTTTCACCTCCAGTGTTTACAAATTTACAGAAAATCTACTGAAAGTATATTAGTTCGTGAACTTTGATATTGCTTTATACAATTATCTAATTTCATAAGCTTTCCAGATTTATTAGTATAGTGTGTTAATTAGCATTCCATGGTGATAATTACATACGACTACCACTATCATACAAGGACAGTTATAGCGTTATCATCTTTTCCACAGATATTAGCAGAAACGTTTTGGAAAATTGATGTTTTTAATCTTACTTAACAAGTAGATTAATATTAGTATTCTGAAAACGAAATGATAAAAATACAAGAATAGTGACCGTAGTAAGTCTAATGTGTGTATTGCATTTATGTACATTTATTCCTCAAGATTTTGTGCCTGTAAATAGACTTAAATAATATTTGAAAAGACAAAAAACGCTATTATTGTAGGCACTGGTGCGAAGTTTTTAAGTTATTTAAAAATAGAGTATTTCACCTATTTTA
Source organism: Lepidochitona cinerea (assembly GCA_963971465.1). Classification (NCBI taxonomy): domain Eukaryota; kingdom Metazoa; phylum Mollusca; class Polyplacophora; order Chitonida; family Tonicellidae; genus Lepidochitona; species Lepidochitona cinerea. Next base: position 80,835,103 of record OZ020551.1, on the reverse strand, counting down.
GCATCCAAAAGAACAACTTGTGTCCATAGTTGTTTTAATTCAGAGGGTATTCCCTTTGCCAGTGTGTTTTATTGCAGAAACTGTTTATATCTACCACATAGTGTTTCTCAACTAAGTACAGTTTCACGCTATTCATCAGTCAACAAGTTCTATCTGATAAAAAACACAAACAACGAACGACACTCAAGCTGATTATACCGGTAATTAATCAATTCTACTTTAACACGGCATGCGGACGGTGGCGAAAATACAAAATTAAACCAACATGTTGTGGTCTGTGTTAATAAAATATCTTCCGATGATGGATTTCAACTCTTTTAACTTAAAATACAAAGATATGGTTTACTTCAACATGGGTATCAAGCCTGTATTTACCTTTAAACTTACCAATAGAAAGCTTAGCACAGTTTATTTCCCTGAGTGTCATGTTAAAGTAGACTGTCGTTAGGTCCATAGAGTATTGTATCGATACATGGCGATTTTTTCATATCTTAAAGCCATCAATTAAACTTGCCAAATCTCGTGAATATGAGTACAACTTATTCCACGCATTAACGTTATAGCCGACTTATAAATACGACTCTTTGAAAGCAAAGTTTTGAAAGAAAATTCGACAAATTATAGTACATTGTAATTAAAGGCTAAAGCTTTGCTTTCTTCGTTATTTCTAACGATTGAACCTTCGATTGTTCTTTCTACTTTTTGGTTTAATTTTTCTATATTATTTACGGTATCTAAACAAATTTTATGACATTTAATTAACTTGAGTGCTTTCCAAATCACTTATATCTGAAATAGTTTAATACAAACCAATTTATTGTCATAACTAAGAATGTTTGACTAGTTCGTCATGGCCACAGGACTCCATTATACTACAGTTGCCAGGCATGAAAACACGCCTGCTCCGTTGACTTCAAGAAAATGTTGTCCAGGAGACCGCGCTCTTGGTTCATTGGAATCATGCTCGCGCTACCTGAAGTAGAATACGGCAACTTTAGCCAATTCCTAGAAATTTTGCTAATTCGTAGTATTGTTACATCATGTCTCGTCCAATACAGACGCTCAACCGAAAAAAGACGAGTACAATAAATTCAAATGTACTTTATCGTACATTTTCGAGACTAGAAGCACTAAAAAGCTTCTGAATTATACAAAAATAGCCAATAATTTCAACATTCTGTCTTAACGTCAAAATATCAACACTTTGGCAGCTCATGCCACTTTAAATAAAATCCATAAATTTCACTTTAAGGAACATGTCGAACACTGAACGCGTAACGGCTGGAGTGCATTAACATGTAACTTGAATCTAAAATATGTAAAAAAAAATATTATAAAGAAATGTATCTTCTAGTTTAGACTTCATACATCTTATCGTCAGGTTTTCACCTTCAGTGTTTACAAATTTACAGAAAATCTACTGAAAGTATATTAGTTCGTGAACTTTGATATTGCTTTATACAATTATCTAATTTCATAAGCTTTCCAGATTTATTAGTATACTGTGTTAATTAGCATTCCATGGTGATAATTACATACGACTACATTTTGTATCACTTTATACAAGGACAGTTATAGGGTTATCATCTTTTCCACAGATATTAGCAGAAACGTTTTGGAAAATTGATGTTTTTAATCTTACTTAACAAGTAGATTAATATTAGTATTCTGAAAACGAAATGATAAAAATACAAGAATAGTGACCGTAGTAAGTCTAATGTGTGTATTGCATTTATGTACATTTATTCCTCAAGATTTTGTGCCTGTAAATAGACTTAAATAATATTTGAAAAGACAAAAAACGCTATTATTGTAGGCACTGGTGCGAAGTATTTCACCTATTCTAGCATCCAAAAGAACAACTTGTGTCCATAGTTGTTTTAATTCAGAGGGTATTCCCTTTGCCAGTGTGTTTTATTGCAGAAACTGTTTATATCTACCACATAGTGTTTCTCAACTAAGTACAGTTTCACGATATTCATCAGTCAACAAGTTCTATCCGATAAAAAACACAAACAACGAACGACACTCAAGCTGATTATACCGGTAATTAATCAATTCTACTTTAACACGGCATGCGGACGGTGGCGAAAATACAAAATTAAACCAACATGTTGTGGTCTGTGTTAATAAAATATCTTCCGATAATGGATTTCAACTCTTTTAACTTAAAATGTAAAGATATGGTTTACTTCAACATGGGTATAAAGCCTGTATTTACCTAAACTTACCAATAGAAAGCTTAGCACAGTTTATTTCCCTGAGTGTCATGTTAAAGTAGACTGTCGTTAGGTCCATAGAGTATTGTATCGATACATGGCGATTTTTTCATATCGTAAAGCCATCAATTAAACTTGCCAAATCTCGTGAATATGAGTACAACTTATTCCACGCATTAACGTTATAGCCGACTTATAAATACGACTCTTTGAAAGCAAAGTTTTGAAAGAAAATTCGACAAATTATAGTACATTGTAATTAAAGGCTAAAGCTTTGCTTTCTTCGTTATTTCTAACGATTGAACCTTCGATTGTTCTTTCTACTTTTTGGTTTAATTTTTCTATATTATTTACGGCATCTAAACAAATTTTATGACATTTAATTAACTTGAGTGCTTTCCAAATCACTTATATCTGAAATAGTTTAATACAAACCAATTTATTGTCATAACTAAGAATGTTTGACTAGTTCGTCATGGTCACAGGACTCCATTATACTACAGTTGCCAGGCATGAAAACACGCCTGCTCCGTTGACTTCAAGAAAATGTCGTCCAGGGACCGCGCTCTTGGTTCATTGGAATCATGCTCGCGCTACCTGAAGTAGAATACGGCAACGTTAGCCAATCGTATTCCTAGAAATTTTGCTAATTCGTAGTATTGTTACATCATCTCTCGTCCAATACAGACGCTCAACCGAAAAAAGACGAGTACAATAAATTCAATTATGGATGCTACCCTGTATGATTACCTTGTTCTTGTATTGATGAACCCGAAACACACGGAAAATCTTGTATAAAATAACCATAGAGACAAGTTTCTAATTGTGTTAAAAAGAGGTATATCATTTAGACCTTCATACAAGTTGTTGCAATAAACTAAAACCCATGATAGTTTTTCATTACGTTGATGACAGACAGGAGCTTGGCCTTCGTCAGTAGAATTGCCTGGAACACTTTGTAATGCATTGACAATGCTTACGGATTTTCAGCTATGGCAAGAATATCGGTATACGGAGATTGAACCCCATAGGATCATAGGAAAAGAATATGTGCCCCAGGAACTGTCTATCTAACGGGCTGATTGAAAAAAAAAGCAATCATTGGCATTATCATTTTAATACTAATTCATTCATTAACTAGGCGAGAATAACACTGCCAGACGCAATCCAGCTCAATGCTGAAGTTCCATTTGATCTTTAAGTCGGAGAGATTCGACTTACGGTCGATACACAAGTGAAATGATCGTATCATACATCAAGTCAACAATTTTTGATGTAAGGCGTATTTTGAAAAATTATTTAGCAAATAACGTCACATCGTTATTTAGTGTGGTTTTGGATTTAGTGTGGTTTTGGAGCCTGCGCCAAACATCTCTCCGTGACACCTAGTGAATCCTCGACACTTTGGTTAAGCGTCCAGTCAATGTGATTTGGTAATGGCAACAAAGAGAAAAGAAAGAACCTTTTCACTAAAAAGACTTCGGTTTCCGGCTTTTAAGTTTGAAAGTAATATTGATAGTTTACTTATTGTTTTTGAAATGCGATTATATATCCGTTCATCAAGCCGGAAATCATGCCTTTGTTGGAATATCTGATCTAACAGAAAAGTCCGACGAACCAATACGAGTTTATTCTAGCAAAAGAAGTCATTCATTGTCTGATCTATTCCGTTAGACGCCTCTTTAGAGTCGTATTAAAACTATTCAATGTAAGCAATGTTGCGTTACTTTGTGCAATCATACAAACTACTTAATATGAAAAATAAGAATTTACTGCCAGAAGCGACTGACGAAACACAAAATGTATAATAGCGTTTATGTGTAGCTTAGTTAGATTTATAAGACGTTCACAATAAGATATGAATCCTTAAAGCTTATTAAGAAACATTCAAATTCTGTTAAATAAAATCACCCGTTTATTGTTTTTTTAAAAGCTCATACTAAACATAAAACTAAAGAGCAACAATAGCGATTTTATTTTGATAAGCTTTAAACTCTTATTCATTTTCAGGAATATGTCCCTTAAATGGGATTAACATCAAACCAGAAAACGACACTATTTGTTTAATCCTAATCATGCCAGTGTATCCATCTTACACTTCAGTATCATTCTCATGACTAGTACATTAATGGCTGGTTAAATAATACAGTTTTTGTTTGCAAACTTGGGGCTGTTTCTCAACACATTTAACATATACCTTCAACATTACGTAACGTCGGGTGTTAATGGGTTGAGAATCAGCCCACCTGATCCATGAGTGAACTTCGGTCGCCATGCTCCAATTCTTGCTTGATCTTTGAAAGCATACACAAAAACATTTCCTTGACAAATGAAACTGACTTTTTCGTGAAACATTTTGGTGATATAAGTGAAATATTCAGCGAAACTATAATTGCTTGTGTGGACATCCTGATTTTTGTCTCCTCATTTGGTATATCGCCTGATGAAACAAACATAGCTTTTTGAAACCCAACGCTAAAAAAAAAACAATTTCGCACCAATAGTACGAGAATGCTTTTTTATTCCAGTATCCAGGTTTATGTCTTTGTATAATACCTTCAAAGAGGCGGAATTTTATGTTCAGTTTCCGTTTTCTGTCTCGCGGGATTAAATCCTGCTGGTTATGCATCCATCAGCAGACGCAGCAACCTGATTCAGACACCTTGTAATTGTACAACTCTTTACAAAAGACACTATTTCCTCGCTAGGTTAACAGTATCAGCTCTTTCAACCAACATTTAACCGTTATTTGACTAACGTAAGTGTATTCTCTACGAGGGGTTGGGACAATTTGATCTTGATCTTCGATCTTATAATATCATTTTGAATTGAACCCTCGGATTAATCATTAATAGAATCGATATATACTCGAGGTATGGTAAAATTAGTCGTATTCCCAAAATGTCATCGTTCTTGAAAATTACCTGTGCCCAATGAAGTTTATGTCCATGGTATACTCAAATAAAGAAAAGTTTGTTAACATACTCGTTTTCTTAAAACTGCTTGAATAGGGAGCAACAAAAAGTTCTGTACAGACCTGGTACAAATTTCATAACTTGGTTGTGTTTCAGAAAAAAAGGTTCTTATTGTTTTCCCCTTCCTATGTATTCTGCATGGTGACATACGCGTGTATAGTCTCCAGTTGTTTCGTACAATATGTGTCCGTGACAAAGAATACAACAAATACTTTTTGCAAAGGAGCTGTGGTGGTAGCACACATTGTATCGTTTGACCGGGTGAGCCTCGATTGATCAGGGCCTTTGTGTTGTTTTGTATTAGCCAATCGATAAGTCCATTTACGGAAATTATTTACATTCATTTCCCAGACACAAAATACTTTGTTTGGTTGATAATGTGGGTATATTAAAAAAATTATCACCGGGCAGGTAATCCCAAGTATGTGTTCTTTATAAAGATTACCTTTGTGTCTATTCAAATTCTAAGAATAATGGAACTGGGAAATGTGACCACGATGATCCCTGGGGTTTGAATGACATTCCTTCTATGCAGCCCTTCATGCTTGCTTTTCTTCATAATTATTAAAATTAGAAACTAGTGCATTCTTTCTTGCAACCACAGCTATGACCTGTCATACCAATACGACTTTTACATAAGACATTTGTTGTTGCTTTTATAGAGTGAACTAAAACTTTGACAATGATTAACGTATTTTCCTATTTTTGAACAAAATCGTGCGTTGGACATTTACATGGTTGGAGTGCAGCTGATAAAATCCATAAATTTCCTTTTAAGGAAGGAGTATAACGAATAACCACTGTCATTACCTGTAATTGGATCTACATTAAGTCTGTGAAATATTCTGTGAACAAAAAAATGTCTCATGTGGCTTAGATCTCAATTATTTCTGACTGTTACGTGAAGTAATATATTTACAAATTCCATAGGGTTTCCAATATTCATTAGCATAAGCATACATGTCCAGTAGAATATATTTTCCTTTGCACCTTGTAGTGGAACAAATCAAATTAGCTTCAAATCACAATTAAATATTATTATCATTCATACGAATTGACGCGCTAATAAGCTAAAACTACCAACCAACAATAAATTAAATATTCGCAAGCTAAGCCCTTGGCACAGATTTTAATTTTGCCCCATATAACTACACTATGGACTAACATCTACAATGCCATTGTAGCGAGTGAGGCCAAAGTTTAATCATTTCTGAAAGTTCAATTACTTTTTGTCGGAATCTGACTGACAACGATTTACTTGGAACCTTCGATCGAAAACCATTAATGTCGTTGATGAAAAAACCTAGTCATTACGCTAATTAACAGTGCAAAAACATAAAAGGCTTCTGGCAAATTATCTGTGTCGCAAATTATCTGTGTCGCAAATTATCTGTCAAATTAAAATCGTTGGTTTTATTTTATGAAGCTTGACGTCTTGCCTTTATAATACGAGCCGTTTTATAGTGACGCTTAGTTGTTTTTTAAATTATATACTTACCGTAATAGTTCAGTTAGTCTTGGAATTTTAGCTTCATCAGAGTAACACGAAATGCTTTTTGTAACTCAAGATGTAAGTATATTTTTTTCTTATGACGCTCGGTCCACAAACTCTCAATCTGACGAATGGTATCCAAGCTAAAAGTAGTGTTAATAAATCAATTTGACATTAATTGATCAGCAAATAAGTTCTATAATAATGTGTGTTTTTTTCTGTCAATTGACACTCATACGGTTTCACATAGAATAATCATACGATGCAATCGATTCAACTGATATTTATAATTTATCGATTACAGTTAAAGATCAATATGAATATACGTGTGGTAGTAATAACACTTTTGTGAAGTAGAACATTTGTAGTTGTGAAAATGGGATTTCTTCCGGAGTAATAATATAGACCGTTGCTGGTGTAACGTAATGGCAACATGTCGTAGTATTACCAGTTTTCTCACTACCCCCCCCCCCCCCCTCCCTTCAACCAGCACCACAAAGTAGTCACCAGTACCACAGAAACAGAAGAAGAAAAAAGCTCGAACAGAGTTTATATGTAGGGGACTTTATGTTTTGAAGAAGTAAAGCTGGTGTAACCCATTAGTGGTATGTTCACGAAAATGGCCTGAATATAGAGACGGTATCCTGTAATTTAGGCCTAACTCAATGGTCCAAGCTGGTCCAGGCCAACCGAGAATATACAATACATATACTCCGTAATTCTCTCAGGAAATGCTTCTGCTGATATGATTCCCTCCATTGACATCCGGGAAGGGAAAACAGCATTTCCAGGTGTTTATTATCGTTTAACTACTCGGTCTGTCCAACGTCAAAAATCATTAATATATGATAAGCCTTGTGGACAACAACCAACGACCTATTTCCAAGCAGAAATAAGGCAATTAGTCCTTTGTATTCAAGAAACGTAAAGACACATAGTTTGTAAAGTGATACAAAATGTTTTAGTTGCGTTTTAAAAGTGTACAGATCGTTCATACAAAAATATCTTACATTGGAACAACTTTATAAATATAAAAATTAATAAATAGATCATCTGTAAAAATGTTTCTGCGAAATAGTTATATTCCGTTGAATACATATCCATTAGTATGCAAATGCAATAACATCTGGAAGTAATCCTGCTATATAACTCAAGAGGCCTTGATCACAAGGCAAGACTTCAGAATTCTCGAAGGAATGTTCTTACAATGGTGTCTGAGAGAATTTCTGTTGATGCGAGTCACTTCATTGTGCTCCCTGAGAACTAACACAGTATTTCCAGGTGCATTTCCTCGTTTAGCTATTCGATCTCTCCAAGGCAGAAAATCATGAATACTTGATGAAAGGCGTAGACTTTAATGGTCTAAACCACAGCACAAGAGCCATTTTCATAGCAGAAGTGAGGCATTTGACATTTTGTATTCAAGATCGCGAAGACTGTGATATTGTATGAAGAGATAGAAGATGAGCCGACTTTCTTCGAGCCATTTTGAAGATCATAAATATATATCTTCATGTAGAATAAATATTACTACTAACCTTTTAGCTATTTGTACCTCCACCTGGATATATCATCGTTCGTTTAATGAAAACACCTAAAGGCACAGAATTTATACTCTATGCCCAACGCAACATAACGCATCAAAATGGATCCCACTGGTATATCACCATCCCATATATTGATTGGTGGTTGTTTGGTGTTTTACGTCGTGCTCAAGATTATTTCACTTATATGGCGGCGTTGCCAGTTTTATTGTGGGAGGAAACCCACGACCTTCCGTCGGTAACTGGCAACCATCCCACATAGGTCGTTCGAGTGAAAACCAAGTCAGAAAATTTTCATTTTTTTTTTACTTGAGTGAGACCATCCCATATAAGATCCGATCCTATATGTGATAGTGGTATACAAAGATCATTCCTTGAAAGGTATGATCTAGAATGATCTGGTTCTTCTTGAGTGAGGTGATCTGATCTGGATCGGATATCTTGTGAACATTGCACTTATAAGGCATTGCGAGGTTAAATGATGGAGGAAATCGGACTCTTTGTCCAGAAATAACTCCAAACCTTCGGTGAATACCTTACATCGGTTGAAAAACCCAGTCAGGAATTTTTCATTTTTTTATCGGATGGAGTGACATTCGAACCCGCGAACCATCGATGGGATGCTGATGTTGGACTGATAGACTATTACTTTGCCTTGAGCCACCAAAGATAGCCAATATACAGTAATATTTGTCAAAAATACATAGTGCCCACTTTTGGGATTGCAAGTTATACTGCTAATTTCTTGCGCATAGATTCTGTTTTAAATGTCATTTTACGCTGGTTAAATTTGGTGGAAACTATATCATTACTCGGGCGTATCTGACCTGACAGAAAATGTCAACTAGCCTGCAGGAGTTTCTTCAAGCATGAGCAGTGATTAATTGGTCGAACCATTCAATTAGTCAACATTTCAGAGGCGAAATAAAAATGTCTTACAGTTTCTCCCGGTACCTTGGCACGGGTCATTATTCAAAACGCTTTATGGATCCATAATAATAGTGTTTTTTGCACCATCGCATGATGTTTGTTTGAAGTTCACAAGAAGAGACATTTCAAAACTGCTCTTCATTTCAAAAACAGGAGACTGCATCGCTCCAGGCTATAACAATACATAAAGGTTGCTTGATCAAAAGGTGGTGCCAAGCCGGGAATTGACGAGAAAATGCATCTTATGAGGGGAAAACGTTCCCTTTGGTTTCGTCAAACAAGGGGAGAAGCATTATCTGTGTTGTCTATGCTATCATACAAGTAATATAATATCGAGAACACAATCAAATCAACATATCCAAAGCTATATTTAAAAACGACAAAGAAAAAACAACAGAAAACTAAACAAATTGGGTAGTCATTCATAGTGTATTTTTTTTTTTGTAAAACATCTTTCAAGTGGAGAACTTTCGCATCTTGTTTCTCGTGGGATTAAACCCTCCTCGATATCCATCCATTAGTTAGACATACCAAGATGAATCAGACACCTGGTAATTGTTGTTCCATCTTAATGAAGAGTCTCAAAAAGACTGCCAGCAAAGTGCTTTTTGTCAGTTCTTAGAACAGTGACAAAGTGATATACTATTATCCGTAGTATTTCGTGTTTGGCCAGAAGCAGGCTCTTTGGCTGTATACTTATTTGTGCTTCTTTCACTTAAACCAAAAAATAAAAATGTTACAAAACATACTTTGTGGGGAAATCGTTGACAAATTCAAATTCAAATATTTTATTGCACAAATAAAAGCCCACATTGGGACAGGTACAATATTAATGTGCAAAAACACAAACATAACTAAACAACAATAATAACAATTTATACACAATACTGATATAGGCCGGATATTTTTGCCTATAAACATCAATGATGATGCTTGCCAAGCATAGTTTATCAGTACACGATTTTCGCTCCTGAAATGGCTTAGTTTCAATGATCTGTTATGAATGCAGTTATTTATTTTTTCCATTTGTTGTAGTTGGAAAATTTGTAATCGTTACGGTCTGTTAGTTCAAGTTCAAGTCTCTTTCTGGCATATTTCCATACACAATTTTGTTATAAAGAGCCATTCGGTCACCTTCCAAAATCCAGCTCAGAAAGGATCACTCTGTTTTGGAGCATCTATAATTCCACCACCTGAAATTACATATATATTCATTTCCTAGAAATAAACAAGCCGTTCATCAGCGGACCAGTAATCTATTATTAGATTAACTTTTGTCTATTCAAAAATTTAGAAAAGGGAAATGCGGTCATAATTTACCGCGACACAGTGCTGAGGTTTTAATCTCATTCTTTCAATAAAATTAGACACAAGCGAGCTCGCATTTTTGTTTTTCTTCATGGGCATGAAAATCATCCGTAAAGTTAGATTTGAAATTACCAGTAATTATTTTCTCCTTGCAACTTTACACCACTTCTTAGGGGTCCACAAATTACTTAGATATATGTATAGAGTTACTTAGCAGATCAAAAGGCATGTGCAGGCACAATTAAATCTTAATATTGCATCAAAATAATTAGATGTAAAGCCCGATAATGATAAATAGGTTTATTTGACTAGCAGTGTGAAGCCATATGAGTGTATCACTTAACATTCTGTCAGAAGGATCACGTCATATTCAACAAAAACATTTTCCCTGAGATTTGATAACCGTTATTCCTTGTGTCTGTGATGAACATTTGTCGTGCCAATGATTCTGATTGGCTTAAAGATCGCAAGGTATCCATTTAAACAAAAGGACCATTAAGTACATATATCACGATATGTGCTATTAGAGACAGACAAAGACCTTACTGTACTTAACTGAGTGGGTTTTCACTCTATCACTGTGTATGGAAGAGTTGTCAAACACTCGCCGAAGGTCGGGTTTCCTTCACGACAAAGAAGCCGATTTGCTTCCCCGTTGACAACAGGTGCGGTGTTAGACATCAATCAATCACTCGTTAACAACCGTTTTTGGTTTATTGGTGATGTAGAAGAAATATTAATTAAAGTGACATGAGCTGCCAAAATTCATTTTTTTTTTCATAATTTCTGATCGTCACGACAGTAAGAAGATTTAAAGGTCATCGAAAAACTAAATTATTGGCGTTGGAATGAGGAAAATCCTACAGTGTGTGGCCTGTACGAACCGAAAAAGTGTTCGAAAAGTAAACAAAATTTAAATAACCGGGACGACCATTCATTCATTCTAAGCCAAAGTTAGTTCAAAACAATACTTTTCTGTACATTTTCGAGACTAGAAGCACTAAAAAGCTTCTGAATTATACGTCTTGAGAAAAATAGCCAATAATTTCAACATTCTGTTTTAACGTCAAAATATCAACATTTTGGCAGCTCATGCCACTTTAAGTGAAGTCGTGTGTACATACATGTAAGAGAGGTTCATTTACTGTTACGGTATATAGTACTTATACATGCATCTAACAAGTTTAAAGGTGGACCAAAAACGCTAAATTAATTTCCTATCATTGTTAAGTTTTAGATGACGTTCGATCTCAACCATTGGCTAGAATGGAATACTGCTGATAAAATCCATAAATTTAATTTTAAAAAATACATATAACGAATAAGAAGCTGTTCGTCTTCATATGGAAGCATTGACTGACAAGTCCATAAATTGTATTCGAAGAAGCAAACAGCGAATGTTTGCTGTATCATCACCTATATATGGAAACACAACAGATCTAGGAAATGTGTGTAGGAACCACAACAGATCTAGGAAATGTGTGTAGGAACCACATGTTTGGTTTAGGTTTCAGTTTCTCATGCATGTTAAGGGAATCTTACCGAGCTTTACAATTCTAATTAAGGCAAATTATTTCGCTAACTTTTATCTTGTATTATAACTATCAAATTGCCTAAGCCTTTCCAGAGCCATTAGTATGGTGAATCCATATTGTATGTGACGTCATTTTGTATCTCTTACAGTGATAGTTTGGACATGTCTCTATATACAAAGTGTTATTTATGAACACTAAAACACACGGGAACATATTAGTGTTCTTAAATCTCTATACTAACAATTCAATAGGAACAGAAGAGACTTTGTTATCTTAACCACGGTTTTATTAAAAGCTTTTCTATTAATAAAATCTCCACACCAGTGCATTACCTTTAATCCGCAACGTAAAACGAATTAAAAGAAACATTTGTCTGTCAAACTTTTGCAGTTATTAATCGTGATTCGATAAAGGGTTTTGTCAGTCTTTCCAGTCTACAAGGTAAATCCTGTCCAGGCTTGGTGTCTTGAAACGAATATTTATCACACATTGGCCTAATTGGCTACTGTGGCGTTATGGCCAACATATATTACAGCTTCTCAAAGCTTTTTAGTTTTATATTAGGGATTTAATAACGTGGTATATATAATAATATCTATACAACATGATATTTCTCCACTCGGTCTATTTTGTTTAGATCAGTAGTTCACAAATACTCTATGATACAAACGAACGCAGAATTCGAACGGCATCCAAGTCGATAAATCAATTCTACTTCAAACGGGTAGCAATTGAGCCAAGGAGTTGGTGGGTGGATTTTGCTTATTGACACTCGTGTGTTTTTTGTTGTGAATAATCATTGGAGAATATCATGCCAAGTGATTAACGTCAGAAAAAAAATTTGTGAAAGAAGCAAAATTATACACATGTAGTCCTATTCCTGTTATAACCGATTGTATCAAAGCTGGTTATCTTGAAACATTTTGGCCCAAGACCAAATTAAAAAAATAAGAATTCAATCAAAAAAATTAAGTGATTTCTTATTTTTGCTTGGCTTTTTATACGGTTTAAATCCGGCGAAGAAGGCACCCAACCTGTACCTTGGCATTGGGGAAACATTACGAAACATTTTGTTTTTCGCGTTAGTCTGGACAAACGAAAATGTGGGAGTAAAAAATGGCACAACTCAGCCACCATACCATTGTTCTCCCTGCGAGCGAGCGAACCAACGGCAAAACTCATTAATACTTGATGTGCTGTGAATACATTGAACGTGTAAACCACGGCAAAAGATCTCAAAGTAAAAGAAAGGCAATTAGCAATTGGTGTTCAAGATACACACTTGAAGAAAGCTTTATTGTAAGTCGATACAGGTTGTAATGAATCTCCTGGAGGCATTTCATGTCTTACAGATAATAAATAAGTAAACGATAATAAATATCCTTATCCCTTTGTATTGTTTATGATCACTAAAACACGCGGGCACAGGGAAAATCTTCTTGTCTAAAATAACCATGGCAAGCTTCTAATTGTGTTAAAAAGAGGTATATCATTTAGACCTTTATCATAAATTGTTGTAACAAACCAAACCTATGATATTTTATTAGGTTGACGACTGACTGGAGCTTAGCCTTGGCTAGTAGAATTTTCTTTTGTGCTATTTAGCCTGGATATATGATACTCATACACGAATTGTCATTTTTGTAGTGGATGTTAAATCTAATGCTGGCCAACAAAATGTATGAATGCAGTCATCATGTAAGTCAGACCATCGACTTTGTTATTGGAATATCAACGGTAGAGATTATAGCTTTTATCTTGGATGTTGGGCCAAACATTCATTTCTCGAGTGATTTGAGCACATGACCATTGGGTGTATAATCTGTCCATGTAACCTGTTCTAAATATTACCAACATAGAGATAAGGTACTTCGATTCCGGGTTTTTAAATTATACGGGTAATGTTCTGTGAAACACTACTGTTTGGAATGTCACTGTATGTCTGTTCATCTAGCCGGAAAATATATCATCTAACAGATATGTCCAACAACGTAACATGAGTGTATTCAAACACGAGACGAGATCTGTTGTCTGGTCTATTCAATTAGACAGCCTCTTCAGAAGCGGATTTAAGCGGTTTGCAACTTTTTCTTGATAACTTTGCAAGAGCTGTTATTCCGAACACGACAGAGTATTGCTCCACGCAATGGAAATGATACACACCAGTATTTTCTTGTTTCAAATGCGACTGAAGGGGTTTAAATCATTAAACATAAAAATATGCAAAGGAGAAGGTGGGACTTCGTTGGGAATAGACACAAAGTGTTGTTAATTGATTTAGAAACATCCATATTACTTGAAAAGAATGACTGTAAATGGTACTGAATTAGTTATAAAGGTGGGGCCGAGGAAAATGAAAAAAAAGATGGCTAAGACTTGTATGCAAGGAGGTAAAATCTCATCACTGGCTAACTTTGCTTAAAGACATTTTAAAGTGAGGCTTTTCTTGTGTGAATCAAGCGGTTAGACAGAAACGTCTTTATATGCATTGAATGCTTTCTCTAAATCCGTACCCGTTTGAACAATACAATTTCCACACTCTTTTATACGGCGAAAATGTGACTATCTAATCCTTTAGTCATAAGTAATGTCAGATTCATAGCATAATAACCATATAAAATGACTAAATATTCGAGCCCGTCTATAGGATATTGAATCGACGGATGTAACCGAAAATTGACGGAAAGACTCTACTCCATCTGGATGCTGACCGTACAGGTATGAGAGAAAACAGTCTCTATTCTCTGTTTACTGTAATACATCTATAATAATCCTTGAAAACAAACTGTAATCATCAATCAGTCACAATTTCACGATATCACATCTTTATTATGTTATTTTTCTTTTCTACGGGAATTCCCCGATTAATTTGTCACTTATTTTGTACAACCCGAATCAAACAATTTTAATTTTAAAAATTCGTAAGTTTATTTCGTTCGGAAGTAAGGCCAATGAAAAGACTAATGTCTTTTTAAGTTGGAACCCTACAAAAAAAAATGCTGTTTCGAGTTTGCTATAGTCATAAAACGGCAAATGGTTTTATTTTTTGCTTTTTTGTTAGCAGATTCCGGGTTTAATGTCTTTGTATTATCTATTTCAAGAGGCAAACTTCTAGCTTTTTCGTGTCTTGTGTGTCTCGTGGGATTAAGACCTTCTCGTTATTTATCCATTAGTAAGACATAACGGTCTTATTCAGACACATGGCAATTGTAGTGCCCTTTTAAAAAGAGTCTCAAAAGACAGCCAACATAATGTTTTCCTTAATGGACGAACCCTTGTATTCATCAAGAGTTGCAAATATGCCACCAAAGAAATGTACGCCATCTACATTCGAGACTTCTCACAATCACATAGATAAAATTATAGGTTTTCTTTAGGCTCATGTGAAACCTAATGGACGAGCTAATTCAGTTGACGAGCCGCAAATTACAAAATGTAGGTAAAACATTCTTAGGCAAGCGCTTAATGGGAATGTAGCGGACGATGACATCTAACACTATTTCTCAGTAACTTTTTTCAAATACACTATCGTCAACCAATGTTTCCATTTTGTACCATCGTGTATATGCATATTTGGGTGCGTTACCTACCCTCATTCAAATATTGCAGCAAGAACACCTGATTTTTGGATTCAGCAGGTATCATTCGCCTTTGCGAATATAGGTAAGGGCAACACTTCCACTTTCTTTACAATTGCCCTAAAAAGCCATTCGGTCAACGTCCGATGTCAGTCCAGAAAAGAACAAATGTTTCTGGTAGCCTAAAGTAGACATACGAACAAAAACGTTTCTGAAGGACACAAGACCGTTGATAGATATTTATATTACCGTACATAAATAAGTGTGTACTGGGAACCAGGTGTGTTCGTGTCTTGACTCCACTTGATATACTTTGGTTTAGTCATAGACAACGTTTGAGGCTCTTACTAAAAACACCCAAAGATAAACTGCACTATGTCACGATTTTATTTCAATCCACTTAAAGTGAATATCTCTTACACCCGAAATATATTTAGGACTTAACAGTATGACGCCATATTCTTCATTGAAATTTGTAGATCTTAATGATACCGAATACTTATCTTATTGTTGAAATTTGTCTGACAAATCTGTTAAATTACTGGTATATGCAATGTTTAGAATCTCATGAATTGCGATATTCGTCAAACAGAAAACATTGACGTTCATTGAAAAACTTATTATGTCGTATTGAAATTCACTGTAAAATACAGCGACGAATTCCACAATTCCTAAACTAAATACATGTATGACAGAAAACAAATAGATGCGTTCGTCTTCTACGCTAATTTCCGTTGAAGTGTCCGTTGGCTGAAAAAAAAACAGGAAAAAATAAGACAATTCACTAGGTAGAAGTAAAAGCATATTGGTTTGAATTAACTGAGTTATTGAAGTTTAAATGTAGTAGGGTTTTTTTTTTGCCAGCCTCTCGAAATGTGAAATAATGTTGAGAAACGAATAAACGAATTAACACTCGGCAAACAAAACATATTATATACGTTTTTGTAGTCAAGTGGAATTGTTACCATGGTTACTGTAGATTATTTGTCAGACACAGAAGACTTACAAATGTATGAAGTGAAGGTGACATTGTCTGTTAAATCCACGTAATCACATTTTATGTCCGTCGACTATAGGCCCTATAGACCTATAATAAAGCTCACTGTGTTAAAGATGAAATGAACGAAGCTGATTTAAATGCCATTCTCCCACTCCAAAAGGCTTGTTTATAGCATTACATCAAAATTTGTCCGTATTTATTTCAGAAAAAAATATTAATCTAAATTTTCAGCCGAACTACCGAGTAACATCCCCATAAATAAACCAAAGAAACAACCAATGATTCCTAAATCGACAAAAATATAAATTAATCTATAACCAATCACATCAAACTATTTACCAAATCATTTCATTCACCTTAATATTTTATTTTATGAATTCACCAATTTGAGTCTTATCATACTGTTGAATTGGGGGTATATTGATTTGGATGTTTATTTCACTACTTGAAGTTATTAGCAATACAAGCATAGTGTTTTCAAGCCAAATCGTTTGAGGTTTACTTCATTGATGGTCGGATGGAATAAACTGTGTAAGGATTTAATCTGACACATTAATCCCCCCTCCAGCCCCTGACACGCTTACTACTCTTTCACGGGTGTATCATTACCGCCCAACGTTGCTCTCCGGTACATCAACGAAGCGCCTTAAGACGCTCTGTAAACTCTATGTATACGTACCAGATTGCCGAAATGTTTTCGCAAAACATTCCCACAAAAAACATCGAAAGGCATAGGTTCTTAATTGCGACTCCTCGAACAAAGTGTATGTTATCACGTGCAAAAAAAAGTCGCAGGCAATGCGTAGGAGAAACTCAGAATTCTCTATGACAAAGATGCCAACCATTTATCTAACAAAAAATTTGGAGCAGTAAAAGTTAAACAATATAAAGGAAGCTATGGTTTTAGGGAAGGGATAATTTGTTTGTGATGTTGTTAGATTGTCGAGTTCTTCGGACTGCGTATAACCTCTCACCTTTCATTAGTCCCTGTCCTGATGTATCTGACAGGGAAACGATAATAAATTACCCAGAGAATGAAATGTCACGAAAAGTCAGAAACGTTTGAACTAGTCCTCCCATCAATTTCTGAAATGTATTTGCTGCACACAGGTTTGCAGCTGTCTTGATTATTCTACCTTCCCAAAATGGAAAGGTGAGCGGATCGATAAAGTGGGGCTGATCAAAGTTAACAGCTTATTTTTTGTTTTGTCTTCATATAATTTACGGCTACTGGCCACTCTCTTATAATTGGATGATGGTTAGCGATCGAACTTGGTACAGATTAATGTAGATGTCCACAAAGTGATTATTCGAAAGCGTTTAATGAATTGACAACCCTTTAAACCCAGGTCAGAAGTTTACAGCATCAAATAACTGGCAGCGGCCCTGAAGTCATGTTTGTCCCCGTTGTTGTTTCAACCTCCAAACGGTAACAGATATCCCAAGGGGAAAGGAATTGATGCAAGTGTAAAAGTGGCATGAGCTGCCAAAATGTTGATATTTTGACGTTAAAACAGAATGTTGAAATTATCGGCTATTTTTCTCAAGACGTATAATTCAGAAGCTTTTTAGTGCTTCTTGTCTCGTATTGTTTTGAACTAACTTAGAATGAATGAATGGTCGTCCCGATTATTTAAATTTTTGTTTACATTTCGAACACGTTTTCGGTTCGTACAGGCCACATACTGTATGGATTTTCCTCATTCCAACGCCAATCATTTAGTCTTTCGATGGCCTTCAAAGCCTCTTACTTTCGTGACGATCAGAAATTATGGCAAAAGTGTGACTTTTGGCAGCTCGTGCCACTTTAAAGGATTACAGGTGTGCTTTGTGATGTCAGTTCCATTTGACTAATAGCCATTGATTTTTGCATATCATAGGACAACCCGTTACATGTGTTTTGGAAAATATAAATATCACGTTTGATCAATGTCGAAATCCTCTTATATAAATGTTTGGAGTTTGAAATAGCCTTTTCTATAGGAGAGTGATATTAGTTGAAAATATTTCTGACGTTTCGCAGCTGGACATGCTATATTTGAGATTGAACCTATTTTTTATCCTCCTCGTGACGCCAATGGTATCGAATACCAAGATTACGTAACCAGCTATAGGGTATTGATTATGTTGACAAAGTGTTATGTAACAGAACTAATGTGTCTACGTTTGCTCCTGATAAGTTTATTTTCAGACAAGCCGTCTGGACAGTTGAGAATACATTTGTGATTAAGTGAAATACCTATCCTACATGCTTAAAATTGTCCCCTTTGTTCCAAATAACATTACACTAACACTATATGGCTTTGTACAGATCGAGCGGTCTTAATTTTATTTGTTCGTCAGCGAAACCAGTGTGAAGAAAATATCAGAAGAAAAAAAATACAAAATCTAAATAATTGTTTGTGGTATATGTGACCATGACGAAGATGTCGATCGACTTTTTTAGTTTAGGATTTCTCGACAACATTACGGAATCAATAACGTCACGTATGGATTTGATTTCAATACAGTCTATTTTAAAGCATTAACGAGCATATTTAGATAAGAAAACATGGTATTGCCGTCGGGTCTGTAATTTGTAAGCCCTTTTACATAGAAACATGATCAATCCATGACGTCATGTCTGTGTCAGTTGAAGTATAATGACACAAGATTTTTGGATCAAGATGATCAACGAAATAGACAACCATCCAACTATATTCCAGTTTTTCCTTACTATATTGTAGAGAAATTCATTTTTTCAGAGCATTTAGCTTAAAACACAATGGTGAGGGCAGTAATGTTTGCACATTAACTTAATACCAACAATTAGGTCGCATATTTTCGATTTAAGGATAATCTGAATAAAATGCTGTGAGGTTTTTTGTGTCTGCTTACCTGGGTACAGCCCAAGACCTTTAATTGATTACGGCCTCGCTGTATTCGACCAAGAAAAGATAATGAGTAAAGTGAGTTTGATTTGTTTGTGTCTTTTAGAAAGGGAATGTAGCAATATTCTTGCTATTTTTAGGATTATATTGTCTTGAAGAATTTTTCTGTTGCCTCTCTAAGGTCGATTGACTGAGTGGATACGACAGGCAGGATTTAATACTGGTGATAGGTGACTGACTCAATAGGGACCTTTGCTGAATTCCCGGTCCGGACATGACACAAAACCAGCAGAAGACTTTCTGTCTTTTCTAAGGAAACGTTAGCCCCCCCCGCCCCATCTCATTCTAAGTGGGCGATTGTCTAGAAATCTCTATAGCCCGCAACTTCTACGTTTTGTCATTGCGAATTCGATACGCTGGATATTCTGCGTTTAGATAAAACGTCATCTTTTCAAGTACGGTGTAAAAACCTGCATCATAAAATAACTAGACTGACGTGAACGCAACATCTTCTAAACAAATATATATCGCCCCAGGGTACCGGGATAGTTGTGGGTGTTAAAAGGATATCCTGTATCACTTGTTACGTCAGCTCATTGGCCGAATAGAATTGAATGGCAAACGATTGGTGAATCTTTTCTCAAATGACAACGAAAATATAGACATCCAGTGTAATCTGTATGGGGATTTGAATATTTGGAGCTCCTTATCGCTTTCTCTGTGGCAAGGTACAAAATGCCGACCAAGTGATTTCAGATTTACCCGGCTTGTTTTTGATATCAATGGGAATAACCACAGCTGCCCATGGGACCAAGATTAGGGGTAAGCCAATGTTACGTAACATCTAAACCAGGAGCAATAGCTTAAAGAGGCATGATCTGCCAAAATGTTGATATTTTGACGTTACAACATAATGTTGAAATTATTGGCTATTTTTCTCAAGACGTATAATACAGAAGCTTATTAGAGTTTCTAGTCTCGAAAATGAACGATAAAGTATTGTTTTACACTAACTTTGACTTAGAATGAATGAATGGTCGTCCCGGTTATTTAAATTTTGTTTACTTTTCGAGCACGTTTTCGGTTCGTACAGGCCACATACTGTATGGATTTTCCTCATTCCAACGCCAATCATTTAGTCTTTCGATGGCCTTCAAAGCCTCTTACTGTCGTAAGGATCAGAAATTATGAAAAAGGTGTGAATTTTGGCAGCTCATGTCACTTTAATGATTGCCTTCACACATATAGTTACATTGTACGAACTGAATCTGTCTACAATCTGTTCCAATATTCTAAGTGAGCAAATCTATAATTCTGTTTTGAAAATCGTGAAAGGTCGTGAGGTAAGTAGAGAATGCGAGTAGTTTCTTTTCGATAGCGTGATACGTATTAGATGTCTATAAATCCCACTGTTGTCCCCAATAGCATTTCACCAACCCTTTCCTATATCCAGCAATGACGCCGATGCTCAATCAAATTTTATAATATCGATTTACTCCTAAGTTTTCCTTTGTAATGAATTGTTGACTAATATTTTGGAAATATGTTCTAATGCGGATGTGGTGCAATTTGCGATTGTTTTGTTCGGTGTCATTATAAAAAAATACAGCATTGCCGGCATTGCTTTTTTTTTACAGAAAATACTACCATGTTCCTATTCAATCCACGCATGCACTCGGCGAAGAGCTTCATCAACACTTTCCCTTATTCCGTACCATGCGCAAACAGTCGTTTATTTACATTCACATCATGAAAAATGTGGAGATATGTTTTGAGATGTAGCGCTCATTAAATGATTAATTATGTCTCGCCCAAAATTATTTCACTTGAATATTTTGGGTTCCATTACATACTGAGACAAACTGACATAACGGGTTCTATGCCAAGAGTATGAAATTGTGTCTATTCGTGAAATGTGTAAATGGAACCGCAGTCAGGTCAAAATTGTCAACTTTATACATTATTCGGCTCTTCAAATCTGGCAGTATTGAATGGACATGTTGAACTATGGCTACAATTGTATATGGGTCGTAAAAGCCATTGTTTGTAGCGCTGTATCAAGAGAAGGTTTATTGACGTTAGGTGGATCAAAGTCGATTGTCTCACTGCATAACAACATCCTACTCTCTATTGACTGTATTGTGTAATATGAATACTATATCCTGACCATGTAACCTCATTCCTTTTTACTCTCTTTGGGTCTATATCGAAGTATTGTTTTGGATACATATCGGACGTGATTATACCAGCTGCGAGTCCGCCCACAAGAAACTACTTTATAATGTACCTTTGGCTTGGATCAGCGAATACATACATAGAAGGCAGAACACTTTACCACCTGAGCCATCTATTGTTTAAGCTGGTTTTGTCTGTGAAGTTCAAGACCAGCTGTTTAGCATTTCTTTCCAAATTGACCGTTTTCATCACGTTGACGAAAAAAGTTATAATGGTGTAATACTAGATATTTGTTTTAGATTTATTTCATGTTTTTCGAATTTTTTCAGTCTGTGGCCATGTTAAAGGTCCAATACCGTGAAGTTGACTATAAACTGTGCAATTTATTTTCTCCACACTGATCCGGGTGTCATAGTTTATTATCGCACTGGGACGCGTCCATGTTGACTTCAGCAACCAAAGTTAAAGTGTAAGGACATCGATAGAACAAGTCGACTGGGCTGAATGACAAAGCGATTGAATTTACTAATGCTCTTTTCTACTGAACCAATCATTGGTTTCACCGAGCAGTTCCACAAGCATGAAAACAACATATTTAGGAGAAATCCAGATGGAATAAAATGTATTAAAACATATTACGGAGCGAAACGCCACTCGACAAAATCATTTATAGCACAGAAATGTATTGTTGCTTATTCAAAAATATTGTTAAAAGGAATTGCGACCTTCTATGTTACATTTATTGATTTTTTAAAGTGCCGTCGGTTTTCCCAATGTTTATTGCTCTCCATTCAGAATTGAACCTTGTGGAAAACTTCTGTCCTTGCGTCATATTGTTTTTCAACATACAGTATGAATGTCGCTGATGGCCCGAAGCAAATTGTGATGACTTATTTGATCAGACTTAGTTCGTTTACAGTCTTCGGGAAAAGTTCAGATTTTTGCAATTGTAGGCATCAAATCGAAGGGCGGTGCGTTAAAGTTCTATTTAGCTATCTAAAAATGTTATTATTTGATAGAAAAATATTAAAAGGATTTTTTTTATTTATTCAACAGAGTGTTAGTGATTACATGCAATATACCTACATGTATTGGGAGTTAGTGGATAACATTTAAAAGGCGCTAAACAAACCTTTTTGTTTCGAAATCATTGCACCCTTCAGAACAAGCATTATGTACACAGTTCTTTGCAAATTACGTACATCGTGTGAATTAAAGTCAGGCTTAGGTGTTCAGTTTTCTGGTTTAGGTGTTACAATTCCTAAACCAACCAGAATATTGAACCATAAAATAGTCGATGTGGAGTCTTCCTGTTATACTGCTAACGGATGTTTCTCAACAGCAACAAGTAAATGATCGGCCACAGATATCGCCGGAACTAAATATAAATATTTATAAGGTTATTCTATTAATCAATATTTCTCAGAAATCCCCATTTGTGTTAATATATTAACCTTCCTAAATATAGGGAACATTTTCATTTCTTTTTGAGTTTGATTACGTATGCTGAAATGTGACTAAATTTGTTTACATCGGTGGTTTCCTACGTCCTATACTGAACGTTTTCGCGTATGTTTTATTCGGAAACTTTGTCATCTATATAGTATATCTGATGAAAAATATTCAAACATATACCAGTATCTTTAACTAATTACTTTAGAATAATTTCTTTTTAGGCACGATCTTCCATTGAGATTTGATCTAAATTTAAAATCATTTTACCTTGGCATTTAAAATTAATAACGTTATTGCTCTTAAATCGAACATGTCACTTCTTGTCATTAGATCTTAACAATACATCGATTAGATATTGTAACACAACGTGCGGGTATTAACGGTGTAAATCGAACTAATCTAGCAATCTCCGCCAGAAGAAAACAGTTTCTCCCCCCTCGGTTTAAGCCGGATTCGAAGACAATGATAAGAACATACAAACTGCCGACTTGAATAACCAGCCGGAAAGTGCATGGCTATTATATGACGGAGTGACTGACGTTGATGAATTACGTTTGCTGAATCTCTCTGCGTTGATCACCTGATTTACTTTTCACCTTTAGTGTCATTGATCACTAAACTTTTATAACCCGATTTTGTATAGCTTTTGTGCAGTTTTCGTTTTTTGTCTTAGATGATTGACATATTTGTGATAAATATAGATTACCAGATATACAGGGTTTCTTCTTGATGCTTTTATAGTATTGTAAAATAGTTTCATGTGATTGGCCCATTTAACCTTTCGCCAAGGAAATTATATGTCCTATGGGTTGGACCAAATATGCAGCAAGCCTGGAAAAGAATTGCTTTTACGGTGTACTTTTCGTTAAACCGATCGCAATCAAACCATCTACCTGTCTACATGAACTTTTGTAAAATATTCCTTTCCTTTATAGTGCTGTCACGTATACGTATCTTAGAACCTTGAATAAATAGATTTTTATAAAATTAATCGATAAAATATTAATTGCACTACAAAGGTTATAAATGTTTTGGATTGTGTCAAATATTAATTATCTCAGAATTATCCAAAGATTACCTACAATGTAGATTTGTTTATTGCTCTTCCTTTACCTCTAAGCTATGCAATATCTGTTTTCAAAATTTGGAATTACGTATTTTGAGAATTAAGTTGTTGTATTTCGAAATATTTACGACTTAATTTTTTACATTTTTCCCCTTAACAATGGACTAAATATTTTATACACATCCAATTTTTAATAATCTTATATAAGCTCTTGAATTTATTCTTGTGTTAGATTTCCACGAACTATATGGATTTCAATGTTGAAATATCAACCATTTAAGTGCAGCAAAAAGGCCCACAGCATCAAATGACTTCAAAGAACATTACTGTTATATTTGATGATATTTTCTTTGATATTGCGCAGTTGAATTCGCAATATATAGCTTGGGGTTACATCTGACCTTTTACAAGAGATTTGAACAATTGTGGGCGTTTAAGGACTATCAAACTGGGCAACTCTTGCAACGTTCGGTACATTAGACTAAATAAAAAATATATACGACGTTTGATTAGTCAATGAGTCTCGTGTACGTCTTTATGTGACGTAATCCTTAGTTTCAGTCTAACACAGACGCCTGGGGGTGGGGTTAGGGGTTGGGGACATTATGGCTTTGCTTTAACTATGTTTGTTGACCTAGCAAAGAGGAACATTAAGTATGCCAAATACATTAGCCTTCCATAACTTTCTATGATCTGTGGGGCCTAATGTCAACTTTAAGATGGGGGTGTGAGGACGGTGTTCTTTTGGTCGGTTGGTACTTTTGTCGACATATGAGTAGCCGTTGAATGACACGTTAAGCCCCAATCAATCAATCAATCAACGGAAGGTAGAGTTATGCTGCCCTTAGAAGAGCTAAATTTCTTCCACAAGCAATCAAACGTAAAGAACTATTCTTTGCTTGTATCCACGTGTTATAACTGGAGTTAATAACTGAATCTGAAGATTGGATCGATTTATATCTGTCCAATTCTAGGCGCCGGACCTGGGGAACGGCAAGATTACGTAATATCAAGAGCGTTAGCCAAATCTATTTTTTGCCACGCGTGCTATGTTGCTGTAAATGCAATCCATTGATTTGCCTTTCCAATGTGTCAACTTCCAAGTGACAATTTTTTCGGGAAGTTTTTACTAGCTAAATCATTTCTAGCTTCCAAATATTTGACATCAGGAAAGTAGGGCTCTCAAAACAATTTGTTTTGGGTTTACCCGACGAATAGAAATGAAATCAACTCATGGTTGCTCCGTTATTCACAATTTAGTTGAGGTTTAACCGACGAATAGAAATGAAATCAACTCGTGGGTGTTCCGTTATTCACAATTTATTTGGGGTTTAACCGACGAATAGAAATGAAATCAACTCGTGGGTGTTCCGTTATTCACAATTTAGTTGAGGTTTAACCGACGAATAGAAATGAAATCAACTCGTGGGTGTTCCGTTATTCACAATTTAGTTGAGGTTTAACCGACGAATAGAAATGAAATCAACTCATGGCTGCTCCGTTATTCACCATTTATTTTGGGTTTAACCGACGAATAGAAATGAAATCAACTGGTGGGTGTTCCGTTATTCCAATACCTTGCCTGGTGTAGACGTCAAGTAATGCTAAGCAATACACAGACGTTTTATATATATATAGACTGATTAATTTCAATATTTAGATTAAATGTCAGCCTTTGAATTTACCGTTTAAAGCCCTCGACATCATATAACTACTTGTGGCACTGACGTTATGTTTACGGTAAAAATCCCTTTGATGCCAAACAATTTAATCCGAAATATACAGCTTTAGGGTAGAAACTCTCTACATATGAGTGCGCAAAATAGGCGTGGGTGTTTAAAACCTATGACTACAGGTATCACTTTGATCGATCGAAAGGGGAGAGTACTTTTGATTTGTCAATGGCATCAAATTCTAGTTCATATCAAAATTTATGGTTAAAATTATGAGCTCTGGATAGCAGAAACTTCTCCAACAGAGAGTTTATTGAGCCAACGTTAGTTTCAAATAATTCTGATGAAAGTGCTGATGAATATCTTGTTAATCTAACCATTCTGTTTTAGAACCGCCTATTGTCGTCTACGCCTATAACCATGGACGAGATTCTGATCATGTCAATTACGTTCCCAAGAAAATATTCCAGTTCTTTAGACCTATCATCGTGAAAGCCCTGTTTTAGAACCGCCTATTGTCGTCTACGCCTATAACCATGGACGAGATTCTGATCATGTCAATTACGTTCCCAAGAAAATATTCCAGTTCTTTAGACCTGTCATCGTGAAAGCCCTGTTTTAGAACCGCCTATTGTCGTCTACGCCTATAACCATGGACGAGATTCTGATCATGTCAATTACGTTCCCAAGAAAATATTCCAGTTCTTTAGACCTATCATCGTGAAATCTCTGACAGTGTATTGACCCATAGGCTGCTGACAAATTATTTTTCTCTCCAATCTATGGACATTGGCATTGCAACCGATTCCATTTTACATGTAGTTCCAGAAAAATACTGGGAAGAACTTAATTGTATAGGAAACAGAGATAGTATTGACTAGTTAACTGGTTAATTTTTATAAAAAAAAGTCTTAACGTGGTCATATTAATTAATAGTTATATAGCGAGAAGAGGCTGGGGTTTTATCAAGTCTGCTGAATTTGTTATGGTGAAAGCATAATACTTATTGTAATTTAGTCTGATAACATGGTGAGCTCCCGGCAAAATGTGTTATGTTTCCAAGTCACAAACCCGCAACGCATCATCATAAAAGGGGGAGCCTCTGTGGCTTGGTCGGCAGTGTTAGCCCCTCAGTCCGACGCAGGCCTTCCATCGATACGCCACGGGTTTGATTCTCACTCAGACGAAATAGATTTGAGTGGATTTTTCACTCGATCGTTGTATGTCATTGTGGAAGAGTTCCCGAAGGTCGTGGGTTTCCTCCGGAGAAAGCCCCCCCCCCCCCTCACCAAACTTGACAACGCTGCCATATTAGTGAAATAATATTAAGTGCAACCAATCAATCATGATAAAAGCCATATCTTTACTCTGTTGGTATCTAAGAAACACGGGTATCAGACCAAAACTGTTATCAGTAACGGCGTCAGAAATTAGTGAGCCGTGTACCATTATACGACACGACAAATCCTTCCAAGATATTGGCACTCCGTATAAATGTTGCGGATTGCTCGCGGCAAATTGGGATGGCTTTCCCATTTTATCTTACCGTTTATCGTCTGCCCGGGAAGGTTAGATTTAGATGGCATTTTAAGCGAGAATTACATATTATCACACATGAATATATCGTATGGCCAGAAATCCTCAATAAATTACGCGGTTTTCAGTGCGTTGCTGCCTCTGAAAAAGATTCAAACACAGGTAAGTTCATACTCCGTAGTATTAGATCAGTACCGATTATTGCAGAACTCTGTGAAGGTTTTCAAACCTGACTTTGAACTTGATA
This sequence comes from Lepidochitona cinerea, assembly GCA_963971465.1. Lineage (NCBI taxonomy): Eukaryota > Metazoa > Mollusca > Polyplacophora > Chitonida > Tonicellidae > Lepidochitona > Lepidochitona cinerea. The sequence continues at coordinate 80,807,500 of OZ020551.1, read as the reverse complement.
TATAATATATGAAAAATCTTGTTAGTCTTTCACAACAAATCACATAGAAAATGTTGATATGATATGTATAAGCTTACAATACTCTCACATAGATAACGTTTTTTTCTTACCACTGTTTGTTTTTCTAAAGAAAATACATTTTGTGACTAATGGCAGGAATGTACAAACAAGAAGCTCACATGAGGTACATTTGTCCTTAACGACTATAGCCAAATCCCTGTAAGTTGTGACAATAGATATCCTCGGCTGACGACAACATGTGAACTTTTAGCCATACCCCTTGGCTCTGACATGGAGATAAGGCTTCGATACAACCGACACAATTTTAGTTTCTGAAATATGCTGGACAAAAAAGCACCAGCAAACAGTTAACCCCAGTGCTGAAAGAGAGACATTATAGTCCGTATAGTCTATATTATATACATCAGCTGCTTGTAGCCTACTTACAAACCAATTCTGAACCATTGCGCTGGATTGCATGTTATTTTTTAGAAAACGGACAATTCCTTACACTGTTAAGGTCCGCTAATTGTTTAGACATTCTGTTTTTAATAAGAAAAAGATGGGCTTATTGATTAATAGTTATATGGCGACAAGAGGCAGGCGTTTTGTCAAGTCTGGTAAATTTGTTTTACGTGAAAGCATAACATTGAAAATTATTCTAATAAAATGGTTAGCTCCCGGCAAAATGTGTTATGTTTCCAAGACAACGGTTTAGCCCACCGCTCAAAAGAATTCCTGGAAATGTACGATTAAGTAGAATATGGAATGGAAAGGCCGTGACTGAATCCGATAGCCATTCTGTTTTACGATTGTCTATTTCTATCTTCACCGAGTCGTTGATAGTGGTGATTTCGTGTCAAGGAAAATAAAACTCCCCCGGCTGGACGAAATCTATATTTGCAGCTGGATATTGACAAGCACTGATTACCCAACTGTGTTGGGAAGTTCATTCAAACTTTTTTGTTCCAAACCATTCCAGAAGTCCAGGAATATACTATAAATGGAAAATGTAATCTTAGCTTTTAACTAAGTGATAAGAGCATTCACAAATAGCACTGACCTTTTGTTTCTTGGATAATTAGTATTTTATGGTTTATTTTAGAATACAAATCTTTTTATCTATTATTCCTGAGAACCTCTAAGTTCTTTTCAAACACGTAACACAATGAAAAAAACCATTGGTGACTTTTTTACCGCTATATAGTTTGTTTCTATGACATTTAGTTCATTCTTAAGAAAAGACGCTGTCGAGCGCTCTTGTTCTTTTAAAATTGTGAAATAATCAGCAAAGGACATACGTGTATGTTACTCTGTATTAATCTCATCGAATAGGCAGTACATCCATCAAGTCCTTCCTGTTTACGTTTGTCGTTTCCTATGCGCTTTATTAAACTTTTCTAAATATGTTCTTAGGACTGATAGTAATCGTATAAAAGACGACGTCGATTTGAATGGGACAAAAAACAACCCTTGTTTAAAGTGACATGAGCTGCCAAAATGTTGATATTTTGACGTTAAAACAGAATGTTGAAATTGTTGGCTATTTTTCTCAAGACGTATAACTCGAAATTGTACGATAAAGTATTGTTTTGAACTAACTTGGGCGTAGAATGAATGAACGGTCGTCCCGGTTATTTAAAATTTGTTTACTTTTCGAACACGTTTTCGGTTCGTACAGGCCACATACTGTATGGATTTTCCTCGTTCCAACGTCAGTCATTTAGTTTTTTGATGGCTTCAAAGCCTCTTACTGTCGTGACGATCAGAAATTATGAAAAAAAAGTGTAAATTTTGGCAGCTCATGCCACTTTAAGAGAAGCACTGGTAAGTAAAAAGATGATCTGTGTTAACAAAAAACAAGCCTCGCAATCATGCTAGGAGAATATTTTCAACCCCAAATTGAGAAAGTCTCATATTGAGTGACCCGACATACCTCTTTTTCTTTCGGCATAAGGGTGTTTTAGTGGTCAGTCAGCAGACTCATAGTCCAACTTCCCAATGTCATTTAGATGTCAAACGGCCACATTAAAGTGACGAATTACACATGGATAACGAGTTCTCGGTTTATTGGGTGACGTTGTTTCGATGTAGTTCTTACGTGGTTATCCAAGTCATTTACAGACAAAACAATTATTCATTTGTATTATGTCTTTTAAACTTTACTTTTGTTTCAAGGGAATGTCCTACAGTTTGAATTTAACATGTAGAGACGATCTTCTAGCTTAATATCAGTATGTTTAGTGCTACACCCTTATATGTTTTCAAAAAATATCCTAACGGTAAACATAGCGGTCTCAATTATTTTAAATCACTGTGTTTTATTTTTAAAACAAAAATTGATCGCTTTGACGTCAGTTTAGATGGACGAATGAAAATTGAATGGTCCTGATTGGTCAGCCATTCATATGACTTGTTAACTCTTGAGGTCATGTGACACACGAGGTTACAGAGGTGTTATATTTCCATTTATGGTATTAATGCCATTGTAGAGAAAAAATGCAAATCCTTCAAGTCAGCTTCCAGCATCATATAACTGCTAGTAGCCAAGAATGTATGTATGTGATGCCGATTCCCGTCATACCGAACCGTTTAATCTACAAATGATAGCTATAGGATACAAATCATCTTCCACAAATGTGTGGACTAGGTATGGGCGTTAGATGAGCAGCCATTTGACTATTGCTTTTACCGCTGAATAAAAATGGGTTAACATTTTGAACTGCGTCAAATTTGAGGTTGTGGGGGAAATTTTCACTTGAAATCCTGCACATTTGACCTGGATAGCTTTTCATCAGACACAAAATCCACTCTAAACCACTCACTACAAAACTAAAATGCTTAGCTGTCGGCTAACTGTATTTTAGCGATCTGACTGCTTTTAGAGCCAGTATGTCCTGTCACCTTTGGCAACGTTTTATTGAGACAAGAATACAACCGTCATAAAAGCAACAGCCTTAATGCACGGAGCCAAATGACATGTCATTTATTCAAACCATTCTGTTTCGGAACATGCTTATTTCTATCAGATTCTAACCTTGGACGATAGTCCGACGTTGTAAATGAAATGTTTTTTCACCTTTACAATATTGTAACCTAACTGAGGCAATTTGGGCTCTAGCATACGGAGACTAGATGAAATATAGCAAATAGATGTTTTATCTCTGCCCCATGTAAGAAGCGAGTTAAATCTGCTACTTGACTGAATTAGCTCGTTCATATATTTATGGACTCTAAACACACGAGCACAGGGAAAATCTTCTTGACTAAAATAATCATGAAAACAAGTTTCTTATTCTGTTAACAGCCTAGCGCACACGAGAGGCGCCGGCTGAGCTGCCGGTCACTCGTGGCTGGGAGCTAAGCTGTTTCCCCCGTGTGCGCGTAAATTCCACTACGTCATCGGTCTGTCACTTCAGAACCACGTGAGATTGCGCACGCATGCAGAGCCTTCAGTGTGCTTAGCTTGGTCAGAGCCTCAAGACGTGTGTTGACCGACTCGGACAACATCACTCAGTTTGCCATTGCATGGGTAGACCCTACTCACTTGCTTTGGGTTTTTATGTTCGCGGTAACTATCACACTCTATTGCATATAATACTATATGGAAATTGATAACCATTATTGCAATTTGAAATTGAATTGACCAGCACGTGGTGACCTGACCACGTAGACCTTATAATGGCGAAACAAAGCCCGACTCGGGTGCTCGCTAATGAACGCGGCTCTTCAAGGACAGACTCTGTCGATGTGAGCGTTCAAGAGGAAGCTCAGCTGCTAAAATCAGACGAGGACAACTTATCCTTAAAAAATAACGACGTAATGAAATTAATGATGGGTATCAACATGAGCATGTCGACTATGTCTGCCTCTATGTCCGATATGGGTAAAGCCTGGAAAATGTTGGCTGGCGAAAACCATGATCAATCTGAACCGGACTCTGAATTTGAACCTCGGCAAAAACGTAGGAAAGCCACTCATACAGTAAGCTCGTCGGACTCCGACAGTAATGACACAAACCGGTTACTCAACCAGGTCGCTGCCCCACACTCTCAGCCAGGTAACACTGACAATGTGAATAAAGACAGCCTGTTGTCTGAAATTGCCCAAGACTTGAATAGTGAGGAAAAGCTCGGCGAAAATGTTGTGACTGGACTCGCTGATATCGTAAATAAGAGATGGTCCAATAAATTGCCCGACAAAAAGCTAGAGGAAAAAACTAGCAAGTATTGTCGCCCGGAAAACTGTCAAAATTTAATGACGCCGAAAGTAAATAAAGAAGTATGGGCTCAAATGTCACACTTCACCAAAAGGCAAGATTTGAAATTGTCCAGCCTGCACCAGATACTGGTATATGCAGGTGTTGCCATAACAAAGACAACAGATGCAATGCTGCAAGCTAGAACAAAGGGGGATTCCCCTGATCTCAGTGAACTTATTCAAACAAACACTGACATTATTGCCATGCTTGGCCACGTCGGAATGGAAATTTCATTAAGACGTAGAGAAGCTATACGCTCAACTTTGAACAAAGATTTTTCGGCTCTCTGTAGCCCTCAAGTTCCTGTCACTGAGTTTCTATTCGGCAACGATGTTGAAGCGGAATTCAACAAAGTGAAAATCTCAAATAAAATTGGCAATGCAATTGCATGTGACCAGAAATCAAATTATAAACCTCGACAATTCACATCAACTCGACAAAGCCGTGACCAGTCTTTTTTAGGCCGGCGCTATGCCTCCAACCGGGGCCAAATGCCTTACAGGAACAATCAGTGGAGGAAGCCCCGGTACAATACCAGGGGGAAAGGCAACAAGGGGATGGACCAGAAGTAATAACTGACAAAGCTGGCCACCTGAATATATCACAGTCTGTGAGTACTTTTTGATCTATATATCCCAAATTATGTCATCATTTTGAAAATAAAGTGAAACACTTTAAATCTGGACAATTGTCTGAACACTCACGCATGTGGGAAAACATAACCTCAGACCCCGAGATATTAGGCACAGTTAAAGGTCAGATTATTGAATTTGACAGCAAACCTGTACAATCTCACCCTGTCAGAGAAAAGCAATTTAGCTTGACTGAAAGCAAACTTATTGATATTGAAATACAAAAGCTGCTTAAATTGGGGGTTATCAAGCCATCCCAGCATGAACCAGGAGAATATATTTCTCCAATATTTTTAAAACGAAAACCAGATGGTTCGCATAGAATGATACTGAATTTAAAAAGTCTAAATCAATTTGTAACGTACCATCATTTCAAGATGGATACTGTGTGGACCGCCATCCACCTCATGACACCTAACTGCTTTATGGCAAATATCGATCTCAAGGATGCCTACTACACTGTGGCGATAGCTCCACAACATCAAAAGTTTTTAAAACTTCTTTGGAAAGGTTGTTTATACCAATATACCAGTTTTCCCAATGGCCTAGCATGCTGTCCCAGGCATTTCACTAAACTGCTTAAGCCATTACTCTCAGAGTTAAGAATCTCAGGCAATGTCTCTACTGCCTATATTGATGACATCTTCCTTCAAGGGGACACTAAGGATGACTGCATTCATAATATTATCGAAACTGTTCAAATATTCGATAAGGCTGGATTTGTAGTGAACCCATCAAAGTCAAATTTATTGCCTTCTCAGAGTCAAATATATCTGGGTTTTATATTAAATTCTGTAAAAATGGACATTTCTCTAACTCAACCTAAGGCCGAAAAGCTGAAACGGGCATGTCATGAAATTCTGGAAAACAAACGCCCTTCTGTTAGAGATGTTTGCCGAGTCATTGGGAAAATTGTCTCCAGTTTTCCTGGAGTCATGTATGGCCCTCTCCATTATAGGGCCCTGGAAGAAAGTAAATCTAAAGCCCTAAAACATAATGCTGGCAAATATGATTCAATCATGATGCTTTCCTCAGATGCAACTGCTGAGATAAAATGGTGGATTAAGAACATTGACAAATCCTTTAACTTGATATCACATGGGCATCCAAATATCGAAATTGAATCGGATGCTTCCCTTCAAGGGTGGGGAGGAGTATGTATGGGTTTGGCCACTGGTGGGCAATGGACCCCAAATGAGGCCAACAACCACATAAATTACTTGGAACTTCTAGCAGTAAAGATGGCTTTGAAGTCCTTTAAAAAGCATGTTGCAACAAAACATGTTAGAATTAACATAGACAACACAACAGCAGTTGCCTGTCTAAATCATATGGGAACTAGCCATTCCAGTATTTGTAATAAAATAACCAATGAAATATGGACTTGGTGTATAGAAAACAACATTTGGTTAAGTGCTGCACATATTCCAGGCAAACATAATGTTCTGGCAGATGAAAAATCGAGAAAATTTCAAACAGAGATTGAGTGGATGCTCAATAGAAGCATATATAAGGATATTGTTAAAATCCTGCAAACAGAACATGATATTGATTTGTTCGCATCCAGGCTTAACCATCAAACCAAACAATTTGTTTCATACAAACCCGATCCTGATGCTATAGCAATTGATTGTTTTACAATAAACTGGGCTGCATATAATTTCTATGCATTTCCTCCTTTCAGCATTATCCACAAAGTGTTGAAGAAAATTCGAGAGGAGGAGGCAACCGGCACTATTGTGGTTCCCAACTGGCCCACTCAAGCCTGGTATCCCCGCCTACTGAGAATGCTGATAAAATCGCCGATTCTTATAGCGCCACGTCAAAACCTGTTGATTCTGCCCAGCAGTCCCAATCTCGTACATCCACTTCACAAAAAGTTGACTTTGCTTGTATGCCAAGTGTCCGGCAAAGCTTATCTCGCACAGGCATTTCACAACGAACTTCAGATATCATCATACAGTCCTGGAGACAAGGAACCAGAAAACAATATAAAACCTACCTCGTCAAGTGGGAAAATTACTGTGTTGCCCTTGGGATTAATCCCGTTTCGCCACCTATAGGGATTGCCCTCGACTTTTTAACAGAACTTGTAGATTCAGGACTTGGATACAGTGCTGTCAACACCGCTAGGAGTGCGTTATCTGCAGTTATTACACTTCCAGGAGGAATACAGTTTGGTTCCCATCCTCTCGTCAAACGATTTCTTAAAGGTGTGTTTGAACTAAAACCTTCTTTACCCAAGTATAGTCATGTTTGGAATGCTTCTGACGTTTTGAATTATTTATCTTTAATGCCTCCAGTTGAGCAACTTTCTTTAAAGAAACTTACTTATAAGCTAACAATGCTGTTGGCTCTTTTAAGCGGCCAAAGATGCCAGACATTAAGTTTACTAGATATACAGTTTTTGAAGTTTAATGACACTGGGTGTGTATTTATTTTGAACTCAATCTTAAAAACTTCAAAACCTGGCCATCACAAAACGCATCTAGACTTTTGTTCTTTCACTGATAATCATTTATGTGTTATTCATTGCCTTAAAGAGTATATCAAAAGAACTGAATCTCTTAGGGGAGACAACTCTAAATTATTAATTGCTTGTCAAAAACCTCATAATCCAGTTACGACAGACACTATATCCAGATGGCTAAAGACAGTGTTAAAAGACGCAGGAATAGACACTGCAATATTTTCTGCTCACAGTACCCGAGCAGCATCTACTTCTACTGCAGCCTCACGGGGTGTCCCGATTGACATTATTCTTAACAGTGCAGGCTGGTCTAGCGAAAACACTTTTGCCAAATACTATCGTAAAACCATTGATAAGCCTAATTTTGGACAAGCAGTATTAAAGAATGATTAAGTTAATGCAGATAATGATGGGATGCATCAATGTTAACCAAGCGATAGGATTGGAAATTAACAACTCGTTTCATTTGCTTTTTGTTACACGCTGTGTTTGGTATTGTTTTGTATGTCATACACAATGCATTTACTTTTGAATGGTAACTTACCGATTGAAGTGAAATAAACAGTAATACATAACTGTATTTTTTCCGAGTTTACACACCTTGTGTTTACTACTTTATCCTTGTTGCTAGTGGGCCATTGCTTTCAAGTCTCACGTGGTTCTGAAGTGACAGACCGATGACGTAGTGGAATTCAAAAATTAAACGAGACTTACCTGTAAGGTGAAGTTTGATTTGAATTCTACTAGTCTCGGTCTGGAACGGAGGAATCATGTGCCCAACCCAGAAGGTGTTACATTGTTTCTACCCTCCCTATATCAATGGACCACTAGCAGCTTTCAAGACTGAAGGCTCTGCATGCGTGCGCAATCTCACATGATTCCTCCGTTCCAGACCGAGACTAGTAGAATTCAAATCAAACTTCACCTTACAGGTAAGTCTCGTTTAATTTTTGAATTTTGGTGAGATTTTCGCCTCTCGAGGCGGTGAGGAAAGTATTTAGCATGTTTGATATTTTCTGCCTCTCGTGGCAAGAATCTCACCGTGTGCGCATAACGTAAGCTGCCAGCTGAGCTGAGAGGAGGGATAGTCCAATCGCGTGTGCCTATTAAATCATGTGACCACTTAGAATATTACGTAACACGGGTAGTGACACTTGTGTAGATCAGTGAACCTGGATGACCAGGAACTGGCCTCAGCCGAGAGCTCATCGTCTGCGCTGAAATCTGTAGCTGCTCCCTGGGCCACGCGTGCCTTGTAGCTCAGCCGGCGCCTCTCGTCTGCGCTAGGCTTTAGGCATTTATACCCAATCATAGATTTTATAATAAACCAAGACCCATGATGTTTGATTAGATTGAAGAGTGATAAGTTGGGATTTAGTCGAGTGACAAGTTTGGCTTTAGTCGGTAGAATTTTCTGGAAGACATTGATATATTGACAAAGTTGTACAAACCTCCAGCTGTGGCTAGAAGTTGTGTTAATTGAAATTAGACAAAATATGATAATGAGAAAAGAAAGGGAAAATATTTTTTTTCCAAAGCTGATTTTTATTGATTTTTTCCATAACGTTGAAAGTTACAAAGTTAACATTGCTGTCTCACAAAATAACATTACAAGAAATTAATGCCATGTATTACATCTGAAAAATATAAAACATGAGGATGAAACAATTCAGATACTATATTTATACTGTGAACCTAAGACAATCTGCCAATTCTTACTTTAAGGGTCTCATATAATTTTGACCATCGGGATAAAAATTTATCAATAGAGTTATTTCGAACACTTATATATTTTTCCAGCTTAATAACATATTCTAACTCATACAAGAAATGAGTGAACTGAACTTTTCTGCTGTCCATGTTACATTTATAATTAAACCATTTAGCAATAAGAATACAATGATTTAGAAGGGTGTTTCCAGTGAGTTTATCAATACAAAGAATTATATTTGCCCTTGATATAGGCTTAATATAACAAACATCGCATGACCACCAATCTACAAAACTTTGCCAGAATGTCATAACATTCGTGCAGAAAGGGAAAATCTGTAATTTGGTATATACATAGCTATTATCCCTATGGAGAAACTATCTGTAGTTAATTTTACCAGTTGTTGGGATTCTCCAAAATTTAGATGTAATGAAATGATTACACATTGTTTCGTGTTAGAGGTTCTGCTTTTAGCTGTTCGTTATATGTAAATTGGGACCAGATGCGACTATTGTGTCGGCCCAGTCTGGTTAATTCATTACCATTGACACAGTTATAGCGTCTACGAAAAGTACCACTGTCCAGACGAGATAAATCTACATTTTCAACTGAATATTACCAAGTGACCATGCAGCAAACATGTGATGAAAGGGGAATTATAGCATACAGTTCGAAAGATCAGGAACCAACGCGGTGAATGGACTATTTGTTATAAAAAAATAAGACTAAGCCACGGGTTATTGTATGAGCTGATATATACAATTTAAAGCATCAATGTTAGAATGACAATTTCTTTAATTAGGAAAACAATTCTGTACATATCTTTGAAGTTTTTTAAGGTTTTTATTATTAGTTCGTTGGTCTTTCAATATGAATCTCCTTGAAGCCGTTCACATCATCTCGTCAAGTCCTTCCTGTTTGCGTTGGTGGTCCCCCATGTGCTTTATTAAATTTTCGTGAAGAATGTTCTTGACACGGGAAGATTGATATTGTCGCAAATCCTATAAGTCATTTCTGATTGAGAAGCTGACCAGCGGATGTGGTGCCGACCGTATGGCATGAGAATAGACTACAAAAGGCCATTTGTATTCAATTATTTTGAGCGGCTGTATATTTTTGACACCGGAAAATAATTCTGCTAGGACTTAACATTTGTTTTCTTCCCATCTTAACAATAAAATTGGTTATAACACGATCTTCGCATGTTCATAAACTGTTTGGGACATTATCATAGGCTTCTTCTCGGTGTCTCACAGTTTGATTCAAATATCAAATACTTAGAGGCCCACTTGCCGCCGTAGTCTGTTCAACATTTGTTAAGAAAACCAATTTACAAGAGCTTACTACGACTAAAACCACTAAAATTAAACATAAGACACATAAAACATGTCCAGTTAGGTTTAGAATGTAGAAATGGGGTGAAAACAAACGCCCATTGTTTTTATGTAAACCGTATTCTGGATTTTCGCGGCAAGTGTGCCTTTAAATATATACACCCTTCTCACTCAGAGTCAATAAAGCTGTGTTAAAGCGGCATGAGCTTCCAAAATGTTGATAATTTGACGTTCAAACAGAATGTTGAAATTAATGGCTATTTTTCTCAAGACGTATAATTCAGAAGCTTTTTAGTGCTTCTAGTCTCGACAATTTAGGTTAAACTATTGTTTTGAACTAACTTTGGCTTAGAATGAATGAATGGTCGTCCCGGTTATTTAAATTATGTTTACTTTTCGCACACGTTTTTGGTTCGTACAGGCCACATACTGTATGGATTTTCCTCATTCCAACGCCAATCATTTAGTTTTTCGATGGCCTTCAAATCCTCTTACTGTCGTTTCGATCAGAAATTATGAAAAAGGGTTGATTTCGGCAGCCCATGCCCATTTAAAGTGGAACGACCTGATCAATATAGAAAACAGAATTAGCTACTTGGAGTTCCCTCCACTAAACCTGGCAACTCCGCAATTGAAGTGAATGGATCCCCTATAAGGTATGAAACACCAATCAATCAAAAAGGGCAAAATAGGAGCTTTTTGCTGATACCAGCCTGGTGTAAATCCGTTAAAGGTCCTCTTGTCGCCGTAGCCCGTTTGACATTTGTTAACAAAACCGGATCGTAAAATAGAAAGTTCCTAACGTCTTTTATCTAGGAAAAATACAAAAAACCGCCAACTGTGTTTTTTATGTAAACAGTATACTGCATTTTCGCGGCGAGTGTGCCTTTAAGGTACACGTAATTTTCATAAACCACTTTAAAAAAAGAAGCAAGCATCCTTGTTATTTTGATGACTACTTCTATCTATACGATCCTTTATGTGTTACGGTGCTTCAAACGCTCAACATCTCTTGGCAATTTGATTTCAAGAAATAACAAGAGATCAACGAGCTGATCTAGGCGACCACCATATAACACTAACAGAAAGTTTGGCTGCTTGTTAAAGGCCCGTTCTCACTGTGCGATTTGTCGTACCGACTTGTAGGATGCGATTAAAATGGATGCTTTTAATTGGTCAATATGATTTATCAACCAATCAAATGCATCCATTTATATCGCATCTTACAAGTCGGTACAACAAATCGCACAGTGAGAACGGGCCTTAAACGGATCACAAACTTGATTTGTGAAAGTGATTTCTTCTGTTGGTGGCTGGCTGGACAAGAACAAAGTTTCTTCGGTAGAAAGTGGCTGTATTCGGAAAACTCGAAGCCAACTTTCCGTAATGATTGGACAAGAGTCTGATCACTGAATTCCAATATATATTTGAGAAAGTAAGATCCTATAACGACAAATAGTATAACTGAAGAGGATGTTTGATTTCAATTTGAGATTGAACTGAAGGAAGCTTCGATTTAACTCCTGATAGTGTACATCTTCCTTCGAAATACATTTGTCCAACATTAAAATCGATACAACCTTGACCGCATCTATGTACATGTAGCCTCTTTCATAAAGCGATGAACAGTTGTATTATATAATAACATACGTCAAAACGATGTATAAAGTGTACACAATTGCAAGAAGCATTGTCACGAGGATTAGATAGCTTACAGACAACCGAAGTGTGGTAATTTATTTAGCTGTTTATTACATTATATACAAAGCGACGACTGGAGCTCCAGATGAACGGGAACATTCCATATAGGCCGGCCAATAGCTCCGTTATGTAGCCTTATTGTGAGGTCCGAATGGGAGCTCCCAGCTTGTTATACTATTGTTTTCTACAATTAGCAGGCTAAGAGAAATAGAAATCTTACGCATCAGATTTTTATTTGCTTTATAAAAAAAAGAACAATTATTAATGGTCGATTAATCATTTGATTATATGGTATTTTATTTGAGAACTATGAATTGATAGATCTGAGATGTAAATATGCCTATTATCAAATTAATCCGCTCATTTAGAGATTCAGTTCAAGGCTTTTTTACTTTATAAATTGCCGAAACTATATATTTATGAGCACTAAAACACACGGGCACAGGGAAAATCTTCTTGTCTAAAATATATGTGAGTCTAGATAAAAGGCCCAATCTTCACCTGATTAGGAATAAACGCCTCAATGAACGGCTAATTATTAAATAACTTGAATTTCGACGCGATTCAGCGAATCGATTCGGTAAGCACCACATGTTTAGAATCAAATTTGACTCGCGTAAAAATTTCCATCTAACTCTTTTTACGCAAGGCAAATAAATACGAAGTATAAGCGCTGTTGTGTGCCGAAAAGTGTGTAACGGCAGTATATATAAAGAAGAAACTGGATTTAAATAAGTAGATTTAAGTCGATCAACTTGCATCGGCATATTCCTCAATAATTGCTGAAAAAAACGTCTACAGATGTGTATAAGACGCGTAAGCAAAAGATTATGCAACGGCTCACTGAGATCCCAGCTATCTGGCGCCGGGAAGCCTAGTAAAGCAGACAGCCGGTCACCCAGATGAACAAATCACGCTGAGTTGAGTTGTCTGACGACTGATCATTTCTAGTCATTAATAGATATCTTATAACCGTTGTATATGCAGTGGTTGTTTAAAATTATTCTTTGGAAAGGCTTGTATTGCTAATTATCCAAATGTATAACATCTATGTTCGGGACTCAATGTGTTTTCTTTCGTAATTCCTGTTATGATATCAGCCAGTGTAATATTATACAATTATTGACTCTCATGCCAGTTAATATGATGTTATAATGACCTGGACAACTTATATTGACCGATGCCGAAGGCAGAGGTCAATATAAGTCTTCCAGGTCATTATAACCATCATATTAACTGGCAGGAGAGTCAATAATTGTTTTATTATATATCAAGTTAGCGTATATATTTATTCTAAACTTTCACAGGATTTCAGGCAGATGTTATATTTACATATATGTACATAACATAGTAAATAGGCATTACAAATGCAATGGGTTAAATTACGTCATGTGGATTACATGTACGTTTCAACGCTCAAATCTGATGTCATCGGAATGACGTCATAGTAATAAAGCTACACTGAAAACAAATTCCGTTGCGCAACAAAGAGAATGTGACGTCAAATCTTATATTAACCAGCAAGTCATGTAATATAAGATAATATTAACTGTCATGTGACTGCCTATTGACCAATGAAATTGCAACACTCACTCCAGTTATATAATAATAAAAAATAAAGCCCTTTTACAGTCGGGGAATACATTTACAAAGGCTAAATTCCATAATAGGGCCTACTATTATTATACGTTTTGAATTCAGCAATCACGGTCTAACATACGCTATAATGTCACGACAACACATTTACAGCTAAAGAAAAACTACCTGACCGGCAAAGTATAGGGGGATAGAGACACACGAGTGCGGCTAAAGAAAAGCTAGAGGTTGTGGCAATGGAGCTGCAGGTCGTCAAAACACCCCTTCAGAATTTACTTCTCGTATTAGGCGGAGTGTTAAACATTATTCACCATAATTGAACAGTCCTTTCACTAAACAGCGAATCAGATATGCTGCCCTGTACAATAATCATTGCAATGTTTATTAAGTGGCTGGCCTTCAACCAATCTACAGCCGTTCTGCTAACTGTCAATGAATTGTACTCAGCCGACTGGCGCCATGTACGCCTCATACTGTTCGCAATAAGAATACGACTTTCCGATTTTACGAGTATGTCTGGTGATAGTTGAAGTTCTTCAAACTCTCAAGCCAAAATATATTGATGATGGGTGGCAAACAGAGTTGAACGACCGGCCATATTGGAATAAAATAATTTGAGAATCAACTCTTTGTGCTCAGATTTCCCCTAATTTAAGCAACGCAACCGGCCCAATCTTAATACACATTCAGTTCGATCTTTTAGTTTGCCGTTCCACCAAAAAACGTTCAAACACTCACATTTGTGTTGCATCCTCGTCGTTTTTCGACGGACAGTCCGAATCCCCCGCTGGCCTCCTCGATTCCGTCAAAATGAACTTGGGAAATGCACGCAACAGAAATGTGAGCTAGTCTTTGAACGCTTTTTGGGGGGTGGAACGGCGAACTAAAGGATCGAACTGAATGTGTGTTAAAGGGGCATGAGCTGCCAGAATGTTGATATTTTGACGTTAAAACAGAATGTTGAAATTATTGACTATTTTTCTCAAAAAGTATAATTCAGAAGCTTTTTAGTGCTTCTAGTCTCGAAAATGTACGATAAAGTAATGTTTTGAACTAACTTTGGCTTAGAATGAATGAATGGTCGTCCCGGTTATTTAAATTTTGTTTACGTTTTCTGTTCGTACGGGCCACATACTGTATGGATTTTCCTCATTCCAACGTCAATCATTTAGTTTTTCGATGGCCTCCAAAGCCTCTTAATGTCGTGACGATCAGAAGTTATGAAAAAAGTGTGAATTTCGGCAGCTCATGCCACTTTAAGTTGGGGCCGTTGATATTATCCTGTTTATTTTTTACATACGGGTTTTTCACAGGGATGAAGTACAATATATTAAGGCGTGATCAGACCAATAGGTTGGAATAACTCCAGCTTGAGCATCTATATTTGTGTAGATGTGATCAATAAGAGTATTGTTTATTGTTGTAGGACAAGAAATTAATTGTTTACATAAGAACAGATCTTCCATGAATTGGGGAAATGTGGATTTTTCCTGTATAATGTCAATGTTAAAATCCCCTAGGATGAACAGTGGTTTATCCAAGCGAATGAAGGAATGGATATGTTGTAAACAATCTCTGAGTCTCTTGACAGATATTTTTGGGGTTTTATAGAGAAAAACTACTTGCACATCAACTTGTCTATGCTCTGCATCAATCAGTACATATTCAATTCCATCATATTCATGAGTGATAATTTTGTTCAGTTCAATATCGTTGTGGAGATAAACTACTAATCCATGGTTTGGACGGGTTGGATTAGTTGTAGATAGATCATCTATCCTATGCATCTGAAATCCTTCGAGTTCGTATCTTTCGTTGAGATCGGTGGAGCAAAGTCGAGATTCTGCAATTCCAATAATGTGTGCACTATGGATGTTAGGGTCTTTGAGAACGTCTTCAATGTGACGTCGAAGAGATCGAGCATTATGAAACATCAGTTTTAGACGAGAATTGTCGATGTTATAAAGAGGTGTGAAACATAACTGAATTGGATTCATACTGAGTCTCTTTACTTCTTCGTGCACATTTCCGTCCACTTTTAAAGCCTTTTCGTTGAAGTCTGTAATGTGCAATTTGGCCAATGTTCGAACTCTGGACAGAGCAACGTAGTGGATATGTGGAGCTTTAAAACTAGAACTTAGATCTACAACAAGCTCATCTACTGTAGTACCTTGGGCTTTGTGAACAGTTTTTCCAGCTGCTGGCACAAGTGGAAACTGAATTCGTTCATAAGTCTTTTTATTATATAGGAAAGTCCGCTTTACTTCAAAAATTGGTGTCCACTGTTTATCAATTTCATCATGATATAAATGTTGGTATTGCCTTCTTCTCTTTTCACCAATCTTGCAATCATCGAAAAGCACCCATACAATCGCGGGTCTCAGATTTGAGATTTCTTTAAATTCGATGTGCTTTATAATCGAGGACGAACCATTTGTCAAACCATCTTGAACATCAAGGTTTACCGTAACATCGTAAATCATATTCACAGCGAGTTTCAACAAGGTAGGTAAGTTGGCAGTTTGACTATGTTTCTCTTTTTTGTTTATTTCTCTTAACAAATTAATCTTACTTTCTGTACTAATGGTTGAAGGTGCGATAACATCTGTGTCTGCTTTAACTTCAACCTTGAAAGTTTCAAGTCTTTCTATTAAACCATTGTTAAATTTATCTACTTTCTTGTTTTCTGTGAACAAATGCAGTGCATGTTCTGGATAACTTGCACAGGTAGTTGATGTCATGTGCGATTTAATAACGTTCCGATCGTCAGGTGTTAGTTCGTTGAATCTTAACCTATTTAGCAATTCTGCAAATTTTAAATCATCCTTTTGTCTCATAATTTCCGTTAACTCAAAGACTTTGAAATGATCCTTCCACAAGTTCTTAGCTAAACCAATTCGGAGGTCACTGAATATCCACGAGTCTGCTACAGGCGACAACTGATATAAGTCTCCAACTGCTATGATACTTATTCCTCCAAAGTCTCGCTTCGTACCTGTTAGTTGCTGTAGTCTTTCGTTTATAAATGCAAAGAGTTTGTTACCAACCATTGATATTTCATCAATAATAATTACAGTCAAATCTTTGTAAGTGGTTCGAAAAGTATTTAATTCGTCACTATGCATATGTTGTTCTTTCTGAAACATTTTTTTGTGGAAAGCTGATGCTATGGTAGAGCCAGTTATGTTATAGGCTGCCTTTCCAGTAAACGCCGTTAATAAAACCTTGATGCTATCTGGATCATCACCTTCTTTACATGATAGTTGCCTATGCAAAGCTTGAAAAAGTGCTCGGATAACAACTGATTTACCAACTCCTGCACCACCAGATAGAAATGCATACAGCGGCTCATTTCGTGTGGAAATGCACTTTACAACATGTGTAAAAAATTCTCTCTGCTTTCTGTTCAACGATCGGATTAGTTTTCTATACTCGTAGTCTGGGAGCAATTCAGCTTTCGTTTCTGTAGAAAGAGATACAGAAGTCAATCCAATGTCTTTTCCTATGTCAACATTACTCACAGATGTGGTGGAAGGAAAGAAATGTGCATATTCTGCAGAGACATTATAAGGTTCCTCGGCATCTTCAGCTTCAATTTGTTCTGTGTTTGGGGCAATATTATCAAATTCTTCTGACATATCAGCCTCTGCTCGATCTCTAGCTAAATCTAATTCCTCCACAAAATGTTCATACTTTTGAACAAGGGGAAGTATATCTTCACGTATGCTGTGGAAATGACTTTCATAAGAATCATGTTGACCTTTAATGTCTTTCTCTTCAGACCTCCATGGCATAAATAATAACATTTTCTCTCTGTAAAAATTCTCAGCATTTGTATTTTTGCTGTACCGAACATATCTGATCACTTTTCGATTTCGTCGTCTCCTGATTGTTATACCATTTCGTAATTTCATCACAATGCTGTCATCTGTAAATTCGGACTCCGAATCATTGTCAGATGTAACCATATCATTGTCATCTTCATTACATTCGATTTCCTCTGATCTGCTTTTGTTTGTATTAACTATTTTTAACTCTGAAACATAGTCAGCAAGGCAATACTTCTCAAGCTGCTTCGGTCTCTTTGCATATCTCTTCATTATATTGTCAGATTCGATATCTGTCGAGTTGTCCGGTAGATTTTCCAACTCTTCTTGATTTTTTAGTAAAAAAACTCTTTGTTCTGGGGGAGAGGTGTTGATAAATACAACAAGCCGAGATGAACGAGTTAATGGCATTTGTAAAACCAGGTAAGTTGCTTCTTGGGCACTTATTTCAACAAAGTTAAGGAATTTATTTCCAATATGTCTTACTTGGTGTTTAAGGTCCATGTTTCCTTCTGCTGCTTCTTTGGAAGCTTGTTCTAGCATAGTACTCATCCCTCTCTGTGATTTGCTAATGTAGGAGACAATATACATTGCACAGGCATAAGGGTCAAGCACAAACTGCAGGTCTATGTTTGCTTCCCAAGCTTTCAGAACGGTTTCATTGTAGTAATTTATACGCATTTCGGAAGGCTTTCGCTTTAAGAATATCTTAGGCCCTTTTAGAGAACTGCGTATGCTTTTTATGTAGTCTTTCTCAGTCATTTGTGCAACATTTGTTAGAAAACATTCGTAAGTCATGTTACACTCATCTTTGAATTCATTCATTCGTTTATGAAGCTCAGAATACTTCTCTCTGTAATCGTCAACTTCAGTGTCTAATGGTTCCAACACCATAGTTCTGTTTAAGGGTGGAAGAGGAAATCCAAATCTGCAAACTGTTCTACCGCCCTTTTTACATGTTTTTGAATGTTTATGGGTTTGTAATTTTACAAACTCTTGCATCTCCTCGTCTACGTCGCGTGAACAACTAACATATTGTTCAACATACTGCACAATTTCTTCTTCTGATGCATCACGATATTTTGGGGCATTTTCTGTCCAAATCATCATATGGACATGTGGCGAGCCTCTGTTTTGAAATTCCACACGTTGAAAATAATCAGTAACAACGCCAATTGGAGAAGTGTCACTTTTTAGGACAGTGTTCATGAATGCTTGAACTCTATGGTCAAAATATCTGCAGGCAGTTACGGGATCTTTCTGAACAAGTTTGGTTTTCTCATTCCATGTCAAATTTTTTATTTCTTCATCAGAGCATGGTCTTCCGGACAACACTGCCAAAGTCTTCAGTAATTCAGACCAGCGAGTATCCGCACATGATAGTGACATAAACCAGGTTGGGAGGCCTAATTGCCGGATCATTGCAAATATGTCTTTTTTTCTTGACGATAGGTATGCAGGCGAATTTCGAAGTGTTCTGAAAATATAATAACCTTCGTCCAGGCTAACAATCTTGTTCACTGCTTCAGAATCCAGAGCCTCTTTAGCTGTGAATTTCCTTCCCTCTGTTTTCTTTCGACGCACAGCCAGATTTACCTTGTCTGCCACCTGTTTTCTTTGAATTTTGTGCAATTTGAAAAAAATATTTGGTACACATGTGGCTGCTCTGCGGTCAGCACTTCGAAGTTCCCATTTTGCAATATCACTATACGATACAGGGACGTCCCTTTCATCTTTTTCTAATCGCTTTTGGCCACAAAAAATTGCTGGGAAGGACAGTTCTTCTGCATGCTTATCATGGTAAAGACTGAGTGGCTGTTGATTTTCTCCAGGGGCTAAAACAAGAACTTTGTTTGTATCTAGATCGGGTTCATCAATCAACGTATCTGAATTTCCTTGGACACAATCGTCGTCAGTGATTTCTTCAAATGAATCTCTCTGCAAATTACTTTGAGTTTCGTCGTTTTGGTTTATATCCTCTGTGTCTGAACCTAATGTTACGTCATTTCGGTCTTCTGAAAGTCTATTATTTTCTTGATGATTGATATGCTTTTTGTCAACGGGTCGAGAAGATTTTGTAAATTCCTGAACGACTTCTTCTGTAGTATTTATGGTATCAGTGAGCCATTCAAAGTTTACGTTTACTCCAGAGGTTTTGTATAGATCACTGCTATTCATCAACCAGTTTAATGATTCAATTACTTTATTTGGTCGAACGTTCTCCGAAAATACATGTGATTTATGGGATTGTCTTTTCTTAAGTTTCACTGGAATGACAAAGTTTTCGTCCATTCTTCTAGGTAATGCATTCACAGTTGGTTGTAGATCAATGGGAACATTAACAACATTTCCTTTAATAGAATACTGACCACCTCGAGGTAATTCTCGTATTTGCATGAACGGTATTCTCAGTGCTACAAGTCTTTCTTCAAGAGGATGTAGGTTTAACTCTGGTGGTTTGATCGGCCATTTCATACCATTGGCAACAGACAGCTTAGGAATTTTACCCTTCTTCAGTGTGTTTAAACATGTGTGACAAATCCACTCCTTTCCAGCCACTGATTTGTATCCAGTATAGACATACTGCAAGTTGGAAAATGTATGATTAGAACTGTCTACCACACTTTCTCGGAACCAAGTTTGTTGACATGCTGTGCATATATACTCTGGCCCACGCTCAACTTTCTTGTGAAATTTTCTTATGCACTCCTGAAGATTGCGACCAAATCGTCTTAATTTCTGTTGTCCTATTTCAGCCTGATAACGAAGATTATCACGTCGATTGCTTGCCTTGCGTTTTCTGTCCTTGGATTTATGTTCAGTGTTTTTCTTGTTTCTTCTGACAGACTGTTTTAATCTTTCGTCTTCTAAGAACAATTCAGTACGTCTCATCCTTCGTTTTCTTGTCCGATCTTGTTCGGCCTCTTTTCTCAAAAAAAGGGGATCAAGACGAGCTATTTTTTTAAATATGTTTTCCTGTTCTAAAAATGAAGTGTCCTCTCTGGCTTTACGTTTACTGGTTTTATCTATTTGCTTGTATTTCGCTGGTTGTTTCTGTCGAGCAGTTCTTTTGGAAGTGCTTTCTATTTCCAAAAACTTCGAATCAGCCCTTGCTTTCCTTTTGCTACAAAGGTCTATCTTCTTGTACTTTTCCGTACCAGCCCCGATAGCTCAGTCGGTAGAGCGTCCGCTTCAGGCCTGGGAGATCCGGGTTCAAGCCCGGGTCGAGTCAGACCAAAGACTTTAACAGTGGTAGCTGTTACTGCTTCGCTTGGCGCTCAGCAATAGGAGTTAGAGCAGCGACTGGTTGGCCCGGTGTCAGTATACTGTGACTGGGTGAGGGGGCTTGCTGGTTGTCTTCGGCAAGTCGTCTCGGTGAGACAGCACCTAAAAGAGCGGTGGAAATCCGCCCTGTCACAAGGAGACAACGTCTTCATATAACCGAAATACTGTTGAGCAGGACGTAAAACCCCAATCACTCACTCACTCACTCACTCTTGTACTTTTCCGGAGCTCTTTTTCTTAAATCTATCTTAGATTTTCGTTCCGCTTCCAAAAACGATGGATCTGTTCTAGACTTCTGTTTACTTGTAAGGTCTATCTTCTTGTACTTTTCCGGAGCTCTTTTTCTTAAATCTATCTTTGATTTTCGTTCCGCTTCCAAAAACGATGGATCTGTTCTCGACTTCTGTTTGCTTGTAAGGTCTATCTTCTTGTACTTTTCCGGAGCTCTTTTTCTTAAATCTATCTTAGATTTTCGTTCCGCTTCCAAAAACGACGGATCTGTTCTAGACTTCTGTTTGCTTGTAAGGTCTATCTTCTTGTACTTTTCCGGGGCTCTTTTTCTTAAATCTATCTTAGATTTTCGTTCCGCTTCCAAAAACGATGGATCTGTTCTGGACTTCTGTTTGCTTGTAAGGTTTATCTTCTTGTACTTTTCCGGGGTTCTTTTTCTTAAATCTATCTTAGATTTTCGTTCCGCTTCCAAAAACGACGGATCTGTTCTAGACTTCTGTTTGCTTGTAAGGTCTATCTTCTTGTACTTTTCCGGAGCTCTTTTTCTTAAATCTATCTTAGATTTTCGTTCCGCTTCCAAAAACGATGGATCTTTTCTCGACTTCTGTTTGCTTGTAAGATCTATCTTCTTGTACTTTTCCGGAGCTCTTTTTCTTAAATCTATCTTAGATTTTCGTTCCGCTTCCAAAAACGACGGATCTGTTCTAGACTTCTGTTTGCTTGTAAGATCTATCTTCTTGTACTTTTCCGGAGCTCTTTTTCTTAAATCTTTCTTAGATTTTCGTCTTGCTTCCAAAATCGACGGATCTGTTTTTGACTTTTGTTTGCTTGTAAAGTCTATCTTCTTGTACTTTTCAGGAGCTCTTTTTCTGAAATCTGCCTTAGCTTTTCGTTCCGCTTCCAAAAATGATGGATCTGTTCTGGACTTCTGTTTGCTTTTAAGATCGATGAGCCTGTGTTTTTCAACTTGTTCTCTCCTCCTGACCATCTTTGATTTATTTTCCTGTTCTAAGTACACTTCATTTAGCCGAGCAGTCTTTTTTCTCAGGCTATCTGCAACTTGGTCTCTTCGCCTGTGGTCCAATATTTCTCTCCTTTTCCTCATATAAACACGCATGTATTCCTTTCTAGTACATCCGGTAGAATTTACATTTCTGTCAGTTGTTTCCTTTGTTACTTGCTTTTTATTTTGGTCATACAAATATTGCTCAAGAAGTATATTTATATTTTTCGAGTAGGCAGGCAGTTTAGAATCGGGAGTTTGGTCTCGTAATTGTACTGTGTCATCAGTAGTAGGGTGAATTGCTCTGGATATCTTTACAGCCGTTACTTCAAACGTGTCTGTATCAACATACGTCATAGATTCAGCCAGCCTCAAAATATGTTGTAACACATCTTCAATGCAGCCATAATGTAAAACTACACTTGTTCCAGTTGGACAAACTGATCCATTTTGGCTTCTAGCATGACTGTCAAATACACAGAAGAGTTCATTCTGTTTTATGATCGCAAATGTGCTGTTTTTAAATGTAACAAAAGCAGCATCACTATTGTCTTGAAGCAGAGAGATTTTTAATGCCTCCAGCAGAGTAAAAAAATTAAATTCTACTAGTGGCTGCCCTGCGAGTGTTCCCATTAAAGATTCTTGGAAAATAAAGTCGTACAGAAAACCGTCATACTCCATTGATCTTGGAATATCACTTATTCCTAAGAAATCATGATCAATAGCTTCGTTTCTTTGTACAAATGCATACATGTTGTTTCCTTCTGTAAGTATTTTGTCTACATCAAATGATGTCCAACAAACTGTTTGCTTTTGTTGACTATAGATAAGAGCTGACAGACTGTTCATGACACATTGTTTACCAGCATTATCTAAAAACCTGGCATCGCTTTGATTAAAATGACCTTGTATTGCAGGAGGAATATTAAATTCTACCGTCTCTTCCCAAAAATCCTCACTTGAATTTGTCAAATCTTGGCTTGTAACCCTGCGATATTGGCGTTGTTTATTGCCTGCAAAGGTTTCCACACACTGTTCTTCTGTCTCAACATCTAGAACAACATCATATTGGGCCTGGTATGTGTGCATTAGATAGATATTTCCTTTACTCACATCTACACAGCCACGTACTTGTCGAGCAGAAAATTTCAACCATGTTGAACTGGATTCTTCGAAAATAAACAGGTCAGTGTTAAAAAAATCTGCCGCCGCTAGTATTTCTACCTCTGTAGCCCACACTCCATTATGGTACATAGCCTTTTTAGTAACATAATTACTGATTGTTCCATAACCTGATCTTAGGTGACAAGCGAAAAGGTCTTCATTATCCAGCATGTGAAAAACAATTTTACTTCTAAGAAGCCTATAATTGTGCTCTGTACCCGTTAGAGAATAAGACAATGCTCTGAAAAAACAGTTGCCATCAGCAGTTATATCATGCGATTTAAGTGGTCTGCCCAGTAATTCTTTTTCCGAAATATCTTCAATAGCATTCAGAGATATATTAGCACCAAGAATTTTGATTATCATGTCTCGAGAAGCAGTGGTTAAAGGAGTAAACTTATATTTTTGTTGCTCTCTTTGTTGAATAAATATAACATCTGGATCACTTGTGTTTACATCGAAATTATCTTCGTTGACTTGTACAATAGTTACCTTGTTTGGGTGAGTATCAGCAGTTTTGTTTCCTGCATAAGCTTCAGATTTTTCGTTTCGTTCATTTTCGTTCGTTATGTTTTTCACAACTTTTGTCTTACATTTATAACTCACTGCATTGTACGGTGACAATGGTTCTCTCTGGTTTGGAGAACAGACAAGTTTTGAATCAGTGAGGTTCGTCTGCCCTGCACCATCTTTGAGTTCAGACGGTGGTACACTCGTTCGTGTACAAACGCTCATAAGCGGATCAGACAGTTCGACACCCCTGTATGGGATGGACAGACTTCCTGGAGGAGTTGTCAACCTCCAGGCATTTGGAAGTTTTTGCACTGAAGTGTCAGCACATGGCTTTCCCGAGCCAAGGGATTTGTCCACGTCGTGGACAGGGTCCCATAACCCTATGCGATCGGTAGCTGACTCATGATGGCAAGTAGCCCGTCTTTCTCGCATTGCCTGCTTGTGGCTCTGTGCTCTTTGTCGCGCAGATCTTCTTTTAGCCATTTTCTGAAAAACATAATAGGTTTATACAACATTAGCGACACAAACAACTCGTGGGCTGTTTATAAACATTCAATTTTTATCAATTTTAAAAGAGTATACAACTTATACAACTAATCTTGAGAATGCGTGAAGCAAAAGATAATAATAAACAAAAACATCATATACCAAACGTCATTAATCACTTTACAGAAAATAAAATCAGTGCTATTCATCTTTGATCCAGAAGTGAGATGACTGCCATATATGATGATGTACGTTGCCTAGGTGTTATCAAGATAATTTGCAGACTAAGATTTTTAAGTTGGATGGTCATTATTTCAGTCACGAAATCGGTTAAGATTGTAATCAATCGTATTAAACACTACACTGAGGGTTTCTTTTAAAATATAGATTTTATGATTTAAAAAAAAAACAGAAAGAAGTATATAGATCATCGGTTAATGAAATATTTCTGTTTTTACCACCAATAAATGTGTGTATTAAAGATACGGTGTCAAGAAAAAACTGTCAAGTAAACTTTTTACTTTTTAATTGATGGTCCAGAAGTGGGATGGTCGCTAGTACTCATAATTATTTATTGTCCAGAATAATTTTAATTTGGATCGCCCTCCTTAATACAGGCGTTTTTTTGCAGCTTAGGTTCAGTCATAAAGAAATTTCAAGACTATTTAAGTGTGGTTAAGTGGGTATTGTGGTCATTTGTATAAGTGAGCTTATGTGAGATGGTTGTCATCATTTGGGTAGCGAGAAGACTCAAATGAGAAAAAATGTGAATTAAAATTCCCCTAGATCGTTCTTAAATAAAAACCGTTGTGTTTTTCTTAAAGTGGCATGAGCTGCCAAAATACTGATATTTTGACGTAAAAACAGAATGTTGAAAATCAACTTGAAATTATCGGCTATTTTTCTCAAGACGTATAATTCAGAAGCTTTTTAGTGTTTCTAGTCTCGAGAATGTACGATAAAGTATTGTTTTGAACTAACTTTGGCTTAAAATGAATGAATGGTCGTCCCGGTTATTTAAATTTGTTTACTTTCGAACACTATTCCGGTTCGTATAGGCCACATAACGTATAGATTTCCCTCATTCCAACGCCAACCATTTAGTTTTTCGATGGCCTTCAAAGTCTCTTACTGTCGTGACGATCAGAAATTATGCTAAAAGTGTGAATTTTGGCAGCTCATGCCACTTAAAGTAATTAAGTGGGAAAATCACCACAAACGGAGGGTGAGATTAAAACTAAGAATACAAAATCGTGGACTGGCAAAGTTGGATAGTTAAACCTTAAGTTTCATCAAGTGAAATTGTCAAGATTTGCATGGTCACCACCGATGATGAAGTCATGTGCAGTCAAATTTCCATACATTTAGTTACGATCATCCATTTAGTAACGACACATTGCCAACAATCCGAACAGCCTTCCACCAATGGGTCGCGGGTTCGAATCCCACTCAGTCCAAAAATTGGAAAATTTTCTGACTGGGTTTTCGCTCGAACGACCTATGTGTGATGGTTGCCAGTTACCAACGGAAGGTCGTGGGTTTCCTCCGGGAATAGAGCCCGGTTTCCTCCCACAATAAAACTGGCAACGCCGCCATATAAGTGAAATAATCTTGAACGCGGCGTAAAACACCAAACAATCAATCAATCCAAGGTCTGGACAAAAAAATATGACGCAAGATTTAATAAATTGTCCACAAAGAGATTAACAGATAACTGTGTTTAAAAACTGTAACAAATCGTTCTTAAGTGGAATGAAGCAAAGTTTTATATGTGCATTGAGCCCATTTTTTCACATAAGATATAAACGCTACCATGTGCAAAGTGAAATAATCGGGAGCATGGCATAGACGCCAATCAATGCATATCGATATGTTTTTTTGTATTTTTAATTATGTTGACTCACTTCAGCAGACGACCTATTGTTTACATGGTGTAGCCGCGTGTATTCAGGGGCAAGTAACTCTAGGTAACCTGAAATGAACTCGTCTGCCTGATAGTTACGGGAAAATATCACGTCTCCACGTGATCGATGACGTCTAATCATATGCAAGTATTGTCTTATGCGGGATAAATGGAGGTATCTGATTTTGTTTTCTCTTATTGATCATAGATTGACAAATTGAGCTAATAGGGGAGGGCGAACGGACATAGATCAGGTCAAAGCCAGTCCCTTCGTAAAATCCGCGTGGTAAGTGATAATAAAGTTAAAAGCAAAGCTTAAGTTCAGAGCTATAGTTTCAATCAACTATAACCTTAGCCGTACACTGGAGCGAAAATGACCATTATAAGCAGGTATAACTTGTAACAAATTATGAAAAATTGATTGGAGTTTCATGCCGCACTCAATATTATATCACTTATATGACGGCTTTGACCAGGTTTATTAGATGCATGCAACCATCCCAGATAGGTTCACAATTGTGTTGAAAGTGACGGGCAAATGGACAAAGAGATGATCAAAGCCAGTCCCTTTCCAAAATTCTCATTTAAAGTGATAATAAAGTTGTAACTTGTAAGCATAGCTTAAGTTCAGAGCCAAAACTTACAATAACTAATTGAGAATAAGTGACGTTGGCTCCTTTAACTACTTACCACCTTTTTAATTATAAACAGTGGTCCTAATAGCGGACGTATTTTTCTTGATGTCAAAACCCCCCAATGGTAATATATAATAGGCTGGTGGCTGGACAAGAAGGCGCTTGGTCAAGTTGAATCTGACGGGGTCATAGATATCTAAAGGGAAAGAAACAGAAATGTTTATCAAAAGCAAGCTTGTTGAACAAGTGCACAAGTATGTAAGAACTAAGTGACACGATCGTGCAAGATTTAATTATTTGTGACACAAGAGATTTATGGATAACAATTTTTTTTATTAATCATGGTAGCCTAGGGGTACCAGTTATCGAGGGGTACCAGTTATCGAGGGGTACCAGTTATCGAGGGTAAGGTACATTATTGATTGTAGACAGAAAAGTCCTCCAAGAAATAAAACAAAATTTCACACGGTGACGTACTTACAGGTTGTAGTTTCCTTCATTTCCAAACTTTCCGCGATTGAAATTGTTTGAGCAGACAATGTTGTCATCAATCGATCGGCAAAAAATAGTCTTAAAAATCCACTAAGTATGAAAATGTTGAACAAATATTAGCTCATAACTCACATAACATTATGCGGCATGAAAAATAATTATTAAAATTTTGCGGAAAGTGAGTTGGCAGCACGACTTTAGAATCTAGGTCAGTCAATCCAGCGGGGACCATTTATTGATTTGTTTATTCAAGTACCTTCATAGTATGGATTAACATAGGCATACGTATAAATGTCCGCTCCCTAAAAATATTCGTTGTATTCATGGTTTTCGTTTACCGGTGCGAGGTTTTGACATTTGAAAGTGGCCTTTTTCGAACAAAAGAAAGTAAGAACTTGTCTAGTTTACTGTAGAATGTCCATTAAATTCGAGGTGTGGACATTTTTGAAAAAAATTATCAAAAACTGACTTTTTCCTCAACCCTCGATAACTGGTTCCCTCGCTGTTGAATTTCAAATCGGACACCAGGCTGACTTTTCCCTTCCGATAAAGAAAACACAGTCACCCAGCGATGTTAAATTATTTTAAATAAGTAACTAACAGATACATCGTGTCACTCCCAAAGTTATATTACTATGAACTTAGACATTTTATTAGACGATCGCTGAATGTCACATTTAGGCTACCCTCGGTAACGTGTATGGTATAGATAGCCTATTTATACCGTTTTCAACCAAACGTGAAGAATCAACTAAGCAGCAGCGAATTTATGTGGATATTGTTGAAGGGTTTTTACAAAGTTAGATATGGCCCATTGTTTTAACATACTGATGAGCCGTTTGAGTAGGTGATGCTGCTGGGGGATAATGGCATCGAGTCGACAATACGGACTGTAAAGTGTAAAATAGTTTTCTTCTTTTCGCAAACCAGGTTAGTCAGTGATCAAACTTACCTAAATTTGACGTGGAGAAGGGGATATTTACACAACATAAGTTTAAGGTTAAATTGGATTAGACATAGGCCTACCTTTTAAAGTTCAAATCTTCACAAAACACGAGCAAGTGAAAAGTGGTTGTAATCCACGTTTATGAAAATCAAATATGGCTGCCCAACTGGATAATGTCTTGTTCACACGATCTGTTTCTGTCACTACAGCGCGGTCCACTCTCCTAATGGTGTGTCCAATTCAACCAATCAAATCACTAGTTCGGACTGTTACTCGACCATGGAATGTGAATATTCGTCGAGTCTTCTGAGCAAAGGGAAATAAGCATGTTGGTCACGATTGAACTTAACGAGATACCACTCTGATAACTTCGGGGATTTACGTGCGTGAAATACCCTCTGATAGACTGCAGGTCATTTTGAATAGCCGTGTAACGTACAATTTCCATAGGCCTATCCTCTTCAGGCCCAGCGAAAGTGTCCTCGTGATAATGTAAGGGGCCGAAATACTCTGTTTGTTAACTGTCAGGCGCGATCAGTTTTATAATTGAAGTATTAGAGGATTCCTGGAATGTACCGAAACTGCGTCTCTTCTTTGCGTTACACGACATGTGCTTTACCGGGCTAAATATAGTATATAAACAAATATCTTTCTAAATGATATTAGCATTTAATAAATTTATAATTAGTTTTATTTTATTTTTTCGTCTGTAGTAAAACATTTTGATATTTACTTTCGACGCCATTTTTATTCAGCCCAAAAATACGGTGATTTGCCGTATAAAAAGCGCAGACTGTCTGAGGCGTGTCAAAGCCGACCGGTAGCGAGCGAAGATAGCCGAAGGATGTTCCGAGTGAACGAGATACTTGAACTTGAAGAGATACGGAATCTTGGCAACTGCGATTGATCGCACTTTGCGTCGGCTTCGTGAAACGGCCCCCTGATCCTACAGCCTAGCGACCATTTTAAATGAAAAAAGACCACAAAAATAGATGTTGCTACGGAGGCCTATTAGTGCCATGGGTGGGATTTTGTCTTTTCCAGTGTTTTTTTCCGTCTTTAACAGCATTTTACACAAGCGGAAACTTGGTTTTGAGATAATAGATTCTGCATGTCCAAGAAAATCAAGCTTGTATCATAAGAATCATACCTTTAAGTAAAACGATTTGCAGAGAAAGTCGAAAAACGTATGTAAACTGTCAAATCACAAGGGAAACATTTCCACCGCGGTGGGAATGTTTCCACCGCGGAGAAAAGGTTCACACCGCGGAGAAAACTTTTCTCCGCGGTGTAAATATTTCCACCGCGGTGAAAACGTTTCCACCGCGGTGAAAACGTTTCCACCGCGGTGAGAACCTTTCCACCGCGGTGAAAAGGTTTCCACCGCGGAGAAAAGGTTCTCACCGCGGAGAAAAGGTTTCCACCGCGGAGAAAACTTTCCCACCGCGGTTGAAATTCAAATTATTTCCAGACATCATGTGATTTATCACCGCGGTGAGAATGTTTCCACCGCGGTGATAACGTTTCCACCGCGGTGATAACGTTTCCACCGCGGTGGAAATGTTCACACCGCGGAGAAAACTTTTCTCCGCGGTGGAAACCTTTTCTCCGCGGTGAGAACCTTTTCTCCGCGGTGGAAACATTCTCACCGCGGTGAAAACATTCCCACCGCGGTGGAAAGGTTCTCACCGCGGTGGAAATATTTACACCGCGGAGAAAAGTTTTCTCCGCGGTGTGAACCTTTTCTCCGCGGTGGAAACATTCCCACCGCGGTGGAAACATTCTCACCGCGGTGGAAATATTCTCACCGCGGTGGAAATGTTTCCGTTGTGATTTGACAGTTAACATGCGTTTTTCGACTTTCTCTGCAAATCGTTTTACTTAAAGGTATGATTCTTGTGATACACACTTGATTTTCTTGGACATGCAGAATCTCTCGCCTCAAAACCAAGTTTCCGCTTTTGCAAAATGCTGTTAAAGACGGAAAAACACTGGAAAAGTCAAAATTCCACCCATGGCACTAATAGGCCTCCGTATGTTGCACAAGTAGACCATGAGGGGAACGAACACAAAAACATTTCATCAACATCTGCCTGGTGGATTTCTAGATTCCGCGATCACACACTCTGTATATAAAAATCACAAAATGGCCATTTTATTATGCAAAAGAGCGAAAGAAATGGAGTTGCACAACTAGATGTTGCACAAGTAGACCATATGGGGAACCAACACAGAAACATTTCATCAAGATTAGCCTGGTGGTTTTCTAGATTCCGCAATCACAAACTATGTAGGTAAAAATCATAAAAATGGCCACCAATCGACCATTTTAATAGACTATAAGGGGAACCTGTCTGTGAAATTTAATGAAGATCCGACCAGAAGTTCTGTTGGAATCGCGATCACAAGAGAAAAAAATGATAAAAAGAAGAAAAATAAAATGGTCGCAAGACGACTATTTTAACTAATTCGGCACCGAAGCTCTCTCCAGTCCTCGGCATGTGGCCCGTTAGTCAGACAGCAGAGATTGCCTAAAACCCCACAGCGATGTTCCTGACTACATGTATTTGCACACAGGCCAGTCAGTGATATCGCTTGTTGGAGTCCTGTACACCATTAACATTTACAAAATCCAAAACGATTGTGTACATGTTACTAAGATGCATTTAGTGTTTGCTTACAAATCAAAACTCAAATCAAAAGATAAAGTGTATCTGTCAAAAATAGCCCGTGAAAAATGAAGAATGGCCGACGTAGGCCTATCACTATCAGTCGTCTGATGAGTAATAATTTAAACATTGGCGTAAGCCAGTTTAAAAATTCCGGATTCGTTAAAAAATTAGTGAACTCTTATAAAAAATATCTTCATGCACGTTTTGATATGAATATAGGATTGAATAAAAACATATTAGTTTACTGTCTTGGTAAATAACATTTCCAGTTGCAAAGTCAGTTGCTATGGCTGAACGAAAATTCGATCGGCAAAATAGTGATTCTACGTTGCCGTGTATTTCATTTCATTTTGAAATATTCCTTCCTTTCAAACTCGGGAAAAGACACTATGGATCTTCTTAAGTGTCTTAGGGAACACTCTCCGTCAAAAATATTTATTTTTGTTACATTTTTGGTAAGAATTTAGGTGTTTAAAATCCAAATTTGAGAAAGCCATTTTTTTTACTGACTTCGAACAAGTCGTGGCGGGCCCGGCAACACGCATAGATAAACTATTTTATGGTCGCCCTTGAAAACCTGAAAGGAGTCGATTTTTATACGTTTTAAAATGACTCGAGGGTTGCAATTTCACTCTGAGGTTTTATAAATCTCCGATAAAAGTCTTTTTTCACTACTCTGGACTCCAAATAACGTCCTCAGTGCCAAAAATAGCATTTTGTCTTTAACTGGGTCAAGCCTGAGAAGCCTACGTAGGGCCCGCGTGATTGACAGCGGGAACTCGCTGTCGCAAACTAATTCATCAGCCGATTTTAGCACTTCTTAATCATAGATATTTAAATATCTCACTCACTGTCAGTATATTGAAGACAAGGAAAATATATATTACGATCTGAAGCTGTAAATATAAGGAATTCCACAAGCTACTATTGTCAAACTTAACATTTTCTTGTTATATACGTATGCTTGAAGTGTCCGTTCTAACTTGGAAGTTATCAGTGAATTACGCGTACTTTAAAGTAAATCAAACCTCTTTTACCGTAACAAGCAGATGCAACATTTGATTTTATTTGTTCATTTTCAAAATAATTAGTTGAAGTTGTAAGAAAAAATAACCATACGGCATCAGTGGGGTTTTAGCCGACTTTTCTGCTGTCGCCATACGATGTCTTCGGTAATGAAGCAGGCTACCAATCTAACGCCATATGGCGACAGCGGTACCGAATGGCTTAAATGAAAACAAACGACGAAAAAAAATACATGTTGCATAACTTGATCATATGGGGAAACAACACCAAAAAAAAATCATCAAGATCCGCCTAGTAGATTTCTTGATTGCGCGATCACAAACTATGTAGGTAAAAATCACAGAAATAGCTACCGGCCGACATTTTGAATATGCAAATGAGCAAAAAAGTGCATAGTGCGCAACGAGACCATAGGGTTAACCTGCGTACAAAATTTTACGAAGATCGTTTCATTACTTTAGGAGAGCAGTGATAAAAAGAAACACAAAATGGCCAGTGGCCGCCATTTTGAATATGCAAATGAGCAAAAAAGTGCATAGTGTGCAACGAGACCATAAGGTTAACATGTGTAAATTTTTTTACGAAAATCATCGTAACCTTTAATTACTTTAGGAGAAAAGTGACGAAAAGAAGAAAAACAAAATGGTCGTTGAGCGGCCATTTTTGTATGCAAATTAGCAAAAACGTACATAGTACGCAACGAGGCCATAGGATTAACCTGCGTACAAAGTTTCACGAAGATCCTCTCATTACTTTAGGAAAAAAGTGATATAAAGAAGAAAAACAAAATGGTCGCCTAGCGGCCATTTTGATATGCAAATGAGCGCAAGAAATAAATGTTGCTCAACTAGACCATAGGAGGAACGTGCGTGTAAAATTTAAAGAAGATCCGACTAACAGTTATCTTGAAATCGCGATCACAAGAGAGAGAAGTGATAAAAAGAAGAAAAACAAAATGGTCGCCTAGCGGCCATTTTAATATGCAAATGAGCTCAGAAAAATAGATGTTGCACAACTAGACCATATGGGGAACCAACCCAAAAACATTTCATCAAGATCGGCCTAATGGTTTTCTACATTCCGCGATCACAAACTATGTAGGTAAAATTCACAAAATGGCCGCCAGCGGCCATTTTAATATGCAAATGAGCAAACAAAATAGATGTTGCACAACTAGACCATCAGGGTAACATGTCTGAAAAATTTGATGAAAATCCGACCAGTAGTTCTCTTGGAATCGCGATCACAAGAAAAGTTTACAGACACCGGACGACGGAAGACGGACGACGGACGACGGACGACAGACGACGGACGACGGACGACGGACGACGGACGACGGACGACGGACCACGGACAAAAAGCGATTTGATAAGACCACCATGAGATCATGGTGGTCTAAAAAGTCCGAATTTTGGCAGCTTTTGCCACTTTAAAGTCGCCACTATAATAGTTTTCCCAGGATTTCCTTGAGGGTAAATATACACATCTTCAGGATTTATAATCATCGTGTTTTATGTTTTTACACAAAGACTGATAGCTTTGACGTCAGTTTCTACGAGCGAATGAAAAATGGTTGTTCACATGATTGGTCGGTCATTCAGACAACAATAATATGTCACATGACAAGATAGAAGCTATTCATTCCAATGCGGAGATCAAATGGAAACCTTTTAAATCGATTCTTTAATCTTTCAAAATCATATAACTACTACTATCAGCGCTGAACTTATCTTTGTAATGACGATTCTTCTGACAGTAAACCGTTTAATCAGCAACAGATATCTTCGGGGTATAATTGATTATCTACAAAGGTGCGGAATAGATGTCGGCATTTGAGAAATAAGCATATGTATCGGCGATCGAAATAAACCCAACTTATTTGATGATTTGTCATTGACGTTAAATCTGATTTTGGACGAAATATTCATTTGAAATACTACACATTTGCCACGGGCAGAACAAATTGCACACACGCATGTTGAATGACAAAAAGTACATTATGGATTTACGTAGTATCTAATTGATTCATTGATGTTTTACGTTTTTCTCAAAGTCAATTCACTTATATGGCGGCATTGTCATGTTAATTGCGGAGGAAACCGGGTTCTTTGTACAGAAGAGCCGACCTACCGGCGAGCCCCTGATGTTTCCTCCACACAAGACGATCGATTGAAAATCCCACTCAGAAAGTTTTCAACTTGAACTGAGTGAAGTTCGAACCCGCGACCGAAAAGTGTTTGGTGTGCCACACTACCAGCTGAGAGTATTTTACGGTTTTAGGTAATACTACAAACCAGATGTTTTATTGGATTACATTTTTGTTCATGTGCAAAAACACGATTTTAAATGTTATTAAACTTATTCAGAAATGTCTCGAAAAAGCAGTTACCGACAGTAAACCTACAATATAGTTGACCTTTAGCTCAAACACACCACAGACTAGATGCACGCTATATGCATGGTTTGTTTGGATGTATGATAAAGTTTAATGGCGAAATATCCAAATAATTTCATTTTAAAAGGGGTTTTTGTTATATGTTTGAAGTATTTATAGAAACGAAAGTCGTTTTACGCGGGATTGTATTTAGTTTCACCAAAGAACACAATGTGCTAATCTAATTTTTATGTTATAGATTCATATTTAATGTTTTATTCAATAGTCGTGTGTAACTGGAGATCTGATTACGTCAGCGGGGACAATCAAATTTATACTCAACACCAAAGTGACGTCATTGCATTATCGCCTCTGAAAACTTATGTATATTTCAAAATCACTTACATGCTTCCTGATTTAATTTTTTCTTGCGTTAGAGAAATGTTTTTTGGCAATATAGCTAACTTTTCGAATAAATGTCAGTTTAGTGTACTTGTATATCAGCAAGCGTTGCTAGTTTGGTGCCATGGTGATTGCAATGTTTGTCATAGGCAATAAAACTAACACTATCGACCAGGAATGAATATGTTTGCAATGATGACCCAAGACTGAAGATATTTTTTCTTAATTTCCTGTTGGTTTAATCCATTCTCTGTACCTCCATTTTTTTATCTTTAAAGGGAATGTTGTCCTACAAACTTTTTATTTGTACTTAACTGATAGTAGATCATTTTTAGCTCCATGAATTGCACAGGATTTCGGATAATCTGTGACCTTATGGTGTCTACGCTTCAGACTTTTTATGATAACTTTTAAGGGAAACATTGGGACTATCTCCTTTTTATTTCTAAAACAAATCCTCCAGTGCAGTGGAAAAAAGATGGATTTCTGTGCTTTGACGTTGTGCTTCCGGTTGTTAACATAATAGGTCTGCTGTTTTTTTTCTAGTTATGACAGTTTAAACCTCGACATCATTTTCGGGTCAAACAAAATCAATGAGTTTAGCTGTATTATTTTTTTACTAATATTTATTTACTTTTATCTGGTTTGATGAACTGGAGTTGTTTATATTCCTGTATAAGAAATGATACATATTATATTATATGTTTATTATACAGATGAAAGTTACGGTTACAGGGTGACATTTCTTTAATAAGAAAAATGAATGTAGCTGTAAATATTTGTATCCACCTCCTCCGCCGGGAATGAATTAGATATAAGGATAGCCTTCGTCCGTCTGTTCGTCCGTACGTCTGTCTGCTCTATAACTTGAGAACGCTTTGTAACCTCACTTGGAATTTGGG
The DNA here is from genome assembly GCA_963971465.1 of Lepidochitona cinerea. NCBI lineage: Eukaryota > Metazoa > Mollusca > Polyplacophora > Chitonida > Tonicellidae > Lepidochitona > Lepidochitona cinerea. Next base: position 80,771,934 of record OZ020551.1, on the reverse strand, counting down.
AAATATGATGAGCTCACCGAAAGGACAGATGGGATTGGTTTTCAGAATTCCATCAAATTTATGACGGTTTCCACAGCCAATTTACCTTATTCCCAATGTATATTGTGTTGTCCACTAAATAACCTGAGATCGCTTTATGGTAGCCCTTTGAATCTTGAATAGTGTGTTGAGCTCATGAAAAAGACAAATCGGATCGCTTTTTAGTATTCAGTAAATTTTACGCTGAGTGCCACAGCCAATTTACGTATTTCGTGTTTCAAAAAACATAGATACATTTTTAGCATATTAACAAAACAGAACATAATAATGCGAAAGCCTTTAATTACTGAATGTTCTAAGCTTTATTGATAACAAGTTTTTTTTTGCCGATAAAAGTGTTTATATGACATTTATTTTAATGAGTAAAAAGACGATGTTTTGCCTCATTTGCGTGATCAAACATGTTTGTTAACCCGTATAAATCTCGAATAGTTGACAAACACAGCAATGAAGTGCTTCCTGTTTGCGTTGGTGGTTTTCAATATTCTGTATTAAAACTTTGTGAAGTATGTTATTGACAGGAAAGGATTGGTCTATTGTAGGGTCCTATAAGTTATATCTAACTGATAGTAGTAACGGCGGATGTAGCCCCGACCGAATGTACTGGTTTATAATTAACTCTCTAAAAATAAAAAGGTCCAGTTATTTGATTCAATAATTCGGCTGTATACATACACCATTAGAAGAGAATCCCGGTCTGATTAAGAAATCTAAAATCATGTTTCTAGACGTTAAGTTCATTGAAATATTTGGTTATTTAAATTTTTTTATGAAACTTAGCGTTTTGATCGGATTGAAAAGATCAGGTAAATATTGAAAATAACCGGTAAAAGTTTGGCAATAGAAACACTTTTTATTAAACGGCGAAATGTGTCCATAAACAAAAGTTGCCCTTAAACGACAGGCGACCTAATGGAAATTCCTGAAAGTTCGATCCAGTATCAAGACGTTCGTCAACTGGGTCGTCACTGTGAATCCCTTGATTGATAGGCACATCTGGAGTATTGATTGTTATTGTATATGTGATTTGGGTCATCAAGCATATTAGAAATATTTTTCAAACCTGATTTGTCTGAAAAATGTTATTGATCGTGAAAGTACAGCTTCCATATAGTGTGTGTTGTGCCTGTCGCAAATGGTAAACGGGAGGAACCCGGTGTATTAAAGGATTTATGAACAGGATTTAAAGCTGGTTTGTGTTTGTTTATGGACTAAATGTATATTTGAAAAACATCATCTGAAACGAAACAACCTTCCCTGGTAGTCAAAATAAGAACGGGGAGGAAATATGCATATTTTCCGTATTTGTCGTAACTACTCGGAAAAATGACGTCATACACGACATTCGATGTGTACAAACTGCCACGAAGATGTATTGAGACAGCAGAAATCGGTTATTACGTCATCGCTGTGAGGGTACGTACACAGCGGAGGTCGTGTTTGACGTCATAAGTCTCTGAGATAATTAACTTTCGTAAGCATTGTAGATCGGCAAACGTAGCTTGAATTTTGTATGTGCTGCGACCGAAATTTAATTTTCTTTTTGGTCAGACTTTTAAAGTACATGTTCTTCAACACACTTAACGCAAATTAGAAAATATTTCCAACGGTTGTTCATAAATCCTTACGTCCTTAAATCCTTAAAGTCTTACTCTATGCCAGTTTTTGACAGTTTATTCTCAGAATGAACCCAAATGCCACAGGGGCTTTTTCTTGTTATATTACCCGGTTTCTTGGAGGGACATTCTTGAAATTGCCATGCAAGTATATATCGAGATAATTCAACAAATTTCTCAATACGAGTGTTGCCTTAGAGTATGCGGTTGAAGTTTCATCCTTCGAACTTGTCGCTCAGCAGTGACGTCGAGAAGGAAGATTATTCCATGAAATGACACTATTGAATCGTTATGAATAATTGGTAGATTTACAGGTCCAGTGCCATAAACAGTGCTAGTATTTAAGTCTTAATTAACTTCTTTTAATACTTAATGGACACCAGGTGTGGTGCGACCATCTCTACTTCCAGTATTGTTATCATTATTGTAATGTGTCGGTGTTATATCTGTATGTTGATTAAAATAACATATCACGTACCTCAAAGTCGTGTCAAATCGCTGATAATCTCCAGCCTCCTACTTAATTAGATCGCGAATCGACCCGGATCAATACAGACTTATCAATAATTTCCCGGTAATAAACGATGTGTGGCTGGGGACACAAGTCATTAGACACGACCAGTTCGTGTTAGTAAACCTTTGTCTTCTTATGGAGATTAGGTCAATAGCTCTCTAAGCCAGCATCTCTTTGCTTGTTACTTCACGCACTGCCACAGAAAAATGGCGGATTAGAATGCGCTAAGTCCCAATAACGAGCATTTTCAATATAACAATGTCGAAAATGTTTCTATGCGGATATTCTTCTTAAATGCACACAGAAAACTAAATTCCCCTTCAGCTTGGCTCTGGTCTTTACAATGTTCATCTGAATAAACAATCGCGCTTAATACAGCGACAAGGCATTGGTAAAACATATCAGACTTCATTAGTTCATGTCAACAAATTGTATTGTGTGTTATTCGGTAAATCTGATGAATAGATTAAAAACTGGCGGGTAAAACAACCAGATGTGGGTCATAATGATTTATGCTTTTAGTTTTATTTATTCTTTCGAGCTTTTTGTGGGACTTAAACCTGTTCGCATCGGTGGAAGGTTTGTTTTACAAATGAGTCAATTTCAAAATATAGTCTATAAGGGTAATTAACAATAAGACGTTCTTTATAAGGAAAACAGAGAAAACGGCAACACATGATTCCAACTGTCAGTAAGTTGACATAGTGGGTCTGTTAATCTAATCTTACAAATGAAATATATAAGAAGAGGACAAGAGCAGTGTCTGTAAATATAGGTAAAGTTGTCCTGATACTAACATCATGTGGCGTCAAACGACTCCCGAGGAATCAGCCTTAAAAAAGCTAGTCTATCGCCGAGCTTAGAATGTAATTTTCTCCCAAGAATAGGGCCAACAATGCGAACATTCACTGAAGCACTGAGAGCAGAACGAATGAATAACCTGGCCTTAAGGTGATTTGCATTCTTGGCCAAGAATGGACGGAGGTAAATTATTTACACAAATACGACCGAGTGTAACCTAGCTTCGAAAGCCGCTTGAACTTATAGGCATGCTGCTTTCAATAATTACAGAGGACAGAAATACCCATACTATGGCCAGTTCTACTGTTCTTTGGATTTGCTATGTCTCGGATTGCCGTCACTTTTACGCTAAGTTGCGCCTATTCCTTATGCAGACCACGATGTCACGAGACAATATGGTCTGACTCGGAGAGAAATGGACTCGCCTAACTGCCTGTTGCTAAGCTCTTTATTCTTCTCGTCACTGAATCTTGTCTCTGGTTACAATAGACGCGAAGCAGTGACAATTTCTTGGCATATGGCGCTTGTTACCAGCAACTTTAACCGATCTGGCTCGTTTTAAGCTTTTCTCGCTGTAAGTTTTTCCTGTTTCTTTATCTCCACAGGTGATAAGTTAAACTATTGAGCAATGACTTCAGATCTCAATAACAGTTAAATGTTATTTTTTTTTTAGAATGGTGTTGATCTGTGAACTGTAGGCTGTAAAACCTCAACTACCACTTGAGCCGCACAATGAGTGACTGGGCCATAGCTCTCCTTGTCATCGGAATTACGTTTATCGTGGCAATTCTGATAGCTATAATGTGCCGAGTCGTGGGGATTTACCAATTAACGTCATGTTTTACAAGTGGCGAGGAAAAAGAGGTGTTGACAAAACACGAACAGTACAACGGCTACATGGTAAGTTCACCTCAGTTCATTTGTTTTTTTGCATTGACTAATGTGCCCTACAATAACGAGGAGACATGACTATCTAATGTTTTATTACAAGAGCCAACAAGCCATCTGTGTTCCCTCAATCTCGTTTATCGATAGAAATTCCATTCTAAAATGTCCGTACGAATGTCGTAGTTGTGTTTCATACACATTTTAACATAAAGTCATTAATCTTTTCCTGAAATCAACGGCTCTTTGTATCTTTGTTTGATTAATGTTTGCTTTCTCTGTCAAATAATTTTTTTTTTAGCGTCAGATGTTTTGAAACCATGTTATAAAAAGTAACTTGTTTAAGTATTGTACTCTTTTTTTCTGCAATTAAAAAACATAAGTCTTCGAATTTTTAAACTCTTAAAAATGATGCAATTTAATTTGTCTAATCAGAAAAGCTATTTGCAATTTAATTCATTAAAGATAATCATGGGGATGATGACTTGATTATTAACCAATATTTTATAGAACCGAGTTCGCGTCTTTGTATAATTTATGGACTGTCGCCGTCTGAACAATCCCATTCCTTTGTATAAATTTGATATAATGAATGTATTTTGTGTTTGTTTAAACAAATAGTCTAGATACAGTTTAACTACATATATATAGACCTACATCTATTATTCCAAGAGTTATGATTGAATACTATAACTGATATACCACAGACACTTTGATAAAAACTGACATAAAACTGGTTTTATTTTACAACGGAATGTTTTCTCTGTTAGTCAGATGCGAAATAGATCTTATACACAAGAGTTGAATTTTGTGCTTAACCACCGAGTTAGTTCCTATTCCAACTGTGAATTACCTCTATTATTTGTATTAACATATATCCGGCTTTATAATATCGTCTACTAGCGTGACTTTTTTCAATGAACATGGGTAAGGCTTTTACTTTTTTTAAAACATGCTATACTTGTCTTAAAAATCACACTAACTGACGCACTCCGTAATCTGCTGAAAAACAATTTATATTTATCCGAATAAATTATTCTTGGTCATGGAGTAATCAAAGCTTCAAAATTTACTTCCAACATTTTTTTTATCAAGCAATACTTGTAAATTAAATCAAGCAAAACTTGATGCACTTCGCAATCTGTTGGAAATAAAAAAACAATATTTGAATATCCAAATAAATAATTTTTGTTCATGGAGTATTCAAAGCGTTGAAATTTACTTCCAACATTTTTTTTAACACGCATTACTTGCAAAATAAATCAAACACAACTTGATTCACTTCGCAATCTGTTGGAAATAAAAGCAATACATGTAAACTAAGATAAACTCTTATTTGCCAATTGAGTTAACAACCGTTCGAAGTTGGCTGCAACTGACCATGCATCCTGACGTAATATCGAAGTGAAGGAAAGAACACTCTAATATCGAAGGTGGCGTATTTGACATATTTTGAGAATACATGTATTTCGCGTTTCTATAACGGTTTATATCATGTGCATATTTTATATGTCATTGGTTTGCTGACATATTTTTTTAATAAATACTGGATAATTGTGATTTTTTGCATTAAAAGATGTAATGTAACCTATATTCGGCAGTGTCTACAACTCTGCTCACACCAAGACTTACTTTCATAAAAACGAAGCATAAAGGTTTAATGACTTAACCACACCATTCAGCTTCATTCTGTTAGATAAGTTGACAATAGCCTCTAATGACTTTTATCACAAGCATGATCAGCATCGATAAACTGTTTCGATGTACAATTCGCGTGAGGTGAGATCTTTTTCAAGTGCGTGTTTTATCTTACTGGCTGCAGTTCATGATGACTAAATCAACCGTGACGGTACATAAATTGTTGATACCATATATTGATTTTTTTTTTCTTTCTTTCTGCTTTTGGTAATCTTCGATTGAATATTTTAGGACAACAATGAATTGCTTTCTTCGCCTTATTTCTTGTCCTGATAAAGTCCATACGTCGTTTAAACCAAACAACTTACATAAATACACACTATTATTCATAATAGGAATTAAAACGTTGTCAAACATAAAATAGTGGCTCCTGGAAAATACAAGATCTAAAAAATATAGACAATTGTCGGATGATCTTCATCAATATGTCCTTCAAACTGTGATTCAGTTTGTGGGAAATGTCTGGGTCCTCGGTGGCTCAGTTAGAACGCCAATACATACATGCCATCGATGGCTTTGAATCCCACTCACATGTATCTGCGTATATTTAAAGTTTTATCCGCCAGAGGCTGCTCGCCTCTCCCACTAAACCTGTCAATCAATGAAGGGTATGCCATTACAGTGGTGATGACACATTTCAGAAGACACATTATATTCCATCACGCGGCATAAACATTATGTTAGATAACATGTTGACAACAGCAGTCGTACACACTGCAATTCCACGATCTTGATATATCTTTCTCTTGAATCAAAGGTAATTTATCGAGATCAAGTTTAAGGTGTCTATAACATAGAGGGAAATGCCTTCAGTTTTAGGAAGCCTTAAGGTTAAAGTAAGCCAGTATGATTGACTAAATTGATCGATAAGTTCGACAAATCTCCGTTTCTGCTTTTAAGCTACTTTGACACAAAAAAAAAAACAATTTTGAGCGCTGTCGATACGTTGAATGTAAAACGCTTTCTCCTTAACTGTTTTCTTGTGAAATTGCAAAAGACGTATTCCGAGGTGGAATCTAACATTGCCGTGGAAATATGGCTGCTACGAAAGTCGTAATCGCATGTCAATTTTGTAATGTATCAATAAATCACTATGATATCATAGTGGCCTGGACATCTTGATGGAATAATCAACATGCTCCGTCCGCTGAGGCTAATAAATCTAAATCACCCTCCGTATAATATTGATACTGGCGTCTTAAACCTGGCCTGGTGAATTATTTATTCAGCAACCTCTGAGAAAGAACAGTTCCATGGGTGCAAAATAGCCGAAGCTTTCTGCTCTCTGATATTTTATTAATAAATGTTTATACTTTATTATGTTGTTACATATCTGAATAAGCCGATGTTAAAGACTGTTTGCATATCAAAGAAAGATAACTTTGTATTCGACATTGGCTGTAAACCAGAGACTGCATCCTGTAACCTTTAGTCATGCCAATCGTTGTACCATATATGGTAGAAACCAACAATTGACAAGCACGTTCATATGTCAATTTTATGTCAATATAATTTCATTTATGAACACTAATAACATGGACACAGGGAAAATCGTCTTGACTAAAATAACTCCTAATTATGGTAAACAAAGGCCCATATATAAACAGCGACAGCGCGGTCTGCTGTCAACCAGGCTACTTCTGTTACCAGCGATCCAAGATAGTCTTCACCTCTCCTACTGTAAAATAACCACGGAGACAAGATTCTAGTTGTGATTGATCAGCCAAACGTCAGTAGAAATACTCTGTTTAGCATCTTTTTACCATGAGGCATCTAGTGGAAAGGCAACAAGTGTGAGTGAGATGTTGTGACCATTTTCTGTCAACGTCAGCTGAACTTTGACTTTTGCAAATCAGTGTGACACATCTCTGACGAGGAAGGTTTCTACAAGTACCCAACAAGCATTTCTTTCGGCAAGGCTGATTATTAAATCATTCACGAAGATAAGTCCAGCAGGACCGTGTCAACATTGAGTGGTTGGGGATTTACATTTATTAGCCTTTTTAGACAGGTACTGTCCGTTTTTCCACCAATATGATCGGAGATTCGCACTAAACTGAGTCTGTTTCGTTCTATGGGGCTACTTGAGATCTTAAATTTTCATAAAACTTTATACCGACGACAGGTTAGGCTTTCCAAACATTGGACATCCTTCGCAATTATATCGATGCTGATGTTTTCAGAGCGATGTAAGTTTTGTTTCTCAGGATGGTTTTGTTTTGAATTATCACGAATCAAGACTTTCATCAGCGGTTTACATTTGAAAAGTGTTAATCTTTTATACACGTCGGCTTATTGGTAAGCATGAATTATCTGCAGGAATGGCAACGATGAGGGATGAATTTTTGTTTGTTTTAGTTTTTCAACAATTGACCTCTCGGTCAACGCCACATGGCTGGACCAAACAACAGAAAAGACGTGTGTGGCATGATATTTGTAACGTCCCAAAACCACCACGCTGGTTCTATCTAAATCGTTTCGACTGTTTGGTAGGAATTTGAACGTCTTCCGATAGTAATGTCTCGAAAGCAGTCAAAAGTCATTGAGGTTGCTTTATAAATTATCTACAACGCGCTGAAGTCAACATTATAAGGCTGAGGATTTAGATACATGTACATTAGCCTTATGGGACAAGATGACAATATGCTACTATACCAACTTCTGGGATTTTATCACATTCTATCATTGCTAAATTCAGCTTCTTTCATTCATTTGGGAATACTTCAGATTGACTCACATAGAAGACACAATCCTCAGGTCTGACAGTCTCCCTACAACTGGATATACCCTCCGCAATGAATTCCACAAGGACCTAGTGTAAAGGGGGCAGCTTGCGATAAAGTTCTTTCAAGCAAGCAACGATTTGTTCGTCAAGGTTGCTTAAATTGAACACTTTATATATGCTATATCATATTAGAGACAATAACCTCCCGATTTGACGGTAGCTATTTGTTGTTATGATTTAACATGTACTTATTATCAGGTATAAACATGGCATCCAGTGACTGTAAATACCAGGGCAATAAATCTATTTTATGCTGACACAAGTTTTTTGCTCCAAATATTAACTTTCTTCTGGGCATTTGCAGTTTAGCATTTGTTGTAACTTACTATCGACACAAAAAATTTCTGCAATCATAGCAATTTAGTATCAAGCCCTTATGCTTCTTGATGTTATCGACTGGCAACATTGTTGTGACGCGATCTTTAACGACGGAATTGTTAGTTTCCAACATGCCCCTTTTTAACACAATAAGAAACTTGTCTCCGTGGTTATTTTAGACAAGAAGATTTTCCCTGTGCCCGTGTGTTAAAAATATAAGCCTTATGTGATTATAAAAATTGGCCTTTTGACATAGCTGGCTGAACTTTTATGTTCCTAATATGATTATGTTATAAAAGGAGATAATTGCTTTCCTGTTCAGATTGTTTCTCCAAAGAATGTCCCTGGACCCAGCTCCATGTAATGTTTCCCTTATAATTCACTGCCAGTACATTAGATGATGTAAACAAGTCATTTATTTTGTGACAACCTAGTTAATTAATTTTCCTATAGAGAATTATGTTCGAAGTCCGCTGGCAATAAATTTGCAACTTAATAAGTATCTGGGCATATATTGATGGTATGTGTATATATAACATTGTTGATAATGCTCTCTGAATTATTGATATTTTAAAAATAGATAACGACTTTTTATCCTGTAGTTTTTCAGGTTCACTATGCCATGCATGTAAGAAGTGCTTGTAAACCTAGCAAATTACAAATCCCATTTTTTCCGTACAGCAAAATAATCAGTAAATCGAATCATTCTAAAAGAAATTCCTTCCAAGCATACAGTCTTAATAGATCGACCAGACAAATGAGCTTCACTACGTTTCACAGGGTGACAATGGCCTAAGACGTTTCCATTGTCACGAGGGGATACAGCTTTCTGAAACTTCGGGGATTTGCGTGTCAAAGCCGGCCGGTAGCGAGCGAAGATAGCCGAAGGGTGTTCCGACTGGGGATACAGTGCCGTTTGTGTGACATGGGGATTTTGTATCTTATATTCAACTGCACGTTTGATCTAACTGATAAGAATTGTCGTTGACCAGAAGATTATGTAATATCCATCTTGTTGTTCATGATGTTACTGTCAGAAAACCTTAAATCACGAATTGCTGACAGCATATCCGTGCTTGTGTTTGTCTCTGACTGTTTCGGTAAGCATTAAGAGCTTAGTTAAGTCTGAGGATTTTAAATCAGCTGATTTAACTAAACTATCGTCAAAATGGTGGGCTACTGCCTTCAGCTGGCATTAGATATGGGCAATGGAAGCTTTGTTTTACTGATGATCCTGCAAACGATATTTTCTGATTTAGTCCTTTAGCTGTATACACTAACAGTGGACGAAACAACAAATGTACAACCCACGGCGTATTGCTCATTTGATTGTTTCACGTCATAGGAACTAGACCCTTGTCAAAAATAAAACTAGTGTTTTTTAAAAATCGAAATCAAAGTTATAGAAATCTTAACAGAATTCTCTCTAAAGTCTCACTCACGGCTATCGTATTGAAGTTATCGCTTAAACCTTAGCTCTCGAACATTTTGTCCTCACCCTGATACTGTTTCTAGTGGCGATCATCAAAATAACAGTGCACTTAATAAGTTTTAACAACCTAACTTGGCCACAGGGAATTCCTTCTATGTATTGGGCACCTTAAGCAGATCCATATGAATGAATGAGACTTAATTTGGCACAAAACGAATTCATGTTTATTATACAGTTGCTAAATCTACATCCTTTGCCATGTTTATGTTGACATGCGCGTTTAAGCGGTCTCGCGCATGAGTTCGGCATATTAAGCAACTAACGAAAGAACTATTGAGTGGATGTTTTACAAAATGTTCCTTTTTACGCTAACTTCTTGTGGAATTACGTATCCAGTTTTAGAGGGATTAACATTGCCCGAATATGATGTCGTTGGTGAGGGTCCTATCTCTAGATGTCCCTTATGGATGAAGCTGAATTTAGCGCTGATAGAATGTGATGAATCACAGAAATTGCTTTAATGACATAGTGCCAGCTTGTCCATTTAGATAGAATAGTGGACATTCTCTGTCTCTTAAGGCCAATAAATCTAAATCAACAACCATATAATGTTAACTTCAGCGTTGAACTGCAGCGCCTCGGGAATGATTTATGAAGTAACCGTGAATGGCTTTTGAATACTTTCTGCACAATGCTGTACGAACATTCTGCATAGATACTAGTGATGTTCACCTGTCGGTCCTTTGTGCGTGCCCTTGCAATTGTTAAACCCTAGAAGAAGACATGTCATTGTTCGCCAAAATTGATGATTTTTTCATTCTAACCAATTGACAAGGGCGTATTTGTTTCATGTCAACCACTGAATAAAGTGTTTATTCGTAGAATTCATGGCCAAACCCTCGTTAATAAAAAAAGAATAATAAAGGACAGTTGACCTCAGTCTGAAAACATTAACATGGATTTAATGGCACAGTACGTGCCATGTCTTTGAAAGCTTAACATCGCTTCGGTACATTGTATTATGCAAATGTCATATAACAAGTAGTCCCATATAATGAAACAGACTCAATTTAGCGCTGATAAAATTCGGTATATCTCAGAAATCACTGTAACAGCATATATGACCAGTCTGGCCATTTCGGTGGAAAAGTGGACTAATAAAGCTAAATCACCATCCAAGCAATGTTGACACGGCTCTGCTGTGCGAAGGCCCATGAATGATTTATGAAACAACCTGGGCGGAAGAAATGGTTGAAGAGACGTTGGTTGTCAGATATGCATCACATTCTCTAAAAAGTCTGACAGTGGTCAGCTGACGACAGTATCTTATCATAAAAACTCGTACATGTTACCAGTCTTATTCAATGTCGCATGCTTTGCGATTTTAAATGTTATGTAAAGGCTTGTCAGTTGTTTGTTACTAGCCATTTGCTTTGTGATACAAAATGAAACGTGGGCGGGCTTGCCAGTTGTTGGTTTCTATAGTCATTTGCTTTACCATACAAAATTAAACGTGCTCGGGCTTGCCAGTTGTTGGTTTCTAGCCATTTGCTTTGCCATACAAAATGAAACGTGTACGTGCTTGCAGTTGTTGTTTTTTTGGCATTTGTTTTGCCATACAAAATGAAACGTGCACGTGCTTGCAGTTGTGGGTTTCTAGCCATTTACTTTGCCGTACAAAATGAAACGTGGGCGGGCTTGCCAGTTGTTGGTTTCTATAGTCATTTGCTTTGCCGTACAAAATTAAACGTGCACGGGCTTGCCAGTTGTTGGTTTCTAACCATTTGCTTTGCCATACAAAATAAAACGTGCACAGGCTTGCCAGTTGTTGGTTTCTAACCATTTACTTTCCCATACAAAATGAAACGTGCACGTGCTTGCAGTTGTTGGTTTCTAGCCATATGCTTTGCCATACAAAATTAAACGTGCACGGGCTTGCCAGTTGTTGGTTTCTAGCCATTTGCTTTGCCATACAAAATTAAACGTGCACGTGCTTGCAGTTGTTGGTTTCTAGCCATATGCTTTGCCATACAACATTAAACGTGCACAGGCTTGCCAGTTGTTGGTTTCTAGCCATTTGCTTTGCCATACAAAATGAAATGTGCACAGGCTTGCAGTTGTTGGTTTCTAACCATTTGCTTTGCCATACAAAATAAAACGTGCACAGGCTTGCCAGTTGTTGGTTTCTAGCCATTTGCTTTGCCATACAAAATGAAACGTACACGGGCTTGTCCGCTTGTCCGCGCCTCAAGCTACTTGATTTCTAGGCACTAAATATAACGGTAGGTTTTTACCTCATTGGTTAACATAAAAGTTGTAAAGGATATTTAACATGGAGCTGAACACATCGGTATCGTAGTAATTGTAGAACATACCTTCTGATACCATCTTGTGGTTATTCAAAACACGAATTCAGGTTTGCAGAGCCGTTTTTAGGTAGGATTTTATTTAGCGCTGATAGGAATAGACACACCATTGGAATATACAGTGTATGTTTTGTTTTCGAATTGATTTTTCTCTCGTGAAAACCATTTGTTAAGAGACTGCGAACGTTTGGTTTACCTCGACAATAACTTCATACGAACCGAAGATGTGTATTAATGACGGACTAAATTAAAATAACCGGGACGCATATTCACATTTTAGGGATTCTGTTGATTACAAAAACTACCTCAACGTACGTTTCCGAGATTGATATGAACGACAAGCTTCTTTTTGGCAAAATTAACGAACGATTAGCTAATTCCGTTAGCTAATGTCGCTATTTATAGCAGCTGATGTCACTTTGAGATTGATAAATGCCTAGCCACAGAATCGGGTTGTTGAACTTTGTCTAGTGAATGATTTAGGCCAAATTAAACTACCTTGAAGAAACAACAGTTAATTGCTTGACATACTTTGACTGTTAATGCTCTTTCTTGTACCATCTTGTGGAGTTGAAGGCACAATCCTCAGTTTTATAAAGCCTAATAATTATTGCCTGGACGTCATTCGTGTATTTGAGGTAATTCCATATGAATTAAGCAAAAGTAAGCGCTAACAGTATTCACCGAATCACATAGATTCTTTTGATATCCCACGACCCTCTGCACCAAATAGAGGATATTACAGTTTTTAAGGCTAATGAATTTAAACCAACAGTCATATAATGTTGTTATGTCCTTCTGCAATTGCGCTTGGCTTCTGCAATTCATTAGGCAACCTTCTAGAAAGATGAGACGCCTTGGTGGCTCAATCGGTTAGAATCGGTCTCTCAATTCGACACAGGCCATCCATCGATGCGGCGAGGGTTCGAATCTCACTCAGACCAAATAAGCATTGAATAATTTCTGATTGGGTTTTTCACTCGATCGCCGTATGTGGAAGAGTTGCCAGGAACTCGTCCGGTTTCCTCCTCCACTAAAGCTGCCATATAAGTGAAATAATCTTGAGTACAGCGTAAAACATCAAACAATATAGAAAGATGTTAAGACAGACTTTGAGAAATCACTGGCCGAAAGAAATATTGTTCCAAAGGAGAACTGGTGATTGTTTTAATAACTACCCTGACGACAGAAAAGCTATTAAACGTGTGTTGCTCGAAAGATGTTCAGCTGAGCAACATACTTAATTCTAGCAGGGATTAAACTGCTAAAATGAATTCGTTGTTTATCGCTTATAAGATGTGATAAATCTCAGAAATTGCTATACTAACATACTGCCAGCTTTAGCCTGTATATGAATTATCGGACACCGCCTGTCTCCTAGGGCTGATAAACCTAAATCACCAGTCTTATTTTGCTAACACAACAGCGATAAACTTGGTCTCATGAATTATATACAGTATTCAGCTACTTTTAGGAAAGAACAGTTTGTAGAATAACTTTGGTCACTTGAAAGACGCTATTTGTACAAATTCTGGCGCTTTTAAGGTGTCAATTGCACATACACTTTATCGTCTTAACTGTTGAGTGTCAAAGATATAGCTCGTGACTGATGGTTCCCTTTTATAATAATCAGAGATTCTAATAAATTTTGTTGCCATAAAGTGAACTAGGTCGCCATTGTCCAATGTTGATTTGTGGGGATTCTATGATCTTAAACATCCATCATAAAACCTGTGTTGATAGTCTATAATATATGGCAAATAACCTTAGTCATCTGTTTGAATACATCAAAGCCGTTGTGTCCTTTAAGATTTCAACATGAACCAGTTATTGCAAAACTAAATCTACACGCGAAGAGTTCTGAATTAAAGTAGTCCAATATGAATAAAATAAAGAAATTGAATCACAACTTTCTATAAGAACAGAACCAGTCTGGACATCTTGATGGATATATAAAGCCGGTATTGATGTATTTTAAGGTTAATAATTTTAAATCATCGTCCATAAACTGTTGACACGGTCCTGCTTTGCTTCGTCTCGTGAAGGATTTATGAGACAACATTTGGAAAGGAATAGTTTCTTAAGTGCCCCAGAGACGTTGTTTGATCAAAAGATGTCGCGTTTTACACAGATAACTACTGATGCTGTTCAGCTGTCGACCGTATCCTATCTTTTACAATGATAAATGATTTATCAACAGACTTAACACAAGAAGAGTTTATGGGGTGCTTATAGATACGTTTGTCTCGGGAAAACCACCTGTCCACACAAATCTTGGCAGTGTTCGGCTCAGCATCCTCGTATATTCTAACACTGGTTATATTAAAAAGAGGTTATATTTAATGAGAAAGGCATCCCCACGATGTAAGTTGTTTGTGAACAGCGTGAGCTTTCGACACCTATGCCGGTGTCATTACCAAGTGCACACATGTAGATGTCGAAAGCCCGTGTTTTCACGAACAACTTACATCGTGTTGATGCCTTAATCATTTCTCACTAGTATGGAACCCATTTTTACAGAGAGTTTTAAACATTTCTTATACTGATTATATTTTGCTGACGTTCATTCGAAGTCGTTTGCTTAAAAGTTTCTGGAAATCATCATTACAAAAGTGATCGTTTTGACTTCTAGCCGTGTACCAATTAAGATAAAGTTGACTTTGAACAAAATAACGGATTTTCATGTGAAGCATGTAACGTATTTTTTGAGTGTGCAATCGCCACGATTTTCTATGCTGACATAAAATGAGATAATTTACTTCCTGGGTAGCTTTTTTCTCGAAGCACTTCCGGACAACCAGTCGTTGTTATCAATAATGACTGACATGGCGCCGTCATTTTACCGAAAATGTACTCCATACTGGTCGTTTATCCCAACGCCTGGCCGGATATATATTTAATACACACCACTTCTCCATTCATTAATGAAAACAAGCGTATGTTATCAGGCAGCCTGGGCACATTTTAGGGAAGTTTCTATTGAGAACAAGTTTGTTCCAGCCATCTAGACAAATGGTGATAAAACAGCTCGTTTTACAGATTGTCAACCTCGCCCTTCTGGCTCTTTTGTTTTGGCTATTGGGAAAAAGCGTTGGTAGAATGTTCGGCCAATAAATCAATTTATTCCTAAATAAATAAACCATCTTGGATAATTAGTACAAAATGATACATACAAGTCTACTAAATCTTCAAACTTTCAAACTGTGTTGTTACTACATTAACTATATTGCGAGATTAGTATTAAGACTTACGTCCAATATGAATTTTTGTTGTACGAGTCGCCGTTGGCTTGAAAGGCCATATCAACGAACCGTCGAATCCGATATGAACTTTCAATCCAACGGGGACGAGTAGGCTACAATTAATATCCATATTAGATGTAAATTCATACAAGGAACTTTTTTATTATACGCAAATAGTCAAGCCTAAATTAGGAGTCTGCTGCGATGATTTATGTTTCCCCAATCATATCGTTTAAGTGCTGGGATGACGCTCGTGGCCGTATGAACAATCTCATGAGAATTTCGTTTGGATGACGTCAGATTCGAACGTTATGCGCCAGCGGTCTGTGATCAATCGTGATAAATTAGCAATCTATAAGCTGTGTTCCTTCTAAACATTAACGTACATTCTCAGAGTTTAACCGATGGACAGCTGTTTGGAATTGGTACACAAATAAACAAGTAAACAAATTTCCAACTTTGGATAGTCGGTATTGATTTAGCCTTGTTTAGATTGATATGAACAGCTATGAATAGAGCTTTTCTATCAATTCACATATTTTAAATCCTTGTGCGGACTGTATTGATTGGGTATAATAAGATGTGTTGTATCCGTTGGAACGAAGTGTCGAAGAACATGCTTAAGAACCGTCCATGGGCATCAATGATAAGACGCCATCATTGAACAGACAGTAATCTAGGTCTGTTGGGACATCAGCGCTTGGCACAAGAAGCAGTAATAGATCACATCACGCTATGTTCTCTTTCCATGAATGGAATATTCCACCTTAATGACAGGATGTATACAGTCCTTCAATATATTCAAATCGTCTCCTATAAAAAGCATGTGTGTGTCAGCATGACTAGGGCGTTGGACTCATGTTGTCAACTAGTGGGTGTCTTACCAACCAGCTTGTCAACTAGTTTGTTATCAATGCCAACGCCGTGTTCATTAGCTTGTCAACTGTTCGAAACGTAGAACAACAAGCAGATCGCGAAAAACTGTCCAATAGAAACTGCACGTTCAGCCAATATCGGCAGATTGGGACATTGGCTCAAAGTTGGTTTTCGGGCAGCTCTTTTGCCGGATGACCGTTGATTCAAGGTCAAGGGCGATATTGCGTGTATTGCGATATTGCGTGTATCCATAAGGCAGCTAACATAGCCCAAACGACGCAAACCAGCAAATTAGCAAAGCTGGAGTGTTTTAATTGGTGTATGTTTTGCTGCGCGAAATTTACGTTGGGTCCAGGTCGAAATCGTCAGTAATTCTATCCGATGATTGACTTTGGATCGGGAATATTAAGCTTGTGCTAAGATCGGTTATTCTATGGTCGGTTTTCAAGACTTGCGGACGTTGACAAATTGTTATTTGGCCAATCGGTATTTTATAGTTAAGCCATTGGCCGTCTGTAATAACTGCGACCCAAATTTGGTTAAGGGTCGCCATTGTCAATTATTCTAAATTGATTACAAAAGAAACTAGAAGGGTTTTCATTCATTGATTGTGCTTCTGGACTGAATGATAAACTGGAGAACCCTCCAACAAGGAGACAGGGCAGCATATTGCGTGGAGATTAACGACGCAATTTCCCACGGCGAATGTGAAAAACACTACATGTATTACCCACTCCATTACAAAACAAACAGCTACTCTTTTCTCTGCTTTCCTCTTGCTAATTCTGGGCGGGTGATCTATATCGCTTTGTTGGTAGAACATAGGTCTCTCACACCAACACAAGCCTTGCCTCCATGGGTCGTGGGTTCACACACTCGGTCTGAATAAATGCTAAAAATTCTGGCTGTGTTTTTGCTCAGTCAAATTGGGTTGAATGGCTGTCAGACCTTTATACCTGTGGTAGGTCGAAGGTTTTCGTCAGGCTCAGAGTATTCTTTTCATACTTAAAGGTTTTATGAACAGGGCTTAAAACTTGTCTATGTTTGTTTATGGACTAATCATATATTTGAAAACGTAAGTTGAAAGAAAACAATGTTCGCGGGTAATAGTTCCCTGGTATAGTACAAAAAGGAGTGAGTGTGAAATATGTATATTTTCCGTTACTACTCGGAAAAAACTGCCATGAAGACTCTTTGACTTCCTACCCAACCGAACCTACCAAGGCAACCATATTAGTGAAATTAAAAAAAATCATTTTAGTAGTTTTAGTTGTAGTAAGCTCGTGTAAATTGGGTTTCTTAACAAATGTCCAACAGGCTAAGGCGGCAAGTGGGACTTTAACAAAAAAACTGTAGAGTTGAGTTGGTCATAGTTAATGGAATATTTTTGTTTACTATACTGACTAGTTATGAGCACAACATTTTATGAGCTTATCATGGGCATTCAATGTTCTGAATTTACTATAAGCTTGTTACGTATACATGTTAGTGTGACAAAAAAATCATTGTTTTAGGCTATGTATGCTTTAGAAGAATTAGAAGATATTCTGCCATTTTTCTATAAAATATGATCCAAAACCTATGTCTGGTTGTCATGGAAACACAGTAAAATATAATGTATACATCCGTTTTCTTACTAAATGAAATCGTGTTTATTGTGTCGACCTTTTTGTCCTTAATCAGTACATGTATGCATGAGTTGAGGCGATCCTGGGGGGTATTTCATAAACCACATATAGCCGACTACAGTCAGATAGTCGACTAAGCAGTAATGTTAAAGCAGTGCTATTCTAGTCGGCTAGGTCAGTTTAGCCTTCTAAACCTGTTTATGAAATACCCCCCCTGGACAGATAGTTGAACAGAGGATATAGATATTTTATTTCCTTAAAGGCCCACTTGCCGCTGTAGCCTGTTTGACATTTGTTAAGAAACCCAATTTGCACGAGCTTACTACAGCTAAAACCACTAAAATTAAACATAGCACACATTAAGCATGTCCAATTAGGTTTAGAATGTATAAATGAGGGTGAAAAACAAAAGAAGTATCGAAGCTCGATTACAACATCAACACCGATCAGTGTTGGTTAACTTAAGTGTTGGATTACCCTCATTCAGGTGTTTTTGTCTGTGGTTCGCACTCGACAGGCTTTTACAGCCCCTCTTACTCGATCGTTAGTATGTATTTCTTAGATAAAGTTCGTGAAATTATACTGTGTCGTTAGATCGCCCACACTACTCAAACCATTACGGCACTTTGCACACGCTCAGGTTCGAAGTTTGTTTACATTGCGGGTACCTTTAAAATCTGTTTTTCAATTTCAAATTAGAAATACTAAATGATGTCAAAACTTTCAATTTCTGATAAAAATAGAAAGTTTCTAACTTTTTCTGTCTGGGAAAAATACAGAAAACCGTCCACTGTTTTTATGTAAACAGTCTTCTGGATTTTCGCGGCAAGTGTGCCTTTAAAAAGCAGTACATTTGCAACCTGATTGAGTAAGTTCCTCTAAATGTGTCAGTATGAATTAGGAAAAACAATAGCATCAACTAGGATAGAATTGTTCGCCCGACGACAAGCATCCACCCACATTTTAAACCCTCCTGTCGAACTCCCTGGTTGATATCTGGAGGGACGTCTCATTTATGCCCTATCCAAAGCAGACCGATCTAAGGTTAACCAAAGTGTTCTATTGTGTTCACATTGTTATTGTGTGTTCACATTGCTATTATGGGCCATATCACCCCTTGTCTACGATTTTTGGTTCCCCCAAAGCCCTCACACAATAACGAAAGGGTTTTTATTTTGACACCACCATTTCACTGCCCCATGCAGATCGATGACCAGAAAAGTGATTCCAGACAATACCTATCTTACTGAAACATGGGCAAAGTTACAACCGAGATTTTAGAACTGAATTCGTCCTCCGGGATACAGGACTACATAGGAATAATAGCCTTCGTCGTCTGTGATAGATGTGTGCCTTTTCTCAATCATTGCTGTCTCCATAGTGATCGGAAATAGAGCCTGCAACAAAAACAGCTCTTGGCTCAATCAATCTGACAAAAGTCAAGTGTCGTATTTTGACTTTTATAAAATCGTATCTTAGTTTATAAATTAATCACGTTCACTCTAGACCCCGAGATTTATGAGGCCTAGTAGTTTAATACTTGAGAAGATTACCTCTATTGCATTAAGAGTTTACCCCAAATACGATGAGGGTAATCCACATCAAAACCTCATTATCGCCATTCAGTGACATTTCTAGATTGCTCATCACCCGGAAGGTTATTCCGCATTCAAATGATATATTGCAAAAGTTTGCAGTGTTTTTTGTAACGGTAATATATATTTATGAACACTAAAACACACGGGTACTGGGAATATATTATTGTCTAAAATAACCATGGAGACCATTTTCTAATCAAAACGGGGTATATCATATAAACCTTTATAACCAATCATAACTTGTAATAAACTAAGACCCACGATATTTTATTAGGTTGACGACAGACAGGAGTTTGGGTTTAGTCTGGCGAATTTTGAAACACTTTGTAATATATTGAACTTATTAGTATTAGGTTGATTGATTGATTGATGTTTACGCCGCACTCAAGATTATTTCACTTATATGGCGGCGTTGCCAGGTTTAGTGGGGGAGGAAACCCCGACCTGGCAACTCTTCCACAAAATATTATCATGATAATAATAATCTGGGAGGAAGTCCGCGAGTCATTTTTCACCAAAATAGTACATTTCAAAGACTTACTTTGGGAATTCTGGGACAGTCATAAACAAACCAGAGCGTAGAAACACATCCCATACTTACATATAAGAAAGTCCATAGAACATTGCACAACAGACGAGACATACATGTATAAATGGCAAATGACACTAAATTCGTTTGGACAATGTATTAATGATTTACTCTTAAACCGAGGGATTTTATGAGATTTAATGATGTATGTCTTCACACTCAAAATCATTTTCAAATAAAGCATTATACAGAAAATGTTAGCTGTCAATGCGTACTCGAGACACACTTACGCCAACGTAATGTTTTATCCATGAAAAGTAATCCGATATAAATAGACATCGATTTCTTGACGTTCAGTGTACCAAGGTTACAGCCTCTCAGCTGTCCTGTCTCGTGTCATTGACGATAGATTCAAAATGGGCTTCTCCCATTTAAAGGGTCATTGGTTTGGTTAATTTATAAATTCTATCTAAGACTTGCTAAATGATGATAAATATCGGGGGACAGTGTACACAGCCTCCCATGATGTGATACTGGCATTAATCAAGGGGAATAACTATGAATATGTTGTATGAATGGTGCTGCCTCCATAAACTGGTCAACGCCACAATAGAAGAGCAAACACCTGGAATGCTGAACAAAATTCAGAACATTGCAAATATTTTATTATACATTAAACTGTAGTATATATGGATATTTTCTGTATAGGTGAACTCGGATACAGAATTTGTGTTAGATACCAGTGGGAAGTTTGTACAATATGACACACTACATGGCGACCCTCGTTACTTGACGATGGAAGAAGGAGGGGGACATGTCCCAAGTCGCCACTCACCCGGCGGAAGACATTCGCCTATACAGGAAGAGAGTGACAGAGGAAGTCCAACATCCGTCGACTCGGCGTCAGTCGGTAAGAAAGTTATTTCAATACTTCAAAACCAATGTCACATTAGTCACAAGAACTAAAAGCTATTTATTCTAACCCAGTCTCTTATACTTTTGAACTAGCAGACATTTCGTTCCACTGCACTTTTTGGCTCGCCCAATCGAACGTTCCAATCCAAAATTGAAATTCCCCCTTTTCACATAATCAAGAAAAATGATCTCAAACAAAGACTGTTTGCACGAGATCTATCAGCCATGTCTGAAGGAAATCTCTGTAGAATACGATTGTCTATTGTTCCTGGCCAATATGCTGTCAGAGCGACACATCCAGATGCGACTTCTTGTTATATTTGAGTCCATCCCTGTATATTGTCCCTGTCTGCAAAGATTATTTTGGGGCATGAAATAGAGCTTAGGCTATTGTGATGTGCGCCTTTAAATTGACATCAGCTGCCAAAATATAGATATCTGTTTGGTTCAAACAAAATTTTGAAATTTAAAATGTACAAAAAATGCTTTTTAACGCTTCCAGTCTCAAAAATGTAGGTTTCAATTTTGTTTGAACTAATTTAGACCTAAAATGAATGAAATTTCGACTATTCGAGTTGTGTGAATTTTCCTCATAACAACGTCAATAATTTAGCTTTTTGATAAACTTCAATCCGTCTTATTGTCTTGCCAATTAGTCTTTTTGAAAAAGGGCGAATTTCTGAAATCTCATATCACTTTTACTTGTGTAAATATTCGAAGATTTTACAATTTTCATTCTTTTACGCTTTTATCTTTAATCTGTATTAGCCTCTACCCAAAGCGTGCCTTGGCTCTTTAGTTGGTTTGCACTCAAAATCACTAAACACTTCATGCATGTCCGATCCTAGTTTAGTAGATGGTTGTTTTTGAAATCAGACTTCAGTCTCTATGCATCCGTCCTGTTAAAGTGTAAGTGTATCTTCAGCACAGTTTATGTTTATGGATCCCTAATCATACCCGTCCATGTCCATAATTGTGAACATTTTCTAAATTCCAGTGTCGGAAGTTGAAGTTGGTCACGGGCTTCAACGAGCAATGTCATGTGACAGCGTTGCTTCGGATTCTTCTGTGCTTGAGATGCAGCCAGACATGCCGAAGATTGGACAACTTGAATGTGGCATTGAATATGACGGGTAATAAAAACTAATATACATATACACATATAACTCTTGTTCGCTGGGAATCGAAAATATACATAGCCAAAACAGTGTTGCACCCGAATACTTTTTTCCGTGGTGACTTTTAATTGAAAAGTTTCAAAGATTTATAGATTCCCGGCACTGACTTTTTAATTCTACTTTCCTCTGTGTGGGATTGTAGTTTCCTTTATCATGTAAAAACCACTGTAATGAGTCCAAATAATCTAGAGCGGTTAAATGTAACGACAAATAGCCAATACGCTCTGAATTTTTTTTTACTGAAAAGAAAATATTTAAAAACATGACAGATAAACGTACATTTTTAGAGAACCGAGTCGTGTAATAAAATTTATAAAAATGAAACCATACAATATATTTAATGTAAATATATTACAATATAATCAATACATTTTCCTTTCTAACGGTACCAAAACCATATCTCTGCGATTTTGACTCGCCAAACTGTGCCCTAAGAAAGTTAGGAAGCGTTACCATAGAACGTCGGACTCGGCAGCCATCTTCACGGCTATGCTTAGCTGTGTGGCCCGATCAGCCAATCAGCATACGCCTAGTTCACCAGCTACTGCACTAGCGTAAGAGAAATTGGTCAACTGAGAAAGTCTGTCATTTAAACCTAGGTTCATTTCGATCATTTCCAGGCTCTAATAACTAAAGAAAAACGCTCTCTAATAACTTTGAAATATAAACTGGCTTGTAAATCAACCTTTTGGAAAAATGCGACAGGCTGCATTTGGTGTCTACGCGACTGATGGGCATTGTCGTAGAATTTTCAGAAAAGTTAGTCTCACAGCTGACATTGCAGGTTATAGTCATTGCACAATACTATAAGCTCGCTAGGGAAGTAATTTACTGTTACTTCTTCCTGTCAATTTCAAAATTCCAATGGCGCGGTCCACTGATGATCCACTGACAGATTCATTTTCAGTGTGATTTTACACCATAAACCACCTACAAGAATCACACACATGAATATGATGCTCTATGGGAGCCCATTCGATACAATTGCATACTGTTTTCTCCTGCTTTAATAGTGCTATACTGGATCCTACTTCTTAGCAAGAAATGGTCTGTGTCAATTTGTTTTGACAATACATTATTACTAAATTATATTAACCAACTCAACGGTCTACTAAAAGGTCTACTTTATATGTTTTTTTTTTCAGAGATGCTTCTGAGTTAATACTAAGTGTGATCCAGGCCCGCGACCTTACGGCTAATCAATACAGTGGTACCCTGGACACGTATGTCCGCGGGGTTGTTATGCCGGACAATGACGCCAAATTTCAAACCAAGGTAGGCTTCCTGGTATTTTGACTCGTAAGATGAAAACATTTCCGCTATGTGACTTCTTAGAACAAAAGAAACGATCCGAACATCCAGACAAGCAAACACAACCAGTTCCTGTTTGCTAGAAATAATTACAGCTATAAAGACAGGATTAAGAAACTAGATTATTTATGGACAACTTTCTTCCAAGTAAAGGATTGTCAAAAAGCACAGCAAGCCTTGACCTATAATGGCGTGAAGGGCAAACATCCTTAAAGCTTGGAATTGAAAGCAATTAATAGCGTTCCACAATCAACGGTAAATATTTAACAGAACAATTGAACAATTGCAGGCAGTATGTCTCAGTCTTGTAACGGGTGTCCATTTGGGTGAGGGTAAAGTTGATATATTTTGGTATCGTTATGCTACTCTTGAATAGTAGCCAAATGCTGGAAATAATAAAGGATATTGCCCTTTTCTTGACTTATAAAAGTCTGAAAACCTTACTAAATACAAATAAATCAGACAAAAAATATGCAATAAGAAGTCTTCTTGAATAGTTAATTCCATATTCTATTAAAATGTCACTCAAACTAGCCCATTGCCTAAATCCACGGATTATCTTTATGTACTTAGTTAGTGATCGGACGGAATGTCATATAAATCCCTTTTGTCGGCCCGTAGTTTGTTGATAGACATTCTGGTCATGCAAATGACAGCTTAGAAAAAGCGATGTCTCTTTGTGCTTTTTTAAGAAGCCACCTTCTGACGATTTGACGTCTGCTTGTTTTAAATTGACAACATGTTCTTGGTATTAATTTCTCAGTTATTTCTGTAACAATACAACTTGCTGTCAAATGATACCACAGACAATGTCTAGCGCTTCAAATAGATACTCATTTGACTCTTTTGACAGGTTCAAAAGAATTCCACCGATCCGTTGTACAAAGAAAGGTTTCTTTTCAATATCGACCAATATGACATCGACCATCGCGTGGTACAGTTCCAAGTCTTCTCATTGGATAAGTACCAAAGGCACAAAGTGATTGGTGAAGCAGAAATTCGTGTCGGAGATATAGACTTAAATTACCCAATCAGAACATGGCTCAACTTACGTGACATAGACGAGGTAAGTAATGTAGTGATTATCTCCCCTGGTCATTAAAAGATGGGGAGGAGGGGGGGGGGGGTGATAATACATTCCATCCTTCTCCATATACCTAACATGTTAAGAAGTACATTACATTGTTACTTGAATTCGATAGTGCTTTATTTCATGGAGTTACATTTAGCTAGCCGAGAAATCTGGGCTCTGCCGAATTTTTTTTTTCTGTCTTCGTCATAGCCAAATATAAAAAAGCCCTCTAGACCGAAATTCCGGGCTAACATTTAGCCAACTTCAATTGTTTATGAATCAGATCCCAATTTCAGTCTCTATTACATGTAATGGGATCTGTGGCATGTGAACCATGTGGCGCCCCAAAACTTAATCAAACACCCAGATAACTCTATAGCTAAACCAGGATGGTACAGGACGATAAATGACGTTTTGTGATTTCAGGTTATCCATTTAAAAATAGTCTACATTCAAATTAAAAAAATATTAGTATCTATTGTTTTTTAGACCCACACGGAGTACGGGGATATCCTGTTTTCACTGAGTTATTTACCCACCGCCGAGAGGTTAACCATTGTGATAGCAAAGGCCCGTAATTTGAAATGGAACGAAGAAAAGGAGGCTGGAGGTACGTGTTGAATGTGTGTAGGTTTGGGACATTCAAATTTGAAGGCCCCTCATTACATCAATGAGGTGCCAAGTGTCTGGCCACTTATGCTTGGAAGCAGAGCAATAAATAGTGATTCCTTTCTTCTCATTCTCAATTTGAGTACAAAATTACATACATCGTTCTTTTTTATTTCAACGTACTTTAAAGTTAAAATAGTATATGGTCTTTCTAACATCTTCTTCAAGGATAGAATCCACAATTGTCAATACCAATGTTGCAAAAGCCTCAGTTGTCCAAAATTCTGTGACTAGCGTGGTGGTTTATTCTATTCCTGCCTTCGTTGAAACCAGAGGGTGCGGATCTCTTGAATTGGATGACAGTTGGTCACGTTCCATCTATTAAACGCAGCTATTATATTTTCAATCAAACTATGCTATTCTTCCTTGCCATTTCCCCATATGCAAAATCCCACCAACCGCTATCTCCGAGACCTCGCATGCTCACCCTATTGTATTGACCATATTGATGTGTCGTCCTCGAGATTCTGCAAGAGGTGGGGTGTGTGGCCTCTGAAGTCCAGTTTTCGCCATTAAGGACATGACTCGGCAATTATTGTTTTCTAATTTTAAAAGTGTTTACAAAAGCACACAACGGGCATGTAATGTATGCTAGCTTACCAATCAACATTATTGTGTGTGTAGATAAAATCTATCCAAGATATCTTTGGTAAATGTTCAAATCGAAGGCACTGACGGGGATGTATAGCTGAAGTTGGATCAAATCCACTGATCTGTTTGTTTATATATAAGTCTAAGCTGCCTATTTAATGGCAGATCATTTTGTAGCAGGAGATATAAAGGGCTTCAAACTTCGTGACATAGCATCACCACATAGTACTCCACCTCCAGGTCTATGCTTGGATATAGAATTGTACCTTATCCAATTGTCACGAGATGTCCAGCCTCACTTTATTATTTCCTTATGAATAACCTTGTCTATTGAATACAGAACCTTAATCTGCAATATCCTGACTCATTGGAACACTGCAATATGGTTAGCAAGATAGGACAATACATTTGGTCCCACGACACAAACAGGCCAAGGAAATTAAGAAAACTCATTTTCAAGAGTACTCCTCCATTTTGCTTTGGGGAAAACTCACTACTTGCTTGGTAATTAATTTGTATGCGAAATTATGTATGCGTTTGGTATCTATTCATATTAAACCCTAATGCCTTGGGAGGAATTGGCGTGTGGTTTATGTCAGTTCCCTGTCTGTGAACAGGAGCATGAACCCATGGGGTTGCATTATGGATCTGGTTATTTAAATGCCCTTTTAAACAGATGGGTTATTTTTGGTTTAACCGGTATCTTTTAAGTGACATGAGCTGCTAAAATTGTCACTTTTTTTCGTAAATCCAGGTTGTTATCACAGTAAGGGACTGTGAGGGTCATCGAAAAACTAAATGACTGAAGTTGGAATGACGAAAATCCATACAATGTATGGCCTATGTCAGCCAAAATAGTTATAGAAAAGAAAAAGAAAATTTAAATAACCCAGACGAACGTTAATTCATACTAAGCCTTACTTAGTTGAAAACAATACTTTATCGTATATTCTTTACATTAGAAGCACTATCAACCTTATTGATTGTACATCTCGAGGAAAAGAGGCGATAGTTTTAGCATTCTGTTTAAAGGGCAAATTATAAATATTTTTTGGCAGCTCATGGAAGTTTTATGAGCCATTTAGTTTCATCTGTGTATTATTCTTTCAGATCCCTTTGTCAAGGTGTATCTTTTACAAAACGGAAAGAAAATTAGTAAGAAGAAGACATCAGTTAAAAGAGGAGAACACAATCCCATCTTTAATGAGGCCATGATATTTTCTGTTCCCTCGACTGTCCTACAGGTAACAACTGTCATACATAGATATAGAAATGATTATTCGGATCAAAAAGACGATTACGTTCTTGATTCGAAGTGTTTTCTTAACCTTGGGCTCTAGTATATTGCCCATTGTTCAAACAAGTGTTGTGCACTTCAGTGCAAAAAAATCAAAAATAATATTTTCTGAACAATCACCTCATTACAAAAGCCCGGATAAAGTTGAAGTTTTATTGTTTTATGAGGTTTATACATGTCCATTATTGTGTTTAATTATTCAACATTTTTACAATTATAATTGTTTTTCAAGTTCAATACTTTTGAATGGCGATACAATCGATGATTGCAAGTTCTCAATTTAATGTTTTATGTTTGTGTTATTTTTTAGACTGTACAGCTGAGAATTACAGTAGCGGAACATTTACCTGATGGAAGGACGCCATCTTTGGGACACGTGATCGTGGGCGCCGATACCTCAGGGACAGAAGTCTCGCACTGGAACCAAATGATGACGTCATTGAGGAAACCTGTGGCTATGTGGCACAACCTAAGAAAATGACCACTGATTGGCTGGCCTCGTTGTGCGGAGATGGTTATTCTGAATGACGTAAACAACAACCCTGTCTATTGGCTGATGTATGTAGGAGGGACTTTACAGCGAGGCCCGCCAACACTAAACCAATGTGCAGTTTGGGAAAAATTTTCCCCTACTGCTGTCAGTCAAATCAATAACCTTGATAAAGTCACCAATCAAATTTTGGACAATGAATTAAACATTGACAAAGATTATCTGTATTTAAAATCTTGCTCATTTTGAATCTTCGCTGCACTGCTGGGGTAGCGCATTGTTTCAAGATTATCAACATTATTTTGTTTAAAATTGCATTTCCAAAGCACTCGGCTAAGTGTACTCTTCTCAGCCCAACAAACAAATTTTTCAAAAAAACCTTCCAAGATCAAAGCGACACGTTTCAATCCCGAGTAAGTTCCAAAAGATGAAATGAGAGTGTGCTTGAAATTGCCCCCATACAAAAATAAAGGATACAATCTTTATTTTAGTTGCTCAAGATTTCAACTCTTCGAAATGATGTTCACTACGTTTTTAAAAATATGAAGCGAAATTCAGTGCCTTCACCACCTCGTGGCCGATTTTTTCTTTCATATTCCATAGTGATACTAGAACAAAAACTGTAATACTTGGGAACTAGATTGATAGTGGAAATCTTGCTGATATTGTTTTATATATATATATATATATTTAGACCTTCGTAAAGTTTAAATAAATCGTCTCGTTCCTATTTTCATTTGCGTTTTCAGGGGCTACTATGGCTTCGAATGTAGGCCTATTATTTATTTCCGTTGAAATTTTTCAATATAAAAATATAAAAATGAACACACAATCTTCCGAAAAGCCTTAATAACATTGGAGACCACGTTGGATGGAACTTCAAGTTTTCTTAGCGGCCAAATTTAAACACTACCCCACCGTGTATAATTTTTCGAATAATGCTTATTCAAAGCTTCTGTTAAAGTGGCATTAGCTGACAAAATTCGGATCGTCGTGAGCAGTTGGGCGTTTGAAGTTCCTTGAAATACCATGAGATTAACGGTGATATAAAAAGCATCGGTGAAGACAGTTACCCGGACGAACTGAAAATGTGTGCTTCATATAGCCGGGATGCAGGGTTTTATTGCTTATAAAAACACTTATATGACGTATTTCCTCAAGATTGCTGCAAGCGGAAAGTTCTTATTTTAAAAAATATCAAAGAATTAGTTAATTCTGTTTCAGCTCATGCCACTTTAAAGAAGTTATCACTAATTCATTTGTTAAAAAAGTTGGCTTTAAATCCAATGTATTTTCATGAAAACATTCTTATTTCTATCTCTTGCTTAATGACTCTACAAATCATTTTCGTGAATAAGTCTGTACTATTGGAAATTTTTAGATCATTCATATTAATCATTCCTTAATGTTGTTTGTAAAATATTTTCCTGGTGAAAAGGGTGCCGTTTTATAAATGATGGTTGTGTTTGAGTGTTTCAAAAATGTAATATAGGCCTACAGTTTACCATACCGAAGTATCTCATTTGTCCATATTCACTGTAACATCTGTGTATCTGCATGTAACAAAGTTGACTCATTCCCATTACAGAATCATCTTCTCCAGCCAAGTTAAAATCTCCATGGCCCCATTCCGCGTTTTACCTTGAAGGAATACTGCACTCCAACCTGTAAAGCGAACAGCGCCCACTGGTGTCTCTCCTACGCTTACAGTCTTGGCCAATCAACACTCAAAAGATCAAGGTGTATACAACCGCCATTGCGGTACCGTAAACTGGGGTAACTTTGAACGGCGGGTATCCTTGAACAGTCAAAGATGAAAATCTAAATTTTCGCTATTTGGTAACAAATACTAAGAAAAGTGGTAATAATTATGTTTTTAGCTTTTTCAATGGTGAGTAGTCCGACAAGGTAAAACACGGAATGGGGCCATGAAGATTTTAACTTGGTTGGAGAAGATGTCACAGAATACGCTGTGTCACAAAGTTATTAAATTTATGATCAAAGTGTTAAATTTCTGGAAATGTTAGTACAATCTCCCACATGTTAAATGATTCATGGCATATCTATTGGAATAACGTTATCTTTGCTATGATGCATAATAAAGGTAAAACATGGTTTTGAAAAGTGTTTTCTAATAATTCATCATGTTACGAGCTGAATGTTAATTCATGTGTGTTTGTGAATTAAAATTTGTGATAAATTGAAAACACATTACGTTCTTAACTGTTACCCTGTGACGTGAAAAGTTGAAGAAAAAAAACAGCTAACGTCCCTTACTTACGTACTTTTACATAAGTATACAAAAAAAATGCAAAAGAAAACTGAAACGTATGATGTTGTGTAGTTAATTCACATTTAAAACCTATTTTTCTTGCACATATAAATTTCCAGTCAGTGAAATATTCTGTTGTAAATACTAATGATGTAAATATCTTTTATCCATACATATTCAATATGAAAATTATATATCTATGTCAAAATGTTCTATTTTTATCAAATTGAATGTTATTTTACGAAACAAGTGAAATACTTCCTGTGTTTATTTATTAATTTGAGATCCTAAATTTAGTGAAGATATTGTGAATTCTACCGAAAGGGAAACCCTATCTGTCATTTCTCTGTTGTCAATTTCATTAAAGCTTTATGAAAACTTTGAATATTAATTTCAATTTATCTTTCAATAACAACATGTGAACAATTTTAAAAATACTTATTTGAAATGTTGTGATAATAGACGCTTTGGTATAATTTAGGTTCTTCCTAAAATAACATATACTAAGTGAAAGGCTTCGACTTTGTTGTGGTATTGAATAGTTCACACTATAATTGTTAGTTCGTTTTATAGTTTATGGAAATTGTTAAGCGTTATAAATATTTATTGTAGTGTTATACTAGTGTTTCTACGTTTACATATCCCTACCAGTTTCTCACCAATAAACGTTGTTTGTGAATATAATTTTATACGTCTGGAGTTAGACTTTACTATTTAACCAAAAGTGTAGACGAGAGTGGTGAACTATATATGGATACAGGTAACAGTTTCTGACTTCCTGGGTTTTTTTTCCAGGCCCCCTGCATTATTTTCTGGGCATTTTTGTAGTTTTTATGAAAGGACAGGGGTTGGGTTACTGTCTGGAAATTATTTTAGAAGTGGAATGGGACCAGTTCAGGTCGATGGAGATCTGATAGTTAGGCGTGCTTTGGTCTGTTTACATGCGGCGGATTATGTGCAAAGTGACCCCTACCTTTCTACCTCCAAGGCTTCAACCTATGAAAAAACTGTGCTTAACCTAAACTGGTTCAACGAAAGTTAGGGAAGGTGCTGTGAGAGCAGACATTAACATTACCGCAAATGGGAAATTGTGACCTGCTGCCATATGTACAATATGTGTCACGGGACACTTGATGGATAGCGACCGCCGCCATGCTGTTTGGTGACTAGTATTAACCAAACACGATCAGTCATCATTAATCTTTCTCACATAGCCACCAATTTCTCTTGGTGAACGAACCGTGATTGACGGGGCGGGATAACTTATTCTGTAGTTTATGGAATAAAAGATTGAATAAAACGCAAGGTTAACCCATTAATAGTAATGGCGGCGATATTAGAAGGTCAGATCCAAACTAGGCAATGTGACGTAGCTATTCCATGTATATAGTTCATATGAGACAAGCGCATGTTGGTGGCTTGTAGTCTGTAGAACCATCGACCCAATACGCCAAAATGGGCCACAAAATATGAGCTACATTTTCTTCATGGCAAATCCTTTGGATATAAGTCAGAGTATAACATGTTGTCAGATATTGTACAAGAACCAACGGTCGGATTTTACACAACTGACATTAAAAGCAAAAATGCATATTGTTCATGCCATTCTAGGTGTTAAGTCTTCCATTAGAGTTGCATTTTAAAAAGGTTCGCGGGAATAAAGCATACTGTACATAACATGATGCTGAAATCATTGTATAATGTTGAGAAATCAATCAAACATTTAAAGAGCCAATCCCAACCTAAAGATGGGTTTTTAGCTTGGCACTATGAAAGATTACTCATTGCACCTTTCAACACCTGATACAGCTATATAGCGTTGACATATT
This sequence comes from Lepidochitona cinerea, assembly GCA_963971465.1. Taxonomy (NCBI): domain Eukaryota; kingdom Metazoa; phylum Mollusca; class Polyplacophora; order Chitonida; family Tonicellidae; genus Lepidochitona; species Lepidochitona cinerea. The sequence continues at coordinate 80,739,983 of OZ020551.1, read as the reverse complement.
ATTTTGAAATGCAGCCTTTTATTTCAAGAAGTAAATCTGCAATAAAACAAAAGCTAAGTTAAACCTTTGAGTGTTGATTAGTTCGACATTTGAGCGTATTTGTCGACTGCTGCTTCCAAACATCCAAAATATAACAATTTGTTCTGTAAGAACTCTGTGAAGACCTAAGCATAAATTGTAATATGTTTGTTTTTGTCCTTCCCTCCTGTTGAATTAGCTAAGGCCTTTATTTGAACACCCTGCTTAGTGGATTGGATATTTAGTATAAAAAATACGAATGATGCTTAGCCTACCGGTGATAGAAATCTATAAATCACAGAAATATAATAAAAGTAGCGCCAATCAGATCCTGTTGATCGAATGAGGGACATTCTCAGTCTGTTAAGGATAATAAATCTAAACAACAGCGATTTTATGTCAACATCTCTACTTAGCCTTGTCTCATGAAAACATTAGGTCTATTGCGCAACCTTTGCAAAGACATTGTTGATTGTTGAGAGACTTCGGATGTAAATGTTTCCTCTCGCACTGTCTTAATGTGCATTTGCAGAGGACGTATCTAGTTTTGATTCATTGATTGATTGGTTGGTTGGCGTTTTAAATCTGCATTCCAGATGGTTTAACTTATATGGATGCGTAGCCAGATTTAGTGGAGTGTGGAGAGGTTGTTCGCAGGAAATACACGACTTTTAACAAGTCTTCATCATGAGCGATCGGATGCAACAACCCTCATAAATGTTTCTGCTCTTTAGACGACTTGGGATTAGAACCCACGACCCATCGATGTAAGGCCTATGTCGGACTAAAATACTGTCGCTGAGCTAACTGAGGTCCCATGGCAGTTTTGCAAACCCCTCGTTTTGTCTGAGAACTATATATGCCTGTCATGAACACTGCGTCATCAGTAATCCCATATGAATGAAAAAGACTTGCTTTGCGGGTTCGAATCACACTCAGACCAAATAAAAATTGTGGAGTTGATTTTTTACTCGGTCGCCGTAAATGTAGAAGAGTTGTCAGGTACTCGCCGAAGGTCGGGGGTTTCCCCCGGCTTATGAGCCAGGTTCTCCCCCCTCATTTAGCCTATCAACGCCGCCATATAAGTGAAATAATCTTGAGTGCGGCGTAAAACATCAATCCATCAATCCAAAAAGACGCCAGGAACCAGGGCGATGTCCAGCTGCTGCTCTAACGTTTTCTTTATTGTGACATTTTATGAAGATCAGAATGATATAAAAGGGGAGATTACACTTCAAACCGATAATTTGCATACATTCTTACCAATTGTCAAATATTCTTTAAAATCGAACTAGGCTACCCACCATTGATCAATACAGTTTTGAGAACGAAAAGAGAAGGTTATTGTAAGCATATTCAAGAAATCGGTGTGTAATCCTTAAAATAGTTTTAATTTGAGATCTGCCTTCGTCTGATTGCTTCCAGTGGGCTTCTGCAATACGTCTGGTATTTCATGGGTATTTTGTCCTTTCTCATTACCATATGTGAAATCTAGTTTCATGTGAATCAGGCAAACTTAATTTACAACTGCTAGAATTCGATAAATCTGAGAAATGAATTCGATAAGATACAGCGCCAGTCTGACCCTTTTGATGAAGAAAAGCTAAATGAAATAAACAGCAGTAACATCTCAACACGGCCCTTCTGTGCCTGGTCTATTGATTTTTAGACGTTCTATATAATACACCTAACTTATTTGTATGTACATTGTTCAAATATTAGTTATATGACGCCCTTTCGTAGGTATACGGGTAGATATTTGCTGTCTAGAAATTATATGTCGGACAACAAATATCTATCTGTATACCCATATAAGGGCGTCATATAACAAAATTATCACCACCCAGAGCAGCTGGTTTATTAAAACATGTGTATTATCAGAGCTGTTCTATACTCGATTGTACTGGTTTTAAGTCTAAAAGACTTTTAAGCAACTGTTTTCATGATCTCTGAGACAAGCAAATCGTATCTCGCCAGCGTCTATCCTTATGAAACAATATTCTAAATTAACGCCACCGTTGGGTTTCGTGCTGACTGAAGAATTCTGTGACACACAAAAGCCTTCTCTCCGTGGTAATATCAACCCTTAATACCTTAACTCCGGGTAGTTGGAGATCTCCAAACTCTGTGGCCAAAGTATAATGATGATGGTCACCCATTATCAATATCATCAATATTTGGCCACAGAGTTTAGAAATCTCCAACTAAACTCCGGGGTGATATAGAATCAAATATATACACGGAAAGCACTCGGATACAAACATTATTGCCATATAGTACAGAATCGGATTAGTGCCATGCATTCAGTAATTCGTCGTCTCAGTAAAGTGTTCTACGACATCCAATCTAAATATTTGCGGGAACTACCATTACTAACTGGAGAAAAAAAACTCAATAAAATTATGCAGTACTAGGCTACAGAAAAGAAAACAGCCGCATACAATTGCTACGAGGTGTCATTGATCGATTGTGCCACTGTACTAAAAACAAATTGGTGAATTAACAACGGAATCCCCAGTGATTAAGAAAGAGACATGTTACCATGCATGGAGGCACTATATTACAACAGCCTTTTCCTCAGGGAATATGTGACTTTTTACAGATCCGGATTTATTTGCTATGGGCTTTATTTTTATTTCAGGTAATTCAGAACATATACATACATGTAAACAAGACTGTTGTTTAAACGTGTCCTTGACATCATAACTGCCAATTAGTTATCTAAGCTCCCAAAGGCGGAAAAACATATATCTATATTTTATTTGGATTTATGGCATTGTTTTAAAGTCAGCACGGCAAACATTTACTAACGGTCACATTTTGTTCACTATTTTAAGTTGAGAAATTAACCATGAGTTTCCGGCGGTGGGTCGATTGTAACTCTAAAATCTTAGTAGAAGTTCCGTACAACTTACATGTGTAAAATGGCCGGATTGGCCGGATACGTAATGAACTGGTGATAAAGAATCTGGATTTGTGTGGGAAAATATTGGAACACAGTTTAATTTCATTTTAATCCAGATGATTCTCAATATTCACATTGATTTAAGAAATGTAAGCGAGGTACATCAGGCGCCTTCCGCTGAAAACGGATAGCTCAGAATATACCTTAAATATATAATGGTGTTGATCACGCAAACCCAAACTGGCACTTAGCAGTATTGGGTTCGTTAACATTACTTTTGTTATCTTTGCAATTGTAGAACAACCTATAATCACTATTTGGAGAGAAAACTTAACACAAAACAAATTTGTAATATTGTATATGAATTTGCTGAAATTATTGCATTATTCTTCATTCTTAAGTTCGTTTCTTTAGTAATATGGTTCTTTTCCAAGTTATGTCCTATTACTATTGAAAGACAAAGGTGCATACATTCTACATTGTTTCACTATACAATTAAATGTCATTCCAACAAGTTAAAGTGGCATGAGCTGCCAAAATTCACACTTTTTTCATAATTTTTGATCGTCACGACAGTAAGAGGTTTTGAAGACCATCGAAAATCTACATGATTGGCGTTGGAATTAGGAAAACCCATACAGTATGTGTCCTGTACGAACCGAAAACGTGTTCGAAAAGTAAACAAAATTTAAAAAACCGGGACGACCATTCATTCATTTTAAGCTTAAGTTAGTCGTACATTTTCGAGACTAGAATCACTAAAAAGCTTCTGAATTATACTTCTTGATAAAAATAGCCAATAATTTCAACATTCTGTTTTAACGTCAAAATATCAACATTTTGGCAGCTCATGCCACTTTAAGTAGTATCATATTTTTAGGTATAATCTTTATCTAGAGAATACGTGTACATAGTTAACCAGCTGAAAAAATGACGTCCAGTCACTCAGAAACTTGTTGCTAAGCACTCACTATCTTGTAATTGGAAGCTGAGAAACAAGCCACAGATTCAGAAAAGGGATTTAAACGGATTTGAACGTCATTCAAAGCAATATAAAGACCCCTATAGGTATTATGGGACGTCAACCAAACCATTTGACGTCTCTTGAGTCTAAATTGGCCTCCAGGTATAAAGTCCTAACTTATTTCTGTATAAATACATCTAGCTGTCCAATAATGCCTCAGACAATGGCTTGTTAGACAAATGGATATCCATTTCATTTGTTCTCAAATGTCTCAAAGGATTTCGCTCTACCTTGAAACAAAGAAAGGTTTCTTTTTATTATCGATCAATATAATATTGACTGTCGCGTGATACAGTTCCATGTGTTTTCATTGGATAAATACAAAAGACACAAAGGATTGGTGAAGCAGAAATTCGTGACGGAGACATAGATTTAAATTATCCAATAAAAACATGGTTTAAAATAAAGGACATTAATGTATAAGCCCAATACTATACTAATACGGTGTATACTCCTATTGAAATGTCAAACCCTTAAATGACTGGAAACCATTTTCTCTTCGGTTTAGTAGTATTGTCCCCTTGACCAAGTGTTCAAAGAGAGCTGTATGTATTCACATATTGTAGGCTTAAACTAAATCACGGGACATTGGCAGTGATCGGACTCGGCTATATCTAGACAAATCTATCTGATGTGTGTATATGTCTATTTATAATGGTAGGGACCAAGTATAAACAAAATTGACATTCAAATAAAAACAGATGTGAACCCAGCCCTGTCAGGGCTTATCAGAACTAATCTAACCTAAAAGCACTTAACTAACAAAAAGTTGTATGCCTTACGTCAACCTTATATATGGAAGGTTGCATTTATTCCTATTATATTTTACCGTCATCAAATATATGGATTCCAGTCAAACGTGTCGCGAAGAAGGAATAACCCGCAATCTGTATAACCACACACACAGCAATCTTGCTTAAGGGAGTAAACGTTGAGCTAATATATTCAAGAACAATAAAACACTTGGGCACAGGGACATGTAGTGCCAAATAAAATGTTTACTATTTTTAAGTGTTTAGTGTTTTACTAATTTATTGAATTACATGCATTATAAACAAATGATCGCAATACAGATTCACGTGTGGGAACAAAAATAAACACCATTTGCCACAACTGAAACCAATCACCTTTCCCCCCAACAGTTAGAGTGCATGTGTGAAGAATTTGGTCTTTCGTTTTTTTCAATTTGTAGGTTTTTGATTAGGTCCAAAATCGATTGAAATAATAACAATACACAATTATAGAAGCTTAAAGTTTTGTACGTGACCCTAAAAGAACATTTACTTTTCTGGTTTTCGAAGCGAGTAAACACTTAAAGTGGTGACGGCCATGTTCTTTCACCAGATTAGTCATAACAAAATCAGATGGTGTATGGCTTTGTACGACCAATTAAAATACAGCATTTGCGGAGGAACTTAGTTGAGGGGTAATAAATATACATATATTTGTGTTGAGTATTAAGGTTAACTGTTTGGAAAATACTATAAGCACGACATATTTGGCTTGGAATACTAAACGACCGGAGAAACACGCAGGGATTGGTTCAGCATTCTTTTGTATCGGGAAATTGGATATGTTGTGAAAAAGTACTATTTTCCGTGGATAGCAAACTTTCTGAATATGATCCTTGGTCCAAACAGAAAAACATAAGCAGCTTTCAGTAACGATTCTACTTCTGCAAACTCAAAATCGGAACCTGTACCAATTGGATCTCAACTAATGATATCATGAGAAATAAATCAAGATGAGGCAGGATAATGGCCAACGTTCTATAATTTCAAGTAGTTTTCTGTGATAAAATAGCCTCTAAATTCTAACTTCCAAATAGCCTAATAAATTAATATGTTTTGTGCTTAGACGGATGCTGAATACAAAGAGTATCCTGTTTTCGCTGAGTTATTTACCCAACTCCGAGAGGTTGATCAAAATAATCACAAAGGCCTGCAATTTGAAATATAACGAAGAAAAGACACTGCAAGCGTGCATAGAACTAGACGTTCTTGACTAGACATTTATATATTGGTACATTCACGTTATATCATTAAAATGGACATTTTCTAACTTGTGTACAACAGAATAGCCCCAATACATTGTTTTCTTAGATTTGCTTAAACGGTCTGGTTTGATCATATAAACATTGGCCAATAACGTATTTGTCTCTTTGAGAGAGAAATCAACGAATGGAAGAAAAAAGGTTTCACGAGATTCCCATAACGCGTGGAAAGTCCTGTTTCTTCATCGTCAATGGAGATATGTAGATTGAATTTAGAGCCTAAATCTGTAATATCCTGACGTGTTGGAACACTGGGACACGATTAATGGGAACTGTCCAATTTTGGGTCCTAGACTTTGAATGGTTAGATAAATGAGGAACACAAATTTTCAGCAGAAATAAACACATTACACCCGAGGCTAAACATGTTATTGGCTCGGTAACGAGTTTTCATATGACATTATACATGGTTTGGCATTAACAAATGTTAATCAAGCATCGCCTTAAGGGAAACGTGAAATACGATTGAAGACCGTCCGATTAGCTGTTCTGGCATGTGGACAACTCGTCAGTTGCTATATGTCTCGCGATCATCCGTATACAGATTTTGTTACGCTATTTCTGACAATCTCTCTAAATTACCCCTGATATTTCCTTATTCCCATAAATCACCGACAGGTCTCTGATAACATTAGTTTTTAGATACATTATGCTACTTTAACGATTTTTTCTCATATATGTGAAAACCATAAACTAGGTTTAATTTCAAACGCCAATGTCTGTTGTTTTTATCTTTTTTGAGCTTCAATGGGTTTGCAGATATAGGCTTAGGCACGAAAACGGGTATTGCGATCAACACTAAACCAAAGTATGCTCCGTGTTCACTTTCAAACAAATTTGGACAATATCATCAGGTGAGCTTAAAGCACTGGTTTACCGTGTTAACAATCGATAAATAAATCAGTTTATACGGTTAGGATTTGATGGGATGATCCATCCCTTCAATGTCTAATCATTGCTTTTTTGTTTCTTTGTCCGTCATCCTGAATACGTCTTTAGTCATTGCTCTTAAGCTTGGTTAAGTCATTAATCCTGAACATGTATCTATATGGATTCCTTCTATTTGTACCATGATTCCATTATGTCAGAGTTGTTGAGTGGCTTCGTGTAAATGATAATTCGGAAATGTAGGTGAGTGCGTTAGCACGAGAACACACCTCTCGAAATGTCTCTCACAACCGAGGGGGACAATCAACAACGTGATTGTATCATAGTATAAAAGTATAAAAGAATTTGTTTTGACTATGAGCTGATTAAAAAGGTCGGTTGATTAACACAGTTTAAAAAAAATTGGCCAATGAAATCTGTGTCGTTCTGTTGCTACTAGCAACTTTCGTCGTCCCAGAAAAAAACAAATGATCCAAATTGGCACTTTGTTTAAATTTGGCTGCAGTCAAGTTAGCTAGATGCGAAACTGGTGTGCAAAGTTTGACATTAATATGCCAGATAGATTGGTTGATCTTTTATGCCGCACTAGATTATTTCACTTATATGGCGGCGTTGCCAGGTTTAGTGGGGTAGGAAACCGGGCTCATTACCCGGAGGAAACCCCCCACCGTAGGCGAGTACCTGGCAACTCCCCCACATACGGTGATCGAGTGAAAAATCCCTTTTTTCAGTTTTTATTCGGTCTGAGTGAGATTCGAACAAGTGCCGCATCGATGCATGGGAGGCCTGTGTAGACCCCTAGTAGAACGCTTAGTTGATAGAACCTCAAAATCCCATTGACAGCTATTCTCAAGTTATAGTTTGCTGACGCAGCTTTCGCCGATTAACCCGTTTCGTGAGCGAAGTGGACATGTAAACTTTTCATATTGGATTCTCGTAATGGCCGTCATAATTGGGATGGTTGTTAGGAACCACATTCACTAGTGAAACAGGGGGTGCAAACCATAATATGAACACTTGGAATTTGCTAAAAAAGTTTTTAAAAAAGCTCATACCTGGATTTTCAACCAAAAAGCGCAAGCCAAATATTTAAAATCTCACCCCCACTATTCATGTTTTAGACCCATCGAGAATAGAAAGGACAATTTATTATTTTATTTCGTTGTTCACTGTAAGCCCAGTTATAATTTGGGCCTTCTTCAATCCATGGTCAGTGTTGCTGACCTGAGGAAAAATATAACAATGAATGTCAAATCATAAAACATGTATATAAGCTAAGTTTAATAAGTATACCAGCCAAATTTTTGTCAGAGGCCCAAGTCAGTTGAGATACATGTATCTACTGGTTGATTCTCAATGAACTTGGAATACCATAAGTTTGATTGATTGATTTGTGTTTTACAGTGCATAAAAATTAATTACGTTGTACAGTGACACATACTCGTTAAAAAAAGAATTATAGGATTTTGGGGGAGGGTTCTTAACAGAAACGTAAAGCCCAAATTATCCTACGTTATGTACAGAGTTTTATTGTCTGATTTTGAAAAGGGTGTTTATGAACATAAATGGATTAAACACGTCAAAATGATACTGGATAATACTGGTATGAGTTACATCTGGCAGGAACAGAACCCGCGTGATCACCACCTAACTAATTCCAAACTGGAAAATATCCTCCTTACCTAGATCAGTTCTCACAGCATTGGAGTAGTCTGTCGTTAAATTCATCAAAGGGTAATTTTTATTCCAAGTTTAAATTATCGCTCACAATGGAGAACTATCTTATTTTTTAGACCCTAAGCTCCGAATTTCATTTACGAAGTTTAGAACTTCTAACCATACAATGCCGATAGAGACAGGCAGGTGGCAAAACAAAGATCGAGGTGACCGATTATGCGAGTTGTGTTCCATTCAGTGTGTTGGTGACGAATATCACTACGTACTTGTATGCCCTTTTTTCAGTAGTGATAGATCAAAATACCTCAACTCATACTATTGTCGTCATCCATCATTAAATAAGTTTATCGATCTTTGTAAAACCAGCTACAAACCGAAGTTACTTAAACTGTCTAAATTTATACATATTATAATACAAACCTTAAGATCATGATTGAATTTGAAATATTTTTCCGTACTTGTGCTAGTGCACACCATTGCATTTATATTGATGTATACAACTAGGTGGTGTATATTTATATTTATGCTTATCAATTTATGAGTCCTATGTCAAGAATTTCTATTATTTGGTGATTTATTTCCATGGCCAATTAGTTAGCCAAAATTGTTTTTCCCCATCATAGAACTTTTACACGGAAACCTTGTTGAGTTGAATGTATATACACGAATGTCTGTGAATATACTTTAGTACGAGTGTACAATATCAGTATGAATGGTTGTGTATAATTTCGCACCACAAGTCATTTTGCACCACAAGTCCTTGGCCTAGAAAATGGCACTCTGGCTGAGTTAACTAGACGTGTACAAATAGATTAAGCTATTATGTAGACATACATAAGTAATTGTCTAAACTGTCAGAATTTGAAACCATTTACTTGTACTTTTAGTTTATAATTTCTGTGTAACTATGTTCTTATATATACTGTTGCCACCATGATTACCCATATATTTGAAACATATACTTCCCCATTTACCACCGTGTGTGGTCTGGGTGTAAACCAAATAAAGTAAAAGTAAAGTTTACTGCTGGAGAGCAAGTTTGATTGATTGATTTGCGTTTTACAGTTAAATGCTCAACATTCTGTGGTTTCCTGGTAACCCCCTGACAATCAATGAAAGCTGTAAAGGTAGTTCGTGAATAAAAACCCCAATAAGCTTCAAGAATTCAAGAATAACTGTCAATGGGATTTTGTATGTATTTGGGGGGAGGGGGGGCTGTCATCTAAGCATTTATCTTAAGACCTTTACTTGGCGCATAAAACTTCGCACACTAGTTTTAGGTTGATTCGTGCCTAATTTCAACAAAACATAGAGTTTGGATGCTACTTAGTTTGTGTCAAAGCGAGAAATACCCTATAGCAGAACTAGCCCAGGGATAAATTCTTAACAATTTCAACAAGCTCTAAAGTACTACGCTCATAAGCGTCCATGCTGACTTTTCAGGATATCATATTTATTATATGTCATCAAAGGAAAAAAAACCCGCATCATAAATGGTCATTAGAACAAGTGGGTCCTTCCCAGTTTAACTGATATCGTTAATGAGCCATTCGGCTTTCTTCTTTGTTGTTTTTACTTTAAAGACAAACTCAATGGCAAAATCGTTTTCTTGCTTTCATCTTTTCTGTCTTCTGTCAGATACCTGTGTTAAGGTGTACCTTTTACAAAAGGGAAAGAAAGTCAGTAAGAAGAAGTCAACGGTAAAACGAGTAGAACACAATCTCATCTTTAATAAGCTCGAGGCTATGATATTTTCTGTTCCCTGGACAGTCCAACAGGTAACAACTGTTATACACAGTTATAGAAATGCGTTCTCACTGCAATCGTGATGACGAGCCTATCTTTGTGTACTCAAGTACTGACAAGTGCTAGTCTTGCTATGCATAGATAGTCGCGTCATCACAATTGTGCTCACTGATGTCTTTCGTCGGTTTACTTTGATGCTTTGTAAAGGGACAAGCAATTTTCTAATGTTGACGTGCTTTATTGAAACCAACTGCTATTTTAGTCTTGAGATACCTGGTGGAGATTTAGAATGCACTGATGAAAGCTCTAAAAAGAATCATCAAAACCAGAAAATCGCATATTTTGTTACAAAATTTCGATTAAATGTGACTAATCAACATTTAGAAGTCGGTAATAGTAACTCAAAAGAAGAGATTTCTGGATAACAACTTCTTATTTATTAATGTTGGTACGTTTCAGTATAGATACTAATACCGTTTTCAACCAAATGTGACTACGAATCACATTTGGTTGAAAACGGTATTAGTATACCCCCCATAAAAAAAAAAGAAATCAAACAAAACAAAAACGCAAAATTATATTTCACTGATATGGTGACAGCTCTTACACATGCGGCAATCGAGAGAAAAATCCACTTTTGTTCATTGGAGTGGGGTCCGATCCCGCGCCGCATTGATGTAAAGCCTGTGTAACTATATAATGGGAAAATAAGAAAAGCTATCATGTACAATGTAAATTCGGATAATAATTAATGATCTCGATAATAAACAAGCAAAAATTGTCCCAAAACATTATCTATTTTTCTTGAACAATAACTGTGTATTACACCAGGACTTATTTAGCGTTCGTCTCTGTAAGAAATTAAACAGATCTTTGAAATGAATTAATATATCTGTGGGAAAAGCCTACTTTTAATATGAAATAGTTTTGCTTTATTTATTTTGTCTACCATTTATCTGTTTATTTGCTACTGGCATGGCAAATAGGCCTACTGTAAGTTATAACTTCTATATGCTTTATACGTGGGCCTATGTATTAATTCGTTTCGCTTTACAGCTGATGTAGAGCTTATTTGAGACGGATTTATAAATATACGGTTGAATATTTATGTTTAAATCAATCTCCGGTATATCCTTGTCTTCTAAATGATCACTCAAGTCCCTTTTAAAGGCCATACAAAAGTATGATATCGCACATTACGTGCAGCGAGCTGAAATCGTTCAGAGAAGCTTGTTCTTCTGTGACGTCACAGGCAAGTAAATAAGGGGAAATAAGTCATGCGTTGTATTTTTATTTATTTCAAAGAAAAAAATGTTTTAAAACAAAATCAACCAGACTTTTTACTTACCACAGGTGCCAATCCCTTTCTAAAACATTGTTTCTATAAATGCAATGCCTATTATGGTGATTTAAATCCGTTGCATATGATCTTTAAACACATATTCTAAGTCTCAGATCAAAAGATAATATTGATAAATTAATTAAACAACGTAATACTGCTTACACACTTACAATTGAGCATATATTCATTCTCCAAACACAACTTCGTTGTCTTTTTCCATTTGCAGATCTAAACGCATGTCCAATATGGAGGTACAATAACAAATTAGCAATGGTTTTGATTTCTGTATTAAGAAAAATCAGGAACATTGTGGTGGTTGAAACATTACATTACGGCAAATAGAAAATGAAATTGTGCACTGCTTCTATCTTTTTCGAGACTTTTTTTTTGTCGACAAAATGAGATTATATGTCAGGTGTCGATATAGGATTGAGGGTTTCCTCTGAACTTTATCAAAACCTATAATGAAATAATTGTTGTGTCGGCGCAAAACAATCAACCTAAAACTGTTGAAATCATATATAGATAAATGTTCACAAATTGGTAAATGTCCTTAATAAGATAAACTACGTAAATATTTATGAACACTAAAACACACAGGCACAGGGAAAATCTTCTTGTCTAAAATAACCACGGAGACAAGTTCCTAATTGTGTTAAAAAGAGGTGTATCACTTAGACCTTTATTCGATGTATCTGTATATATTTGTCAAAAGATATTCAGTTTTATGGAACCAAATTGTCCCCAGTATTTCTTACATTTTGCCAAATAAATGTTTCTAGGTCAGCCGAACAGCTGAGTCAGTAGGCCTACCATTCCGAAACTGTCAGGCTTACTGTTACAAGCATTGTTTCAAAATGTAGGTTTAAGGTTAAAATTAAATGTTAAACCGTCAGAGATAATGAAATTCAATGTTTTTCATCACTGATCATAAATTTGGTTCAAAGAATGATGCACAAATGTATGTAGTGTTGCACTCTATTTTAGACCCAGCATAAACCATGCCATTGTCTCATCTGGCAAGGTTTTTGGATGACAGCAACTTGATCTTATTAAACATGGAAATGAACACTGGCCATATGACACTCTTGTATCCGTGTCTCTGTTTGAGGTCATCAACCGTCCATACATATATTTATGATCACTAAAACACACGGGCACAGGGAAAATCTTCTTGTCTAAAATAACCATGGAGACAAGTTTGAAATTGTATTAAAAAGAGGTTTATCATTTAGACCTTTATACCCCATCATAAATTGTTGTAATACAAATGTGTGGATAGTTTTTTTGTTTTAAAACGATGGTTATTTTGAGCCCCTGACACAGGCAAATATATATATTTATGGAAACCTTCCATACATATGATATACTATTCTACAAACGACTTTACTTTTGATTAAGAAATGGGTGTTAATACATGTGTATTTAATGGCTGTATCCCAGCTTGCAAAAAAAATGACATAGTTTTCTCTGTACATGAATACAACTGTTCCACACAACTGGGGTCTCACGAATGAACTTAGTATTTGATGAGGTAGGCCCTATTTAGGATTTATTGTCGTCTTGGTTTGACCGACGAGAGAATCCTATGCTTACCAGAAGTCTATGAATGGGGAAGTGTGAAACGTCCCATTACACCATATTCAGGGCGTTGACGCCTTCAGCCTGCTTATATAACATTATGTGATGTTTATGCGCGGTAGATTTTGAAATTGTCAACGGTTCCGCAGTTTCAAATCAGAAAAAAAATTCATTCTCTACTTACTGAACTTTCATATCTATCGGAAATCCCAGTAGCCGCAGTTCGGAGAATGCATTGGTTCTAATAAAAACTTTAACGTTTGCTCTGTCAAGTACTGTTGTCACATCTAAAACGTTCGCCATCTTTTTCTAATGTATCCCATAATAGTTCATACGAGGAAGAGAAGAAAAGCCACAATTTCCGAGAGATGGCGCTGTTTATGGTGACCTATGGGTCAATAGGCGCCAACGCTCTATAAATATGGTGTAATGGGACGTTTCCAACTTCCCCATTCAAAGACTTCTGATTTTACCTTGACTGGAATGAAATGATGTATTTTACGTCCTGTCGCTTGAGATGTTTCTTTTAAAACTTCCTTGACAACAATAATCAGCCCGTTTTCATATCTTTACCTGGAGAGTATTTTATAGAATGATTTGTAAATTACCGAAATGCGCAGTGTATCATCAACAGCTGAATCATCAACATTTTGTTAGGATTTATGGTCACTGTTTTATATCGTTTAGCGCTTTTTGTTTGGCCTATAGAAAAATATATCTTAATCGCAAGATTCAGCAAGAATAATATCAGTTAAGTTGTCATTAAGGAGTCATTATGTCGTCCAGCTGTTTCATTGATATGGCAAAAACAAAGAGACAAAGGATTTATTTTTCGTATTTGTTTCTGCGTTGTTCATCATGTATTTTGTGAAAGTGCACTATAACTATTAACGACTTTTTCATGGAATCAGCACTTACTTTTGCTTTGGGGATTCTGACATCAGCTGCATTGTAAAGTAGGTCTAAGTCATATTTTTCTGTCTGCATAATGTATTATATTGCATATATATCATATTCAGCTTAGAGAAATACGTCTCTAAAACGACTCATATGTTGTGGATGCAATATTTTCCTGGCCTAAAATGAAATTATTTCAGCAGTTATAGTGGCATGAGCTGCCAAAATGTTGATATTTTGACGTTAAAACAGAATGTTGAAATTAGTGGCTATTTTTCTCAAGACGTATAATTCAGAAGTTTTTTAGTGCTTCTGGTCTCGAAAATGTACGATAAAGTATTGTTTTGAACTAACCTTGGCTTAAAATGAATGAATGGTCGTCTCGGTTATTTAAATCTTGTTTACTTATCGAACACTTTTTTCTGTTCGTACAGGCCACATACTGCACATGTATGGATGTTCCTCATTCCAACGCCAATCATTTAGTTTTTTGATGGCCTTCAAAGTCTCTTATTGTTGTGACGATCAGAAATTATGAAACAGTGGGGATTTTGGCAGCTCACGCCACTTTAAAGGAAGGAGCTGTTGGTTTGTCTCTGTTTCTGGATCCCACCGACTTGTCTGCAAGGATGAAAAACATTTCCGAATGAATAAATTCCAAGTGGTAAAGAATCTTATACAATGTCAATAGTTCTACTAGAATTAAGTATATCGTCAGAAGACAACACAGTGTATGCTTACCGAGTTGGCTTACTCCTCGATCAGGAAGATATTGTCTCTAAAATAAAATGTGATATATTTTATCCAAAGTGTTAATTTTAAGTTAAGTTCAGTGGTTTAAATAAAGCCCTCTTTTATATGGGAATCCTTAGATATTACCTGAAATGAAGCATATACAAGTTTAAAAGGTTTCATAACCACCCTTTTGTACTATTTTCTAATTTGTTGTTGTAAAACGTGTACTTTACGAGTCTGACAAACAGAATTAATTTTCTGGCTCATAACATACAAAATTCAAATGCTACACTTGCCGCTCTACAATGCTTGTTATCACAATGACATAAAGCGTCAAACTCGACCCCCCGCTTTGCACGTACCCTCACAGTGGTGCCGTAATACACGATATGTGATGTGTCAGTGTAGTCTGTACACATCGAAGGTCCAATCTAAAATAGGTATTGATCATACTGCCATTCGTTGCGATATTAACCTCTAAAACAAATGAGTGTCATGTTGCTCTAACATAAAGGGAGGCCACTGCTGTCGACACAGAGAGCTACTTTCAGCATTGTAAACAACGACATGTGACACTGACAGTTGCGCCATGAAAGGGGCTCGGTTGTGTGGAGAGATATCAGATACAGATAGGTCTTGCGACACAGGTTATTTTTGTAGGGTTATATGTTTTGGGACCAGTATAGAACAGAGAGTTATCATAGGCCATGTCTCGTGTTGAAGATCTTGTAGAATGGCACGAGATCTTGATTGATCGAAGGTCGTGTATGACGTCACTTTTGACACGATTTTCCGAATAGTTACGAAAAATACGAATAATATGCATATTTTCTATTCACCCCTTTTTGGATACCAGGGAACTAACGCAAGCGCTATTTTTTTTTTACAAATTATGTTTTTTAATTATACATTTAGTCCATACACAAACACAGATGAGTTTGAAGTCCTGTTCATAAATCATTTAATAGATCTCCATCTCAATATTACTGGAAACCCTCATTGGCTCTGAAAAATGTATTCATTCATCCCTCGTGAAACACGTCTTGAGAGTTCTGTAATTCGCCAAGGAGACAGGACAACATAAGAAAGGAGGATTAACGACGTTGTTTTGTGGAGAATAAGAAAGAAACCCGTTAATCTTGAGAGCAACTACTCCATTACCAAACAACAGCTCTTTTCTCGGCTGACATAGAGATGATGTGATTTATACAAGCTGTTTGTTAACTCTTTGGGCGGAATGTGGATTCTAAAACTTTTACTACATAACCTCATTTTGCTACCATAAACCTTAAAGTGGCATGAGCTGCCAAAATTAACACTTTTTTCATAATTTCTGATCGTCAAGACAGTAACAGGCTTTGAAGGCCATCGAAAAACTAAACGATTGGCGTTGGAATGAGGAAAATCCATACAGTTTGTGGCCTGTACGAACCGAAAACGTGTTCGAAAAGTAAACAAAATTTAAATAACCGGGACGACCATTCATTCATTCTAAGCCAAAGTTAGTTCAAATCAATACTTTATCGTACATTTTCGAGACTAGAAGCACTAAAAAGCTTCTGAATTGTTCGTCTTGAGAAAATAGCCAATAATTTCAACATTCTGTTTCAACCTCAAAATATCAACATTTTGGCAGCTTATGCCACTTTAAGATGTATTTTGTCAAAAATGAACTAAAGAAGCCCATTAACACTACAATACCACCCAAAGGATTTGAAAAGGCTTGGATATATAGATGGCTTTTTCCACTTAATTTGAAGTCTGGTTTTGGAACATGGTATTATCAATTTTTTGTAAAGAATCTCAAATTCAGATTGAGTGTATTTTGAGTCTTTGAAGAGTACTACCTCTTCTTTCTGTGCTATGATATTATTATATACTCTCCCAAAAAGAAACGCAACATCCAATTTTTGTTCTTCAAAATATGAATTTTCAACATCATTTTTAATACAGGAATAAGCATCACATTACACTGAAATTTTGGCAGACTGGTTGTTCAGACTTTAAAGTTCATTCACATGTAAAAATTTATCACATTAAAGTTCAAAGCGCTCAGATGACGTCACTGCAAAGTCAATATCTGTTGTGCCCACCATTAACCTGTAACACAGCACGGACCCATCTCGACATAGACACAATCAATCGACGAATACGGTTTTGCGGAATACTCCTCCATTCTTGCTCAAGAGCCTGCTGCAGTTCTTGCAGAGTTTGCGGCGCTGGATGACGACTGCGCACGAGTCTATCCACGCGAGCACTGTTACGTTCTGGTTGGCTAGAAATTGAACAGTAGCACGAGCTGTGTGCGGCCGAGCGTTGTCGTGCTGAAAAATTTCCCTACGGGGGTCCATTACGGGCAGCATATGTGGTGTCAAAACCTCATCTGTGTATCGAACGGCGTTCGGGTTGCCGGGAATGTGCACCAGTTGAGTTTTACGGGCACAGGATATGGCACCCCACACCATCACACTTCCTCCGCCGAAATTGTCGACCTCAAGGACGCAGTTCCTTGCGAACCTCTCATTCCGGCGTCTGTAAACTCGGGTACGACCATCTCTGCAGTTGGAATCTTGATTCATCGCTGAACCAGACTCGCCTATAGTTTCGCAGATTCCAGTCCCTTAACCTGTTGCACCATTGGACCCTTGCAAGTCTCAGTACTACGCCAAAGTAAGGACGTCTGACGTGTAAGCCGTTTTGACGGAGACGGTTTCTGACTGCCTGTGCCGATATTCGACGGAGACCTGGGATATTTGATGCTGTTTCTGTTGCTGTTTTGGTCCGGTTTCGCAGGTGAAGTAACCGGATGTAGCGATCTTGGGCTGCTGATGTGATCCTAGGTCGGCCACAACGTTGACGATCAGCTGTTGAACCGGATTGCTGGTGCGGTTTCAACAGTCTGGAAATCGTGCTCCGGTGAACAGTATAAAGTCTAGCGACTGCATTCTGTGATTCGCCGGCCAGGAGACGACCAATGACGACGTTCCGGGTAGCTGCGGCTAGTCTTGGCATATTGTAGCAGCTTCGTGAAACAATTTAACGACTGAATTCAATTGAACGGTTGTGTGTCTTTTATACCCATTAAACCCACATAAAGATAAGACATGATTCGCACGTGCAACTGTCCTACGTTTTTCCCTACGCCTTCCTCGTGTAGCGTTACACAAAGGCTGACCGAAAGTCAGGTGTGATCAACAGCCACTATCAGGGGCTTAAATTCAATTATCGGACATTTACATTAAAACATGATCCTGTTGTCATGTGTCAATCACACACATTTTTGGAAAAATTCATGTTTGAAAAAAAAATTGGATGTTGCGTTTCTTTTTTGGGAGAGTATATAACGTTATTTTCTGGCATAAACCTATTGAATTATATCCAACACATAAATAAGAGGAAGCACTTTTCCAAAGGGAAAGAAATCAAATTTTATTCAAAATTGAATTAAGGATCTCTTATAAAAAAATACGGCCACATGCGCATGTCATCTTTTAAAACCGGACTTCAGATTAAACTAAAGAAAGTTTTCTTACCTTTTTCTTTCTACGCTCCATATTATCTGGTCCTCGACAACTCAGTCGGAAGAGCGATAGTTTCACCGGCCGGCACTAGTTTTCCATTGATGGGTCTCGATGTCGAATCCCGCTCAGTCCAAGAAAAAAAGGAACAACACAGTTGCATTACGCATATATGGGACCACATATTTATCAGTGTGTTAACTATGTTCGTTGCGTATACGAGAGATATAGTCGTTCCACGGGAAATGAGCTAGCGAAATTAATTTCAATTGAGATTGCCTTGAACATATCTACAAAATATGATCACTGTGCAAAGAAACACATGTCCTTTATGACCGATATCATCATATAATCAAAGACTAGCACCTTTTACCTTTGCCTATTGTCTTGTTTTCGTTTTCTGGATCTTTCGGTCAATATTTACAGGTACTAAGCCATATGATGTACAATTCTGAGCTATAAAGTTACTTTTTTATAGCTGTGGAAAAAGCCCCATTGGGCTGAAACAAAATTCTCAGTACAATTGGAGGGTCTTCGTAGTTTTGGTTTGCCCGGACACTAAGACATTAACAGAATTGATTGACCATGCATTTAGTAAACACACATGCAGAGGGAAAATCTTCTTGTAAATAACCATGTTGTGTCCTGTTACCATGTAGACAAGTTTCTAATTGTGTTAAAAAGGGGTATATCTTTTAGACCTTTATACCCAATTATAAGTTGTAACTAGAAATTGCTGAAGCAATTGCGATTCAAAGTGTGAATCCGAACAGATAAGAGTTTCACATACTCCCTGACTTTTTTTCCGAAAAGTAATTAAAGCGCCGAAAAGATGTACATGTTTTTTGTTAATCGCCAAAAGAAAAAGCGCGGACGTGAAAGAAAAATTCCTTAAATTTTAAAGATTAAATAACCGAAAGACGTTGGCTGATAAACTGTATCTACTGCATCATCGCTGTGAAATTTCGATTCAATTGGCTATTTAGTTTGTAAGTTGTACCGTTTTGAATACAGGATTTTCGTTAATCACCAAACGAAAAAGCGCGGACGTGAAAGAAAACATTTTCTAAATTTTAAAGATTCAATTTACGGAAGACGTTGACAGATAAATTGTATCTATTACATCTCACCTGAGAAACTTTGATTCATTCGGCTAAACAGTTTTTAAGTTATTGCGTTCTGAATACAGGATTTTCTATAATCATCAAAGGAAAAAGCGCGGACCTGAAAGAAAACATTTTCTAAATTTTTAAGATTTTATTTACGGAAGACGTTGACTGATAAACTGTATCAAGTACATCCTAGCTGTTTAGTTTGAATTCATTCGGGTAAACAGTTTTTAAGTTATAAGGCTTTTAATTATGTGTGACGTCATAAACTCTAAAAGTTCGTTTATTACTGATAGAGCCAGTGTTTTCAGTTTGTTGATCGTTGAAATTAGTTTTATTTATGCATATTATGTGTTTGCACTGATATATGTTATCGGTTTTGCTCTATAATGCGTCATTTTTCCTCGGCATATGTGAGAAAGTCCAATAGTACACCTGAAAACGACTAATCCAACCATTTAAATTTTGGAACAAAGATTAAAAGTACTTATGAAAATGATAGAAAGCATTTGGCGGTATGTTTTTCTTCATCATTTTAGGGGCTTTGAGATGATATATAGTAAAAGTGACAAAAATCTGTTTTAGAAAAATTCACACTATTATTGATGACGTCATCAATTTTAAATACCAAATATCTCCTAAGGTTTTTATACAATAAACTTCAAATTTGCATTCATACTAGATTATGCATTGAACTATCTAATGTTACCAAATAAGAGCAAATACTTCTTTTTTTAGGGAGAAATAAAGCTTTACGTATTTGAAACACGATCCAATATGGCGGCCAAACTATTCGTCCAATCAAAAAACCGTTGACATTTTGTGACTAACAAATTTCCCTGTCTCTCTGAATTTGAAAACCGTTTCTATCTATGTATATTTTTGGCGAAATTAGTATTTTTATAGATTTTAAAAATTTAAAATGATGTCATGGTCACGTGATCTTGATTTGGATTTGACAACTTTAGAATATTAGTCAGATGAATACAATCTATAGATGTAGAAAGTTTTGTTATGTTAACTTCAATAGTTTTTTAGTTATTGACTTTTGAAAATTGAAGTGATGACGTCAAAATTTCGACCAATAGCGAGCTTCTAGAGTTTTCAACTGAAGTACTTGAAAGTTGCAATCGAGATGCGCTGAAGTAATTCCGACCTATGTATTAAATTTAAAGTCAATCCATTGAGTGGTTTTGGAGAAGAAGACCTTTGAAGGTTTAGTGCGGTGCCAAGATGGCCGCGAACGTAGCCCTAGAGAAACAATAGAAATATGCGCATGCCTAATCCATGGAAGTTTTGTCGACGAATCTGTAGTTTGATAAAGTTGCGATTTCTGGTTTTCGAGGAATAAGGTCTCAACATCGACGCAAGAAAAAAAAATAATAATAACTAGAAATTGCTGAAGCAATTGCGATTCAAAGTGTGAATCCGAACAGATAAGAGTTTCACATACTCCTTGACTTTTTTTCCGAAAAGTAATTAAAGCGCCGGAAAGATGTACATGTTTTTCGTTAATCGCCAAAAGAAAAAGCGCGGAAGTGAAAGAAAAATTCCTTAAATTTTAAAGATTAAATTAACGGAAGACGTTGGCTGATGAACTGTATCTACTGCATCATCGCTGTGAAATTTCGATTCAATTGGCTATTTAGTGTTTAATTTATACCGTTTTGAATACAGGATTTTCGTTAATCACCAAACGAAAAAGCGCGGACGTGAAAGAAAACATTTTCTAAATTTTAAAGATTCAATTTACGGAAAACGTTGACAGATAAATTGTATCTATTACATCTTACCTGAGAAATTTTGATTCAATCGGCTAAACAGTTGTTAAGTTATTGCGTTCTGAATACAGGATTTTCTATAATCATCAAAGGAAAAAGCGCGGACCTGATAGAAAACATTCTCTAAATTTTTAAGATTTTATTTACGGAAGACGTTGACTGATAAACTGTATCAAGTACATCTTAGCTGTTAAGTTTGAATTCATTCGGGTAAACGGTTTTTAAGTTATAAGGCTTTTAAATATGTGTGACGTCATAAAATCCAAATCTTCGTTTATTACTTATTGAGCCAGTGTTTTCAGTTTGTTGATCGTTGAAACTAGTTTTATTTATGCATATTATGTGTTTACACTGATATATGTTATCGGTTTTGCTCTATAATGCGTCATTTTTCCTCGGCATATGTGAGAAAGTCCAATAGTACACCTGAAAACGACCAAGTCCAACAATTTAAATTTTGGAACAAAGATTAAAAGTACTTATGAAAATGATAGAAAGCATTTGGCGGTATGTTTTTCTTCGTCTTTTCAAGGGCTTTCAGATCACATATAATAAAAGTAACAAAAATCAGTTTTAGAAAAATTCACACTATTATTGATGACGTCATCAATTTTAAATACCAAATATCTCCTATGGTTTTTATACAATAAACTTCAAATTTGCATTCATAATAGATTATGCATTGAACTGTCTGATGTTACCAAATAAGAGCAAATACTTCTTTTTTTAGGGAGAAGTAAAGCTTTACGTCTTTGAAACACGATCCAATATGGCGGCCAAACTATTTGTCCAATCAAAAAACCGTTGCCATTTTGTGATTAACAAATTTCCTTGTCTCTTTAAATTTGAAAACCGTTTCTCTCTATCTATATTATTGGCGAAATTAGCATTTTTATAGATTTTAAAAATTTAAAATGATGTCATGGTCACGTGACCTTGATTTGGATTTGACAAATTTAGGATATTAATCAGATGGATACAATCTATAGATGTAGAAAGTTTTGTTACGTTAACTTCAATAGTTTTTTAGTTATTGACTTTTGAATATTGAAGTGATGACGTCAAAATTTCGACCAATAGCGAGCTTCTAGAGTTTTCAACTGAAGTACTTGAAAGTTGCAACCGAGATGCGCTGAAGTAATTCCGACCTATGTATTAAATTTAAAGTCAATCCATTGAGTGGTTTTGGAGAAGAAGACCTTTGAAGGTTTAGTGCGGTGCCAAGATGGCCGCGAACGTAGCCCTAGAGAAACAATAGAAATATGCGCATGCCTAATCCATGGAAGTTTTGTCGACGAATCTGTAGTTTGATAAAGTTGCGATTTCTGGTTTTCGAGGAATAAGGTCTCAACATCGACGCAAGAAAAAAAAAAAATAATAATAATAATAATAATAATAATAATAAACACAACGAAAACAATAGATTCAAAGTTTACACTTTGAATCTAATAATAACTAGAAATTGCTGAAGCAATTGCGATTCAAAGTGTGAATCCGAACAGATAAGAGTTCCACATACTCCTTGACTTTTTCTAGAAAAGTAATTGAAAGCGCCGAAAAGATATACATGCTTTTCGTTAATCGCCAAAAGAAAAAGCGCGGACGTGAAAGAAAATTCTTTAAATTTTGAAGATTCAATTCACGGAAGACGTCGGCTGAGAAACTGTATCTAGTGCATCATCGCGGTGAAATTTCGATTCATTTGGCTAATTAGTTTTTAAGTTATTGCGTTCTGAATACAGGATTTTCTATAATCATCAAAGGAAAAAGCGCGGACCTTAAAGAAAACATTTTCTATTTTTTAAAGGTATAATTCACGGAAGACGTTGACTGATAAACTGTATCTACTGCATCTTTGCTGTGAAATTTCGATTCATTTGGCTAATTATTTTTTGAGTTATAACGTTTTGAATACAGGATTCTCGTTAATCACCAAACGAAAAAGCGCGGACGTGAAAGAAGACATTCTTTAAATTTTGAAAATTTTATTTATGGAAGACGTTGACAGATAAACTGTATCTATTACATCTTACCTGAGAAATTTTGATTCATTTGGCTAAAGAGTTTTTAAGTTATTGCGTTCTGAATATAGTATTTTCTATAATCATCAAAGGAAAAAGCGCGGACCTGAAAGAAAACATTTTTTAATTTTTAAAGATTTAATTTATGGAAGACGTTGACTGATAAACTGTATGAAGTACATCTTAGCTGTTAAATTTGGATTCATTCGGGTAAACAGTTTTTAAGTTATAAGGCTTTTAAATATGTGTGACGTCATCAAATCTAAATGTTCGTTTATTACTTATAGAGCCAGTGTTTTCAATTTGTTGATCGTTGAAACTAGTTTTATTTATGCATATTATGTGTTTACACTGATATATGTTATCGGTTTTGTTCTATAATGCGTCATATTTCCTCCGCATATGTGAAAAAGTCCAATAGTACACCTAAAAACGACCAAGTCCAACAATTTAAATTTTGGAACAAAGATTAAAAGTACTTATCAAAATGATAGAACGCATTTGGCGGTATGTTTTTCTTCATCATTTCAAGGGCTTTGAGATGATTTATAATAAAAGTAACAAAAATCAGTTTTAGAAAAATTCACACTATTATTGATGACGTCATCAATTTAAAATACCAAATATCTCCTAAGGTTTTTATACAATAAACTTCAAATTTGCATTCATAATAGATTATGCATGGAACTATTGAATTTTACAAAATCAGAGCAAATACTTGTTTTTTTAGGAAGAAGAAAAGCTTTACGTATTTGGAACACGATCCAATATGGCGGCCAAACCATTCGTCCAATCAAAAAACCGTTGACATTTTGTGATCAACAAATTTCCTTGTCTCTTTGAATTTGAAATAAGTTTTTCTCTATCTATATTATTAGCGAAATTAGCATTTTTATAGATTTTAAAAATTTAAAATGACGTCATGGTCATGTGACTTTGATTTGGATTTTACAACTTTGGGATATTAGGCAGATTGATGCATTCTATGGATGTAGAAAGTTTTGTTGCTTTAAATTAAATAGTTTTTTAGTTATTGACTTTGGAAAATTTAAGTGATTTTGTCAACATTTCGACCAATAGCGAGCTTCTGGAGTTTTCAAGTGAGATACTTGAAAGTTGCAATCAAGATGCGCTGAAGTAAGTCCAACCTATGTATTTAATTTGAAGTGAATCCATTGAGTGGTTTTTGAGAAGAAGACCTTTGAAGGTTTAGTGCGTTGCCAAGATGGCCGCGAACGCAGCCCTCGAGAAACAATAAAAGTATGCGCATGCATGATTCATTCAAGTTTTGTCGACAGATCCGAAGTTTTAGTGAGTTGAGATTTGTAGTTTTTGAGAAAAAAGGTTTCAACTTGGCGGAAGAAAAAAAAAAAATAATAATAATAATAAACACAACGAAAACAATAGATTCAAAGTTTACACTTTGAATCTAATAACTAGAAATTGCTAAAGCAATTGCGATTCAAAGTGTGAAGTCGAATAGATCACGATTTTTTAAGTAATTTAAGAGACAAAAACAGTACATGTTTTAATATAAAGGCCTTAAGGAAGAAACGCGGACAAGAAAGAAAACATTTTTTTGAAGATTAAGTTTTCGGAAGAGGTTGACTTATACACTGTAACAAGTACTTCTTAGCTGTATAGTTTCGTTTCATTCTGCTGAGTAGTTTTTAAGTTATTACGTTTTGAAAACAATTTTTGCCTATAATCACCTAAAGAAAAAGCGCGGATCACACATTGAAAATTTTCCGTAAAGTAATTTAAGAGCCAAAAACAATACATGTTTTCTGCAAATCGCCGAGAAGAAAGGACGAGGAAGTGAAAGAAAACATGTTGGGGTTTAAATGATTCAATATACGGAAGACGTTAACTGATAAACTCTACCTAGTACATCTTCGCTGTGAATTTTTTATTTATTCAGCTAAACAGTTTTTAAGTGGCATGAGCTGCCAAACTTTATAGTTGCTGATCGTCACGACATTAAGAGGCTTGGAAGGCTATCGAAAAACTAAATGATTGGCGTTGGAATGAGGAAAATCCATACAGTATGTGGCCTGCACGAACCGAAAATGTGTTCGGAAAGTAAACAAAATTTAAATAACCGGGACGACCATTCATTCATTTATTCCAAGCCAAAGTTAGTTCTAAACAATGCTTTATCGTACAGTATCGAGACTAGAAGCACTAAAAAGCTTCTGAATTATACGTCTTGAGAAAAATAGCCAATAATTTCAACATTCTGTTTTAACGTCAAAATATCAACATTTTGGCAGCTCATGCCACTGAATACAGGATTTTCTATACTCCCCAAAGGAAAAAGTGTGGACGTGAAAGAAAACATTCTTTAAATTTTTTTATAGATTTAACTTACGGAAGACGTTGACTGAAAAATTTGCATCTAGTACATCTTTCCTGAGAAATTCGATTCATTCAGCTAAACAATTTTTAAGTTAAAAGGCTTTTCAAAATGTGTGACATTGTAAATGTAAATGTTAGTTTATTGCTTATAGAACCAGTGTTTTCAATTTGTTGATCCTTGAAACTGGTTTTATTTATGTGCATTATGTGTTTGTACTGAAATACATCAGTTGGCCTATATTATGTCAATTTTCCTCGGCATTTAGGAAAAAGCCCTATAATAAACCTGAAATAATTGAAATGCTTGATTAATTTCTTTTTTAAGTAATTTATATGGTAGAAAACAATATGTTGATATTTTTCTTCTCCTCTTATCAAGGGCTTTCAGATGGTATTGATTTAATGTTGATAAAATAGCTTTTAAAACATTTAGTAACTATAGATAACGTCATGATTGTTTAAACAGCATTTATCTTCAAAAAGGTTTGACCATGTTGCCCAAAATTTTCAAATCTATACGACCATGTGTGAGTTTATTTAAATCCAAAAGGACAAAGCAAATGCGTTATTTTGTTAGGAGATTTATTCAAATGTTTGGAACCGCGTCCGATATGACGGCTGAACTCGGTTTTGTCCTATCTGTAATATTAGCTAAAACAGGTTTTTGAAAAAAATTCAAAATTTCAATATGGCCTTAAGGGCGCTGGATTCCATACACACAAATGCAAAAGAAGGCTTAGTTTTGGATTGCTAAAAACCACATAAATGTGAAGTTTCGTGATATTTGACTAATTATTTCTTGTATCATAAGCATTTGAAAAATAAATTGTAACTTGTTACGCCATAATTTTGACCAATGGAAATCCTTAGAAGTTTTAGTTAGATATTGCTCAAATCTAGCCTCATTACATGTATTTGCTGGAGAGACTTGGTTATGTATGCAAAATTTGATCCGGATCATCAAAGGCCATTGAAGGTTTAGCAAGGAAGCAAAATGGCCGCCGAAGTGGCGCAAGACAAAATTCGAAAATACACGGATGCTTAATTGATTGAAATTCTGTCGAGGAATCTTAAGTTTCAAATTACTGAGTTTCTTAGTTTCCGAGCTTATACTATAGATATTTGGGTATGGACACTTCAATTTAGTTTGTTTATTAATGGTTTATGCTAAACTCAAAATTATTTCACTTATGTGGCCCGGTATTTTTTCTCGAGAGGCAATCGAAATGAAAGTGATATTGGATTGGTCTCTGAAGCAACTCGGCTTTATAGGCCTTCAATCTGTTCACTGACTGCCTAAAGTCTACCTGTTAGGCAGACTTGAGTGTGAACGCTCGTTACTAGTCCCCTTAGAAAAATAGAATAACAAACTCAAAACATAACAGATTAAATAGTTAAGCGAGTGTCATGAATGTAATATGGCATGTATCTTGGCATGTAACAAATTTCTGCCAAACTCAAAGTTATTTCACTTATGTGGTGGTGTAGCCCTGTATTTTTTGGCAACTGAAATAAAAGTGACATATGTCTCTGAAACAAACATCGGCCTTATAGGCCTTCAATCTTTTCACTTACTGCCTGAAGTCTGTATTACAAAACCAATAGTAAGAATGTCTTTAAAATGCCTAAAAATGAAAATTTGAAAATATTCAAATAACACTTTCAGAAATCTTAGAAATTAAGTGCTGATATAATAAGATTTCCCTGTGTTGTATAAATGTAGTTTTACTGCCTACACTGTTTCAGTGAAATAAAAACTTGCGATTTGCTGATGTTTATCAATTGATGGAGCTAGCATCCATTTACTTATTAACACAATGCAATATTTTACGAATACAGTTTTAGGTATTCTATCTTAAATTTAGATTATTTCACCTATGTGCTGCGTTACTATGTTAACGGTTCGAAAAACGGACTCTTTATCTGGAAAAAAATTTGAATTTTTCTTTACATTGAATCCGAACCATTGTCTAATTGACGGAAGGTTTGTGTCGGACTGAGAGCCCATCACTCTCCAGCTAAATTCTTTTAATTAAGAGACAGATGTTTGTCAGGGATCTTCCATCTAAATAATCTTGAAGTTAAAAGTTTAGACTCACGAATTCCTTCATATGTTCTAACCTGGTAGTGACAGAGTATTTCGTTTTCACGGGGAGTTTATCTGTACCTGTAGTTGAAATTGAAGCTAACCAGCAAAGGTTTTCCAAACAGAACAGACATGGGTTCAAATAACATGTTTGGTTAAGGGGGAAATTGTCTCTGATATGAAAAACATTGTAACTTGTATTCCACTAAGCCCTTTTCGTAGAATGCTTAATACTAAGAGATTCAGAGTGATACCCCTTCATAGGCTATGTTTATCCCTAGATAAATAGAAGTGGCAGACTATGTTAGCAAAAGCCAGAAAAATGAGAGAGGCCAGCTGCTATCAGCTGGTCTTATCATCTTGTGAGTACATAAGACTGGACTTCTTAAATATGTATTTAATTCGGTTACGTCGTCATTTAAAGATTCCCAAATCTGGTCTGATGATGCGCTTGAGTGACTTAGTTATGTAGGCAAGATTCGACCCGAATCCATTAAGTTGTTCTGAAGAGAAAGGTCATGGAATGTTTAGCTGGGGCTAAAGTGGCGCTAGAAAAAAGTCAAAAAATACCCAGACGTCTAATTGATTGAAAATCTGTCAAGGAATCTGAAGTGTCAAACTGACGAAATTCTTAGTGTCCGAGAAACAGGCTCACAACATCGGGACGATAAAAAGATTAGATTCAGTGAGATTCGAACCCGTGCTTCATCGGTGGAAGGCCTGTGTTAGACTGAGAGACACCTAAATATATTTGTCCGCTACCTACCTTTTATTAGCCTTCATACCATAATTAAGATTCATGAATTTCTTCAATATTTTTTACCAAATATTAGTATTTTGATTTCTGGGAGATATATGCATGTAAATTATATTAGCTGCGTGGATGGCTTACTTTATGTAGGAGAAGTTAAACCAGGGCTCTGCCTTTCGCTGCAGTGAATACAAGTCACTGGCTATGTAAACTGATCCCCGTCTGTATAAATAAATCATCTGGTCCTTATCTAATTGTAAATAGTTGACTGGATTTCTTTAAATGTGTTTTTTACTTTAGTTATAAGTCATTTAGGCATTCCAAACCAGTTCTAATAAATTTTGAAGCACTATTGCGGTTTGAAAACATCTTTTTTTGGAAAAAAACAGACAAGTGAAACCGATTTTATGTCATTTACCAAAAATATACCTACAAAAATTGAAACTTTTGATAAAATATTTCAAAAACTTCTACAGATGGTAGGAGAAATATGTTGATATATTTGTTCTTCTCTCCTCAAGGGCTTTCAGAAATTATAAATTTAATGTTGATAAACTAATTTCTAAAACATTTAGAAATTATTGAAAACACTCACCATTTTCTTTACATCTACTGAGATTCGAACCCGTGCTTCATCAATGGAAGGCCTATGTGGGAGTAGGAGATTACCACTCTACCGATTCAACCACTAAGGCCCATCAACGCAAATTAGAGACAGATTTGTGTCCACTATTTAGCTTCTAATTACTCTTAATACTACAGTTAAGATACATGGATTTGTTCAATATTTTACTGGATATAGCCAGAGTTGTTTAATTACTGAGAGATTTCATATGCACCTATTTTAAACGAAGCTGCTTGGATGGCTTACTCTATTTATGAGTAATTTCTGTCATCTGCCATCAAAAAGCACAACCCTGAACTTAACACTGGCCTAAAGGCCTCCAAACAATTTAGTTTATTTCTGTAAAATTTCTGTCTCTCCTCATTACAGTAAATACCTGTCAAACACTTGTCAATCTCTTTAGTATCAACCATCTTAGCTATCTTAACGTACTATATTCTTACTATGCCATGTTTATTACCTGCCACCTGTATGCCCCGTGCTGCTCTTCCTTAATCTCCTTGCTGTACATAACCTTTAATCGTTTCATTACCCTACATGTGTTGTTTTAAATTCTTATCTACTGCCTATATATACCGTTATTTTCATTGTATCACTACTCCTGATGATGGTTTGAGAATAAACCGAAATATTGAGTTAATATGTCTTACATGTCTTTCTTCGGATTGCTCACTCTACTTTATTATGTCAAGCTAGTCAGTGGAAATTCTAATATGTCTGTTAGACCATGCAGGGTCTTGCCTTGCCCTGGTGTAAATACAGGTCACCACTATTAAAGCAAGCCTCCCTCACTGTGTTTACATTAGCCCATCTGGTCTCCTAGCCTTATCTCTTTGCAAATAGATAATACCGGATTTCTTTAAATGTGTTTTTTTAAATTTTCCTTATAACGTCACCGAGGCATTCCAAACCATTTTCAATCAATTTGGAAGCACTATTTCAGTCTGAAAACATCTTTTTTTTAAAGAATCGGTCAAGTAGAACCGATTGTATATTATATACCAGAAATGTTGCTGAAAACGACTAAGTCCAAAAATTGAAACTTTTGATTAAATATTTGAAGTACTTATTGAAATGATAGAAAACATATGTTGATATAGTTCTTCTCCTCTCCTCAAAGGCTTTCAGAAAATATAAATTTGATGTTGATAATTTAATTTCTAAAATATTTACAAATTATTGATGACGTCAACATTTTTTAAATAGCATATATCTTCAAAACTCTTTGACTAATACTGCTTAAAAGAACAAGCATTGTAGATATTGTGTCAGATTGTTTAAACAAAAAGTTACAGGGCATATATTTTATCTGTATAGGACAAGAAGTTGATTAAGTGTTTTGCGCCTGACCCAATATTGCGTCATAACCATGCGTCCAATCGAACAATGACTGATTTATAACATTTTGAAATTTGCTTGTCTATCCAAATTTGAAATCCGTTTTGTTCTATCTAAAATAATAACAAAAATGAAATTTTGAATAATTAAAATTTTGAAATGACGTCGAGGTCACGTGACTTTTAACAAACTTTCAAAATGTTTACACATGAATGACATTGATAGAAACTATATGAATAAGAAGTTTTGCCACTTTAAATTGAACAGTTTTTGAGTTATTAGCTTTTTAAAATTTGAATGACGTCAAAATTTCGACCAATGGCGAACTTCTAGAGTTTTCAACAGACGTACTTCAAATTTGCACCGCAGGTGCGCTGAAGTAAGCCCTACCTATGTACTAAATTTGAAGTAATTCCATAAAGCAGTTTTTGAGAAGAAGACCTTTGAAGGTTTAGCAAGGTTCTAAGATGGCCGCCAAAGTGGAGCAAGAACAAAGTCGAAAATACCCTGGTGCATAATTGATTGGAATTCTGTCGACAAATCTGAAGTTTCATAATGCTGAGATTCTTAGTTTCCGAGAAATAGGCTCACAACATCGACGCAAGAAAAACAAAAAGAATACAGAAGAAGAATAATAAACAGTAGAAAAACAATAGATTCAAAGTTAACACTTTGAATCTAACTAGAAATTGCTGAAGCAATTGCGATTCAAAGTGTGAATCCGATTAGATAAGAGTTTCATATACTCCTTGACTTTTTTCCGAAAAGTAATTAAAGCGCCGAAAAGATGTACATGTTTTTCGTTAATCGCCAAAAGAAAAAGCGCGGACGTGAAAGAAAGCATTCTCTCGTATTAAAGATTGATTTTTCGAAACACGTTGACACCGTAACAATTACTTCTTAACTGCAAAGTTTCTATCATTCTGCTCAGTAGATTTCAGGTTATACGGTTTTGAAAAAATATGTGAAATTATCAAATCTAATCATAAGGGTATTACTAATAGAACCAATATTTTCAATTTCTTGATATTTGAAACTAGTTTCTTTATTGCATATTATGTTGTTGTACTGGAATATGATATCATGTTTATATATTTGGACTGAATATTCAACTGCGCTCGAAATTTCACTAAAGGACTAGTTGGGTTTAAAGTGGCAAAAGCTGCCAACTTTTTTTTTATATTTTTCCGTTAAAACAAAATTTCAAAATTAATGGCTATTTTTGCAAACAGTACAAATAAAGAGTTTTTCGTTAACACCACCCTCTGAATCGTACGTTAAAGTGGCATGACTGCCAAAATGCTAATATTTTGACGTAAAAACAGAATGTTGAAATTATTGTCTATTTTTCTCAAGACGTATAATTCAGAAGCTTTTTAGTGCTTCTAGTCTAGAAAATGTACAATAAAGTATTGTTTTGAACTAACTTGGGCTTAGAATGAATGAATGGTCGTCCCGCTTATTTAAATTTATGTTTACTTTTCGAACACGTTTTCGGTTCGTACATGCCACTTACTGTATGGATTTTCCTCATTCCAACGCCAATCATTTAGTTTTTCGGCGGTCTTCAAAGCCTATAACTGTCGTGACGATCAGAAATTATGAAAAAAAGTGTGAATTTTGGCAGCTTATGCCATTTTAAGTAATTGCTTAGAAATACCAAAGACCCCAAAACAAACTCCTGTATCCCGACTAAGGTAGTCATTCTCAGGGGGCGTGTCGATCTCCATATATGGCTATACTGGGAATACAACAGCAGCGCCGGCTTATTCAAGTCAAGTTCAGGCATTCGACGAAAATAAGGTTTAAGAATCAATAAGAAATACCGGGGAAATGACCAAGGACATAACAAAGTAGTCTTGGTGCGCTGCAGGGGGCAGAGAAGTGACCGACGGGCGAAACTGAATGGGAAAGATCAGTCATAATGCATAGTACTTACGACTCAAAATGGCCGGCTGATATTCAGTTTCAAAATAAACAGCGGTATCTTCGAGTTAATCCAAAGTATACACTAATTTAATAAGTTTGATTCAGTGTGGTTGGTTTAGTATTTCGATAAGATGCAAATTCCCTTTTTATCTTGACAATCGAAATTTATGAGAAAGCCCTTATGCCACTTTAAGGCTACTTAGCCTATTTAAACAAAATACAGGCGAATGAGTCAGTTACGATATCAAACATTTTAAATAATTATGAGGGTGATTTTTATTAATTGTTTCTCAAATTTATAAACTTTATAGCGGCATCCCAGCGCTTTTTCCAAAATGGACATTTGGCTCTGAACAAACATCGGCTTACCGGTGTTTCCCTTGAATTTCTCACCCTGGCTGAAGGCCTGGCATGCAGGCGTGTGTGTGAACGTTCGCTAGCCGCGCCCATTAAGAACAATTTGATAAAATACGCAGATCAGAACAGATTAAATAATTTGTTTTAAGCTAATATCAAATTATGTGTCCTTAGTGTATTTTGTGCTACCACACCTATTATGGTTTAACTGTACCTTGTATATCTGTCAAGCTGTACTTTGTATATATCACATGGAGCCTTTCATACTGAAATACAGGGATTGAAAGGTTACGCTTATTTTCCTACAAGAGATCACTACACAGCTTCATGATAACATCCGGTTTTTCCTAGGGACACAAGAAGTGCCATAAGTAGGGCCATAAGTATTCCGTGTATCTTCTTTTCTTTTTTTCCTGCACTCCATTTTATTGATTTTCTGGGCGTTTCTATGTTTTTTCTTGAAAGGAAATGGGTTGAATTTATGGCTGGAAACAATTTTGGATGTGATTTGATACCAGGCTAGGCTGGTGGAAGGAGATTTCGAGAATTGTGTGTGCTTAGACCTGTATGTTTACAGTAGGCGCGAAACATGAAAAAGCGCGGACGTCAAAGAAAACATTTTTTTCTTTCAAAGATTGAACTTACGGAAGATGCCGGCAAATATTCTCTTACAGGCCCTTCTTAGATTTATATTTTCGTTTTATTTTGCAAAGTAGTTTTAAGTTATTACGTTTTGAATGCAAGATTTCCTATAATAACCAAAAGAAAAAGCGCGGACGTCAAAGAAAACATTTGTTAAATTTTAAAGATTTAATTTACGGAAGACGTTGACTGATAAACTGTAATTAGTGCATCTCAGCTGTGGAATTTTGTTTCATTCGGCTTAACAGTTTTAAAGTTATAGGGCTTTTAAATATGTGTGACGTCATCAAATCTAAATGTTCGTTTATTACTGATAGAGCCAGTGTTTTCAGTTTGTTGATCGTTGAAACTAGTTTTATTTATGCATATTATGTGTTTACATTGATATATGTTATCGGTTTTGCTCTATAATGCGTCATTTTTCCTCGGCATATGTGAGAAAGTCCAATAGTACACCTGAAAACGACTAAGTCCAACAATTTAAATTTTGGAACAAAGATTAAAAGTACTTATGAAAATGATAGAAAGCATTTGGCGGTATGTTTTTCTTCATCATTTTAAGGGCTTTGAGATGATATATAGTAAAAGTGACAAAAATCAGTTTTAGAAAAATTCACACTATTATTGATGACGTCATCAATTTTAAATACCAAATATCTGCTAAGGTTTTTATACAATAAACTTCAAATTTGCATTCATAATAGATTATGCATTGAACTATCTAATGTTAACAAATAAGAGCAAATACTTCTTTTTTTAGGGAGAAATAAAGCTTTACGTATTTGAAACACGATCCAATATGGCGGCCAAACTATTCGTCCAATCAAAAAACCGTTGACATTTTGTGACTAACAAATTTCCTTGTCTCTTTAAATTTGAAAACCGTTTCTCTCTATCTATATTATTGGCGAAATTAGCATTTTTATAGATTTTAAAAATTTAAAATGACCTCATGGTCACGTGACTTTGATTTGGATTTGACAACTTTAGAATATTAGTCAGATTGATGCAATCTATAGATGTAGAAAGTTTTGTTACGTTAAGTTCAATAGTTTTTTAGTTATTGACTTTTGAAAATTTAAGTGATGACGTCAAAATTTCGACCAATAGCGAGCTTCTAGAGTTTTCAACTGAAGAACTTGAAAGTTGCAATCGAGATGCGCTAAAGTAATTCCTACCTATGTATTAAATTTAAAGTCAATCCATTAGGTGGTTTTGGAGAAGAAGACCTTTGAAGGTTTAGTGCGGTGCCAAGATGGCCGCGAGCGTAGCCCTAGAAAAACATAAAAAATTAGCGCATGCATAATTGTTTAAAAATCTGTCGAGAAATCTGAAATTTTTTAGTGTTGTGATTTGTAGTTTCCAAGAAATAGGCTTTCAACATCGGTGCAAGGAGAAAAAAAAATAATAATAATAATAATAATAACTAGAAATTGCTGAAGCAATTGCGATTCAAAGTGTGAAGTCGAATAGATCCGTACATTACTTGAAGTTTTTACGAAAAGTAATTTAAGCGACGAATAAGTACATTTTTTAATATAAATACCAGAAAAAAGAAAAAGCGCGGACCTGAAAGAAAGCATTTTCCCGTATTAAAGATTGACTTTTCGAAACACGTTGACAACTACACTGTAACAA
The DNA here is from genome assembly GCA_963971465.1 of Lepidochitona cinerea. NCBI lineage: Eukaryota > Metazoa > Mollusca > Polyplacophora > Chitonida > Tonicellidae > Lepidochitona > Lepidochitona cinerea. Next base: position 80,704,964 of record OZ020551.1, on the reverse strand, counting down.
ATACTTCTTAACTGCAAAGTTTCTATCATTCTGCTGAGTAGATTTCAGGTTATAAGGTTTTTAAAAAATGTGTGAAATTATTAAATCCAATCGTTAGTTTATTAATAATAGAACCAATATTTTCAATTTCTTGATATTTGAAACTAGTTTCTTTAATGCATATTATGTTGTTGTACTGGAATATGATATTATTTTTATATCTTTGGACTGAATATTGAACTGCGCTCTAAATTTCACTTAAGGACGAGTTGGGTTTAAAGTGGCAAGAACTGCCGACTTTTTTTATATTTTTCCGTTAAAACAAAATTTCAAAATTAATGGCTATTTTTTGCAAACAGTACCAATAAACAGTATTTCCTTAACACCACCCTCTGAATTACACGTTAAGTAATTGTTTAGAAATATCAAAGATACAAAAACAAACTCATGTATCCCGAATGAGGTAGGCATTAAAAAATCAGCGGGCTTGCCGATCTCCACAGCAGTGCCGGCTTATTCGATTCAAGTCCAGTCATTCGACGAAAATAAGACTCAAGAATCAATACCGGGGAAATGACCAAGGACATAACAAAGTAGTCTCTGTGCGGTCAAGGGGGCAGACAAGGGACCGGCAGGCGAGCTGAATGGGAGAGATCAGCCATATAGCCTAGTACTTAAGACGCAAAATGGCCCGCCTACATTTAATTTCAAAACAAACAGCGGTAACTTCGAGTTAATCCAAAGTATACACTCATTTAATAAGTTTTATTCGGAGTGGTTGGTTTAGTATTCAATAAGATGCAAATTCCCTTTTTATCTTGACAATCGAAATTTATGAGAAAGCCCTTATGCCACTTTAAGGCTACTTAGCCTATTTAAACAAATTACAGGTGAATTAGTCAGTATCGATATCAAACATTTAATACAGTTATAAGGGTGATTTTTATTAATTGTTTCTCAAAATTATAAACTTTATATCGGCATCCCATCGCTTTTTTCCAAAATGGACATTTGGCTCTGAACAAACCTCGGCTTACCGGTGTTTCCCTTGAAATTCTCACCCTGGCTGAAGGCCAGGCATGGGGGCGTGTGTGTGAACGTTCGCTAGCCGCGCCCCATCAGAACAATTTGATAAAATACGCAGATCAGAACAGATTAAATAATTTGTTTTAAGCTAAAATCAAATTATGTGTCCTTAGTGTATTTTGTGCTATCACACCTATTATGGTTTAACTTTACCTTGTATATCTCTCAAGCTGTACATTGTATATATCACATGGAGCCTTTCATACTGAAATAAAGGGATTGAAAGCTTACGCTTGTTTTCCAACTAGAGATCACTACACAGTTTCATGACAACATCCGGTTTTTCCTAGGCACACAAGAAGTGCCATAAGTAGTGCCATAAGTATTCCGTGTATCTTCTTTTCTCTTTTTCCTGCACTCCTTTGGATTGATTTTCTGGGCGTTTCTATGTTTTTTCGTGAAAGGAAATTGGTTGAATTTAAGGCTGGAAACAATTTTTAATGTGATGTGAGACGAGGTTAGATGGAAGGAGATTTTGAGTATTGTGTGTGCTTAGACTTGTATGTTTACAGTAGGCGCGCAACATGAAAAAGCGCGGACGTCAAAGTAAACATTTTTTTCTTTCGAAGATTGAATTTACGGAAGATGCCGGCAAATATTCTCTTACAGGCCCTTCTTAGATTTATATTTTCGTTTTATTTTGCAAAGTAGTTTTAAGTTATTACGTTTTGAATGCAAGATTTCCTATAATAACCAAAAGAAAAAGCGCGGACCTCAAAGAAAACATTTGTTAAATTTTAAAGATTTAATTTACGGAAGACGTTGACTGATAAACTGTAACTAGTACATCTCAGCTGTGGAATTTCGATTCATTTGGCTGATTAGTTTTGAAGCTATTGCGTTCTGAATACAGGATTTTCTATAATCATCAAAGGAAAAAGCGCGGACCTTAAAGAAAACATTTTCTATTTTTTTAAGGTTTAATTTACGGAAGACGTTGACTGATAAACTGTATCAAGTACATTTTAGCTGTTAAATTTGGATTCATTCGGGTAAACAGTTTTTAAGTTATAAGGCTTTTAAATATGTGTGACGTCATCAAATCTAAATGTTCGTTTATTACTTATAGAGCCAGTGTTTTCAATTTGTTGATCGCTGAAACTAGTTTTATTTATGCATATTATGTGTTTACACTGACATATGATATCAGTTTTGCCCTATATCATGTCAATTTTCCTCGGCATATGTGAGAAAGTCCTATAGTACACCTGAAAACGACTAAGTCCAACAATTTAAAATTTGGAACAAAGATTAAAAGTACTTATGGAAATGATACAAAGCATTTGGCGGTATGTTTTTCTTTGTCTTTTCAAGGGCTTTGAGATCATCTATAATAAAAGTAACAAAAATCAGTTTTAGAAAAATTCACACTATATTTGATGACGTCATCAATTTTAAATACCAAATATCTCCTAAGGTTTTTTTACAATAAACCTCAAATTTGCATTCATAATAGATTATGCTTTGAACTATCTATTGTTACAAAATCAGAGCAAATACTTCTTTTTTTAGGGGGAAGAAAAGATTTACGTATTTGAAACACGATCCAATATGGCGGCCAAACCATTGGTCGAATCAAAAAACCGTTGGCATTTTGTGAACAACAAATTGTCTTGTCTCTCTAAATTTTAAATCGGTTTCTTTCTATCTATATTATTAGCGAAATTAGCATTTTCATAGATTTTAAATATTTAAAATGACGTCATGGTCACGTGACTTTGATTTGGATCTTACAACTTTAGGATATTGGGCAGATTGATGCAATCTATAGTTGTAGAAAGTTTTGTTACGCTAACTTAAATAGTTTTTTAGTTATTGACTTTGGAAAATTTAAGTGATGACGTCAACATTTCGACCAATAGCGAGCTTCTGGAGTTTTCAAGTGAGATACTTGAAAGTTGCAATCAAGATGCGCTGAAGTAAGTTCAACCTATGTATTTAATTTGAAGTGAATCCATTGAGTGGTTTTGGAGAAGAAGACCTTTGAAGGTTTAGTGCGTTGCCAAGATGGCCGCGAACGTAGCCCTCGAGAAACAATAAAAGTATGCGCATGCATGATTCATTCAAGTTTTGTCGACAGATCCGAAGTTTTAGTGAGTTGAGATTTGTAGTTTTTGAGAAAAAAGGTTTCAACTTGGCGGAAGAAAAAAAAAAATAATAATAATAATAATAATAAACACAACGAAAACAATAGATTCAAAGTTTACACTTTGAATCTAATAATAATAAACACAACGAAAACAATAGATTCAAAGTTTACACTTTGAATCTAATAAACACAACGAAAACAATAGATTCAAAGTTTACACTTTGAATCTAATAAACTAAACTCATGATATTTGATCAGGTTGGCGACAGACAGGAGATTGACCTTAGTAGAGTTTTCTTGAACACTTTGTAATACATTGACAATGCTTACGCATCCTCAGCTTTGGCAAGAATATCGTTAGACAGTCTGATAACTTCGTGGATTTACGTGCGTGAAATACCAAAGCCGACCGGTAGCGAGCGAAGATAGCCGAAGGGTGTTCCGACTGAACCGGTAGACTGAGATTGAACCCAGAAAGATCACTGGAAAAGAAAGTGAAAATTTTGGTTCCTTCAGAAAACCTTGGTCAAAGATAGGCAAGGGAGTTTAGTCCCAACTACAGTATAGCTTCCAAACGCTTTATTTCATTGTTTACTCTCTTTCGAACTCTTGGTGGGGAATATTTAGCTTAATCAAGACAGTACTTAACCAATGAGCCATGGTTTTGGATCATGTACAGTGTAAACACTTGTGAACAACTTTTGACTCGATTTCCATCGATCGGTCTAGGTACAAGCAGAAGGTCAAAGGTTTCTTCCAGACCAACTATTCTGCCGTAATAATTAAACACATTAAGTCACCATATCAGTGAAATAATCTTAAATTTGCTTATTAAGAACAGCCATTTGTTTTCACAAAAGGTTATTGTAGGCAGTCAAAGCTGAACTCTGAATATAAATGTATTGTTCAATGCTGTTGTTCTTAGCAGTTCAACAATGATAAAATAAGCAAAAGTAAAAAAAGCTTTTTTCTCTCATACGACCGCCACCCAGTATTACATCTTGGCTTCGTTCCTTAAATTAAAAAGGATCGCTATTTACGAATATTCCCCGTTGCTGTCAGGTATTAAATGATCTTCGCTTGTGATGTCTTTATCTTTCCAAAGAGTGACATTTCTTGGAAGGGTTTGAAGACAGAAAGTAGGTGAACCCCTGGTAAAACAATTTTGTAGAACTGTACTTAGATGACATATACTACCGAACTGGCATCCCAGCTCATATTTTTTATCAAATCTTTTACGTTATAGAAGGTTTTGTTGCCTTTAGAAGAATGCTTCAGTCATACGGCCCATGGTGTATTTTTGAAAATAAAGCCACAATGACACAGGGACGACTCATAACATACTCAGGTACATTGATAGAGTGTTAGCAGCTGAAAACCTCTTGGATATAGAACATCACAACGCTGATAGCTGAGACTGAAACTACTAGGTGTATAAGCTGGGAGAGTTGATTCCGAATCCCACATGATCTTTGAAGTGAACACTTTAGGTAAAATACAATATACATCATCTTAGGACAATATCTACCTGGTCCCAAAACATGGTTTATTTTTTTTTTATGACTTTCCTACAAGAAGCTATGGTTAATTTTTCGCAGATGTCTGGTGACTAGATGTCCCTAAAACATGTGCACACCTGGTATGCTAACCTGCTATTAGTGTATTTTGGTCAAATAAACCAATCAGATTGCCAGTTGTAAGGTGTGCACATGTTTCAGTGACATCCAGTCATCAGACATCTGAGAATAATTAACCATAGCTTCTTGTAGGAAAGTCATAAAAAATAAATAAACCCTGTTTTGGGACCAGGTAGATATTGTCTTTAAGATGAAGTATATTGTATTTTACCTAAAGTATTCACTTTAAGCTTGTGCTGATTTTCTTGTTTTTATTTATTTTTTTCAAATTTATATTTCAAAACTCTATATACGAGAAATAATCTTGAGCGCAGCGTAAAACTCTTATCTATCGATCAATCATTGAAATAAATAAATCAATGAAATCATTCAAATCAATTAAATTCAACAATCAATAATATCAATAAATCATTTAATCAATCAATCAATCGGCAAGCATATCCAGGTATAAATAAATTAGGGTTTTGATCAATTTACGTTTTCTTAAACAATGTGAGACATTCCTCTCTTGGGTTGGTGATTCCCGTATCGGAATCGTCCTATTATATCGAAGAATATGTTTCTCTTTTTGTAAGACTGCTACACGATTTGTTATTGTGCCAAGAACAATAGGGTATGTCAACTCAGGCAACCCACGACAAAACGGTTAAAGTGGCATGAGCTTCCAAAATGCTGATATTTTGATGTTCAAACAGAATGTTGAAATAATGGGCTATTTTTCTCAAGACGAACAATTCAGAGGCTTTTTAGTGCTTCTAGTCTCGAAAATGTACGATAAAGTATTGTTTTGAACTAGAATGAATGAATGGTCGTCCCGGTTATTTAAATTTTGTGTACTTTTCGAACACGTTTTCGGTTCGTACAGGCCACATACTGTATGGATTTTTCTCATTCCAACACCAATCATTTAGTTTTTCGATGGCCTTCAAAGCCTCTTACTGTCGTGACGATCAGAAATTATGAAAAAGTGTGAATTTAAGCAGCTCATGCCACTTTAAGCGGTGTAAAATAAGTGATGTGCAAAAGTGGGCGTTAACTTTGATGGTAATGTAGGATGATATGTTTATATCAGTTAATTTAAGCCTACACTGAGTTGAGAGTAATGAGATATAGTAAAGGTCCGCTATCCTCAATCGAAATGTTATACACGAGCACCCACCCCCACCCCACCCCCACTACCATAAGCAAGATGACCAGATGTGCCAGAAAAGATTTCTGGGGTTTGAGAAGGGCAAGAAGTAAAATGTTTGAGGGCTTTGTATAAGGCAGTATTTATATACGTCAATAATTAATACAGCTTTATGTTCCCTTGTTTGTCCTGGAACGTAATGTTTTATATTCGCCATACTTCCCAAGCTTGTCAGTATATATACATTGGAAGGTTTCTTTTATTCGTTCTCGAAAACCAAATCAGTATAATCGCCCGATTCATATATCCTAGGTATAAAATTAAATCGAAAGTTAAACACTCTTTTTCACTTTAAATGTATATAAGTAATGTTATCAGAATGGTTATATAGTAACCATATCCTTAGTTTACTAGTTAGTCCACTATGAGACATTATACATGTCTTCGGTATTAACTCTTAAGCCCTTAATGTTGTTTTTAACAAATCTCATGCACTAGCCTACTACGGGGACAAACTCTATACCCAAAGTGATTAAATTCTAGCATTAAATCACCGGGCCACACTAAGTCACAAAGTTCAAACAAAGCAGTTTTATAAGTTTTAACAGTCTATGTCTTGAATACTAAACAAAGTGATTGCACTCAAAGGTCAGACATAAGGCCGGTTTTATCAACTCTTTTTAATGGGTTTAGTGTATTAAACCAGGTTAAAGGTACGAGTTATAAGATAAAGAGACTTTGTATCCAATGAGATTTTGGCGATCGATTGGAAAACATACGAGTTTACTTACCTTTTCTTTTTCAATCGTTGGTAGTTCTCATACCGTCTGCCCTTAAGTTATTCATTACGTTACACACAAAGCAGCAACCAAAACGACAAAAGGAATTTTAATTAAAACTAAACGGGAAGTGGTTTCTTCAATAATTTATGTAAGCCCTGTATATGAAAGAGAACGGCGCCTTTTTTATTAAGCTTGTACGGAAGTGTTCAGATTGCGGTGCCTACCAGTTTAAGTATAGGCGTTTAGAAAACATCGTAGATTTTGCATTATAGTTTCAGATTTTTAAAATGAGCGAGGAAAAAAGAAATACCACCCCACCCAGATTCAGAAGCCGAAGTAAATCCCAGAAAGCAGAAGAGCCCTCTCGGCGATTGAGTAGCCAACGGACCTCTCCTCTATCTGTTGCCTCCGAAAAACGCACAGTAAGAAGAAAATCTTCGTGAGTGAGATTTGAAATTGTCTTTTGTTTTTACTATAAGTGTGACAAACTAAACACATGTAGACACGTATCTAATGAAGTTATAGATTTAAAATTTAATCGAATAGACCCTTTCCCCTTAAGGGTTAGCGTTTGCGCAGTAGCTTGTCGTGTATGGCAAAATGTCACATCGCCTGCCTCAGAGAAAGGACGAGAATGTCACACATTCTACCCCGCCTGCATGTGCGTGCCGTGTGCAAATATACATGTTAAGTAGAGATGACTTTTCAAACAACATTGAGTCTGTAGTGCAGCATGGGCTGGTAGGTTTACCTCCCCCGGAAGAAGTGGTATTTTGCTTGTTATCATACAAAATGAAGGATTTAACCTGATAATGTTGTGAGTGTGGTTATATTCTGTCCTTTTATATTGAAAACTGGGCTGTCATGAACGTATACAGTCATCAAAGGGTTGATTTCACAACGTTTCCCCCGATAGCGTCGTCAGCAACCCAGCCTGTCAAAGCGGTAGCCATAGTGACATTATGTCATTCTGCTTCAAAATATCTGGGTCAACCGTTGCACGTGACCAAAGCTTATCGTTGATTGGTTAAAAGTCCCCACTCTGTCCAGAGGGAGGGAAAACGAACGGCAATCAACAACAGGTCACTTTTTCCTCATTTTTCTCAATTATCGGGGTAGAATCGACTTTAATACCTTCGTCTTGGTGTTTATTGCGTAACCCGATACCGCTGAACGTTGGTTCGCACCTCGTCAAACCCCTCGAATGCTGCGCATTCTCGTGGTTTGACTCGGTACGAACCAACGTTCAGCGGTATCGGGTTACGCAACAAACACCGCTACGGCGGTATTAAACCCTTAAATAGACCATTTGCCAGTTTGTCACGCAACAATGACATGACGTCGTGACATCAATCTCCCAACAAGTACATCTTCCAATTAGAATTCAGCTATATTCAGCTGACATTGTAAAAATGCCAAAAAATTTAAGTTAATAACAGACGGATGAATCATGAGTTCAAAACATGGATATAAATACTAATATCTTCTAAGCCGAAATTGTCTATTCTGACGAGATTTGTGCTTCCCACGCCCCGATACGTTTTGAGTCTTAATAAACCTAAAATTACGCTATGCGTTTGGTTCAAGCGTCACACGTGACGTCACAGATACCGATATAATGTAATACTTCACAGTTATTGTGACGTAGATTATGCGGTGCGTTTGGTTCAGGCGCCGCACGTCACGTCACAATGTAATACGTCACAGTCATTGTGACGTAAGTTGCTACGCCAACCATGTTTGTGGCATACGTTTCGCTGCCAAGATGCAGTACAAATGATGAATAGCTTAACACAATGAGCTCTAAACAAGAACAGAAGAAAACTCCTTTTATAGCTGCTTTGAAGAAGTTAACGAAAGGGCCTCCAGATCCATCTTCACCCATGGATTTTGCGTGAGTTAGAAAAAAAATTATCCGCTACTTTTATCCTTTATCTTTTATCCTACTCTATATCCCTTCCACAAATTCTAACAATGTGCTATACCTTCAATAATACGTTTACGGGTGTGCTAAGATTCGTCGTTATGTATGTCTTATTTGCCATCTTTTGGGATAGGTTGAAATAGGTAATAATATGCCTGCTTCTTTACAAAGTCTTTCATTTATATTTTGCAAAAAGAAAACTTTGACAGGAAGGCATAAATAAACTCCTATACTGTCGTTCTGTTAAATTAAAACATACAGTATAGAAGCTCCTCCCCACCGACAAACCCCAATCCCTACCTACCGACGAACCCCACTCCCTACCTACCGACGAACCCCACTCCCTACCTACCGACGAACCCCACTCCCTACCTACCGACGAACCCCACTCCCTACCTACCGACGAACCCCACTCCCTACCTACCGACGAACCTCACTCCCTACCTACCGACGAACCCCACTCTCTACCTATCGACGAATCCCACTCCCTATCGACGAACCCCACTCCCTACCTATCGACGAACCCCACTCCCTACCTACCGACGAACTCCACTCCCTACCTATCGACGAACCCCACTCCCTACCTATCGACGAACCTATCCCCTATCTACCGATGAACCCCACTCCCTACCTATCGACGAACCTACTCCCTATCTACCGACGAACCCCACTCCCTACCTATCGACTAACCTACTCCGTATCGACGAACCCCACTCCCTACCTATCGACGAACCCCACTCCCTACCTACCGACGAACCCCACTCCCTACCTATCGACGAACCCCACTCCCTACCTATCGACGAACCTACTCCCTATCTACCGACGAAACCCACTCCCTACCTACCGACGAACCCCACTCACTATCTACCGACGAACCCACTCCCTATCTACCGACGAACCCACTCCCTACCTACCGACGAACCGCACTCCCTACCTACCGACGAACCCCAATCCGTACCTACCGACGAACCCCACCCCACTCCCTACCTACCGCTCAAATTCCGCTTGAAAGTTGTAAGAATTCAGAAGATGGGCATGTTTAATTAAAATTGTGGACAAAATAAGTAAAGAATTTAAAGAGATTTCCCACATTTGAATCCTTTATTACTATTAGTTAAAGACATAACATTGCTTTGACATATTCTTAAAAGCTTCTTCCTTCTCCACTTTGTGAAACGAATCTTTCCAGATCAGAAGAACGTCGGTATAGGTTCCAAGGGCATGTAATCCCCAAAATCCCCAAAGTCTCAGCGACGGTCATTTAGGGCGTTGGCCCTTGGTTCTTCAACTATAGGTCATGCACTTACGCCATCTGTAGCACGAATTGTAATTGTAGCATTACCTCTTTGAGTTGTCAAAAGTAGCAATCAGTTTAATTCTTATGATCCCTCTACGTTCGCTCCTACACTGTAAATTGTAACCCGTAAATTTTACGGTAGAATACTTTCTACCGTAAAAATGAGGGTAGACCGTAAAATTATAAGTTACGATATACCGTATTTTTACGGTATGTTTGTAAAACTACGTCTGAATACCGTAAACGCACGGTATTCCATTGATATTAATCAGCCTGTCACTTTATAATGACACTGAACTAACCAATCCAACTAGCCATATTCCTAATCAGTGAAGTGAAAAAACATTATGAAATCAGCAGGCTAAGAAATACAGGACTTTAAATCTTCAACCCCAGCATGGATCTGTTAAGTTAGATGTTATGTACCCCCAACGAAATAATAAAACTGACTACTTCTGCAAGTTGACAAACATATATTTATTTGAAAAAAATGCTGATGAAAAATCTGTTCATACATTGCACTGTCCCTTAGGACAGGTAACTCAATCTACACAGCTATGTTAATTTAACTATCTTAGCCAATAATGACAATTTTTTACTTTTCTTAAACCGCCTACAGCGGGATTCGAACCTCTAAACTCCCATACAGGAGCTGCACACAACTACATGCGCACTAGCCATAACCATAGCATTTAACCACTAGACTAACTACAAATGTGGAAAGTTGGTGGCCACATTTCCATTCCTTACTAGCGCTTCGGTGTGCGCATGCGCACTTCCGTTTTTTCGCGCCCTTTGACCCGCAATGACGTTTTTGGACGAATCCATTTTGATGCGGGGGGGGGGGGGGGGGGGTTGGGGCACTGCCTTCCCAAAATGCAGCGCACGTCTTTCACGGAAACAACCGAGGAGATCAGATCTCGTTAGCTCGGAAACGACCACTCTGTCTCAAAGTTATTTTACGGTACACGACCGTAAAGCTTCCACTGAAGTATAAAACGGCAATTTACCGTTAATTTTAAAATATTTTACTGTAGAATTGACGGTAAACGGTTACAGTGTCTGGTCATCAGAAATCCCAGAACGGTATTTGCAAGGTCAAGGGGACCCATCCACGCACCCCACCTGACAATGTACACTGTATGGGGGGGGGGGGGATTTGTATTGGCGCTTTCCATCAAAATGTGATGATTTGCGCCAAATGTACACTGTATGGATCGCAACACTTTATTTTATCAGTTTTAAGAATCAAGACTGAAACGTCGCCATGAATAAAATAAAAGACGGCCACATTCATACAAAGGTGTTTATGTTTTATGACATTCTTAGACATACAAAATGTAACTAAGAGAATATATTTATCAGGCGGTCTACAATCAGTCACTCAGATGAAATAAATGTAAGCCTCAAACATCCATTGTTTAGAAACTGACTTTATTAGGGTATGTGTATTGATCAAAACAGTGAAACCACATGCTATAAAATATAACGTCAGTTAAATATGCTAGTAAACCCAATTTACATACGGAAATCTTTTCTCCGAGCTCTTGTGAAAAGTTTGTCGAAATTTCTCCCTGCTCGAATGAGCTTGAATATAATTTACTGAATACCTGTAAACTGAGTTGAATGCTCCGAGCCGTACCTAACTACCGTTATGTCTCTGTTAGTATATATACACGGATCAAAACCCATTCAATTTCCCTTGTGTCGGGTGTGTTTTTTTCTAAATCTTAGATAACAAGTTACTATAGAGTGTTATGCCTATAGACAAGTATGCACTAGATCTTTGATACGCCGACAGTGTAAAAATAGTGAAATCACAATGGGCCCAACTCAACACTTCGTCGACACAGCTAAACACATGTTTTCTTGTTACTATGTATGACAAAAAGGCGTACGATTATTGAATAAAATACAAGCTTAGATAAGTAATACCTCTTGAAATAAAATAGTGACATAGAGATGTATTTAGGCCCTATGTGCCGAAAAGAAGAGGTCTGCTAGAATTCTGAATGGATATCCAGATAAGTTGTATGCTGTTAGCCAAAAGTGAAATGAACTTAACTTGCTGACAACGTTTAAGCAACTTTCACAAATCTTTTGGCTTTTGGATTTTACCACAACTCGAATAAATATCTTCTAAATGGCTATGATGACAGCATGAGTAAGGATTAACACAAACAGGCGTCATTTTACAGGGGTGTCATGTCGTATAATGCACAAGAACTTGTGCAAAGAATAGCAGTTTTGAAACTTGAGAGTAAGCCATCGTACGATCAGAGTTGTTTATGCAAACTGTTTATGCTCGACTTGTAAATTGGAATATAATTACATGTTCCCACAATTGTGCTTTTCGTGGATTATTATAGTAGATTTGGAAGTCTTACAGTCTTATTCCAAGTGGGTACAGTGTGTCTTCAATCAGTCTGGGACAGTTATTTGTGATCGTTGTGATCTACTGTTTCTTTTAATCTGACGTCAAAAATATCAGATTACCAATTTATGTGCATTTTTAAACCCTCAAAATGACAGACAAATTAGCAGTTCCGACGGTTTCAAAACTTTCCAAACGGATTGCCAGTGTACGGAGACTAGCCAGACTCAACAAGTTTTTCAGCTCGCCAGATTCGTATGTATTCTTGAAAATATCATAGAAATGTGTTTCGAAAAACATAGAAACTGAAGGCTTTTATGACAAATTAGTATTCACTTGAATAAGTTTAGCTTTTAAAAGGGTTAAAGAGCGACACTCGCCGCCAAATCCCTTCAGATATTTGTTAAGAAAGCCAATTTGCGTGAGATTTCTACAAGTAAAACCAGTAAAGTTAAACATGGGACAGATTAAAAATACAAAATTACTGCAAAACTTTTTACAAAAGTAGAAAGTTCCTAACTTCTTCAGGGAAAAATTCGCAACTCCGTCTGTGTTTTTAATGCAAACAATATTCTGTATTTTAGCGACGAGTATGCCTTTAAAGTGGCACGAGCTGCCAAAATGTTGATATTTTGCGTCAAAGCTAAATTTTGAAATTATCGGCAATGTATAAGCTTCTTACTGCTCTAGTTTCGAGAATGCATATTTTGAACTAACTTAGACTTAAAATGATTAAACGTTCGTCCCGGTGAATGCATTTTTGTTTACTTTTCGAATACTATTTCCTTCCGTCCTTCGGTCACAGACTGCATAGATTCCCCTGATTCCAAGCTTCAAGTTTTTTTATGAACAAACTTGTTGTAAAATTCGGAATTTATGAAAGAAGTGCAAATTTTGGCAGCTCATGACACTTTAAGATGTTTATCTGGAGTAATTGAGAATAGCACCCACAGTTATCTTAAACAATAGGCTATGGGTATTCAAAATTAAACAACTCATGCCACTTTCAGAGGAAAGCTTTTATTATGTTTTTTTTTTTTCTTCTTTCTCTAATTTTTTTTCTTCACATGTATTAATTCATTTGAGGACGATGACATTCAAATGCGCTTTTAATTTTGGTATTTATTTCCATAGAGCAAAACGTTCATTCGCTTAGCCAAAAGTAAATTACATTTATCTAATTGACCGTAACGTCCGAATTAAGTATATGTACGTTGACCTCTATAAAATAAAAATATATATTTATCTTTTAGCAAATAATGATGTATCACTTCGTTAGCACGACCTTTTAAAACCTTTGCGTTAACGTAATATTTAAGTCCCCGTTTCTGAAATATGCCGCGTCATAACTCTATAAAGAAAATTATTAACTTATAAGCTGCAGTCCAACCATCCGTAATAGATCTACGCTCTGAACATATGGGAGGCGACTCATTATATTAATGCCTTAGAGTTATCGTTCGTGCTTTGGATGATAACTTGTCCACACTGGTGCATATAAATGCCTCGAAGACAATTACAATCAGATTAAAGATCTTTGAAGGTTGGTATTTTTGAAACAGCCAAACATTTTTTGACAAAGCATATCATTAATAAAATATTTACATTATAGATATATGTTTGAAACCCACTCAGACAATATGAGATTTTTTTTTAAAAATCCGAATGGATTTTCACCGACGGTCGAGGGTTTCCTCAAGGCAAAGAGCCCGGTTTCCTCCTTTACTAAACCTTGAGTGTGGCTTGAAACAGCCTCTCAGTCCGACACAAGCCTTCAATCGGTGGGCCACGGGTTCAACCCCCACTCAGTTCAAATACACTGGAAAATGTCTGAATCGGTTTTTTCACTCGATTATCCTATGATGTGAAGAGTTGCCAGGTACTATTTGAAGGTCGAAGGTTTCCTCTTCCACTATATAAGCCTTTTAACGCCACCATGGAAGTTAAAGAATCTTGAGTGCGGCGTAAAACACCAAATAATAAATCTTTGCTTTGCGTTGTCTACTACAACGACGAGTTTCTACTGCACTGCTATATTTTCTTTTTCTCGGTCGTAGATTGTGGGCAAGTTTCACATTAAGTGCTTCCGAGGGTTTTAAAGCAAACAATTGAATCTGACATACTCCTTAAATTATCATATTGTTTATGTTAGGTAGGCACTGTTCGTGTATATATCATCTATAGAATATAGCCAAGCCACATGACTGACAAAACTGCGCAGCGCTTGAATAATACAGTTTAGATAAATGACGTATACATACCGTATAGATAGAACAAGTGTTTGAAAGATATACTGGTCAGGGCTAAATTCTCTGGTCTGTCTTCTGCCTAGATTTTTCTGAGGGAACCAAAATTTTCACTTTCTTTTCTTATAATCCTATAGGCTTCAATCTCAGTCTACTGATATTCTTGCCATAGCTGATCCGTAAGCATTGTCAATGTATTGCAAAGTGTTACAAAAAAATTCTACTGACTAAGGCCAAGCTCCTGTCTGTCATCAACCTAATGAAATGTCATGGGTTTGAGTTTATTACAACAACTTATGATTGGGTATAAAGGTCTAAATGATATACATCTTTTTAATTAGAAACTTGTCTCCATGTTTATTTTAGACAAAAAGATTTTCCCTGTGCCCGTGTGTTTTAGTGTTCATAAATATATAATAAACGATATAGCGTGTTTAATTGAATATCTGAGACATTTAATTGTGTGCATTTGTTAGGGAGATGAATACTCATTTTCTAAACTAAGAATCACATAAAGTATCTATGACCTAAGAAATTTGATAAAGATTGCAATTAAATGTCTTCCCAAGTTACAAATATTTTTCCTTGTGGTTAATTTCACTTGAACCGTTGGTATAAGAATCATTGAAGATCGATGTCGCGCATTTGTTTAGTTTTGTTTTGGAATGAATGGACAAAGTGGAGGCAACACGTGTTTCCTTCATTCATAAAATTGGGGAGAAAAAATTTGGGTGGGGTTATATCACTCGGTCGCTCTATGTTGAAGAGGAGTTGCTGGATACCCTCCGAAAGTTTCCTCCGAACGAAAAACCCGGATGCCCCCCCCCCCCCCCCTCCACCCTTCACACCCTCCTTCGGATAAACCTGTCACCTTCAACATATAAGTGAAATAATCTTCAGCTCAAAACATCAATCAATCAAACCCTTCAGTAATTGAAACAAAACTGAAGTTTCTCGGCAAGCTATGTTGAAAGGTTGGGACGGGGAAAATTGTTATGGTTCAATGGTCTCCCTCATGCCAAGGCGTCAATAGAATGCCAACGCGTGATTTGGGATAATGGTCATTCTATGTATAACGACTTCTTATCGAAGCTTTACATTGATTAAATCAAATGGTCGGCTCAATGTTCAAAGCGCATGCTATGGTATTAATTATCGACGGGAGAAATCGAAACTCTCCTTTTGTTTTGGTCACGCAAGTAATTTGATCTCTTAATTGTAAAGTCGATGTATACGTCTTGATTTACCTGGGTTGTGAGCAAATGAAAATTATTCAAGGTTCTTTGAATTTAGCTTATGTTAAATAACGTTCCAAAGGTAGACGACGTTAGTGTTTCATCTCAAGGTAGCAGTTTACAGGCGCATTATTGACATCAAAACCATTGTATTTTAATGACAAAAGTCTATATAGCATGTTTATTTCTGAAATTGACATTATTAGATGTTCATTTCGTGCGATATCAGACATCTGCGATAGTTTATTATCAGCAATACATGATTGCTCGGAAGTAAGCTGTAATTCGTTTCCAGGAAAAAGCTTAATTACAGATCTATACTTGTGTATTTAAGGGCAATGATTATTCACGGAGTTCCTCTGTATTTTATCTATGAGAAGCAATGTTTAGCTCGATCGGTGAACTAACCTTACTTTTCCCTGGAGGATGTAGACTATTTAGCTTTATTACAAGAACATTTCCATTAAAATGGGGTTCATTCGTTTTGAAAAGTTAAATGCTACACATTTGACAGTGATTTAGAATCAGAATTTAATAATTTCATAAACTGTCTAAGACAAAGTCGGATATGACAAGGAAAAACGGCAAAAGGGATGGCTTGATTCACCTATCCGCCTTACCGGAGGAAGACGGGGAGGACCTGATAGACTCCCCAGTTGACCACACGGCTGACCGGCCCAAAACCGCTTTCAGTGAAACCCACCATCTTCCAAATCGTGTAACTGTTACATCGGCATTGGCGGATTATACTCGGCTATCACCAGGGTAAAGTTATTTTGAACTTTCAAATTTAATTATGTCAAATCCTTTAGGAAGTCATTGGTATCTTTTTAAAAGTCCATGGTTTAATTCTACAAAAGAGGGTTAAGTGTTATTGTATTTATTTCTTCCTGGTTAGACACTATTATTCAACTTAGCTTCATATATAATATATTCATGTTACAGATTATCTCATACTCTGTGTTGTCTTCAACCCAATTGCGAGCTGGGGGCTGTTTCTCAACACACGCCCTGTCGCAACTTTGCGCCCGTCGTAACATAATGTTGAAGGTATATGTTGCCATGACAGTTAGGCCTTGCAATGGACTTACGTCGGACGTAAATGTTTTAAAACAATCTACGGAAAGGGGCATGAGCTGCCAAAAATGTTCATTCATTGTGATTGTCACGAAAGTAAGAGGTGTTGAAAACCATCGAAAAACTTACTGATTGGCATTGAAATGAGGAAAATACATACATTCTGTGTGCTGTACGAGCCGAAATAGTGTTCGAAAAGTAAACAAAATTTTAATAACCGGAACGAACGTTCTAAGCCTGTTAACTCAAAACAAAACTTGAGCTTACATACCCAAGACTGGAAGCACCAAAAAGCTTCGTCTTCACTTCAAAGATATACGGATATTCCATACATACAATTATTGGACATTGTAGTATGAAAATAATAGACCAATTAGGTTCGTTAATTGTTTCATCTAACTTACTTATTGACAAGAAACTGTAGAAGGAATTTCTTTGTATATAGGCCTGTCAATCTGACTTAAGTCGAAATGTTCATTGAAAAGAACATCTCACTTTATTCCGATTGATAGAACTGTATGGTTGAAGTGCCAGTCTGGTGTCTATGAATATTAATAATAATTGTCATTACACTTCTTGAATAAATGTCCAGATTTCCATGTTACGTTTAACGCTTTTTACTAACTCTAATGTTTTTTCTCTATCAGCATCTATTCGGATTTTGATTAACCACGCCACTTTAATAACGACACAACACAATGACATGTTTTGGAGTCCATGTCAAAACATGTTGGTTAAAGGCCAAGTGGACCGTTAACTTGGAGAAAAATTACGAATGCAACTATCATTTAAATGTCCGTGTTGTTTAGACGACTCATTCAGTGGATAATATGGATCGTATTGTGTCACAACAAAGGTCAAATTAAAAGGCAATATTTCATCCCCGTAGGTCATTCACAAGTCGTGGATATTTGCATATGTTTTCCAGACCTTACATTTGCTCAACAATTGACCGTTAGGAATAATAACCGTTTAGCTGACAGACTGTCAGATTCGATTAAAGGCAAATAATGTCATTGTTCCCGTCTCACTTGCATGGAATGCACCTCTTAGTAGTTAACACAAGTGACTTCTTCTTAAAGAAATGAAGCGTGGCTGGATAGGTCCTAAAGTTGACAGAATAACGTACGGCATAGGTGTGAAGACGTTCGATATGAAAGGTTTATAAACTAAATTGGACGCGTAGATTTGCAAATCTGTTTAAGGAATATCGTGTTGTTGGCTTATTTGTTGGCTGGATTTAAAGAAACTGTCTGGATTTCACAATGGGATTACTTTTGTTAGCCAGTTTTTGAATTTTTTTCAGAAGCTTTTGTAGGTTTGAGAACACGTACATCACCAAGACAAGGAGTTCGAATTATAGCAGATCAAATCGGTATATTTTCTCTTTGGTAGAAAATGGTTTCGATATTATGTCGTGATTAATGAGTTTCAAAACTACGTATGGTACCTATATAAGGACTGTTTATATCCCCATTATAGTGTTTCTCCATACATTAACGTTGAAGGACTCGTTCTTTGCAAATTGCCATGATGCATAAGAAACAATTCCAGTCAACGGCTAGTAAAAAAGGGACTGATAATAAAACCAAACGTTTATCTGTGAAGGAAAGTGGCGCTGGGCCGCTATCCACGCCTGCAAACCTGTCCAACGTAACCGATGTCAAGGACGGCGAAATATTTTACCGTACAGTGAAAATCTTCTCGTCTTTTTTGCACCTGTCTGAGAAAATCTTTACAACGGTTGCCAGATTTCCCTCAGAGCCCCGTCGAAGCTCCTTCAAAGAAGATGGCCTCCTTTCGGTTGAGAATAGGTGTGGTAATTATTGAATTTGGCAACAAATCATCAGTATTTTGGGCAAAGCTACCATGCCGATTTGCTATAGGTTTTCCCCTGGGGGACATTGGAGGCTTGGGTCATTTTTTTCAATGGGTTTGTATATTTTCGATTAGTCCGCAATATGTTGAGTGGATTGAAGGATAAATTCTGATACGCCCGCACGGAAGAAGCCCGTGCGGGCATATCAGAATTTATCCTTCAATCCACTCAACATATTGCGGACTAATTTTCGATACACCCATAGACTATATGTCAAGTTTTGAGTAGGAATTGTTTTGAGTGACCATCATTTACAATAATCGTATTTGTCATCTGATGTAGCCTAGGTTACTGCTTAATGAACGAGCCACCAGCTATACATTACAAACTATACATTTTTCGAAGATAAATCATTGATAGGCCTATATAAATATGAATATAGGCCGTTACAGTTCCATATCGTTCGGGCTGAAATAATTAGGCCTACAAAGTGGACCTATAGAGGAAAAGCTAAACACAATCAAGTCAGTTCCCCTACTGATTAAAAATGAAAGTTAAATTGATGTAAATTATGTAATAATATAGGCTCACGTGTCTGTCTTTTTACTTTTGGATGACCCGGTTTGCTCCGTTGGAATTTCAATTCAGTAATTTGACTAAACTGTTTTATTTTGTATTGAATCTATAGATATTATTTCCAAGCCAAGCTTTTATGGCTGGAGATTGTCTTTCTTTTCTTTTAACTAAGCGACTAGTTGAGAGATTCGTATCATTTTGTTTATATAATATATAGATCTTAGATATTTTAACACCCAGTAAAGTGCTGGCATTTTTCGTTACAATAAAATTTGGAAATTGTCGACTGTTTACTCAAGAAGGGCAAGGTAGAAACTTTTTAGTGAGACTAATCTCAAGAACGTACGCTGTTTTAGAGTTTAAACGTAAGGTTTAAAATAAGAGGATTGAACGCAATAAGAAATTTGTCTCCATGATTATTTTGGACAAGCAGATTTACCCTGTGCCCGTGTGTTTTGGTGTTCAAAAAAAGGCCCCTATATGAAGGCCTATATAATTTTTTTTTCTTTTTAGTTAATTTCGATCACTATTTCGGTTCGGAAAGAGGCCACACTGCCGGGTTTTTATTATTTCAGTGAAGCTAAATCTAAATTGTGTTACTTGAAGGTGAAGATGGTCAGAATTTTTATTTATTTTTTTTAAACATTTATTTTGGCACATAGATCACGATTTTACGACAGTAGTAACATAAAGACAAACATTGACATGTAATGATAGAAAATACAATATAATTGCAACATTCACATGGGGGGGGGGGGGTTTAAAAATTACCTCGTGAAAGAAAACAAGGGAGGTAAGCTGTCTAAACTACATTTTCCAGACGGACAAGTGCGAGCTTGTTGCGCATGCGTAGTGGCATCTGTCAACTCTTCCTGGCAACGGAGCATCATGCTTTGAGAGAGATTGTGTGCCACTTTTAATAACATAACAGTATACCTAAATGATAACATGGCTTCAAAACAGGCCAAGAAAAATCCCTCCTCCAACAGAACGAATTCCGCTACTCCCAGAGAGTAAGTATTTAATTTTGTTCAGAATATGCTTTTTCGCTAGTGTAGCTTGGTTAGATACAAAATGGCCGCTTCCATCTTTCAGAAAAATAATAATTTAGCAAATAATACCATATGCATATCAATAATGTGTAGACATATATTTGGAAATAAATATGGTGAGGTCTGTTTCTATCCAGTAAGGGATTTTATTCCATATACAGGACTAAGAACCATACATTTCAGTCTCCAGAATGACTGTATTTATTTATTTTTTAAATTGAACTTGAGTTGAGCTGAACTTCTACAAGTTCTAGTAGAACTTAGAACTACTAGTTGTAACTCCTAGGAAGAGCTGAAAAATAAGGCTGTATGGAACTATTAGTAGGCCTTTAAGTATATAATGACGATTACCTGTTGTAAAAATATAGCTATTCTTACAGTTAGAACGATAGTCAGCGCCTCTTCTCAGATCTAAACACAGGTAAGTAAGTATACGGTATACCCCAATCAGGCCCCATGGCATGATGCCCATGCCTACTGAACAGGGTTCTGATCACAAAAGGAAGGTTTATTTGTAATGACAAGGAAACACATCGAGGATGGGAATATTCAAATTCAGGATATTGATATTTCAGATGCACGCATGTTTTTGTTATCACCTCGTATTTGTGCTTAACAAAGTATTTGAAGCCTTTACAATACATACCCGGTAACTTTTTCACAAGTACCTGACAAAATGTCAGGCATCAACAGGCATGTGCCGGACATTTGAGTTTGAGCGTGAGACTTTTTACTGGTTTTTTTCTTCAGTTTTTTTTTTCAGTTTTTTTTTTGTTTAAATGTATTCTAAGGAACAAAAAAGTCTAGGCGTGATGAAATGCAAATTTACAGACTTCAGCTACTCGGAAGGACAGATTTAGAGGTTGTTACAGAAAAATATACTAGTAATACTTTTTTTATATAAAAATTGCATTATCGGCAAAATTGGCAAGGCTTAATGTTATTGTTACCGTTATAACATGCCGTCGTGCAACTTCAAGTTCTTCTAATCACAGTGTCCCTTATACAGAAAGACTGTCAGTAAACCTTCTTCATATTTATAACTGTTTGGCTAGTTTGTTGACTTTCATTGGTAATAATCTTTTTAAAATGTTTAATCAGATAAAATAAACACATACTCTACAGAGATCGAGCCATGCGTTTTTTTCTTCTTGAAATATTGATTTTGTGACACTTGATGAGTCCACTTTGAATGTGCTTGTGTAGCATGACATCACTATGGAAATTCCTTAAAAAAAGTATTCACCATTCACAAGTAAATGTACCAGTGTGCGGCGTGTGCGTATTTTGCCTTTGCTCTCAAAACGCAATCATAAACATTTGTTACTGCTGCAGAAAGCTGTAAATTTACGTTGATTTTGAGTGTCAGTACACAACAAAGTCATTTGATGACATATAGAACTGTAGAGTTAATGTAGAAATGTAGAGTTAAAAACAAATGAAGATAATAGAACGGTAATTTTTCCACTATCAGTCAAAGTGTCCGACACCAAGCCTGACACACAGGAATTTTGCATCGAGCAATGTTCGTGTCTGAACGCTTATATACATGATTCAGATTGGGACACAAATGGTGAAAGAAAATGTGTTAATCTTCGTTGACACGCTTCTTACAAGTAATATAATTATTTGGGGTTAATTAAAAATGTTCAAGGTCTTGAAACATAGTTCATTTACATGTAGATACTTTGTTCTGGATTGGGTTCGTAGTGTCCACCTGACTGGGTGTGACAATCTGCAGGCTTGGTATTTTTGCCTCACTGTTTTTATTTCTTTCAGTTAATTTTGATAGAGTATAAACTTGCCTAAATGTGTTTTACTGACCTAAAATCAGTAAATTTTTAAACAAGAAGATTTTCCCTGTGCTCGTGTGTTTTAGTCGTTGAACATGGATATCACATCAGTTTTTCTATAACCAAAACAAAAAACATGGCCAAAATATTTAAAATTTAATTTGGAAATTGGCAGTGGAACAATTGGTAAATGCCCACGAGTAAGCTATTGTCATATTAAGCTTTGCGATAATTTTTAACTCATAAAAATAACCATTGTCTAGTATTACTTTTTATAACTCCAGGAAGAAGTGTTCATGTGAGACCTGGGCCCAGTTTCACAAAGCGATCTTAGCTTAAGGTGATCTTAATAACCAATGGCAACGTATACCTTTAGCATTGGTTGCCATGGTAGTTAAGATCACACTTAGCTAAGATCGCTTTGTGAAACTGGGCCCTGAACACTAAAGAACAATCATGCTTTCTATTTTTCTATAACCTGCACACAGAGCTCTGCGTTAGCACCGGTTTACAGAAAAATGTAGCTAGAAGGGCAAGAAAAAGAGGAGATATGTGAATTGTCAGTGCTTATCCATCAAGTCCTGAAATATCATGCCACTTTTTGAGGAGCTACATGTATATCCTGCCACTTTTAGGGGAGCCATATCCTGCCACTTTTTGGGGAGCTCTATATCCTGCCACTTTTTGGTGAGCTCTATCCTGCCATTTTTTGGGGAGCTCTATCCTGCCACTTTTTTGGGAGCTATATCCTGCCACTTTTTGGGGAGCTATATCCTGCCACTTTTTGGGGAGCTCTATATCCTGCCACTTTTTGGGGAGCTATATCCTGCCACTTTTTGGGGAGCTATATCCTGCCACTTTTTGGAGAGCTATATCCTGCCTTTTTTTGGGGAGCTCTAGCTCTATCCTGCCACTTTTTGGGGAGCTCTATCCTGCCACTTTTTGGGGAGCTATATCCTGCCACTTTTTGGGGAGCTATATCTTGCCACATTTTGGGGAGCTATATCCTGCCACTTTTTGGGGAGCTCTATCCTGCCATTTTTTTGGGAGCTATATCCTGCCCCTTTTTGGGGAGCTATATCTTGCCTTTTTTGGGGAGCTCTATCCTGCCATTTTTGGGGGAGCTATATCCTGCCACTTTTTGGGGAGCTATATCCTGCCACTTTTTGGGGAGCTCTATATCCTGCCACTTTTTGGGGAGCTCTATCCTGTCACTTTTTGGGGAGCTATATCCTGCCACTTTTTGGGGAGCTATATCCTGCCACTTTTTGGGAGCTATAACCTGCCACTTTTTGGAGAGCTATATCCTGCCACTCTTTGGGGAGCTATATCCTGTCACTCTTTGGGGACCTATATCATGCCACTTTTTGGAGAGCTATATCTTGTCACTTTTCAAGACTGGAAACAAAAAATACAATGGGTCTTTTTTTTTATCAAAATTGAATAATTTAGTAAGGAGGCTGTTTTGGGGTGCTTTAGATTCAATGAAAATCCTAATTTTCAGGTGTACCGGTATGCTCCTTTTGTTTCTTACAGAAAATGGTTCTACACACTTCACGGATACTTAATAATCATATCTATTGTTTCATTACCATAACTAAAAAATCTTTCCACTTTTCTAAAATAACAAATAATTTGTTTTGCAAACAGGTCAAAGAGAGAATCAGATGGCCTTTTTTTTTTTATTTGTGCCAACAAAGAACACACATTTAATCAATGTTGGCTGTTATCGTATGGACCTCTCTGTCAGCCACACTTGTCCAGTCCGAATGTAAACAAAAAAATGTAAACCAACCTCAGCTCTGTGACGTCAAGATATTTTGACTTTACAAAAACTGTCAGAATGCATCTTGTGTCATCTTAGTTCTCATAACCTAGGTGGACCCGAGAACCTTGCTCGGTAGTTTAGGATGCTCTGTCAGCGTTACCCCACTCCACCCCAGTTTCAAACTATTTTCCTCTACACACAATTGCATTTTTTTGGTACTTTATAGATCCAATCATTGTTTTTTGTGAACTGAAGAAACTTCAATATTTATAGATGATAATGCTGCTATTGTAATAATGTACATGTATCTGAATTAAATGAAAGTAAAATTAAAAAGAAGTAGGATGAATACATGGAACTGTAAAAAGCATCATGTATGACTTCATAGATATGTGTACTTTAGTCCTACTCGTTGAAGTAATACATTGTTGTTGTTTTTTTTCCTTTCATCAAAAAAAATAAGAACAATTTCCAAATGTTTAGGAATAGCCATAGACTGTACAGACCACAGCTGGGTTTTTTTGTAGTGAACCAATTTTAAAAAACTTGCTTGGATGCACATTTTGTTTCAAATGGTAGATGTCCACTCCGACACATCCGTCGGTCTTATATATATTCAAAGCTCACTCCGCCCCCCCCCCCCCCCCCCCCCCTACCCTCCCCAAAAAATAGCTATTTGGGATAAACCAGCATATGTATAGGCCTTACAAATAAACATCTTTGAATCCGATTATCTTGGTGTTATTTTTCAGAGCTGCATCTGTCGCAGCGAGTGCAGGTGGGGCTGACAAGCGAGCCAGGTTGGTGATCTGGCCAGAATGGAATGATGCAGATGTGAATGCTGAGAAATGGGTATGTTGAGATTAATATTCATCAGTCTCAGGTCTTAAGAACTAAGAGTAAGGCAGCGCGGGATTTTACCTTCTGCTGTTTTTAGCACTTTTTCACTTTCTTGAAAAAATGGCAGAAAATCTTCTTCTGATTATGGGTGACGCTGAAACGGGAATCGAACCTGGGTCCCAGAGTATGGCATCTATCGCCAGCACTAAATGCCTCTATAGAGGAGGCTGGTTGACTTAATGGATTTAAGACAGCCGGCATTTAGTACTGCTAATAGATGCCATACTCTGGGACCCAGGTTCGATTCCCGTTTAAGGTGTCACCCAAACTCGGTAGAAGAGTTTCTGCCACTTGACAATATAATCCCAAAAATAATGAGAATACTGTTAAACTCACTTTCTAAACAACACTAATTAAACTCATTAAATAATTCCCTTATTTGATTAATTAATTCTGACATCTTACATTGTACTTTGAAGATCCTACCATATTATAGCGAAATATGATACACTGTATTTTAATGAGTCTGAGCCACAAAAATGAACCAAGCATCAATGGTCATTTATTTTCTTCAATTATCAGTTTGGGTAAAATTAACACATTGGTGAATTTACATGTACCGGTACATATATGTATGCTTTGATTTAAGATGAAGAAAAATAGGACGCTTTTGGTTAACATAATTGCATTATTTTTTTTATATTTGCAAACATCATTACATTTTTTTAGGGCCTCAATACTGTTATAGGTTATATATGATAATTAACATACTAATTTAATTATGGCATTTGTGATTGGGATGAAAACGATCTTATTCAAAGTACATTTGTGTGTTATTTTAACTTGCCAGGCACATAAATACATGTAATGTACATGCCCTTTTCCCTTCCCTTATAAAACCAGCAATACTAACTAATTCACTATACATGTAACTTCACTCAATATATTATGGTAGTTGAAATAATTTCTGATATGGCATTTGATTTTGAACATTATTGCCAAATAAAGAAATCCAAATCTACATGTCATGTTTCTTTGCAAATCTAGGGGTTTTGAGAAATCAAAGGAATGATTTACTGCATGTGCCGTGTGTTCATCCCTAATTATATAGACATTAACCATCTTTGACTATTTCATCGTTAGGATAGGTTGTTGCTTTCTTTGAACCTACTCACATCAGTAGATAAGATATTTGATCTGTAGGCTGCTGAGCTGTACTCGTACTGATATCATACAGTGAAAGACCCAGGTCCTGATTACTGAATATAATTAATTAAGACAGGTATTGTTAAGGTAGAGACTCCAAGTTCTCTGTAAGCTGATTTACTTAGATTCGTCCCATTAGAGGAGGTAGAGCTGCATTGATTCAGCCAGTTAAGCCCCGCAGTGTTCAGAGCCAGTTCTGTATCTGTGTAACACACCTGACTGGCCCTCCACCTTAACACAATGGTATTCCGGTCAGGTGATATGCTGTACACACACACAGCCACTACTCTACCTGTCTCACTTTGACAGGCCCTCACAGACAGAACACTGCTAGGATGTAGTCCAGGCTAGAGCTTGCTCTGCCCTATGGGCAGCCCGTCGCAGGGGCAGGGTGCTGTTTCAATATACATATACCTAGCTAGGAGGGTGATCTTGAACACTGAATTTGGGTTTACATACATTGTTGTTTTAATTAGCGCTTCTATAAAAACTTACTAATAGAAGAGAGTTGTTAGGTAATATAACTATTAGGCCAACAGATTGGACAATCATAAACTTCAGATCATTGTAGTTTTATCTGTGATGGTGTCAGTTAATTTGGAGATGTACATGTGAGTATATTTCTACATTATTTAACCATTTCTGTATTCATTATTCAATACTACGGCAGAAAATGACAGAATTTTTGTGTTAAATAATTTTGGATAACAGTAACAAGTTCTGGTCATCTTCATTAATTACTCTTTATCTATGATTATATCTGATCAATCAAGCAATCAATCAATTGTGATATGCTTTTTCCTGACTTTAGGGGGGACTCTTTAACCCTATATTCTCCTCAGCCAAGTTATTTGACATGCTTTGTGAGTGATTGATTGATTGATGTTTTACGCTGCACTCAAGATCATTTCACTTATATGACGGCATTGCCAGGTTTAGTGGGGGAGGAAATCGGCTCATTGCCGGGAGGAAACCCCCGACCTTTGGTGAAGGCTTGACTTACATGTAATTTTCTTTTGATGTTCTACATATGAAGGGTTTTTTTCCCAGCATAGTTAACTTAACTGAAATGTATATTTTTATAGAGTCTAAACACATGGGCACAGGGAAAATCTTCTTGACTAAAATAACCATGGAGACAAGTTTTTAGTTGTTTTTTAAAAGGGGGCTGTGTCATTTAGACCTTTATAAATTGTTAATAACTGACACTGATATAGTGTAAAAATACAGACTGAGGCGAGAAATTCACTCAGGACAATGTAGCGTTTTACAGGCCCGAATTTGTTTGCAGTCCATTATTGTTGGCAATTTACTAATTTCGGAAATACCCTGATGATTATGTACCTGGGTGGGTTGGATTATTTCAACTCCTTATCATGTCGACCATCTTGGAATCCTATACCGGTACTTAAAAAAAAAATCATGGTCTGGTTGTGATCCGTTAATTGAAAGTAAAACCACATTTTGCCATAAAGAAGGTGTGGCGTGTACATCAGTTATGTACAGGTTAAAGATTCTAGTTTGTATCTGCACCTCGCATCAATGGGTTGTCGGTTCGATTCTCACACAATCAAAGAAAAATGGCTTTTCACTCAGTCGCCTTATATGGAAGAGCTGCCAGGTACTTGCCAAAGGCTGGGCGTTTCCTCACCCAGTTAACATGGAAACCTTCCATACAAGTGAAATAATCTTGTTTGTACAAAAAAACATCAATCATTCAATCAATCAATCATGAATCAATCAAGTGTGTCCAATTTGAACTACACATTATAAAGTCAATGAAAGACCTGCCTTCTTGAAACTGTTGACAGAATGGTTAGATTTTTGTGTTCAGGAATCATTACCTTCATTTGTACCTGGCTGGTAAGGTATTTCTGCTCTCTCTACCTGTACATGTACATGTATGCAGGTAAGATCTACTTGGAAATCTATGCCTTATACACTGGCAGTATATTTCCGTAAAAGCTTGATCTCGCAAGGTTTCCACAAGTAGATGGAAGTTAACATCTAGATATGTTCGCATGTCATGCATCGTCAAATCAATTTTACATCTGATTGCCCTGTTTTGTTTATTATAGATTCAGCGCTGCATATTGTATAAGGTGGCCCCAGGCCTAATGAAGTAGGCACATATTATCACAACCATCACCAGCTACATTAATCATTTAAATATTGCCATTAATTTGCCCTGCGGTTCAGTGCTTTGTCTGTCCCTTCATCAATTTGTTATGTTTGTTGTCTATAAGAGCTATATTGAGATAATGTTTTTCTGATTGTGTTTAACTATCAGGGTTCAAGATTGTTTCTCCAAAGGGCACAACTATATGATTTGGTTTTCTGACATCTTATATTATAGTATGAGGGGCCTGCATATATATTTTTTTAACATTAAAACACACAGGCACAGGGAAAATCGTCTTGTTTAAAATAATATGAATACATTGGATTTGCAGGGGCTGCCAATTGACTTCAAGTCTGATTACCACTTCTATTTTGACACTATATTTTTTTTAACTTGCCCCATAGTTATTAAGTATTCGCTGTGGTATAAATTAGAACATACATGTTTGTTGAAGAATGCAAAATACTTATCAAACGGGGACTCGCTGACCTAGTCAAAGGCAAGTCGTTTAAGAAAAATGGTCTCAAAGACGCACAGTATATCATATTAGGTACATGTAGTGAAGTTACCATCATTATCTATCAGTTAGTATTGTACTATCTATAGCATTACAAATGGGTTCATTTTCATTTTCTTCTGATAATCTGAAACCCAATGGGGCTGGCAATAGAATTCCTTCTCACTTTATCATTCACCTTTTTGTCGAACACTTTAT
Organism: Lepidochitona cinerea; assembly: GCA_963971465.1. NCBI lineage: Eukaryota > Metazoa > Mollusca > Polyplacophora > Chitonida > Tonicellidae > Lepidochitona > Lepidochitona cinerea. The sequence goes on along the minus strand of OZ020551.1, from coordinate 80,676,218 downwards.
CTTGAATATTTTCTAAGGTTTATAAGGCAATGTTTCTAAGGCTTATAAGCTAATGGTTCTAAGGTTTATAAGCTAATGGTTCTAAGGTTTATAACCCAATGGTTGATAGGTTTATAAGCTAATGGTTCTAACGTTTATAAGCTAATGGTTGTAAGGTTTATAAGCCAATGGTTGTAAGGTTTATAAGCCAATGGTTGTAAGGTTTATAAGCCAATGCTTCTAAGGTTTATAAGCCAATGCTTCTAAGGTTTATAAGCCAATGGTTCTAAGGTTTATAAGCCAATGGTTGCAAGGTTTATAAGCTAATGGTTCTAAGGTTTATAAGCTCTTGTTGTAAGGTTTATAAGCCAATGGTTGTAAGGTTTGTAAGCCAATGGTTGTAGGGTTTATTAGCCAATGGTTCTAAGGTATATAAGCTAATGGTTGTAAGGTATATAAGCCAATGGTTCTAAGGTTTATAAGCTAATGGTTCTAAGGTTTATAAGCCAATGGTTCTAAGGTTTATAAGCTAATGGTTCTAAGGTTTATAAGCCAATGGTTGTAAGGTTTATTAGCCAATGGTTCTAAGGTTTATAAGCTAATGGTTCTAAGGTTTATAAGCCAATGGTTGTAAGGTTTATTAGCCAATGGTTCTAAGGTTTATAAGCTAATGGTTCTAAGGTTTATAAGCCAATGGTTGTAAGGTTTATAAACTAATGGTTCTAAGGTTTATAAACTAATGGTTCTATGGTTTATAAACTAATGGTTCTAAGGTTTATAAGCCAATGGTTGTAAGGTTTATTAGCCAATGGTTCTAAGGTTTATAAGCTAATGGTTCTAAGGTTTATAAGCCAATGGTTGTAAGGTTTATAAACTAATGGTTCTAAGGTTTATAAACTAATGGTTCTAAGGTTTATAAACTAATGGTTCTAAGGTTTATAAACTAATGGTTCTATGGTTTATAAACTAATGGTTCTAAGGTTTATAAGCCAATGGTTGTAAGGTTTATAAGCCAATGGTTCTAAGGTTTATTAGCCAACGGTTCTAAAGTTTATAAGCCAACGGTTCTAAAGTTTATAAGCCAATGGTTCTAAAGTTTATAAGCCAACGGTTCTATGGTTTATAAGCCATGGTTCTCAGGTTTATGAGCCAATGGTTCTGAGAATTATAAGCCAATAGTTCTATGGTTTATAAGCCATTAGTTCTAAGGTTTTAAAACAATGGCTCTAAGGTTTATAAGCCAATAAATCTAAGGTCTATAAGCCAATACAACTGTAGTTCTAAGGTTTGTAAGCCAATAGTTCTAAGGTTTGAAAACAGTGGTTCTAAGGTTTATAAGCCAATGGTTCAAAGGTCTATAAGCCAACTCAGGGCTCAAATTTAAGCTATTTTATCAGTGATTAAAGAAGTAAAAGTTGGCTATTGCAAAAAAGTCTAAACTCGGTAATTGACTATGTCATTAACAATTTTATAGACAAAAGATACACATCTACTTTGAAAAACAAATCTTTGTCAACTGTTGTTTTAGAATAATACTAGAACAATTTTTTTCATGGCTTCTTTATTTTAAAAAAATATGTAGGCTTTGGGGCGAGCTACATGTTCGTTTTGTATGACCAAAGAGGGACGTCCATTATATTATTATATCCAGGTTACCTCTAGAGAAGTAGATAACTCTATCAATATGTCACATCTGCCAAAGACTGACATCAAGATTAAAAATACCTGTCCAATCCTTTCTTGATAAGGGAATTGAATATCTGACAGTTTTATGTACTTTACAAAATCATTTTCTCAACAGGATGTTGCCCACAAAGGTAAAGGAAAAGAAGATAAAGGCAAATCCCCGGTGGTGAGTCACAATTACTTTCAATCTATTTCCATTAAATCCACTAATTAATTCTACTAATAATGATGCACTTAATCATGCAGCCCTTTGATGTAGTGTTTAGAGTCATGCCACCATGACATTTTTTTCTTATTCTGATCTCTGATCTTTCCAACTTGAAATTAAATTCTGAATCTGGGATAATTACTTATATATTACTACCGGTAGATAAAATATATCTGATAATAATATGTTCCTACAGGTCTTATAAATATATATTTCTATCTACAATGTATATAGATAAAATGTATATAAAAGTTTCTAAATATGCTACACGTAATGTTTATTATGAGAAACAGGAAAGCTGAATCCTAAAAACATGTTTGACTGTAAACTAAATTATTTATGTACTAGTAAAAACATGTGGGAGTGAACATTTTTTTCTGGTCAAAGAGCTACATGTACATGTATGTGTTTTGATTTATTACTCATTCATATTTTTTCTGATGCCCTATTAATTTTTATTAATGCTTACATGAACAAATAAAAACGGAAAAATTTCTGAGAAATATGTGGAAGGGCTAGGGCAGGGGTTTCCTTCAGTCAAAGGGCCCGTGTTTCCTCCCTCAGCTAAATCTGGCAACGCCGCCGTATAAGTGAAGTCATTTTGAGTGTGGCGTTAATCATAAATCAATCAATCAACATGATTTACGACTACTTGTGTGCTAATGTAATCACACAAGCAAGGAATAAGAACACATGTGTACAATGTATTATGGCACAAAAATACAATATTTACAAGGTTTCCTTGCGTTCTGCCATTACAGAAAACAGATATGGTTAATCTTTATGTTATCATTTGGTCTTGTCATTCCAAGGACTACCTTTTCTGCTAATGTTAATTTCTATTTAAATTAAATAATTAACCAAGACACAATAATATAGACGGAGTAAAAAAATTCAATATTGTTAGCAAAAACAACAAAAATATGGATGTAGTTGACTAAATCACATGATTTGGATGTTGCTTGTATGTAAATGAAAAAAGAAAAAGAAATATGACAGAAACAATTATTTAGATCTTTAACATGTATGAAGACAGCTCTTACTGAATACAATAATACTCAAAACTGTACAGGTATAAAGTAAAATTCTAATTATTTTATATTTAAAAGCACATTTTATTAAAAAATGGCACGTAAAAACTGTTATGTTTCTTTGAATCCACCATTTTACCAATACTTTTTGTCAGACATATTCTGCTTTGTATGACCTGTATACACATGTATTGTTTCTCTGTGCTGATACTATAATGGGGTTAGCGGTGAAAGGATGTTGGATTCTATATGTAATTACCAGATGACACAGGTATCCTTCGTTTTCCAGGTACAGCATTTCTTTGAAGACCCTGAAGGGAAGGTTGAGTTGCCACACACTCTCCGGATAGACCATTGGAAACGACCTCAAGACTTTATAACGGAATCCGTGAGTATCTATTGATTTTCCCCTTCAGATGATTAAGGTATCCCATTGTTAGTTTAATGTCTTCATCTCATAGTAACATATAGCACATGGAGAATGGTTTAAATAGCTCTTCAAACTGCACATGTTGCTATAATTTCTACAAGGGTTTGCAAATCAGGCTATGTCAATTACAGAAACTGTTACCTGGACTAGAGTAAGGACTGTCAGGCACTCTGGGGTTTGCACCACATTCAACAATCTTTTCTATTGTACATGTACATGTCAAATATCTTTTAAGGCTAGCTTAAACTTAAACTATTAATATTGGTGAATTAAATTACTGCTTGGCTAAAATAACAGGGAGTTATGATAGAGACCAGTTTACCCATATACCATGGTTATTTTAGACAAGAAGATTTTCCAGTGCCCGTGTGTTTTAGTGTTAAAAAATAAATGCGAATTGTTTGGGACTACATGTAACACATAGAGGCATTTCAAGTGTTTATTATCAACCTTTGGTTTAAATTTACATAAAAGACTCCATTACTTAATGAGGAAATCAAACTGGAGACAAAAATATATAAATTCGATTCTTTTTTTTTTGGCCAAAACCAGCCATACATGTACTGTACCATCAATGTACTTAATATGTACATGTATGTTTGCTTGAATAAACTGATATCTTAAAGGAACGTTCATTTGTTAGCTCAAAACATTTCTTTAGCATACTTTTCCCCGACCAGAAGCACTAAACTAATAAGGGAGAAATGGCTTTCAGATAATTTCCAAATTTTGTTTTAATAGAAAAATATTAACATTTTTTTCAGTTCATGCCACTTTCAGTAGTTAAGAAATATTACCTAATAGTATCATTTCACACTTTTAAATTAAAAAAATGTGTGTTTAGCCTTTTACTAATTTTTTTTCATCTTAATATTTAGACTGTCTTTAATATTTGTATTAAGATTCAAAGAATGACAATGTGGTCACATCTGGTATATATTGGAAGTAGGAAGATCTTGTTTGCAATGCAAGGCATATTGCTGTTTATAGACATTATCAATCAAATATAGGCTTTGATGTTGCCTTGAGGGAACGTGTGGCTACAATGCCCACTGCAGACATTGGGGGCATTGTTCTCCGACTGGCATAATATTGATCTCGGCAATCAATGGAGAAAAGGCATTTATCGTGACTCACTGAGATATATTCCCTCTTTCCTTCCTATTTACTTTTCTGTTGGACCAGGTAAAATAATTGATGGAATTGATGTAGAGCTGGGCAGGCCATGTGCCATGCATCAGCTCCCTCTATTCAGTGAACGTGGCCAGGTAACACTGCAATACCTGACCAGCCTGCCGCTACTCCCAACACCTTTATACAAATCAATAGAAAATAATTTTTGGCTTGAAAGCCTGTGCTAAATAGCCACACTGAAAGCTTTATAGCACTTGATATTGTAGCAGCTTTGTTTAACCATTAATGACCCCCAGGGGAGGACTTCCCATACCCTATAAATTATATAGCAAGCAGGTAAAGTCAAGCATGCACCATAGAAACACTAACTGGGTAGAAATATCACTTGTGTACATACATGTACGTTACCTGTTTGAAATCAACAGCTCTGCTATTAGCAGCTGAAAATCATGGATTTATTCAGCTGATCTGTCCTTCAACAGAGGCTATTTTATCCTTACTGTTGTCTACAAAAATTCTTTATCTAAATTATTATAAAAAAAATTTATTTCAAAATATACTTCCATCAATCAATGGGTCATGGGCCCACTCATCCAAATGAAATTGAAACATTTCTTAGAATGTTTTCATTCCATCTACCTATGTGGAACAGATGAATGCCATGTACAGTACACCTTGAAGGTTGAGAGAAAAGACCCTGACTTCCTCCAAAACTAATCCTGGCAATGCCATACAAGTGAATAAATTTTGAGAACGAGTTAAAACCTCAACTATCAAATGCTTAAATGGGCATGAGCTACCATAATTCACACTTTTTTCATAATTTTTGATCGTCACGACAGTAAGAGTCTTTGAAGGCCATCGGAAAACTAAATGATTGGCGTTGGAATGAGAAAAATCCATACAGTATGCGGCATATACGAACCGGAATAGTGTTCGAAAAGTAAACAAGATTTAAATAACAGGGACCACCATTCATTCATTCTAAGCCAAACTTAGTTCAAAACAATACTTTGTCGTACATTCTCGAGACTAGAAGCACTAAAAAGCTTCTGAATTATACTTCTTGAGAAAAATAGCCGATAATTTCAACATTCTGTTTCAACGTCAAAATATCAACATTTTGGCAGCTCATGCCACTTTAAATTTGTAAAAAAGTTTGGCTTTTATTTAATTGTAATAAAAATATTAGTTTTGAAGAGAGATAACATGATAGATTCAGTAGAGAGAACACGGAAAAGCTTTACAGAATTATACTAAAGCAAGCCACATAATTTTGTTGTTCGGCAGAAACATTGAATCGTTTCCGTATATATTTATGAACACTAAAACACACGGGCACAGGGAAAATCTTCTTGTCTAGAATAACCACGGAGACAAGTTTCTAATTGTGTTAAAAAGAGGAATATCATTTAAACCTTTATACCCCATCATAAATTGTTGTTTCCGTATATATATGGAGATGCTTGGAACCAACTGGAAGTGTCATCATACCAGATACTGGCTTTCACGATGGATAACAGATTTTCATTTCCTTAGTTATAGAATAACAGTAACAACAGACTACCGGAAGTAATTGCTAGGCCTACAATGTTCCAGGAAATCATATGGCCTGCATTACAAAGGAACAGTAACAACAGAGCAGGCCAAAATGGCACATTTTTAATAAAATAACAGTGCAATAGAAAACTTTGTATATTATGGAGACCCAATAAATGGTTTACTATGAAGGAAATATAAAAAGACCTTTATATTGCAATCATACGAATAGAGAATAAATTAAAGACCTTAGTGCACACATACTTTATAATTGCTTCTGCTCATCATTTCAAAGCATCAGTAGAAAATAATCCATGAGAGGATTTTGTTAGAAGTAGTGGTCACTAGTGGTTATTTTGAATGAAATTACACAAAAGAAAACTGCAACATTATTAGAGCAGCCATCAAAAGATCTTATCATTCATCCTTCAATAATGCAAGCATTGTAAACAACCTTCTTTGATGATTTCAAATGGGGATGTAGGTCTTAGATAACTAGAACATTTTGCGTGGGTTTTAATCCTTGTGTATATCAAATGACTTGAAAAAACTCTTTTATAAAAACACACAGGTATTTTACTTATTCAAATAATATCAATACAAATTTTTTTGACATTGTATCACCTTTTTTTTAACTATAAACACCTCAATTTTTTTTCGTTTCTGTTGAAGACGTTTTGTTATAGTGAAACATTTATGAAAAACTAGCTCTATGCTCGGCATTTAAATTATAAGCTTACCCCATGTTACCATGATAACATAGATTTGTTCTACCAAGTTAGGCTAACTAGAACAATAATTAATTACCCAATATGATGTAAAGAGGTTGACTAAACAGTATTTGGTCCACTTGCCTAAGATTGGGCCACCTGAAGCCTGCTTCACAAAATGGCGTAGATATATTTTTTTGCGTAACTTTCTCAGCAGCGTATCTCTACAGTATAGGTTGCTAAGGCAGTTATGTAAAAATGTACGCTACGCCGCTTTCAGATCAGTACCCTTCATTCAATACTATTAAGATGTCAGTGCAATGTGCAGATCTGTGGACTGTAGGCAATTCTTTGTTTGCAAATATTGATCTACCTTTGTTCACACCCAAAGCCCCTTAGGCCATCCGTAGCATTTGATGCAACAAACATTCTGGCCCAATATTAGGTAGCAGAACTAATTATGGTGGTAACCTCTGTTGCCAGCTGGGGGCCTCCGTGGCTCAGTAGGTAGAGCTTTGGATGCTCAATCCAAACAGCCTTCCACCAATGGGTCGCGGGTTCGAATCCCACTGAGTCCAAAAATTGGAAAATTTTCTGACTGGGTTTTCACTCGAACGACCTATGTGGGATGGTTGCCAGTTACCAGCGGAAGGTCGTGGGAAGGTCGTAGAGCCCGGTTTCCTCCCACAATAAAACTGGCAACACCGCCATATAAGTGAAATAATCTTGAGCGCGGCGTAAAACACCAAACAGTCAATCAATCTGTAAGCATGGTCTATCAGTAGCACCCAATTAGTTAAAAAACGTATGTACATGTAAAGACAAAACATCACGAAGACTGAGAATTAATTAAACTTTTTTATTTTTTAATTAAATAAAAACTATTAATGGCAAGCTTATGGAATTTCTAATATTTGAAGTTAATGATTGTCTAATTGATTTAGTAAATTTTTGTCTCAATATCTTTCAAATTGAAAAGTTAACGAAGGTTTGATCCAACTGTTCCATCAATCTGTGGCATGATCTATATGTTATTCTCCCCCCAAACATGTCAAAGTGACCTATGAGTGAAATGATCTTGAATGTGGCGTTAAACAAAAAGTAATAAATCTATTCAGTGCATGGTGACCTGGCCCTTCCCTAAACAGTTTTTATAGAACGATGTCCATAAACAAAAAAAAATGTTGAATGTGGTGTGAGGCACCAATCATACAAACAGCTTTCAGAAATATGAGCCCCAGGTAAAACTGTTGATTTTGTTCTTGTCAACATAAGTTGGACAAACATGTGTGGGAATGTTAACAAATTTATTTTCATCAGTACTAAATGGCTTTACTCTATCAAACAACTTGTGCCAACACTGTTAACAAAGCGTGGACAATTTAACCATAATAATGGGCTACCTTGATCATGCTGTAAACATCCATTACCTTATAATCTAGTTCAACAAGATAATGTGTTTCGTTCAAATTCTTTTGATTGGTTCTCAAAGTATGGCAATGTGGAAACTGTCACTTCCGGAAATAATTAGAGAAATGGACATTTAATTGCTTAGGTAAACTTCTTTCGAAAAAAAAAAAAATTACTTTTCCCTGTAGCTTTTTCTTTTGTAATCTCCCGCATGTTTCCAAGCCTAGAACTAAAACTGTTTACAATATACCTGTACATAATATTAACATAAGTTAGTACAGGTTTTCCCTAGCTATATAATGCATGTGATTTTCTGTTAAAAGTGAATTTTTGTTGTCAAATTTGCTGACAATTTTGGTTAAATTTTCTGACAAATTTAGTTGGGAAATTTAAACTGTATTTTTCCACCTCTAAAGAGATCAATGTATACTTTTCTCTATCATATTATTTTCAACTCCATGACTATCTCTGTGGCTATCAATTTCAATTAGTCTTGTCTATATAGAATATTGCATCAGTTTTTGACTGCAGAAATTCTCATCAGATCAATGTATGGGGTAGGATTACCGGGTATTGACGGAAAACAAATGTTGACGAGGGTTATGTAATAAATGGGCAGATCTATGATCCTTATGGTATAGAATCCGTTTTCCATGTTATACCTTACAATGTAGCCATTTAAGACAATGAGCCCGGTTTTCTCCCCCACTAAACCTGGCAATGCCGCCAGATAAGTGAAATAACCTTGAGTGTGACGTAAAACATCAATCAATTCATCAACCATGGCTTGTTTCACAAAGATTTTCATTACTGACTTAGCAACCCATATTGTAGAGATACGTTGCTGTGACAAAATTTATGCTACCTGTATGTCCTTGCATGAAACAGGCTCCAGGCCAAGCTTGCAATTACTCTTTGGTTTATTTCTTTTAGATGCACTAAGAGCTGAAATAAAACCCATTTGAACATGTACATGTATGTTCAAATTATCAAATGTGATGATGAAGTCAGTGTTTTGAAAGCAAATAGCAATTGTCATTTAAGGAAAACTGCTGAATTAATAAATAACTAATAGCGTAGGACAGTGTAAAAAATCAGGGGACATCATTGTGGATTATTTACTACATAATTACTACTGTAATTCCCTAACAAAGTATTAAGTTATTGTATGTAAGACGAGTCTGACTTATATATATTTTTTATTTTTCCAGACTCCTGTGATTGTTGATTCAGAAAATACACAATGTTTTGATCTGATTACTAATAATGAACACATCCATAATAGTGAGGTAGGTTTAAACTTTCGTTTTACTTTTTTTTTCATTTTTGGGTCTAATTTTATTATGATATATTTTATTGTAGATGTAAAAATTCCTAGTCCAAGCTACATTCATCATCAGGGAAATTACAGAGTGAGAATCAAGTGTTGGTTATTGTTGGTTATTTACTAATTCAGGAACAATCTTTGAATTTTTGTTTTCAGTTGATGCGATGTGTTATCAGTCAAATCCAAGCATTATGGGAGATGCATTCCGTAACCCCTACCCCAGAGGAACAGGGCACACCCACCGAGGAAGGGGGTGCCTCATGGAAACCATGGGAACATATCTATGCCCTTTGTAAAGTGGGCAAAGGGCCACATGTGCCCATCTATAACCCTCATGGAAAATACATTGTTAGGTTGTATTATATGGTAAGAGCATTTAACAATTAATTATCTTGAAACATTATAATCTGACTTATAAAATAAAGCTTATATAGTTTGTCAATGTATTCTGAGTATGAATTATGTTCTGAAACATTTTATCAAGACATTAAAGCTTGACTTTCCCATGAAATGTTCTTAATTCTGAACACAAGCAGTATTTCTCTCCTGTGACCATCAGAATGTTCGTGGTTTAAGAATGGTGATAGTTCAGTATTGCCGTGGAAAACTGTCCAGAATAGTCAACCAATGCTTTTAGCATCAGGGTCTAGTTACGAAATTTATAAAATATCTAACTCTTAGATATAACATTGTTCTAATGTGCTAGCAAAACCCAGCATGTGTATTTTAAAGAGACCAGCCACAATGTACCTCAGCCAATAGTGATGGTACAGTTTGATGCTGGATAACGGTATGGTTTTAATAATACATCACTTGTAGTTCTATCAAAATCAAGAAACAAAAAAACAAACTGTACTCCTCTTCCCCCCAAAATGAAGAAAAAGGAAATGCCGCTACTTCTCTATCTGTTTCTTGCAGGGTTGTTGGCGTAAAATAACAATTGATGACAGCATGCCATTTGATGATGAAGGCAGACTACTTCTACCGGTTTCTTTAGTCCAAACAGAGCTTTGGCCCATGCTGTTGACAAAAGCACTTCTGAAAGTTGCTTCTCTTGAGTAAGTTTGATAAATTATTTTGATATACCAAATTAAGGAACATTTTGCTTTTAATTTATTTTCTTCATTTCCTCGTTTGTCCATTAAAGCAAACAATTTTTCAACTGAACTGTTTTGTTTAACTTTTTACTTTATTTTTCTACAGTTACAATGGAGGAAATAACAGTTCTGAGTTTGGTGATTGTAGCATTATACAATGTTTGACTGGGTGGCTGCCAGAAACAATACCTCTTCAGTAAGTTATACTTTTGTAGATAAATAATATAATAATATAATTGTGATATAACTTTGCAACGTCACAATAGAATTTCGCAACGTCATTTAGACCGGGGTGACATTCGAAAACAATTCAGTTCATTTATTATAAAGTGAAGTTACTGAATAAAGAACAGCTGATTATACTCAGTTTTAAGTAAACAAGCTGCTCTGGATGGCGACAAATTTGTTATTTGACGCCCTCTCGTGGGTATACGGGTAGATATTTGGTGTCTGACAGATACTTTTCCTCTGCTTCGCCTCAGAAAAATATTTATGTCAGACGCCAAGTAGCTACCCATATACCAATGGAAGGGCATCAAATAACTAATACTATTCCACTGTGGGAAAAATGCAGATATGTGTATTGCTTGGAGGTCAAAGAGTTCCAAATGACTGCCCAAAAGCCATGTCATTATGCAGACAAGAAAAAAAAATAATATTCTAGTTAATTTTCAACTTTGGATGTTTATTTTTCTTTTATTTATTATAGTCAGGGTCACATGACTGAAGTATGGGAGCTGCTAAAGGCCACAATTCCTGAGTGGATATTACCTGAACAAGACTGGGAGAAACCCTTGGATCCAAGTCCAGACCATCGTACATGTAAAGAGGGATCAATTGTCTCTGTAAGTTCTTCCTACTTCTCACTGACACAAAGACAAATGTGGCTCTTTTGTAAAAAATTATGTTCATTTTATTTTTAAATATCTCGATCCATCAACATTTGGGAATTGTCTTAATGAGACATGGGTTTGTTATTGGCTCTAGGAGAATGTTTGCACTTCCACTACCCTCTGTAAATAATCTTAGTAATTACGCTGTAAGTGAAATGATAATGAGCGGCCTCAAACACCCTGTTACGACGTGAAGAAGCGGAATGCTCAATACAGGTTTCCATAACTTTATTTGCACATAGATAATAAGCAATCAGTTCATATTTTCAAAAGTAGCAAAGTTGATACCAACAAAAACCAAGAACAACCAAAATCAGTATGGATGTATGCTATCTACAGTGGACATGGCAGTTTAAATCTAACTCTTAACGTTTATTTTTTTATCAGGAAATGCTGTCAAAGGAAGAGAAAGACTCGATAGCGGCGGAAAAAAAGGGAGATAAACCAGATGTTAAAAAAGATGGCAAAGAAAAAGGCGCTAAAGATGCTAAAGAAAAAGGTGTGAACGTTAAATATTTTATCTGATTTAGGTATTATATTCAAGCTGAATTAAATTATTTATTAAATGGCTCTTTACTTCTCTTTTAAAACAAGTAAATACGGCAAAATTGATGTCAGTGTTTTTAGGTACATAAGATACATTTTCCTTTATGATTTAAATTACAGAGAAATCAAAAGATGGAGATAAAAAGAAAGACAAGGATAAAGATAAAGACAAGAACAGTAAGTAACATGTGAAATATACAATGTACGGCGTGAGGTGTCATGTATTCATAGATAACTTTTTTCTTCATTAACTGGTGTTTTATCTCACATTCAAGATTTTATTTTGCTTATATGGCTGCCTTGCCAGGTTTTGCGGAGAAGGATACTGGTCTCTAAGTACCTGGCAACTCTGCTATCATGCGGCAAACGAGTGCAAATCCCACTAAGTCAGATTGAAGCTCTCCACTGATTGATGGAAGCCATGTTTCAGACTGAGGGACAATCGTCATTCACTTTACCGTCTGTGGCACAAAGGTTCTCCCTTATCCCTTGAATGAAGTGGATCAGTCGGTAGATAAAAATGACAGTTGACAAAATGAAAGGGCTGTAGGTTCGAATTTCATTTAGTCCAAGAAACAGTCCAGTTTTTTTTTCGCTTTACAGCTGTATGCCAAGGTTGTCAAAAAAAATGAAATGATTTTCAGTGCGGCGTAAAAGATCAATCAATCAATTAAGCAAGGAACAAATATTTCCATCTGTTCATGATAAATTACAGAGACAAAAAAAAAAGGAAGGGGAAGCCAAAAATAGTATATACTAAGTACAATCATTTACACATATAACATTTATTGATTTTTTGTGGTCAAATTACTACCATGAGAAGTATCAGTGCTTGTAACTGTCAGTGTCAGTTTCTGTCTAGACATGTGCTTTCTCTTTAAACCATATACTTGGAATTGTCAATCAATTCGACTAAATCCCAGTCAGTTCAGACTGCTTGCCAAAGGGATTTTTTTAGAACATTTTCATATTCACTAAATAGTTGCCTATTGAATGCTGCAATAAAAAATATCCAGATGTCCATGTTTTAAAATATTTATTTAACTTGCACACACCTACATGTACCTCTTGAAAGATTGCTATTTTAATATTGTAAGCTTGCTTTTAAAGAGTAGCGGGAATGTTAACAGTATAAAACACACTTAATTTATTATGATTGTGAACACAGTACGTATTTGGTGAGTGTGGTAGAGCATCTAAAATGTACATCATTTCTCAACATCACATGTCAAAAATCAGGTTCAAAATCAGGTACAAAATCAGGTACAATATAGTATGAGTTGTCATATGTGTTTTGGCTGAGAACCACACATAGTAGAATTTAAAATCAGGAAAGGCACCATGTTTTTTACTCTGTCTATTTTGCTTTTTTTCTGGGAATATCCCTATCAAGTGAAAAATGCTACAACCATTATACAATACTTTTTTGGAACCTTTTGTTGATAGTCAATCACGATGTTCAATTTAATTAAGAAATAATGGATTGATTCTCAACACGTTAACTTTAGGGGAAAGAAAAATTGAATTTTAGTAGTTATTTTTATTTTCTATTAATGCTAATGATATTCCACCCCTATGTTACAGCTGAATATTTTCTCCATGATAGCACAAATCTATATGTAAATAATGATAGGGGTGCTGGCTTCAAAGGGCTGTTTTATCCAATGACAACCTCATTCAATAACATCATATTCCATCCCATCATTAAAATAAAAAAATGACGATAGAACATTTGTCATTTTTTTTTTCTCTACGTATAAGCTACATGTAGTTTATATGCTATCTCACAACTTATAGGGAAATCACACATGTGTTAGAATATTAATTTAATGTCTGTGTTTGTAGAAGACAAAAGTCCGTTAGAAGAGGTTTCAATTCCTGAGAAACCAGAGATAGTTGTGTTTGCAAGCTATTGGAGTACTCCTAAATACCCAGCTAAAGTCTCTGTCCTCGGAGAAGTGGTAAGGGACTTCACATTGTATCATCACGATTTGAAATCTTGTCTAACATATTGCGACTTGCTGCATTAAAAATGTAGTCTACCTAGTATACAATTTCATTGTGTTATTGGTCTGTCCATCAATGGCTGTTTGGGCCAAGGTCGGGGGTATCCTCTGGAGAAAGAGCCAGGTTTTCTCTGTCTCTGCTACAAATAACTTGAGTTCACAACAAAACATCATTCAACAAACAATCTAACAGTGAAGAAAATGCATTGATAGAAACACTAAAAAAGAAATCCAACAGAAACTTACATGTTCAAAATATATCAAGATAAAATGACAGGCCTTATAAATGTTTAAGAGAATTGGTATATGTTTTTATTAATCAGGCCGATGCTGGTGAAAAGTTACGTCAGAATGGTCTATCTCATCTATACCCCCATCCAGTCTGGATCAGACAGACACGATCCTGCCCACTGGAACCACCACCGCCCCCAGAGAAAATACCCGCCTGGAAACTGATCCGCCCACGTGTCAAGAAACCTGCACCATCAGATGAACCCAAAGGTAACAGGATACAAGGGGGGAATACAGCGTGTTTTATGTCATATAAATGATTTCCAACTGGAGATCATTGGGGTTGTAGTCTGTGATCTTTTCTAATTTATTAGTTTGCTTCTTGTAATTAGATTCCATCTATGGGCCGCTGGTTCCATTTTTTTTTGTGTAAAGTAATGTGATATACCAATTGGGATTACAGTTTCTATACAATCTCTCACTTCCAATATGTTATGCAAGGCGCATGTACTCACCAAAGGTTGGGGGTTTCTCCCAACTAAAAGCCCAGTTTCCTCCCCCACTTAATGTGACAACCCTGCCTTATAAGTGAAATAATGTGCCGTGAAACATCAATCAATCAATCAATGTTTTATTTGTTACAGTTCCCCCTGAGCCACCCAAACCTATCCAGTGTTTAGAACTGACTTCACCATTTGTCAACTACAAAGTTAGTCCAGTGCCTATACCAACAGATGTGTAAGTTTTAGAAAAATTTAAAAGATAATTCTAAAAGAAAATATTATTATTTTATTTGACCTGAAAAAAATGCTGGTGTGTAGTGTTAAACACCAATAAATGAATCAATGTTATGATCTAAACTTTCAAATAACTCTTGATTAAAATGAAAGCAAATTGAACTTTGTTGAATACATTTTTTGATCATTTAATTTTTTTTAAATTTCTGGTGATAATCTTACTCCTTATAGATTTCGATTTCTATTTGACTTGAAACCAAAAGTTTTTATTTATTCCAATAGTATTTACTCTGCGTTCTACCGATTTCCATTTTTATTTGACCTGAAAATAAAAAGGTTTTCATTTCTCCCAATCTTTGTTCCAGCGATTTCCAGTTTTATTTAGACTGTAACTGTAAGTTAGATTCCCCTGTATCATAATGCTTTGCTTATTACAATTTTTCAGTCATCGTCCCAAATCATCTTTAGAACGCGGTGGTACTAGATCTCGCCCCTCCACTGGTGTTAACGTCTCCATTGAGGAAACAGATGAAAATCAACCTGAGCCTACCTCGAGTGAAGATTTATTCGCTGATCAGCCAATCACCCAGGAGTCCTCTCTGACTGTTACCAAATCAAAATCTGATGTGAGTAATAACACAGATACATTTTATTTTGCATCACCATAACTAAACCGTGGCCCAGGCAATAAGGTGATGGCGACAATCGTATTCCCAGCAAGATGCACTGGGTCAAGATATTTTATGTTGGTTTGTTTGAAATTTAAAAAATACATTGTGGTATTATGTGTAATATTACAGAACAATCCTCTTTTCACATAATGTCTTCTTGCCTTTTCATCACCTTCTATATGAAAAGTCGGGGGCCTCCGTGGCTCAGTAGGTAAAGCAAACACTCAATCCGAACAGCCTTCCAACAATGGGTCGCACGTTCGGATCCTACTCAGTCCCCAAAAAAATTAACAAATTTTCTGACTGGGTTTTCACTTGAACAACTTAGATGTACATGCATGTGGGATGGTTGTCAGTTACCACCGGAAGGTCGTGGGTTTTCTATGGGCATAGAGCCAAGTTTCCTCCCACAATAAAACTGGCAACGCCGCCATATAAGTGAAATAATCTTGAGCGCGGCGTAAAACACCAAAAATTAAATTTATATGAAATGTACATCATCATACATTGTATCTCCATAAGCACATTTTCATTATACCAGCATTTTTTATTTTCTTGTTTCTTCTAGACTGGTTCTGAGCTAGCCAGTAAACCCAGTACCCCAATGAAACCTGGGACACCATCTGGGAAAAGAAAACCATCTTCTGCCAACAAACAAAGTGAACAGGTATTATTTCCATTTTATTGTACAAATTATGTATTAGCAGTTTGTTTGACTGGACTCGTATTGTACAGAGTTGATTTAAACTTGGTGATTGCAAAGCCAAGAGAATTTTATTCTTGTTTGATTCTGGTAATTACACCTAAACAAATTTAAACAATCAACCAGTAGATTTCAGTTTTTCAGTTATTGCTAACAAGTTTGACTAATATTAGTACAATGCCCCACCTCGTTAAACTCAATTCCTGTCCAAAGGAACAGTATACCAAATTTGTAAAATTTCTCAATGGATTTTTCAGTGAAAAACATCAGCCAAGCCATCTGCATTAAAATGCATACTAAATCTGGCAACATCACCATATAAGCTAAATAATCTAGAACATGAAACAATCAATCAACCAAAATATATAAGTAGAATGGTTGCTAGGTAGAATAATTATGCAGTCCATAGCGTCAAATTTTGTCCTCCAAAAAGTTTATACAAAGAATATATTAGAATTATGTATTTTTTCCATCTAGATGGAACGTAAAGCCAGTAAAGCAAGTAACCAGATAATGAACAGAGAGAGATCCAAAAGTTCTGCTGGCAAATCTGACAGTAAATCATCCCGGTCTGAGGATAGAGATGGAAATTCAAAAGGTAATTTTATCATTATGATATATCATATTAAAATGGTACCAGTTGATTGATTGATTGATTTATTATTTGATGTTTCACGCCGCACTCAAGATTATTTCACTTATATGGCAGTGTGGCGGGGTTTAGTATGGGGAAAAACCAGGCTCATTGCCCTGAGGAAACCCTCGACCTTCGGAAAATACTTGGCAACTCTCCCACATATGTCAATCGAGCGAAAAATCCACTCAGAAAATTTTCAATTTTATTTGACCTGAGTGGGATTCAAACCTACGCCGCATTGATGGGAGGCCTGTGACGGACTGAGGGACTGAGCCACAGAGGCCCCAAAAGCATTTGAATGAAACAAACATGAATAATCAATCGAATTGCCAGTTTCACTTCACATAAAGGGATGTTGTCATAGCATCAGTGTCCAACAGGACAAGCCCACTTTCTTGTTTTACTAGATGTCATAAGTTACCTTAAACAATAGGATCTTATACATGGTAGTAAAATAGAGGCCCACCACATGCTGTAAGTCTATGCATAGCTTTACAATAGAGTAGTATAGGGGCCCTACTGTTAATCAGTTGAACTCTCAAATTATGCAAATTTTAAATTATTACTAGATTAACTCGGTTGTAAATTTCAACAATATTGTTTTTCCATTTGTATTATCTGCTGAACAAATGCCCAAAACTGACAATCCAGACTGATACCTATCTGGCCTATAGCTTAGCAAAGTAATTGTGACACTGCCTAATTTTGTGATTTGTACAGTAATCAATAAACTACTTATTCGTTTTTCCACATTTTACAGAGAGCTCTTCTTAATATTGGAATGCATATATTATTGTCATCTATAAACATGGACTTGCCTTATTTGCAGGAACATCCTCTGAGGCTGGATTGGCAGGGGACATAACTTCTGCTGAGATTATTGAAGAAGGAAGTACAGAAATGGAAAAACCTGAGGAAGATTGTTCAGAAATGAAACCCAAAAAGTTTTGGATGGACTATGATATTTTCTACAAATGTTTTAAGTAAGTGCACTTTGCAGATAGATGGTTTAATTAATTAAGGTAAGATTGATTGATTTATTCATTGATTGGTGATTAATTTATGCCTGTATGCAAATCTGGTTAATATTTAAGAAAAAAGGGGCGCCTTCCTGGCTTAGTCTCTTAATTCATCTAAGAGTTGCAGGTTTGAATTCCACTCATTACAAAGTTAAATTGTATACTCATGAGTAGGGTTTTCAGGTATGAATATGATATGATGATCTTATATTGTTTACATATAGCTGGCGTCGTACATTTTCATAGCACTAGACTAGACCTAATTAGCAAAAAGCAATTCTGGAAAAGATTTTATCCCATAATTTGATTCACAGATAGATTCCATATTTTTGATTGATTGATTGATTGTTTGGTGTTTTACGCTGCGCTCAAGATTATTTCACTTATATGACGGCGTTGCCAGTTTTACTGTGGGAGAAAACTGGGCTCTGTGCCAGGAGGAAACCCACGACCTTCCGCTGGTAACCGCAACCATCCCACATAGGTCGTTCAAGTGAAACCTCAGACAGAAAATGTTCCATTTTTTGGACTGAGTAGGATTCGAACCCGTGGCCCATTGGTGGAAGGCTGTTCGGATTGAGCGTCCAACACTACCTATTGTGTCATGGAGGCTCTTCCATATTTTTTAAAAACTAAACTCGTGTTATAATTTGTTCTCATTTCAGGAGTTTGTACATATTTCATAAGCCATCAACATATTTATGTAACAACAAACACTCTGATTTGAGGGTAAGTTTTGTTTAACAGAGCATGAACAAACTAGATGTTGTCAGGAATTTACTGTGCACCTTACATAACACTTTCTGTAATTTCCTTTTTTACTTTTAAATTTATTTAATCAAAAATTCTCGCAACTGGTATTGGCACAGCAATTGACCCATATGCACTTTGTTTTTTTTTTACTAAATATTGTATCAATTTATATTGTCTATTTTAATATCATTGGTAGTGGTTTTCTTTGTCATTTTTTTTATAAATAATATTGTATACATCTTCATAACAGCTTTTGTTTAGTTGACATTCTGGTGGAATAAGTAAAGTCTTGTAAATGTTTTAACATGTATTTACAATATATGGAGAAGTATAGAAAAAATGTATTACTAGGAATTCCAATTTCTATTACACATGTACCTGTACCTAGTGTTATATTTGCTGGATACACATGGATCTTAATTTAAAGAAATAGGAAAAAATATGTCATATTTCTTTTCCAAAACAAGCAAAAAAGGGAAAATAAAAAAATAAAATTGTAAAAATTATCGTTAAATATTAAAGTGCACACTTTCACTAAAATATATTAAACATCAATTAAAAAACAATATTTACCTGTTTACCAAATAGGTGTAGGATAATTTTTCTATAAAGAAAACAGCTTTCGATTATTCAATGTTTATGGCCAGATGAAATTATGACACAGGGTTACTTGTTTTTAATCTGCAGAAGTTTATTTCAAACTGTATTTTAGGGAGTTTATTTTATTGGGGTTTGTATGGCAGAATTCTATCCATTGTTAATTTAATTGTCCAGGTAGTGAGTTTAAGCCCTGTAAATGCCCAGAAGAAATTTCTCATTTGAACCAAACATATTTTGTTTTAAAAAGCATTGAATAGATACATACATGGAAATGTTATTTACAGCAAATCATCGTCAGAAATTTATCTGTTCATAACTATGTGTTTAACCGTAACCTATTTTAAAACAATAACAAAAAACTGATAGAAAGTTTTCTTAAAATTAGGAGTACATATCGTTTCTAAAATGACATGCATGTATGATGTAATTTATCTAAAGTGTTCACTTTAAGCCTATATAAGGGGATTTAAAAAATTAAGAAATTATCTTAAGAAATTGAAATTTCAAGTTAGGCATATAGGATGCAAATTATATACTTCTCTATATTTTGTATATATTGACAATTGTTGTTGTTGTTGTTGAACTCACCTTATATGTTGTATAACTGAATGTTGTCTTCCAGAATATTGCACCAATCCCAGTTGTCACAGGAAAAGATAAAAAGGCTGGGGCACCTGCTGCCCAAGGGGTAAATGCCTCTGCTTCCAAGACTTCTCAAATCCCTTCCCATGCTTCTCATACCGCACCCTCCCCTTCCAACCCTCAGAGTGTAAGTAATGTCTCACACCCCAAAAAAGCCTCTGTTCCAGGAATCGTAGTTTTAGGGATTTTATGATTAGTGTAGTTAAAGGATTATTAGGGTAAATGTAGTGTAATGATTAGTAGTTTAAGGGCTGCTAAGAGTACTACTGTCTACAGTGATAAGGGTTTGAGGATCAGTGCAGTTTAACTAATTACAGGGTACCAAACGAAATATAGCATATTGGAGAGAATTGATATCGCAAAGTTTCCGAGTTCAGTGACCATTTGCTTTAGTAGTATTTTAGCTAATGATGTCAGCTTATAATGAAAAAGTCAACAAGATCATTTGTATTTCTGGAGGACATTTTGACCTGAGATACCAGTACAAGCCTGGTAACGAGAGCTCTCGATTTAAAAAAAAAATGAACAGGCTTTTCTGCTGTCAAAAGTGCTATAACTCCACTACAATTATCCTGATAAAGATCGATCTTTAGACCAACCGTTTTTTCAAATCTTCCTGTTAAGCTCAGCAAAAACCATAATCAATCAATTAATCAATCAATCAATCAAGTCTTCCTGTAACCAGGCTTTTAGACATCCATCTTTTTACGGTTTCTGGTCTCAGTTTCAGCACTTTCTGTAACCTATCTACTAAGAAACTAAAAATTTTATTTTCAAATATTTTTCCATCAGTGGCTTTGGTTGTATCAATTTCATGAGTCACTCCATGGTTGATTTTACATTTTTCAGAAAATCTGTGTTTGAATGATCACTCATACTGTTGGATACAGAAAGGGTTGAAATTTGCTTTGTTGCACCATTAATCATTAATTGACAAAACAATCTGAGTACACTGTAATTGACTTTACTTACATTTCCTTTCCTCAACCTGGTTGACAAGAGTAATAATGATTAAAAAAAATACTTATAATGCAGCTAATAAGTATAAAAAATAAATTCCTAACCCTCCTTTAAAGTGCTTTATAAACATTGCTTATTAAATTCTTTGAACTGATAAATATTTTGTTTGGTTCTATTTTTGAAATTTCCTAAATAATATCGCTTTTAAAATTGTTGATATTTTTTAAAGGAGTGCTGTATGGAGCTTTTTGGGATAAAAAAGTTTATAATGCTGCTTTTAAAACTCTTGAAATTTATTTACAATCTTCAGAATTTAACTTGTGGGGGGAAAAAAGTTTTGTGATTGACATGCATGATGTCCAGGCACCGAGTCTGCTTTCCCCTATAATTCCGACAATTTCCCAATGAGTGTACTTACCCGGTATTTGAAAAAGCTGAGGTTGCCTGGAACCAACTTGATGATTTGGGTTTCTCTTTGATATTGAACAGTTTACCTTCCCACTAAACCTGAAAACATCGCCATATAAGTGAAATAATCTTGAACGTGATTAAAACATCTATTTATCAATCTATCCTCCTTAAAATTTAAATGAAATAAGCACAAATTAAAAAGCCCACATAAAAAGCCCTACATGTTCGGTCAACAAACTTGATATCTTTTGCAATATAATCATTTCTATATTTGTTTTTATTTTAGGGATCAGATGACAAGAGTCAACATTATTTATGTATCCTTTTTCAAATTTTAACTTCAAACTTATTTTTACCTTCAATGGTTTGTGTGAACTACTATTTTTCGTAACTTTTTATTAAACTTAACAGTAATGACCAATAAAAATTTTGGTTTTCCTTAACAATGTGCAGTTGTTGACAGTCTGAAACCAACTGAGATTGTGGTGTCTTACTCCACTGTTTGTCGTTGGTTAGAACCCCCACCCTTACCAGTGCTGGCTGATGAGAAAAAATCTCACTCCAGTTTGAAAGGAAAAGAAAAGGAATCGGACAAAGAAATGACTTCAGGGACAAGCAGCAGTTTATTAGATGGTATGTTCATGGGTGGACACATGCAATAGATATGATTTTTGTTTCATAATTTTCTTAATAAACATATTTTTGTCTCATCAACAAAACACATATTTTTGTCTCATCAACAAATCATTTATATCCTCTAGTAATTCGTAATGTATATTGGTAAATTCTTCTCCAGCTTAAGAAAAAGGAACAGAATTTCAGAGAAAATTTATGACCTAAAGAAAGGGGGGGGGGGGGGGGGGGGAAAGTTAAATATTGACCATAAATGATTCATTTTCAAACCAGCGTGTATTAGCTGGTGTATGAAATTGTGCTGAAAATATGAAAGTTTGAAAACCAATAATTACATTGTACCAGTGTTTGACATTGGCATAATTTTCACCATAGACATCTTGACAATATTTTAAATCTCCCCATATACCTACAGGTTATTACTTCTAATTTTATCATAGACCAAATGGATTTACAATAGATTTGGCTATGGGTCCATTGCTAATGTCACACACTGATTGTACAACAGGTTCTCCAGGTAAAGAGCAAGCCCATCATCATGCCCATGTTACCCCGGGTACCTTGGTGGCAGAGCCCTACTCGTGGAAGAGTTTGATCACAGGGCAGCCAGTGCTGAGGTTACGCACGACAGCCACCCGATCAGCTGTACTTAGTCTTCCTGCAGGGTAAGCTCCCTTACACTTATATTTTATAATTAAACCTACAATCAAACCTCCACTAAACCTGGAAACACCACCATATATGTGAAATAATCTTGAGTGGAGATTAAAACATCAGTGAAGCAAGAAATATTTGATTTTTGGGGGTTTCTGCGTTTGAGATTACTAGGTTGCCAGGTTTATTTGGGCGGGGACTGGGTGTGGGTAACCTGCTTTACATCCGAATAAAATCCTAAACCTTTCCACGGTACTCTGACAATCATCCCACATCAATTGATTGGTAATAGAATACTGTTAGGACATTGTCATTGTATTATGTTAGTTTTTTTTCTGCCACACTTTAAATCCTAAACCTTTGGTACAGGAAAATATTGGTTGACTTTGAGTTTGAAATGGTTATTAAATTTCACCAAAAATGTTTTGGTCGTCTTTTGAAAAGAATTGGTATCAAACTGTTCTATTATACAGAATATATGTTTATGGTTTATTTTGTAGCCGTCATGTGCTGAGGTTTATGATGTCTGCACCCCTTGGCTACCACATCCATCTTTGTTCAACCGTTAACTTTGTCTTTGGAGAAGAAGAGACCGTCATGTCCCACTTAAAAAATGTAAGTACTTAGAATCCGTGTTATTCCAAATGAATTATTTAGAAAATTACATTTTCAATTTATTATGAAACAAAATTTTGTTTTTTTAATTTTCATAAAGATAACGTGATTATGTGTACAGTTTTATTTTACACATATTTTACATGTTCAGTTATTTTAGAGGCTGTCATTTTTCTGTTTTTAGGAGAGTTGTAGATTTATAGAAAATGCCAATCAGGTGATCACCAGCCTGGGTAAATGTATACAGAATTACTCCGACTCAGAATCCTTTAAAACTGCCTTCGATGAACTGGTCTCTGCCCACTGTCCCTACAGGAATATTAGACTAGCTTCAAAACAGCATCATTTCCAGGTGAGTTTCATATGAAGCCCTGAACGACTAGAGGCCTATATGTACGAGCCTCCTGGGCAAAAATGGATAAATTATGCTTTATCGTTATGTGTCTGTTTTATACATATTTATTCTTTTGCATTTACCTCTGCAGTATTGTATTACTCAAAAGAATACAATTTTGTCACTTTTGTGGCCGTATGCATCGCCACCTTCGCTCTCCCCGTTAGATTCACAAACAGGTACCGGCCGCTCGGCATATATCCAAGACATATATCTGGCCGGTTTTTCGGCCGCTCGGGTCCAAAAGGGTTAATAACTTCCTGGTGAGTTTCATGTTAACTTCCAGCTGAGTTTATATAACCTTTCAGCTGAGTTTCATATAAACTTTCAGCTGAGTTTTATATAAACTTTCAGCTGAGTTTTATATAAACTTTCAGCTGAGTTTCATATAAACTTTCAGCTGAGTTTTATATAAACTTTCAGCTGAGTTTCATATAAACTTTCAGCTGAGTTTTATATAAACTTTCAGCTGAGTTTCATATAAACTTTCAGCTGAGTTTTATATAAACTTTCAGCTGAGTTTTATATAAACTTTCAGCTGAGTTTTATATAAATTTCCTACTGAGTTTCATATAAACTTTCAGCTGAGTTTTATGTAAACTTCCAGGTGGTTTCATGTAAACTTACAGGGGAGTTTCACATAAACTTGCTGAGTTGACTCTTTTTTCTTCCAAAGTAATGATTGGAATATGATTGAGTCCTTGAGATTTAATTTAAAAAAGCACCTAAGGTTTTCATGTGATCGGCTGATGCTTGTGTAGTGGTTTCTGATAATTTTTCTTTATATGGAAATATTTTGAACTGTTGCATAAAACCAAAACTGAAATAATCTTGAGCGCGGCGTAAAACACCAAACAATCAATCAATCAATCATAAAACCAACCCAAATAAATTCATTCATATTTTTGCTGTATTATATTCCAAACACTTCTTTTCATTTACAGTTGTTTCATTTCCATTGTAGGTTTTCAATGAATCGCTGTATATGATGTTGCGAAAAGCTTTAGTTGAAATTATCTCCCCTGAAATGGTAATCGCTTGGAGGGCGTTTAATTTTGACGTCACAACCAAAGCAATCCTTGGACATTTGCCTAATAGCAGACCAGGTTAGTTTGGGTTTTTTTTGGAAGGATATTTCATTTTGAAATTTTAGATTTTTTATTTTCTTATTTGGTAGAAAATCCATGATTATTTTCACTTGTACCTTCCAATTGCTGATCTAGGCTGTATTTTCCTTCTCTTTAGCTACTGGCAATACCAGTCACCGAGGCTCAGCTAAAACAGTCAATAAGAAACGTGAGTATTTTTTTTTTTTGATACACATCAATATTGAAATCTGCCAGTCTTCTATTAGCTTTTTCTTTTCTGTAGACCTGGAAGACAATGATTTATATACCTAGATAAATTTAAAGGCCACATGTATGTGTTCAATGTTTATTAAATAATGATGTTTTTGTCCTCACTTTAATTACCTCTGATTTAACCCAAAGAGTTAATAATTGCCCAGTTTTCTATGTTTATTTTATGTTTGATAACCGTTATATTGTTCGTATGTTTTTAAATTTTAACTAAATTATTCAAGTTGGACTTGCACCAGTCTTTGTCTTCCGCACTATTACATACCTTTTTTTAAAATAAGTTTTAAAATGCAATCGCACTGTATTGTACCCTTTGTTTAGTTTTAAAATGCAGTCTTTTCTAAATTGTCCCTTTTACTGCGGTCAGCTTTTTCTCGTTTTCCTCTCGAAATGTTTGCCCTGCTTCATATTGTTAGCATGGAGTACCATTTTTATGAACTGAACGAAATTTTTGTTTCCTCTATTAAATTGCTTTTTTTGTACTGTAGTTACTTCACTTTTGAGCACTCAAGATTGCTTTTCTTAAGGTCTTGGTTACTTGGCCACGCTAAGTTGCTTACAAATCTAGTTACCATTGGCCACGCTAAGTTGCTTACAAATCTAGTTACCTAAGTTGCCTCTCTTAGGTTCGTTATTTACCTTTGGCCCAGCTAAATTGCTTTTCTTAGGTTCCTTAGTTACCATTGGCCATTCTAAATTGCTTTTCTTAGGTTCCTTAGTTACCATTGGCCATTCTAAATTGCTTTTCTTAGGTTCCTTAGTTACCATTGGCCATTCTAAATTGCTTTTCTTAGGTTCCTTAGTTACCTTTGGCCATTCTTAAATGATTTTCTTAGGTTCCTTAGTTACCATTGGCCATTCTAAATTGCTTTTCTTAGGTTCCATAGTTACCATTGGCCATTCTAAATTGCTTTTCTTAGGTTCCTTAGTTACCTTTCAGCATTCTAAATTGCCTTTCTTTAGTCTCTTAGTTAGCATTGCCATTTTGCTTAACAAAATCACTAAATTTTCAAAGCTTTCTGAGCTAGCAGAGGAAATTCTCCATGGAAACCTGATTTATCTTTTTCAAGCTTCCCTAGCAACCATTAAATATGTTGCACACCAACTGCATTTCCAAACTGTCTGTTGTCAAAGTTTGTAATCACTGTGCTAACTTATAAATATGTCTGTTTCTTTTTTAATGCCCCTAAAACCCAATAGACGCCCCAGTAGAGGGTAGGTTTATATGTAATTTTATTTAAATATTTTTAATTTCTAAATATTTAAAAAGAAAAAATCAGAAAAAATGTTCTTGCTTTTAATGCTTGTATTTCTCACTTTGCTACTTAATCAATTTCTTTATCACTTAAATAAATGTATAATAAACTATTTCAAAACATTTTATTTGAGCAAAATTTATGTTTAATGATTAAAGTGGCATGAGCTGCGAAAATTCACACTTTTTCATAATTTCTGATCGTCACGACAGTAAAAGGCTTTGAAGGCCATCGGAAAACTAAATGATTGGCGTTGGAATGAGGAAAATCCATACAGCCATTCATTCTTTCTAAGCCTAAGTTAGTTCAAAACAATACTTTAACCTACATTTTTGAGACTAGAAGCACTTAAAAGCTTCTGAGTTTTACGTCTTGAGAAAAATAGCCAATAATTTCAACATTCTATTTTAACGTCAAAATATCAACATTTTGGCAGCTCATGCCACTTTAATTAATGTTTAATTAATATCCATGTTTAATTAAGTTTCATGTTTTAAATCAAAATAATATGTAATTGTGTCGTTATTGTGTTGATTAATTGTAACAGTTTAATTTTGGGGTTTGATGAAAATAAGATTTTTTCAATGCTCGATCTGATTGATTATTCTAACCTATTATTACAGAACCTGAAAAGATAGAGAATCCATGGATCGCTAAATATATGTAAGTTTTTTCTTATTAGCAAGGTATGCTCTTGATAATTGATTTTCCAGGGGATTGTTCTTTTAATGAAGCTCAATATGGAAGAGTTGCCAGTTACTTACTGAAGGCTAAGGGTTTCTCTGTTCAAAAAGCTTGGTTTCCTCCATTGCTAAACCTCACAACTCTGCGATATGAGGGAAGTAATCTTGAGTGTGGTGTAAAACATGAATCAATTAATCATTTTATAAACTTTTCATGGCCGATGTATAGGGAGCGCAACTCTCGTAAGAATGAATGCGAGATTTCTTGATACCAGGTGACAGATGACCTATTAAGAACATTATTGGTGACGTTGCAATTCCATACATATATTTTGCTCCATAACGTCAGATGGAAACGTCATGCTAGAACGAAAAATGCTTAGCCACATATGCAATGCAGCGCTGGTGACAGGAAATTTTTGAAATTCCTTGCAGACTTGCACTCTGTATAACTAAAATGGTCCTGAGTATGACAGAAAATAAATATAACAATCATCTTCGAATAATGAACATGGAAGAGATGACAGGTACTCGAGACTGGGGGTTTCCTCCGGGCAAAGAACCTGGTTTCCTCCCTCCACTAAACCTGACAACGCTGCCATATAAGTGAAAAGCGTCAATCAATGAAAATAAAGAATTGCTAGTTTCAACTTGCAACCTCTCTCACATGTAACTTATAACATTTATTGTAGGGAGCCATCAGTTGATGAACATATTGCAGCTGTAAAGATACAGAAAGTTTGGAGAGGTCACTGGGTGAGGAAAATCAAGGCTGCCAGACAACCAGGTATATATAATATCATACCATACACACAGTTATACTACATGATTCCCTCAGAGGAAAATTCCTGTACTATCCTGACCTCAAGGTCCAGTCTTTTTGATAAAGTCTAAAAATTTGAATTTAAGTCTGAAATTGTTTTATCAGTCAAGGCTGATGTCTTCACCATTTTTTTCTAAGGAATTTGTTCTTATTTATGCCAACATTAACTTCTTATTGACAATTATTTTTTACCTTAATTTTTAAAGGAACAGAAGAACATACTAAAGTGTATGAAAATCTACAAAAATCATGGGCTGTCATAGAATCCAATGCTGAAACTCATGGTCTATTCTTATTCAGGTATAAACACAGTTAACATTTTATACTATTTCATTTTAATAACGATGAGTGTGATAAATTTACACCAGTGTGAGAAGTGTATTGTTTTATTTGTTTTGGTACTATAACTTCTGATTCTGAGAATATCTGATCCCCAACGCTCATAATCAATTTGTTTTAAATCAATCAATTACAAAGGGGGATAACTCTTTGATCTAGCTCTTCTGAAATTTAAGCTTGGTTTTCTAGTGGGCTAGAGTGATCGTCCCTCAGTCCCACACAGACGAGTAAAACGAGTTTCCCTAAAGATATGTCTTGCCTTTAGTTAAACCACTCCATAGTAGAATTTATCTATTGCTTGCCTTACTGAAACAAATTTTCCGATCTTTCAACTTTATTTTAAAAATGCTTCATGTAAAATCTTTTAATCGAGGAAACTAGTACTTAGTGAGTTTCATAACGATGTAAGAACTACATCGAAACGTTGTCACCCAATAAACCAAGAAGTGGTTATCCATAAGTAATTCTTCACCTTATGTTTCATGTTGTGTTCAATTTTATTCCTTCAGGACGATGTTTAAATCTGACCCGGAGTTGATGCCGTATTATTCTTTCTATAAAGACGAATGGAATAAAATCTCCTTTGAGGATTACCAAGGCAATTATCCTGATCAACCTCCTAACACATGGTTTGTTGTATTCAGGTGAGTCTACCTTCAGTCAATGGGTGGCAAAAAATTCAGATATTTTTTGATTTGGCTCTTATGCAGGCTACCTTAGTTGAAGATATCAGCTAAGAGTTGATGTTTTGTTTTATTGGTTAAAAGCCTGTATCACAAAAAGCCTGTATCACAAAGCCGCATAGCATAAGTTTTTTTACCAAACTGCCATAGCAACCCATACTGTAGAGATTGGTTGCTATGTCAATTAAGTAAAATCTTATGTCACATTGCTTTGTGAACCAGGCTCCAGGTTTTCTTTGATATAATCTTCAACCCTATAAAGTCCAACCCTAAGCTTCATAAGTTTTAAACCCTGAACTTTTCTATTTATTGTAGAGAAATATTTTACGTCCAAGAGGAAATGTTGGCTGTACCTAAAGTCTATGTTCCCATCAATACCTGTATGTTACGAGTAATTAACAATGATACAGGAGAAGAAATTCCTCGAGTTTTCCACAAGGTGGCGCCACATGTCTACAAAAGAAATAAGGTATTGTTTGTTATTTTTTATTGTTTTTTTTATATCTGGAATGCCTGTAATAAAATAAGCAGTAGTCTTTTGCTGAAAACAAAAAAGGAAAAATAACTCTAAAAAGTTGCCGCCCTGTTATTTGATACCATCAAGTAGAATATAATCCTGTCACAGATGTGTTCTATTGCCTAGAATTTGGGAAAACTTTCTCTATGGGTTCTTAGGTGGGAAGGGTGCCAGGTTCTGTTCGAAGGTCGGGTGATTGGGTATAAAGGTCTAAAGGATATACCTCTTTTAACACAACTAGAAACTTGTCTCCATGGTTATTTTAGACAAGAAGATTTGTGCCCGTGTGTTTTAGTGTTCATAAATATATATGTAAAATAATTCTGGCATATCATAACACCTGAAAGTCAGTCATGCATTTGAACAGGAGTTGGTATAATTAAACAGATTATCATCAAGCGAAAACAGTTAATAAAAGCTCATTAGAAACTTAATTGTTATAAATAACGTACTATATTTTATTCCCAAAGTTTTATCCTCAATTTTAAATGTGTTGTTTACAGAGAGGGTACACAATGGTGGCAGATGCCCGGAGTACTGACCTGGCCCTCATGGCTAACAAATGGAAACTGAGGTTAATAGGTTCATTAAGTCCTCTCCCCTCCCCGGCAAGGTCTGAGGTCAACTGCAGCTTCCAGATGAAGGAAATCAAAGACTATTATGTGCCAAATAATAAAAATATCATCTTCAGGTAAATTGGTATTTATGAATATCAACCAGTTAGTTTTGGTCTGACCAATATATCTTTCAAACACTTTTTCTTTTTATAAGCAATGACTGGGTTAGTTTTGGGTTGTTTGCCAATAGAATAACAATTGATCTTTATTGATCTTTATTGCATATTTCAGAATCATTTGCTTTGTTTTGTCAACTATCAAATGCTATTTAAATTCTTCATTCATTGCTGTAGTATCATGTTTCCTTCAATAAGATTAGTCTATCCGAGTACATGTATGAGTGAAATAATCACGAGTCTTACCAAAATTTGATTCAATATTATCATGGGCCAAAGAAGAGTATTTTAAAATCATATCGGATTTGGGTTGGGGCAAATTGAAACGCTGCTTAATGAAAGAAATTTGAATAAAAATGATGCATATTTAAGTTTTTTGTGCTTTCTGAGTGTCAACATAAAAGCCACTTAATATTATTTCTTAAGAAAAAAATAATACAAATTTTAGTAGACTGTGTTTTATTATAAAATGTACATGTCTTAAGAAATGTTTGAAACTCTCTTTAAACGTGGGTTCCATACTAATGATAAAAAATTAAGACATCACCACATAGTTAGTTGTTTTTATAATCTTGTATATATCTTGTTGTGTAGGTATACAGTACGTGTCAGTGAGGACCACCTGGCCAGTCTACAGGTTAATACATCTAAACCTGATGTCTACATCAAACTTATGGTACTAGATAATGAAGAAGAAGTAATTAGTACAGTGGGGAAAGGACATGCTGTATTACCTGCCTTCATCTTTCTTAAAGATATCCATCTGGAAGACAAGAACGCTAGCCCACCAGAGGAAGAGAAGAAAGACAAACATGATGATCATAAGAGAGCTGGCTCAAGAGCTTGTAAGTGATGAGTTTTTATACCCCCCGCAACGAAGTTAGGGGGGGGTATACTGGAATCGGCTTGTCCGTCCGTCTGTCAGTAGACACAATTTTGTCCAGACTACTCCTCCTAAGATTTTGCTTTGATTTCAATGAAATTTCACAAATATGTTACCAATGGTATGTAGATGTGCATGCCCAACTTACAGGATGATATTTCCTTTTTTCACATTTTTGGGGTCTCATTCCATATGAAGACAGGGTTATCGTGTTATCGCCCCTCCCTCCTCCCTACCTTCCCCCCCCCCCCCTTCTACTGCCATGAAGTGTGTATGTACGCTCATACATCCGTCCAATCGTTCCCTCTGTCTGTCCGTCCGTCCGTCCATAGACACAGTTTTGTCCAAAATACTCCTCCAATGGGTCTCATTCCATATGAAGACAGGGTTATCATGTTATCGCCCCTCCCTCCCTCCTCCCTACCTCCCCCTCCCCCTTTCTGCTGGCATACAGTTTGTATGTACACACATACATCTGTCTGATCGTTGTGCCCTCCGTCCGTAGACGCAATTTTGTCCAAAATACTCCTCCCAGATGTTGGTTCTTTTTGAATGAAACTTGACAAATGTTACCAATGATATGAAGTTGTCCATGTACTACTTGCAAGGAGATATTTTTACATATTTATGACATTTTGGACTCCTTTTGACATTTCTCTGTTCTGCCATTTGTCTGTTCATACATTTGTTTGTAGACAAAATTTTGTCCCATTGTACAGTTGTACGGTAGTTGCTGTGCTTGTCATATAAGCCTGCATGTTTCATTATTGTGCTTATGGCACTCTTGATAGCCTACTTCCTCGTAGTGAGTGCTGGCAACATGATCAGCAAGCAGCCTCATAGTCTACTTTCTTGTTGTCGATGCTAACTAAACATGACCAGCAAGGAGTATTTTGCATGATATTTTGTCTTACTCCATCAGACTTAGCATTAAATCATGCCCAATTCATGTGTCCCCTCCTCTTGGTGCTGTTTCTCCATCTTTATCATACATGTGCATATACATATCATCCTATGTGCATATTGTTGTACTGTATAAAGCTTGCTTATCATGGCTAAGGGGCTATCCTTTCCCGCTTCTCCGTCTTGCTTACAGTTGCAGTTACAAAAAGATGACCATGCAGAGTTCGTAAATTTGCTATGCTGTTCAATCATTCTCCTAGACTTACATTAACATAGTTTTTTACCCCTCGGGCAAATTTTGCCCGAAGGGTATTGTCGTTGCCTCCGTCGTCCGTCTGTCCATTGGTCCTTGTAAACACATTATCTAAAAACTTTGAAACTTCACATATTTGTTTAATACAGCAAGTACAAGAAGCCTATTGAAAATCAACGCGCTTGGATGTTTTTTTCAAGAGTTATGCCCCTTACATTGCCGACTTTTCTTGCAGAGCGGGGGGTATCTCAGTTATGTCTAGTTTTTTTAGGAGTTTATTTGTCCTTTGATTTGTGTGTACAAAAGGGTCAGTGTTTCAAGCCCAATTAATCCTCACTATAACCCTCTAAATAAAGCAATTTTTTATCACACAAAATTATGCTTTGTATGAAAAGGGGGCCTGTTATTGCTCAGTAGATGGTGTAGGATTCCCAATGTGATCAGCGGGGCTGAGTCTGTTAGAGTGATTGTCCCTCAGTCCAACACAGGACTTTTACTGTGCGGGTTCGAATCCCTCTAAGAACAAGAATTTTGGAGTGGATTTTTCACTTTGTCGCCGTATGTAGAAAAGTTACCAGACACTTGCCAAAGGTCGTGACTTTCCTCCTGGCAAAGAGCCTGGTTTCCTCCCCCACTAACTTGGCAACGAAATAATCTTGAGTGCGGCGTAAAATGTCAATCAATCAACCAATGTGACCAGCTTTCCATCAATAGCTCAGTGCTCAAGTCCTAAACAATTGTAACACATTCTGACTGACCTATATTGAAGGGTTGACAAAACAGGTTGACGTTTCCTCCAAGCAAATTGTCCAGTTTCTCTCCAAAAATGTGGCATGACAGTTTCAGGGAACTGACTTAAAACAACATATCAACCAGTCATTGTTGAAGAGGGATTAGTAAACCATGATTGATGGATAGCTTAGTGGTTTGACAAGGGGACAGCCATCTTTTATTTGGGAAGAAACTGTTTTTAGTTACTCAGGTTTTGTGCTTGATTTTTCCAGCCACCAAGACTGGTAAAGGCCAGTCATCTTCCAGTAAAGAGAGTGTCGGAGGAAAAACCAAAAGATCAAGCTCGGCCAAAAGCCAGGAAGGGGGGAGAACTTCGGTAAATATATTTTTGAATTTTTGTCAAAAATTGTGCGGACTGCAGGAATACCAAATTTTCAAGGCCTGAAGCTAGCTGATTGACTTAAAGTCTAATTGAGGGGCCTGATATACTCAGTCTTCAGACTGATAGTCTCTCAGTCTGACACAATCAATCAATCAAGTCTAACAATTTGATGTATCAGCATTAAGGCTCTTGAAAGAAGTAAACTCACAAATTTTTTTTCATTATTTAAGTAAAATGAAACACGAAAAAAAAAGAGCAAAAAACAAACAATAACTTAAAAAATTTTGAGTTGTCCTTTTTCTTTTTCCTTCAGAGAAGTAGTCCAGTTTCAGAATTCATTCCAAACATAGAATATGATGAGAAAGACCTCAAGGTGGGTTACCATGGAGCTCTCGTTTCTAATTACTTAAATTGTAATTTTCGTAAATATTACTAATTTTATCACAATTGAGTAAAATAATTGCTTAAATTTGTTTACTCATATGAGAACGGAATGGTAATTAGCTAACTTAATCAATAAATTCTGATTATTTCTTGATTTTCCAGCCTCACAAATACACAATTCAAGCAGAGGTCCTGCGTAACAGTTGGCCCCTCTCAGAAAGTAACTGGGCTTTTGTCAACATGCTTAAAGAGATGGAGAAAAATGAACTGAAAGGTGAGTCCCAAACTGGTTGGCAAACTCTTTAACAGAGATCGAACAGGTTCCCAATCGTCAGAAAAAGGTTATTAACTGTAAAAAAGGCAAATTCCAGACCCCTTGAAATGTCTGATTTTTTTTTTAATCGGTTCTGAAAAACATTTGATTTTTTTAAAATATGGATTGCCATTTTTGTTTACTTCCAAACTTAAGATTTATTGCGTTGACCCCAGGTAAGGATAAGTTAATCCAAAGAACCATATATACCTGGCAATGCCGTCATCTAAGTGAAATAATCTTGAAATACCTTGTAAAATATCAATGAATCAACATGTGATTTGTTATTGATCTAGTGGCTTATAAAGAGAGACAACCGTCCCCTGTGAGGAATGAGAAGGCAGCTAAAGATTCCAAGTCCAAGCCTGCCAAAGGAGGAAAAGACAAAGGCAATAAGGATAAAGATGGAAAGAATTCCCGCCCTCCTTCACAACAGTTTGATAACACTAAACCTTTTTGGATACTGAGATTTGTCAGTGATGCTAATGCTGTGGTAGGTTTAACTCTCCTTCTGTTAGTCCTCAAAAAGTTTTATGCATCCCAACTCTCTGATTCTACCCTGCTCAATTTGAACACGTCAAAAAAAAAAAAAAAATGTAGGGGGGGGGGGGGGGGGGGGAGGAATTTTTAAATGTTATAATTGATTCTGTAAAGTTTTGTCAATGGAGCACTGTTCATGCCATAAGAGCATGAAGTTTTTTTTTTTTAATTCATGAAAAATCTTCGACTCTTATTACTTGATTTGTGTGTATTTTGTAGAATCTTATTCATAAACTTGTCAACTTTTGTGAAAACATTTTATGAATCTTTCTGTTTTAAGTACACATACATGTATGCTATTTTTCTGCCTGGTTTCCTTTGCTTCCTTTTGGACAAATATAACTTGATAAATCTTTCTTTGGAAACGTTGGGGGATTTAAATCGCACAAATCAAATACATTCTTGGGCATTTAGGTAGTTATAGGTTTAAATTGTTGATCAGATTTTGACTGGATGTATTTATCTTGGGGACATAGATTTATGGATAACAAACTTCTTAATTGACTTGTTATAACACTGGCATGTTCCTCCTGAATTTTTCCAACTTCTAAATGACATTAATGTATGTGCCGTCTAACAATATTTTTGCCATATCTGAAGATGCGTAAGCATTGTCAATGTATTACAAAGTGTTCCAGAAAATTCTACTAAGACCAAGCTCCTGTCACTCGTCAACCTATAAATGAAATATCATGGGTTTTAGTTTATTACAATTTATGATGGGGTATAAAGGTCTAAATGATAAACCTTTTTTTAACACAATAAGAAACTTGTCTCCGTGGTTATTTTAGACAAGAAGATTTTCTCAGTGCCTGTGTGTTTTAGTGATCATAAATATATATTAATGATAATGTATTAACAGGATGATGTAGAAGTTAAGAAGGATACAGAGAGAGCTGATGAGATACGGGCATTAAAGAAAGCCTGGGAGGATGCTGAGCCAGGTAGAGCTGCTAAGGTGGGTACCAACATCATATTCATGCCCTTTTTTCTCGCATGGTGCAAACATTGACAACAGACCTATATTGCTGCATCAATTTTGCAACACCGTAAATATATGCCAATAAATATTCCTCAAACTCTGTTTGAAATCCAAATTCATCTTTGTCCCAAGGTTTTTGATATGTTTGGAAATGGTCAAGATTAGGCTGTAAAGTTACTTCCCTTTTGGTTTAAGAATTGATGCTTGCAAAGTGGTTGCCTTGGGTGGCAAAATGACAGTAGATTTGAACAGTTTCTTTTTCTTCTAAATCGCAATACCTTTAGAGAATGTTACATGGTCCACAACAGAGAAATGACATCAAATGTCTACAATGCGAACAACACTACCAAAAGCTTATTACAAACCGAAATGGTTTATTGCTTGAAACTGCATAACATTTTATAACCTGTTTTTATTTAGGCTCTACAATCTCGACTGAAGTATTTAAACAGTCACATGATAAAGGTACAGCCTGATGATGGTGAGGAGAAAAGTGATGAAGATGACAAGTCGACTGCTGTTGGAGGTACAGTGGAGTCACAGGATGCTGCTCCCCCGTCAATGCCCCCAGCTACCCCAGTGTCATTTCTGGACCATGGCGATGACACTGTACTTACCCATGAACCGCCAGCCCCACCCACTCCTAAAGAAATACTACAACCACTAGATATAACACCTTTTCTCAGGTAACATATATTTTTTCACCCTCTAAGAACACTTCTATTAGCGTACTTTCCACCAATGGGTCGCAGTTCGAATCCCTCTCAGTTAAAAAAAAAATGGAAAATTTTCTGACTGGGTTTTCACTCGATCGACCTATGTGGGATGGTTGCCAGTTAGCAACGGAATGTTGTGGGTTTCTTCCGGGCATAGAGCCCGGTTTCCTCCCACAATAAAACTGGCAATGCCGCCATATAAGTGAAATAATCTTGAGCGTGGCGTAAAACACCAAAACAATCAATCAATATTAGCGTACTGATGATTTTTTTATTAATTGATGATAGGAAACATATATTAATAATATATATTAATGTACTCTAATTGTGTAATATTTTATTGGATAATTTTGAACAAAATCTCTATTTTATGCTGTGTCGTAACAAAGTGCCATACATAACACAAAGAAATTATTCTGTTTTGACCAACATCTCAATAAAAATTCCTGAACCATTGTTTATTATTTCATTGGTTTACGTGTACCTCCCACGCCCCCTAAACAATGATATTAAAGGTAACTATATTGGGTGTTTTTCAAGTGTAAAGTTATGCTACCTATCTTATTTGTGAATCATCCAATCCATTCAACATTTGAATATTGTAGGCGTACATCAGGAGAGGAACGATACCTGGATGACGACGAATTACAGAGACAAATCGAGAAAAAACAACAAGAGATTCAAGAATACCGTGCCTTTAGGGAGAGAGTGGAAAAGTGGAGAGAACAAGACAAAGAGGCTAGAAACCTGAGTAAACAGAAACAATTGGAGGAGTGTGAGGAACTGCAGGTAAGAATCACACTGATAATGTCCAGCTGTAATCATCAGTTGGAAAATGACTGAATAAGTAAATAACCGATACTAATGGACCTGAAAAAAAAATATCTTACTCACGGGTAATCACCCCACTGCCCTGGCAATTAAGCTACCCGGCTCTGGTGCGAAAAAAAACAAACTAATGGACCTGAAAAAACACCTGGGCCTGGGTTAAGATTTAAGTTATGTCAATATAATCATCACACTGCCCTGCCAAAATGAGCTACTCGGCTCTACGGGGAACGGCTCATTTGTTAGATTCTCTGGTACATCAGGAGATTGTCAAGGCCATTTCAACATGTATAAAACATTTTCCTATGTGATGAAGTTAGTGATTCAGAAGCAAGCTGCAATCATCATCAGGTTATTATACTAATTTACTTAATTTCAAGGTTTAAGGAATGAAATTGTACAAAATAATTCACTGCCTCCCTGCCCCAGCCTCTGCCTGAAAAACAGAATGTGAACTTGTCCTTGTGTCAGAATACCATGCTTGGTTATGCAATCAACTTCCACTTGGATGTTAAGGGTTTGCCTCAAACTTAGATCCGAATTCCTCTTACCATTAAGCCTGCAGAAACGACAATATATATATATGTTAGTGAATTAATTCTGAGTGCACTATAATCAACATAACAACATCATGATTAACAAAGAAAAACAGTCTTCAGTGTTTGTTAATAAACTTTTTCACTTAAAACGGCATGAGCTGTCAAATAAAGCGAAAAAAAAAAAAAAAAATTTGAAATAGAATTAGTTAACTTTTCTTCACTTTTAGCAAAAAGTACAAATCTAGAGCTTACCACCGATACCAGTCTCACTGATGTAGGTTAAGATAGCTGCTATAAGCAACAAAAGCCCATTAATAAAATGTACTTATACATTCTGTCTATTTGAAATTTGGCAGCTCATGTCATGTTAACCACAAAACTGTTCATTTTTATTAACCTTTCGTTTGATATTTATCTCATTTTATTCTAGGCTAATTTGGATAGATGTAGAGTTAATCTGTATCATGCGAGACGTCAATGTGCTAAACTTAGTCAGCTAAAGGTGGACCGAGACAGGCCCCCTACTAACCCTTCACACCCATTCTATGATAGCACCCTTTTTATCCCACTGTTTCCTTCCCACTCATCACCCCCTCAAACACTATGACACACCAACCTGTGAAAGAGAGATTGAAAACTGCATTGCGGTTGATTGGTAGTTTTGTCGCCATATGGCCTTAGCTGTCGAGTGTGACATTAAGCCCCAATCAATCAATCAACCAATCAATCATCTCCCAACACTCTGTCTTTAATTATCGTTTAAAATCTTCAAATTTCTACCAAGTACTAGATTGAAACTAAGAAATGTCCTTGACAGATTCATCATAGAGTTGCCATGTAAACATAAGAACTGACCATGAAACTTTCTATTTGGCCAATGGTAATACATCATTTATGTAATGACTCTGTTAAATAAATCAGAAGTCTCTGAATGGGGAAGTGTGAAACGTCCCATTACACCATATTCAGGGCACTGGCCACTGTCAGCCTGCTTATGCTACAATATGCGATGTTTATGCACGCTAGATTTTGTAAGAGTTGCGCAATTTCAAATCAGAAAATAAATTCACTCTCCATTGACGTAATCATATCCATCAACAATCCCAGTGACGGCTGTTCGGAGAATGCATTGGTTCTCATAAACAAGGCTCCTTGTCTCATTTACAACTATATGGAGTTCTTCGTAAATTTTAACTTTTGCTCTATCAAGTAATGTTGTTGCATCTAAAGTATTCTAACATATTTTTTAAAACAGATTAATTAAGAAGATGTGAAGTCACTTTATCAACTATCTCAAATGAAATTAATAAAAAAAGATTCCTGCTTATATAAGAAAAAAGAAAAGAAAATATATTAAAAATAAAATAGCATCTGAAGATTCTATCTATATCTTTAACCATTCTCAACAAAAAAAACATTTATTACGAGGCCTACTACATGTGTCACATAATCAACTCCTAAATGCATGATCTTCGCTGTCTATTTTCACTTATTGCATGATAGTTGTTTATTCATAAAATGGCATGCTTCTGCATATGGCAACATGTATCCCTTACTCCTTGTGTGTCGTAATATCTTTCTGCAAATTCGGATTTTCAAAAAGGCTTTATATAATATAGTTAGAAATAGCCAAACTCTGTTGTCAAATTATATTGACGTTGTGCTGGCTAGTAAAGTTGGGAAGCGTAATGCGTGAAAAATGTCATTTTTGAGACTCCCCTTTGTTTTCTTTGATTTTCACCTCATTGTAGAAACACGGCTGGTTGAAATTTTCTGTGTATCTCAATCGATCTATTAGTTTGCCGCTTACACACAAAAAGAAGATGCAAATCTGTCTACAGTCATGCCAGCAGTGACCTGGGGCTAGCAAATGCTTACATTTGATAAGTATCTTCGCTGTTCTCCATTAACTACTGGATTCGGATATATCTTTCTTAATTACGACTTACTGCTGAATGCGAACATTTGCATGATTTTTTTTGTGTGAGCGGCAAAGTAAAGGATCGAAGGGATGTACGGAAAATCTCATCCTACTGATTTGCTTCAATAAGAAAACTTCAGAGAGAAATTTGAGATGATTAAAGTTACATTTTTCAACGTGTTAAACTTTTCAACTCTACTGCCCAGCACAACAATATTCTTTGGCGATAGGGTATTGGATATTTCCAACTTCATAAAATGCGGCTTTAAACATCATTCTATCAGTCAAGTATTACTGTAAAGGTCGATTTTATAGTGTGAAGTCACCATCTGCATGCCTCTGTGCAGCCCCAACTTGTGCATGTGAATTTTGTAAATCAGGGCTTTGTTTTTATTTTGTGTATATTTGCATGTCACCTTACCCTCTATGTATTTATCCCTGTCCCTAAAGGCTACCCTTGATGCTGCACGTCTTGCCGTAAACATCCCTCGAGAGGCTATAAGACAGCGCCACCTGGAGGAAGAGCGAAGAAAACAGGAGGAGCTTGCTGCCCAGGAAGCGGCTAACAAAGCCGAACTTGAGGCAAAGTCGCCCAAGGGCAAGAAAGGAAGCGCAAAGGGAAAGAAAAGTGCTGGCAAGAAAAAGAAATAAATCTGAACTAAATTGTATATAAAGTTTTTAGATCTTACATATTTATAATTATTACATATTTATAATTATTTCATATTGTAATATTTGCAATAAATTATTTGAATTAATATTTTAAAATACCCATGCTGTGATATTTGTTGTTGTTGTATAGCGCTTGTATAAAATATTCATTAACTTGACATTTGACCTTTGTAGTGTTAGTTTAACAATGGCTTCTTCACCACATTGTGCATTACAAATATAAACTATTTTATGCTCTTAAATGTCCTTGTTTTAAATATGCAATTTGTCGTGTTTTGCCTTTGTTCCAAATATGTATATAGCTTATGCATAGTGTGTAAATCTTGTATATAAAAAATCTGTAATTTTTCTATAGGAAATGAAGTGGTTTAAACCTTTTTCTAAAAGCCCTCTTATTGGTCCGGTCCAATTTTACATTCCAAAATTCTGTTGTCTTTGAAGTCTTTTCATAAAAAAAAAGTCTATTTTTTTACTTGGTGTTTTGTATAGAATTCGTAAATATTGTGGTTGTAGGAGATCTAGATTTGGTAATATTTTGAGAAGTGAAAAAATGGTCTTTTTATACACCATCAAGCCATAGTGTCTGTTGTTGGATCTATTTTTGACACATTAATTGATGTCTGCCTTTGGATCTAATTTTGATCCTTGGGCAGATCTCTTTGCCCTAATGTATCCGTCCCCCAAAAGGTTAACCAGACCTCCGTCCTGTCTGACAAAGATTTCATGTCATTCAAGCCCTTCATTTCCGTCCTTTTGTATTTATATCATGTATTTGCACTGTCTACTTATATTAACTTTAGCACTTATTGAGCAATTTTTGGGCCATCTATTTTGGCCAGCCTTGTATAGAAAAATAATTCCTCAAAGCATCGGTTGTGACTATTATGTAAATTAGTGGATTTTCATTGACTTGTTGACATTCCAATATTGTATAGCTTCTGTAAATATAATCTGTGTTTGAAATTTTTAGTTTGATCTTTGTCTTTCTCTAGCTTAATCTACTAAAGGAAAAATTGGAAAAGACTTGAAAGAAAAAAAAACATTCTTCAAGAATTGCAGTGTATGTTAAGCTGAACTTCCATTCCTAAGGGAGGGGCCTCCGTGGCTCAGTAGGTAGAGCTCGGTTTTCACTTGAACGACCTATGCGGGATGGTTGCCAGTTACCAACGGAAGGTCGTGGGTTTCCTCCGGGCATAGAGCCCGGTTTCCTCCCACAATAAAACTGGCAACGCCGCCATATAAGTGAAATAATCTTGAGCGCGGCGTAAAACACCAAACAATCCAATCCATTCCTAAGGGGTGGCTCAGTTGGTGATAGTCCCTGAGTCCCACACAGGCCTTCCATCGATGCGGTGTGGGATCGAAACCAACTCAGAGCAAATAAAAAAAACATGTAAAAAATTTCTGTGTGGAATGTGGAAGAGATGCCAGGTACTCGCCGAAAGGGGAGGGCTTCCTCGCCAACTAAACCTGTCATTGCTGCCATATAAGACAAATTTTGAGTGGCGTAAAACAGCAATCAATCCATTCCTTAGTGGCTCAATGGTTGCAGAAATATGGCTCTGAAGGGCAAAGAGCTTGGTTTCCTACCCAACTGAAGCTATGTAGTATTAGTGGGGGAAGAAAATAAGCAAATATCCCCATACAAGTTGACCGATTTAGCACAATTAATCCCAGTACCAGAATCATTGAAATTACACAACGGGTTATTTTTGACATGCATTCCAATTTTTTATGGTAGTGGGGTTCCGTTTATTGAGAGAAAAGAACTCTATCTGGGGGGCGGGGCCTTGGTTGTTTGGTCTGCAGAATGGTAGTCTCTCAGTCTGACTGAGGCCTTCCATCGATCGGTCGTCTGTTCAAATCCCACTAAAAAGTGCAATGCCACCATATAAGTGAAATAATCTTATGTGTGGCTTTAAACTTCAATCAATCAATCCACCTGGGCCAAGGTTGTTAGCGCTTTATACACACTGGATCAGAATTCTGTCAATGAAAATGTGACAAGTTATAATTTTCCTCAGACCAGCTGAAACCTGGCAACCATTCCTCAACAGATCAAGTATCCAACACCCAGTAAAGAGAGATGAAATATAGAAAACTGCGAAACAGAAATGGGTAAATGTTAAGATTCAATTTTCTTTTATTGAGCATATATATTCAGATCACTTTATGTTATACATTATCTTTGATTGAACATGAATTCATCATTGAAGTCAAGGCATAGAAAACTCCAGAAATAAATACTTAAACAAGACCTATCAAGGAAGGTTCTTTAAACACACAGCGACTTCACTCAACAAAAAATGGATGGGATCTTCAACTGACTCCTGACGATCCAATCTCTGTCCTCACTTAGCTTTCAAATTCTCTTCTCACTAACAAAACCACTAAAAAAGTTTTTGATAGTTGTATTAGATTTATAGGTAACACTCTTTCAGTCTAAATTAATGAGACGCTAAAAAGCCCCAGTCTTTAATGGGGTTTCTGGTAGATTTTGACCATACAGAACAAGCAGGTCATGTTTTCTCTATTACATGATGTGACGTGTACATACAAATTACAATTATGTTAATTGCGATTTGAAAGTTCTTAACACATCATCATCCAAATAACTTCATATTTCTGCCTACTACATCAGTGAAATGACACATCTGGTCATTTCTGACAGACTAGATTCAGAGGAGATTTTATCTTGGACATACATATTTTGAATTACAATAACGCAGAGCTAAATATTATTTTCCAGACAAGTATAAGATCTGTAATATGTTAGGCAATTCCGTCCATGAACTAAATAACGCTTGTCAAGATTATGTCCCATCATCAATTATTTTGTTTAAAGTGACATGAGCTGCCAAAATTTAGATATTTAGAAATTTTAATATTTATATTTATGATCACTATTTATAGATATTATCGGCTATTTTTCACAAGAGGTATAATTCAAAAGCTTTTTAGTCTTGAGAATATATGATAAAGTATTGTTTAGAAATGAATGAATGTATGGTCGTACCTGTTATTTAAATTCTATTTATTTTTCGAAGTCTATTTCAGTTAGTATGGATTTTCCTCATTACAAAGCCAATCATTTAGTTTTTCTATGGCCTTCAAAGCCTGTAACTGTCTTAACAATCAGAATTTATGAAAAAAGTTCGAATTTTGGTAGCTACTGCCACTTTAATATACAATGCATAAGAGAAGACATGAGAGTTTATCAAACTATAAAAGATCTTCCAAGATTTTTGTTCTAACCTCATAATCAATCTTTAGAAATGATCACAGAATTTTACATATCAAAATCTTTTCACCAAAATTTTCAAGAATTGGCATAAGCTGTAAACATTTCATAAATTTGTCATTAAAACAAAACAACTGTTTTCCAAAGAAATGCAAACTCAGTCATGGGTACCAGGCTTGAGAACTGAATACTTTTTGTCTCTATGTCCCCAAAACTGGATTTATTCTTCACAATCCGAATTTCTGACACATGTTTGAATGTTTACAGCTCATGCCACTTAAATGCAACATGATTCTACATGTAATTTATAAATCCAAATCAAATAAAGAAGAAAAAAAAACTTTTGGGAAAATTGTCATGAATCATAAATTCTGTTTTCTCAATAAACATGCATTTCATACATATTTATGTTACACATATTTACAATTTCAGGAACATATTGCAAAAAAATATTAATACTATAGGAAGCACCTCATAACATTTTGTTCAATCAAAACCAAGGCAATGATTGCCACAATTTTCTCCTTAACAAAATTTACATGGACGTCGATATCTGATTTGAATAAACATCTATCACAGTCGATTTTGTAATATGCATAAATACAAAGGTTCATTACCAATTGAACATTCAGCTAATGTTAAGGCTGCATGTAAGTTTGATAAAAAAAAAACAAATGAAAGGGGTTTAATTATAGAGTCAAACTGGCATCAAAGCTTAGATAATTTTTCTTACCATTCTGGCAACTACATGCATAATGTACATAACAAAACAAACAAATAATGCATATAAATCAATTTATAACAACTAAAAAGAATTTTGGAAAATGTTGAAGTTAACATTTTTTTAATTAATAAAAAGTTGACAGGAAAATTGTAAAAAGTGACCTCATCATTAAAAGAGACGCTAACAATAGCCCATAACAACTGGGGAAAATTTTATAGTGAAACAAACCTACATGTAAATTAAAGGTTGACATTAAGCATCATTACATTTGTTTTTTTTTTCTTTTTGAAATTATAAAAAATAATGTAAAAAAAAAACTTTACAGAAATTGTAATGTATTTAACGTCTCCCAATGAGACTTTACATATAGTACCAATTTAATACCAATAAACCAGTAAAGACATAATCCAATGTACAATTTCAACATTATAATTTTCAGTTCAGAATGTTTTAGTCCTGAGCAAAAATACAGAAATTTCCTATAACGTGTATCAATGTTGTCTTACAA
The DNA here is from genome assembly GCA_963971465.1 of Lepidochitona cinerea. Lineage (NCBI taxonomy): Eukaryota > Metazoa > Mollusca > Polyplacophora > Chitonida > Tonicellidae > Lepidochitona > Lepidochitona cinerea. The sequence continues at coordinate 80,631,649 of OZ020551.1, read as the reverse complement.
GGCTATATGCTATCTTGTTTATTTTTGCAGAAAACACTTTCATTTTGACATCACGAAAGTCTGGTAAATTTCACATCATCATTCCCTTTCCTAAAGGTTGTACCAATGATGAAAATCGGGGATCATAATTTGGCCAATGATGAGGGTCTAACTTGGAGGCATACGTTCCAAAAATGTCAATTAGTCTCCTGTTCAATGTGGCAAATCTGAAAATACACTTAAGTATTAGTCTGTAGGTAGTGTTTGGTATTCTGCTTAATAATCAATACAAATCATCAATAGGCTGGTCCAAACAAACAGAAAATAAATAAAATTAATCTATTTTCCGTTCATAAATATGACAATATAACTTTTAACAATTGATTATACATGTATTACCTGTTACTTGTGCCACGTCCCCCCCCCCCCCAACCACCCCCACCACCACTTATTATATCATCAATGTGTTCCATTATTAGTTATTTGGGTCACCTGATATATGGGTTATTGGTTGGGTGACCTTCACAAGTTAATTGCGTAAAGCATCAGCTTGCAGTGCAATATGTTACTGGTATTAGAATGGGTATGGCATGGCAGGTGGAAAATATTCTGAACAGAATGGTATACTCATGCATTCAGACACGTCGCTTAAAGGGTTTGTAACGAGTTGGTCTCCTCCAAGACCCCCTTTTTTCTCCCACAATGCAACTCTCCCTTTCAGTGTTGTTTCATTGGGATTCTGGCCCCATTTGCACAAAACGCTCTTAACCATTAAAGAGTACCCTTAGCGTAGGTCTACAACATGGGACTTAAGAGAGCTCGTAAACTTTCCATATTGTCCACATATGTCCTCGTAAGTTAAGAACGCTTTGTGTAAGTGGGCGCAGGTGTATAGAGGCATTTTTATAAATGAAAACTTGCAGACAAAACTGACCAGCTTTTAGATAACTTGATTGGGACAAATAGCCGACTTTCTGTTGTTACATTGTGACAACAAGATTCCCATGCAGAGTTTTATATTAGTGTTAAATCTATAAATATAAGTGGTTAGAAAATTTTCACTAGTTCCTTGGGTTCTGTTATAATAACGTTTTGTAGGTCAGTTTTTATTTGTCAACAACAGTAAATTTGGCACCAATTGAAACTAAATACCACAATGGATGAATGATAACAAAAAAAATATATTGAAAATCAAACACACAGAAATTAAAAATTGGATTTAAAGAAGAAGAAAAAATAACAGCAAAAAGAATAAAAAGCACACAAAAAAAGCAGCAAGACTTCAAAAACAAAGAAAATGGACTTCTGAGAAAAAGAAAGTTGACACCTTTGTACAGTGGCTGTAATAGAGAGGTTAGTCAAACATCACTTCATCTGTGACAGGTCTGATCAAAGAACTAAAATTCTCGTCATAATCGGGCCAATGTTCAGGCGCTAACTTTGAGGCGTGAGTACCAAATATATCGAGAACTCTCCTATTCATAGTGGCAAATCTGAGGAGAAATATAAAGATTAGAGATGACTAGTATATGTTAGTCTTGGTTATACAGGCAGGGGTACATACAAGTTTGATTGTTACACAGGTATTGGCTACCTTTCCAAAAATATCCATAACCCATGATTAATGGTTGCATATCCTCGAAATTTATCATGCAGTTTAGTTTTTAAGAGTCTTTGCATCATGCACGTTGAACACTTTCATTGTTAAAGGATTTCTGAAAAGGGCTAAAAGTTGATTGGGACTGTTTATTGACTAAATGTACATGTATATTTGAAAAGTTCAAATGAAACAACCTTTGCGTTAATTCCTTGGTGATCCAAAAAAAGAGTTTGGAGGAAATATGCATATTTTCCCTTCTCAGAAAAACTAGTCAAAAGTGAAGTCATACACATCCGTTGATGTGTACAAACTGCCACGAAGGCGGACGGACACCGCAAAGATCAGGGATTACTACTGTTAGGGTACATGCACAACGGAGGTCGTGTTTGACGTCATAGTTCACTGAGATGATTAGCTTTCGTAAGCATTGTAGAGCGGCAAATGTAGCATTGACTTGTATGTTTTGCGCCAAAATTTTTATTTTATTTTCTATCAGACTTGTAAAGTACATGTTCTGCAACACACTTAACGCAAATTAGAAAATATTGCCTAAGGCTGTTCATAAAACCTTTAAATGTCCAACAATACTAGACCACATACCCATACTATTATCTTCGTTTGCCTAAAACCTTGGAGTGTTATATTAATTGACTGTGCAAGCAGTATTAGCAGAGATCAGCTGATTGGTGATATACATGAAGGCATCATGATAACTCTTAGTCTAAACGCTAAAATAACACTGATAACAAAATATTTTGCCGGTGATGCCTTGGTCAGGCTTGATATACAACCCAGCTGCTGCAACTTACATGAAAACAAACATGGATTGTTGATAGCATGGTGTGTGGTTAAATCATCAGAAATAACTTGCACAGTTAACTAATTAAAATATTACGAGCCATTGGGTGGCCGTATTTTGCCCGCCTCAGGCTAAAACCAGCCAATACGAAAATTCTTGGTTAATAATAAATTGTAAATCCAAAATTTCAACATAAAATCCATACAGGTGTCTCTCATTTATATCGGAGAAACACCTTGGTCTTAAATAGACCATATTCCACAGAAAATAATATCCTTGGTGTGTTAAAAGAATAAAAAAAACCAGTTCGACCGAACTATCTCACCAAAGAAAGAGTAAAGACAAAATCACCCACCACCATTCCAAAACATACCTGGCCCAATACCCTATTCACTTACTTGTTTTGTGTAAGTCTTAACAAGAACTTCCAATAAGCAGGTCGAAGATTATGAGGTTCAAACACAGCCTTGGAAAGGAAAAGAAACTTTCTTCGTCATATTTGACTATACGCGAGTAATGTCTCTTCTGACGATGGCAAAGTATAGTGACGAAATATTGAGATAACATTGATCTTACGTTTTTCAGAGTGACACTACTCGCGCAATGCGCAAAACTGATCAGTGGAACTAATGGATACATGGCTATATTCTTGGTGATAGTTTTACATAAGTTTAATGTAAGTGGTTTGTAACATCACTTAACAAACCAATAAAACCCAAGTTTCAAAAGAATTCCACAAATGTGGGGCAGCCATTGTCCATGTTGTTGAGCATTTTTAGATCATATATCATGTTTACATTGTGGAACAAAATACCTCAAGTGGAATTGAAACATCCCCAAAAAAGGTTCTTATTATGGCACACGATATCCTAAATCTCTGATGGTGGTGCCAGGTTTAGTGGGGGAGGAATCCGGGCTTTTTGCCCGAAGGAAACCCCGACCTTTGGCAAGTACCTGGTAAATCTTGTACATACAACGAACGAGTGAAAAATCTGCTCGGTGGCTGAGTCTGTTAAGAGTGATAGTCAGGCCTGCCATCAATATGGCGCGGGTTGAATCTTACTCAGACCAAATACAAAATTGGAAAAATTTCTGGAGGATCTGGGGTCCCGTCACCTACTAAACCTGGAAACGCTGCCATATAAGAGAAATAATCTTGAGTGTGGCATAAAGCATCAATCAATCAATCGATAATACTATTCAATTAGTTTACTTGGCAATCATAACATTTATAAAAAAGATGGTAAAATTGTCATAGAGTCAATGCCATACTTACAGCATGGAAGATAAAAGCTGTGGAGATGGAATAAATAATGATATCAGCACACTGAATGTAGGGCAGAGCCTTAGAGTCTATACCTTTGAAGTAAAGGGTCTGAAAATATACAAATCATACAAACATGGAATAAAAAAAGTATGCTTTCGTTGACCTAGGTCGAGCGGGAAGACTTTATGATGGTCACCCAATCATTACCTTCGAAGGATATCTAAAGGCTGTGGCATATTATTTACTGTTGACAGTTCTACCAGATTTAATCGCTGAGGAAAGTACATGTAAATGTGTCAATTTTATTTGGATTGTGTCAGATTCGAACCTGCAACCCATAGATTGAAGAGGAGCTTGTGTCGGACTAAGAAACTATCAGTCTATGCCATCTGCGACACCGTGGTCCCATTGAAATGGAGCTATAAAAGTGGTAAAATAGACCTAAAGAAAAAAGTTAAGCGCCCCACTGGAAACTGGGGTGAGACGCAGGTTGGAAGCTAAAGGAGGATATACACGCTATTGGCCTTCTGCTCTAGGGATGTGTTCTACACACTGAAAGTGTCATTTTTACTTCAATATGTTCGCCCTGTGAAGCCATCTGAAGTTTCATACTTACAAGCATCTTTTTATTTTGCTAATCATATCCTGAATAAATTGTATAGCTTATTGCCATTAATGGTGAACCCTGGGATGATTATCAAATGTGTTTGATGCCAGACTGAAGACAGCTTTACTGGGATGGTAGATGTATCTTGGCAACCACCCATTAAAAACACAAAATTTATTTTCCATTTCAGTGAGACTCGAACCCATAGATGGAAGGCTTGTGCGCCTTAAGCTTTTATCCCTTTTTTGGGATACTTAGGATAAAGTTGATCTCTGATTTATCAATTACTTGAAATTATTTACCTCAGCCAGTTTTGATCCAACATAAAGTGATAAGGCTATACTTTTATAAAACATCATGGAGAAGCCAGCTAGGAATCCAGCAATCAAGCCATGAAATTCACTGTCATTGTCACGTATCCAACGTAGAATACAATTCACTGCCTGGTGGAGAGAAATTATAATTAAGAAAACCAGGAATAAATAAGAGAAGATCTAAATAAGTGAATTAATCGACAATTAACATTTGCTCTTTATTGAGGTTCTGTTAGAAATCAACAAAAAATCGGTATAACATTGGCAAAATATTTGTCAAATTATAGCACACAGGAAACAGGAATTTTGGAATCCAATAATTAATTTATAACTTAAATTTTTTTTATCCAGATGGCAACATTCCATTATCATTTAAATTGATGAAAAATAAAAGAAATATTTTGCTATTTCCTTACCCTAAATATTCCGGATAGTGAACCTAGGAAAGCACCAAAGTTAAAGTTATCCTTGTGAACAAGGGCTTGTAGGAACACTGAAGGTCTCTTAAACATCTGAGATAGACTTGTTAGCAGTTTGAGGCCACCCTGTATCACAAAACCTGTACTGAATGAGCTGAGAAAACCCTGTAAGGATAAAACATGCTTTTAAAGTTCTACACTAGTAAGTTACATACACATCATAAAACTAAGGTATATGTTTTCGTTTTTTTCTTCTTCATGTTTCAGTCAGATTCTGGTGGTTAAGGCCGGATTGGAAATTTACATAACACAAGCCTGAGGATTTCCTGGTAATGATCAGTCCCGGTAGCCTGTTATTACTGCTGTTCTAAAACTACGGAAATGAAAATCTGCACCCATCATGGTAGTCAGTATATGATATGATGTACAAGGGAACTAGCATCCAAACCAGTTGGTTCCCAGCATTTCAATATATACGGAACCGATTCAATGTTTCTGACCAACACCCAAATTATCTGACCTCATAGCATTGTCCTACATGGGTTTTTGAATTGCTAAATTTTTACTGATTATATGCCATCCTGTATATTCATATTATAAACATAAAATAGAAAAAAACTTGATTATTTTGTGAGTGGATGTTTATTTTTTTTCTTGAATAGTAGAAAAAATGTTGAGAAATTTTACACGGTTTCATCATTAAAGTGGCATGAGCTGCAAAACTTCACGACAGTAAGACGCTTTAAAGGGCATCGAAAAACTATGTCTTGAGAAAAATAGCCAATAATTTCAACATTCTGTTTTAACGTCAAAATATCAACATTTTGGCAGCTCATGCCACTTTAATAAAATACTTTTGGCTTACCTGAAGGACATAATGCACACAGCTATTAGGGTGTTTACAGAGTCTATGCTGAGGTAAATGTTTCAAGGGGGAGAGAACTTGCTGCTGCATAGCAGAAATTTTGGTCCATATTGATGAAGTAGTTTTCTTTGATTTATGGGTTGTCTCCCTTGACTGTGAAGTTGTCTCCCTTTCATCATCAAGATGTAATGAGCAAAGTGGAATTTCATATGTGCCGACAAGGTATCTATGTGAAAAAAAGATAATAATGAACAATGGCATAATACAAGACACAGGCCATAAACCTTTTCCAAATTGTAGAAGGGGTTATTTTCATATTTGTTAGGATGAAATTTAATCAAAACCAACTAAATCCTTGAGAAATTGAGTAATTTAATATCCATAACTGTTATTCAACTAAACAGAATCAATTTTCATTGGACATGAGAGAATCTTGGAGGTTTCAACTGTGTATTTTAAACAGAAACTCTGAGGTGTTCTAATCAAAACAAACATTTTACCAACTTACTTTAAAAAATTCACAGACGATTTTGATAATCCTTTGCGCTTTCTGAAAAAAAGAGAAGTAATAATTTTGACTGGTGTTGGATTACAGAATATTACCGTAGATCATATAAAATCATGATAAAACAGTATCTCCACCCCCAGAATGATCCCACCTGGTTTTTGATGCAGCTATATTTTCATCATCTCTGTATTGGCATGCATTGTTGACTCATATTTAAGAATGAAATGTGAAGATAATCCTGTACATGTTAGAAGCGATCCGAGGTGACAAAATACTAAAAACTTTGTAAGGTGTAAAATTAGGATAAATAAAACTTGTAAAACAGTATGGTGCATCCCACAAGATACAAAAATTAAGTCAAAATCTCAACAAAGATTGATTTAAACAAATCTTGAAAATCAAGGGAAGTAACCCATTGAGGGTCAGTGTTAAAAAGAGTAATTACGACAGTTATTTCCCTTAGATCAGATACTAAACTAAAACTTAATTTGATAAAGACGTAATGACAGATATCATCAATAGCCAATTTTATTTGTGTTGCAAAAATGCTTAGGATATTTCACAAAAACATGCAACTGATAAAAAAAGGCATTTTCATACACACCTTCATTTTCATACGTACAGAAAAAAAAAGAAAAAATATAGAAACTATCATTGAAAAGCTATTGATATAATACTAAAAACTTGTATCGATAGTCTGTTGCATCATTATATCCTACAAAATAGACTTTTTGCCAATGTTCTACGAAAAAAAAATGGCAGGATGTTGTAGGATCAGCGTTTGACTAGACAAACCCTCATTCATTTAGTTTCAGACGAGCTGGCTGCTCGGATGTGGATTTAGCTTTCCCTGCATACCAGATGTTAGGAGACAAAATAAGAAACGAAAAAGTAACAAAAGACCAGCAGATTTTATGTACAAATTTAGATTAATATTAAAATCAAATAGAGTAACCTATTAATTTACTGACAAATATTATACAAATTGTGGAAAGATAACTTAAACTGAAATGACTTACTTTTACAAACAAAGACAGTTTCGAGATAGAAAACTAAATACCGTGAACTGACAAAGTTCACTGGTATAGATTGATTGATTGATTGATTGATTGGTGTTTTACGCCGCGCTCAAGATTATTTCACTTATATGTTGCCAGTTTTAGTGTGGGAGGAAACCGGGCTTTATGCCCGGAGGAAACCCACGACCTTCAGTTGGTAACTGGCAACCCACTGGTATAGAAGAATAGATCTGATGATCACAAAATATAATTCCCAGAACAAAATCCTGAAAACACACTGGTAAACTCTTTGCCCAGATAGAAAATTTCACAGATCACATAAATGACTGTATCACTGACAAAATTTAGCAAGCCGAAAATAAAATCACTCCAAAACCTCACAGAAATCACATCCAAATAGCATTCCAAAAACTGACTGATATATATTTGAGCACAGGTAAGAACTGACTGACTAAATATAAAAATTGCATCCTTTTAAATAAACCTCTAGAAATTCCACAACAATCTTACCAATGCAGGCTTGATTAGTGTTTTACGGTGAAATTATGATTATTTCTCCAAAGAACAGTTGATCGGAAAAAGTTAAAATCCAGAAAACTGTTTTCATTAAAAAAGGAATACCGTTTTCTGTATTTTTCCCAGTTAGTAGAAGCTGGGAACTTCATTTTTTGCCGATATTCAAAAGTTTTGATATCATTAAGTATTTTTAAATTGAAGACGAAAATGTTATTTGTTAGGTAGCTGCAGTGGAAATGGAGGACGAGCCTGGAAATGGGCATAAATTAGTGTCTTACATGGCTTGAATCAGGAATTTTAAAACAGCTAGCAGGTGACCAAATTTTAAGAACTCACTTTATAAAAACAGACTACCATGTTGATTTAAGGGACACAGAAAGTCCTTTCGATAAATTTGAGATGTTTGTATTCCATCATAGAGCTTGCGAAGTTTCTGATCGATGTTGACATTTGGACTTCAGTTCTGGGTATGCCTTCCCACCACCATGTACATATTTAAAAAATACTGCACATTTTTTATGTATCCCATGTTTAATTTAGGTGATTTTACTAGCGGTGAAGTCGTATAAATATAGTTTTCTTCCAGAAAGGTGAGCCTTTAAATCACACAAAAAATGAAGGAAATTAATTGATTTATTAATAGATGTTTTTTATAATTTATATGGAGGCGTTGCCAGAGATACAAATGAAAAAATAATTATAAATTCAAATGCCTGATAAAAGTAAAGACATGCTTCTTTAGCTTGATGTTTTGACTTTTTAAGCAGAAGTGAGGAAGAGACAGTGGAAAATAATTTTAACTGCAAAACACTGAAGGGTTGTAAATTGAAGAGTTGCAGAGGGGATTGGAGAATGTCTGGCTGGTAAATTCCAACAATGACTGCACAGTGATTAAATTAGCCTTCAAGTCAACTGAAATTGGCTGGGAGAGAAAACAGCCACATGTAATTTGTTTGGGAGACAAAAAGTTTGAGTTTTAACATCATTGGTAACAGTATCAGACTGGAAGCTGATCGTCTGGAGGGTTTATATCATAGTACTGTAAGGGAAAGGCCTGGGAAGTGATTGTAACTCTGGGGGCTTGCATGCCCTCTCCTCCCAGGGACCTTAATTAACACAGTTAACCCTGAAACTGTGGGGAGATAAGACAGGCTTTGGTTTCTCCCCATCACATACCTCTCTTTAACAACTTCAATTACAACTTTAACTGGTACTTGCCAATAATGTGCACAACCATTGCAGGCTAAAGACAAATTGTAAGTTTCTCATAAACAAAACAATTTATCTTCATACACAAATCATTTCCAAGACAGACAATGGCAGCTATAGGAAGTGGGAGTATCAGGAGAATTCCACAAATGCGCATGTGGGGAGCCATTATCATTCGTTCATGATGCTCAGTTCTGACGTTATAAAAACGTCAATCGAGCGGACGTCATCAAAAAACATCATCTGTGACCAAATGTCGCGAAATCTCTCAGGAAACACCCAGGTCCTATTATACCCAATATGTATTTGCTCAGTTTGATTAAAGTGCCAAAAGAAGTCAAACTTGGCGATAAAAGTAATAGAATTTATACAGCCATCCCAGACAAGGAACTCAAAAAGTTCAGCATTTTCAAAACTGCACATGTACAACTAAAATATATTCAACTTTAAACTGACCTGTTTTCAATGAATTGAACTTTAAATGGTGTTTAAATAGGCAATTACCCTATTCATCTATGTTGTTCTTTCAAAATAAATATTGATTAAACTAAAAACAAATGTGTATGTTGTCTTGACCATTGTCAGTTCATAAACATCTACAATTATTTGCTGCTAAAATGTATCATTAGTTATGGGTAAAAAATATCTGCATCTATTTTAATACTATACAACTAAACTTGTAAACGTTTTCTTTTTCAAAGGCTTCATTAACTAAAAATTCCAAAGCAATATAATTTAACGAAAAAGTAACAGACAGATATTTGAGATTTTCCACTAGCCAATCATGGTGTGAGGATTTTAAGGGAGTGTTATTCACCCGACCAATCAGAGACTAGCTATCTGTCATAATCGGGTCAGAGGCAGACTATAACCGGGTCGTTGAATTACATAACAGTGTCTACAATTGGCTCCACCTGGGGCACCAGAAGCCAAGTGCCATAAATCAGCCCCAATCAAATGGCAGTTAACATTTATCATGGATGTCTACAGACAAGAGCTTGGGGGTTCTCAATGAGTTCTGCTAGGCAAAGTCAACACTTTTAAAAAGCATTCAACTGAGTTGGATAATTTAAAAAATTAGACAAAAGAAAGAAATGAAACTAAGCCAGCTTCGAAATGATTTCCAATAAAAGGACATTAACTCTGTGTGATTAAGTACATGCATTATTCAGCTCCAAACTTTTTGGTTTGAATTATAAACTAAAACATTTGAAAAAAGCCCAGACAAGTAATTCTTCACTTTTAAATTGCATGAGTTCACACTTTTTTCATAAATTCTGACTAATTCCACTAAGAGGCTTTGAAGGTCATCAAAAAAAACTAAATGACTGGCATTGTATTGAGGAAAATCCATACAATCTGTGGCCTATAGTGTTCGAAAAATAAATAAAATTTAAATAACCAGGAGAAGACGGTTCATTCATTCTAAGCCTAAGATAGTTCAAACACTACTAAAACATACATTTTTAAGACTAAAACACTAAATAGTTTCTACTTAGTACTTCTTGAAAAATATAGCCCATGATTTCAACATTCTGTTGCAACTGCAAATAACAACATATTGGCAGCTCATGCCACTTTAAAATAAGTATGAGGAGAATATGTGTGTGTGTGTGGGGGGGGGGGGGGGGGGGCTCAATTATTTATCTACTACATGATATTATGAGTGTTTATTTTACAAAATTTACCAAGTTTAGGGTGGAATTGCTGATAAAACTTTATTTATTGACTAAATCAATTAGAGGGGTAAAGTGGCAAGAAGCTATTTCATCAAACACTGACAAGATACTTAAGAATGAGAACAAATGAGACGAAAACTGGTGGAAGTTCAAGGGCTTACGTAATCTGCCTCCAACAGTGGCACTAATTTGTTTCATTTACCAGCAGTTAATATGCCAGAATGTTTTTAGTCAGACTATTATTTTGGTGAAAAACTCCATGAACTGGCTTGTGTTTGACAAGTGAAAGTACTCAATGATGTCTAAATCATGGACAAAAAAATAAAACCGCTTACAGTTCAACCGTTTCTCCAGACGGAAGAATTTTCCAGTTTCAACACGACCCTAGAAAAAGTAGTGTAAGCCTGGGATTGTTTTCTAGCTATTCAGTAGACACTTAATCATGTCTGATTTGTAGGCAGTAAGTATCTTGATCTCCTGAACACATACCATTTATCTCCTACATGTCAACAACTTTATAATACTTGTTATAGTAAAGGTTGACAACATTGGGCAATCGGACACCCATGCTATAGAGAGTGCAATATCTCACGAGTCAGTAACAGGACTAACCTCAACTTAGAGTGATTGCACATTCACAGTCCTTAATCTAACTAACACACCCAGTTCTTCATTATAAATAATAGGATTGTGTAAAATATACCACAAGAACTCCCCCTTTCCCCCAAAGGGCAACCTCTATTCTAAAAAGAGTAAAAATAGCTTATAGAAATCCTTGACACTTAACCGACATCCTATTTATTACAGCCTATTCTAAAAATCAATGTATCTTACATCCTAAATGACAAATAAAGAGATATTGTGGCTCTTGTAAAATGCTAGTTAAATTCTGTTGTTGAATTTGGGATACAAAATTTGTCTGATGAGATAAATTCATATTTGCAAAATGTCTGATGAGATAAATTCCTATTTGCAAATGTCTGAATGGGATGAATTCCTATTTGCAAATGTCTGATGAGATAAATTCATATTTGCAAAATGTCTGATGAGATAAATTCCTATTTGCAAAATGTCTGATGGGATAAATTATGAGTTAACAATTGTTTGCTGGGATAAATTATGAGTTAACAATTGTTTGCTGGGATAAATTACATTTGTTTGATAGGATAAATTCTGAGTTTACAAAATGTCTGCTAGTAAAAGTCTTGCTGTTGCAAAGTATCTTGTTGAAATGTACTGGACATGCAAAAGTTAAAGACTCCTTAACTGATGACTTGCACACAAATAATGAAACAAGATAAGATGTAAATAAGGGGGAAAAGGTGTAGAGTGTGTAAAGTGGAGTTTGGGGACGGGAAGGAATCATGAGACAATTTTTATATTTGAAGACCCATTTCATACTTGGTGACCAAAAGGGGTGAGAAAACACAATGAAAACATGTTGTGAAAATGTTGAAAGAAATCAGCTTGAAGTTCATCCTGAATTTACTCAAAAGTGGAGGAATTAATTCTATAAGGGTTCCAAAGGACATGGTGCATGGCCAGGGTTAAATCCTTGACAAATGAACTAGAAGTGATTGTGAATGAGCTATTTATCTATGTCAAAGACACATCAACTTTCTCTTCTTCACTTGGCTGGTCAAAGAGCTTTAACACATTCACTGCCATACACCCATTGGGAAGGGTCATTAATCATGGGGGTGCCCTTTAACCCAATCTAATGCTGGAGAGATTTATCAAGTCAAATGACCAGCTAGGACTGTTCTAAGGGACAATTCTCATCAGATACACTAACCTCTGACAGAGACCCTGACTTCAATAGATCTAAGTCAGTGGAGGGCATGTACCACATTCTGTACAACTGTTCACATTCTACTTCTAAACATTTCATTGGCTTAAAGGCATAGGCTGTGAGTTCACAAATGACTCTCTTCCGTGTATATACATTTATTTACCTATATCCCAATGTTCAAGTGTACAAAATATATTTGGCTTGATTTGGTCAAGATTGAACTCTCAAACCATTGGTGGAAGGCTTTAAATCTTTGATTTTTTTTGCTGATTATTTCAATTATATGGCAGAGTTGACAAATTGGCAGAAGGTTGAGCGAAGCAATAATAGAATACACTGTTTTGTAAAATATTTATTTATGGATTATATTTACAGAAAGACAGTGATGGCAAAATTCTTCAACTGTTCAACACTCAAATCCTGAAGATCTGCTTATTTTTTATAAGGACGGGACCGTTTTTCAGCTTTCAAACCCTCTAATTCCGTTATCCATATTGTGACAGTTAATATAGCTTTAAAAATCTTCTGAAACACAGACCAGATCCAAAACCATTTGATGGACAAGTCACTTAAGTTGACAATGTTTTAACCTAGATTAGAGACATCTAGACCTAACCAGTATGGATCAAACAGTCTACAAGAAGCAGGGGTCAAACCCATTTGTAGAACATTTTATCCCTCTTAAGCAAACAAACAGACAATTACTTTGCAGCATGACTTGTTTAATTGTGGAGACCATGGCTATTAGCCTTAGTGATAAATACTCGGGATTTAAGTGTTTTGAAATTGTATCCAACACCTTGAGTGTTCAGAGTGTCATCTATACTAGTAATTTATATGACACTGCGCAAAGACAATTATTATAAAGTATACACAGTCACTGAAGTCTAATTTGTGGCTATAGAAGTAATGGACCTCATGATCCTGAAATAAGCCAACTGCAGCTTATGACATTAACAAGTCCAAACAGCTAAAATAAAGCTTTTATTGACTAATCAGTGTTTGCATCAACACCAAAAAACTATTTTAATTATTTGAGTGGAATGTTTTAAAAGGAGAATGCATCTTGGCATGTTTGCAGGATAAAAGCTGAGTTGGATAATCAATATATTTGCAGAACATAAGAAAAAATACCTATCCAGCTAAATTATTTGACCTTTCAATATTCAGCCCATGATTTTGATAATGGCAATAACAAGTGTTAGGAAATGCAATTCAATGCTGTTATTTTTTTGAAAATCCAAAATGGCTGACTTTTAGAAATTGGTTTACCTTGACCTTAATCCTCAAAGGTCAACTCTGTGTTGATAAGGTCATTTGATGGCTGTCATTCACAAAACTGACTGGATTCTTACTATTGAGTAAATGAAGAGTGAAACATGGGAGGTCTACTTTTACATGTATATAATGAGGGTAGTGGAAGGTTCAGGAGAATGAACTCTGATGTGAGAAATGGTTGCTCTTTGATACAACCTCCATGTACATGACCATGTGAATAGGGTAGATCAGGGTGAAAGCCTTCTACAAACATTTCCTTTACAATTGGAAAGTTTGCCTAGAAGATGTAAACAACAGAAAGCTCTCAGTCGTTACACAGTTACAGATTTCTGGAACACATTTAGCAAATAAGACCATTTTCCCACACACAGTTGAATTATGCAACGATTTCTATTCAGGGAATATTTTCATGGTAAACAGTGGGTTGAATAGAGACAAAATTAGTTGAGGTCGTGTTAACCTTTTCAGGTCAAACTTTCAAATCTACTGTTAAATGTTATCATGGGTATGGGACAAAGTTTGAATCCAAATTACCACCTATATGTGAAGAGGAGGGAAGAAGAAGAAACCTTACACCTGCTATGACCTATATTTGCTAGGGGAGGATGAGTGACAAGTGATTGACAGCCCAGTGACATCCATACATCAGCCATCATTGGTGACTTATTTGGATTGACAAGATGATTAGCTACCTGACAACTGATTCCCAGCATTCCACAGTCATCATACCTTCATACGATTAGATGAAATGTCAGAGATGTATAATTTTAAGAGCTTAAGTAAATCCAGTTTTACATTTATTCAGAATTCATGTATTTATAAAATGTCAAACCACAACAAAAAAATTGATGTTTAGGGGTTGAAGACATGTTGTCCAGGATTCATAGTCAGATTTTACAAATGCATTGTTCTATAAAAATATACACATTTTTAAGAAATAATGGGATTAGGAACATGGACATTATCTTCAATATTTTTTGGATTTTTCAAACTGAATTTGCAAAGGCCAAATAAAGAATACCGGTATACATATGAGCCCAAGCCTGTGGGCAACGTTTCACGAAGCCTTAAAAAATGAGATCAATCACCATGGTGATGTATCACTTTACCATGGTAACCATTGGTAGGCAAGCTTCTTTTGCTGCAAGCCAGCCTCTGGCCCTGAAGACCCTTTGAGTAGTAGATTACCAAGGTGGATCCATGTGAAACGAACACAAGCTCTTATCATATTTCTAGTCAACTTGTCTATTTCACTGACACATTGTCTCAAATTTACCCTAGTCTATTTCATTAATTGGTTATCAATGTCACATGTATCTTAGCTCAGTTTCAAATGCTGTCATCAGCTGGGTTTGACAGTCCAGTGTAAAATTCCCTTGTGGGATTAAAGATCAGAGCCGCCATTAACTGACATGTTGACAACTTGCAGATTACAATCAGCGTTTCTCAAGAGACTTGGTCTAAGGTTGGAAATTTAGATGGGGACAAGTGCGAACGGAAATAAACAATTCTTTTTTCTTAAGAAAAAAATTTCTGGCCATATAACATTAATGTACATGTAATCTGAAGAATAATTCTGAGCTATTAAGTGGTTGTAACATTCTTTGTCCTGAAGTTATATAAAGATTTAGATGCCATAATTTAGAGAAAAAATATAATCAGGTCAACGTAAGCTCCAGATGTGTATATATTTTTAGTCCAACTCAATAAAATATACTTTTTTATAGGAGGGGAGAGGAATTGTATATAAAGTTGATAAAGCTTAATCTGAAATGTTGGGGTTGGTGCGTGTAGGCCTATGTTCAAAACTCAAGTGTCTCATTTATCAATTATAGTATGCGTGATGATGTTTTGTGAGTAAACAGAAATATTATGACAATATGTCTTTCTTCTGATTGCTTACTCTACTACATGTATATTATGCCAATGCCAAGCTAGTTAGTGGAAACTGTAATAAAAGGTGGTGAGGGGGGGGGGGGGGGGGGGGGGATAGTTGCCATCTTGAAAGTCATGGGAATCCAGTATCTGAAGCACTCTAACATTTAGGACAAAAACATTGGAATTCACTTCGGGTTTAATATATATACAAAATCATGTTAATACAAAACATATGGAAACCTATATGTCTCCCGGCTGGTCTATTTGTGTTAATAACAATGACAAGACTTTTTTGTCGTAAAAAATTGGTCTTGATCAGTTTTCAATGCACCATGGGGGAGCTGTCAGGAGCTTCGCCTGGAAAGGTAGACAGATTAACTCCTGGGAAATTGGTGACATTGTTATAATCACCCTTTTAAGTTAAGCAATAGTTTATTGCCAAGGAGGGCAGAGTTTAATACAGGCCGCATAAAATTTCATTTTGCCATTAGTCTTCAATAGGCAACGTTGGTCTACGGCTGTAATATAATACAAAACTATGTGTCAAAAATCTCCAGTCTGCGGTGTCACTTGTAATAAGGTATTGGGAAGATTTTATGGATCAGTAGACAAGCAGATTATTTTATAAACTGTTGCATAGAATTACAAAATCTTATTACTTACCAGAATAAAACTCTTTCACAATCACTTTGAGTCTGTCTCACTGTTGTCAAAAAATCATGTATATAATGTCCTGCGTATGTCATAACATTTATCATAGACTATACCCGAACTGCATGTAGCTATTAAGGCCAGCACCATTTATTAAATACAACAGACAAACAAATCACAGTCATAGTTAAATAACAGATGGGCCAACAAAAAGAGCATTTTTTGGAGGGGAGGGGATTTTAGAGAAATTTCTAAATCCAGTAAGCTGAACATGCTCGTGAAGAAACAGATATATTTTGTTTTCAGTTGGCTCTGTGACTCGTATTTTATGTAACCAGAATTTCGCTTTATATAAAGGAAACGTTTAATATCCGGATAAATATTCATTCATTTGAGGCGTACAAAATCATTTCTAAATACTACCTTGGTGCAATTTTGGGGGAAGAGTACTTTAGTTCTAACCAAAAAATATTCAAAATTTGGCTGCTTATAATGCTTCAAGTTAAACATGTTTCACATATCTCGATATCTGAAAGAGGAAATGTCTTCCCAAACCAAACTTTCCCCTTTAACCCTTGACCTTGAGGTTATCATCTGACCCCTGACCTCAGTGATGATAGGATGAAGGAGAGAGTTTGAAAGGTTTACTGTTTTATCTAATGGCAGCTAGTCTTTGATACTGGTCTGGTTTCTGGACACCGTAACAATTCAGTCTGGTGAAGTTCATCAACAAGATTTTAATTAAAGATATTAATTATTAGCTGGCATGACAGCTCACAAATATTGGGAAAAATTTGAAGCAGAATAAGCTGGTTAGTTGTTTGTCAATTCTATTAAGAAGTACAAAAGAAGAACTTTACGCCGATACCAATCTCACAGATGAACATTAAAGGTTTTATGAACAACCTTTGGAAATATTTTCTAATTTGCATTAAGTGTGTTGAGGAGCATGTACTTTAGAAGACTGATCAAAAAGAAAATTAAATTTCGGTCGCAGCACATACAAAATTCAAGCTACATTTGCCAATCTACAATGCTTACGAAAGTTAATTATCTCAGGGACTTATGACGTCAGACACGACCTCTGTTGTGTACGTACACTATCACAGCGATGACTGCTGTCTCAGTACGTCTTCATGGCAGTTTGTACACATCGAAGGTCGTGCATGACGTCATTTTCCCAGGTAGTTTCGAAACATATGGAAAATATGCATATTTCCTCCCCGTTCATTTTTGACTAACTTACGTTTTTCAAATATACATTTAGTATATAAACGAACACAGACCAGCTTTAAATCCTGTTCACAAATCCTTTAAGTTAGTTTTTATAAGCAACACAAGCTCTAAAATAAACGCGCAAAACCTGGCTATTTGAATTTTGGCAAGCATCCCAAAAAGACCCTAGTCGAAAAAAGTTGAGATTGAACCAACAGCCCACTGGTTGAAGGCTTTTCTAACTGATCTCGATCTATTAAGCTCTACTCCCTTAGGCTATATAAACCAATGTTACATTTCTGTTGGTATGTCATTATGTCTTCAATGACATTGATATTTTGTTTGTGATATTGTTTTGGAAGTCAAGTGCCACCCAGGCTATGAAGTATTGTTGTAATTAAGTGTCTAACAACCAGAACAAAAGGCTAATAAATAGACTCCCTTGAAGATAATCTTATAGAACAAAGGTAGTGGGATAGATTACATTATCTCACTGACAGATTATCTCTGTTTCTGAGATAATACCAGACAAGTATAATCAGATAGCTAGTAAGCTTCAGGCATGCATTAAAACAGTAAACAGTCGATCATAATAAAAAAACTTGAGTAGCTATGACATTTTTAACAAAACTTAGTCAGCAAGTGTCAGTTCTGTTTTTCTTTAAATGAGCAAACCTAAAGAGAAAAAAATGATGTTTAAAGGTTGTATGAACAACCTTTGGCAATATTTTCTAATTTGCATTAAGTGTGTTGTAGAACGTGTACTTTACAAAAAGTAACATTTATTTTATGACAAAATTATGGCAAACATGCTACATTTGCCGCTTTGCAATGCTTACAAAAGTTAATTATCTCATTGACATGACGTCAAATACAACCTCTGTTGTATACATACATGTACCTTGGCAACGGTGACGAAATACACCATATTTGATGTGTCAGTGCATCTTAAAACATTTCCCTTAAACAGCGTCAGAGAGTGCAGAAGCATCCAAACTACTCACATCACACAAAATTTATACCTTATCACACGAAATGTATACCTTATCACACAAAATGTATACCTTATCACACAAAATGTATACCTTATCACACAAAATTTATACCTTATCACACAAAATTTATACCTTATCACACAAAATTGATACCTTATCAAACAAAATTGATACCTTATCACACAAAATTGATACCTTATCACACAAAATTGATACCTTATCACACAAAATTGATACCTTATCACACAAAATTTATATCTTATCACACAAAATTTATACCTTATCACACAAAATTTATACCTTATCAAACAAAACACAACTGCCCCAATATGTATTAAAAACAAATTTCATTAAGGTTGATTGACTGATTGATTTATGTTTTATGCCACACTCAAGTCATTTCACTTAAATGACAGCTTTGTCAAGTTTACTGGGGGTAGGGGGTGGAGGGAGAAACAGGTTTTTTACCCAGAGGAAACCCTGTCAAGAGCAATCAAGTGAAAACACCAGCCAAAAGCTTTTCCTCTTTTCTATGAACTGAATGGGATTTTAATCCGAAAATGGAGAACTTCATATTGACTCAATATTTTGACATTTATTTTGCCATCAGGATTATCACTTCTTGTGTGTTATGTGAAACTCATCAGTGAAACTAATGGTTTTTGTACCCGGACCCATCAATGGAAAGCCTGTGTCGGACTGAGAGACAATCGCTCTACCAACTGAGTCACAACCCCCATTTAAAATGTCTTTTTGGTAAGGATATATATAGAGGCAAATGTAAAGGCATGGAAAAACCGTATACAAATGTGTGGAAGAATTTTTGTTTTAAGACAATGGTTATTTTGAGCCCCTAGCACAGGCAAATAGATACATTTTTGAACACTAAAAGATACGGGCACAGGGAAAATCTTCTTGTCTAAAATAACCATGGAAAAACCGTATACAGATGTGTGGAAGAATTTTTGTTTTAAGACAATGGTTATTTTGAGCCCCTAGCACAGGCAAATAGATACATTTTTGAACACTAAAACATAGGGGCACAGGGAAAATCTTCTTGTCTAAAACAACCATGGAGAGACCATGTACAAATGTGTGGATGTTACAATTACCACAAAATAAGCTGTCAATCAAGGAATCACCAAAACAGATTTTTTTAAGGAATATTTTTAAAACAGCAGCTATAAAACTCCATGCAATGATAAGAAGGTCAGAGTTTATAGACAAGTGGAATTTCATTTTAGACAGCATGTCGACAAATGAGATTCATCCTTCACAAAAATAACTGTGTAAATCAGTAAACAACCTTGTTCAGCGGATAGCACTGTGCTTGTGTTCAATTTGAAGCGGCTACTTGTCTGTTTAAAACGTCAAACTTAGTCTCAGGATTGTCTAAGATCACTTGAGTGGAAAAACACTTCTGCTAGATTCTCTAATCCGCCTGATTTCAATGGGGACCTGAAGAAGGAAATGTCAGTTAAGCTAAGTTCACAATATGGTAAAGGCTGACACTAGCCAGGGGCCAAAGTACCAAAGAACTATCAAATACAAACAACCCTTTCTAGATGAAGATTTCCTTAAGTGGTCTTGAACAAAACCATACTAAGCATCATGGAAATGTGAAAATCCTTCAGATCTATCTTATAAGAATTAGAATAGAAAAGGAGTCAGCAGAATAGCCTTTGACCTGTTGATTGGTCAGTTTGCCCAAGGGGGTCAAAGATCAAAGGTTAAGCAAGTGACAGTGATGTTTGTGGGTTGTGACAGGCAAGGTCAAAGGTTGATTCAAATTACCACAACAGCCAGGCTGTACTTCCTTCTCAATCTTAACCCTATTTAATTCTGTCAGGTTTGAATTTACATGTAGACAATATGGAAAAGGTTTTGATTTAGATGGCTAAAAAAAAGACAAACAAAAAAAAAATACAAATGTGTAAGTTGCATTATATCAAAAATCTAAATCAATGAAATTGGGATTAAAATTTAGTTCTATGAATAAAAGCTGAGGTAATTTACAGAAAAATCATATATTAATAAAGCTTTGTTGTAAATATTTATGAACACTAAAACACACAGGCACAGCGAAAATTTTCTTGTCTGAAATAACCATTGGTACAAGTTTCTAATTGTGTTAAAAAGAGGTATATCATTTAGACCTTTATACCCCATCATAAATTGTTGCAATAAAGTAAACCTATGATATTTCATTAGGTTGACGACTGACAGGAGCTTGTTCCTTATAAATACATGTACTTTATTCATGTACATTTCTGTTGGTGTATATATACTGAGTATCTTATTGAGAAAAATGTCTGAAAATCTTGTGAATTTGTTGCAACTAAAATAACTAAAGTTTGGTAGCTATTGGTAAGAACTGTAATCTCATGATTGATTGATTGATGTTTTACGCCACACTCAAGATTATTTCACTTATATGGCAGTGATGCCATGATTAGCAGAGGGAAATCATCAAGAAATTGGGAAAAGAAGTAAATTGAAAGACCTTGCTTAGACTTTATATTTTTAACATCAATATGGGGTGGTCTCAGGTGGGTCAAGAGTTGGACTGTTTCCCCTGGATGAAGAGCCCAGTGTGGGTCTGTGAATGGGTACATGTTAGTGAACTGAAATTCAAATTCACATTTTGTCTAATGGTGTAACATTGAAATAAATAAATAAATAAATAAAGGCCTGAAACAAATGCTAAAATCTATTCTAAAATAGTTTTTGAAGTGTTTAAAATTGAGAATCGTACAGAGTGGCTATTTGCCAGTTGTGCTGAAATGCCTGAGGGGGAATAGAAAATGACAAGATGTAATCGTGTATGAGTGACAGCTCACCACCAGCATGTTCTCACTGTCTAATAGCTGTAGACAGATACTGATGATTAGCCATGCTGATTTCATTCCAACTGAAATGGACATCTGCACCACATGTCTACTGTTGTTCAATCTCACTGATTGCCCCCAAACATGTTATAAGAGGGCAGTCAATCTGATCTACCAAAATGACCAATACACTAAAGACACTATTATCTAACACAATAATAAATGAAATTGGCTCAATCAAATCTGATGATCTGTACTGTGTAGGGCAAGTTAAAAGAAAATAACAGCCTCCCCCCCCCCCCCTCACAACAAAAATAAACAAAATTTCAAATTGCCAGTAAAGCTCACTGGATGAAAGGCCAGAATGAGAGTCCCTCCTATCTGGTGGTTCAACAGACACAATCGTTAAGAGTTGTCTGCCCTTTGTCCAATAAAGTCACATTTTGTCCTGATCAGTCTAAACCAAACTGATAGACCATTAAAGTAACTTGAGCTGACAAAATATGACTTTTTAAAAATTTCCCACGTCATGAGAATTAAGTTTAAACACCTTTAAAAACTAAGACTTATGTTGAATGAAAACATTATTTGTGAAATTCTGTTTCTGTTTTGCGAAGGGGCAGGGGTGGCTCGGTGAGTTAGTTTGAGTTATAGTCTGACACAGGCCTTCTGTTGATGGAGGCAGGTTCAAATCCCACTCAGACCAAAAAAAATTATGAAATTTTTAAGTGGATTTTCACTAAATCGACGTAGGGGAAAGAATTTGGAAGGTACTCGCCAAAAATCGGGGGTTTCCTCCAGGCAAAGAGCACGGTTTCCTTCCACAATAAGCCTCATATCGCCGTCACATAAGTGAAAAAATCTTAAGTGCGGCGCAAAACTACAATCAATCTGAATAAGGGATATTGTCTGGCACAAAAACATTTTATCAACAGCTAGTCACCTGAATATAAACCAAAATATATATTTAGTACCTTTGAATGAAAGTACTATTGATAGCCTGTTTGTATATAAACATTTACGTTTTAAGAGTGGGTGTATACTACAGAAACCTTTCAAATTACACTTTTCAATGAATGTGTTTTCACAAACGAATATACAACATACGAGAGTATTTTTTTGATTATAGTCAAACATGCCAGTACTTTGTGGAACACTGTAGTCTATTAACCCACTAAATGTAGTTTTCTTCAGTTGGACATGGTACAACATGTCCATTTCAGAAGGTGGATTAACGGACAGGTCAGTAACTGACACTGATTGACAGATCACATACCTATCTCACACACTGCTATACTATGAACAACTCAGGTGGAAAAATAATACAAAATGTTTTAGTTGTTCGTTCAAGTAAAAGTAATTTGAAAGTAGCCGGCAGGCTGAAAATACTAAATAATTATAGATCCCATCTCCACAAGCTGTTAAGCTATGGAAAATATCAACTTTATTTCCATAAGCAGCTATACATGTATTTCTAAGCAGTTCAATGCGTGTTAAATAAACATTTCTCTGAAATATAATCAAGACAAATTTTAATATTTTTAACCAAATTCAAAATTAAAATTAAATTTTGGAATACTTTGAAAATTGAATAGATTTCAAGGTTGATTAAAACAGAATGCTGAAATTATTGGCTATTTTTCTCAAGACATATAATTCAGAAGTTTTTTAGTGCTTCTAGTGAATGAACGATAAAGTATTGTTTTGAACCAACTTTACCTTAGAATGAATGAATGGTTGTCCCCGTTATTTAAATTTTGTTTACTTTTCGGACACTATTTTGGTTCGTATAGGCCATATACTTTAAAGATTTGCCTTATTCCAACGCGAATCATTTAGTTTTTCGATGGCCTCCAAAGCCTCTTACTGTTGTGACGATCAGAAATTATGATAAAAGTGTGATAAATTGAGAAAAAAAATTCTGTCTGGGGTATTTACTTGGTTGCCCTATTTTAAGGCTTGGCGTGAAAATGGTCAGTGTTTCAACATGATTCAGTCTTATTGCTGGGAAATAGTACAACCAAAATCAGCAAATGAAATATTTGAATCTTTTTTTCCTCTTAAAACACTATGTGGAATGAATGTTTTATCAAGACAAAGGTCCATAAAGTATCACAGACAGCGTAATTACCTACAAAAATCTTCCAAATAAAGCAGGACAAAAACTATTACCAACAGTAATTGGATTTATCAAAAGAAATGAGTCTAACCAGAGTAATATTCTGTCTAAGCTGGAGGCAAATATGGGAAAATATTTCTAATTAGTAAATAAACCCTATAAACCAATTGTTAATTACACGTATATCAGCTCTGAGAAATATTTATTCATGCAAATCCAGTTATAAAGGGAAAAGGGGGGGGGGGGGGGGGGGGGGGGGGGGGTGTACAGGGGCTACAAGATAAGTAGGGTAAACATGTTTAGACAAACACTGTTAACTTTTTTCCTTGTATTTAATTATATAAGTATAAGTTTAATTAACTTGTGTCTTTATGATAGAGAGAATACTTTTTCAGATTACACTTTCATAAAAAAATTGCAGTTGTTCTACAGATTTTGGGTGATGCCCTGACTGGGGCCCGAACCAGCGTCACAGAGTATGACAGCAGGGACTAATCCAGGGAAAATTTGGGCATACCATTTTGGTTCAAAATGTTCCAACAAAAATACAAAAACAACATCTCTGGCCCAAAATTCAACATTAAATGCTATTTTGACATTAAAATCTGTTGGTTTTAAGAATTTGGGCGGATTTTTTGCTTGTGAGTTTGGGCGCCCATACCTGTATACAGGTATCAAAATGTCTCTGGATCAGTCTATGGACAGTTTTCAACGGTTCTATGTATGTCAGTAAGCTGAATGGATAATACCAGGTATTCAATATGGAGCTTGGCTACATGTACCGTAAATGCTCGACCCTTTCGGCGATGCCAGGGGGGAATATCGCCGAAAAGCTAGAGAGCATATGATAGAAACTAAAATGGGGAATGTGGGGATAATCCGTTTCGCAGACTAGAAAAAGTATAATGGCCTACCCACAGGTGGTAAATTGGTGTTGTGCTAAACACACAATACACAACCCACATGTGATATTCAGAGTGCCTGAGCTCACACAGTGACAACGGACTAACCTGCAAGCCAGTCCGTTCGTTCGTCAATGTACCGGTTTGTGGCGTGAAATGAGAAAATACGTTCATCTATTTTGTTATAAAAAATGAATCTGTAAAGATATGCCGATTAATTCAATTTTCTTTTAGCTTGTTTTCGATTTTGACGCATTTTAATCGATGCTGCTGTTGTTGTTGTTGTTTTTTTTCGATCTAGGCTGTGGTTTATCGGAAAAGAATTTGGACTAATCTCACAAAGTCTGGGGAAAATCGCATTTGATAATGGTTTTAGAAAAACAAAAGGCTATGAAGATTTTGATTGAGGAATGAATTTGAGATTTGTCCCCGTATTTGTAACTGTAGTCTGGGTTACCGTTACCGACAACGGCCGATAGTTATTTCACCTCGGTAGGCCTATGCGTATTACCATATGTGGTTTTCAAATAAAGTCATACTCGTGAAATTTGTTGGTGTTTTTATAAGCTTTAATTTTCAGAAAACACAGAATCTTTCTAATATTTCATACAATTCCAAACCCTACGTTAATTTGGTTGATTGATTGTTATGCAAGTCAGGCTTATAATAATAAAATATAAGCCTAGGCCGGTGGTTCTACATAAATTCAAATATTTCTTTTATTATCAACAATATATTTTAACTCCGTTGGGTTTTCATGGGAATCGATAATCATAACTTGTGGGAGTATTTTCAATATCGGCATAATTAATGAGTTAATGATAATTACAAGGGCGAAATAACGAAGTACAAGCGGTTTATAAAATAGTCAGCAGTTCACGCATCGGACAATTTGCCGCCTTGACTAGAGTTCAACTACGGGCCGCTTTATATGGATAAAGTAGGCCACTCAATGTGCAGCGTATAGCCCACTTTAATATGCTTGTTGAGGGGCGCGCTGTCAGATCGACAATGGAGCTTGTGTAAAGCCAGCAAGAGATCGACTAAACACCAGTCAGAAAATATATCGGATATATTGTTTTCGGTACAACCAGATTGTAAAAACCAAACAAAAGTCTACATCAGATTCATAAGTGTTTATCCAGTTTAAATTTGGGCGATGTCGGCATTTGCAAACATCTATAATATCTCTATGAACACGACCGTTTTACCGTGCAGCTTAAGTCATATCGGCAGTAAACAAAATTACAACCCTTACGTTTTACGTGATTTCTCATCCTTTTTACGGGTGAAACTTTTCCATTTAAACGAAAAAGAATGTTCCCAACATATAAAAAAAAACACAATAGTAAATATTTATTTGGTTTATTAAGGGGTAAATTTTGCGAACTGAAAGAGTCAACTGGAGGCTGTCGCCAAAAGACGTCAGTGGGATATAGCATCGCCGGACAGTCGTGAGCCACTTTTTAACCAAAATGCTTTCACTTGGTTTAGTCGGCTGGTAATTTTTATTCAAAGCCCTGCACATTTTTGACTAGGCCATTAGTTTTAAAAATATACAAATAAAAATCTTAAAAACTTGATTGATTAAACCACAGACTAGTGAAAGTAACCATGTGTTGGCACAGTATTGACAAGACTTCGGCGGACAGTCGTGAGACACTTTTTTGATAGAAGAATTTTTTGTAAAAATTGTGAAATTATGTCATTGAATGACAAAAGAGTTAGAAAAGTATTAAAGCTATAAATTATCCAAACAGTGTTAAAATTTCTGTCAAAATAATTCAAAACACACCATAAAAGGATGTGATCACAAACCAAATCAATTTTTCTCCGCGAAAGGGATCAACCATTATTTTATACAACTCTATGTGAGTATTGGTCATACTTTTTCACTGAACCCCAACAATGATTACTCCCTCGAGCTCGAAATGTTTTGCAAACGTCACCAAACTTTCGTTTTCTGCCGAACTGAGGGCATGTAGGCAGAAATTGTCAACAGTTTTGAATTAGTGACAAATATCTGTTATTGTTTTGTTATTCCCATGAATAATTTATCAACCTGCAGCTGTGAAAAAAAACAGTGAAAGATGGGAAAATGAAATGTCATTGAAAATTTTGTGACACTTTTACGGACGCTCACGTGCAACCTGTGGACATGACTACACGGTTTGTACGCAAAATAAACCAAACTCTACATGAATTTTTTATATTCTTTTTCTAAATCAACCTATTGAAAGGCAGATGGTTATTTTAAACATGGAAATGGACAAAGTGTCTCACGACTGTCCGCTGATGCTAGGCAGTTATAGACCCACACGTCGTGGCTCTCAAACTGGTGCCCACCTGGCGCGATGTTTGTTCATCTACCCGACACAGGCGTGAAACCAATTACCCACCCCTCTCTAGTCGGCGTCATTGAAGTTTTCGTCGATCGGGAGTAAATAGAAGACTTGAGCTGTCAGAGTCACTCCCCCCACCTCCCCATAAAATCGCTGAAAGGGTCGAGCATTTACGGTACCATTTTCTTGGGAGGAGGTTTAATCCTCACTTAGGGCATATCGTCTAATTTAAAAATCAATAGAAGATCTCTAAAGATATCGACCATACAATAGAAAGATATTGATACAATGCAAGAAATCAACAGAAAAGAGACATTATATATCAGTATAGATTAGAATTCTTTTTCTTCTTATTTAGAAGAATGGGAAGGTGGAAGTCAACTGTTCATCAGTATAAACAAGGAACTGCTGAGTTGTCTGAACTTTAACTGAGAAATGCTATAAGATACCTTGAATTTAGACAAAGTGGCACAGACAAATTGCCCTGATGAAAACAGCAAGGCTGGTCTGGTAACTGACTACCAAGTCCCAGAATTCTCATCAACAAATACCAGCCTGACAGCACTATTAATTCTACTAGCATTAGAACACACCTCTGAACATAGAGAGAACAAACGGCTGTTACACAGACAAGAGACACAAGTTTACTACAATCTACTAAGGTTAGCTACACCATTATTGAAACAGAGACCTGTTTTCTCAACTATGCAAGTTGCAATCATCATCAGGGAAATTACTGAATTAATTTACTAATTCAGTAATTTCCCTGATAATGATTGCAACTTGCATTCGAAACACTGACTTCATCACGTATGAAAATTTAAATATACATATTCTAATGGGCTTAATTTAAGCTCTGTGTGTATAAGAGAATCTAACAAGCGAACCGTTCCCAGCAGGGCCGGGTAGCTCAGTTGGTAGAGCGGTGGGACGGTAACCCTAAGTCGTGAGTTCGATTCTCACCCTGGCCCGGAATTTTTTCTGGGTCAATCAGTGTCGGTTAATTTACTAATTCAGTAATTACTCAACTATGCTCAGGGCCTTGGTGGCTCAGTCAGTTAGAGTGATAGTCTCTCATTCCAACACAGGCCTTCCATTGATGTGGCGCAGGATCAAATCCCACTCATACCAAATAAAAATTGAAAAATTTCTGAATGGATTTTTCACTTGGTCGCCGTATTTGGAAGAGTTGCCAGGTACTCACCTCTAGGCAAAGAGCCTGGTTTCCTCCCTCACGAAACCTTGGAATGTCGCCATAAAAGTGAAATAATCTTGAGTACAATGTAAAACATCAATCAACTACGCTCTGCTGATTGATTGTTTGGTGTTTTACGCCGCGCTCAAGATTATTTCACTTATATGGCGGCGTTGCCTGAATTTTATTATGGGAGAAAACCAGGCTCTATGCCCGGAGGAAACCAACGACCTTCCGGTGGTAGCTGACAACCATCCCACATAGGTGAAAACCCAGTCAGAAAATTTTCCAATTTTTGGGGACTGAGTGGGATTCGAACTCGCGACCCATTGGTGGAAGGCTGTTCGGATTGAGCATTCAACACTATACCTACTGAGCCACGGAGGCCCAACGCTCTGCTGATGATAATACACAATTGATTGGTGTTTTAAATGACACTCAGGATTATTTCACTCATGTGACGGCATTGCTGGGTGGGAAGGGTGGGGAGGATATCACTTCTGAAGGTCCATGACAACCATTTGGCATTTGGGAAAGGATAAAAAACAAACCAAATCATACTGAGATCAATTATACACTGTAGCATAAAATTTGGTGAGAATAACTTTTGAAACACAATTGTACAATACCAAGGAAAGAAAGAAAAAGAAGCAATAATCTCCTGCACACAACATGCATGCATATTTAACATATCACAGCAGGGAACAAGCAGTACATGTATGTCTCAGATGCATAGTCTTTTGGACTTCATGTCTAATGTAAGTATATGTACTGTACACCAACATTAAATTTGTTATGAAAAAATAAAATACTTTTTTCAGTAATCTTGCATAGCCTATTTATTTATTGCAAATGTTTAAAGCGGTTGAAAAATTGAAATTCGGCTGTTGTAAAGCTTTAGTATTATAGAGGTTAAAAAACCCATCTATCTAGGCAGGTGTTTTAAGCTTTTTACTATATGACCCTACCAGCACGCTTCAATAACAACAGCAAAAATTAAAAGGGTTGCACATCAACATTTAAATTTTTTTTTTACAGAGTGATCTGTTCAAAGTTATTAATTAAAAGAAAATATTGCTGTTTAGAGCATGTTTTATATTGCAAGTTTATATTGTATGAAGCCCCAACTTGGGGGATTTAAAAACCTTAGTCCCATGTAACTTTTTCAGAACAGTTTTTACCCTGGTCGTCACAACCTATTACCCACAAAGCACCTGATGTACTGGAAATAGCTGACACCCTATGACAGACCAGCATGTGGTCAGTATGCCACATTAAAAACACAAAAAAATGACAATCCGCATAATTGGAAACATGTGAAAAGATTTTGGTTCTGTGTTTAAGTTTGTCATGTATCCCATGTATCCGACCTGAAGTCACGAGGTGGGGCCAAAAACCCATAGGATAAATATTATTTTGCTCATTCTTCCACGTCATGAAGACGTATCATGTTTCTATCAAATGTTTTCACCCCACTGTCTTCTATCTTTAACAACATATTGCATACCTCAGGATAGTCAAATGAAATAAACACTGACATATGTCAACCATATAAATATTAAAATAGTTCATCCCTAAAAAAGTCATAGTTCTCTTGCAGTGCCATAGATGTAATGGTTGAATGTGCTATAAGACATGAAACCCTCAAAATAGGCATGGAAATAAAAAATACATTTGCCATACATACTTTTCTTTCTCTTGAATTATTATAGAAAAGAGCAAAAATCTGACAACTTCAGAAAGTAATATCAAAATGTGCAATATTTTTTTGGCAACCGCTCTTTTCATACTGATTACGATTCGAATCATTGATGGGAGGCTTGTCTCAAGGTCAAGGACTTTAACCAACCCAGTCACGTAGCGTTATCAGAAAAAAAGGCGAAATGCTATAATAGTTAGTATTTGTATTATTACCAAAGGTAGTTAATTGAATAATAGATAGGTAATTGAATAATGCTTGAATGTGTTTCCTCCATAGACATATATTTAAAGTGGTTGAACCCGATTATGGGTCATCTGACCTCAGCAAGGGAGTAATAAAACGTCCATTAACTGGTTTTATTTTCAGCTTAGAAAACACAATACTAAAGAGAAGCAATAGTGAGTGATTTGTGTGAAGGAAAACCTGTAAATGTTTTAACCTGACCTGATAATGAGGTAGTAAGGTACAATAAAACAACTCATAAACTAACCCTATTTTACCTTAAGGGCTCAATCCTTACAGCCCACTGCCCAGATTGCCCCCATTATTGGCCATAAAGCTGTTGCCCCAGATTAAATCGTGTGTCCAGTTCATAGAGTACCTGAGGTTACAGCTGAACACGATCCTCTGCAGCTTAATTGATACTGGCAGGTTGAAATAGACACCTCCCATCCAATTAGACTAATCAAGCGGAGAAATTAATCTGAATCTACCCTCAAAGAGGACAATCAGAATTTACCAGTGCAAATATACACCATATGGACTTTTCTGTATCAAAATGGGAGAAAGTCATCTAAACGAATAGCCACAAAGACTCTTAAATCTTGATTCATTTCGAGGGAGATGCACATCTTATTTTTGTAAATGTATATATTGAACTTCCAATTTTGAAATTTAGTAGTACCATTGAATAACAAATGAATAAAGAATTGAAATATTTCAAGTGGCTTGAGTAGCCAAATGTATGGGAATTTTCACTGAAAGAGAATAAGCTAATTGTTAGTGAGTTTTACCAAGAGATAACTACAAGTATTTCTTATAAGCATCAAAAACCTTAAAATGTACTCATACATCCAAGCTGTTTGAATTTTTTCCATAATTAACGCAAATCAGCAGCTTGTATAGTGTACAGACTTAACCGATATTTTTTATTTCAACATCAATCCTTAAAGTGGCATGAGCTTCCAAAATGTTGATACATGTACAGTGTATTTTGACGTTAAAACAGAATGTTGAAATTATTGGCTATTTTTCTCAAGACGTATAATTCAGAAGCTTTTTAGTGCTTCTAGTCTCGAGAATGTACGATAAAGTATTGTTTTGAACTAGCTTTGACTTAGAATGAATGAATGATCGTCACAGTTATTTAAATTTTGTTTACTTTTCGAACACTATTCCGGTTCGTATAGGCCACATACTGTATGGATTATCCTCATTCCAAAGCCAATCATCCAGCTTTTCGATGAACCTCAAAGCCTCTTACTGTCGTGACAATCAGAAATTAGGAAAAAAGTGTGAATTTTGGCAGCTCATGCCACTTTAAGTTTTCAAGGTACTTCAAACATTTAACTTCTCTTGACAATTTAAATTAATGAAAATATTGTGAATTTTGGCATTATATTCTTTTCTTAAATCATATATTAATGAACACTAAAACACACGGCCAGATAAAACCTTCTTGACTAAAATAGCCTAATTTTCTAATTGAGTTCAACTATCCATAATCAGAAAAGTACTGTGCCCCAATTGTAGTTATTCAATCAGAATCTGGGTTTGAATCCATTATGTTTCCATGAGGAACACAGTAGCAATCTAGAACTTCAAAGAATGCAAGATGAGTTTTGCAAAATTCGGTATCTTCTTATGGTCAATATTCTATGGAAACTGCTGTATCCATTCCAACAAAAAATGATGGATAGACCAATGACCCGAGCCGTAAAACTTCAAATTATTGGCCTGCACTGAGCCGGAATTTGTTTCAAGAACATTGCCAGAAGAATCAGAAGGCACCACTACACAGTGAGCCATTTGGTCCAAAAACACAAACAAAGGAATGACTACAGATCTTCAGGCAGACAACGTAAGACCTCGCACAGAGATGACAGAATTTTTTTGAATTAGATGTCGAGATCCTCTTCCACAAAATGTGCTTGAATTGGAAGCGTTATTGCAGGCTTGAATGAAGATACTTTGTACATAGTTTATTTTGGCATATAAATTACACTGGGCATGAAAAACTAAATTATTCTCTAAGACAAAACATCTCCTATCATTGAACCAAAAAAAGTCATTAATTGAAAAATTAATCATCTTCATATAAGGACTACGAAAAGCAAAGTTTAGTTTATTAATAAAGAAAATATGATTCTATGTGAAGTCGTGTCTAAAGAAAATAGCTACGGGTTTGTGAGGCTTCGTTCAAACAAGCTGCCTTTTGAGGCATCAAGCCAAGAAGTGGTAGATCACGATTTCTCATTTTCAGGCAAACTCATTATTTATCCCGGTACCCAGAGGATTAGGATGAGATATTAATAGGAAACGTAAAGTGGCTTAAGAAACGTCCCATGAGCTAAGTGATCGTGCTCAGTTCTAAAGCGAGTCAAGCTGGCAGCAAAATGCCAACGATTCCCAAAAGGTAATTTGATAGATTTGTCCGGCTTCCAGAAAGCTTGGTTATTGACTCCATAATCAATTAATATTATACTCCTCTGCTCGAATGATCTCTGGCAAACATAATTACAACTCAGCTTTACTCACAATGCAATCATTTTCCTAATATGTTTTTTTCAAGGGCACGAGCTGCCAAAATTCAGACTTTTTCATAGCTTCTGATTGTCAACAGAAGTTGAGCTTTTGAAATACCTTGCAAAACTAAACAATTGATTTTGAAATAAAAAAATGATACAAAAAATCCAAGAACCGCGGGTGTAAGAGGACATTATGCTATTTGTGTTGCTTATAAATACTATACCTCAATGTACATCTCAAGGATTGGTATCAGAGGATAAAACTTAAATGATGTTGAAAGTGAACATAAATTTTCTCTCATTTGTATCAGAGGAAAGTTCATATTTTTTAACTCTTAATAAAAATTATAAAAATTAGCTAATTCTGTGTCAACACATTTTTTGTTATATTTGACAGCTCATGCCACTTTTGAAGGTAGCAGTACAGTTAATAGATACAGAATACAGAAGAAATAGGTTGCCTGGTACTGGTATGCAGCATCAAGACAATATATTATAGCAAATAAATATAACCTTGTTACTTAACAATGGGAGACTGGTGGACAGTAAGGAGCTACATGATAAACATACCAGCTATAGAAATCGTTTTGCAAGATTGAAGAACTATTAGGATTCTAACATTTCTTGTGAATTTTTGATCATATACATGTAGGCGTACAATTAATTTTGATTAAGCTCGACATTAAGTTGATTAATAGATGTTCACCCTCCTGAGTGATATTGTACTTTACCACCAGTTTTTAGGAGAAAGACTTGTTACTAAGATCAATCAACAATGACATTGGATCTTTAATACCAAATTTGGCTTGGGATTTCAACTCTTGATAATAAAGCTCATTGTTATTCTAGTAACTCTTACCATAACCTTACCAGTCATATGGTATTTTTACCATAACCTACAGTATACAGAACTGCTGACTCATGAAATATTAACTGCATCAGTATACGTATAGTCTACAGTATATTTTCCTAAGCTATTTAACAAATAGTGGTTTTTATTTCTGTACACTAAAATTAGAATTCAAAGATAGATTGATACAATTATTTATTGATGTTTTATACAGCACTCCAGCTGATTATTTTGAGCTTGCCTAAAATAATGTTATCAATCTAAATTAGAAAAAAAACAGATGCCATACGAATGAATTTTGGGGAAATAGAAACTTTTTCAGAAAAGTATAAATACTTAATCAAGAAAATTGAAGTGAAACTTGATTAAGTTTAAGTTAATCAGAGACAAATTCTATCAGCACTTTTGTAGGCAGCAAATTTGGTAGCTTCAGAACGGAGTTCACGGAGCTGGAATAAGGAGTATTAGATTAGATCTAATCAAAGTTGAATATCAAGACTACCATTACACATATGTGATCGAATTTTGGTAACTAGGTTTGAAAGATCATGGAAGGTTTAATGAACTTCTTACTTTAACCCAGGCCATATAATTTCGGTGTCAGTCAGAAACATTGAATCGGTTCCGAATATGGAAATGATGGGAACCAACCAGTATCGATGCTAGTTTCATTATACACATTTGTAAAATTTTAGTGAAAATTTACAAGTACAATTTAAAAACACACCAATAAAATAAATTTTGTCGTCCGGATTCCCTTTGTTAAAACAGACAAGAAAACAGAGCCTGTCTTCCTCGTTAGTTAAATAATTTTGAGTGTGACGTAAAACATCAATCAATCAATCAATCAACCTGACGTAAAACATCAATCAATCAACCTGACCTAAAACGTCAATCAATCAACCTGACCTAAAACGTCAATCAATCAACCTGACCTAAAACGTCAATCAATCAACCTGACCTAAAACGTCAATCAATCAACCTGACCTAAAACGTCAATCAATCAACCTGACCTAAAACGTCAATCAATTAACCTGACGTAAAACGTCAATCAATTAACCTGACGTAAAACGTCAATCAATTAACCTGACGTAAAACGTCAATCAATCAACCTGACCTAAAACGTCAATCAATTAACCTGACGTAAAACGTCAATCAATCAACCTGACCTAAAACGTCAATCAATTAACCTGACCTAAAACGTCAATCAATTAACCTGACGTAAAACGTCAATCAATCAACCTGACCTAAAACGTCAATCAATTAACCTGACCTAAAACGTCAATCAATTAACCTGACGTAAAACGTCAATCAATCAACCTTTGTAAGTATAATGATCCGGAGAAATAATAATTACAATGTCTTGGGTATAGAAAGAAAAACAAAATCTGTGTTAAACAGTAAAAAATGACCTAGTGTTCTCTGTAAACCCATCACAGCTGTACAAAGAATTTCTTCAGACAAAGCAAACTGCAGTTCAAATGAAAGAGATCTGCATCTTATTGCATGCCAACCAGGTGAGCATGTTATGGTGCAGACGCTATTTGATCAAGCAAAATAGGTAATAAATGTCAATTAACGCTGCAATAAATCCATCCATGTCAGTTTAAGAGGCGACAAGAAGACTAGTGACATCAAAGTATTCATCATGGAAGCTATCAATAAAACAGAACTCGTATGGAAATTCCTGGATGAAAACAAGAGATTGTTATTAAACCTGTAGTGAAAAATGTAAATATTTGTCAAAAAAAAATCAGGCAGGTTGACTTCGCTGTGAAGATTTGTCAAGGTATTGTCAATCCTCGCGCCTAAAACAACGAGTTAATGTGATTTTATTGGTTTGTTGCTTCAAGTCTGTCACATGATTGACAGGCCATAAAGACAGCCATCAGAGACTAACACATAACTGAGACAGTTTGTGTCCTTAACATCGCCTTAGTTGAATTTCTCCTGAGTTACCTGTCACGGAATTCCAGGTAATCAAAAGAGAAGATAATTGGCTATTTATCAGTTATCCTGGAGTGTGCTGTAGAATCGTCAAATAGCTCTTATTATATCAATCAGAACAATAAACAGGAAATAATAAACTAATCAATATTCCCTTACAGTTTTTTTATGGTTCAGTTCCGAAGATGATAATATGTGTCTAAAAGAGTTTAGTATAAAAAATGTTTGAAGATTGAAATAAGCTCGAATGATGACTAATTGCCTCAGACTGGAGGAAACACATGTAATAAATTATCTAAAAACAATTTTGGTTTAACATTTATTTCTTGGGAAAAGTTATAGTTTTCCGTTATATTCAGTTGAGGAAAACATTTTAGGAATAATATTTCTCATATTTGAAAATGTGACACATTATTCATTCAAGAGTTTTGACAGAATCATTCTTGCTGAACAGCTATAGTAAACGTATTTTTTAGGAGAAAAAAATCCTACTGACTTAAAAAGTACAAAATTGCTGAAAAAAGCAAAATACCAAAGGTTTGCCCAAAAAGTCTCAATACATGTATTACATTAAAGTGACACAAACTGCCAAAATTTACACTTTTTTCATAGATTCAGATTGTCAAGATAATTGTACAGGATTTAAAGTTCATAGATTGATTTGGGTTTGACTGCGCACTTGTATGAAAGATTTAGTGCGAGATGAAACCTTCGACTTTCGGTGAGTACCTGGCAACTCTTCCACATACGGCAATCAAGTGAAAAATCCACTCAGAAATTTTTCAAATTTGATTTGGTTTGAATGGGATTAAAAC
This sequence comes from Lepidochitona cinerea, assembly GCA_963971465.1. Classification (NCBI taxonomy): domain Eukaryota; kingdom Metazoa; phylum Mollusca; class Polyplacophora; order Chitonida; family Tonicellidae; genus Lepidochitona; species Lepidochitona cinerea. The sequence goes on along the minus strand of OZ020551.1, from coordinate 80,595,612 downwards.
CCGCGCCGCATCGATAGAAGGTCTGTGCCGGACTGAGGGCCAATTGCTATAACAGACTGAGCCACTGAGGTCTCATGAAGTCCATAGAAAATTTAAATACCGGTAACCGAGACTAACGTTCCTTCATTTCAGGCCCAAGTTACTTTGACATACATTGTTGAGAAGCATATAAATTCTAAGCAAAAAAAGCGGAGATTGACAAAATCATCTTTAATACTAATGTAATTGAGGTCATTATTTTTTCTTGTGTTGGAAGCTTAATTAGTGTCACTATAGGATCGTTCTGGTACATCTAATTCACTAATCTCATATCTCAATTATCATCAGCCCGGAATTCCTATATATAGCCCACGGCAGTTCAGGGTGACATCTATGATGGTTGTACTCTATGCCCTTCATGAAAAACAAGCAGCCTCCAAAATATGTCCCACACAAAACAGCGCCACCTATTGCCCAGGGGGACATAACCAGTGACAGTTACAGATCACAGATCCAGTTCATATGGGAAGACAATGCTTGACACACAAGTTGTTTACAATGTTTTATCACTATTTATAGTTGATATAAGTTCACCTTTTTATACTGATGTAAAAGGTCAACTTGTTTATAACAATTATGGTGGATACAATTCCAGCTGATAATTAACATTATCTAAAAGCAGACAGATACAGGATAGTGATTTCTATGTCTTTGCATTCTCAATCATACAACCTACTAGTATAAATCAATTGATTGCTTGATTCATACCTTCATAGAGGTTTTTTTTGCTATGCTCAAGATTGTTGTGACTGCCAGGTTTAGTGAATGGAGCAGGAAACTGTGCACTTTGCCCAGGGTCAACTCCAACTCATAAGCAAGTACCTGGCAACTCTTCCCGGTTATTTAAATTTGGGTTCGTATAGGCAACATACTGTGTGGATTTAGTTTTTCGATAGCCTTCACATCCTTTCACTGTCAAGGGCAATCAGAAATTATGAAAAAAGTGCAAACTTTGGCAGCTCGTGCCACTTTTAGTATACAATGTTAAGTATACAATGTACATGAATTATCAGGTAACGGTCTGAGAAAAAGATTATAATCTGTAAACCTTAGAAAGAAATTTCATTACTCGATTATTTATGTATTGGGTACACAAGAGGACAAAAATAACGAGAGATCTTGAGAAGAAATGAATAAGATTTCCTTCTTGTCTTTTTATATCTGCAGAGGACGAAGTCATATGTGTCGGTTGAGGTCAGAGAGAAAAACTGCCAGTAATCTGTAAGTCCAATATAACAGTGTTGTAAATCTAGATTTATCTGACAGGATTTCATTCAGATCTGGAACGTTAAGCTGATGGTATTGCATAATTAATTTCCACATTGCCTTCATTTGTCAGATTGCATCAGGATTGATTGGTGGCCCAGTTGGATTTTATTGGGCCAAGTATACCTCTACAATCAGGAAATAATCTGAAAAAGCTTTGAATTATATTCTTTGGGGTGAACACGATGGAGACCTTAACATCACCTAACAGTTAATTTCCGTCTTGATTTTCTCCAGTCATCTCTCCTTAGCCTATAACTTTTTATTTAGTGGAAGGATCTCAATAAAGATTAGCCCCCAACAAATTTACTTCAATTATCTCCCCTTATAGAGCTCTTCAGTCAACCAGTGGAACTTGATATCCCGCTGTTTGGAGACAAGAGGAAATTACTCCCTCAAATCTCTGTTATAAATGGCCAAAGGGTTAGAGTGTTGAAGAGGAAAACTTGAATGCTGTGGTCGGAATTACAGCTAAGCTCTCTCTCCAGTCAAATGCAGACTGGCAGAACCATAGAGCACATACTTTCACTTGGCACTTCAGGCCATTTGGTTTTGGTTTAACAGGAAACCCGTCTGTCACAGCATTGTAAGATTCAATCAATACAGAGGTAGTTCTGGGAGTAAGCAGAGGTTCCAACACCAGTCAGTGTTGGTTTTCACAGACAAGTATCTTCAGCAGGCTGGGTCAACAAGACAAGCTCTTTTATGAAAAACATCGCATATATTGCAGGATGACAATGGACAACATATAAGCGGGCTTGGTATAGGCCCCTACATTATAGCTTAAGAAAAAATATCTAAAACGCACATTTTCAATCTATTTATTTTGGGATCTTCTGGGTTTTAAAAGTGCTAGATACTGTATCTTAATCCTATACAGACGTATCTGTAGGCCAAAAACTTGGAATAAAAAAATTAGGCCATTCCCCAGGAGAAAGGAGAGGGTCATGACACATTTTTTGTCTCAAGGTACACGTATGCCTTGTGAAAAAATTAAGGAGATTAACTTGAGTAAAAACCTGGTGGAAGAGATCCAGGCCCCTAATAGCTTCAGGAAAACCATCAAGGTCAACAAAAATGAATACTGTCAAAAATTTCCTGCGTGGAATTTCAACCTGCGACACATATAGTACTGTAAAAATTGAACCACAGAGCACATTGGAGATTAACATGTCATTGTAAAAAGCAAGAGTTCATACTTTTATTGTGCAGTTACTTATTACATGTAAGAGGACATTTAGATAATTGATTGATTGATATTTACCACCACACTCAAGATTATTCCTTTAAAGGAGAAGAAAAGGAAAGCACTAAGTAAATACAGTACAGGCGCGACACATTTTCCTTTCTAACGGTACCAAAAACATATTTCTGCGATTTTTCCTCGCCAAACTGTGCTATAAGAAAGTTAACAATCGTTATCAGACAACGTCTAAACTGACTCGGCTGCCATCTTCACAGCAGAGCTTAGCCGTGTGTCTCGATCGGCCAATCAGCATACGCCTGGCCACCAGTCACTCGCTAGCGTAAGAGAAATTGGTCAACTCTGAAAGTCTGCCGTTTAAACCTAGGTTAATTTCGATCATTTCGAGGCGCTAATAAGAGAAGACGAACACTCTAACAACTCTGAAATGTACACCAGCTAGTAAATCAACCTTTTGGGAAGACGTGACAGGCTGCATATGTTGTCTACGCGACTTGTGGGGATCGTTGTAGAATTTTCAGAAAAGGTAGTCTTACCGCTGACATTGCAGGTTATAACCATACAAGATATGGTAAGCTCGCAAGCGAAGTAATCTACTAATACTTTTTCCGGTAAATTTCAAACCGTCAATGGCGCGCTCCACTGACGATCGAGCACGAGCTTGTCTGGCAGATTCATTTTCATTGTATTTTCACACCGTAAACCACGTGCAAGATTCACAGACATGAATACGATGGTCTATGGGAGCCCGTTCGATACAATTGCATGTTGTTTTTTTGTTTTCTCCCGCTTTAATTTGGCAGCCTTGCCAGATTTAGTGAGGGAGGAAACCAGGCTTGTTGCCTGGAGAAATCACTGACTTTCAGGGAGGGCTTGGTAACCCTTCCACATAGGGTGACTGAGCAATAAACACACTCATACCTCTTTCAATTTCATTTCGTCTCAGTCGGATTTGAATCCGCAGCGTATCAATGGAATGCCTGTGTCGGACTGAGAGACTATCACTCTGCCGACTGAGCCAGCGAGGCCCCATAGACAATTGAGCACATAAAATTACAGCAAATCTCCTTCAAATGTACATTAACTATAAATCCAACGGACTTTTTTTATCAAATCAACACTTATTTCATAGATCTAATGCGACTTTGGTGTCAAACATAAATTTACCCCTGTTATTAAGGATATTTACAACGTATGGCATTAAGGAATTAAAGCTTTACCTGCCGTATCTTAATCAGTAAACAAATAAATATAAAAAGAGATGAGCAAATACAGCATTTACTCTATCTCAAGTAAACGAATTAGATAACAAAATCAACACTTGTAGAGATAAAAACCAGGGTACATGTACATGTATCTTCTAAACTAAAACAAAATTGACAATAATAGATTACTTATAAATGAAAGAAACTCTTAGTAATTTTGTTTGTTTAAGATGATTTGGCCTATATGCTTTTTTAGTAATTGTAGTCATGTTTATTGGTTGGGTTTTAAATCACACTCAGGATAATTTCACTCACACTGTCACTCCTTGGACAGGGAACAAATAACTTGTTCAAAGTCCTGCAAAATCACCTGGTTGAAATTGGATAAGAAATCTGACTTACCTAAATAGGTATAAGTAGACACCTGTTATCAGACTAAATAACCACACCTGTAGAAAGTAAAGAAGAGAAGTAATCAGTAATATGACAATAGATTGTATCAAATCTTTCAATGGCATTTAGAAGTAGAACGATTACAATAGGAATACAGATGAAAGACTGCTAATGGATAAACCAAGATGTTACCCATAAGTAATTCTTCACCTTACAGAAGATTGTGTTTCCACACAGTGTCTTTGTTATGAGAGAACATTTTATTTCAGTGCAGAACTAATGATTTGGGTTAGCTGGAAGGGTGTAACATTGTTGGATTGATTAATTGTTTCATCAATGTTTTAATCCACACTCTGTATTATTCAACTTATCTAAACTGTAGGCATTGTCAGGTTTAGTGTTGAGTGGGGAGGGGGTCAGAGCAAATCAGGGCATCATTTTGAATTATGCATCCTTGTGAAAAATCTACTCAGACTGAAACACAATTTTTTTGCCTGGGTGGGATTCCAGCCCAGCCCCCCTCTCCCACCACATATCCCTCCCCCTTGGGACAGTGTTATCATTTGCTGTTAGATGTAAATTAGCAGTTCTTGTAACCAGTTAACATTATCTTCAGCTTCTTTATCTCAAAATGAGGAAACACATAATTTAAAAGTTTTTAAAAGACTGCAATAGTAGATGTGTTTATAAATGTCCATGGCTGGCAGATGGCCCACGAGGCCATGCATTAACTTCCTATCAGACATCCATTTACAAGCTGACAAGCTTATAGCATTTATGTATATGTCCTCAATTAAGGTTCTGTTTGATGTGTAGAGATAAGGAGAGCAGTAAATAGGAAATGGTTTACAACAAGCTTGACCCAGAGTCAGAAGGAATCAGTTTCCACCAAAAAACTGATTTAATATGACATTTGACAAAGAAAAAGTTTCAGCACCAAGGAAACGGCAATGCTCTCAGTGAGCCTCTGGTGACAAAAACCTTTCCCTTTTTAGACCATGAAACCCTTATTTCACAAGCGTTTATGTTTGCTTGTTATTGAGTGTCTTGGTTGGGCACTCACATTATTTTTTAAATAATAACTAAAGGTATTGTATGACAAAAGGTATTGTATAAAAACACAGAAAACAAAGGTCTTTAATATCAAGCTCTTTTATATCAGGACTTTGAGAATCAAAGCTGTATTCCAAAGGCAGCCTGAAACGTGCTGGACTAACACAATCTGTTTTGATTGATGTTTGACGCCACACTCAAGATTATTTCACTTATATGGCGGCCTAGTTTAGTGGGGAAGAAAACCGGGCTCGTTGCCCAGAGGAAACCCTGAACCTTTGCGAGTACCTGGCGATTCTTCCACATATGGCGACAGAGTGAAAAATCCACTGAGAAATTGGTCAATTTTTATTTAGTCTGAGTGTGATTGGAACCCACGCTGCATCGATGGAAGGTCTGTGTGGGACTGAGGGACGATCACCTAGGCCCCCAAATCTGTTTTGAAGACAGAAACTGTACAACTGTTCTGAACGGTGGAATTTGTGCCGTGATATGCTTTAGACGTCATAGTCAACATGACCTAATGAGAAAATAGCAAAAGCAATACAACAACTACACACACTTTTCATTTGTAACTTGTAAGATTTAGTTAGTGAAAAGACAGGACAGTTACCTACATAACACAACTATCAACAAGGATAGACAACTGATCATATCTGTCGTTCCCTTATTATAATGATAGAGGATTCCTCTTAGATTACCTGACATGTACAGATGATTAGGTTAGATTTCCATATTTAATTACACCAGGTGTCATGTTGGAATCTCAGGTATGTTAATTAGCCGATTCATTATTATGCTAATCTGCTTATTATCTCCCCATCATCATAACCTTCTTTTGGCATATTCTTTAAGAAAACATTTTTCTTGTAAGATTGAGCTTTTGTAAAATGTATTCAACTTTATTGAATTGTAAACAAATTAACAGTCTGCTACCATTCATTCATTCTAGGCCAAAGTTAGTTCAAAACAATACTTTATCATACATTCTCGAGACTAGAAGCACTAAAAAGCTTCTGAATGATACGACTTGAGAAAAATAGCCAATAATTTCAACATTCTGTTGTAACGTCAAAATATCAACATTTTGGCAGCTCATGACCCTTTAATTGAATAACGTTTTATGCAACATTCGATTATTTTGCATATATGGCAGCAGTGCCAGGTTTAGTGGAGTAAGTAACTGGCTCGTTGGCATATCCACACAAAGTGATTGATGAATGTTTTAAGCTGGGCCAGACTCGATTATTTCAGTGAAAGGTTTATTCGAGGTAAGTAAGCCGCCCTTTTCCTAAAAAGGGGTATATCATTTAGACCTTTATACCCCATCATAAATTGTTGTAATAAACTAAACCTATGATATTTCATTAGGTTGACAACTCACAGGAGCTTGGCCTTAGTCAATAGAATTTTCTGGAACACTTTGTTATACATTGACAATGCTTACGCATCTTAAGCTATGGCAAGAATTCTGAATATATATATGGGCGTGTCACTTTATTAACGCATACAGAAAACTCATAAATCACAAGTATAAGATGAAATCAGCTTAATGAGCAACATAAACTCCCAGGTGTTAAAAAAGTTTTCTCCGCAACAAGGTCCATTTCCTATCCGAATAAACGTAACAAAACCGCCACATCATCAGATAATTTAGCGAAACCCTCTTGAGTGCTGTCTAAAACGACACATAGCAAATCATTCACATGTAAATGTGATACAATTTTCTAATATTATCTACATTGTTTAATTTTCTTGTATAAAATACTTTTTCGATAAGCCTGTGGTTGTTGACATTTGTTTGGTACAGCTACATGTAAGTGATCTGGGAGCAATGAAATAGACGTTTCAGCCCAAATATCCATTTCCATAATCTTTTTCAGCTTTCAAATATTTTGAACAAATCCTTCAATAACGTTAGGTAAACCTGATAGTCAAACAGTAAACTGATAACGGTCATCAAAAAATAATTAAGTATCAACATTTTCTGGAGAATAGGAAGCTTTGTGCATAATTCACGCTTGGTAGAGCGTGTCATGACTTCAGCAGTTAAATTCCCTCCTATATTTGTACAAGATTTGATCGGTGATAACATGGCACAACATGACGTACCAAATAACAGGGCAGCCGTTTTTACGCTAAGCTTTTCAATCGAATAAAAGGCCGGAAAAAATGAATTAATTGGTTTCAACAGGATTTAGCAAATATATGATTTACCTGAAAAGGTTTTCCTTCAAAAGGATATTGTACGGTTGTTGGGGAATGGTGGACAGGCTGTTTAAACGATTAAAAGATGTTTCCTTTGATGTTCTCCGAGACTTCCTTTGATAAACAGCTAGCTCACAATAATACAGAATAAAGAAGGAATGATCTGCCCGTGGGCATGGCCATAGTGGAGAATACCTGAAAAGGTTCTGTCTAGGGTAGCAGGGTGATAAATAGCTCTCCTCCTCCCCTTTATTAACCTAAGAAAATCCTGACAACGCCTCAATTATTGAACAAAACTGGGAGAAAATATATATTGTATATGATAAGGCTATCCATCTTTTAGTAAGGGTTTATTTCACTAAGGATTTGCTACAGGAGTCTTTATAAGGCAACTCAAACCTCCTATCCATTAATCCATTATCATCCATTGTGCCTTAAACAGTCCAACACCCTTTATCTGCGGAATGTTTGGGTAATATTTCTATCCTGACCATTCATCCCAGGTGAAATGAAGAATGACTCCCTTAGACATCAAAGATGAGCCAGTTTCTATACAGGACGGTAAAAAAAGGTAACCCTTCTGTGATGTGCTCAGAACATTATTCTCTGCCCATTCATAGCTATCTATAGTGGACTCGGGTACAGGGTGAGGAGAAAGAAAAGCAAACTCAGTGATAATACATCGGTCAGAAAAGACAGTTTCTAAAGCGAATCTTACATCTGTATATACAGTACCTGATAACCCATGAAGAAAACACCTGGTTGAAATAGAACAGCAATAAATTTGTCATCAATTTCTAGGATGACTTTATGACATCATTTATTATTACCTCTTGCACCTGGATTCTATCAGGCAAAATTACTATGGCAACTGTGTATTACTTATTCAGGACATTACTTAAAACTTTCAACAAGAATCCATTTCAACCAGTGTAGTGTGCCTGCCTTAAAGAATGCCAGTTCTTTGACAATAGAACCAGAGTTGTTTTTTTGATTTAGGCCATAGAATTAATGCAGTATTTTTCTTCCTCTAAATCTTTGATTATCTTAAACCCGAGTTTTCCTACAACCTGTCCTGACTGGAAAATCGGGACGCGTCGTAGAGAAAAAGTGTAGTGTATACCAGTCTACGACGCAAAACGGTCTCGGTCGGTTTCAGTTGCGTCGGGTCAGGAGTGATCTGGACGTGCTAGATATTTTGCTAAGAATCTGGTTAAGTCGGGTCTGGTCAAGCAGGGTATCCACTCTTGTGACGATCATCGTAGGGATTCTGAATTTGTAGGCCAATCAGAAACTTTACTGCAATCATGTGACCTCAAACAAGCATCTTTTTTTTTACCTTTTTCCGCTAAAGAGTTCCGAACGTCAAATCTCCTGATGTCTTTGAGTTGCATGCAGTGTATACCGGTCTACGACACGACTCAAGTCGACTGAACCCGACTTGAGTTGGCTACAGTCGGGTCGGGTTGCAGTAAAACTCTCAGCGTATACCGGGCTTTAAGCTCAGGGCTTCTATGGCTCAGTCACAGGCCATAGGATTTCACGGTTTTAGTGTTCATAAATATATCTGAAAATTGTAACACACCAGCAGACAGGCACTCGTAGTCACCAAAGCAATTTCATTTATTCAAGGATAAAACAAAAGAAAGAAGGTGATCGGCAACTTACATGGTCACCATCGTTACCACGACGTTGCTTGCATACAATTTAGCCATACTGTTAACTCCAGACTGATAAACAACCATTTCCTCAAACTACTGAATGACAAAATGCTTGGAGACAAAAAGGCACTAGGCTCCTCATTTGGTCATTATGGTTTATTTCAAAAAGATGTTTGGATACAATTTAGCCCTACTGTGAAACAAAAAGTAGTTACTGACTGCCAAAGGGCTACGTGACTGTTTTGGGTGCCGTAAATAGCGAGACCCCAATTTACTTTTGGTACAGGACACATCATCTACTCATAAGCTAGTTATAACTGAAAAAAAAATCAAATGCAGGCAATAGGTTAAAAGTTATGGGGAGGACACAAACCCGGGAAGGACAGACGCCTGACAGACAGATACCAGTATACCACTATATATCCGCTTTAAGAGCCGACGACGTATAAAAAGGATTGTAAAAACAGTTTCAATGCAAAACCTGGTTTTTAGGATGGTTCTAGAACTGGAACTTAAATTCTAGAACTTAGGCTTCTTTGCCTGACAATAATGCAGTGCTGGGCAATGACTGGCCGTTATATGTATATGTATGAACGATATGACATTTATGATCACTAAAACACACGGGCACAGGGAAGATCTTAACAATATGATATTGCTTTACAAGCATTAAAACCCCAAATGCTTCAACTAGAAACTGTGTATTTTTTTTAGCCACTCAACAAGAAATAAATTGAAAACAGCCTAATGGTACTACAACACTTTGGCTATTATGAGAACAATAAAAAGCCGCATTCTTTAACAATGTCAAAATAAAACCCTTACACATGTCAATGAGGCCTTTATAATAAAACAGTTGTTAACAAGTGCAATAAAAGTGTCAGTTATTAAACACAATTACTTTGTTAAAAAGTTAAGCATGTTAATTACCCTGCCAAAATCTAGCTATTTACAAGGGTTTATTACATGAAATTAAGTTTTACGGAAGACATGTTTTTTTAAGAGCATCCTGCATAATCTTAATGGTTGCTATGGCAACGGATATAAACAACAACAACAACTGAATCATATTACTGACATGGCCTTCTGTTTTAAAAGGGCAATCGACAACAGATAAATTATGAGTTATCATTGGTGGGTTTGGATGTCAGAAACTGACATCTGACATACAGCATTAATCATGTCAATAAACTGTTCTCTGCAGTTTTTTTATCCCTCCTAAAATTTACAAACAGACCATAAACACACACCCAGTAGTGTAGGGTTTTGAGTGGGAAACCTAGTTAAAAAGTCAACTTAACTGTTGATTTATGTGGTTTTCTTACAGGGATATATTTGGATATCAGATAAGAAGGGAATTTCAAATACAACAAGCCAGATAGACTTAAATACAGACAGTGTCAATGTTTACATATGGGGCACATAACTACCATATCAACAACACCCCATATCAACTACAGTTATATCAAAAACCACTCTACATCCACATATAGGATGATTGTGGGAATGAATTTGAGGGGCAGGGGATATGCTGTAATAATCTGACAATAATCTGGGGGCCGGGTGGTGTCCTTTGGGCAAAGAGCTACATGTAGGTCTCAAACCTCAGGGACGCAAGCCTCGATGTGCTATGAACAACAAGGTCATTTAAGCTGTATGTTCCACGATGCAGCTTTGACCGCAAGCATCAAACTGATTTCATATTTGGCGGAGTCTTATTTCCGCCAATTTAATTGCACCGTAAGTAATGGGTGAAGCTTTGCACCTTTTTTTCTGGTTTTATGACACTTAGCCTTAACGGGTTGGTAAAATTGTAACAAATAACAAAATTGCAAATATCTTAGTTCAACAGATAATAACGATAAATGTTCATTAGTTTTAAGTTTTAAGTGGTAGTGGAACTATGAAGTCCGGTGTAACCATAACCTTTTAAATATGTGTAAATATAAGGTAAAGTAGTTTTGTCCAGAAAAACACATGCAAAAAAACTTGTCGGACCTACCAAATTCCAATGTGACGAAAAACTATACTTCTGACCTACCAATTTCCAATGTAATGAACAACTATACTTGGAAATAAATTTGTGTCTGAAATTAATTTGTATCCACATATTGGCATTCACTCAAAGTGAATATAGGTTTACCATCTACTAAATCACACAAGCTAGTGATTGTTTGGTGTTTACGCCGCCCTCAAGATTATTTCACTTATATGGCCACGTTGCCGGTTTTATTGTGGGAGGAAACTGCGCTCTATGCCCGGAGGATTGATTGATTGATTATTTGGTGTTTTACGTCGCGCTTTTATTTCACTTACTGTATATGGGGGCGTTGCCAGTTTTATTGTAGGAGGAAACCGGGCTCTATGCCCGGAGGAAACCCACAAACTTCCGCTGGTAACTGGCAACCATCCCACATAAGTCGTTCAAGTGAAAACCCAGTCAGAAAATTTTCCGATTTTTTTGGACTGAGTGGGATTCGAACCTGCGACACACAAGCTAGTAAATTATCAAATAGGGAAATATACAAGAAGGTAACTGAATTGTTCCCTATCACGCAATCGTCTTCTGTTTCTAACCCTCTTTGCCTTTGCCTAATGGAGATAATTATAAAAAAATTTTGCCGATCAGCGTCATTTATTTTGAGCTATATAAAAGTGGTACATTCAAGTGGTGTTTATAAGTAACTTTAGTCAAAACAAATGAATGTTATTCAAATTTGGTTTACTTTTCAAGCACTAATTCGGTTAGTACAGCTTGCAGACTGGTTCAATCCTTTTTATTTGAACCGGAATCATTTAATTTTTGGATGAATTTAAAATCTTCTCGTCTTGAGAATCAAAATTTATGTATTGATAGAGTATTGTGTAAGAAATAGTGGAAAGCAAGCATAAAATGAAAATCCTAGGGACTGTGAATTGCAAAGAAAAATAAGTCAGTGTCAGGACTAAAAAAGGCTTGCTAAACACGCCAGTACTTTCTATATCCCACTGACTTTATGCCAAATTCTATGCAAGGAAAAGGGGGCAAAACAAAGTCGTAGATAGAAAAAAAAAAAAAGCGAGTATAATGAGAAAAAACTTAAAAGATAACTACACAAAAGGTAGACAAACATATATGTATTTGGATTAGATAAAGCCAATGCTTGAGTAAGTTATCACCTATATTTAAGAGATTAGTTAAATATTTTAGCCTAAGGCTAACAAGGCTTGGTAAACTAGAGGCGTGTCCAACATGTCTTGCATTAAGTCAGAACACAAACCTTGAGTAAAATGAACTCAGGCAGGCTGACTAAAAAGAAAACTTTCATATTTTACACTTGGATAGATTAGCCTCTTAAATAACAAACATCTACAGTTTCTACATATTTCCTATTATATTAGGTGTCAGAATTAGGCATAGGAGGAGGCAAAAAATTCCCGGAGAGTGCTATGTTTATGTATAATTGAACATTTCTGGTAACCAATACAGACAGAAGAAAATTGGGTTTTAAAAACATCTACAGCTAGGTTGACAGTTAAATTATAGGGACGACCTGTTGCTGCATAAAGCCCTTATTAAATATCGCTTCAGGGTAAAATTCTAAATTTGATTTAGGAGGCAATACAAATATTTAATGGAAATACAAAAAAAACGTAGCTTGCTGAAATTCAGAAATTTCTTAATTCTAAACCCCAAACTGATTTAATTTCGGATAGAATTAAATCAATTCTGATGTAAAACATAATTTCCTGTTAATAACTAAGTTTGGATAGCACTCCCTTGCCTGTCAGGATTTCTGATATAACAAAATTCCCACTTTCTTATCCCATGGTCATATTTGGTTCAATCTCAGTTTACCAATAATTCTTGTCATAGCTAAAGATCTGTGCAAACGTGTCAAAATATTCACAAAAGTGTTCTAAACAAGTCTAGTGACTAAAGCCTAACTTTTGTCAATCTTCAGCTAAATGAAATATCCAGGAAAATTGTTTCAGTGGTTATTTTAGTCAAAAAGATTTTCTCTGTACCTGTGTGTTCTTAAATATATGTGTAATAAAACATTGGTTGGTCAGTTCGTTTGTCTGTCTGTCACTAACGTCGCTTTAAAGGGAGTGAACCCAAAATAGCCACGCACTTTTTAGAAATCATAAATTTTAGTATTTAAAAAAAATAAAACCATTTTCCAGGGCTTTTCAGGAGTCTTCAAGGGAGACTGTAGTAATATAAATAAACCGATTTTAAAATTGAGATGAAATTATACCAAACAAAAAAAATAACGGCTTGAAACATCCTTGAAAGTAAAAAAAAAAACACTTGGGCATATTCTTAATTCAAAGGAATCCTAATTTTTGTTAAAAAACAAACTTGTCTCCATAAATATTTTAGCAAAAACATTTTGGCAGGATAGCACTTACTAGATTAACTCCCTTTCCATAACCAAATCCTGACAACATATACATATAATTCTGATCCATTTGTGAACAAAGTTACATAGCAAGATGTTAGTGATCAACTATAGTTTATTTATCACAGACAGAACAGTTTTGTGAGACATGAAGGTATTAAAAAAAAGGAAGCGTAAACTGTCTGTAGAATTCCCTAGGGATATCAGAGACTTAACAACAAGGGATGAAGCGAGTAGTATAAGAATGGGACCAAACCATCAAGTTTTCCTGGGGAGAGCATCTTGAAGCACTTCTCACTTAGGATACAACCCCTTCAGCATGTAAAGATCAGCCAAAAATTAATAAACAAAGGAGGCAGGCAAGCATATGTGATGAGGGTCAAAGATTTACTGGGGTTAGACTTAAGAGAAGGGCAGGAGGGAGTACTGAAGTGGATTAAGGCATCTAACTAAGAGGGCTGCATTCTTCTGGTGTCTTCATAACCAGCTGTTCTGAAGAACTAACACAAGAGGGAAGAGGAATAAATATTAGAGGTTCTATCAGTAGCTGTCATGGCCTGCCAACACTTGCTTTATCAGTGCCACTGTTAGAATCTCTGATCTCATATTGTGGCAGTGGTAAGAGGTTATGCCCTCCCTTTCTCAGTAAACACAGTGTCCATAACATGTCAAACACAGGTAAGTTTCACAAAGTACCAAGTCAGGTAATCACTATCTAAAATGTTTGACACTTCAATAGCAAAACAATGGCACCAGCAGATTCATTGATTAAAAAGTTATAACATACCTGTAGCTAACATGTTTAATGGTTTAACATAACTTGTACAATAATGTGTCCTTTCCTAATAAGTCTTAGATAAAGACTGATGATAATGTGATAAAGATTGATTGGTTACAGATTAAAATTATCAATAAAATAATTTCCAGTGAAGATTTGTGGTTAGAGTGAATAAAATGTGTGCATTTTTTTTTTCAAGAAGTTCACATGCAAAGACATTCAGCACTGGTGAGTTGTATATGCAATATGGCTTGAGAATTGGAATTGAAGAAAAAATTAGATCTTTGGCAGCTCATTTAATGATACTGTAATAGGTGCAACTGTTAACCTGCAAATTGACAGATGCATAAACAGTGTTTCATAAATAACTCATTCACATGTTCATACAGATATATACAAATCATCACTAGCTCTAAATATATGTGTTCCTGAAAATTCTACTGACTAAGGCCAAGCTTCTGTCTGTCGTCAATCTAATGATATATCATGGGTTTTAGTTTATTACAACAATTTATGATGGGGTATAAAGGTCTAAATGATATACCTCTTTTTAACACAATTAAAAACTTGTCTACATGGTTATTTTAGTGTTTTTTAGTGTTCATAAATATATTTGAAGTCTATTCATTGTTTTATATGATGAAGAGGACAAGATCTCCAAAATGTTATGTAATATAGATAATCCCATGCAAGGTGATTGGCAGATGGCAGAATATTGTTCATTTCAGGGCCAGCTGAAGACATAAGCAATCCATCGCACGCAAGATTGACAGATGCCAGGTGTAGGTCTAGTTAGAAATGAACCCAGGATATGTGTTTGGGGTAAGGGCTGTTGGCTTTAGGGAGAAATACACAGGGGAACTGGGTAATTAGGCACCGGGGCAAGCAGAAGATGATTATAACAGAAGTTAGCGTAAACTTATACCACACTCTTCAACATCTATATCTAGTATTAATAGACATCAATCATCTGCCTTAACTGGCTAGCTGCTGGTTCAGTTTCTCTACTGCTAGATACGACCTTGTAACAGACATGCATGCAACACAAATAAACACAGCTCAGATAGTGTTTCAACGCAGAAAACTCATCAATCTTAAGGCTTAACTGATAAAGAACATTATTTAATGGCCGGAGAAAAGAAGTGTGTCAGAGAAACGGTTAAAAGCATGCCGTCTACCTGATGGTCACAAATTTGAATCACACTTAGTCCAAGGAAAATTGAAACAATTCCAGAGCGGTTTTTCCGTGGATCAACCTATGCACAAGGGCTGTGAGGTATCCGCCAAAGATTCATGGTCAATTAACGAATTACAAACTAATGATACAAATCTTAAAGTGCTAACGAGAAAATGCTTAAATGTCAGTTTAGACTGACAAAAGACTTTGTGTTGACGCACAGGAAGTGATTTGGATTTTTCCTTAGGATTCTGGATTGCTAAGAATGTCCAGCAATTTGTCAGGACTAGGCTATTTTAACCAGAAAGCTATTTCTCTTTCCGTTTCTTTGACAGGCTCGGTAATAAGATGTTAGGAAGGTAAGAATTATGACATTCTTGTGTTGGTGTCTTAGTTAAGCATTCTTCGTTGTGTAGTGCATTAGTTATGCACTTGACGTTCAAAGAACAATGCCAGTATAACAGCAACTTTAGAACACGAGGTACTCAAGTCAGAACTTTCCAAACTTCTTCCAATTGGATAAGCAGCTTGAACTAATGAAGGTAGTCGAATATCAATCCAAAGCCAATTGGATAATTTCTGTCTTTTAGAAAGCCAATTTAAAAGTTTTTTATCAGCAGTACACCTTAGGTCATAACGCTACAAAAGTACAGAATGAAAGGAAGAACACCTCCTCCTCACCCCTCCCCCCCCCCCACCGGGTTCCATCCCCATCTATACTGTAACATTAGTCTCCACAGAACATCAGCAAGGCGAACGTATTTGGCAGACAATATTCCATCTTGCTAGGTCAGCAAACATGGCTAAAATAAATCCACAATGCCCCAAACCCAAAGGTTCATATCCAGGGAGGCTAGCAAGTCCAAGGGTTCACATCCAGGGAGGCTAGCAAGATAAAATATGACGATCTGATGATCTAAAACGATGATGGTCTAAAACTCAGTGTTGTCAGACTCTATTCTATGGCTTGCAGCCCTCCCAATTCCATCAGCAATAAGCAATACCACAGCTAAAAAACAAATTACAGCAGACCATCTGTTCTTAATATAAAAATGCTGCATTAAACTTTTTGCTGCTAAAGCAGTCCACAAAGTTTTTGTGACTAAAACTTCGGTTTGAAAGTTTATTTAAGCATCAATGCAAAATCAGTCAAGAGATTTCTGCTGTTAACTGCAAGTCAGTTTATTATCAGCATAATAGACAATTTGCCAGTTTTGACAACAAGACAACATGACATCATGACAGAATCATTAGACCATACAATCCCAGTGGTGATTTCAATGTCTTTCTTATTCAGTAGAATTCAGTCATTAACTATTTTTTTCTTAATACCAGACACTAAATTTATATATCCACATTTTTCTATCACATACTACATTGTATGTCGTAAAACTGCATATCACTTTGGCCAGCCTTCTCGTTTCGCAAAGTTTTGGCTACTATTGTGACTTCACTAAATTTGTCATTAGAAAATAATTGGGAAATGGACTATTAGGTTGAAAAGAAACACAAACATTAGTTAAAAGTTTTTTTCCCTCCCCTCACCTCAAAGGATCGACACTTTGTCAAACTTCAAATGGGTGGTACTGTGAAACAATAATCAAAGGCAACGATGTTTTGTTTAAATGATATCTTTAAAAAACATCCACACTCATTTCTTTTCTGTCTCGAGTAACAAGTTTAGATTTCTTGTGGATAACGATTTCAGAGAGCAAGGAAAGAATGGGAGTTGTTATATCATGTCTGGAATTGTTTAGGGAAAGGATATAGAATCTCGGAACAGTCTGATGGCAGATTTATAAAAGCACACAACAGTTCACATCACAAATTAGGGGTAAAACTAACAGTCAAGATCATATCTCCTCCATGTTTTCTCAAAAGCCGAGGCAGGAATCCTCTTAAGATTTCTGGATGACAAGCCGACCCGATAACACAGTATGAAGTAAAAAAACCTCTACATCCACGGTTTACTTGCACCAAACAAAAACAAGATCTAGAGTGAATATATCAATGATTGTCAGACAGAGAAGATAAGAATTGGAAGTTCTTGATAAACACATGCAATTGGTTATATAGTTGTATGGTGGAAGTTTTTGGACTGGGTATCATTGCATATAGAAAGATGTAATTTCCTGGCAGTTATATAATTGTAAGGCCTTTACAAGACAAATTTTTAACCCTAATTCAAGAGCCTCCTGTTATAAAACCAAAAAAAATCAACCATATAACAATTAAATACATAATTTACTGACAAATGGGAAACATATTTTATGTTACGGTTTTCACTGGCTTATTTGGACAAATAATGTTTGAGTGTTTCTGGAAACATAATGTTCCTTATCTGTAACCATTTGAGTTTTCAATTTAAGGACATGTTTATTTCTAGTCTACATATATCACAGTACTTTTAGCTTTACAATTACAACATCATGAATGTCATATTTTAACATTTAAATCAAGAGATTTGTACGAATTGAACAGCAAACTCTAAGCAAATGAATTGCATATCAGCTTTACATCGGAATGTGTGAAATAGAGAAGGTTTTGAAATATAATCCTATCTGAGACAATCTGTATAAAGCCAGGGTAAACTTCAGTTATTTTTTGACCAACTGTTGTGAACACATCCTGTGCCATGACAAAAAGCCAAACAATATCAGCTGTATGGTATCAGAAGCCAAGATAAGACAACTGAGACCCTGTTTACAGAAGCACCTTTGAGAAGGGTGGACCTGACAGGTTCTTGCTGAGGTTACAGATGCCATCACAGGGGGTCAGATGGAATCCAACACACAGTCCCTCCCTACTCCATACCTTTGACATTATAAACAGATTTTTATACCACATTTGCAATAAAAACATTTCTCAGGATGTCCAGTAAGAGAATAATATAGCAGTGCTATATGAGCCTAAAACCAGGTACAAACTATCCAGTTTTCGTTGACCAATAAAAAATATGCTTAGAAAACCATCACCACTGACTCGTATGTGAGAGACAGCCAGTTTTTGCTGGTTGGAGTCATTGTGTCAAATGCCCTATGTTTCAAATTATGTATGATGTACAGAATGCCAGTCATGATCTGCAGCGAAACTGAAAACTTTTTCACTGGCTGGACGTACAGACAGTATTATTTTTGCTGACTCAATGGTTCAATATAGCTAACGCCACCAGTTTTTCAACCAGTCAGTCAAACCAGTAAAAAAGTGTCAAAATGACATGTACAGACGAGCCAGTTTTTGCTGGCATGTACCACTGAAACATGAAATCAAAAAGCTATAGCTTTTTTGAAAAGTGACCTTTGATTGATTGCTTGGTATTTTATCCCATGCTGAAAATTTATTCGGATCAAAATGTTTAATCCATCAGCAACATTATTATTGATTATCTCAACTGTAATTTAACATTTTTATGTCTGATGTAACGAGCTTCCCTCTCTATAAATTATACATGGGGGGAGGTCGAATTAAAGGAAGCCTACATTGACATGGCAAAAAAATATACTGAGATTTAATTAATTGATTGTTTGGGTGTTTTACACCACGCTCAAGATTATTTCACTTACATGTATATGGCGGCGTTGCCAGTTTTATTGTCCCATTGCTTATTGCTGATGGAATTGGGAAGGCTGGAAACCCACGACTTTTGGTGGTAACTGGCAAACATACCACATAGGTCGTTCAAGTGAAAATACAGTCAAAATTTTCCAATTCTTAATTTTCCAATTTTTTTTTTAGGGGGGGGGGGGGGACTAAATGGGATTCGAACCCGCAACCCATTGGTGGAAGGCTGTTCGGATTGAGAGTCTCAGACATAAGGTAAGTCGTGTCGCAGTTTTATCAGTATAAATATTGACACCAATCCTTTCCAGACATTATAACAAACCCAAACAATGTTCTGCAGTCAAAGATACAAAATGAATCTTATAGAGCAGCTTTACTTCGTCATAGTTACTTTCATTGCAACTTTCCTTGAAATCCAAGGTTAAAGCATATCTGAAACAAATAGACAGATCTATAACTGAATGCAAGCAAGCAAAAATTGATTGATTGCTTCATTTTTTTTTTATGGCGAACTAGGATTATTTCACTTACATTTCTGTGCTGGCAACCTGGTACTCCTACCACACAGGGCGATTTTTCCTTGGCCTGTCACATTAAATTGAATTTAAAAAAATGCAATAATCAAAACAATATATATATTGTCCAATCTTAAACTTGATTCTGAAGAACTTTCACCCCAAGTAAGACAGTTAAATTGGCCAAATGGACCAATTATCTTTCCTTTTTAATACAAAATATATACACAACAAACCAAAATCTCACTTACTAGTTTGCTGAGAAAACATTAAAAATTCAATTCTTTAAAACGTTTCAAAATTTAATGTCCCAATCCTTTTTCTGAGATTATAAATTATGAATAATGATTGGAGATAAATTTGCACTGTGGAACCCAGTATTAAAGGACACAAAAGGTCTTATTCAGCTGGTGCCAAGCGCTATCTCTTGGAGAACTGTTGATGAAAACACCCTGTTCTGTTTATCTAGACCACCTTTGAGAACCCATCACCTTGTGTTGGTCTAGATGGCCAATTTTCCTGTCCATTAGCAAACAAAAACTGCACTGATGGCAAGGCTATGATAAGTCAGGGTTTCTGCTACTGGAGAAACTCATGACAGATAAGAAATACTGTAAAGATCTTGAACAAATGCTACAAGAGTCTCCAAGACCAATGAAGGCTGATAAATCTGGACTGGAGAGACATCAGTCTCCTTAGATAAAGGGAGAAATTGACCAGATGAACCTTATAGTACCACAGCAATCTGACGAGGAGCCAGAACCTTCAGCCCAGAGTCTCCAGAAGCAAGCTCCAGTAATGTCCCAATAACTATTCAGCTGCATCAGTGCCATCAGTGCAGAGTATATGAAAATGATATACCTCTTCTTAACACAATTGGAAACTTGTCTCCGTGGTTATTTTAGACAAGAAGATTTTCCCTATGCCCGTGTGTTTGTGTGTTCATAAATATATACATATGTACACCCATTGTGGCATTTTTTAAATATAAAATGAAGAGACTGTTTGATTGGCTGTTTTATGTTCACACCACATGATTTCAGCTATATGGCAGTCAAAGACCCTAATTTCAGCCATGCCAATGCAATCATTTTTAACAATGATTCTAAAATATAGAACAAAACTAGTGTACATACATCATAATTTGTTTACATTTTGTCTCTAAATAATTTGCTAAACAAACAACATAAAAGCACTAAAACTTCACCATGTTGTTTAAAAAAATGCTCCCACTTTTAACAGTTGTAATCTTTAGTCTTTAGGACACTAAATCCTTTCCAACATGTATATCCCTAAATATTATTCAAAAATAAAGTCTACAGAGTCAAAGATCTAAATAACATACCCCCTTTTAACACAATTAGAAACTTGTCTCCATTGTTATTTTAGTCAAGAAGATTTTCCCTATGCCCATGTGATTTAGTGTCCATAAATATATTGAGAATACAGGTGCCCCTGATGTAAGGGCTAATGAGGAAACACATCCGGCTTGTGTTTCAAGAAAATTATGATTCCAAAGGCATTAACATCGTGTATGTTCTAACATAGCACTTAGTGAAAGCATTTAGGAATTTATCTTGAAAATGTACATTTATGTAGATTTTAATAAAGCAAAATCCAATCTAATGTGCAAAGCTCAAAGCATTTAATGCAACTAACCATACAAATGTTAATACATTCATTTACTTTTTGAGATTGAATCTATAGCACACATAAATCAAGTATGAAAACGTTTTCAACCCTAAGTATTAAACGTCTAGGGTTATACCCCTTTGATCAGAAAACTGTCAACGTACGCCCACATAATTGACTCCCTGGGTAGACAGGTTGAGGGTCAGGTTAGACATTCATTTGTTAGTATCAGTTCTCAGTTTGTTTTGGACTTACTGCTATGCTGGCTAAACTAACAAAGAGTTGTTAGGCCAGCCTCCTGTTTTAAATACTACTGTTTGAGGTTCTAAAAACAGGATTAGGGATGGCAGTACTTTATCACAGCTTTAATAGGTCCACCACCTTTCACCAGGCCACAAAGCTATACTGTATGCAAAAGCATGGCGATGTGCCGAAACTTAAGTCTTGTAAACAAGTTGTAGGCATTTGCTTGTTAGTAGCTTAAATCCTAAAATAGACGACCTTACTGCTAAATTAGAACTTCCTCATGCCCATGTTAATCTGATAATCATGATCTGGATAACATAAGGTACTGATTGTGTAGTAAAGGTAACTCATGCAAAAACATGAAGCTGGAGAAACCTCAATGTTTTATCTGACATTTGTATTATAGCCCACCTTTCAACGATATTTAAGGGTGTACGGCAGATCCCTTAATGATTTTTCTCTTGGAAAACTCGAACCACTCTTGAAATATATGTGCTTGAGCAGTCATTTGGAATATGAGAACCCCATAATAGAGAAAATATCCCTGTTGAATGTGAAAAGGTCAAAGGTTAGTTCAACTGTCCAGACTGACTGCAGACAGACAGTCTCACAAGCAGACATCATTGTCATACCTGTGGTACAGATCTGGTCTACTAATGAGACGGGAGGGTTCATCTACCTGTTGACTTGCGACCCAAAAGGTCAGCGTTGGACTGCATTCGGAATGTTTACAAACTTACTTCACATTTGAAACACTAAAAAAAAATTTATGAACACATTCAATTTGAGGTTGCTAAAAATTCTATTTAGTTAAAACTTAAGACATCAAAATGATCATATTTTTTCATTAAAACAAAATGTTGAAATCCTCAAGCAGTCAGATATTTTTCTAATGAGAAGTTGAATAGAAAATTTCAAGTCATACTTAATTTGAGTGATTGATTGATGGGAGTTTTACGTCGCATGCCATACATATTTCGAGAATATTTGTCCTAATAATGTATACATGTACAACAAAGGCCTAGAATGGATAAATATTATTCTCAGCTCGTGCCAAGTTAATAAAGTCTTCATAACATAAAATATAATAGCAACCACTGCCTATACACCAAGACATTGTAGTAAATAATTCGGTAATTTCTGTGAAAGAATTTGTCAAAATGAAAACAAAACTCTTCAGTGTTGTATATAATTCCACATTTTGATACTTCTTTATGTAATGTTTGACATATTTATTACACATGAAAACATTGAAGATAGTTGTTTAAATAGGAGCCATATCCAATAAATACTCCACAATAAGGACTGTAAGTGCAAAGTTCAATATGGCTGGATATTGTACAATATCTGATGCATGAAGGCCTGACTACACAGTTAAAATTTGTTGTTGGACCATGGTGATTTGCAAAGGTGGACTTTCTGGAGCTTTTATGACAACCTTTCCTTGTAGTAGTGCTCTCATCTTTGAAAAAAAATATCAGTTGTTACAAACAAAACCTTCTGAAGTTATTTAGTCTATGGCTAGGATTGGAATAATTTTCCTCCCTTAAACAGTTTGAAACAAAAGTTGTACCATATAGATAATGAATGACATACAACGCAGTGAAACAATCTACAACAAAAGTTTCTTAGGGGTGACAGGCCTTAAATCCTTGAATATATTTTGAACACTAAAACACACAGGCACGGGGAAAATCTTCTTGTCTAAAATAACCATGGAGACAAGTTTCTTATTGAATATATTGGTAGCCAAAATAACCCTAAATAACAAAGAATACTGTAAGTGTCAGTGGGGTAAGGTCCAAGGGCCCAGCCAACCAAACAACTGCAAATACTGCATCAGACAGTCACTTTTACTGAAGACAGAGATATGGTCTGTTTACTAATATTGACACCAGCTGATTAACCTTTGCACTATGACCTTTAGTTTGAGGTGAGCTAGGGCAAAGGTCATATTGGAGGTAGAATTAATAAAATTAGACTGTGGTTATACTGGATCAACATGGTTATCTTATCAGGACCAGAGCAACACTCTGAACTTCTCACATGGCAGACACTTTTGTTTGTTTTTCTAAGTGATAAACCATGTTCTTAGTGGACTTTACTGATAGTACCTGTTCAATGATTGGAGATTGGCTTTGACACCTGTTGACCGGAGTCTTTCAGGCAGTACCTTTTTCTTGAATGAAGACACCTATCCATACAGAAACTCAGAAAAGAACATGTTTTCTTGCATTTTGCATAAAGTTGCATCAGATACTTTTTACTATGTAGTAAACAAGTAAATCATTAACTAAAGTCAACCAGCCCAGACTTTTCCCAATGTGGCATTTGTGAACGCCCAGATATATCATCAGCATTACATTTCAGACTTGGTGTTTGCATGAGGGTCCGACTTGTGGTGATACTTGCCAGGGAACCCAGGTCAGAAGCATGTTAAGGAAAATGCAGTAATAGGAAATAAGTGTATTAAAGAAGAAATCAGGAGAGCTTACACTGTATCCAGTAGTTCCACTGATTAGTTTAACGTAGTACACAAGTAGTGTTATTCCGAAAAACGAAAACTTCATATTGACTCAATATTTCGACTTTTATTCAGTCATCATCAGGAGTGAGGTACATTAGCAACAACATTAGCAACAACATTGGTATATATACCCGATATATACCAATGTTGTTGCTAATGTACCTCACTCCTGATGGTGACTGAATAAAAGTCGAAATATTGAGTCAATATGAAGTTTTCGTTTTTCGGAATAACACTACTTGTGTATTACACTGTATGTCATTGGGAAGGTGGGGGGGGGGGGGGGGGGGGGTCCTCATGTCATGTCGAAGGGGTCCTCATATCGGGGAAGGGGGGTTTGGGTCAGTATGTCTGCGTAAATTGTGAACTGCTTTAAATCAGTCATTAAACTTACAATGCTATTTGTGACTAAAGCTTTCCATTTCTCAATCACTTCCATATTTCATATCATACTTATACGCAGCCTTTGAAAATAAACCGTTAGGCAGACAAATGTTAAGTACAGTCTGTGATCTGGTTCCTTCTCCAAATATGGAACCAGCACATAGAAATTAAGTAAGCGAAGGATTTCATTTTTTCATTAAGGTAAGGTTATCAGTATGCCTTTAAACATGCAAACATTCTAAAGGAGAGCCCTGCACCCCCACCCTCAGAATTTGTATTAAAATATGGACCAATAATGCAATTTTGTTGGTTTCCAAAACAGCATCAAATTCCAATATCCAGGATTATGCATCAGACAATATAATTAATCTTAGATTCTTCACATGCTGACCAAAATAGTGAATGGCAATATTTTCTTTTTCGGATTCCTGGTTCGCCCCCCCCCCCCCCCCCCCTCTCCACCACCAGCCAAACCTCCTTGGCAAGTGCTTAATGACATGTACTTTGTGTCATACTTGCTTTCAAAAATTCCATTGGTGTTTTATATTTTTTTAACAAATTATTTTATTGACTGAAACAAGGAACAATACTTCTTTGGCCTTCAAACTATGTAAGAGTTCATTGCGTCCAAAATATTTTCACGGAAGAATGCCAAGACAAAACAATACTGGAATCACATGTGTCAAACAATCCAATCCCCAATTCTATTTGTCACAGATTCTCAGTGCTTACCTAACTAAAATACATAACTTTGTCCGTGTCAGAAAGCACACACAGCAAACACATATTGGTTTAATCTGGTAGAGCTAAAGTTTCTGGGGCATTGTTTTACATCAAATCGCATCTTGCAACCACATTTTACTCAAAACCTGTAGATGTACGGTACATAAATGTAAGAGAGTTTTGTTTATTTAAAAACATTTCTAAAACATGGAAACCTTCCATTTCGTTACAGAGAAATTTGAAAAATTAGAACGGCTACATTCTTTAAAAGAAAAAATTGAAGCCTCTTGATAAAACTGTAGTAAAGAAGTTAATGCAAAACCAAAATAAGCAAAATCTGATTAATTAAAGCATGTTGTAATTATGTATTTTGGCAGATATTCTAATAGACACACAACCCGCTAAAACCATAGAAAACTGTTGACATTGGACATGGGCGTAAGTGCCCTAAAGGATTGTAACCACCTTCTATAGTCTAAGTGAGCTATGATGAGACCTACTTTATGGACAGTAGACTTCATCTGAAAAATACAGATGAAGGATTTGATTCGACGGAGAGAAACAGGCCTAACAATAAAATTGAAATAGCAATCTAAAATCAAAAAGAGCTCAAGTGAATGTTGTGAATATAGAAGTAACTTGATTTCTGATTGATTGGTTGATATAAAGAAATTTTTAGTTGCATGGTATGTACATCATGTTCAATTTTAGTGATTTTTCAAATTCAATTTCTTCACAAATATCACAATGGTTATGGAAATGAATGTTAATTTAAAACAAAAGGAAAATACCTGGAAAATTGCATTTCCGAGTCAGGATGTTAGCGTCAAAACATTTGCACAATTCAAGGCCTTCACAAACAACAGGTGAATCACAATTAAGAAAACCCCTGACATGTTTATGCTGCTGAAGGTTCTATATGTTTTTGTAAAGAGAGGTTGTGAACAACATGGCAGAATTCATATATGATCTTGTACGATAATCAGAGGGCAATAACATTTACACATGCCACATTGGAATTTTCTTGACACGGTGAGTAGTTTATGTAATTAAGTTAGCACAAACTTGTAGTTTGAATATGGCTAAGGAATGTGGCAATTAAGGAGAGAAAAGTAAACCTGTCACTTATTGATTGTATAAGCCGTTGTTGACATTTGTCAGCAATTAATAAATTCCATTAAATTAAAACCACAAAAAATTAAAACAGAAATAAGAACGATACAGTGCTGGGAATTAAAGTTTCTCCATAATGATATTAGCAGTTGTTGACACTTCCCAGTACCAAATTAAATCTAGTAAAATAAAAACAATAACGTTATAACACTGGGAGTGAAACTTGTAGCTTAATGATGATATAAGCTGTTGCTGATTCCATATTTTAAAACTGCTTAACTAAAACAGAAATGAGAAGATGGTAAGGTTCAAGAAGTAAATTAAGTGGCTCTATTTGCATATAAAACCATTGTGACGATGGTATTTCAAACCACAAAATTAAAAAGAAATGAGAACTTTTCAAGAGTTGAACCTGTCATATAGTGTTCATATCAGTAGTTGAAACTGATCACCAATAATCTATTTAAAAACACCCAAAAATAAAACAGAAATGAGTGTTTAAGGCAAGATAGCGTTGACACGGCAATAAAAAACCCACAGCATCAGAACATGCACAGTCTTTCTAAATTGTAAGTCATGCTCAACAGGACACTCATGTGTTTGCATTTAGTTCTGGATAATTTAGACCACCCAGTCTGTAACCAAGTGAAGCCATCCATTAAAGTTTGGAGGGGGATGGAGGTGATAGGCAAATTGAGCAACACTAATAAAATAACATTTTGGAAAGCAGAGTCAAACATTATTAGATCATTTTTTATTTATGACCAAATGAATTTAAAGAGCAAGGAAAAACCAAACTGTATATAATGTTATTCGTTCATGGAGATTACAACTAAGTATGTATGATCCCCCCCTCCCCCCACCCAAAAAAAGAATGCACTACATTTCACAGGAAATTTTTTTATAACCAAATTAAAAAGTTTCAGGGAGAGTGAAACAGAAAAGATTTCCAAACATTTTTACCCACTTGAAAAAAGCTCAATGTTCAATTGTAGACAATGGACCAAGGCTGAAAATATTATCTTTATTGCAGTGATCTTCAGACATGTTGATTGACTGATTGATGCATTATGCCACGCAACAGATTATCTCACTTCTATGTTGATGTACAGTTGCCAGGTTTAGTGGGGAAGGAAACCAAGCGCTTTGCCAAGGGATGGGTACCTGTCAAACCTACAACATACTTCGCACATTGCGACATGTAACAAAGGTTTTATTTTGAAATAAGAAAATTCAATGCCACAACGTTGTCCAAAAACACCAGGAAAAGACTACAGATAGGATATCAGAGGAGTTAAGGAAATGACATGAAGGATTGGAAGCTAGATCCAGCCTGTATCTTTTCGGCTCAATTCTACAAACATTGTCTGTTTGGATGACACAGCATCTCATAAATCCAAAGCAAAGATGAGAAGTAAACCAGGTCAAACAGTTGTCTGGTACCTGACAATTGAACATCTGCTCAAACTTTCTCTTCTTTGTAACAAGAATGCCAATTTGAAATATAGCTAAGGAAAACAAAAATAAAAAAAAATATTTGGAATATTTTTAAAATTTAAAAAATTAGGATTAAAAGATTGCTCTTCTTCTACCAAAAACATGTTAGCTCAAAATCAGCACCCCAGTGCAAAATAAATGTATATACAAAATTTATATAGCCAGGTATACCAAATTTTTAAGAGTTAAATATTGTTATTTCAAATATATTAACAATTGTTCAATAGTTGGGACTTAAATGCATAACATTCCAAAAAAATACTCTAATTGGAAAAGGGTTTATAAAGATACAGTGCACATGTCAAGTTTTGTTATACAAGAAATACTCTAAGAGTACTCCATACACTGAATACTCTTTACCAAATTGCACTAAATTTTTGTAACAGCCATTTGCTTCCACCATTGATCTGTTCAATATTTTTGAGCCATCAAAAAAGTTGGTCAGTGAAAAAATGCCTTCATTACCAAGTGCCTTCAATAAAAAAGCCAGCCTAAAAACTTCAATCACGACAAAATGGCTATTTGCTCTATCCCATCAACAAGAGACCAGAACAAAGATAGGTAATAGAGGACAAGACATATTTACATAAGTACTTCTACAACAAAACCAGAAATCAAAGATTATCTGACTATTGGCAAAAAAAACACCATAATGAGAATATGAAGAATGTCTAATATCCTTGAGCAAACATAGAAGTGAGATTGCATTCCAGGAAGGTTGGTTGTAGATTAGTGTGCAAAAAGAAATAACCAGTTTATAAAATCAAAGAAATAGTCCAGACATGAGCAAGTGTTATGGGGCATTAGACTTCGTTCAAATGATCAGTCAAAGAAACGAATGAAGGAAAACGTTTAAAGAATACCAAAAGCTTTCAATATCATTGCTAAATGCCAGATTCTGTAAGAAACAGGAAAATGGTTATGGCTCGTCCGAACAAAAATGGAAAAAACACCCTGGTGAAAAACAATTTAAAAAGTCAAAGAAAGCACACTAAGCCTTTTCATGGTAAATTAGAGACATCACCAACAAATTATGTTTTCCAAGATTTGCTAGAGGGCATTATTGAAGGATTTTGGTCGAAACCAAAAAGTTGGATTTACCCAGCCTTTACTTGTTATGCTTGAAGAGATAACACCTGAAAACTTTAGTCAAGGAGGGGATGAAAAAAGACTGTAGCAACACATCTCTTAAGAAAACAAACATTTCTCATTTGGCCATTTCTAATTACCATCACCATAACCTCATCAGATCATGGTAGAAACAACTCACTATTAATAAATTAACCAAACACTATTATGGAATAGCAAATTTTACATATTAATCACAAAACTATAACTATTATGGTTAGAGTAACACCAATCCAAGATAACAATTTTGTACAATATATATTTATCGAAGTGCCTTCAGGTGAGGAAAACTAAATCATTATTTCCATTAAATAAACGACTCTTTGCTTTAGCGATAAGCCAGACCTACCAAGTCAATCAAATATTTGACCATATTTACAAAGATACCTCTTGAACAAGATTGAAAGGTCAGAGATAACCTAACAATTGGCCAACTGGAAGAGAACAATTTACCAAAGAGATGAAAGCAAGAGAATAATTTACCAAAGAGATGAAAGCAAGATTGCATATTGGGTTGGTTTAGGGATTGATGGGCAAGCTGTCTACAGTAGTTCATGTTGAATAACCAGTTTAAATCAAAGAAATCGCAATGAGCAGTTTTCGTGGTAAATTAAACAGAGCACTGGCAAAGGATGTTTTCAGTCTTGCTGGAGGCCTTGTTGAGAGCTTTAGACCTGGTCATTTTAGTGAAGACCAAGGGTTTGGGTTGATGTGAAAGCTGGTGCCCAAGAGCTGATCAAACAGTTAACTGGGGACATAATCATCAACCTCATCTCAAAGAAAACAAACATTCCTACTCTGGTCTTTTATTTACACCATCATAAAAACCTACCACTGCCAGACAGCGGCCAAACTACTATGACAAACAAAAAATGATTAGTTGGCATAACCAAAGCCCCAAAGTACTTGTTTCTTAAAAGATATTTGTTTTTGTGCTTTCAGTAAGAAGCCAAGATTGCTTTGGCAGCCTAAATCAAGTTATTTCAATCAAATTAAATAACTTACTGCCAAACTATTAGACCTACAATGTTATTAGGATCAGGGCATATTCAAATATACTTTAAAAGTACCAAATGAAAAACTATAGGTTATCAGAACAACTTCTGAACAATAAAACAGGAATTTGCAAAGGTTTGTGCCTTCTATGAGTCAATGGTTGGTAAACTTGTGGATTGGTGCTTTTCATAAGTTAATGGTTGGCAAACTTGTGGATTGGTGCTTTCCATGTGTTAATCATGGGTAAACTTGTGGGTTTATGCATTCGGTCTGTTCATGGTTGTCAAACTTGGGAATTGGTGACTTCAATATGTTAATCGTGGATTGGTGACTTCAATATGTTAATCATGGGTAAACTTGTGAATTGGTGCCCTCCATATGTTAATCGTGGGTAAACTTGTGGATTGGTGCCCTCCATATGTTAATCGTGGGTAAACTTGTGGATTGGTGCCCTCCATATGCTAATCGTGGGTAAACTTGTGGATTGGTGCCCTCCATATGTTAATCGTGGGTAAACTTGTGGATTGGTGCCCTCCATATGTTAATCGTGGGTAAACTTGTGCATTGGTGCCCTACATATGTTAATCGTGGGTAAACTTGTGGATTGGTGCCCTACATATGTTAATCGTGGGTAAAGTTGTGGATTGGTGCCCTACATATGCTAATCGTGGGTAAACTTGTGGATTGGTGCCCTACATATGTTAATCGTGGGTAAAGTTGTGGATTGGTGCCCTACATATGTTAATCGTGGGTAAAGTTGTGGATTGGTGCCCTACATATGCTAATCATGGGTAAACTTGTGGATTGGTGCCCTACATATGTTAATCATGGGTAAACTTGTGGATTGGTGCCCTACATATGCTAATCATGGGTAAACTTGTGGATTGGTGCCCTACATATGCTAATCGTGGGTAAACTTGTGGATTGGTGACTTTCATATGTTAATCATGGGTAAACTTGTGGATTGGTGCCCTCCATATGCTAATCGTGGGTAAACTTGGGAATTGATGCCCTCCATATGCTAATCGTGGGTAAACTTGAGGATTTGTGACTTCCATATGTTAATCATGGGTAAACTTGTGGATTGGTGCCCTCCATATGTTAATCATGGGTAAACTTGGGAATTGATGCCCTCCATATGCTAATCGTGGGTAAACTTGAGGATTGGTGACTTTCATATGTTAACCATGGGTAAACTTGAGGATTTGTGACTTCCATATGTTAATCATGGGTAAACTTGTGGATTGGTGCCCTCCATATGTTAATCGTGGGTAAAGTTGTGGATTGGTGCCCTCCATATGTTAATCGTGGGTAAAGTTGTGGATTGGTGCCCTACATATGCTAATCATGGGTAAACTTGTGGATTGGTGCCCTCCATATGTTAATTGTGGGTAAACTTGTGGATTGGTGCCCTCCATATGTTAATCATGGGTAAACTTGTGCATTGGTGCCCTCCATATGTTAATCATGGGTAAACTTGTGAATTGGTGCCCTACATATGTTAATCGTGGGTAAAGTTGTGGATTGGTGCCCTACATATGCTAATCGTGGGTAAACTTGTGGATTGGTGCCCTACATATGTTAATCGTGGGTAAAGTTGTGGATTGGTGCCCTACATATGTTAATCGTGGGTAAAGTTGTGGATTGGTGCCCTACATATGCTAATCATGGGTAAACTTGTGGATTGGTGCCCTACATATGTTAATCGTGGGTAAAGTTGTGGATTGGTGCCCTACATATGCTAATCATGGGTAAACTTGTGGATTGGTGCCCTACATATGCTAATCGTGGGTAAACTTGTGGATTGGTGACTTTCATATGTTAATCATGGGTAAACTTGTGGATTGGTGCCCTCCATATGCTAATCGTGGGTAAACTTGGGAATTGATGCCCTCCATATGCTAATCGTGGGTAAACTTGAGGATTTGTGACTTCCATATGTTAATCATGGGTAAACTTGTGGATTGGTGCCCTCCATATGTTAATCATGGGTAAACTTGGGAATTGATGCCCTCCATATGCTAATCGTGGGTAAACTTGAGGATTGGTGACTTTCATATGTTAACCATGGGTAAACTTGAGGATTTGTGACTTCCATATGTTAATCATGGGTAAACTTGTGGATTGATGCCCTACATATGCTAATCGTGGGTAAAGTTGTGGATTGGTGCCCTCCATATGTTAATCGTGGGTAAAGTTGTGGATTGGTGCCCTACATATGCTAATCATGGGTAAAGTTGTGGATTGGTGCCCTACATATGCTAATCATGGGTAAACTTGTGGATTGGTGCCCTACATATGCTAATCGTGGGTAAACTTGTGGATTGGTGACTTTCATATGTTAATCGTGGGTAAACTTGTGCATTGGTGCCCTACATATGCTAATCGTGGGTAAACTTGTGGATTGGTGACTTTCATATGCTAATCGTGGGTAAACTTGTGGATTGGTGCCCTACATATGCTAATCGTGGGTAAACTTGTGGATTGGTGCCCTACATATGTTAATCATGGGTTAACTTGTGGATTGGTGACTTCCATATGTTAATGGTGTGTAAACTTGTGGATTGGTGCCTTTCAAGAGGTAATATTTTAAATGTTATCAAAGAAATTTCTCTTAACGGTTTTCAGGGTAAAAAAAAGATATCAAAATAAATATCGGTCAGAGAATGAAAAGAACACAAATAAGAGACTACTGTATGTTCAAAGGTAAGGATTTTGAAAGGCTTCGATAAGTTACTGGTCGGTAAACTTGTGGATTGATGCCTTGCAAGAGTTGATACTGAAATGTTATAAAACCAAAGAAATTGCTCTGAGCGGTTTTCATTGTAAATAAGACATCAAAAGAAATATCGGTCATAGAATGAAAGAACACAAATCTGAGACTATGTTCAAAGGGAGAGCTTTGTAAGACATGTTCAAAGCCAGATTCTGTAAGAAACTGGGAAATGGTCACGGCTTAGATAATCAAAGAAGGAAAAGTCACCATTAGTTGATGGTGAATAACAAGTTTGAAAACCAAAGAAATGATGTGAGTCATATTAATGCTAGATTGAACACATTACAGCCAAAGGCCATTTCCAGAGTCTTGTTTGAGCACATTATAGACAGCTTTGGGATGACCATTATGGTGGAAACCAAAAGCTAGGATTTATCTAACTTGTTCTTAAGTCATGGTTGAATGAATAAGATGAGTAAACTTCAGTCCAAGATCGGATCAAACAATCTTCAATTCCACATCATTCCAAAAAAGAAAACAAATATTCTTCCTCCAGCCATTTCTTTACACCCATTACAATCACCTCATCACATCACAAATTTGTCAGCCAGGATCACCAGCTAAGAATTCTTCAAACAGGATATGATATAGAGTTAATTGCAAAAATCGCATTGGTCCATGAGTATACATCTCTCAAAACGAGGAGTGGCATGTTAGGTATCAAAGGTTGATTGGTTTGAGAGTTGTAGATGATTTCAATCATATACTTGGATGCTTAGATGAGTATTGGAAGATATCATTTTAAGCCACAAAAGGCGACAATACTTCATATAATTATTGTGTGTGTTCTGTTGAGGGGGGGGGGGAGGTCTCCTTAATGGTAAATGACACCAAGTACACTGGAAATATAAAGATATTTTGCTTCATAAAGGTGTACAAAATTGGAAATTTTCTTTTCTCTCTGGCATTAAAATTTGTAAACTATTCTTCGACTTTGGCAAACAAGTTTGCACAGTTCCAAGATGAATTGTATTTGGAAACTGTTTTTAGAAAATTGAAAATTCAGGGAAATTTATTCCCCACCAAAAGGGGACAAACTATATACAAAAATACAAAATTCTGCCTGAGAGATACACTGTACATGTAAATATATCATGAGCTGTTTGGAAGGGAAAACTGTCTATAAACTGTAATAGAGATGTACCCTAATACATGTCTTATTCTGACAGCCTTGTAAAACAATATTCCGTGATGAAAATATTAAGAGCCATAGGATATAACTCCTTTATAAACATAAACAAGTTCTCCAAAAAAGAAGATATACAGTAACAGCTGTTTGAACATATGCCATACCATCAGCACAATGGTTTTATATACAATGTAAACAAGGTATATATATACTAACAAAACTATTTCATAATATAATAATATAATATAAAGATTTTCATTTGATATGGCCTTTGCTTAGATTACGCAAGGCGGAGTTCAAAGCATCCTAAATAAAAAGATGAGTGTACAAAATAGTTATTAAAAATATTTGAAATGATGATCAGATTGAGAAAACAACAAATATTGATATAGCTGTTATCAAAAGTGCTGAAATAATTTTTGTTAAAACGGAATAAGGAAACTGTTGCCTATTTTCCTAAATGTGTAAAATTTAGAGCTTTATATTGAATCCAATCTTGAGACCATGTGTTAAGGTAGTGTTTCTAAACGACAAAAATCTGAATTTTGAATATTTACATGTATCTGGGTTATTCAAATTCTGTATGTTATTCTAAAAAAAAGTTCTGATCATACAAGTTACACTAATTTTTTTTTTTTTTTTTTCGAAAAGTCAATTAAGTTTTTTATTGAACACACAAAGTTCACATTCTGATGACCAACTAAATTCACAAGAAAAACAACTTCCCAGAAGGTTGAACCAACCTACATTTGTATACAGAAACAGAATTAGGGACATTCAAATTCTCAAATTTCTCAGAATGGTATGTAGACATTTTGTATTTGTGAAGTGTCAAACGGCTGGGTAAAGTCTGTTCACTGTGTGGGTATGATTGGGATTTAACGGAGCTCTCTCTTTCCTCGCCTAGATATCCAATCCCTCAACAAAGCCAACAGGCAGCCGGCTCCCATCAAGCCAGGCTCCTCAGTACCACCTCCCATCAAATTAGCACTAGTCAAAAGGGGGAAGGTCTTTCAATAACAACAAGGCGGTCGTCAACTCTTAAAACCACACCGTTTGTGCTTTATAGAGAAACATAATTTGTCTGGATTTCCTCCGGGCTATGTTTGAAGTTTGTTTTCTCCACGAGACGACATTCGCTGGTGCAAGGCTTGAACTAACTAAGGGCAAAGCACTCACCATCATATAAAATATATTTATCTAGCTTTGTACAAAAAAAAAAAAGCACAAAGGATTTTTTGATATTTGGAATTTGAAAAAAGAGCCTTTACCAAACATCAATATGTGCAGGTAGTAAAATGGATGCGGGAAGTTAAAGAAGCATAAGCTGCCCAATAAAGCGAAAATTTTGTCGACACAGAATCAGCTGATTGTTTGTCACTTTTATCATGAAGCTCAAAATAAGAGCTTTGCACTGATATCAATGTTGGAATTGTTTCTTAATGTAGTTTTTATAAGCAACAAAGTCCCTGAAATGTACTCATACATCATGGCTGTCAAAATTTATTCATTATTTGCAAACATATGCAATGTCATTCTGGTCACAGGGTTTACCAATATTTATTTAAGAAGTCAGTGCTTTAGTTTTTACAAGGTACATCAAACTCCCAAATTCGCTTGACCATCAGAATTCCTAAAAAAAGACTGAATTTTAACTCATGGTACTCTAAGATTATCCTTGACTTATTTAATCCAAATTTACTTTTCTGATTTATACCACCTTACATATACTCCATCTTGTTATCCGTCAGAAGAATTTATTACACAATAATTTTGGACGGAACTTTCAAAAATGAGCAGGGAGGTAAAGAAGTACCTGATGAAGGTTGGGATTTAACTTGGTTTCCACCCCCACTAAACCCAGCAACACCACCATATAAGTGAAATAAGTGAATGTCAATCAATCAAGTGATCATATACAGTGATCAAGACTATTCAGTTAACCCGAGGTTCAAAGGTCAAATGAAAGTGTTGCCATCTGGCATGTAAATGATATTTAGAGCAATATTTTTAATTTTACTATGTTACGTTATCCATTTGAATGAGTAAAACCTATGGATAATGATGGTGAAATTTTTCATACAAGAAATCGCACACAAAAAGTCAGCCTGAAAAAGAAAAGTCAACAGAAATATGTACTAGACAAGAACAAGAGAGTGTTATCGAAACGGACCAAGTTATTACAATCTCTGAGGAAACCGACTCCCATGGTGTTAACATTAGGTCTCAAAGTTGGAGGAACATATGGCCTTAAGACACAATAGCAGAAAATGTGGAGGACTACAACAAACACTACACCTTTTATCAACAATGCCTGGGGATTGGGAGACCTGGAACAAGCCAGCACACAGTTTGCAGCAACATTTTTCCCCTAACTTGATCCAGATTCCCCTCTCTCCAATAACACTATTCAGTTTGGTCACAGTGCAACAACAACGCCACCTACAGAGCAACTGTTTCCAAACTGTCTACTTAGGTATCCAATCTCAAAGGCACACGGGACATTATTCTTTTAAAAGTTCATGATAACAAGGTGTGAATATTTAATATTACATACCCCCACGTACACAAATAAAATAAGAAAAAGTGAAAGAAGAAAAAGAGTGATTGATTTAGACCATACATGTGTTGTGTACATATCTTGAAAAGCACTTTAGTTCCGTTACAGTTAAAAAGTGTAATTTGTAACAGAATCTGAAGGTATAGCGGATTAATCAGAAAGGTATCCCAATTCACGAGCCTACAAAGTGCACACCAGAGATATAATGAAAAAAGAAAAGACTGGCCTAATATTTCGACTTGTATCGAGTCCTCTATCAAAGCATGAAGCTTTCTTATTTTGGGAATAACACTATTTGTGTGCTACATACAATGTAAAACTAATCTTCCAATGGCATTTAGAAGTCGAAAGGTTACAATAAGGTGAAGAATTACTTATGGATGACAACTTCTTTTGTCAATTGACAAATAAGAACTACATCGAAACGTGGTCACCCAATAAACCAAGAAGTTGTTATCCATAAGTATTTCTTCACCTTAATGTAAAACTAATCAGTCGTACTTTTTGATTTTTATATACAAGGGCTGCCAATTGTGTCTTTTACTATGATGATCTGTATGTATGAGTTTTTGTTTGCCCATATTATTCAATATTTCATTAGTCAGGATATCAAACTAACTTTGCTTATACATGTACATGGCATATCCCCCTTTTTAACAAAATGAGAAACTTGCCTCCATGGTTATTTTAGTCATTTCTAGTCCCTGTGCTCCTATGTTTTAAGGTTTATAAATATATACCATTAAAAATGGTCATAAGTAGAATTACTTGAATGATAGAATATGGCCAATTAACATTTAACGCAAATGTATTTTAAATTAATGTACATGTAGGCAGAAATTACTGGAGACCTTCATAAGGCAGATTTAAGGCCAGCTTGACCTGAAGAGAGATCAGTTTTGTAAAAAAAAAATAGTCCCAACACATACACATTATGGTATTTTGATCCAGACAGGTTATATAGATAAGTTTCTGAAATTTGTTTGCATAAGGAGCGATAAAATTATTGTTTTTAATCAAAGATAAACGCTGCACTAGAATATTGATTATTCTTTTACAATTTTTTTTAAAGAACGTGACTAATCAATATACATGTAACTGAAATTTTTAAGACTAAGGGTATTAAGATAGTGTTTTCTATCATTACAGTGTGAAATGATTTTGAAAGCCAGATTCTAGCGTATGCTCAATCCCTTCTCGCTCCCTGTCCCCTCTTAACAGACTTCCACCCAGGTAAAATCCGCTGCACAAACCCACTGAAAGCCCAGGTGTTAACAGGTGGCTAAAACGATTTATCACTGTGTTAAAGCTTGTATTGTACAATGACTTCAAACTGCTATATCATAATGGAATGCAGAGAGCTTCGTGTAGCACGGGGAAAGGGAACAAAAAAAAATGTTAAACCCTTTGAGTCGATATATTGAAGTGAATATGGTAAACGAAATGTTTCCTTAAGCTATAGTCATTGATTGTTCTGACAATAGCTGGTAAAATTATTTTCAAAACCGCAGAGATTAAAATTGAATTGTTGAACAGAAAAGACTGATTGTAGAAAGATAAAAAAAGTGAAAGCAAGATTGATTACATTGGGAGAAGTTTGACCAGGTGGGTATTTATTAATAGAGAGTTAATCACGTTCTATGATCATCAATTAACGGCAAACACTCTGTAAAAGACTAAAATCTGTCACTTGGAATTAATTGTGTTAGCTTAGCTTGTAATATTTCATCTTCAACTTTCATACAAATGTTGTGATACAGATTTAAAAAGGATTTTTTGCACCTTTATGGTCTAAAACTGGAGACGAATAATTTCTTTGATATTTTGATATGATTAATGTTAAATGTTGTCATTAAAACATAGTAAAGGGAAAAATTATATGTGAAAAAAGACTATGAGATTAAACTTTTTTGTTCACACCAATATCAGTAGTGTAAAAAGCAAACAAAAACCTTAAATTCAAACAATCACATAATTAGAATCACCCCCTTAAATCTCTGAAAGTTTTGCTTTGTTTGGGCTACACATTTAGTGAAGATTTCTTGTATCACATGATTGATTTAGTTTTTAACAAACTTCAATGAACTTTAAGGCCCAGGGGCTCTTGATAATCTAAATTTATGAAATGAAAGTCTATATTTTGGAAGCTCTGAACACTTAAAAACATTAAGAACAATCAGAAACTCTGTCAGGACCTCAATATACTCCCCCTAGGAACCGAACAGTTTCAGCGTCATGTCATTTTTGTTATAGTTTAGCTAGCATTTCTTTCATCAAAATATTTATGATTTCAGTAAATGTGTAGTTGGCTGTGTATTTCTGCGTGAGACTTTTCAGAGTAGAAGTATGTGAATGTTTTCTAAACTCAAGATAGGCTGGGAGACTTTCGACCAGGTTAATACCCCCAGTTGATAAACACATGCCAGTGTAACAGCCATAGTTTGATCAGTACTGAGAAAGCACTCAACTTCAATCTGGTACTTGTTGTCCATTAGAGGATGTTTATCAGGCCCACTGAGGAAAAATCTAATTTAAAAATTGTGTTGTGCTTGTCAAGTGGTGGGGATTGATTGATATCAGAACAAACTCTCGACTTACCTCCCCGTGTTTGATTGGTCGGACTAGACGTCGAGAGACTAACATTCGGAATCCAGTTTCCACCGCCTGAAAGATAAAAAAAATATTATTATTCTTCGGTACTTTGTTATTTATCAAGAATTAACTTGTTGAGATCTTTTAACATATCACATTCAAATACCCCTTTTGTTATGAATTGAGTATGTACAATGTATGTTTCTCTTCTAGTTTTGTTTCAAATACGATCAGTTTCAAGGGTCTGAAGAAAATAAAATTTTCAGGGAAAATATACTTGAGTGTTCAGTCATTTACCAAGTAACATAGTCGACAGCATATCACATCAAAATGTTACCTATGGCCATGAATTACACACGAATTTGTCAAATCAAATCTAATTTCCGAAGACTTGAATAAAAGAAACAAAGCCTGAAGCCGAAATCAATGTATATTTTGTTAATTACCCAGAAAAGTTACATGAATTGGTATCACATTAACAATGGATAGTGTTTTAATTTTTATTTTTTCAAGTCTGAGAGATTTGAGACAGACTTTGTGAACAATGAAGTTCTATAGAGGAAATGCTTATAACAGTTTATGGAATTTAATAGCAGACAGAATGGTTCCCATTAAACCCGAGAAAGCCCCTACCTAAGGGCCCCTGTCAAATCCACAACTTGAGGCTGTCACACACCGACACCTCCTATCAAAACTCACTCCAACAAAAGTTTGTTCTTCAATAACTGTTTGACAAGCAAAAATATTTTCTCACATGAAGTTCAAGTAAATTTATTTTAAATCAAAGAGCACTGTCCCAAGGACAATTCCATGAGCAAATTAATGGAGGCTAACAGGTGTACTGGTAACCTTAAAGTGGCAGGACCTGCCAGAATGTTGATATTTTTCTTTTATATTGTTAAAATTACCAGCTATTTCAGAAAGATTTTAGTGCTTAGTCACGAGAATGTAAACAAAAGAAGTGTTTTGAACTAACTTAGACCCAGAATAAATGTACATTCGTATTGGGAATTTAAATGTAATTACATTGTAACTTTTTGGACACTAGTTTGGATTGCACACTGTATGGATTTTCCTCATTTCAATGTCATTCATTCAGTTTTGCAATGACATTCAAAGCCTTTTGGTGAAATGACAATCAGAATTTCTAAAAAGTTGGGCAAATTTTTATCAGCTCATGCCACTTAAAACCCAAGTTTATTTTATTTCTACTGTAAAAATGTTGTTGTGAGACTCCAGCAAAATTTGTTCAATTTTTATTCGGTCTGAGTAGGTTGATCAAAATATAACACCCACTGACGTCTTTGCACTCTGGGTAATATATCCGCCAAAATGGATGTGGCTGATATTTACATTGCATGTAATTTTTACTACTTTCTTAGGGTGAATAAATTTCCCTAGTTTAATTTCAATTTTAAAGCTCTTGAGTGGGTTATTCAAAAGTAAATTAGAGCCGGGGCTAAATGATGAATTCAATTGTGATATTATGTAGTCTAAATGCCAAAGTTTAAACAATCAATCAGCTAAGGTTCTTGGGAGAGTTCCTGCATGTAAAACGAGAGAGGTAGACTGTTTAGAAGAGATTGAGATAGACCAGGTTTGTACAATCAACATTGGTTCTTGAGAGAGAACAGTCCATCTCTTGTGCCTACTGACTATTAACTGTCAAACAGTGAGGGACTGACAGGATGAAATGCCTCTCAGTCATTAGTCCTACTCTATACAGTTTGTGAAGGGTCAGGAAGGTGGTACACAAACTCAGGGAAACTTTCACCCCAAAAGAATGTCAAGTGGGCCCAGTTTGGGGAAAATGAAAAATGAGAGTTGAACAAGGAGGTCACATAAATTAACACCCAAGGCAATAAGTTTAGGGCCATTTCACTTCTCGATCAGGCTTCCATCAGTGGCATGGAGACAGAAAAATGGGAGCACACAGTGTTTGTTGATCTTACAATCTTGAGAACTGGGCCTTCTGTAGTAGGTGAAGTTAGCTACCACTTCAATTCTCAGGTACACAGTACTAGACAAATAGTGACTGTTCTCTAGACTATACTAATACCATCATTTCGCTAGTTATTGGTATCTTGGGCTTACAATTTGCAGGCTGAAATAATGTTTCGTGATTTCGCAGAACACAAATATCCTCATTCTGAATTGGCCTATGTACAAGGATTCGCAATACCCACCGAATATCAGGGGTGTCATCAGAGAAAAAGAGTCTTGTTTGTTCCTCATTAAGTCTGGGAATGTCGCCGTATAATTGAAATAATCTTGAGAGTAAAACATTAATCCCTCATTCTATTCACTGTGAAATTGCAGGCAGATTTTCCTGACAACCATTCCAAAAACAATATAAGATAGGACAAGGGTTTTAAAAGTTCTTTAAAACTTTTTTTTAATTTTTGTTGATGTACACTAGACACAGATTAATAATAACAGTGCCGACAAGTTCAAAGTTTTGAGTTAAAATACAAGGAAACCTGAGCATACATTTGTATATTGTATAACCCTACTAGCAAGTTTAACTCCAAATACTTCATTACAAGATTCTCATAACCTATTGACACTGTTTAAAAGTAATCTCATAAAACACTAACCAGTTCATGAAAGCTGCCATTAGAAACTTGATTTGTTATTTTCTGGCCTTGATCTTAAAGTCCCAACTATTGTCAAGACTTTAAACATTTCCTTCTAAATCATAAAATAATTTGAAGTGATTTATTCGCAAAGTTTCTCTGGGTATGTTCCCAATAAAGTCTCAAGAAGTCACTCTATTCATAAAAAGGGATTGAACACAAACCACACAGGGTCCAGGTTAGTTGTAAAACAATAAATTAAACAAGTACCATTCTCACTTGAAAAGAAGTTGATTTATTAATTTAGAGTTAGTACTTTCCATTAAAACAAACCCAATAACATCCAGTAATAAAACTTTTTGTAACACACATTAAACTTCAAGTGACAAAAGTCTGGCTAAGATCATTTATTGTTGTTTCATGCCACACCCAAGATTGTTTCAACAGATTGGCAGGACAGCGGTCATTCTTAGGCAAAGTAACAGAGCTCACTACCTCTTGGCCTCCTTAAATCATGCCCATATTTTCTCAGCCACCCACTAACCAAGGGTCAGTTGTTTAAAGCCCTGTGAGCTTAAGTGATTGTTTCTTTTTGGGATAAATTATGTTTTAAGGCAGAGTCACTGCAGCAACAACAAAAAAAAACAATGTTATGGTTTGTTGCTGTAAAAGATTATTTCAACAGCATAAAAAGGCCGCAGTCAACCCGAACATTGCATTTGTTCATCATATGCAAATGCTGTAGAGAATCGTTTTAGCCACAGCTTTTTTCAATGATCTGTTGACCATTATGCTAACACTGATCGGAACAACCTGGCAATGGTTTAAATTGAAAGATTTCCTGAATTGATCTTCATTAGATAGATCCTAGCTTATTATGTCCCACTCAAGATTATTTCACTTATTTGGCAGCCTCTTGATGAAAACCGCCAACTATTCCAATTTGGACTATCCAGGGAGAATTCAGTCAGAATGCTTTTTTAGAGTTGTTTAAAGTGTAACCCGTCAGCCATTGATGAAAGGACTCCCTGACAGGTTTATCGCTTGAATCGAAAAAAACACAGAGACCCAGATTTTAATTTTAGTGACCCTATTGGAATGTTTGCGAGATACCAACAAAGGGTTAAGGATTTCCACAAAGCGCACCATTTAAGGGCTTTTACATTTTTTTTCATTTTCTGGGCTGAGTAAAATTTGAAATTACGACACATGGCTGGAAGGTCATTTGCATTGGGCCATAGGGGTCACCATGATGGTTAATGAAAAGTTAACTATATACTCAGTATGGACATAAATATAAACACCAGTATTGGGTAACAATCTGAAAGATGCCAGAAACATGCCAGAAACAAGGCAGTAAGGAATTGAAGGAATCAATCAAACCGATAAATTGGCATGGAATTGATTTATTTGAAGTCATATCACAAGAAGAAACATCTGATAACCCTGAGTAGTGAGTTCAATTCTCACCCTGGCCCGGACTTGTTTTCGGGTCAATTAGTGTCGGTTATTTACTAATTCAGAAACATCTGAATTACTAATATTTTCACTTTTTTGAATTGACCTAAACATTTCAGGGTTAATCCAAAGACAAGATATTTGTGACAGTGAACAAAGGGTGGACACCTTGAGTAGGCTGATTATGAGCAGCCACATCCCATCATTTTGGGACAAATTATCCTTAATCCAGATGATCCTGCCCCTTACAGGCAGTGTGAAGAAGTGTGCGATTGTCTGATGTCAACATAGCCAGAGTAAGCAGACAGTAGAAGTATACTGTCACTCAGTAATCCCAGGGAGTATTGACACGGCATGCTTGTGCATCAAAAGACACAAGGGG
The DNA here is from genome assembly GCA_963971465.1 of Lepidochitona cinerea. Classification (NCBI taxonomy): domain Eukaryota; kingdom Metazoa; phylum Mollusca; class Polyplacophora; order Chitonida; family Tonicellidae; genus Lepidochitona; species Lepidochitona cinerea. The sequence continues at coordinate 80,552,448 of OZ020551.1, read as the reverse complement.
AAGAGCCAGTTTGAGCTGTGTACACTGACTTTGTCTTGTATGGGCCTGACCACAAGTAGGGGGGACAATGGTTTAAAGGTGTTGCTTACACCTGTTGAAGAGATCCATGGCAGGCATGGGTCAGTGCTAAGTCCTAGTCTGTTAAATGATACCCGGTTTGGTAGTTTGATAGGCTGACAGATGATCTGCCTACAAATTGCACCCCATTCTTCTCTCTTAAGATCAGGTTCTCAGATGGTAACTACAAGTGGTATGGTGGCCAGACACAAATATAAAGTCACATGACCCTTTGAAATCTTTCCTGAGGAACTGGGTTCATCTATGTCATAACTGTTTTGAAGAGCATCAGTTTCCAGAAACGAACGGTAACATTAAAGATCAACACCCAACCTGTTGGCATTTGGTTTTATATATTTTTTCATGTGGCAATCACTTATTGCCATTTATCATCAAGAAGGTTTTGCAGGTGAGGGAAAGAGATGCTTAAGTGGTATTCGACTCAAGAATATACACTCATAATGTACATGCAGGTGTTGCCCAGGTTTAGTGAGATAGAACAGCCTGTTTCCTTTGGGTGAGTGAGTGATTTTGGTTTTACGTCCTGCTTAACAGTATTTCAGTCATATGATGACCTTGTGGCAGGGCAGATTTCCACTGCTCTTTTATTTGGTGCTGCCCAACCAAGACGACTTGCCGAAGACACCCAGCAAGCCCACTCACCCAGTCACATTATACTGACACCGGGCCAACCAGTCGCTGTTCTAACTCCTATTGTTGAGCGTCAAGCGAAGCAGCAGCAGCTCCCACTGTCAAAGTCTTGGGTATGACTCAACCCAGGCTTAAACCTGGATCTCCCAGACCTGAAGCGGAAGCTCTACCAACTGATGTTTCCTTTGGAGGAAACCACTAATGTTTGGCCGATACTCAAAAACTCTTTCCTTGAGGGCGTTTGAGTGAGTACATATTGAAGACAGTAATTATGTTAAAGTGGCATGAGCTGTCGAATAGAGAGAAAATTTTGTTGAAATAGAATTAGGTAATTGTTTGTCATGTTTGTCAAGTCGAAATAAGAGCTTACTTCACATATCAATCTTGGACATGTACATGTACGTTAAAGTAGTTCTTTTAAGCAAGAAACATATCTGTTGTGGGCTTTATGGATCCAGCGGTAAAAAACAGGAGAAGGGTACGTCAGGACTCGAAAATATACTTCTACATCTTGGCTATTTGAATTTTGTCCATTACTAGCACACAGTTTTAACTGACTTTACCAATATTTTTTATCTCAACATCAATATTTTACTTTTTCAAGGTATTTTAAACCCTAACCTTCTCATACAGTAAACTTTATGGAAATAAAAATCTGAACTTTGGCAGCTCATGCCACTTTAAAAAATATTGTAAATTGACAATTAAAATGTCTATATTACGCTTTATGGCAGCTAAAATGTCAGTATTAAGCTATATCACAGTAATTAATACAGGACAAGGAGATAGTCCTATTCATCTATATAATACCTTATTAAAATAAATGTCATTTAATATGTTAATTATTGGCAAAGTATACATATGATAATGGTAATTAGCCTATAGCCCAAATTACAAGTGACACCTTCATGCTACAAATGAATGTTTTTAAGGCAAATCCAATAACTCAAACATTGACAAATTTGAATTAAGCATTTAGTGTCAAGCATTACTTAAGCTTCTACAGATCACCAGTGTGACTTTTTAGAAATGTCACCAACAATTAAATCCAATTAAAAAATAAGCTTTAAGGCGATGTAAATTAGACAAATTATTACAATAGTTCAACTAAATTTAAAATTCCTTTGGTGTAATTAGAAAGCGAGAAGATTGATTGCTTTCCGGTTTATCTATATGTGTGGTCATAAGTTCATATTCAAAAACAGAAAAAGGAGCAGTAAATAAGGTAAGATGCAGCTGTTAAAAAATACAATCTGCTTTAATTGGATTTTTAATAACAACACACCTGCAGGGATTAAAGGATAAGCCAATGATTAACCTCATCAAGTCGTTAGTCATCAAGATTTCGCTAAGAAAAAAAAATATAAGGAGACAATAACTTATGAGAAGTGTCACGCTAAGGGTAATTAAGAACTATCCTTTACTTGTAAAACCTGTTTTGGGCTGCTTGTTAGACGAATTGTTTTCCTCTGCACAGGTATTGTTGACTGGAAATTTGTTGTCAGGTGCAAAAGAAACAAACGCTCTAATTAATTATGTCGCAGTACAGCTATTCTGTGAAGCAGATAACGTTGACATGTTGACGGATTCTGCAGACGTTTGACGGATCACAGTCAGTTATCACAAGAAACATTGGCAGGTCAAGGGAAGAAAATCCTATCATTAAATGCATTATGTTAAACATGAAAACAACAACAGGTGTCAATAAATTTAAATCAAACCATGATAATAAACCCACAGAAAAGGATAAGAAGTCAATCAAATAAAGCCAGTTATCCTTTTTTTTTTTTACTTTTGCAAGCAGCTTGTCATAGTATTTGACCAAAGCGTGTTTTATTGATAAAAGTGATAACTGGTGATTCTTATCGTAATTGACATAATTTTGTTTTCTGAAGAATGCCATCTTCACCGTGGAGGAAATCGAATAAGACAGAAAAAGTTTTATTCCGTACGCCAATGTGTATTAGGCACATGTTATACTTATCTTGACAGATAAGTAACAAAAAGAAAACATAGCCATAAGGAATTCTTCCATTCACCCACTCAAATTTTAGAAGATTGAAATTTTAAAATAGTAGTTTAAAAAAAAATTAGATTTGAAAATAATATGAGAATGTCATGAATATTCAATGAACTATTTCAAATATTAGAACACGCCCCTTGTCTTGTCAATCAAAGCTGCGTTATTTAGCTTGATTAACCCGGGCCCTCCTCCATATTCACTGCCATTTCACATCGTCATTATAATTCATCAGACTATCATAGCCCTCGGGATGTTTTGAAAATTTAGTTTTTTTTTATCATTTTAATAAGTTAAAACTCAGTGAGCTGTGCCAGGGGAGAGTGAAAAGCAGCACTAAAGCACCTCATATGACCGAGTATATCTCCAGGCTATTCAATGATAATTAGCATAATACCTGCGTGTCAGCAGTCTTTTCCTTTGAAGAGGGTATTTAACCTGGTCGCTAATCACCAAACAACTTAACCCTTTATGTCCCAGGATTAGAAAATATACCGTAAGTGAGAAATGTTTATAGGGGTTAATAAAATATCAACATTAAGCAAAATGTTAACAATTATGTCATTTTGGTCAGGTGTTAGGTTCAGTCGTAATAAAAAGCTTAAAGTTGTCATAGCACACATCACATAATTCACATTTGGTGGCTGTCAGAGTAGGCACAGTGATAGTCTCTATTACCGGTCTTCTATCGACGAGGCGTGGGTTTGAATCCCACAACAGCCAAAGAAAAAATGAGCAATTTCTGAGTAGATTTTTCATTAGTCGCCTGGTGGAGTTACCAGGTATTCTGATATGCCTGACCATATGTAGGGAGACAGGTATCCTTTAATCATAACTTTACCAGAAGAAGCAATTCGTAGTCACAATGCTCTAATAAATCAAGGTATTCAAAAAAATAATAAAATGACAAATTGTCTTTAACGCAAGGTACTTGCATTAGCGTATTTGACAAAAGCCCCCCTTAAGGTACATTGTCTTCCCATGAAAGTTTTTATCGCAATAATTAATAAAATTAGGCTTTGTCTTTGTTAACGTAAGATAATTCAAGCACAGCAAAAATGTTTGCTACCCACAGGCACTAAGCGTACATTTGACAATAGGATATTTTAATGCATTCTATTTATTTTTTTAATAACTAATAAATGTCAAGCCCTTCCTACAGGATAAATTATGATAAAGATTTGTATATAGAGAAGCCAGTTTTTGTTTAAAGTAGCATGAAGCTAAACAATATTGGGAAAACAATTCATTACAACAGAATTAGAAAAAAACTCTCAACGTCAAGCTTTCAGTTTTTCAAGGTACTTCAAATGCTCAACTTCTCAGGATGGTCGAAAATAATGAAAAAAATCTCAATTTTGGCAGCTTATGCAATGTGACTTTAACAGTGGCTCAGTCAGCTAGAGTAATAGTCCCTCAATCAGGCCTTTTTAACACACTTAGAAACTTGTCTCCATGGTTATTTTAGACAACAAGATTTTCCGAGCTGTTATATGAAATATTTTTAGATGCTTATTTCTTGAATTATAACATTTTTTGAAGAATGGGGCTTTATTGTGGATAAATTTATCAATTACTTGTAACTGCAAGCCAAAGAATTTTACCATAACCATAGGTTTCGGTAGTCTTTTGTTACTGTTGCTCTAAAACTACGGAAACGAATATCTATTAGCATGTATAACTGAAGTATCGGTGGTATCGGTTGGTTCCTAGCATTTCAATATACGGAACCGATTCAATGTTTCTGACTGACACTGAAATTATCTGACCTGCAATGCTTATTATTACCTGTAAAATTCTGAACTTAAAACAGAATGTACACTTACAAACAATATCTTTCAGTAAAATATAATACTCAGGTGTTTAGTACATTGTAAAGTCTTCTGTCGAAAGCTACTAAAGGATATGCAGCATGAAAATTTAACCTTAGTTTTTACCATGTGAGTAGTAGGTATATTTGTACATCAAACAGTAATGAGTCTTCAATGTGAAATCTGCTCAATTAGATGTATGATAATTAAAACAAAAGATTAAATACTGAGATCAAAGACTTTAAACTGAACATCAAAGAGATTTCAGAGGAATTCTTGTTTCTAATTAGACATTTCATCAATTACCCTGGACAATGGTATATACTATAATAAAGTGGTTGACATGAGTAGACTAGTGGATTTTTCCCAACAGTCTCCTGGCCTCATGAATGGTAGACTTTTAACTGTGCTGGTAACATATAATGTCTTAGAACCTATTCAACTACTACATGTAGTGGAATAGTTCAAACAGAGTGAAAAATTAAAACTATTTTATTTTGAAACAGTGATGATGACGTTGACAGTTCGATGGGCGTTTTTTGTTCTAGAACGTCAGAAATGAGCGTCACATTCGACCGATAAAGGCTCCACGCATGCATATTGACAGCGCCAGTGACAGGAAATTAGTGGAATCCTTACGATACTCCCGTTCCCTATTTGCACAATTTCTAAGGCGTTAACAATGTTCATATGAATGAGTGGATAGTACAGCCTGTATAAATCATCCAGTTGGTTGTTTGATTTGTTTTATACTGCACTCAAGATTATTTACTTAAATGGTGGCATTGCCAGGGGGGATGGAACCATGCTCTTTGCTCGAAAAAAAAACATACCTCCAACCCATGTCAAGTCGAAAAATCCAACTAGAAATTGTTCAATTTTATTTGGACTCGAACGACCTATGTGGGTTGGTTGCCAGTTACCAACGGATGGTTGTGGGTTTCCTTCGGGCATATAGCGCGGTTTCCTCCCACAATAAAACTGGCAACGCCGCCATATAAGTGAAATAATCTTGAGCGCTGCGTAAAACACAAAACAATCAATCAATTTTATTTGGTGGGATTCAAACCAGTAACCCATGATCAATGGAAGGCCTGTGGGAGACTGAGAGACTCGCTTTACCGATTGAGCCACTGAAGTGCCTCTCCTACAGTTGGTTCTGAGTCTAACAAGTCAGACAATCCATTTTTTTCTAAAGCCAGGCATACACTTCTGAACGTCTCTCCGCATAATTGTCTACATAATATGACATACTTGAATTTTAAAACTTTACAGAGAATCATCTAATGAGAGGCAAACAAAACAACGATTTCTGTGGCCACTCAGAATCACCGAGTACATGTCTGGCTTCAAATACTATTTTTTTAGCAATAAGAATGACCAATCAAAAGTGACTTACCACATTAGACATATAAGCGGCAAGAAGTCCACGTCTGGAAAAATATAATCAAAACAAAGATAAAAGATTGGAACAACTGAGCAACAAAAACTAAAAAAAAATGATACTTTATATTCTAATACCAGACATTACCAATTTGTGAGTTTTATTGATTATTCTACGAAGAAAGTAACTTATTCATATTCCAATTTTACCCAAGTTCAACATTATCATAAACAGTATCAAAGAAAAATGCTGTTTGAAGTTGTGCACAAATCTTACATTGGATTAGAGAATACTAATCAACAAGTTGACCATTAGGAAGTTAGTTAATATGCAAGACAGTGTTATTAAAATCCCATGTTAGAGACAGCAAAGGTGTTAATGGTGAAGTGATGCAAAAATACAATGCACAAAAAAACAAATGAAAAAATACCAAGCATGTAAGGGAACGATTAAGGAATGATGAAGAAAAAGGAAGCATAAACCAAATAACTTCCCAGCCAATAGAGTGTGAGTTATAAAGCATCCTAGAGACAAAGAAACGGACATGGATGTATGGATAGAAACTGAAAAGAATTATAGGTTGATTTGCTTCTAGTCAATGATTGATTGATTGATTTGAGTTTTAGGCACTTCCCTTAAGGCCCGTTCTCACTGTGTGATTTGTAGTACCGACTTGCAGGATGTGATTAAGATGGATGCTTTTAATTGGTCAATATGATTTGTCAACCAATCAATTGTATCCATTTGAATCTCATGATACAAGTCGGTACTACAAATCGCACAGTGAGAACGGGCCTTTACAGAGTTTATTCGACTGATGTGCTCACAACCCCAATCATTGATGGTTGACCAGATATTAACTGGACCCTTAAAACCTGCACCTCTTACACTCTAGTTTTTCACCAAAAATGTGATGCAAACAAAAAGTAATAAATTGAGTTTCAATGCAAATAAATACACTAATTTGACCTCCACTAATGTATATAAGACCCTAGTTTTTGTCTAATGGGGGTGAGGGGGTACAGGATGCCACCATTTTGGAGGGGAAATCTAGTAATAGCAATGGATCTGTCTATAATAAAGTGTACCTTATCAGTAATGCCATGTTTAAAGTTGTATGAGCTGCCAAATATGGAGATAATTTCGTAAAAACATCATTTTGTCAATCATTTTCTCAAGACGTCGAGGGGGCCTCCGTGGCTCAGTAGGTAGAACGTTGGACGCTCAATCCAAACAGCCTTCCACCAATGGGTCGCAGGTTCGAATCCCACTCAGTCCAAAAATTGGAAAATTTTCTGACTGAGTTTTCACTTGAACGACCTATGTGGGATGGTTGCCAGTTACCAGCGGAAGGTCGTGGGTTTCCTCCGGGCACAGAGCCCGGTTTCCTCCCACAATAAAACTGGCAACGCCGCCATATAAGTGAAATAATCTTGAGCGCGGCGTAAAACACCAAACAATCAATCAATCAAGAAGTCCAAATACCTTTCCCATTGATATGGGTATCTGGGAGTAATGTTAAGGTAGTTTTTTTATCAGCAACAAAACCCCTAAAATGTGCTCCTATACACCAGCTTTTTAAATCTTGCCAATTGTGAACAGCCTTCTTCGCTTTATATGGGTTACTGGCTTTACCAACATTTTTATTTCAACCTCAATCCTTCGACCTGAGTGGATCTATAGATAACAAGCTCAAACAATGATAAAATAGTTGTTCATAAATCCTTTAAGGTATAAGATGGAGAAGAAATAAAACGTATTTGCATTTAGAGACAGAAAAGGTCATGGGCTAAGAATTAGGCGGACAATGAAGAGATGAATGTATTAAGAATAATTTTCAGCTGAACTAAAGGATGAAGATGAAGATTTTGTGTTTATTAACTAAGTATGTAAGGTGGGAAAACCCTACCTGGACTTTCGCTCCATGAGGATGGAGAAATAAGAGGCACAAAGAGCCGGCAGATAAGCTAGAGTGAACATGTAGAGTTTTCCACTTAACTTCCTGTTAACAGAACCAGGAAAATCCATTTTGAGAAGAGAGTTAAATACATGTACAGTGGAAAAAACAAATAAATAATGAAACTGAAACAAAGAAAAAATCCCTATATCAAGAGGGCCTGGGCTGGGTTATCAGTGACATAATATAGAAATAAAACAACAAAAACAAGCTAATAAAACAAAAGCAATATATTTCTCTAGTCATCTAGGGAGACAGAGTTTAGGGATCTTTATCCTATAAAGGATAACAACAACAACAACAAAAAGCAAATGAAAGGAATGATACAGGCAAATAATATCACAAGTAATCCAATAAAAACCAGCAATAAAACTATATAAAAAGCATTATCTTGAAGTTTGTTAGAAACCAACAACATAGCATACATGTAAATAAACACAATGCACAAACAAGCATACACATAATGTTAAGGAAAATTATAAAAATTGTCTAGAAGGGGGGGGGGGGGGACAGAAACTAATAATACTGGTCAGTAGGAAGTGGATTTCACAGCTACCCATGGCATAAAAGTACCTGTTTTTCCTCTCGAACAAGAGACCTAAAGCACAAGCAGGTATGCCACAAACTAGGGCATTGTAGAAAAAGAAAAATCCTGCCACTTTCCTGAAATCATTAAACTAGAATTGCACAAATATAAACTTAACATCGTATTCAAAAATTAGTAGAGTAGCAGGGACACAATTGGCCAAAGGAAAATGGCTTTCATACGCAGATGAGTCCAGTTTCCTCCCCACTTAAACTGTCAACCCCATGTGGAATAATCTCTTGTAACGTAAGTACATGTATCAATCCACCAATCAATTTTTTATTGAGGTTACATGTGCATTGCACATATATATATCACATTTCGAAGCCAGGCTTGTTGTCTTTTTTCCTAATGTACCATAGTGATTTCTGTCAAAACACTAAATACTACATGTAGGAAAGATAATTAAATTACCAGGTATTGTATTATAACATGCCTTATCTTATCCATGGATATCAAACTTCTTATTGTATAGTCACATAAAATATCTTCTTATATCTATACATGTAAACACTAAAACTAGGGCCTTGATATCTTGATATCCATAGCTAAGATTAGTCATGTCATATAATATTACTCAACTTCTTAATGCATATTAAGCAAGTAAGAGGGATTGTATCGTTTAATAAGAGAAATAGTAATAGAAATTCATGATCCGACTTTATGAACATTAAAGTGGCATGAGCTGCCGAAATGTTGATGTTTTGACGTTAATACAGAATGTTGAAATTATTGGCTATTTTTCTCAAGACGTATAATTCAGAAACTTTTTAGTGCTTCTTGTCTCGAAAATGTACGATAAAGTATTGTTTTGAACAAACTTTGACTTAGAATGAATGAATGGTCGTCCCGGTTATTTAAATTTTGGTACTTTTCGAACACGTTTTCGTTTCGTACAGGCCACATACTGTATGGATTTTCCTCATTCCAACGCCAATCATTTAGTTTTTCGGTGGCCTTTAAAGCCTCTTACTGTCGTGACGATCAGAAATTATGCAAAAAGCGTGAATTTTGGCAGCTCATGCCACTTTAAGTTGGACACTCAATAGTATTCCTGTTTCCATACGGCAAGAAACATGGCAGTTTGATTGTGAAAAAAAACAGGGCTGTATACCTGGGAAAACCCACCATTGAACCTTTGACCCATCGTTGGATTGATTGATTGTTTGGTGTTTTACGCCGCACTCGAAGATTATTTCACTTATATGGCAACGTTGCCAGTTTTATTGTGGGAGGAAACCGGGCTCAGTGCCCGGAGGAAACCCACAACCTTCCGCTGGTAACTGGCAACGTTGCCATATAAGTCGTTCGAGTGAAAACCCAGCCAGCCCATTGTTAGATTTATTGTTTGGTGTTTTACGCCGCGCTCAAGATTATTTCACTTATATGGCGGCGTTGCCAGTTTTAGTGTGGGAGGAAACCGGGCTCTATGCCCGGAGGAAACCCGCGACCTACCGTTGGTAACTGGCAACCATCCCACATAGGTCGTTCGAGTAAAAAGCCAGTCAGCCCATTTTTAGAAGGCCAGTGTCTGACTACATAGCAAACCTTCCACATAGAGCAATCGTGTAAAGAACTTTCTAAATTTTTCTTAGGATTGGGATTTGAACCAATAATCCAAAGATGGAAGTCTTGTGACAGCGTGAGAGACCACTAAGACAATCAGTAAATTAATAAGAGTGGAAACACTAAACAGAATTGACTCCAATTCAACTTGGTTTTTTTTTCAATCGATCAAAACTACACCAAGTTTGATTACGACATATTTAAAGTAAGCTGGGTTTATAGCTGGCATATGTCCAAACATTTCATGAAAAAAATAGCCAGATACATGTAGTCAGAAGTTAATTCTTGGTGTGCATGTATATTACATTTCTTTACGAGGACACTAATTATCAGCATACTGCTTTACAAACCCTGTATATGCCGTCAATTTTGCTCTTTTAAATTGAAACAAGAAAAAAGCAGAAAACAATTTTTAATTAAATAGAAAATTAAGCAACCCAGAGTACTGTAAAGATGTCTCAGAAATCAAATTTCAAGAACTTTTCAGTGCAACTATAAATGGAACATAATTTGGCACACGGTAAAGGAAGCACTGTACAAGGCCTTTCTATTGGTATTGGTGCTATAGTTGGTGCACTTCTGTTATAGTTGGTGCCTTATAACCACCCTAAAAGGCCCTTCTGTTGGTGCCTGATAACCACTCTACAAGGCCCTTCTATAGGTATAGGTCTGATAACCATCCTACAAGGCCCTTCTGTTGGTACAGGTCTGATAACCACCATACAAGGCCCTTCTGTTGGTACAGGTCTGATAACCACCATACACGGCCCTTCTGTAGGTACAGGTCTGATAACCACCCTACAAGGTCCTTCTGGTGGTACAGGTCTGATAACCACCCTACAAGGTCCTTCTGTTGGTACAGGTCTGATAACCACCATACACGGCCCTTCTGTAGGTACAGGTCTGATAACCACCCTACAAGGTCCTTCTGTAGGTACAGGTCTGATAACCACCCTACAAGGTCCTTCTGTTGGTACAGGTCTGATAACCACCATACACGGCCCTTCTGGTGGTACAGGTCTGATAACCACCATACACGGCCCTTCTGTAGGTACAGGTCTGATAACCACCCTACAAGGTCCTTCTGTTGGTACAGGTCTGATAACCACCCTACAAGGCCCTTCTGTAGGTACAGGTCTGATAACCACCCTACAAGGTCCTTCTGTTGGTACAGGTCTGATAACCATCCTACAAGGTCCTTCTGTAGGTACAGGTCTGATAACCACCCTACAAGGCCCTTCTGTTGGTACAGGTCTGATAACTGCCCTACAAGGTCCTTCTATAGGTACAGGTCTGATAACTGCCCTACAAGGTCCTTCTGTTGGTACAGGTCTGATAACTGCCCTACAAGGTCCTTCTGTAGGTATAGGTCTGATAACCACCCTACAAGGTCCTTCTGTTGGTACAGGTCTGATAACCACCCTACAAGGCCCTTCTGTTGGTACATGTCTGATAACCACCCTACAAGGCCCTTCTGTTGGTACAGGTCTGATAACCACCCTACAAGGCCCTTCTGTTAGTGCCTGATAACCACCCTACAAGGCCCTACTGTACGTACAGGTCTGATAACCACCCTACAAGGCCCTACTGTACGTACAGGTCTGACAACCACCCTACAAGGCCCTACTGTACGTACAGGTCTGATAACCACCCTACAAGGCCCTACTGTATGTACAGGTCTGATAACCACCCTACAAGGCCCTTCTGTTGGTACAGGTCAGATAACCACCCTACAAGGTCCTTCTGTTGGTACAGGTCTGATAACTGCCCTACAAGGTCCTTCTGTTGGTACAGGTTTGATAACCACCCTACAAGGCCCTTCTGTTGGTACAGGTCTGATAACCACCCTACAAGGCCCTTCTGTTGGTACAGGTCTGATAACCACCCTACAAGGCCCTTCTGTTGGTGCCTGATAACCACCCTACAAGGCCCTACTGTACGTACAGGTCTGATAACCACCCTACAAGGCCCTACTGTACGTACAGGTCTGACAACCACCCTACAAGGCCCTACTGTACGTACAGGTCTGATAACCACCCTACAAGGCCCTACTGTATGTACAGGTCTGATAACCACCCTACAAGACCCTTCTATTGGTACAGGTCTGATAACTGCCCTACAAGGTCCTTCTGTAGGTATAGGTCTGATAACCACCCTATAAGGTCCTTCTGTTGGTACAGGTTTGATAACCACCCTACAAGGCCCTTCTGTTGGTACAGGTCTGATAACCACCCTACAAGGCCCTTCTGTTGGTACAGGTCTGATAACCACCCTACAAGGCCCTTCTGTTGGTGCCTGATAACCACCCTACAAGGCCCTACTGTACGTACAGGTCTGATAACCACCCTACAAGGCCCTACTGTACGTACAGGTCTGACAACCACCCTACAAGGCCCTACTGTACGTACAGGTCTGATAACCACCCTACAAGGCCCTACTGTACGTACAGGTCTGACAACCACCCTACAAGGCCCTACTGTACGTACAGGTCTGATAACCACCCTACAAGGCCCTACTGTACGTACAGGTCTGATAACCACCCTACAAGGCCCTACTGTACGTACAGGTCTGACAACCACCCAACAAGGCCCTACTGTACGTACAGGTGTGATAACCACCCTACAAGGCCCTACTGTATGTACAGCTCTGATAACCACCCTACAAGACCCTTCTATTGGTACAGGTCTGATAACCACCCTACAAGGCCCTTCTGTAGGTACAGGTCTGATAACCACCCTACAAGGCCCTTCTGTAGGTACAGGTCTGATAACCACCCTACAAGGTCCTTCTGGTGGTACAGGTCTGATAACCACCCTACAAGGCCCTTCTGTTGGTACAGGTCTGATAACCACCCTACAAGGCCCTTCTGTTGGTACAGGTCTGATAACCACCCTACAAGGTCTTTCTGTTGGTACAGGTCTGATAACCACCCTACAAGGTCCTTCTGGTGGTACAGGTCTGATAACCACCATACAAGGTCCTTCTGTTGGTACAGGTCTGATAACCACCCTACAAGGCCCTTCTGTTGGTACAGGTCTGATAACCACCCTACAAGGTCCTTCTGTTGGTACAGGTCTGATAACCACCCTACAAGGCCCTTCTGTAGGTACAGGTCTGATAACCATCCTTCAAGGTCCTTCTGTTGGTACAGGTCTGATAACCACCCTACAAAGCCCTTCTGTTGGTACAGGTCTGATAACCACCCTACAAGGTCCTTCTGTTGGTACAGGTCTGATAACCACCCTACAAGGCCCTTCTGTAGGTACAGGTCTGACAACCATCCTACAAGGTCCTTCTGTTGGTACAGGTCTGATAACCACCCTACAAGGTCCTTCTGTTGGTACAGGTCTGATAACCACCCTACAAGGTCCTTCTGTTGGTACAGGTCTGATAACCACCCTACAAGGCCCTTCTGTAGGTACAGGTCTGACAACCATCCTACAAGGTCCTTCTGTTGGTACAGGTCTGATAACCACCCTACAAGGTCCTTCTGTTGGTACAGGTCTGATAACCACCATACACGGCCCTTCTGTAGGTACAGGTCTGATAACCACCCTACAAGGTCCTTCTGTAGGTACAGGTCTGATAACCACCCTACAAGGCCCTTCTGTTGGTACAGGTCTGATAACCACCCTACAAGGCCCTTCTGTAGGTACAGGTCTGATAACCATCCTACAAGGTCCTTCTGTAGGTACAGGTCTGATAACCACCCTACAAGGTCCTTCTGTTGGTACAGGTCTGATAACCACCCTACAAGGTCCTTCTGTTGGTACAGGTCTGATAACTGCCCTACAAGGCCCTTCTGTTGGTACAGGTCTGATAACCACCCTACAAGGCCCTTCTGTTGGTACAGGTCTGATAACCACCCTACAAGGTCCTTCTGTTGGTACAGGTCTGATAACCACCCTACAAGGTCCTTCTGTTGGTACAGGTCTGATAACCACCCTACAAGGCCCTTCTGTAGGTACAGGTCTGATAACCACCCTACAAGGTCCTTCTGTTGGTACAGGTCTGATAACCACCCTACAAGGTCCTTCTGTTGGTACAGGTCTGATAACCACCCTACAACACCCTTCTGTAGGTACAGGTCTGATAACCACCCTACAAGGCCCTTCTGTAGGTACAGGTCTGATAACCACCCTACAAGGCCCTTCTGTTGGTACAGGTCTGATAACCACCCTACAAGGCCCTTCTGTAGGTACAGGTCTGATAACCATCCTACAAGGTCCTTCTGTAGGTACAGGTCTGATAACCACCCTACAAGGCCCTTCTGTTGGTACAGGTCTGATAACCACCCTACAAGGCCCTTCTGTAGGTACAGGTCTGATAACCATCCTACAAGGTCCTTCTGTAGGTACAGGTCTGATAACCACCCTTCAAGGTCCTTCTGTTGGTACAGGTCTGATAACTGCCCTACAAGGTCCTTCTGTTGGTACAGGTCTGATAACCACCCTACAAGGTCCTTCTGTTGGTACAGGTCTGATAACTGCCCTACAAGGCCCTTCTGTTGGTGCAGGTCTGATAACCACCCTACAAGGCCCTTCTGTTGGTACAGGTCTGATAACCACCCTACAAGGTCCTTCTGTTGGTACAGGTCTGATAACCACCCTACAAGGTCCTTCTGTAGGTACAGGTCTGATAACCACCCTACAAGGCCCTTCTGTAGGTACAGGTCTGATAACCACCCTACAAGGTCCTTCTGTAGGTACAGGTCTGATAACCACCCTACAAGGCCCTTCTGTAGGTACAGGTCTGGTAACCACCCTACAAGGTCCTTCTGTTGGTACAGGTCTGATAACCACCCTACAAGGTCCTTCTGTTGGTACAGGTCTGATAACTGCCCTACAAGGCCCTTCTGTTGGTACAGGTCTGATAACCACCCTACAAGGCCCTTCTGTTGGTACAGGTCTGATAACCACCCTACAAGGTCCTTCTGTTGGTACAGGTCTGATAACCACCCTACAAGGTCCTTCTGTAGGTACAGGTCTGATAACCACCCTACAAGGCCCTTCTGTTGGTACGGGTCTGATAACCACCCTACAAGGTCCTTCTGTTGGTACAGGTCTGATAACCACCCTACAAGGCCCTTCTGTAGGTACAGGTCTGATAACCATCCTTCAAGGTCCTTCTGTTGGTACAGGTCTGATAACCACCCTACAAAGCCCTTCTGTTGGTACAGGTCTGATAACTGCCCTACAAGGTCCTTCTGTTGGTACAGGTCTGATAACCACCCTACAAGGTCCTTCTGTTGGTACAGGTCTGATAACCACCCTACAAGGCCCTTCTGTAGGTACAGGTCTGACAACCATCCTACAAGGTCCTTCTGTTGGTACAGGTCTGATAACCACCCTACAAGGTCCTTCTGTTGGTACAGGTCTGATAACCACCCTACAAGGTCCTTCTGTTGGTACAGGTCTGATAACCACCCTACAAGGCCCTTCTGTAGGTACAGGTCTGACAACCATCCTACAAGGTCCTTCTGTTGGTACAGGTCTGATAACCACCCTACAAGGTCCTTCTGTTGGTACAGGTCTGATAACCACCCTACAAGGTCCTTCTGTTGGTACAGGTCTGATAACCACCCTACAAGGCCCTTCTGTAGGTACAGGTCTGACAACCATCCTACAAGGTCCTTCTGTTGGTACAGGTCTGATAACCACCCTACAAGGTCCTTCTGTTGGTACAGGTCTGATAACCACCATACACGGCCCTTCTGTAGGTACAGGTCTGATAACCACCCTACAAGGTCCTTCTGTAGGTACAGGTCTGATAACCACCCTACAAGACCCTTCTGTTGGTACAGGTCTGATAACCACCCTACAAGGCCCTTCTGTAGGTACAGGTCTGATAACCATCCTACAAGGTCCTTCTGTAGGTACAGGTCTGATAACCACCCTACAAGGTCCTTCTGTTGGTACAGGTCTGATAACCACCCTACAAGGTCCTTCTGTTGGTACAGGTCTGATAACTGCCCTACAAGGCCCTTCTGTTGGTACAGGTCTGATAACCACCCTACAAGGCCCTTCTGTTGGTACAGGTCTGATAACCACCCTACAAGGTCCTTCTGTTGGTACAGGTCTGATAACCACCCTACAAGGTCCTTCTGTTGGTACAGGTCTGATAACCACCCTACAAGGCCCTTCTGTAGGTACAGGTCTGATAACCACCCTACAAGGTCCTTCTGTTGGTACAGGTCTGATAACCACCCTACAAGGTCCTTCTGTTGGTACAGGTCTGATAACCACCCTACAACATCCTTCTGTAGGTACAGGTCTGATAACCACCCTACAAGGCCCTTCTGTAGGTACAGGTCTGATAACCACCCTACAAGGCCCTTCTGTTGGTACAGGTCTGATAACCACCCTACAAGGCCCTTCTGTTGGTACAGGTCTGATAACCATCCTACAAGGTCCTTATGTAGGTACAGGTCTGATAACCACCCTACAAGGTCCTTCTGTTGGTACAGGTCTGATAACCACCCTACAAGGTCCTTCTGTTGGTACAGGTCTGATAACTGCCCTACAAGGCCCTTCTGTTGGTACAGGTCTGATAACCACCCTACAAGGCCCTTCTGTTGGTACAGGTCTGATAACCACCCTACAAGGTCCTTCTGTTGGTACAGGTCTGATAACCACCCTACAAGGTCCTTCTGTAGGTACAGGTCTGATAACCACCCTACAAGGCCCTTCTGTAGGTACAGGTCTGATAACCACCCTACAAGGTCCTTCTGTTGGTACAGGTCTGATAACCGCCCTACAAGGTCCTTCTGTAGGTACAGGTCTGATAACCACCCTACAAGGCCCTTCTGTAGGTACAGGTCTGATAACCACCCTACAAGGTCCTTCTGTTGGTACAGATCTGATAACCACCCTACAAGGTCCTTCTGTTGGTAACTGCTAACCATAAAACAAGGCCATTCTGCTGATAAAATCATAACCCAGATATTCATTTTTTTTATTTCATGTAACCCTCCCCCCAACTTATGGAAGGGAATAATTACAGCATACTGACCTCCAAATACAGAAGAAAGTAATAAAGAGACAGCCATTGGACCCAAGAAATAGAGTGGACTGAAGGATTTCATGGAGAAGCTTTTTCTTCCAATACTCAAAGTCTTTTCTGCGAAGTAAGGCAGCAACCTAAAAATAATGAAAAGAGCAAATTGATATCCTGACATTTTTTTTTTACAAAGATCTACTCTTACAATAGAAAAATGTAATTTTTCAAGTAAAGGTAATTAACAACGAAAGCTGCCTCATTTTAGTCAACAGCTCCTTTCACAGCTCCGTAGCAAAAATCGACTCGAGGTTTACAACTAAACTGACAGAGTTCCAGACGCACGTCATTCCTCTCTTTAGCAATAAAGATCAGTTATGGAATTGTTGTATAATTCGATCAATACAGTTGAATAAAAAAGGCATATAAATGTAGTATTAATCCTATATGATTATTTCAAGAAAATGTCCAGCTTCAAGTTAATTTAACACCTTAATAAATTGAATGAAAAAAACAACTATACATGTATATATGTCCGTAAGATTTGTTGTTGTGATTGATTAATCTTTTACGCGCCACTCAAGATTATTTCACTTATATGGTTCACTTGCAAGGTTTAGTGGGTGAGAAAACGCAGCTCTTTGCCTGGAGGAAAGCCTGCTCTTCACAATGAATTCTTCCGCATACGGTGATTGCCAGAAAAAATTCACTCAGAAATTTTTGAAAATCTGATTTGGTCTGAAGCGATGAAGGGCTTGTGTAAGACAAAGGCAGTATCACTGTGCCGACTGAAGTCTGAACATAAGCGGTTGGACCAATATCCAATACAAAATTCTAGCTTGTTCTATGTTGAACATCTGTAGTGGTGAAGTAATGATACGCAAGTGCATTAACAGTAGAGTTGTCAAAGGCCAAAAAAGAAAAGGTCAAGAAGAAAAAATCATGGCTTGATATGTCTGTTGACTATTCGTTTACTTTACCTAATTAAACATTTTAAAAAGTGTATTCCCAATGACAGTGAACAAACTAGTTATTTATCAGTTATATGAAGACCAACAGCCTTTCAAAAAGGTTAGGACACACTGATGAGTTGGACATGGGCGTGTTGTAAAGGTAAAATTTCACCCTAAACTTTATCAATAAAATTATGGTGGCACTTTTTTCTTCAACAAATTCGTTTTCTCTAATAACCTTTCAAGGACCCTGCAGTCACCATTAAACAGTTTCCACAATTTAGAGTAGGTTTTGGAGGGTTTATTCCCAGTAAACCATTCAACTTTAAGTCAAAAGTTTGAGTTTTTTGTTTTTGCTCTATTTTTAACATTAATTTGAATTTTTAAAATGAATTCAGAAGGTATTTCTACGTAATTTTACTTAATTGCAAGCGTTCAAATGAGAAATTTTGCCACTTTCAGCAAAAGTTGAACAAAGAAAATGACCAAAACATTTTAGTGTATTGGTCCCCATAGCTTGAACACTTGACAAGTGTAAAACAACTCAGCGGACAAAACAAACACTAATTAGGCATAGGGTGTGACAACCTGACAACAGCAAGTCTCGGAATTATGCGCGAACGATTGTTTTGTTCAAACAAAAGTTACGCAATATTAAAATCGTATGAATTTTCCTTCATTATCGCAATTGACTTAGCGTAGCCCAACAAAAAATAAAATTTCATAACTTTTATTGACTGCATGTAACTCCATCCGGAAGTACTCTTTAAAAGTCGGTTAATATATGTATTCAAGGGCAATAATTCAGCTTATTTCCATGTGTAGTTTCAACTCTGTTAGCGTGCCTTCCGGATGTCCGGCTTACATCATCCTCAGTTGAACTTCAACCGATCAACGGTAAATGCTATAACTAATCCTGATGATGGTTAGGCCTAGCCTTTGAAGAATTTTCAAGTGAACGAATGTTGCTCAGCCCATTGCCTAACCTCTTTTGTTAACCGATTTCTACGTCATTAACACTATCACATTCTCGATTTCGGTGTGAAGTCACGGTCCCGAAAACGAGGCTGGTAATCCGAAAGTCGTTGAAAACAACTGCTAAGCGATGGCTTGCGCAGCTAGAACAAAAGGGTGGTAACAAGTTGTTTTCAACCACGATCCTGTGGTTGTTAGGGCTTTGGAGACCATGTGACCTACAGACGTAGTACAGTGCCCGGATGTCCGAAATCGAGAATACTTAGCAAATCATTGTTATTAAAAATATTGTCATTTTTACGTAACCTTTTTTCACATTAATAAGAAAATTTTTTAATTTTGGAGGCCTGCAACAGCTCATCGAAAATGAAAAAATACAGTTTTTATTGTGATACTTGATAAAGTTCAACTTTCATAATCGATACGAAAGCTTTATGTAGATTATAGCCCCAGGTGACTATCCTGCCATTCTGTTGTATAGTCACAGATCGGAGCCATTTGGCCCTGTAGGACGGTTAAAAATTTTGGTCTTGTAGCTTTATTAGACCTTACCCTGAACAAATAACATACTTTATTGACTGTTTGGGTGTCCTTCTTGCATTCCCAATAGTAAAAATCCAAATAAAATTCTAAATACTCTTTTCATGGTCCATTTTGACCTACGATATCGTTTTAAACAGTTTTGTCAAACAAATATGGCCACCGTTAATTTCTGGAGATTGTCACAGTTTCGTATCTCAGACTGAACTTTTACAGTGGAGCGCATGCGTGCGCATGTGCATTGTGCCAAATTTGATACGAAACAATAGTACGTCATACAGAACGAGCGGTCGCCATTTTGTTTTCCTCAGGTATGTTTAGGGCTATCGTAGGTCAAAATGGACCATGAAAAGAGTATTTAGAATTTTATTTGGATTTTTACCATTGGAAATGCAAGCGGGACACCCAAGCAGTTAATAAAGTATGTTATTTGTTCATAGAAAGGTCTAATAAAGCTACAAGACCAAAATTTCGAACCGTCCTACTGAGCCAAATGGCACCGATCTGTGACTATACAACAGAATGGCAGGATAGTCACCTGGGGCTATGTAGATTAGAATTTAAATTTCAATGCCTTCAAAGCCTTCTTTTTTATCAGGTGTGGCGAGGGGAGGGGGTGGGGGCAAGCATGGAAAGCTTAGATGTGGGATGTGAGAATTTTTCTGCAATGCTCACTAAGCTGGGCATTGTAACTTTTTTTCTATAACTTGACAGATGAGATGTTCAGTTTATTTCGAGATCAGCCTCACAACAACAACAACATATTTAGCAATAAGAAAAGGTCAGTGACACTCAGACAGGCACGACTCACCAAGTACAACGACCCATATATTTTGAAAGCTTCAGTGTAACATGCCATGGCAACATCCAAAGCTGCCCTTGAGCAATAAGGCGTCCATGTGTGTCCAATTTCATAACAGCTATTCGGCAAAGTGATCGGCTTACTTAGTACCGCCATCTTGGAAGCTGCCTGTAAATTTCAACCAATCAGATTTTTCTATTTTATGCAGCGCACCACAAGCTTGAACTTCCGTAAACAAATGCACGTGATTTGTGTCCTACAAAGTAAACCCTGAAGTAGGCCGATTAGCTTTACTTGCTCTGATTTCTTTGGGCTTTTATTCTGTTAACAAAATTTACCTTCTTTGATAATATTACCAGCTTGAGTTTGATTTCGTATTCTGGTTATATTGCATATATGTTGATATGGCTTACACAGATTAGATTATCCCCATCTACATCAGTTGGCCTACATGTTAATATGCATACATAGTAACATATGCCTAGTACTATAGCTGAATGTGCGGGAAGCCATTGAACAAATATATTTACCTTCACACTTGTTTTACACCTTTGAACCATATCCCATACGAAAGTATTTTTTCTACCTGCAAAGCGGCCCTAAAAACTATTTATGGAGGCATACAGATCTACTCAACAACTGGTCCAAACCTCCAAACCTTAGGTCTAAGTAGTGAGGTTTAAAACACAAAAGTGAACATGATAATTAAAAATCTTTGGCTTTGAACTAAGAGGCAACTCAGGGAGTCTTTAGATTCCGCTTTCCCTGCAGTTTGATTTCAAAATTATCAGCTTTTCAATCAGTTTAAGTTCAGGCCTATAGCTCTCAAAACACACCCTGAACGTAGCAACGTATCCTCACCCTATATATTCATGCCGTAATCGAATAATTCAAAAGTTGGCAACTGAATTTGTGCCCCGAGTGAAAACATATTCGCGCGTTTAGGAAACTTTGCCTCTTTTTTCTACCTTACCCACGAAAACAAAGTAGCCTAGTCTTGTACGTGTCCAATTAATTTATATCAAAATAATGCTGAAAGTAATCGGATAATTAGGCCTATATGAAGTATTTTCTGTCCGAGTGACTCACTTTTAGTAAGCTGTCTTTTTATCCTACCTATAGGCCAAGATGGGATGTGACCATGGGCCGATTGGAAAGTCTGTACTCTTGTGTCGCATTATTTTATCAAAAAGTCCCGTGTATATATATGCCCATGCATCGATGTAATTATATATATTGAGTATATAGCCGGATCAAAACTGTTTTCCACTCTAACTTATGACATTTAGAAGTAGAAAAACACAATGATGCCTAGGCCTAATTAATCAAAATGAAATATTACTAATAGGCAACAGCTTTTTAGTGACGACTTTTTCTATATGACATCAGTTGCTAGAATAATTGTAATAATATGATACTATGGCAGCTTATGCCTCTTAAAAATCGATAAAATGTCAATTTGGCAAAGAGATCGGATAACCGAAATGCGCAATTTTCCGGTGCGCTCGTTTAAAAGCACTCACGTGCACACGCTCGTAATTTTCGCTTCTTAAGAAAATAACCTACAATTCCATATAATGGTAGCTGTCTTAACAAAAGTCCACACATTTTGACAACTCTAGCTACTTAAAATGCCAGATGCATAAGAGTTGGTGATAATTAAAGTTGACATCTTTTAGTACTTGATTGCTAAATTCCGTTCCCATTCCGGTATTTACTTATAATGAAGTATAAATTCAATGGGGCGTTTGTTAACATTGTCCAAGGTATTATGAGAGAACTTCTTTTTTTATTCCGAATAGTGCCACGTCGTTTCCGGCTCTTGATATGTCGGTCTAATGAGGGAAGATTGACAGTAGTTTTGCAGCAATTTACTCTCTCGACACGCAATTCCAACATTGGATATGCTGATTAAATTACTCTTCATTTGCTAGCCGCCATTTATGAACTCAGTCTAACACTTCAGTTTGTCAAACAAAACGCCAGTGAACGGTATCGTATTTCTAGAGGTGCGACCAAACCAGGGCCTTTTTATACAACAGGACGTATGTGCTAATATTAGGCCTATGGACTTAATAAAAGCAATGGAAAAAGAAAATCTACGATCATGGCTTCTTGTATGACATCTCTTTTAATAAGGCAACGTTCCTGGGCGAATCCCGGGACACGATTACAAATAAACCTAAAGAGCGATGTGGTTTCTTTTCTTCATCAAATATTTGCAATTAACTCGTATCAGTCCAACTATCTTAAATGCAGACAGCTAAATATCCCTAATTAACCCTTGGCTTCCCTTTGCCAAATACGCGGCTTGACCTATTCTGGTATCAAAGAGCTAGCAATTTAAGATCTTTGTGTTAGATGCTTTCTGTCATTTTTATTTACCCCCGATTCCTGAAATAAAAAAATTTATTGTAAACTTCAATATTGTTTTTGTGTTTCATTCTGGATTCAAAATTATTGAACGAGGCAATGTGTAATGGGGAAACTCCGATATTAAATGATTATGACAATGTCCCATGAAACAAAGAAATTGCGATTCTTGGGAAAAATAGCAGATAATTTGCGCATTCTGTTTAAACTGGAAAATATCAACATTATGGCAGCTCTTGTCACTTTAATCTAGCCAAAGAATGGTGTTACAAGGGAAATCCCTAATTAAACTTTCCGACTTTTCCCTGTCTCGAATGCATGATGGTTGTTCAAATGTAGTCGGGGAATGAGAAATTATACTTACTTTCAATTTCGATTGAAAAATCGATGATGAATGCTTATCTGTAATTCGCCGTAAGCATATTGCGAAAACAAATTAACTGATATTAAACATTAAAACTCTTCTTAATTTTTCTGAACACTACTTTATTAATGATTTTAGGCATGGAAATGAACCATATCGGTTATATCAGTGGGAGACATCTATAATTAAGTCCTCTATAAATCTGGGGAAAGGCTGTGAGCTGGGGACGTAATCAAATTAAACATTACTTAGACAGAGACATGGGTTTAACGGCCTAACCAGTTGGAAAACGTTCGGGGATTTATCCAGGAATGTTATTATTACCGTCATTAAAACATAATTAGGCGGTCCCAGATAAGAAATATTGAATTAAAGACCTGTTTTTCGACATAACGGCCTGTAGATGGTGAATGTTTTTGTGCATGTCATTGACTATAACTCATGTGTCTATGTCAAACGACGATAGATTACCGGAAATGAAAAACGCACATCTGCAAGTTTCCGGGCAATTGGAAAACCAAGTTTTTAAGAAAACTTAGTTTATTTATTCCTTAAGCTCTATAATATATATATATGTATATATTTCTATTCTCGTTTACAAAGTTTTATGAATTTTCGATACTTTTCCATAAACAGCTTAAACTGGTTTGTCCTCGGTATTTCTTTATGATCAAAATCCGAGCTGGAAATAGCTAGAACACATGCCGATTGGGAGAACCTTATGGGGTTTCAATGGCAGAACTGGGACAAAAAGAGTCACTTAGATGAAGAGCATGATTTTACATAATATGAACCCTCTCAATCTCTCTTCCCCCAAACAGACACCCAAAATGGCAATTAGGGGTATGGCTAAGTACCCATATACACCCCCCACCTTTCCCTACGACAAACATTTGAGAAAACTTATGCGCCATAATTATCCATCGATGGCCAAGTATCAATCAGGTTAAAGCTCTAGGCATTTTGGCTGCACTCTGATCGTAAATTCCGATTCTACATGTGAATGATTACAGTTTGTTTACTTTGTTATGGATACTTTACCCTTCTTGGATGTTCCGTACAATACCAATTCAATCTCTTTTCCTTTTATAGAAGAAGAGGCATAGGCTGGTATGGCGAGAGGACTAATAAGATACCCACTGTTCACTAGGCAGTGTATATGCAATAACATTGCCATCAGTATTGAATATTAAAGTATACTCAAAACAATTTCACATGAGTTATAGGCAATGACATGCACAAAAACAGTCACCATCTACAGGCCGTTATGTCGAAAAGCAGGTCTTTAATTCAATATTTCTTATCTGGGACCGCCTAATTATGTTTTAATGACGATAATAATAACATTTCCCAATTTCATGGGATCTCAGTGTTGGCAGAGCGACAGTCCGACACAAACCATCTATCTATAATCCCAATCTAGTATTTAGCCAAACTCTATGGCCAAAACCATGGTCAACATCTCTCACTTCCGCTGAAATACCAAACACAAACGTTTGAAAAGGGAACGTATTTGGATTCAAACTTTATAAACTGTTATCCCTTTGGGTTTGAACTTGGATCCGGGAAGGTTTCGTGAAAAAAGTATGATACCATTTCTGTTTCTATGGCACAGACAATAAAAGAAGAATACGAACTGTTTTAGATTAAAATTGCTCGACCTCTGAGCCAACGGCCAGCCATTGCTTATAAAAGGACCAAAACCCCTTGTCTGTCTTTTGTCTTGGAACCAAATTGCATACTTTAACTTTCTTTTCCCATTATCTTATTCTTTTCCATTTCAGTTTACCCAACTTTGTCTCCATGGTTGTTTCAGTCAAGACGATTCTCCCTGTGCCCGCGTGTTTTACTCTCTATAAATATACGTTGGCCATAGAGTTTGGATATTTCCATCTTATCGCACTCGTTTTGCCAGATAATTGTTCCTACATAGAACGAAACAAAAGACATTTATGATGACAAAATGGCACATCTAATTTAGGTTTGAAAATCAAAATTAGGTGTATTCGATTAAACTAGAAGCAAAGGTAACGTAGAGAGTATGTTCCTGTAAAACTGAGCTGGCCGGTTTTAGCCACGTGTTTCATGGCTGGTTTGCCGCTAACGAGTTTCCCTAGCGAACTGTCAGATGTCATAGGAAGTGATTTATGGGGTGTATGTGTCAGACCAGCCGCTTATTCCCCATCTATCTGTTCATATTCGACCTTAAAGACCTACACAATTGAACACAATTGGCGATAATTAATCTCTGACATATATCCAAATGGCGCATTAATAGCTGAGGCACACCAGTTGCGCGTAGTTCTCAAGAAAAGCACACAATAACAGTGCGAGAAAACACTTCAGCGGTTGAATATGAAAAGGCTGTTGTTAGACAGTTGTGTGAAGCGAAACTGTATAAATGTAATCATTTTATCAGACCAATGAAATCTCTGTTTCAAGTAGGCCGATTAGTCAATCATACAAGAGGTCTGAGAAAAACGAAAATAAACATTCTTTTTAAAGGGGCATGAGCTGCCAAAATTCACAGTTTTTTCATAACTTCTGATCGCCACGACAGTTAGAGGCTTTGAAGGCTATCGAAAAACTAA
Organism: Lepidochitona cinerea; assembly: GCA_963971465.1. Lineage (NCBI taxonomy): Eukaryota > Metazoa > Mollusca > Polyplacophora > Chitonida > Tonicellidae > Lepidochitona > Lepidochitona cinerea. The sequence continues at coordinate 80,526,822 of OZ020551.1, read as the reverse complement.
ATGATTGGCGTTGGAATGAGAAAAATCCATACAGTATGTGGCCTGTATGAACCGAAAACGTGTTCAAAAGTAAACAAAATTTAAATAACCGGGACGACCATTCATTCATTCTAAGCCAAAGTTAGTTTAAAACAGTACTTTATCGTACATTTTCGAGACTTGAAGCGTTAAAAAGTTTTTGAATTCTACCTCTTGAGAAAAATAGCCAATAATTTCAGCATTCTGTTTTAACGTCAAAATATCAACATTTTGGCAGCTCATGCCCCTTTAAGGATGTAAGACATTATTATCAGAATTCCTTTATTTTAAAAAGAGAGCTGGAAATCCTATAGCCTCAGTTATTTTGTTTTAATCCAGAATTACTGATGTATCAGGGTTGATTATCCTACTAATTAAGCGATGCAGGACGTCAAATTACTGTTTAGAAATTTAGTATTTGGTATAATTGGTAATTTGGGGGTGATGCTAAACTGGAGGCTGTACCTTAAAATTGTGTTTATTTTTTATTTCAGTCTAAAATGAATGGGCGTTCGATCCAGTTATCCAGTAACACTATTTTCGTTTTTATACTGTACAGTTCGCAGAATCAGAATTTCTGGGAAAAGTGTGAATTCATCAGCACAGTCAGGTGAAAAAATATAGCGCCAAAGCTGACCCAAATGTCTTAGTATGTTTATTAGCAAGTATATTGGGTATATACCAGGATATAAAACAGATCTGTCAAAAATATGCACCATTCTCGTCTTCATATTTCCAAGACTCATTTTTGAGTAAATAAAGACGGTTTAAAAACTCATACTGATTACGCGGCCCAAGGCACAGTTTGAAAAAGCCCTGTGGTGATATGAACTAGGTTGGTCTACTAAGAAGATGCCACTGTTTGTTAAACTGTAAACAGATCGTCGTGGGTCAGGCCCCCTTTTAAGATATAGCCCGTTAAGTCTTTTAATGGCACAGGGAATGTAAATCATATATATGGCGGAACGCGTAAACCATATCTGACAGACATTATAAATATACATCTATATAGACATCGCTGGAATAAACCTTTGTCCCCGATTTTGTACGAAAATCCGCCAACAGGCTATCGTTTTTCTTTTCCATTTTTAATGTGAGTTTTTACTCAGTATAATATATTTAGCTACAACCCATAGACCTACTATTAATTCCAGTTCTGTGGATTTTTCAGATGTGACTGCATACAAAAGACACAGGTTTGATATTGAGCAAGCTGCCGTCACTTCGAAGTTTTCTCCAAATCATCTGATACCCACCAACGTCCTGAAGTTGATTAATTCCCATTAACATATACATTTAGCGGCACAATAACGTTTCACAGAAATTTCCGAAAATTCACCCCCTGTCGCATGCAGTGCTCTATTTAAGTCAATCGTTGAGTTTTTTTTTATGACTTTCAAAGCTTCTTACCCAAGTGCCAAATACGATTGGGCTTAGTGATGGTACCTTGAACATTGCACAGACAACTGCCTTACTTCTATGTGAGGAAAGAAAGAAGTAACCAGTTGGAACCATTGGTTCTTTCGTTTAAAGCCCTTCCGATCGCGGGTGCACCATCTTACAAAGGGAATAGCGCCTTGAAAATACTTCAATGATGCATGTATCGCTGAGCAAAACGAAGTGAATCTTGTGGTGACTTTCCTATTGTTCAAGCAACGCTTTAAGCCCTTATGGAATGGTCACCTCTATATATTTTCCACGAAACTTTTGAAAAATCAAAAAGATGTTTAATTTCCATCCTCGTAATCTATATATTTTAAATCCTCTATTTTCTGTTTATAAGTTTCGAGATTTAGCATTACGAACATTTATATTTTCTAGACTATATATCCTAATGGGTCTGACATGTGGTCGTACAATAACCGTAAAGGTTATGTTGTGTAAGGGATAACAGATCGACACTTAACGACTGCACAATTCAAAATATCGTTGAGTAAATAACAGAGAGGTCGTATTTCCTCTGCTATCCCCGCCTACCTATTTAACGTACACCTGGTTATTGAGACATCGGCACGAAGTCTCCGTGCCGCCATCAAAGATAAAACTTATTTGATATTTACTCGCAATTTATAGATTTAATTTATTAAAGAGGCTGGATTTGTGGCTGTAACGACAGACCATAAAATAGCATTACGTAAAACCGAGACGGTAGAAGCTTAACCCTGGTTAATTAGTATTGGGATGTTTTTTAATGCACTTGGCGCCTAGATCGGCACAGAATCCGACTCAATGACGTCCAGAAATAGGGTTCACTGTATAAAGAAACTACGTTTCCTTTCTATGATAGCGCTGAATCGATAGCTTAAAAGTGGATGGAAATTAATGCTTTAACGAATCACGCTCTGCCATGTTATAAACCATTTTAACGGGTGACCTGGAACCCCTCGCATTTCCTTTATAGATTATAAACTGATAAAATAATCTGTAACTAGAAAAATGACCAGTTTCGTTACTTAATATAGCCTACAGGCAAATAGTCAGCTTTCCTTTTTCCTTTTTGAATTCTCACACTGATCAGTATATATAATATTAAAGTGTGATCGCAAATCGACTTAAACGCAAAATACATTTTCAGGATGCCGTTAGCGTATTGAGGACTTCTGATGAAACATAATTCAGGTGGCTTCCAAAAATATACGCCACTAAATTATAACTTAAAAAATTTTTTTACACACGTTCCCTGCAAGGAACATTTTGACAAACGTTTTTTATATAGATTGATAGTCAAAATGTTCCTTGCAGGGAACTTGAGTTATGTGCTTACCCAACGTTATTATACATGGTTGTATCGCTTTGTCGGACCAAATTCGGCCAACTAGAACACTGTCATTGGGTCAATGTGACGGTAAGATGTTGTCTGAACATCATTTTGTCTGAACATCATGTTGTCTGAACATCATGTTGTCTGAACACCATGTTGTCTCAACATCATGTTGTCCACAATGCAGGGCAACCACCTTGCATTAGACACCAATAGGACGCCAGATCAACGTGCAATTGCGTAATCTAAATAATGGATTATTTTTCGATGGTCGGTTATTACATGCCCACATTCTGCTGTTGGGCCAATATTAGACAAAAGAACAAAATTATGTTGGGGCCAACAGTAGCGCCCTGGTGGGTCAAAGAAATAACCTATGTAAAAGAGCATGCAGGGAAGCTGGAAGCATAATTCGGCTTGTAACTTTAAATCACGTTATTTTCACTTCATAAAAAGTATTTAACGTAAGCATGTGGAATTTCAGCTTATTGTAAGTTTTTTTAGCTATGCGGTAAATATAAAGACGTGTTGGCTTTACCAAAAATACTGATGATTTGTTGCCAAATTATCTTTTCCAGAAAATTTTACTGAATAAGGTCAAATTCATGCTTGTCGCCAACCTAATGAAATATCATGGTTTGTGGTGTATTATAACATCTTATGATTGGGTATAAACGTCTAAATGATATGCCTCTTTTCAACACAATAAAAAACTTGCCTCCGTGGTTATTTTAGACAAGAACATTTTTCCTGTGCCCGTGTGTTATAGTGTTAAAAAATATATAAAGTAATAATGCAAATGAAATGAGAGTGTATGTGTATAGCATGGTTTTTAAAACCGGCTAGACAAACAATGAATGTGCATCCCCCTTATTTAAAATTTGCTTGTATTTCGCTTTCTTAGACTCAAGATTTACGTTTTTAGTTTCGTAATGCATTTGAAGGAGTTGAATTGTTTTGGTAATCGAAGTTTCAATGTTGGCTGCTCAAATCACATTACCACCTTACCCATAGGCCTAATATTTATCTTGTGCTGTTAACTTTTGAAGATTTTAAACCTCGGGCCAAGCAGTCCTTGAGGGTGTCGACCTACCTTTACAGTAAGCTGCAGAAATGGCATTTCTGTGATCCGGCATATCCGCCGAGCAAGCCAGCTTTTCATGTAGGACATTTTTTGTCATACCAAAAAAATTTGATCTTTGGATAGAAATAGAATGTTGATTCGATGAGATTTTCTTGGTAAAAAAAAAAACAACAAAAAAAACCCCCCATTCTTGCACCTAACCTTACGTTTATGCCTCGGTTAAGACATTGGATGGAGATCAATCCAAAAAGGTAGCTTGGGGAATATGAAGAGGTATATTATACATGTATATTTGAACTTGTCTCCGTGGTCATTTTAGACAAGAACATTTTTCCTGTGCCCGTGTGTTATAGTGTTAAAAAATATATATTTGAGACAGAATCCTAATAACGTTCGATGACTTCCTGTCACTGGGTCCAGTCAGTCTGAAACTTCGGGAATTTACGTACGTGCCGACCTGTAGCGAGCGATGACAGCCGAAGTTTGTTCCGCCTGCCAGTCGGTTAAGGCTTTTGGTGGAAAGTGTAGCAATTCATGCAGACAGGCAACGTGTACTTAAAGTGGCATTAGGTTCCAAATGTATGGACAATTCCGTTGAAACAGAATAAGCTAATCGTTTATAGACTTTGCTGAGAGTTGTATTAATTAAACATTTCATTGACATGTTTTTGTACAGAGAAGATCCAGTCAGCGCCATGTGAAGCTTTACAATAACATTGACATAACAGAAGACTTACTCTTCAATATTTGAATTTTGGCAAATGTTATCCACCAAAATGCAAAGTAAACAAACTCACTTGAGAACTTCCATATGTTTTTTATGTTACACACGTCTTAAGAAAATAACTTGCTCGTTGTATGTTAGAAACAAAAGACCCATCCCGGGTACTTCGTGAGAAAACAGTGAAACACGTGCACTAAAATGCATGTAACCATTACAGATCGATATTTCCCTTCAAGGCAAATCAAAATATCGATTTCCCGTGATCGATCACTCGAGTTAAACGTGACTTAAAGCGGTTTATTTTTTGTAGGTTATATGCACCAAAATAGGTACACAACAATAGAATAACGATATGGAAACTGTATAAACGCCGAGCGAGCCTTTATAGTTAGTCACTCATGTCGGATTATTAAATATAAATATTTAGACAGAAGTTAACAGCTAGAGTTTTAATTTGACAAAATAAAAGAAGGAAAAGAAAATTTCTTCAATAGGGTAATTTGCTAGTAGTACTTTTTCAAAATAAATTGTCACTGTCTCTTTTGTCACTGTCTCTTTGGTCGGTGATCTCCTCCCCGGGACACTAAACCTGGCAACGCTGCCATATAGGTCGAATAATCTTGAGTGCGGCGCAAATCAATCAACCATTACATCTGTCTCAGCATCGTTTTGGAATTAAGATACTGTTGGTATTTTTCTCAAGAAGGACAATAAGACGTTTCTCTCTCTCGGTGGTGTTATGCACTGCTTGAGAGTAGCAAGCACATAGCTCTATACTGAATATGCGTCCCGGTTATTAGAATTGTGTCCATCATACTCAGCTGTTGGTTCGTACAATTTGCATACCCATCTGACATAACTATGTTGAATTGTTTATTGAATTGTATACGCTCATATTTTTAGTGACAGCGGAATTCATGTGAACATGTTCACGTTTTGGTGACAAAAGCCACTTCCGCTATTTGTATTAAGTGACAATGGTCAAAGTTAGTTCGCAAGCAGCTTACTTGCTAAAGTGTCTATAATATGGTAACAAAATCATTTCAGTTGTTGTATTCGTTGACAATTGTTAAATTTAGTTCCCAAGTAATACTGTCAATCGAAATCGAAATGAAACTCTGTCCCAGTTCATCACAACGTTGCGGTCATTTTTTCTAAGGTCCATACCAATTACTTCCTACAACATGGATACTGTACAGCCAGAAAATAATTGGTACTGGATATGTCAAAAACTTTCCCAGAAGAACCAATTAACAAAGTTTGGTCATTTTTCATACAGTTTTGCTTCTTTGACAGTTGATACTATGGACGTGATTGAAAAGCGATTCCAGTAGATCGGGTTTACCAGCGTGACATGGCGCGTGTTCAGGCAATTGCTACGACGTTATCATAGGGAACACAAAGACATGGTAGAAACTAATCTCATTTGAATTTCATCTGGCGTGAGGATAACTGGGGCAAATTTATGGGGATTCTGGTAAGTTTTGTAATTTTCCAAACTGTCATTGACGACTTCAAAGACACTGGCAACAGTTTCCCATTGCTCCACGGACGCGTGTCCAACGAACCGACATCTAAAAAGCCTGATCCCAGAAAATTAAATCAAAAATAGTTTTCATATTTTGTCTGCTTTTTTCTTTGATGATTTTCCGCTTTTCTTGGCGTCTCACGACATAGCCTGAGTTTTCAGATTGTTTTCTCGGTACACTGATGCAATCTAGATGTTATCATAAATATTTATAGCTGCTGGGGAGATGATAAAGTCGAAACAAGACGCGCCTCCTTCTTTGATGCTGTTCTACTGGAAAGTTGCATGGGTTGGCATTAACACTGCCTTACACAGTGATATCATATAATGAGAAACTGATAAATCGACCAATTAGACAACCGAATATTAAATAAGAAACAAATTTGATCTTTTGTTGAAGACGAATCAATGGTTAATCATTCTGGCGCGATGAAATGCTTCAATTCTTCCAGCGCTTCTAAAATGTCATCGATAAATAATAAAACCATCTGTCAACATTAGAGAGACACGTCTCAGAAACTGTCTTTTAACTTTAGAAGTAGTTAACAAGGTTATGAAGCAGTTCTTTTTGAAACTTAAATCCCTTAACAAGTGGTCAAAAAGCGCTATAGATTTGCGTACATTGTTAAAATTTCGATTGATTGATTGGGGCTTAACGTCGCACTCAACAGCTAAGGTTATATGGCGACAAAAGTACCAACAGACCAAAAGATCTTACCCACCCCCGTTGCAAAATTTTTTGTTCATGGTTTTTTGTGAGTGCTGGTAAACAGTTGACCAAGTACTTGTCTTAATAGCTCTTCAGCTCTTCCAGTCAAAAATACAATTCAGGTTAACACCCCTTTGTCAATCGGACTTTATTTTCAAAAAGTTTTCAACGAACGCACCTGAGTTTCATACAAACTTTGACTATGTAAAGGATTGACACATCTAATCTAAATCCACGTGGACAATACAGTACAGATAAACATTGTATAAACAATCTGCAGATTGTTTGGTCTACAGTTTTAATCTACGTATATAGTGGAGGTATTGTTTGTGATGAGATAGACAGAAATGGGTTAACACATAGATTAGGTATAACAAAGTTCAACCGATTACACTTTATATGTCAAATGACTCCGCCTACTTCAGATATTCCATCTGCAACGTACAACGTTAAAGACATGCGGTTTATTATATATTTTGATAAAACAGCAGTCAATTCAATTCTTGAAAAAAAACGTGATTTAGGAAGCCTAAAACTAAAACTGTACTGAACAGTTATCGGAGCTCTCCACCTCTTAGCACAATCCAAAGTGCGAAGATTGTCAAATATTTATCATATGATATCATAATGTAGAATTAAATATAATTTAACAAACTAATGCCCAGAGCAAAAGGGATATCGTCCATATTCTTGACGATTTTTTCGAAGGACACAAGAATAAATCATGTCCCAAATTTGAAATATTATTTTATCATTTTTAGCATTTCTATTAATATAACGTCTTGTCATTTTTGAAGTGATAAAATCTTGTCTTGAGGGAAATATTTAAATTCCATAAGCGTTCGGTGTTAGTGTAATTCAATACGAAATGCTATCCATTTATAATTCACGATCTCTGCGAAGAATCACATCGAGCCCTTACATTTTACCCTCTAGGTTAGTGTCAAAATTAGATAGAGTCTCAAACGACTGATTAAACGTTGAGGAAACTTGGCCGTGGTTTGGATCCAAGAACGTGAGTTTGACCTCAGTTGACAGGATCAGAGAGCGTGATTAATACGGCTGCTCAATTTAGGACAAGGATTGGAACTGGCCAGAATGGTTTGTATCTAGAACAACGGCCGGGCCTTCTGCTGTCCTCCCCTAATTCCATCACGATGAATGGATGGTTATATGATTCTACACAAGACCTGTCAAGCACACCACCACAGCCATTTTTCATTCGGGTCCCTCCCTTTTGTGCGTAGGGATGCTGACAAACATTTTAATTAATTCGTGCCTTTGCCCTTTAAAATAATCCGTTTTACAACAAATCTCATCACATAGTGCCTGGCAAGGAGCGCGTATAGATCTCTGATAATTTGATACCCTCTGATGCGACTCGTGTCTAAACAGTTTCTTTTGTTTGTGCTACAACATGGCTTTTTGTTATTACAAAGATGCAATAATGTCTCTTTTTAATTTATTTTAGCTAAAAAAAAACTCCGACCCAAGTTCCTTAGACTTTTGATACAAAGGGAATACACATTTTTTAACTTTTTTTAAACGCCCGACTCGTAAATTGGTATCACCAACGCTGTCCGTCCGTCCCGGGTTCAATTCCGCTTCATATCTTGAAGAGTTTTAATCCGATCATTAAAATTCTTTCACAGCATATACCTAGATGGGTAGATGGTTTATCATCAACCATTTATGACATCTTCGGTTGCACAATATGGCATCTATATTGGATTATGTGATATCCTCTTTTTGTTTTGATCTGATCTTGATAATTCTTTCAGAGTATATACCCATGATTAGATGGTGTGTCTGGAACCATTTAGAACACCATTGGTTGCATAATACAGCATTCATATTGAATTATGTAATATTCTATTTTAGTCTAAGTTTGTACCCTTCTGCTAAACAGCCTGAAGAGTTTTGATCGAATCTTTACAATTCTTTCACAGCATATACCTTATGTGTAGATGGTGTTTATGAAGTATTTATGACATCTTCGATGGCATCATTGCGTAAGACGACGTTTGTTTTAGATTATGAAATATTTTCTATTAATCCACATCTTTTTCAGTTTTGACTTGATCTTGACAATTTGTCAGGGTATATATAATTAATTGGTAGATGGTGTGTCGGGAACAATTTAGTGGATGTATAATATGATATCCATATATGTACATCGAATAGAGAAATGAATACCTTTCATATGAACAAAAACATTCAGGTTTATTGGGGAGAAAACCGGCTTCTTTGTCCGGAGGAAAACCGCCACCTTCTGCCAATATCTGGTAACTCTTCCATCTCGGTCGTTCTAGTACAAAACTCAATCAGAAGTTCTCCATTTTTCTTGGGACTGAGTGGGATTCGACCCCACGACTCAAAGCTTAAAACAAAATGTTATTATTTGAAAAAAAAAAGAATATATGACGCACTTATTTGGATTTTATTTATATTTTACAAATACTTTACCTTCACACAGGCCACAAGCTTGAAGTGTCTTAAAGTGCCAATTATTGAAAGAGAATTAGCCAATTGTTCTTCGTTTTTGTCAAGAAGTACGAAATAGGACCTTTCTCCATATATCAGTCTTGGATGTGTGCGTTAAGGTAGTTTTATAATCAACAGACTGGAAAAGATATCGATACATTGACCGTTTTATTACACATATCCGGTTCGTATGGGTATAAACTCATTTAAACCAAAAATCTGGATTTTGACAGCTCATGCCACTTGAAAACCAATTTTTTTATTTCAATCGTTTGAATTGCTACAACAATTTGAATTTAATAAAAGGCTGGATTTTGACTGCCAATGCCATGCACTTAAAAATAATAATTTATGTCAAGGCAGAGTTAAAAAGTCTAACTTCCGGCTATTTGGATTCTAAATCACTTTTCGAAAATAGCCTCAGTTAGAACATGCTACCTATATATATCTGTACAGTCAGTATCTATGAAATAAGGGTCTGAATGTTGTCAGCCGTAGTCGACTTTCAGCCCAAATTGTCCAGATGATGAAAACCATCCCGAACTGTTAATATAAAGCGTCCAGAAAGCTAGTTCTGCATGGTTGTCCAGTTCTTGGCTGTTCCGAGACTTGGGCTTTCACGAAATGTTAGATACGGTATCAAAGTGAAGCAGTTTATCCATTTGGTCGGAAAACTTTCGTGACTGTGCACAATACGACATTTCAAGTTGAGCAAACATCCAAACGAAAGTTCTCTTTCCGCTCACTCTTATAAAGGGCACCTGGGGACAAGAGAATAAACCCGCCATTTTACTCTAAACAAGGAACCAAATTCTGGCCCTATTATAATCCTTTGTGTTGCAGCTGAAAGCTTTTCGAAATGGAATAGGCCATGAATGGTTAAACAAATATAGATTTTGTACACAGGAGAGTCGTGGTAAATGTTTCATTTATTGTTCCTCTTCCGATAGCCTGCAGCTGCAGAATAGAATACAAACCTGAGACCCTCCACATATTACAAAGATCTATTTCGCTCATAAAAGAATTATAATTTGATACGTGTGTTCGTTTAAAATCCTAGGCCAAATTATATAACGATCTATTCCCTTATAAATATTTAGACAACGTTAAAATTTGTTCACATCCCATTGGGTCATGTGGTTGTTCCCGCGAGTAGAATTTCAAAGATGCGTTTATCCAATGGTAATCAAGAGCATTACGTATCAAGGGATCATGACGACACAAACAATTCTTAACGCCAACTCGTCACATCATAAACCTATAGAACCAATACGCATTTATTACTGATGAAACATGTAGAAGTATAAGCATTTGTTCCCGTTATAAAGCGTTTGGGTTGAGGGTAGCTTGTATTTGGTGAATATATGACCAATTCGCGCTTATGTATTCGTAGGTGCTAGGCCTTAAAGAGATTTATTCGTCGGAACGATAAAATGACTTCGATTTTGACATTAGTCAGATTGGAAAGATGTTGACCACCGCTAATAAACAAGTATAGACATACTGTGTTTAGTGTTAATAAAAATGTATGTAATCTATGCCTTATTCGCAAGAAAGTTATGACAGCCTGTTGGGGTAAATCGTAGGCTTTGATATTTAAGTGGCTTAGCTGCTGTATAGTAAGTACACCTAACCGAGAATTCGACCAACAGATAGTACACACAGCATCACATTGTTGGGGGTCGCTGATGTTTGTTTGCTCAAACCCGAGATATATGTATAGGCTTACTATAGAGTCCTAATAGGTTTACGTTTCATATGATTGGAATCTGTGAATGAAGCGAAATGTTTTGACATATAGTGCAAAGCGTATGAAGAATCTTTCAATTCACTTATACTCTGTTGTTAAAGGCCTCACCTCTAACCCACATACACGGTTTCATAGACTCTCGCAAAGTATAAAATACACGTTTTCTGATTTACATCCTTAAAACAATTTACACGCTCGGTTGCTCTTCCTTTGGGCTGCAGCGAACCATGAACAAAATTGAATACCGTCTGTTTATCTAGTGATGTGTGAATACGGTCTTAGCCGGATAACCGTCAGCTTGTACCCCCAAGTAAAAAAAGGGATTTATTTTGAAAGAAACCCGACAGGGACTTGCTGTGCGAGACAGATCGCGATAATTGTTAAACGGACATAAAACTCAAATCTAATCGAATTTCTCTATGTATATTCTGGACATTAAATTGATAGAAAATGGTACGGTTGTGAATCGACACTAGCGTTTTTACGGCCGAAGAGTTTGTCCCGAGTCAATTAACCCCCGACAACTATCAGTGCTAAGTGAGAATCCTTAGTGTTTGTTGATACTAAAGCTGGCGTTTACGACCAGGACAAGACAGTTTTATGAACATGAAAATTGCCCTCAACTCGTGAGAGATCTTCATATATACTTAACACCTAATTGTTCTTGATTATTGTAAAAGCCAAGAACTTTTATAGGGAACGATAAAGACATACACCTGTTTATGTATACACCATACTGTAGATATAATAAACATTTTTTCTAGACTAACTGATTGTAGAACTTTAGAAAGTGGTAAACAAAGGGTTGCTTAGAATTCATCTTGTTATTTGGGCAAAGTTTGATTTTACGAGACTTGTTCCTTTTTACTTTTCTGGCTGATTTAAAGCTCGTCTCTTCAATTATAGCTATACATATACATTATTAAACAGCGTTTTTCTTCTTTATTATAAAACCATGACTGCGTTTATTTATAACGAATCCAAAAGATTCGGTGAGTCGAAGATAAAAGCTAACCCAAAATATGTTCACATAGAAGTTTCTGATGTAGAAGTGGACAAATTAATGTGAAAAATAAAACAAATAGGGATCAATAAAACTCATTCTTAAACAGTAGATTCAGATTGAACAGATACATTAGTCTCGTGGATGAGTCTCTTTTTTACATTTGTAAACAAGATGATCATTTTAGGCTTACTGAGCTCATTGAACAGATAATGTCAAATGCTATATGTGAATCTAATGCGTATGATAGATTGCAAATCATATGCATCTACTTAATGTGAGAAAGAAGCAAAATAGATGTACGATAGACGACATGAGTTATAATAAGCTACATTATTGACAATCCAAACAAAGGTAGTCTTAAAATATCACACGAATGACAAATCTTCATCTATCATTAACACGTAAGAGAAAACTGTCATTAACTGGTCTAAGTAGCACGAGATGAAACATAACAAGGTCTTATTCGGTGCTTATAATTTGTCATTAGGCCTGACCTTCATCGACTAACGGCTAATTAGACTGAATCTAAACTACCCCCAGGGTGTGCCTTAACGTCTGCACTAGTGTAAAACTAAATGTATATAGAGCAGTGATATGTAAACATTAGCTAATATTAACTGACGAGTGAATAGCGCAGATCTTGACACGCAGGCAACCTATACACAGGTAATCCACGAGTAAACGGAGCTGTAATTGTCTGTAATGTTGTTCGGGTAGACTTTAATGTCCAGAGCTAAACACTGTGATAGTTTAGACTTTGTTCCGTCACGGATCTTTAAGATACGGTAAAGACACGGGGCCAACTTGAAAAAGATGCCGCTGCCCTAAGCTGGGCACGCTGGGCGGAGTCGGGTTAAAGGAAGAGCGCCCGAGGCGGGGCGACTAAGCACATTGATGGATGGCTATAGCTGAATATCACTCCGTCAAGATAGTTATCTTCAAACCTGACAGTCGGAATTTCTCATCGTGGAAATTGCCTTCACCCGGCGAACTGATTGCCCTTTTGCCGATGCCCGAAATATGCTTAATCAAACCAAAGAGTGGACAGCTAAGATTTGACCACATGTATCCTGAATTAGTCGCAAATCCGAATCCTAAGAACTGATACAGATTTATTTTGAAATGCAACACATCACCAAAGACTATGAAATAGGAATATCAACATTTCATATACTTTTAGAATAACGAGGAAGCACACACGCAAGGGCAGCTTTCAAAAACTAACATTTTGGCATTTAACAAGTCCGCATTCATCGTATTATCTTATTGCAAAAACTTGTACAAGAATGCCTTTCCTTATAAAATGTTGCTTTGTGACTAGGATTATTTCCACTGATATAATCCCCGTGTTTTTACACAGTCGATTCTGTCAAATGCAATGCCAGTTTACTTGGGCACTGTTTGTATTTTGCTGACCTGGCCCCCAACAAAAAAGAATTAAGCTTTTATGGTAATGGATAGAATGGTGGGATTAAATCCTGAATAGATAGCCCAGAAGGTTCGTCCGATAGTGGGAAGATTCGACACGCCTTCCACAAAAGAGATCGTTTGATTTATTACTGAATGGTCAAGATTAAGATCTTTTGACCACTAACCAAAAGCAACCGAAACGTAAGCAACTGCTGATATATACTCTCGTCAAGATAATATATTTACGAAATAAATAGACATATAAATAAATAACACAGAACCAAGAACCTTCCAACAAATGCATTTTTTTGGAGTGACTACAAAAATTTATTCTAGAAAATCAAGAAATCGTTAAAAACATTATGTACAAAATGTCATCAACTTTCAATGCTGGATTGTTGTTCGATATTTCTTCAAATTTCGTTGGAGGGTTCAAGAGAAACATAGAGAGGGTTTATCAGCATCCCGGTTCATATCCAAAGAGTTTAAATTCATAGCACTAAGAACCTCCTGCAAATTTAGGGTTATTTGAAGGGTAAACGGTGTAACGTACACGCTAGAGGTGAGAAGACGACATAAATCAAGTGATTTCTTAAAGACGTCGTATCGTCAGGTGTGACAGAGGCACATTAGAGCCGAGTTCGCCACGCCATCTGGAGAGTGCAATATCCCAGAGGCATTCGAGAATGAGCTATGGCCCTTCAAACTTGCCCCCGTTATGGGGTTCAAGCCGTCGGGGCTGGGCTCATCGCCTTTTCACGCTCCACAGACATCAGATATCTCCCTATAGGGCTTATTGCCTGACCATAGCCTGGGAGGATGGGATTGCTTTAATTAACGTGAGAGTGGCCAGGCTAAACACACCGCCAATCTGAATCACATGGCCCATAGGGTGTCGGTTTCGTTGGTCGGTTTCTAACGTGATGTAAGCTGATTAGCCAAAGTCCGTGGAATGGCCAATTAATCGGTACGGACTCATACTGATTAAATACCCCATGATGATACCCGTCTTGGTCGGGTCCACTCAGTCCAAGTCTCACTCCTTCTCTGCCATGATCCCCGTACGCAAAACCGCTTAAAACAAGAAATTTCTCGGGATATCATGAATTAAAAATATTTTTGTTCCCTCAATGCGATACGGATCTTCCAGAGAACATCGATGTGTTTATTATTAAAAAGGGTACCAGACTTAAGAACACTAAGAGCCTCACTGTCCAGAGAACAACTCAATATCCTGTAATAGCCGGGACAATTTTATGAAAAAAAATTGACTTGGGATGATGATTTGTTTTTGGTATAAATTCTTTAAATATTTCAGCAATTGGTCAATTATGCAGGCCATGATTTTCTAGCAGCCTCTTCTAGACAAATTGTTGTGAATTTCAACACCTAGTAATTGTCAGGGCTCGTAAAGAAGACATCAGTGTTACGGTCTGATGTTAAAATCACATTATAATCACTGTGTTATTGCTGCCGCACAAAACCGATGTTTTTACGACTTTTAAAGTGGAGACACTGTTTTCGTCTGGGGTCGAACAGCATTGAAAGGCAGTTCAGAACGAGATGAGGTAAGTAACTGCCAGTCCTCGTCCCGTTTTCGTATACTTAAGTGTGATCACAGGTTTGTTGACCCTCCCCTAGGCGTTTATCACCTATTACCTTTAGAAAAGCAAACCGACTTTACCAGGCCTACATACCAGGGTCGATCAGAATAACCTCATAAAGAGATGCCATAAAACGTCTAGACGGAGAAGTTTATTGGCAGGGTCGGAACACTAAGTCACTGCCTGCAAGAGTCATTAATGGCATATGTTAGTCAACACGAATGGCTTCATAGTCGTAACTCCCAAACACAATGCCATAGAGTGTAGGGAATTCATCGACAAGTGTAATTCCGTGTCAAGATCAGGTGTCGAGGACATTGTTCTGACGCAACCCATTGTCTTCAAGAATTGCCCTCGCAAGCTTCAAAAATTCCTCTCTGCTCGACTCGATGGAATGATTCACAGACCTAACAAAGCCTTCCAGACTCTCGGCTAAATTAAATACCACACGAATGCGTTCATCGCACCAGTTAGGCTATTGAGTATTACGTTTTCTTAAGAAAAAAAAAGATTTATAAATTAGCGTGGGGTTACTTTTGATTTACTTAATGTTGAAAGTTGAAGATAAATGCAGAAGCTATAACATTTTATTATTTTAGTTTACGACCTTAGTCAGATAAGAGCTTGTAAAAGGGCACCCCACATGTCATGCAGACGTATCAGCAGGAAATATCTTTCGCCATTAACTTATCGAATAGTCTGACGTAACCGAGGGTTGTATCTTAAACATGTCAAAACTGACACCAAAAACCAGAATTTATAATCTAAATTCATTGCCGACATCTACTAAAACTTACGTTGAAAGATAAGACTAAATTGGTTAAACTCGTTATTTAAGTTTTTATTTCACGTGCGTAAATGTATGAATAGCTCGTTCTTTGTTTTTTTAGCAATTAGAAAAAAAACAACATGGACTAATGATTCACCTATAAAAAGGGTTCAATTAATCAATCGAAATCTCAAATTCGATCCTATCCAACCAGTCAGACAGTCGAGCAATCATCAAGGATTGATGTTTCACGCCGCACTCAGGATTATTTTACTTATATGGCGGCGTTGCCAGGTTTAGCGGGGAGAAAACCGGGCTCATGGCCCGGATGAAGCCCGCGATCTTCGGCGAGTACCTGGCAACTCTTCCACAAGAATCCACTCAGGTCTGAGTGTGATTCGAACCCGCACAGCATCAATGGAAGGTCTTTGTGGGACTGCGGGAAGATCAATAATAATCAAAAAGCAAACCATCAAATCAATAAATGAAGTAAACAATAAATCAATACTGGTATTGAATATCGTTAAGCGCACAACATTTTACGCAATCGATGGTTTTGTGTGTGTCTTCTAAGTAGATATCTGTGTTCTTAACGGGAGCGTCAATTGTTCTCTTTTATTGTGTAAAATTAATGGTGTAAAATCGTACGGCCCTGTCTTCTTGGAAATCCTTTTTCAGCCCAGCGGAAAATTGAAATCAATTCGTACTTGATAGTGTTACGTGAAGCAAATTGACTTTCGTTTAATTTTTTATTGTTGACTAAGCCAGTCCGTTTCTTTCCAATTTTTGTTGTTTGTTTCTGTGAGCACATCCGGGCTTTCTTCCTCTCGGATTTTGGACTTGATATCGCGCAGATGTGCTCACGTAAGTGTTGTACGTTTTTGCGAAATAAAACCGAGTTGCAACTGAGAATCCTGACAATTCTTGTCTTATTCATTCAATAAGATATCGTAGTTTTACGTTACGGTAGTAACACGTAACAATTGGCG
Source organism: Lepidochitona cinerea (assembly GCA_963971465.1). Lineage (NCBI taxonomy): Eukaryota > Metazoa > Mollusca > Polyplacophora > Chitonida > Tonicellidae > Lepidochitona > Lepidochitona cinerea. Next base: position 80,509,986 of record OZ020551.1, on the reverse strand, counting down.
TCAGAAATAGGATAAATTTCAATCGAAGTTTTGAACCTGTTTGTGATTTTATTCTCACAAGCCGCCTGGATAGAATTTAGGCAGTGTCAAGGCCGTTGCCCTAGCAACAGTGTAAACAAAGCGGTGATAGCTGAGCGAGCCAGATACTGCTTGCTTCTAATCGCTGTGCACGCTGCGCTTGGAAATTAATTGTAGTATTAATTTTTGTGTTTTAAACTCGCAATTGATATTTTTGGGGATACATACCTAAGTTGTCTCCTGATATAATCAGATATTAGTAGTTATTCATTTAATTTTAATAAAACTTGAAACGTGTCAGTTTACAAATCATCACCGTTGTGTGAGATTCAAATTGCTTTATAATATAGCTGGGCAATCATTAACGCTCAACATATCAATTAAACTAATTTAGATCGATCGGGTTACAAATCTGTCAAATCAAGTTTTTCTCAATTAATAATTTAGAAGAAAAAAAACTGCGCTAGACAGTAAAACAAATAATAATAAATAAATGTGGCATTGTTGATACAAATTCTTGTTCACTGCGAATAATTATTTGTAGACCTAATTAGCATTATTAATTACACGAACAAAGCAAATCTCTTTCTTCAGTCTGCAAACAATTTCGCAAATTTATTGGTTTGCCTGCGTTCTCAGTAAGCATATACAAAAAAAAACAAAGGGTTTCCCGAACTGCCATTCTCCCGTGCCTCCGATTTGGAAGTAGAACGTCAAATATCTCACATTAACCAAATTATTGAAGATTTAAACAATCAGGTTGACCAGCATACTTTGAAATTCAACGCGGACCTACTAAAAAGTCGTAAACGTAAAAACGTACTAAACTTCAACTTATTATCGGATGGTTTGCACCCAAGTGAATTGATTGCTCGTAAATGGTTGTGTAGGATATTGTTAGATAGCGTTAACTACTGTTACAGTGTGCAAGACTGTATGTCAACAAATTCTCAATAATATACTAAATTTGAAGAAGATGAGCGTCGAAAATGGGAACATTCCCATTGACAATGTACAAACAGAGTCAATTTCAGAATCTGGTACTTCTAACAGTGTACAACCTATTCCAGTATCAGAAATATTAGGCTTACTTAAAAGACTCGAAGGTCGTTTAATGCAGCCCAATGCAGGTATTGAAAACGAACAACCCAGTCAGGTACAAATAGGAAGTCCGGGTCAAAAAGGCAGTCCTCCTATTCTGTCATACATGGGCCAAACGAACCAAGCTTATCAAGCGTCATTTCCGGAATACAACGTGGCTAGCCAAAGGCAAGGTCGCCCATTATCAGATGACAGCCACCCCAGTCAAAGACAAAACAGTCCGCTAACTGATTACAATTTTCCTAGGAAACAGTTTGCCCACGAACTGAATGTAATTGACCGCCATGAACAAAGGACCCAGAGGAACCCTTCGTTTGAAAGAACCATGGGTTCCAGGGCGTTCAATTCGGGTAATGGCGTCCCTCATCCAAAACTACCAACTTATGATGGATCAGAGGAGATAGATGTATTTTTGACACCGTTTGAACGACTAGCTTACCGTTGTGATTGGGGCGAATCGGAAATTATTGATCGGTTATACCAATGTTTGACAGGTAAGGTCATGTGCTTCGTTTGTTCTCTACCACGGGAAATTTGCCAAAACTATGACACCCTAAGAGAGAGCCTCGTCAACCGCTTTGGGAGAAAAGACCCCCCATCCACTGTCAGACGCAAGTTGACAGAATATACCCAGAAAACAGAAAGCAACGAAGAATTCGCAGAGGAAATTGGCCGACTGGTGGCGAGAGCTTATCCTGGTGTAAGTCTTGATATGAAGGATCAGCTATCCGCTGAAGCATTTCTTCGTGGCTATAAAAGACCGAGAATTGCTTATGAAGTACTGAATAATAATCCAAGTACGCTAAATAAAGCGCTTGAATTAGTCACTCTGCTCGAGCATAATCACAAAGCGACGGTTGGGCGAGAAGATGTAGTTCGCAAAGAGCGCACTCGTCGTGTCAGCTGGGCTGATCCGGTTGACTCTGATGATGATGTGTTGGCCGTGCAGAGGACCCAACCACCAACTTATGTGACTGTTCAACAACTAGATGCAAGATTGAAAAGACTCGAGGATATGTTTTCCAGGTATTGCTTGACCAAAGATGTGGAATCGAAAACCGGAAGTACGTCTGTTGCGCAACCCGAACCCATACGATGTTACGGATGTAATCAGCCCGGCCATTATCGGAAAAACTGTCCCATGAGATCACGTACTCCAAGTCCTGTTAACAACAGAAATTTGGAGATTACCGACGGAGGGGTACCAAAGCCGACAGAACCCACCTTTAACCTTAAAATTACGCGACTGGACAGCGCCGGCAGAAGCATTGTGGTACCAATCTTGTTCAACGGCATTACGGTCAAAGGCGTTGTTGACACTGGAGCAGATGCGACAGTAATTTCCACCGATTTAGCTGCAAGAGCAGCGCTTGAATTTGAGAAAAAACCCACATACCGGCTTTTAAATGCAGAAAACGGAGCACAAATGGAGGCATTTGGGGGAGTCATTGCCACAATCCAATTGGCTGGAAAGCTATGGCAAGGCCCTGTATTCGTCGCTCCCATACGTGACCCAGTACTTCTGGGTATGGACTTTCTCCAAGAAGTAGACGCAACAGTTCTGGCTAAACAAGGCGATTTGTTGATTCATGGAAAGCTAGTAGCTGGACAGTCCACTGCTGCAATGCATGAACAGACTGTGTGCAGTAGAGTGACTTTGAAATCGGATATCATTATTCCAGCTGCTAGTGAAAATATTGTGGAAGGATTGGTAGAACATCCAATTAAAGGTAAAACTGTTGTGTTTGACACTGAGCCCACCGAGGGATCTTTTTCTGTTCATTATTGCGATGGTCGTTCCCATGCAAATGCCGATGCCCTTTTCAGAAAGGATTCTAAGGGACCTTGTGATTCTTACGTAGCAGGAGCATCCGTGGATATGCTACTTGCGGATGTATTAGGCCCTCTCCCACAGAGTTCGAACTTCTCAGCCGGAAAACATCGACGACCCCCAAGAGAGTTCACTGCGAACTTCTCAGCTGGAAAACATCGACGACCCTCAAGAGAGTTCAGTGCGAACTTCTCAGCCGGAAAACATCGACGACCCCCAAGAGAGTTCACTGCGAACTTCTCAGCCGGAAAACATCGACGACCCTCAAGAGAGTTCACTGCGAACTTCTCAGCCGGAAAACATCGGAGACCCCCAAGAGAGTTCAGTGCGAACTTCTCAGCCGGAAAACATCGGAGACCCCCAAGAGAGTTCACTGCGAACTTCTCAGCCGGAAAACATCGGAGACCCCCAAGAGAGTTCAGTGCGAACCTCTTAGCCGGAAAACAGCGACGAACATCAGAAGAGTTCACTGCGAACTTCTCTGCCGGAAATCAGCGACCATCATCAAGGGAATTCACAGAGAACCTCTCTGTATTAACAGAAGATCTTCCATGGGAACAACTAATGAAGAGGTTGATGAACCGAAGCAGACGAAACGTGGTCGTCCTGTAAAACTACCGACACATTTGGACCTTTAAGGAGTATCCCTCGAGTGGAATCGAGTTCTACTAAAAAGGGGGCAGTGTTACGTGAAGCAAATTGACTTTCGTTTAATTTTTTATTGTTGACTAAGCCAGTCCGTTTCTTTCCAATTTTTGTTGTTTGTTTCTGTGAGCACATCCGGGCTTTCTTCCTCTCGGATTTTGGACTTGATATCGCGCAGATGTGCTCACGTAAGTGTTGTACGTTTTCGCGAAATAAAACCGAGTTGCAACTGAGAATCCTGACAATTCTTGTCTTATTCATTTAATAAGATATCGTAGTTTTACGTTACGGTAGTAACACGTAACAATAGCGATAATAAATCAATATTTTCTTCACTAAGGCTAATAATGCAACCGCGGTATATGCCATTAATCAAAAGTTATAAGTGAAACAAGCAATATGTTATTTTACGAAAACCAATATATAGATTTTTGTTGCTTGGTTTCAACAATATATTGTTCCCATTTTTTAATCTTAATTCTAATAGAATATAAATCTGAATATGATTAAATTTACACGTATACTTATAAAATCAATATTTTGCACGCAACATATGTCTTGAACATTAAAGATGTAATCATATGTAGTTTTTGACAGATTGTATTAAGAGGTTAATCGACCTGTATCGAAAGTTATTAAATAAATTACGTATATATTGATCGTTTACACTACTAGCATGGCAGATTCGTTAAGTGTATTTCGCTCTTACTATAGTTTAGTGTGAGTGGGACAGCTAAGGGACAGCTTGGGTTTAAATAGAACATAAATACGGTATTGCATGTAGAGAGATTGAGAAAAATCCATCCTTGTTATTTTTCTCTTCATACACTTAGATCCCAATTCAAGTGGCATGAGCTTCAACAAGTTTGCAAATTTAAAGGTCTTGCATACTTTTTTTCAATAAATGGGAATTAGGAGGTTCAACTGAGACCATCAAAGAAAAATTTGGTGATTTAAGTGTTTTGTTTGATACATCAGCGAAAATCATGGTACGTCGATAGGAGGATGAGTCTATGACGTCACGTCAAGACTAACCATATTTGTGATAACGCCGTTAGATGAAAGTATTGTCTGTTTTAGGCTAATCTGGATAATAAGTTTTCTTCAATACAAGTTCACTTGTGTAGAGAGGATAGAGTCATTCACTCTATTATACAGTCCCGGTAAATACATCACCTCTGTAAATGCTGGTTCTGCGATTCTTTAAAGCTGGTAAACTTTGTGATCTGCGGGCAGAGAGTACCAAAGTGGATTCCTGGCGTTGACATGTTTACTGACCAACGTGAACGCTTCTCACCAGTTAAATCGATCATTATGTATTTTTTTCTCAATACGTAATTAGAAGGTCGTCATTTATTTTACAAGAGTTGATTTGCGCCAAAGGTTAAGTAGACCAAATGACATGACCAAGGCACAAAGGTTTTCATTCCCAGCTATCTTCAGGGACTGCTTCTGTTATACATTCAGTTTGTTTGTGTCAAATACCTTCCCTCGACCTTCCATCGATTTCAACCCACTTGTGTGTACTCCGTGTATTTAAAGTCTAGCCTAACAAAGTTTTTTGTCCACCGTCCAGTTTGAAAACGTCGCTCGGCTCAGTATTACACATGGCGAACCAACAGCACAATGAATCACATCGACCGGATCAACAGAACGACGTGCAGCGGGACGCCTTTTAACCCTGTCACAGAACTCAAACCACAATGCACTTTTGTCGGCCTACAATTTTTTGATTTACATGCGAAGCACAGATTGTTTGACGTTTGGGGTATGCGCTCGAATATCGTAAGGTACATTTATATTCGTGTTTGTCAACACAACAAAGGTATTCTGCGGCGGTAAGTGGTGAAGGTCTTTTCACGGCTCTCTCTTGCTCTCCATTAACCTTTCTCAAACCGGGCGGCGTAAAAAGGTTTTAATGAGACCCACATGTCACCAAATCCTACCGATACACTATTTGTTACCGCGTTTTATCGCTACGGTATAGGACACAGACAATCTGCAAATATATGACTTCTAACCAGAGATATTTGTCCTTAAAGTAAAAACAGGGACCGGTGGCATGCTGCGCAGGATCTTGGCCTGGCTTCAAGGAATGATCTTCATTATTATAACTAACATGTCATGCCTTTGAGCAAAATCAAAACAAAACGTGTTTCGGTGGAAGTGGCCGGACTGCAGGTTTGTAGTTGATTGAAGCTTTTAAATAAAACCAAGAATTTACCATATTTTGGGCTTATATACAAACCTTCATTTGTTCAGTTGTTGGAGTTTTCTGACAGCGATCTATATTACCCTCGCATTCGGCAAATGCTGAGTTTAGTTTTCGTTTTTTTATCGGTTGTATTTTCAGGATAACATCGAAGGCATCCGACAAGGAGATACCTCTTCTCAGCATCTTTTCCCTTTGCATGTTTATAGATCGATAAGATTTAGCATGTCGAGTGAACATGTCTAAGGGCTGTGTTGAATAGAACTTGTATTGCTGTAACCACTATCCACTCGTATATAGTTTACAGTGCATTACGTTAACAACCATGACTTTGTATGCAACACAATCTATGGAAAGCCCGATTAGTGTGGACAAGAAAGCCACATAGCTATACTAATGACCCGTTCCATCAGGTATTCATAGTCTTTGACAGGTGGGTAATGTGTGGGAGACGTATTGGACAAAGTCAGAGTTATATACGATCGTCATTTTAATACACCGTTGGTGAATAGGGCCATTTCAGTCCCAGTCAACCGAATTTTCCACAATAGCATTACCAGTGTCGACTGTCAATGACAAATGGTTGTAAGTACACAGTATTATAAACCATATCGTTATGTAGGTATCCAGTGTGAATGGTGGATACGTCATGAATATTTATCAGTTGAAATACACTTGCAATCTGTAATAGTTAAAACCCATACTTGTCACCGACTGGCATATGTCATATTGAGTTGAGATAAGTGGCGTTAGCTGCCGAAACTTAAAGATGTGATGGTTGAAATTCACTTAGTATACCTTAATATAATCTCACAATCCTACAAATACCACAGGATCGTTCGTCCTTCCGCGATACAATATCGTCCGAGTGATATGCATCATTGTTGTGTTGTTCTACTGATGTTCTGTGGATAGAGTATTCCATCCATCCTTCCGCATTTCGTGTAGATATAAGAATGAACTTGAAGTGTTTGTCTGACATATTTTGGCATTTAGCCCTCACCAGCTATAGATAAACTCTGTTGCTTTTGTTTATAGTGAGAGTTTATCGATACAAAGATATAGGCCTTTCCAAATTTAGACATCGAAGTTAAGAAGCAAGATTCGAAATCTGTTTGGGGATTTATTGTATTGACTTCGATACATCTATAGTTGAATCTTTATAGAATATCAATGGTCCACGATAATGTGTGTCTTTAAATTAATAAAATGCTCTGTTTTGTCAAGACAAGACATCCATACGAAAAAAACAACTATACTGGGGCTAGCCACACAGTATTGCAATTTTAACAATTTATTTTAAAGTAGTTCAAATTAAGGGTTCCTTTTATACAAAACAGATGATATTCGCTGATCACCAATTTTACCGGGAGAGGAAACACAGCAACTTAACAATATGTAAACCCCCAACCCCCGACCCCTACAAACCATTCAGGTAACAATTTCATTTGGCTTGTTTAACAGGACGCAATAGAATTACATATAATGATATTTTTCTAAAGTGTAAATAATTTAACGTGTATTATAATTTGACAATTCAATACTTCTAAAGTACAGAAATCAACCGTTTCACACTCGATGGTATACACCTATACACTTTAATTGCAAGTTAACATGGAGTAAAATATTAGAATGATGATGAATATTGGTCACTTACTTACTGATAGAGAGTTCGTTCAATTATTGTAACTGAAGACACTTTATAACATCATTTTAAAAAATCGTTTCAAGCATTACGACTGAAGGCTTACTCTATCTCTGGAATAAGGTTAAATAGACGGCAGCTACAAGTACGGCTTACTACGGTGTTTATACACAATTTATATCGCAAGGCAAACGTCTTCATAAAAAACAAACAAAACATCAAAGCTGGAGTGTGTACCAAAACATTTTGTAGCTAAATTTATAGCATGAGATGAACTTAAAACTCACACTTTTTAATGAATTGTGTCTTGAGTTCTGATATATTTGGAAAAAGATCAAATAACTTGTTACTCTTCAGTAACATTTAACCTCAGAGCGTGAAAACGGACGAAATTCTGTTTTTTTTTCTTAGTGCTTAATTTAGACTGGGTTGTTGATTTATCGATACAGTTTCTTCTAATAAATATCTAAGAGTTACATGTTATAGGGATGCTACTAGGCAGGTTTCTTTCAAGCCGTTAGTTTTTGCTGTGAAAGAATCTTTTCACAATAAAACCTTATGGCCTTTGTATTGCAGATGACTCAACCGTCCAATAAACTGTTTGGCGACAAAATGCAAATTTGTTAATGTGATTCGTCATGTTACTACTGAGTAGCAAATTAGTTGTCACAATGTGATTATTGCTTATTGTTATAAATCGTCTAAATACTCCTCCCTGGAGACAGTAATGAAGAGTTTATTAATGCAGGGTTGTGCCCTGTATCTCTTACGATCTCCCGCAAAATGTCATCAAAGATAGAGAAAAGAGAGCTTTCACAGACATGGGTGTCTATCAAACCGATACGTTAAGATTTCTCTGCAATTTCATTGTAGGGCTTCAGGTTTGGGATAGAAGGCAATAACGAGGACATGTCTACAAACGCCTTTCTTTTCCCTCTCCCTCTGTTTACATCCTGGCCCCTTCGATTCAGCCTCTGATGACATAGTTTTCTGTTTTCGTCGGATGGAGAGAAAACAATCGCTCAGGTCATATACACAGTTAACGTAGAAGTGAAGAACGAAACCTCGCTGCCGTGTTCGCTAAACGTGACTCTCAAAGGAACGAGGCAATATTTGACGACTTTTTGCGGAGGTCTCGGAGAGAGTCGGTGCCAAACACCCTCTGTAGCTTTTCCTGTCACTACGTAAACCTTCCCCAAGCATTCACCCAACACCGTGGACAAAAACTCAGACAGCGAGTTTTCGGCACGAATTCTTGTATCGGTTCAAATTTTTCCACCGGTTTCCTTTCTGTGTTCATCCTGTTTGGAGAAAACAACGTAAACAGTCAGGTAACACGTACATAACCGTCGCATCAGCAAAACTTGAGGAAACGTAAACTGACAAGGACATGAGGGTATAGGCAGGGCAATAGACGCTGAGGGGAAATTACAAAGCAAACACCCTAGCAATGAAAGGTTAAAGACCTGTGTATTTAACGGCTACAAATTGAAGACTCGTAATTTGGTCATTTTTGAGAGCCTTTTGAGGCTTTTCTAAACAGCAAGAAGCCAAAACAAATACTCCCTTTACTCGCCACTCTCTTGTCCTCGGCTACAGGTGAACAATTAGCAATGTGATGGTATATCAGAGCGATATCTTGATCGATACGAAAGTAACGAGATGACATTTTGATAGACAAACACCTCTTAGAGGATTGCGTTGACAGTCCAGTGTAGACATGTAAGATATAGGTCACCCTTTATTGTAGTAAATAAGATATACAAATTTCATTGTTGAATCATGTCTGCATGTTCAATGTGCTGCATATTTCTTATTTTATTTCTAACTCAAATGGGGATTTCAAAGCACATATTCATATACATATTTGCGGATGTTAACCTGATTTCTCAACAAAAGCCTTTTTAAAGTGTGTAAATACACTTGATTCATTCAGGTTTTGTATATAAATTATATGATAACAACAACAACATTAGAAAGCATTAATCAAGCGTGTAGCCTGGTTTGGGTAAATTATGCACGAAAATAAATTAAATATTTATCGGATAAGCTACGACATCATAAAGTCGGACATTTGAATTTGCTCATAAAGAAACATATCTTATGTATGATAAACTTAGGCCATCGGTGTTTTAAGCATTTACTACGCTATGTATTTCTCGGTTTCGCCATTTATTTATTCCAATGGGAATTGACAAGCCTATCCATAGCGTTAATTTGTAAGCTTGTTTTCTTAAGCGATTCTCTAAGCTAATATGCAGCAACATCGAATTGGATGAGATGAATACTGACCAATGCTATTCAAGATGTCTTTAATATTGTCCGCACGGCTGCCTGTGTATCTAGGGCAGTTGCCTGGTGTCTTTTTTCCGCGTGGCATCGTTCCAAAATTAAATCCACTTTCTCTGACTGTCTGGACAGAGTTTATTTCTGTTTCCGTATGACGTGATTGCAAGTATTCCACTGATCACGGTTTCCACGTGATACACCAACGACAACGTAGATGCAATTTCCCTGCATATATGGTAGAAAAATGAAATTAAACGAATAACAATCAATTTTGCTTGCCCTTTAAATTGATTATATAGTGGTGCAAAACAACCCCCAACTATTGGAAGTATTCTGTAAAAACGGCAACCCACTTGCCATTGTGAGGGGATACATTTTACGCTTTGTGCTTTAAGGAACCTTAATCGCACAGCAATATGTTCGAAGTTATAGCGGTCTTTATGACACGCTTAAAAGCATCTGCCATAAGTTATTCAACGAAATCTCCGCTTTGGATAATAAAATTGTGGCCATCACGACAAGGATTTGAAAGCATTGGGACATTTTAAGACAGTTTTGGTACTACAGAGACAATACTCTATGTAATAAACACTGGCAAAGATAATAACTCTATCCAATGGGACCAATAGCCCTTATAATAAACGGTTCTGTTTTCATTTTTATACGGTTAACTCTAGCTGATTTCGCATCATGATACTGGGATTTGAGAGGAGGTATATGACACAGAATTCCCCTATGGTCGGTCGTCAAATATTCAAGAAGCTACAGGCTGAACAGGTGATTTGGTTAATTGAGTGAAAATATAATGTTCGTGATTGGTATAGAATTGAAAGGCATCGGGTCTGCTGGACGCCAGTTCCCATTTTATCGGTCGAATACTGGTAAACCAATATCAGGGGAAGCAATTAGCTATATCTAGGCTATTGTATGATAGATTACTAATTAGAGTTCGGACAGAGAGCAAGCTATATCTGATAAATACGTAGACACGCATTGTCTCTCCATCTAGTCATGGATAATTTATGGATTATACTGCCAGCTAGAAATTGCCATCAACTGTTTATAGCCCATATGAGATAGGTTTCCCCAGAGAAATTGTCGACCTTTCCTTGTGGAATTCATCTAAAAAACAGGGAGATGTTAAGCAAGTAATTTATCGTATCATTATAAAGTAATAACAATCGAGGTATTAGCGTGTAATAGAGGAACGGCGTGAAGTCATTTCCACGGAACGCCTGTCTAAAATGGTGCCACTGCAATCCCATCCATCTCGACAAAATAGACTGTCAGGAATCATCCGTGGCTGAGACCACGAAACATAAATCAAGACTGCCTTCATAAAATTAGACTTCTTATATCTTATAGGCTGGTGGCCGAAGCTTCAATTCGTTCAGTCCGTAGCCGATCTCAAGAATATACGTTCCGATAGTTTTTAAATAGTAATGATTAACTAAAGAATATATAAAAAAAGTTCGTCCATGCAGAACCCCGGCGTTTTTAAGATATCTTCAACTGAATATCGATTTATGTTTCTGACCTATCTTTAACCTTTGTGGCCTACTTACCAGTTTCTGGCGGTATAATTTTTGAACGAGCCAATCAGATCGCTGAATTCCGATATAAACAATAGTTTGTAAACATACAGAATGCAGCAAGATGGTAGAGCGATCGGATGGAAAATCCAGTACTTATTCCTGTATAGTACACACACAAAGCAGGGGAAATGAAGTTGAATTGCCTTTCACTAGAACTAGATGGAACAGTGTCAAAAGATGTACGATAGACTTCAATGTAAACAGAATACAATAAGTCCCTTGGGGTTTTATTCCCGCCAGACCACAAATATATTATGAATATACTAATTGTAATATTTTATCTGGTGAATAAATCAAATCAAATCAAATCAGAATGGGTACTTTTAGACACAGAAGAATCCATTGCGGTCAGAGAGAAAAAGGACATATTCAACAAATATTGGGTATCATCGATATAAGCATTTCACAAACAATTAACGAATGTAGGCTGCCAAAAAAAAAGAAAGTCTGAAGCTCCCATTAAAGCCCCAACACCGAAAAAGTTAAGATTGAGAAAAAGCAGTCGAACTGCTACACGGTCTTCGGCAGTGCTGCCGGGACCCCAGTGGGTGAGGGATCGTCACTCAGTCCCACACAGACCTTCCGTCGATGCGACGCGGGCTCGAATCCTACTCAGACCAAATACAAATTAAAAAAATTCTGAGTGGATTTTTCACTTTTCACTCGATTTGCCGAAGGTCGTGGGTTTTCCTCCGGACAATGAGCCCGGTTTCCTCTCCCACGAAACCTGGCAACTCCGCCATATAAGAGAAATAATCTTGAGTGCGGCGTAAAACATCAATCAATCAATCGGAGACCGAAGACGGGGGTTTGTATTTTCTATCATAGCAATTTTCTGTGTAAGCCTAGTTCTGTAGTGTAGTATGGTGCCCTAGACTAGTTTAAAATATAACGTTAAACTTGACAAGGGGGGGGGGGGGGGTTAAATATTTGTTTATACCCTCTATACAATACAATAATTCGATTTAGTGTGGATTTGCTATATGTACTAAGTCTTTCTTAAATAATCCGGAATTTACTGTGGCACTTCATGTGCGAGGTAAATTCTCGATCACTCAGGGGGGCATGAACGATGTAAGTGGAATGGTCACCAGGAACCAGCGAAAGGTCAGGGTTTCCTTGGGGGAGGGGTGTAGATTAAGCTTGGTTTGTCTGAGTGTCCTCCAATAATCTTGCCAACACCATCATACATGCGAAAAAAATTTGAGTGAAGTGTAAAACGTCAATCCATCCATCCCACTACCTTTGAGGATGGAAATTCTATTCTCGGTGTTGACACCAAATTTGTTGACAATTACATATCGGTCGGCCTCAAGTGGAACGGTAGCCAGAAACCAACAGAAAGAACCTTGGGGTGTCATCTGACATTGAGTTCCTTCTGGGAATAATCCTGGCAATGCCACTATATACGTAAACAAAATAAACTTGAAAACGGCTTTGAACAACCAATCAAAAAGTATATTCCTTACAGCGCAAATGGTTTCTATGGGTTGCTGGGTGTGGGAGGAGCTCTTAAAAAGGTTTAATTGCCCCCCCCCCCCCCCACACACACACACACACTACCGAAAATTCTTAGATTAAACTAATAGCACCGAAGCTTGCATTAAATTTTTAATACATTTATTGTATCTCTAACTTAAATTATATGTTGTCTGGCCCACATGTCTGATTTAAAAATTACATTATTACTATATATATTTTGCAGGTTTGTTACGTGAAGCAGCGGGGGCAAATCGGTGTCAAAATATAGTGTTAAAAATGTATAGTGTTAATAGATTGCATAAACATGTTGATCCTCATACAAATCTGTTTATTTTGACTTTTCTCTCGTATACGACAGAGGAATGCAAATGGTGTCTACCTTCAATCCAAAAAAAAGTAGTATTGGTGGAAAAAGTAATAGCCAGTGGCCTGTTTCACAAAAACGGAGTAGATGTATTTTTTTGCGTAACTTTCGTAGACCGTATCTATATAATATGGGTTGTCATGACAGTTACGTAAAAACTTACGCTACGCCGCTCTGTGTATTTCGGGCCCATGTGTCTATATTATATTTGAACTTGGACCCCGGAAGATGTCGTGAAAAAACTATAATACCATTTGTGTTTCAGTATAACAAAGCTAGCATCGCTATGGCCAAGATTATAGTAGAAGAATACAAACTACTTCAAAGTAAACTTGCTCGACCTCTGACCCAAAGGCCAGTCATTGCTTATAAAAAGAACAAGAGTTTGAAAGACATACTGGTCAGGGCTAAACTCCCCTGTCTGCCTTCTACCTAGGTTTTCTGGGAAAGGGTATGGGGGGGGGGGGGGGGGGGGGGCATACTATATAGTCTGACGATATTCTTACTATAGCTTAAGATGCGTAAGCATTGTCAATGTAATACAAAGTGTTCCAGAAAATTCTACTGACTAAGGCCAAGCTCCTGTCAGTCGTCAACCTAATGAAATATCATAGGTTTACTTTATTACAACAATTTATGATGGGGTATAAAGGTCTAAATGATATACCTCTTTTTAACACAATTAGAAACTTGTCTCCGTGGTTATTTTAGACAAGAAGATTTTCCCTGTGCCCGTGTGTTTTAGTGTCCATAAATATATATATTTGCCTGTGCCAGGGGTTCAAAATAACCATTGTTTTAAAACAAAAAACTATCCACACATTTGTACACGGTTGGAAGCAGTCTGCAGCATTGTTGAACTTTCTTGATATATATTTTACTTTTATCTTCTAATATTACCTTCCATCTTCAAACGCTTCATTAGTTTTCATCTAAAATTATTTTTATCGTTTGAATTCTGTCTTTTAACGTTTAAATATTTTATTGCATTCAATATACAATAGGCTAGGTGTTCCCACCCTAGATTTCTTCTCCTACCTTATATTGTTTCTCTTCAGTTACTGTAATTTCCTTTTGATTTAAGCTCCTTTATTTCAAAACCACAGGATATTTATACCCCAGCTCTCTCTAACCATATGACCTTTTATGTCTAGACTTAACCATACCTCCAATGGTTATGAGTATAAACTAACTTTATCAAGCTTCCATGCTTTAGTTAAATGTTTTAATAGCTTAATCTTCCCTAGTTTACAAAAATATTCTTTAATCACCCAAGCCCTTTTTATTTCCTGTCATTTTTCCATATAAACACAAGAAATTCAACATAACTTTAGACTTTTTTCTACGGCTATTGATAAAGGACAGCAAATCCGAAAGGCCTCTAGCAAAACCGTGTGCGATCCCGTTTTCTGCTAAGTATTCTTTGCTTACTGTAAAACGTTGTATATATTACTTTCTTTTATATTCCTCTTATACCTTTTTCATCTCTTTATATATTTTCATTATTTAGGCTTACTATTGTTTTGCCCTTTTATTTATGATTTAAACCTTATCTTCCATTTACAGCCCTTGTATATTTTTCTTCCAAATTTTATTTCTAGGACTTCATTATTATTTCCTGTTCCAATTGTACATTAATTTTAACCTTAGTGTCTTATTAAGTTGTTTTTCCTTCCCGCTCTATTTAGTTTTCCTATGCTTATATATCTCACAATTTGTGACTAGATTTATTACCCCTTTTTACTTTAGTCCTTCTGTCTCCAGACACATTTTATTCTTTATCTCTGCCTCTTTGTAACATATATTTTCCAAATTCCATCTTTTTTGTCCCCTAAGTCAGCCAATTCAATTAGGTCCTTTTATCTCTAGTTTGTATCAATTCTTTTTGTTTCCCGACATATTTTTCCTTTCTATCTCTGTCTCACTTTCCCAACTCCATTTTCCCTTTTCATCTAGTTAGACTAATTAAGTATATTGGCATTTAGGCAGAATGGCAAAACAAGGGCGTGGTAACAGAAGCAGGCAATTTTCAGTTAGCAATAGGCATGGAAATTCAAAATCTAAAAGTCCCCAATATTCAGAATTCTCGGCTCTGGTGAAAGCCCTTTTCAAAATTTTACAATGTCTTCACCACATTGGCATCCTTGAGGGACATTTACGTGACCAAACCCTCCCAAATTCCTTAAATAATAAAATTAAAGAGCTTAATTCTTTTCTTAAACCGGCTCAACGCAATCGGGAAGTTGATATTGCGTTTGACCATGTACACAAAAATTGGGCCCATAGGATCATACAAGAGATGATTTCACATTATGCGGCTTGTTTAAATAGATTAAAAGCACAGGTGACTTCTGCCAGGTCATCCAATGGTCTAAACTTTGACAGTGCTTTCAATAATGCTTTAAAATGGGGCAAACAGAATTATAAAGGTAAATTACAACTTTCGACCATTCAAAATTTTTATTCTTTTCTTTCCATCACTAAATCTGTCACTTCTGCTGCTATTACTCAGTTTAGTCCACCATCGTCTCCCCAACCCCATCCGCCTGTCAGTCCGTCGACATCTGTTATCTCACCTCCAACTCTGCAGTCACAGACTCCTAGGTCTGTAACTTTACCTTCTGTTTCCCCTTCGCCTTTCCCTACTGGTACTCCCCCCCTTAGACCTACTACCTCTGCCCCCTCTTTTTCTTCCCCTCAGCCCCCCTCCCCTAGACCTAGTAGAACATCTGTCCCCTTTCGTCCTCCGTCCTCTCCAGTTTCTACTAGGGTCTCTTCTCCTAGACCTAGTACATCTAGTCCCTCTGCTCCTCCCCCATCCCCAGTTTTGTCTGTCCATTCTCCTATGAGATATTCAGATGCAGTGAGATCCCCTCCGAGGGGTCAGCGCAACCCTCGGAATAAATTAGCTAATTCTAAATTTTGGAAATTTCGGCACACTTCCTCTAATTGGCACCTTCCTAATGTAACTAAGAAAGTTCTTTTACTTGGGGATTCTAATCTTTCTAGAATTAACCTTGACCCCCACCCTGATATGCAGGTAGAATGTTTTCCTGGTGCCAATTTCAATTCATTTCGGACTCTAATTCAAAAGTATCAAGGTCCCAAACCTGAGAAAGTTATCTTGAATATTGGTATCAATAACAAGACAACTACTGAGCCAAACACTTCGTTAACTCAAATGCGCAACATGATGACAGCGGTTAGGAAGACTTTTTCCAACTCGCTCATCTACTTTGTAGAGATCCAGTCATCCACTAAACTGCCGGCCAGTGAAGTTTCGAACCTGAACCTATATAACTCTTCTGCTTCCAAGATGAAGAGAGTTATGGTCATACCAAAAATCCCCAATTCAAAATTTAGAGTATCCACGGACAAAATTCACTGGACCGAAGATACAGCAAATTGCTTGTATACCCACTGGCTTCAGACACTAGATTTAAACTAAATTTGGGACAGGGCATGTGCCACCCTACTTTCGGCTTAGGAAGTAATATTGTTAATCTTAGTAACGAGGAACTCACTGCTGATGATATATCTCTACTCAATAGAGGACTCTCATTTGTGCCTTGCCCTAAAGCATTATCTGATAGGGACTTTTCTATTAGTAAATTAGTGCATGCTATGGAGTTCTCCAGAAATCTTAGTCTGGCTGATATCTACCGAGATTCTAGTGGGGTACGCAAGCCGTTTACATCTAAAAGCGGCTATACACCTCCTTCTCACATGTATGATCCAGAAATAAACATTAGTCGTGACTCTGTATCAAGGAAGTTTGATGCTTTAACTAATCAGAAAAACCAACATAACCTTACTCATTCAGAATGTCTTGCCTTAAGTAAGCTAAGGAGAAATCCAAACATAGTTATTAAACCTGCTGATAAAGGTTCGGCCACAGTTATTATGTCAAAACAGGATTATATTGAAGAGATAGAACGGCAGCTAAGCAACCCTCTTCATTACAAAAAACTTGATAAGGAAATTTGGCCTGAAAATGTTAGGAAGTTTAATAAAATTCTTGTTTCTCTTCAAGATAAAGGCTTACTTAATGAAAAACAGTATCGCTATTTGGAATCTGATCATAACTCTAAAAACAGGGTCTTCTATATTCTTCCAAAAATTCACAAACCCATTGAAAAATGGCCGAAGCCTACAATGCCCCCTGGGCGTCCTATTATCTCAGATTGTGGCAGTGAAAGTTATAGAATATCAGAGCTAATTGATTACTATCTAAAACCTATAGCGAATCGGCATCCTAGCTTTATAAAGAATACGGATGATTTATTGGCTAAATTGTCTGAGAAATCCATCCCACAAGATGTGATTTTGGTTACTCTGGATGTGGAGTCTATGTATACAAACATTGACATAGATTTGGGTCTTAAATCCATAAAATCAGCATTCCAAAGATATCCTGACCACCGTCGTCCTGATAAAGACATTTTAGAATTGCTGGAACTTAGCTTAAAAGGTAACGATTTTGAATTCAATGGGGAGATCTTTCAGCAAATTAAAGGGTGTGCTATGGGGAAACGTTTTAGTCCTAACTTTGCCTCTATTTTTATGGCTGAGTGGGAGAGTGATATTCTTCACAAATGTCACCTACAACCTTTTATTTACCTTCGGTATCTGGATGACATTTTTATCATTTGGCAACATACGTTGGAAGACCTTCATATTTTCATCGATACTCTTAATTCTCACGACTCAAGCATTAAATTACAGCCTACTATTGATCACACTTCTGTGGATTTTTTGGATGTAACTATTTACAAGGGTCATACATATCATACTACTGGGTATTTAGATTACAAAGTATTCTTCAAACCTACTGACACGCATCAGCTACTACATGCTGGGTCATACCATCCTCCTCACACTTTCAAGGGGGTCATTAAATCTCAGATTTTTAGATTCTATAGAAACTGTAGTTCTTTAGATTTTTTTAACCAGGCTTGTTCTGTTCTTTTTAAAGCTCTCCTCCCTAGGAAGTATTCTATTAGATTACTCCGAAGGATGAAATCTAACACAGTAAGACAAATCATGTTTCCCCCTTCATCCCCCGATACGCTTACCTCCCCTTCACGAGTGTACCACTACCGTCCAACATTTCTCTCAGGTACATCAATGAAATGCCTTAAGACGCGATGCAAACTCGATATATACGTACCCGATCGCGGAACCTTTTTCGGAGAACAAACTCGCAACAAATATCAAATGGCAGAGAACCTTAATTGTGACTCCTCTAATATCGTGTATGTAATCACGTGCAAAAAATGTCGCAAACAGTACGTCGGAGAAACTCAGAATTCTCTACGACAAAGAGCAGCCAACCATTTATCTAGCATAAGACTTAAACATGATGTACCCGTGGCACAACATTTCAATACTCAAGGTCATTCGGTCAAGGACCATTTTGAAATCATGCCTATTGAGAAAATCCCATTTCTCACTTCCGCTGCAGATACGAAGCACAAACGTTTGGAAAGGGAAAGTTTTTGGATTCAAACATTACAAACTATTTATCCTTTGGGTTTGAACTTGGACCCCGGAAGATGTCGTGAAAAAACTATAATACCATTTGTGTTTCAGTATAACAAAGCTAGCATCGCTATGGCCAAGATTATAGTAGAAGAATACAAACTACTTCAAAGTAAACTTGCTCGACCTCTGACCCAAAGGCCAGTCATTGCTTATAAAAAGAACAAGAGTTTGAAAGACATACTGGTCAGGGCTAAACTCCCCTGTCTGCCTTCTACCTAGGTTTTCTGGGAAAGGGTATGGGGGGGGGGGGGGGGGGGCATACTATATAGTCTGACGATATTCTTACTATAGCTTAAGATGCGTAAGCATTGTCAATGTAATACAAAGTGTTCCAGAAAATTCTACTGACTAAGGCCAAGCTCCTGTCAGTCGTCAACCTAATGAAATATCATAGGTTTACTTTATTACAACAATTTATGATGGGGTATAAAGGTCTAAATGATATACCTCTTTTTAACACAATTAGAAACTTGTCTCCGTGGTTATTTTAGACAAGAAGATTTTCCCTGTGCCCGTGTGTTTTAGTGTCCATAAATATGTATTAGATAGAGGTAAGGGGAGAGCACTCATTTTGCCTATGGCCACTGTATATGCGAAAAAGTGTTCCTTTCACATGGCTTTTTTGCGAAAACGCCGGGGTTTGGAGTGGACGAACTTTTTTTGGTGCCAAAGTATGTCCTAAGGAATATAAGAAAACATACAAAAAGTATATTCCAGAGATCGGCCACGGAACCCTATTTATAGCGACTTTTCAAGTTACAGCCACCGGCCTATTATCTGAGGGAAAAAACCAACATATTCCACGCTGGTCAGATCTTCGGGCTTCTGAATTTTCTATAAGAGGGACTATCGGAACTGCTGTTTTAGGTTGTGTTTCCTTTTCATCTTGCAGTTTCCACCCATAGTCCACAATACGTCTAACGAAAGCAAGAGCACACTCTAGCATTCCAGTATCATTTTGGACACATTTTCTCTCTATACAAGAATTACAAATACAAAAGATATGCTACCATTGTTCAAACCTTCCGGGGCCCCTATTTTCTTCACGTATTAGTTAATCTTTGGGGTTTTGAATGAATACTAGTATTTTGAAAGTGACATAAAGAGCACGGATCCTGTCGATTAGAAAAGCTTTTTGAATATATATATTTTTAAGCACCAAAGAGATTTTGATATATTACTTGAGCACAAATTCTGGAAAAAGGGGTTGAATTGGTTTCTGTGGTCCAATGCTCTGCCATGTATCAGATTAGACCGCCAGGAAATGCCAACGGAAAGGTCATCGTAGCAGAGATGGAAATGTCAGCTATGACACGAAGTGAGCTTACGAGTCTTGACCTCACGCATGTTACTTACAAGTCTGTTCTGATGATACTGGCAGTTTACTACGGAAATTGAGTGATAAGAGCCTATGTACTCGATGTCACCCTTTTTATTTTTTGGCATCTTTTGAAATATGACATAACGTTAACCACAACATCCTGGCTGACGTCATCAACTATAAAACCATCACAGTTTTATGGCCAATGGAGTCTTATGAACAACTTCAATTTAACATTTCATAGCATCTTGTCTGTAACACCAATTCCGCAGTTAATATCATTTCGAAACAAAATCTTGAAGTTCGGAATTATTGAACCACTTTAGATGTGAGGATCAGTACGGAGATTGGTCATTTAAACGTTAAACACCCGGAAACTTCTGCAAGTTGTTCCCGATGACTTTGAAAGAGTTTCAATGATATGATCTCTCAAATTCGCCAAAACTGATTCGAGAGCTTATCATTTTCTTAATATAGGATTGGGTGAAACATGTTCGCCTTATTGTGGTCCATGCTTTAATTAGTTTTGAGTTTGGTTCCATCTTTGCCTGGTTATTTTTTTCCGGGTTATCCCAAACATTATCGTCGATATATGAAAAATGTCCAGTTTACAGAGCGTGTCTTGTGGCTGTGTCTCGAAAGATTTGCACCCGACTAGTCTGAAAATTACGCCAATGATTCATATCCTGAGGAACATACCCCAAACTCTCTTATATTTGCAGTTTTATTCCTTGCAAAGTTTTAATCTCGTCCCACATATCTTTTTTATACAAGCAAATTGCATTTTGAATTGGATCAGAGAGCGATCGTTACAACAAGCTTAACGATGGCGTATCTGTTACTGATCTCAATTTTGATGTGAATTAACTTTCGTGATATATTAGATAAAGCAAACAAATCACGTATAAGTCAGAAGCCACAGAGCAAATGAAGATAAAACAAATATCTGACTATATGTCTAGACATAAATAAAGATGAGTAGTAGAATAAGAATGCTGTATTGGTAAAGAGGATCTTGATTGGTCTCGAAAGTAGCAAGGAGTATCCATAGGTATGGTTTGGCTTAGTTCATAAGCTGCTTATTAAACGATTCCTTGGCCTCTGGCGGACACAAGTCGACCTAATCCAGACAAGTGGGCAACGATTAATTTTGCCTTGTTAATTTCCCCTCCTCATGATTTATGTGGATTTCGTGGATATTGATATAATCATGCGTCCTGAAGGCTTTTCCAATCTACTTAAACGTTACGACATTGACCATCGCACAATATGATGGGGGTAGTAAAGCCAAATGTTTCTAAATAATTGCTGATAGATAATACGTATTTCGAGTAAATCGATAACCAATTGAGGTGCTCTGTAACACATAA
The DNA here is from genome assembly GCA_963971465.1 of Lepidochitona cinerea. NCBI lineage: Eukaryota > Metazoa > Mollusca > Polyplacophora > Chitonida > Tonicellidae > Lepidochitona > Lepidochitona cinerea. Next base: position 80,488,569 of record OZ020551.1, on the reverse strand, counting down.
TCTCAGTTTGTTGCGGGTTCGAGATACACAGGCCATGCGTTGTGTTCATATATAAGCTGGTTGTTACCAGACGATGCAATAATGTCAGGATTGCCCTCCGGAGGCAGGCACCGACTCCATCCACGAACGTAAAACGCGGTTATACACCCGGATATACGAGCAAAAACATAAAATGTAATCAGAAAAAAATCGTGAAATTAGACCTTTTCATGACGATTTTCCTTAAGAATTGAGCAACAATTGAGGACTTTCTAGGTATATTTTAACCAGGTATGAAAGGTAAAATATTCAATATAGCGTCGTACAAAAACAAGTTGTTTCCGGGGTTTATGCATTAACATCGTACCCACAGGGAGACTTCAACTGAAACCTATATGCCCGATAAGGCTTGGGTTGGTAACAATGGTCGTTGAGTACCTGAGCGGTGTAACAATCGGTAAGCGTTGGTTGAGCGGGATTGCACCGTGCAGTATTTACATTAACTGATGTAATACAAACCGGCGTTATGCAATTAGCGTTTTAAGAATATCGGTAACATTATCTGATTAATTACTTCAGCTGGATTTAACAGGCGGCACGCACGCCAAAGAAGCCTTTGTGTTTTCTGCCATACCGATTGATTGGCAATTATGGTTTTGAGTGGACCTGTTAAAAACGAATATAGATTGCGTAATACCATGGCCAAATGACAGAGGTAACTTGCGCTCCTCTCAAGGCTTTTTAAGGCTAACTACCTTAATAATTCTCCCATACCGGTAATTCTAAAAGAAGGCAAAATATAAATATACCTGGAACGAACCTCAATTTGCGATCTACAGGGTTTGCATCAGTGTGATAAGCATATGAAATTGATGGTTGGCGTAAGGTAATATGTGGCATTTTCTAGATTGGCAATTAAACAACTTACAACACGCCTAATCACCATTTAAAAAAAAAAATGTGTATGGCCTAAATTTAACTTGATATGAGCTTAACTGTGATCCCATAAGGCTAATGATAACTAATTGTCGTGGCATATGTTGTCAGAAAGTCCCAGATTAACATCATCTGACATCTATATTTTAAGGTACGTTGGATTATCAGCTAATGCTATCATACCTCCATAATGACAGGTTATTAATGACGTCATTTCATGATCCGGATTTACAATATAATCCCCAGGTATGTAAGTATAGGGGTTTTGTCAGTCGACATTATTCCATTCACATCAACAACAGAGCGCTTTATGTCTCTTCACCCAGCTGTGGTATTGACATTATTTGTATAAGACGCCAGGAGAAAAAATTCTTTTTCCGACTGAATAAGCCCATACGACTGATTTGTCTTATTTCTGATCGATTTCAAGTGAAAGGAATTCGTGTCAGAGATCGGCTGTGTTGTGACAAATTGCAGGTAACTATCGATCTCGGTAGACTTTGCCCCACATATAGCTACATGGTATAGTAAATGATTTGCGTCTCTTGAAATAGGCTAAACCAAGGCAAATGGTTTTGTTGTTCGGTGCGCAACACCTGCGTGGGGACTAAAGGCCCTTTACTGGTGGAGAGAGCCGGGCTCACTTACGACCCCGTCTTTAAACAGGACATCCACTCAAGATTTTTTTAGACATAGGCCCTACATATGTCAGCAGTATAAAGAGCTGGGTCGGGAAAGGCTATAAAAATTATAACCGCCATAAAACGCGTCGACCTCAAAAAATAGAAAAAAATCATATCTGCAGTAAATCTACTGTGAGTAAGATTGCCTTGCCAGCTGCCACCCTGCAACAATTTAAGAGTCATTTGAGATTCAGAAAGGGGATAAAACTGATGCGAAAAGTAAAGATCGCATTAATCTGATAGCGAATCGAGAGCGTTCTTGCATGTAACGTAACGCTTTATTCTGTTACTATTTATAATGTCCTGAATACAAATCCAGTTTACTTCAATGGGTAGCCTAGAGATGAATTACATGTGACAAATACGCCAAAATAATTGCACGACTTAAACATCATGATGAGATGTACACGCAATACGTCAAGACACGTCCGACTATCTTTTCCAGGTTAAACTGTCCTACCAATAAGTTTGTGATATCGCTACCACAAGACTTACATATCCTCGTATATTGCAGGCGGATAAATTTGAGAGCACCCGGTCACACATGGCCCACTGGTATGCACGGTTTATGTGCAAGGCAGACACGGGGTATATACCGAGGGTGAATTCTCCATCACTACTCGGGCAATAGAGAATTCAGCTACCCGTTGATGTACGCACAGTGGCAGGCCAGACCTACCTCCATAAATTCGGAAAACGGTCGTTTTTTGTTTATTAAAACGGTTACGAGAGAAGAAGGCATGTTGTAAATCAGCCCTATAGATCGTAAGGCGGGAGTATATTACAGTGGCGGGGGTATCGTGTGGTGTGCTTAATGTCTATTTACTGCCGGTTAAACAGACTTTATACACACACCTATTACACGGAAACAAGGGATTAACGACGCTCGTAAAGTTTAGAAAGATCACACTACTGGGAAGCAACCAATAATTGATGGCGATTAGATAATTGGAAGATTCGTGGACCTCATTCATCAGAAGTTGTTTATACCACAAGTTGCTTCATCCAAAGACTGTGCGAACAATAGGATAATTTAAGTGCTTTAAAATTTAAATAGTCTCTATGAAATACACATGAGTGGTGGCAACAATTTTTTTTCATGGAGAAATCTAACAAAACAAATGGTCTTAGAAACCATTGAATTGGGAAGTTGGGATTGTGTTAAAGGGTGGGATACCGTTGGCTTTGGAATCAGTATTTATTGGACACCGATGGACATGTCTTCGACTACTTTTTTCCAGCTTGCGGACGGGAGGGTGGGGGGTGTTAGCTAACGGGTAGATTACGTCAAAGAGGAAAGTCTGCGTTGCTAGGTTTAGGGGCCTGTCCCTTCTCATAATTGCAACTCCAAGCCTTGTCACAAATAAGGACTTTATAAAGAAGGCCTAATCTATCTTGGTAAGCCCAGAAGTCAGAAGGTGTCGATAGGTAAACTTCAACCGGTATGGGACGTGCTAGAAGTTCGAAGCACCTGACCGATAACCAACAGTACCCGCTAGTAACTAATTGCTATAGAATTAATGTTAGTCGTGGGCAGTGTTATTTGCTGGTCTAATCAATCTTGCACAGATGACAGAAAAGTACCTTGGTCCGTTGTAATTGTTAAACACCAGGGCTGGTAGCCCCTTTCTATATGTGTTGCATAAGTCAAGAATTAGATGACTCCGGATATACCGTACCTAAACACACAGCAATGTGAAATAGAGAGTAGGCATATGGTACGGTGCAGAGAAAAAAAACCCCCAGAAATCCCAAAATGCTTATCTTCCAAAACAAACGAACCTAAACACTTTTTCTGTGTACAATGAATATAAATATTCGATTACATGTTGAAATGAAGTCAATAATTCATATATTTCCCATGCATCAGTTTACTGTTCAATATCATACAAAGTTGTACGGGGAAGATGGAGATTAATTGGCCGTGTGTTAAAGGCACACTTGTCGCGAAAATCAGGAATATTGTTTACATTTAAAAAGAAAGACCGTATTCTGTATTTTTCCCAGACAATATAAGTTAGGAACTTTCTATTTTTACCAAAATTTAAAAGTTTGGACGTCACTTTGTATTTTTAATTTGAATTTGAAAATTTGAATTGTTACGTACCCGGAACGTAAACAAACCGATCTGCCCCCTATTGGCGATTTTATGTTTCAGTCGAGTGAGTGAACTAACGGCACAGTGTAATTTTACGTAGGCCTATTTATCTGAGAAATACAGACTGACGATCGGTTAACAGCGACTGGAAAACCCTGCTGATGATTGTTTGAGTGTAAACCACGGATAAAAAGGCCTGAAAGGAGGGAAATCCAACACGAAAGTTGACCGACACTGATCGTTGTTGTTGTAATCAGGCTTCGATTCTTCGTTTGTTTTTCACCCCATTTTTACAGTCTAAAGCTAACTAGACATGTTTTATGTGTCCTATGTTTAAGTTTAGTGGTATTAGTCGTAGTAAGCTCATGTAAATTGGTTTTCTTAGCAAATTTAAACAGGCTACGGCGGCAAGTGTGCCTTTAAGAAAACAGTTTTAATTCATTAGTGAGTAGGGTACAATCTAGTAGGCGTTTTTCTCCCCAAATCGATTTTAGTGGTCTATCTCCCAATATGAGCATCAGATATACCACATACTCATAGACTTCTGGCTATAGGCCTAGCCATAGGTTTTCTCTCTGCGACTTACGATCGGAAGCTTTGATGCTTGTTAATGCGTATTAGGATCCCTTAAATGAATCTCCAATACGATAGAGATATCGAAAAGCACTTAGGCGGGTCCACCTTTAACCTCAATTGAATATTCATGAATTAATCTTTCCCACGGCGGATATTCAAATCAGCTAAACATGTTCTGTATGCCCAGTGTGTCTGAAGGTATATACGTACAGGCTTGATACAACTTATCCATATTTTCCAATAGCATCCGAAGTATTTCTACTATACGAAACAAATTGAGCATTAAGAATAAATAGCTACTTGTATTGGTAAAATATAAAAGTTGGGATTTTTGGGGCTTATAGCCTAGGATTTCCGGTACAAAATTAGTAACAAGATCATGCTTTAGGAAAAGCCCAATTTTAAGTTCCACAAAGAATTGACCACAGCCGATTCATTTGAAACAAGCTGCTGTAAAAAAAAAACTTTAAATTTAGTGACAAACGCCATCCCCCTTTTATATTTTGAATTTGTCAAACTCTGCTTTCCTAACAAGGATATATCAAAGGTATGTTAACCCCAGAAAATTACATAGCTTTCAGCAATGGTTTAGATCTAAGTGTACAGCCTTGAGGATTAGCTGACAGGTCTTTTCCGAAGGTATGGCGCAAGCATTCCTAACTTTAACTCCGAGTTTCATCAGAGAGAAGACGGGTCAGTAGAATAAAACGCCCGTAGACATTAAGCTGATATAAAACACTCCACGCTCCTGTCGTATACATCGTTAAGAACAAATGTTTACACAGGTATCTAAACAGAACTGATCTGTTAGCTTTAAGAGTTGAGCCAAAGAGTTACGGAACAAACCCGCCTACAATCTACATCACTTTCCGACACAAAATCTTGACAGATACTTAATTTTACGGTGGTTTAAAGATACACTGCGCCGTTAATAAGAGTCCACGTATAGTGCGCCTTTCCCGTTCCACCACGATCCCTAGTAGTAAAATAATGGACTTATTTATTACCGTACAAATCCCTGTTTTGCTTTAATTGTTTATTTACTATCCCATATACTAGCATACACCAGCAATATTCTAGAATTGGTATTAACTAGATCATTATATCTTTCCACCCGAATTCCAGCCTATAGTTTGCCTATACTTCTCTTGGTTTACATTTTATGAATTGTTTCCTAAAAGGAACTCACTCGGTCGCCAACAACCACATCCATTCACACGACGTTATATCAGTGATGATGGATGCATAATTTTTCAACAATTTTGATAAAATTAAGCTAAAAGTTTACAAAATGGTTTAAAGGAGAGTTACACGTATATATGTGAGAGTGTTTGCTTAAATGTATTGGAATTAAAATGTAACAAATAAACAGCTAGGATACAGAGCTCACAGGAATAAATATCCCAGTCTAAGTACGGTGGTGGATTATAGGAAAAGTTTGGCTGGCTACAGAGATGGAAACATTACATGTTGATTAAGTGGTTAACTATGGAGAGCCCAACGTCATGGCCGATCTATGCATATAGGACGTATACTCATTCTATAAAAACTCGTTTTAATTTATTAGGACTTACATGTCTGAGGATTAAGTATTTAATTGGTGATAAGAAAGAAGAGATTACGCCTGCATGCACATGTCGAGATTCGGAACAATGTCAATTGTACAGTTCACAGTCAAATTACGTATGAATGATTGATTGGTGGATTGATGTTTTACGCCGTACTCAAGATTATTTCACTTCAGACTTCAGACGGGTACCTGGCAACTCTTCCGTATACGGCGATCGAGAGAAATTACGCATAGATAGAAATAGAAATGCATGTTATTGTCATCTTGAGCTGTCGACTTCAGTTCCTTTTTGGGACATAAATTGATCATACTTGTCATTTGGTTTTTTGAGGGATAATATTAAAAACAGTGCAACGGATGTTATAATAAATCTTAAAGGAAACCAGAAAGAAAAAAGTTTGATTGATCACATAGCAAGTTTAAACACCTGGGAATTTATTCCATAAAACACATGATCAAAATGCTCTCAATATCTTTGCTAACACCGCCAACAGGTTTGATTTTTTTTTTGTTTTTTTTTAACCATGGCCAAAATGAAATAATGCAGTTTCAATATGGCCCTTGATTACTGTTAACTGTGATTAGATGAGATCATGAGAGCATTTTAACATACGTACAGAAAAAACACATTTAACGTTATTTTTGATTGGCCTTGGAAAAATCAGAACCGAAATATACACAAAAACAATATATATATATATATATATCTATACAGCATGAACAACGTGTAACAAATCATGTATTGCCATATACACATTATAAAGAGACAGTTCTCATATATTTTTCTTTTTACCCTATATCGATTCTCGTTTTGATAGTGAAACGTTTTTGAAACTTTTCAAGTTTTTTGTCCTTCAAAAGGATCATGGTGTCATTTTCACATAAACAAGTTTTATAACATACACAAGGATATATAAGGTCCTGAGGAATAACTTTGGTTGAATCAGTCGATGGTCATAATAATAACAATCCACATTGAATGATGTTAAATGGTTAACTCAGTCAACACAATACTGAAGTTTGATTTTGGGTTCGTAATCCAGCACGTATCTCAGAACAGCCTGAATTTTTCAGTTTTGGACACAATTTGATTGATATAATTATTGATGAAAACGTCATCTGAACGTAAGTTTTTCGTTTGTACGGTATCTTTCTGACTTTCTGTAGATTTATCTTAATCAACGAATGTATTGAAGGGTCCCAGTGAATTTACATCCCTGTGGAAGTACACATATTTTCTCAAGAGAACTTCCCAAGGAGCAGTTGATCGGGACAGAGTAAATTATCGTGTTAATTCGACTGCAAAACGAGCATTATAATTACGTTTATCAATCCATGTATAACGTGTTCACGCTTCCCTCTCTCCCATCCTCTACACATGGACCTGTTTCTAATTAAAGGCAATCTCTTTTTGTTTCCAGTCCAATAAATTATTGCATATCTGTACGTTTATTTTTCTCCTGGGACCCAACGCACTTTCGCGGAAAAAGGTTCGGCTGATAAAACGACTGCTTCTTTTCTCCACTGGTAAAACAGCCATCGTGGATCTACTCGCTGTGTCTGATAAGAATGATGTATGGACATCTCTGAACGTCGAAAAGCTTCTTTACGCTGGAGAATTTCACGTTATAGCTTCATTCAGGGTGTAACAGTGAGCGAAACACGCTAACCCTCTTCACCCAAGTGGGACAGATGTGCCCGCCTTGAGATTGCTTCAGGGTGTTTTATTACCCCTTAGGCTGGCGATTATTTTCCTCCAATGTAACAAATTCCTGTTGTTATGGCCTGGGTCAGTAGTAAAACTCACATTTACCGGTCAACGATTCACCTCACACGACCGTGGCATTGTCGTTTTTACAACGTTTCGATTTTTCTGGTCGCCCAGGTCTCGCCACAAGAGGCTGACTTGTACTTTGATACTGATGTGTGTTAGTTGGCAAACTATAGTCAACCGCTTTACCATTACGACGACCAAGTCTTAATTTTTGACCGAATTGTTTCCACGAATTCACAGTTTTTGCGGACCATATCCACATTCCACTGGTGATACCAACAACCAGGGACATAAACAGTTTTAGCATAAAAATCTCAATATTTGGTCTATTCGTAAAGTTTACAAGATACCACGTGTGTCGACTTGTGTATTCATAAAGTTGACAAGCAATCACACACGTGGCTGGTACAGTATAAAGCACGGAAAATATTCCTATCCGAACCATGAGCACTTCAAGTTTGTCTGTTTGCACTCCATCACTTTTTACTTTATTTCTAATCCGGAATAAAGCGATAAAACCCGCTATTAAGAAAGATGTACCACACAGTAAATACACTAAAAAGGGTCCGATTGCGAAGATCATTAAAGTGTCAGTGTTTTGGTTCCCCACATAGCATAAACCTGTGATTTCATCGGCATCGACGTCTCTCATTACTAAAATGACAATAGTTTTAATGGCAGGTATTGCCCATGCGGCGAGGTGAAAATAACTACTATGCAACTGGATAGCTTCATGACCCCACTTAAGGCCCGCGGAGAGGAACCATGTTAAAGTTAATATAACCCACCAGATAGAACTAGCAGTACCGAAGTAGTAAAGTAACAAGAAAACAATAGCACAGTCTGTATTTTCCAGGCCTTCTTGGATAAGTATTCTCTGGGCATGTAGACCATCGGAGATTGTGTCACATGAGATGGCCTGTCTACCGGCAATCCGTCTAACGATGAAGGCAATACTGTATAGATTGTAACACACTGACAGAAAGATAATTGGCCTTTCTGGATAGCGGAATCTCTGAGAGTCGATTAGGAAAGTGAGTACGGTAAAGAGTGTAGAAACAAAACAGAAGCCTGCCCAGATTGACATCCATACCTCGGCGAAGTATTTATCATCTTGACTAAAGGCATCATTCTCAGTGCACTTGAGGGCACAGCGTTCGCTTTGATTCACGTACACGTACTTCTTGGGGTGTCGGTAATGATAACAGTCTCTCCTCTTGGGTACTGTGTACGGAGACAGAGTGGCAGCTGGGTAGAATTTTCTTGTCGTCCCGGGGCTGGGGGTCGTCTCTGACGGATGGTCCTTGTCCGGTAATGGTCCGTCCATGCACATATGTTTTTGGTCATTTCTCGGTGGGAACTTGCTGCAGTTGAGAGTTGGGGGCCATGAGAAGCCGAATTCGTTAAGAACTGGTTGACAGCGTCTCTGGACATTCTCACACATTGGTCTGCATGGACCGATAGGCTCCATCACTTTCTCCGTACACATGGGAACGTATACAGAACAGAGGAAGAACTTAAGCTGTACCGAGCACCCATACTGAATCAGAGGGGTAAATGTCTGTAGTTGAAACTCGGCGTCTTGTTGTAGATCGTGTCCCACCAAATTGGGCATGCCTGTTACGTTATAACCTAATCCACGACACAGTTCTATACGTATTGGGTCACATTTTCTGACAACTTCACCCAAAACAACCATAGCATTGTATGAGGCAGCAAGCCATGTAAGTATCAGCCATGTGCCAGGCATAGCTAAACGGCCCATCTTCAGTGTCAGCATTAGACGGGTTAACCCGCTTACTCCAGGCGAGAAGCGAACAGAGTTAGCCGTAAAAACTCTCGTCCTGTTCGGCTTGCACACCGTAGTCCTCTCACATTGTAGAAAGCCAGAGATCTGACACCTCAGTTCATTGTAATGATCGTGTGTTCCTCATCGGCTTAGTCCGAGGTACTGGAATAGCTTTGTCTTAGCTGAGAAAGTCGCTTCGACCGGACCAAGAGTAAAGCCATGGACTGCTTCGGCTTAACGTCGAGCGCTCAGAAAATAGAGACCATTACAGATGCTTAACAGTGCGTAGTCCTCTACACATAAATCTTGTCCAATCAGACTTCTGCCAATGATAGGAGCTCCGCCCACTTTCATTCTGTCAAACTTGCCGACTGACTGCCTTCACCTCGTTCATTGGCCGGACGACTTGTTGAGTTTAATCCACTGTGGTTTTAGTCGATTATGGGAATACACGCGAGGCGCGAGTACTGGATTCCGGCCCTATATCTCCTTAAGTTGTTTTAAAAAAAAAACACTTTAACTTACCTTGATGTAGAAAGTTATACTTACGGGAACTTTTTCAACACACGCTGGATCTTAAGACAATTGCATGGCCTGAAAACAAAAACCCTTACAGTGTTAAAGGCTAGCTTATGATAAATCTTTTACCACCCCATTTAATTTGTTATTTGAACAAATTAATTTTCTTATAAAAAGACTTGTTTTTCAAGCACGGCACCCTATGAAGTGAATTAAATACCAAAAACGTTGAAAATAACAACAGAAACGCTGAATCAACAGAACAGCCACGTGGCCTTCGCACTTTTCATACAGATTTCTCTCCATTTCCAAATTTGTTATTTACAAAATTATTTCTCAGATTACGGCGGTAATATTTTTGCCCTCCCTTTCACTCGCTGAAGTTAAAAAACAATTCCTATAGTTTCGTTCTTTTTATAACAATAACACAGGGGCCGTTAAGAAACAAGAGTTTAACAGCAACAACGACAATACCAGACATATTTGTCTCTTTCTCTGCTCGACGTTAAGACCGCGAACATGACAAGACCGGCGGTGCTTATGTTTATTTTCCCTTCACTTCACTAGTTTTCGAACTGTTTTCTCCATCAACGCCCCTTCTGTCAACTTGACCTCATGCTTGCCCCAATTAAGGTATCCATTTGACCAACGACTGGACCGTTAAAATGACTTCTATCAGATATACATACACATGGATTATTAACAAAGGTATAACAACAGAACAGTCGAAAATATAAATTTGTTTATTATAATTTCAAAAACAAAAGAAAAACTTAAAAAACAAACACATGTAAAATTATACAGCTCTTTCCATCTTAACTTTTGACCACTGATTCAACCTATATTTATGTCAGAGTAATTTCTACAACATTGAACTTACAAACTTAAAATGCATCCATGATCAGTGCTGTTTTTCGCTAAATTTACTCACTTCCCATTGAAAGTGACATCAACTGCCAAATTTGTTCTTTCATAATTCCGATTGTCAAGAGAAGTTCAGCGTTTGAAGTACCTTGAAAAACTAAACGATTGACATTGAAATGGAAAAATATTACAATGCCAAACACCCGTATGAACTGAAGATGTGTGCTAAAAACCGATTTAATTCAAAGCGCTGCATTTCATATAAATGTTGATTTTATCCCCACTTCCCTCTCCCACACTTTTAGCTTTAAAGTGGCATGAGCTGCCAAAATTCACACTTTTTTCATAATTTCTGACCGTCACGGCAGTAAGAGGCTTTGAAGGCCATCGAAAAACTAAATTATTGGCGTTGGAATGAGGAAAATCCATACAGTGTGTGGCCTGTACGAACCGTAAACGTGTTCGAAAAGTAAACAAAATTTAAATAACCGGGACGACCATTCATTCATTATAAGCCAAAGTTAGTTCAAAACAACTTTTTCGTACATTTTCGAGATTAGAAGCACTTAAAAAGCTTCTGAATTATACGTCTTGAGAAAAATAGCCAATAATTTCAACAATATGTTTTTACGTCAAAATATCAACATTTTGGCAGCTCATACAACATTTTGGCAGCTCATACAACAGAAGAGTTGTATTAATATATACCGTGAGAACTTTAACTGGAGTTATGTGATTTCAAAGATATTAGTCGTTTTGGTGGGAGATTATTTTTTTGTCCGAAGCTGTATATGGGAGACAATCACATTCGCTGAAAAATTTTGTGGTGTCAGATTATTTGCTGAGTATGGCTATATGATATAATTCAGTAATTCCCATGACGTTACATGCTATTTCCCAACGCCAAAGCAACCCTATGAATTAAAACGCGTGTTTTCAAGCTTTTCCTTTAAAGTGGCCTGAGGTATTTTTTTTTTCAATCCGCAAGATATACCATTCTTAAGTAATTCTTTATAAAACAAAGAAATGGCGATAACAAACACATGTTTTAACAGAGCATTACACAGTTCTTGTATAAAGGTGGATTACATTGAGGGGTTTAAGCTTGTTTGGAATCGATAGCCATTCAGCAATGTTTTGTGTTCGTATTATAGACCGATCTATACCGCACAATTAATACCCTATGGGGCTTCCAAATTTGAAGGGTTTATGTATTACGTGATAATCACCTGTGAGTTTAAACAACCTTTTAATGTCGTTTCAGATTGTGTAACCAAGTGGGCTGTTTATTTCTCAACTTTTCTAAAGAAAGCTAAGTGTTTGACGTATGCTTTAAAGATTATATCACAAAATAAATACCCCGCGAAGTACAATGAAGGCGTAATCCGCATTGATCGCGCTTGTAAGCCGCGAGTCGTTATTTGTGTTACGTATAACTCAGCTTAACAACCCGCGCAATTGATAGCTCACCCAAGACAATACTGAAGCGATCTATAACGGCTAAAATGGCTGATATACAAAGGACAGGTGACTCAACCTAACGGACCGTAAGATATTGTGATAGTATTGAATATAAGTAACTTTCTCCTGAGTGACTTTGAAAGAATTAAGTAATTGATGGTACGTATATGTATAAAAGAATAAACGACAGCAAAAAGTCAACAGAAAAGTACGGTAGTAAAAAAAGGATGTCCATACGCTTTGTTCGACGAAGACCTTGACAACATAAATGTTATAACCATTACGAAACCGGTATATAAATATCTCCGGAAACATAGAAAATTATAAATCTTATATACATATAAACGTTTATGAAAGATATGTTATGTACTTTAAAAAGTTCACGAAAAAAGCTCGTGTGAACTCTCATAAAGTATGCAGCTACAATGCAATGTATAATAGTTAATCAATCATAAACAGACAATGTCGTTCAGTTAAAGGGGCATGAGCTGCCAAAATGTTGATATTTTGACGTAAACACAGAATGTTGAAATTATCGGCTATTTTTCTCAAGACGTATAATTCAGAAGCTTTTTAGTGCTTCTAGTCTCGAAAATGTACGATAAAGTATTGTTTTGAACTAACTTTGGCTTAGAATGAATGAATGGTCGTCCCGGTTATTTAAATTTTGCTACTTTTCGAACACGTTTTTGGTTCGTACAGGGCACATACTGTATGGATTTTCCTCATTCCAACGCCAATCATTTAGTTTTTCGATGGCCTTCAAAGGCTCTTACTGTCGTGACCATCAGAAATTATTAAAAAAGTGGGAATTTCGGCAGCTCATGCCACTTTAAAGGGTCAATCATATGAGCTTTGTAAACCTGAATTGTTTTTGTTTGTGACAGAATTGGGCTACATACTTGGTGACTATTTTTCTAAAGAATTGTAGATTATGTGTACCATGCATCGTCTATAATGTCAGATAAAACAAAAAAAAAAACAAAGAAGGGAGACTTGTAGTCGCCTGTTTTGATTTTTGTAATTTGAATTTTGTCTGTTAAATAGCAAACATTTATAGACCCTATTTCGTTCAGGCTTCAGGCTCACCAATAATTTGATATTTCACTTTGAATCTTTTTTTTCAATTAATTTCAAATGTCAGTTTGAGGCCTAAAGTAGCACTAGCTGGCTTTTGTTGAAGCAAAACTTATCGGCCATTCTTCTCTAGAAGTACAATTTAAAAGCTTTACAATGCCACCAGTTTCGAGTTAGTACTTAAAACGTTTTTAGAAATATCAAATATAGGCCTAAACTGAATCAACGTTCGTCTGAATTATTTAAATTTGTTTAAACTCCGTATGTTCGTCTTTTAGATTCAATGGGTATTTTCGTTATTCTAACATTGGCAATAATCGCTTAGGTTTTCGAGGAACTTCAATCATCAAATTGTCTTGACAATTGGAATTGAAAAAAGTGCGATATTTGTATACAGAGTCGGAAAATACCATCGGGAATGGAGAAATTTACCATTCTTTGGCATCGGAGAACTTTTATACATGGTACTAAGAATTTGACCATCTATTGGAATGACTCCTGGTGTCATAGTCTTGAAGTTGTTAGTATTCCCCCATACATTTGTGGATGAGAAGGCGGGCTTACATTATGGATTGAAGCGATGCTATAAAGAACGAACGTACACCATCAGTTTATCTTTATTGTCGAGTGCTTTCCCACCAAGTGACATTCACTAAAAAAAAAACAAAAAAAAAAAACAGTTGGCCGATTTAATTATATTACCAAACAAACAAAAATACATATATTATTGATTATTTTTGGAGAGTTTCTCATAACGTTTACGTCTTTCCCGTGAAGTTGTTATTCTTTGAAAAATAATCATTCATCCATGAGTTTCATATGCGATATATCTTTGAGGATCAGAAGAGGTCAAAGGGAGATAATTCGTAGCACATCAAGTGTCAATATCAAGTGTCAATAACATGAGCTTCGATGAGCTTTGTCGGAATCGAGCTACATACGTGGTGGCTAGCTTTCTTGAGAATAGCCAATTAAGTGTGCCATGCATCCTGTAGTATGTCCTATTTTTTTTTTACACCTTCACCCGACCCCCCCCCCCCCCCCCCACAAAAAAAAAAATAAGAAGCCAAAATAACACAGGACAACGCACTAGTGTAGGCCTACAAAAGAGGGGAACTTACGCTTGTTTTCTTTTTGTCTGTTAATCAACCGACGTCTTTATTTCCTCCAGTTTTCAGACTCACCAACAATATGTTATTTCACTGAGAAAGAGGTCAAAGGGAGATAATCCATTAGTAGCAGGACTTCGGGGACTTATTTACATAAAATACCCTCTGATAAACTGCAGATCATTTAGAATGTGGCGACCAAATAGGTAGCCGTGAAAGGAACACTTTCCATAATTATATTCTCGAGGGCCCATCAAAGCTGTCGCCGTGATAATGTGGAAAACATCTTATTTGCCCTTTTTAATCTCATTTGCTTTACAGACCAAAGGGACACAATCGTAATTGTGAAGTAGGTGTTTAGAGTTATCTCCCTTTAATACCCCCATGTTAAAGATTAAATGTAATGGGGTTAAATCAGTGTTTATTGTTTTAAAAATGATTTATAGGGTTCCTGGTAATAACTTAGGAGCAAAAAAATGAAGTTTTACGCATAATTTAATTTTCTATTTAAATTTAAAAAACATGGTATTTTGGGCCTCGCTCAACCAATGTTAAAAGCCATACATGACTTATCTTCCCTGAAGTGGCGCTCTTTATCAAATCTTGGGTGACGTCAGTAGAGTTGTTTACATGCAAGTAGTCTATCGCTTTCGTGTTGTTTACCATGGACGATGGTGAAGTTTTTATTAAAGATTTTAACTCCGTAGAGGCCGAACATTGCTCTTCATCAACTGACGACGATTTTCCACGCCAGTATATGTATGAGCCGACTGCCAAAAACGCATCACGCGAAGAATCCTCGGACGAGAAACGAGGTGTCGGTATCCGAGGATCGGAACGATACGACAACAACAACTGGTACCAAGTTCATTTTTCAATGCTATCAAATTCAAAAAGTTGTTCGATCGTAAAATGCTCCGGAGAACAGTGGAAATTTAAAGGGTCGCATTTTCTGCACAAACCGTCAGTCTCAATGGACTTTTAATGGGCTATCATACTTTGAAAAGTTTCAGTCGAGGTGTACCTTTATAATTATAAATTAATGCCATAATGGCTTCACACAGTTGAACGGCCACTAGTCTTGTTTGTGGACAGTGTCTTTTTTTACGAAAAGTTTACAACAGTCAGTCAATCAATCAGAAAAATGGATTTGTTGTATCAAGGAGATTTTATAGAAGCGCTATCTTTCTTTTTTGCCGATTTTACCTAGCAGTAAGCACATTAATTAACATTCATTAGCCAAAGCTAAAGCCGTTGAAACTTGAAGTTGTGAATGTGAGACCATTCTGGACCGACCCGGTCAGACTGAGTTATCCAATACCGCGCAATAATATAGTTTTCTCTTTGGTATTAAGCAATAAAACTATAATCTGATATCATAATAATTTGTGATTTAGTCAGCTCTGCCATTTTTGTTCAACTGGATGTCTCCTGTAAAATTATTTGTCTGCGAAATAAAATGGCTCTGATGAAAGTGACCAGGAAAGGTGGGAGTTAATTTCAGAATGTACGCTCAATCCGAACAGCCTTCCACCAATGGGTCGCGGGTTCAAATCCCACTCGGTCCACTCAAACGACCTATGTGGGATAGTTGCCAGTTACCAGCGGAAGGTCGTGGGTTTCCTCCCACAATAAAACTGGCAACGCCGCCATACAAGTGAAATAATCTTGAGCGCGGCGTAAAACACCAAACCATCAGTCAATCAACCATTCATCTGTTGGTACTAACCCGGTAAATCATTAGACCACTCGATTTCTAGTTATAAATCTTATCTACAGTATAATCCATGGTTCTGTTTTACCTTTGTCTGAAATGCAGGTGCAAATGCCCAATCATGGGTTCTGAAATTGACAGTTTATGCTGTCAAGAGGTAGACCAAGTACTACACCGCCTGGAGGACAGTGAGGCCTTGTGTATAACCGAACTTGACGGGTTCAAATATTGATGTCCTGGAAACATGTTTTTATGAATTTTTAGCTCTTGGTCATGGGCCACTTGGAGAGGATGAAGAAATTCATAAGAACTTCAGTTTATGATTTATAGATTTGTTAGCAACTCACTCAAGTTTTTTTCTGTGACATTTTTATGTGAACAAAAGGAGGATTGATTGATTGTTCGGTGTTTTACGCTGCGCTCAAGATAATTTCACTTATGTGGCGGCGTTGCCAGTTTTATTGTGGGGGGATACTGGGCTCTCTGCCCGGAGGAAACCTATGACCTTACGGTGGCAACTGGCAAACCCAGTGAAAACCGAGTCGGAACATTTTCCCAATTTTTTTTTTGGCACAGTGGGATGCATTGGTGCAAAAGGATGAAACGTTTATCCATATTATGGCTATCACCCATGTAACTAAAATAAAGCAGCGCGAAACACCAATCAATCCAAGTCAAACTGCTGTAGATGACTGATATAAAAATGCTCATACTTTTCAATGCTCTCTTTATTTATACAATATACTGAACACCACCACTAAAGGATGAAACCTGCATTTATAACATTTCAGTACCACCTGAGTTTAACAGTTACATGTACATGTATGCCCATAGCACCATCTCAGTTCCTGTGAATTTAGTTTTACAATTACCTGCAACAACCAGTTCGGTCAAAGTCAACATTTTAACATCAGCTAAATAGGACAAAACCCAAAAGGTGTAACTGGGAAGCACCAGTTCAATATAAAATCACTGCCATGACCCAGACTTATTTAAATTTTTGGGGTATTCTATAAAACTATTTTACTTTTCAGGATATACAGACATGTCGCTTACAGGCGTTTTACTAGATATATTTGTAAGCTCCTTGGCAAAATAACCCAGGAAAGTTATACCTGCTTGTGGAGTAACATCTATAAGTGAACAATTTCCTTCAGAGACTCACTCGAACGACCTATGTGGGATGGTTGCCAGTTACCAGCGGAAGGTCGTGGGTTTCCTCCGGGCATAGAGCCCGGTTTCCTCCCACAATAAAACTGGCAACGCCGCCATATAAGTGAAATAATCTTGAGTGCGGCGTAAAACACCAAACAATCAATCAATCAATCCTTCAGAGACTTACACCAATTTTCAATATCCTAAGCCATACAGAAAAATACAAATGACTTTAATCAGTTAATGTCTTTTTCATTGTATTTGTATTTTACGCCCCACTCAAGGCTATTTGTCTTTTTCGCGTGTGCTTAAAAGTTTTCTTTGCTGAAAGTTATTTTAACTAAAGCAAAAAAATATCATATGTTAAAAAACATTAGTCTCTTTGGTTCACTTTAACCCCATTCAAAATTATTTCTGATTTTCACTTATATCAGGGCTTTGCTAAGTTTATTGTCATGAGGAAACTCATGACCTTCCTGTGTTAATTGGCAAATGAAACCCAGTCAGTTTTTATGCTCTTCGGGGGAGCATATAGTCGCTGCTTTGTCCGTCCGGATTTCTTGTCCGGGGCATATTTCTGGTAATAATGTCAGGATTGGTTTGAAACTTTACTGGTATATCCTCATTACCAAGACCTTGTGCAGTGTTACGCTTTTCTCTCCGTGACGAGAATAATTTTAGAGTTATTGCCCTTGGTTTCTCCAGTTTTGAAATGAAATTGGAGTTTTAACTTCTTTCAATACTGGCATTCCTCTATTTTATTTGCTATATGTGACACCATATTTTGGTATTCCAGCTTTAGTTGTCCCCTGCTTCCTTCCAGAATTTTCGTTAAAGTGTAAAGCAGCAATGTACAGCCTAAAATAAAAACATAAGAACCTGTTATGAATTTTGGCAGCTCATGCCACTTGAATAAGTTCAAAACAAATATACAACCGTATCAGGATAAATCTACTGCATCAAAACAAAAAAAGATGGGAATGATGGGAAAAGATCTTTCTAACAGAACCTTTTCTCATAATGATTAATAAATTGATTGATAAATGTTTGGTGTTTTAGGCCTACTCAAGATTATTTTACTAAAAGGCAGAGTTGCAAGGTTGGGGATGGTATTCATTACTGGAAACCAGGCTCTATGAGAAACGGAGAAATCAAGTTGGCCCAATCTTCCAACCATCCCTTCATTGCTTCACAGGTCGATTTGATTTAAACCCATCCAGAAAATTTTCTCATGCTTATTCGATTATGGGATTCGAACCCACAACCCACTGGTGGAAGGCTTTTCGGATTAATATCAGCATCAATGCTCTACCAACTGTGACTATTAGAAAGTGACTATAACAGTATTCTCGTTATTTTGAGATTACACTTTCTTGAAAATATGGTAGAAATTCTTCTACCGATTTTTGGGTGACGCCCGAAACGGGAATCGAACCCGCGTCCCAGAGTATGCTGGCGATAGGTGCCATACTCTGGGACGCGGGTTCGATTCCCGTTTCGGGCGTCACCCAAAAATCGGTAGAAGAATTTCTACCATATTTCTAACATAGTGTAATCCCAAAATAACGAGAATACTGTTACACTACAGTGTATGTAACTGACATTTCTTATTCCAAGCAGGTGTTGTTGTTGAAATCAAACAGGCCATGCAGGCTGCAGTCTTTTTAGTTGAATTTTTAGGATAAAGAACAAAATACAAACAACTCACACCAACTTCAACTAGTTAAATCTACATCCTTATTTTCTGATATATATATAAAAAAACGTTTTGCTGAATTACCTCACGGTACTAGTCACTTACCTCTATTTTACGTCGCTTAGCAAACGCACCTCTCTCAGTCTCATGCCTTCTCTGTTTGCGGCCGATGACCTCAACGCCTTGGCGATATCATATTGAAAAATTGTTGGGCACGCATCTGGCTTTAAACAGGCTTTCATTGCCCTCCCACGATTTTTAATAAGCCCAAAACATCTCATTAGTTCATTCGCCGGTTCAAAGCAGCTTGTCTCAAAATGATCTGAGCAGACGGTGGAATATTGAGTTGGGATAAAATCTGTCCGCTTCATCTTCACTAGCCATTTTTTCCTAAGTTCTTCATCTTTCGGGAAATGATGGAAGCTGAGTCCGATCCGATAAGTATTCCTGCAGTTTAGAGCAGTGCAGAAGGGTATCTCCGAACGAAAGTGTAAAGAGTCGTTGCTTTTAAAACTTGTTAGTACTCAAAGTCATACGTTACGACACGGAAGCGCGGCGGAAAGAGATCTCTAGTGACGTCAACGATCAAGGGAAGATAAGTCATGTATTCATTTCGATTCTCGGATTTCATAAATTTACAGGCTTGATTTATTTAATTAAATATATACAAAAATGGCCTAATACGAGACAAAAGCTTGTGCCTGGCTAATAGACACGTGCATAAAGGTACTGTAGGAGCAATTCGTTTCAGATTTCAATGAAATATTTACATTTAACCTTTAAAGACATCTTCTATTAAAATAAAAGTCATACATGAATCCTTATTTTGTTACTAGAAGCGTACACTTGTGGTTGGTAGCGTACCGCACCACTCAAGTTGAGTTATAGCTGTCATTCATAAACTATTTGATTTGCCGTTTTTTGGAATGACTTTATGGTTTCGTTTTTAACAAATTTTGTTACAGGAATTTCAACTGAAATTAAAATTCGTTGAAGACAACTAACAGTTTCCACGCAAAAACAGGGTTCACCAGATCGTGTTTGTGTGCATTTGTGAAAGGTGTCAAGTGGGGACATTGGGGTGAATACACACCTTTAATCCGGGGGCCCACCTGCAACCGGGGACGCCCGCGGTTGTTTTAAAGTCAAAAATTGTTTTCTAAGAGTCCAATTCATACTCTAGTGACGATTTTTTATCGACCTGATGATAGTCCCCATTTAATCAGTACTAGTTCATATGAGCGGTAAGATTCCAGTGTGACAGTCTCTGTGGTCCATCACTGACTGGGTGTCTCCATGTCCCCGGTTCCTAATTGTTGGTTCATACCAAATCAAAGATGGCGACTTGCTGATCTGCTATCTCGGTAAGGGTAGATTTTTTACTGATTATTTGGTGAAAATGAATTGACATCAGAATGCATTTATTTGTCCGCCAATTCTATCATTCAGTAAGTGTGAAAGCACACAAAAACAGAAGTTTTCTTTCGATTTGAGCCGTATTTATCTTTGTCGAGGTTTCATATAGTATAGGTATTACATTTCTGCTAGGCGAAAATGTTAAACATATAATTATATATATACAAAACCTTGTTACTTTTAATTTGATAGGTTGATCTACCAAATGGGTATATGAAACATATATGGTATATGATGTGCAAGGCAGCCTACACGATGCTGTCTGGAAACGATGTATACATGCACATTAAAAATGTCATTTCCATTTAGAAATAACGTCCAACAACACAAGTGTCCCCAAAGCAAATGCACTAATTTATATGACGGTCTTCGATTGGCACGGTACTCGTAGATACGTATGTCAACGTCCCCGAAATACCGATGTGTATTTATTTGATACGCTAAAATAGCTATTTATGTCTCACCCTACATCTAGCCAGTAATACAAAATAGAGGTCTGAGGTTGGAACTAAAATGAATATTTTAATCAAAGATTTTATTTTCATTTAGATACAATTTGTATAAGGTGGCAAGTGTTGCCAAAATTGTGACTTTCTTCATAAATTCCTATTATTCCTACGGACATTTGACGTTCAAAATCAAATCATTTATATTGGGGGAAAAAAACAAAGCTGATCATTAAAGGCCCCTTGCCGCCGTAGCCTGTTTAAATTTGCTAAGAAAACCAATTTACATGAGCTTACTACGACTAATACCAACCAAACGTAAACATAGGACACATAAAACATCTAGTTAGCTTTAGAATGTAGAAATAGGGTGAAAAACAAACGAAGAATCGAAGCCTGATTACAACAACAACGATCGGTGTCGGCCAACTTTCGTGTTGGATTACCCTCCTTTCAGTCCTTTGTATCTGTGGTTTACACTCAAACAATTATCAGCAGGCTTTTCCAGTTGCTGTTAACCGATCGTCAGTCTGTATTTCTCAGATAAATAGGCCTACGTAAAATTACATTGTGCCGTCAGTTCACTCACTCGACTGAAACATAAAATGCGCTTGTGCGAGCAGTTTGGTTTGTTTACCAAATTTTTTAATTTTTAAATTCAAATTAAAAATACAAAGTGACGTCCAAACTTTTAAATTTTGGTAAAAATAGAAAGTTCCTAACTTATATTGTCTGGGAAAAATACAGAAAACGGTCTTTCTTTTTTAATGTAAACAATATTTCTGATTTTCGCGGCAAGTGTGCCTTTAACGAAAATCTAATTTGTATACTTGTTTGGAAAAAAAGTTATCATTATATTTATATTTATTATCTTTAAATCAACGCTTGCCCAAAGTTGAATATCAGAAGATGATTTTGATTTTGTTAACTGATTTGAATTTCTTTATCTAAATGAAGGATCTAGGGAAATTCAACCAGTAAGCAGCACATAACTTGTGCGTGAATTAATAGAAAGTAGAACTACTATCAAATTGAATATTATTTTTGAAAAGTAAAAAAGCACCGGCACAGGGATATTATAAAAGAATAATCTTTAAAGCTAGAAGGGCCACGGGCCTCGAGTTCAAATCCTAAAAGTCTGTGGTCAAACAGTTGTCGTCAAAATCTGCAGATAGCACCATATTTCATTCAGAAAAAAAACAGCAAATTCTTAAATAAATGAGTTTCAATAAAACAATTTTGATAGAGGCGAGTCCTCGTTTAGTCTCTGATGTTAGGCGAATCATGCATACAGCCAATCAAGCTAGTCTGGTTGTGGACTGAGGCCGTTTTTTAAAAACTAAATCGAATATTTGGCGATTCGCCAGTTCAAAGTTAATTTGTATATAGGAAAACCTATGTTAGGATTTTAATGAAATTTGGCCCACGGCAATTTTGTTATCGCAACAAACAAGTCATATTTAGTCACTCTGGGGTCGAATTAAGATTTACACAGGTTTTTGGAGGCCGATTTAAATGCTTGAGGATGATTTGGAACGATTATCAGTGAGATATACTGGACAGACTATAAATAGTGTCAACTTTTACTTTGTTACTAATTGGGCTCTTGGCAACAATTACATGTAGCCTACTGCAGACTTGATACTTAAAACGTAAATTGTATCGTTTCCAATTAAGAACATTGTTGAGCAATAAATGTGCACACTGGTGTGGGCTATATTTCCACGATTGTGACTCTTTTGTGTTTGGTTGATTGTCTAATAACTTGGTCTGCAGTTAGCAGTTCGTTATTCGAAAGGGAGAAATCATTGTTTTGGGATATATAAAAAACATTAATATCTCAAGTACTGTTCAATTTATAGTGAAGACAACTAAATTGTGTAAATTCAGATTTTTGTCCTCAGAAAATACTGTTATTAACAGAAAGTAAAAAGCGAGATTTGGGCAAATATTTTCTGATGAATAGAAAGGGACTTGTACATATGACAAAAGTCTAGACATGGCATCATAATGCGTATTTGGTGGTTAACCTGTATTGGTCAACATGGAGATAAAATATACAAGTTATGCCACATGGCAGGTTTTAACCTTTCAAAAGGAAGTATTCTGTTTGGATGCGATACTTGATAACATGTAGTCTTGTGTATGTATAAACTTGCATGGAGCTATGTTTTCTACACCAAAAACTATTGTGTCTAAATGATCTGTTTTAAGGTGTATATCGCCTTTTTATACGCTTGCTCTTAAAGTGGGCATATATTGATATACCGTTGTCTGTCTGTCCTATTGCCGGCAAATAATATTTTTCCTCTGATATATGAAGCTTATGGTTAGACGAACTGCCATGTACCAAAATTAAATTCTAATTATTGCATTTTTTTTCAGTTATGACTAGCTTATGAGTAAATGTCCCGTACCAAAAGTAAATTGAGGTCTTGCTATTTGTGGTGACCAAAACAGTCACCCACCCTTTTGGTAGTCCGTACCTCCGGAACTATTGCATTGGATTTTTTCAAAAAATTCTGTTATAACTAGTTTATCAGTAGACGCTGTGTCCCGTATCAAAAGTAAATTGGGCTCTTGTTATTTGTTGCGACCAAAACAGAAACCTAGCCTTTTGGCAGTCAGTAACTCGGGAACTACTGCATAGATTTTAAATTTTTTTTCAGTTACGACTATCTCATGAGTAGACAATGTGTCCCGTACCAAAATTAAATTGAGGCCATTGATATTTGTTGTGACCAAAACAGTCACCCAGCCTTTTGGCATTCAGTGACTCCAAAACTATAGCATGGATTTAAAAAAAATATTTCAGTTATAACTACATGTAGCTTATGGATAGACGATGTGTCCCGTACCAAAAGTAAATTGGGGTCTCGGTATATGTGTCAACCAAAACAGTCACCCAGCCTTTGGCATTCAGTAGTTGAAGAAATGACTGTTACTTGGTCTGTGGTTTCACAGTAGAATTTATTTGTATCCAAAAAACTTTTTGATAACCCTGGTGACCAAATGAGTGGTGGACACTTTCTTTCTTAATGCTATTCGTAATTAAATGAAATTGCTGTTGTATGCCTATATGTACATGTAGTTTATGGGTATTGGTTCAGGTAGGAGGGGAAATTCCACCAGGTATTGGTTCAGGTAGGAGGGGAGATTTCACCAGGTATTGGCTCAGGTAGGAGGGGAGATTCCACCAGGTATTGGCTCTGGTAGGAGGGGAGATTTCACCAGGTATTGGCTCAGGTAGGAGGGGAGATTCCACCAGGTATTGGCTCAGATAGGAGGGGAGATTCCACCAGGTATTGGCCCTGGTAGGAGGGGAGATTTCACCAGGTATTGGCTCAGGTAGGAGGGGAGATTCCACCAGGTATTGGCTCAGGTAGGAGGGGAGATTTCACCAGGTATTGGCTCAGGTAGGAGGGGAGATTTCACCAGGTATTGGCTCAGGTAGGAGGGGAGATTTCATCAGGTATTGGCTCAGGTAGAAGAGGGGGGAGTATTCTACCAGATATTGGCTCAGCTAGAAGGGGGGATTTCATCAGGTATTGGCTCAGATAGGAGGGGGGGATTTCATCAGGTATTGGCTCAGATAGGAGGGGGGGATTTCATCAGGTATTGGCTCAGATAGGAGGGGGGATTTCGTCAGGTATTGGCTCAGATAGGAGGGGGGATTTCGTCAGGTATTGGCTCAGATAGGAGGGGAGATTCCACCAGGTATTGGCTCTGGTAGGAGGGGGGATTTCACCAGGTATTGGCTCTGGTAGGAGGGGGGATTTCACCAGGTATTGGCTCAGATAGGAGGGGGGGATTTCATCAGGTATTGACTCAGATAGGAGGGGGGATTCCACCAGGTATTGGCTCAGATAGGAAGGGGGATTTCAACAGGTATTGGCTCAGGTAGAAGAGGGGGGAGTATTCTACCAGATATTGGCTCAGGTAGAAGGGGGGGGGGGGTATTCTACCAGGTATTGGATCAGGCAGGAGATGAGGGGTTCAGTCAGATATTGGCTCAGGTAAAAGATGAGGAGGATTGGGACATCTCCAAGAGGAATTTGGGATATCCGTCAGGTATTGCCTCATTCTGCCAGTTATAGTCTTAGAGAGAAATTGGGGGATTCCATTAGGTATTACCTCAGGGAGGATTGGGGCGTTCTGCCAGTTACAGTCTCTGGGAGGAATTGGGGGATTCTGTGAGGTATTACCTCAGGGAGGATTGGGGCATTCTGCCAGGTACAGTCTCTGGTAGGAATTGGGGGATTCTGTTAGGTATTACCTCAGGGAGGATTGGGGCATTCTGCCAGTTACAGTCTTAGAGAAAAATTGGGGCATTCTGTCAGGTATTGTCTCAGAGAGGATTGGGGCATTCTGTCAGGTATTGTCTCAGGGAGGATTGGGGCATTTTGTCAGGTATTGTCCCAGGGAGGATTGGGATTTTCTGCCAGGTATAGTTTCTAAGAGGAATCTAGGATTTCTGTCAGGTAATGTGCCTCAGAGAGGATTGGGGCATTCTGCCAGGTATTGTCTCAGATAGGATTGGGGCATTCTACCAGGTATAGTCTCCAAGAAGCATAGGAAGATTCTTTTAAGTATTGGTTCAGGGAGGTGTGGGGATTCTACCATGGGGTCGGGTAGAAGTGGAGGTGGGGATTCTACCATGGTGTCGGGTAGGAGTGGAGGGGGTATTCACGTGCTGGTTACCCAATTGGCATTGGATGTGGATGGACCATGGTGTTCAGAGCCTACTAACCTCACAAACACAGGTTGGATCGCATGCTACAAATCGTTATGATAAATCGCACAGGGAGAACGTGCCTAAAGAATAAATTTAAAGATTTAGCCGGACAAAAGATGGCGGCAGAATTTGACGATTTCCAGAAACTAGGGGCAATAACTCTAAAAAAAACCTATCAATTCCATCACGAAAGAATGCTGCACAACTACTTGGTATTGATTATCCTCGAAATATTAATGCTGGGGTAGGGGGTGCTCAGTCGAAGTATTAAGGTGGGGGGGGGGGGGGTGCTCGGTCGACAGAGTGATAGTGTCCGATACAGCCCTTCCATCGATGCACCGAGTTCCAATCCCGACTGGATTTTTCACTGAATCGCCATATTTGGAAGAGTCGCCAGGTTCTTGTCGAAGGTCAATGGTTGCCTCCTGACAAATATCCTGGGGCCGGGATTATAAAACTTTGCCATACTCGACTCAGACTCCGTACTCAACTCACCTTGAGCATACTCCTGTGAGTTTGGGTCTGAGATCGGGATTATAAAACATTCTGAGAACGTGCTCAACTGAGTCCAAAACAAAGGCAAAATCAGCCTGCTTGAGCATGAAATGTTGGAGCTCTCTAGTGAAGGAGGTCAAAAACAACTTTTGTTTTGATGTTGTTGCAATTGTGTCAAGTCATCACTGTGTAATCACTTGGAAAAACGTAAAATTAAAGGTTTAACTTTCTCAAAAATAGTGGAAGTAATATTAAAAAGTACAATTTTTGGCTAGAAATGTATTGAAAAACATGTTTAGAGGGTTAAATTGTGTTGAGTCTACCTCTGAGCAAGGTCGGTAGCGTACTTAGGATTTCGTACTCAGCTGAGCATAGAAGCGATCTCAAAAGTTTTATAATCCCAATTTTTCGAGTCTGAGTTTGGAGTTGAGCACAGAGTGACCACTTGAGCACTGAGTCGTGCTCAAGCAAGTTTTATAATCCCGGCCCCTGGTTTCTTCCCCTACTAAACCTGCAACGTCGCTAAAAAAAGCTAGTGAGCATATACCAGACAAGTTTTAAACTAAACCTCAAAATATACACAAAGAAAAAAAGTTAAGCACCTGGAAAGTCTGTACTGACCGATAAAATCATTGGTGTAGGGAGATTGTTGGCAAACTGATGTTGCAGAAAGGATTGTGATCATAAAGGGCAACATTCTGGCGATAAGAAATCGCCATTAATGGCAATAAGCTATACAATTTATTCAGGATATCGTTAGCCAAATCAAAGGTGTATTTTTAACAAAATAAAAAGATGCTTCACCGGGCGAACATATTGAAGTAAAAATGTCACTTTGAGTGTCTAAAACACATCCCTGGAGCAGAGGGTCAATAGCGCGTATAGCCTCCATTAGCTTCCAACCTGCGTCTCAATCCTCCACATCGGATCTGTTGAAGGGATAACTACCGCCAATACCGATGTAACACGGCTTCCAATTTTTGCAGATTTTGTTCAGACAGAAAAATGTGCTCTAAAGGATTCAAATCCGCGCAGTTACTCCTTCAACAGATTCGACGTCTCACTGGAGGATGGAGACGCAGGTTGGAAGCTAATGGAGGCTATACGCGCTATCGACCTTCTGCTCTAGGGGATGTGTTCTACACACTCAATTGATTGATTAATCGATTGTTTGGTGTTTTACGCCGCGCTGAAGATTATTTCACTTATACGGTGGCGTTGGCAGTTTTGTTGTGGGAGGAAACCGGGATCTATGCCCGGAGGAAACCCACAACCTTCCGGTGATAACTGGCAACCATTCCACATAGGTCGTTCGAGTGAAAACCCAGACAGAAAATTTTCCAATTTTTTTGGACTGAGTGGGATTCTAACCCGCGACCCATTGGTGGGAGGCTGTCCGGATTGAGCGTCCAACGCTCTACCTACTGAGCCACGGAGGCCCCCAACACACTCAAAGTGACATTTTTATGTTCGCCATGTGAAGCCAGATGGACTCATAGGAAGTTTCATACTTACAAGCATCTTTTTATTTTGTTAAAATACACTTTTGATTTGGCCAACGATATCCTGAATAAATTGTATAGCTTATTGCCATTAATGGTGATTTCTTATTAAGCAAAATAGGCCTATAGCCGGAACAGATGTAAGGACTGAAGAAGCGGTGATTAAGCTATGCAGAAGCTGTCTGGTTCACAATCTTAATATCAAACATACTTTTACTTGATGCTAATCCTCATTGGATAACTTCGGCATTAACCTTGAACAATCATAACAGCATCCCAACTCGCTGGGAATAGAATGGAAACGAACCACTTTAAAATCACTGTCATGAATACAAACCTTAGTAGTTTTCAAAGGATACTTTAATACAAATACAATCGTACATGTTTAATATATGGCTGTGATACAATTTTTATCTGAAAATTGCTAAAAAAAACCTCTGCCTATAAGTCTTTCTATTGAATAAATTGGAAATATGAACATTGCATTTGGAGACATTTTGCAAATGAAATACAGTATAAAATGTTTAAAATTGTACAGATGTTCATTCTTGGATGTATAAGTAGTCATTATAAGTAGTTATTCCGGAAGGAGTCGTTTACATCGAGCAACTGTGATCAACGTGTCGGTAATACCACCAAGAGAAATCCTCTCTTCAGGCAGCTCCATAAGACAAGCACCAGCAATCTCTTTCAGTCCAGGGAGACTGCTTAACCTGGCAATATCTACAAAGATCACCCCAAGACTCCATATATCTGACAAAACGGACGTTGGCTTTTGAGATTTCACTTCTGGCGCTAAATGTGAGATTGACTTAAGCTCTTCTTCTGTATAATTATAACAGACGCCGCCATCGAAGGTGGCCAATCCGAAGTCTATGAGTTTAACTATTGGCTTACCCGGGTTGGACATATCCACGAGGATATTGTTTGCCTTGATGTCGTTTAATAAAACGTTAAGATCATGAATAAGTCGAATTCCTTTAGAGAGTTGAATACAAACACTCATCCATTCTCGATGAGACACAGAATTTAAAGTCTGACAAAGAACATCTCCCAAAGTGCTTCCTTTCGCGAACAATTCTGACACTAAACAAATCTCTGGATGTTTTGCGGAACCAAGCTCCAGAAATCCATAAAATTCTGGGAGAAATCCCGTGCTTGTTAAATATTGTGTCAACTTTCCTTCACGTATGAAATTGTCACGGGATTTGTTATGATGATATCTCTTGAGGGCCACTGATGCAACATTACCGTTGGCGAGAGTCAGTTTGGCTGCTTCCACAAATCCAAATGAGCCTGTACCGAGGATACAATGTGTACCACCGGAGGTGAGATCCCATTGAATGTCTCTTTCTTTTAACATTGCCACTTCTGAATTAGGTACAGAAAATCCTGAATTGTCGGAATAAATAGACAATGTTGTACTTTGATAGTCCCTTGTCTTCTGGTCGTTGGATGTGCAAGGTTCTTCCTGCAAAGGTGGCGTGGAGTGAGTTCTGCTAATGCTCTGGTGTAGTCCTTGTTCGGTTTTGTCGGATCTCCCGTATGGAAGGACATGTCTTTCTTCTTTGCTTGGTTTTATTGTGCTTTCACTAAGCTCTTTAATAACAGTTGGCTTCACATCGAGGTCTGCGGCATCGGGAGACTTTAGGCGGTATTCGGTATTCGGGGATCTGGAATCAAGTTTCGGTATGTTGTCTAACGTCGTCATTAAATCCTCAGTAAGTCGATCAATTTGACCTTGATAGTCATTAGTGAGGTTGAACTGATTTGTATATCTGTGAACAAGGTGAATGATTCGAGTTTTTATTGAACTCATTGAGCCGTTTTCGTTGGATATATTTGACAAGGCTCCCATGCTTACATCCGTCTGGGTAACGGCATTAGCTTTCTCTACTGCATGTGGGATTTTGTCAACAGAATGTAAATTGCATTGAGTGGATTTTGTAGCTTGGCTGGTGTTGGGACAAGGTTGTCCATTAACATGAGAAACTTCAGGTGTAATAGGACACATTGTACAACAAGAGGACGCTATGGGGGTAGATTGAATGGCACAGTCCTGTCTTATTGGCACTCGTTGGGAAGCTTGCGTTGGTATCTCTCTTATCCCGCCAACATATGTGGACTGCTGGAAACTTTCACTACCAGAGGTACTCTGGAATCCAACAACATCAACTGTCGAACCTGTTAGATTCATGGCTGACACTTGAGTTCCCGTAGACGTCGCGTTATTGGGTGTTCGTGGCACATGCCCGCTGGGATGTGGAGGATTAGTGTCTAACTGTGTTTTATACAATACACTAGGAAGTCCAGTCTGGACCATTATTCTCCATGAGAGAGACGTCGGCTTATTGAAAACCATCCTTGTAGACACGTCCAATAAATAGTCCTGGTCGATGTGAACAAAACCTTTGTCATTATGAGGCTGCAAGTAACTACTCCAAGAAAGTCTTTTAGCCATGTTAAGGAAACGGGGAAGCCATCCATGCTTGAAGACGGCCTAAAACAAAAGCACGACAGTTTAAAAGCACAATATCTTGATGTATTTTTAATAGTGGGCCTAAAGGTAAACATTAGCTCTCGTATTTGAATATTAATAGACCAGATATATTTAAAACACACGGGCACAGGGAAAATCTTCTTATCTAAAATAACCATGGAGACAAGTTTCTAATTGTGTTATAAAGAGCTAGGTATATCATTTAGACCTTTACACCCCATCATAACTTGTTGTAAATAGACTAGATTTAGTGATATCCATCATAGCGCGATCGAATTTTCAATCCGTTTGACAAACACCCTTTTCTATAGTATTCTGTAACCTGCTGACCATCAATTATTCAATTCCTCCTTAATGTGTCAAGATTTTAGGTAGAGAATTTTACTGGAGTAAACGAACGTCGCTATGTCGTAAATTTACAAATTTGGTTGCCCAATCACTTCTGAAAACATATGACTTTTTGTAAAGTTCTCTTACCCTAGTTAGACCTCTTCTTAGCTGGTCAGTATCGTTCATCGCTGCGTCCTTTGTTATATACAGTATACACTGTTGAGCGCTTGTTTATTGTGAAAAGGATGTGTTACGAACCGTATCACGTTGTGTTACAAAGTCGTCTGACTTGTCGTCAAGCTACGTCTGTAAGATATCAGACGTCACAATTGCTGTCATGTGACTTAAAGCGCTACGTAAAACGCACAGATTTGTTAAGAACCCAACAGTGAAAGCGTCACAAAGAAGCGTGCGTGTCAATATTTTAATAGGTCATTTGCCAGTTTTGCGCGCAACAATAAAATGACGTCGCTGCATCAATCTTACACCGGACAAGCCCAGTAGTCATCTTGACTTTTGCCATATTCGGTCAAAATCACTTTTCATCCACGATTTTTTCACACTTCTAGATTCATTCGGATATAAACTGTCCGAATATAGGTTTCCATTTCTTATATCTGTAGTAAAATACCGAAAATTGAAAGTTACAAACAGGCGGATCCTTTATCCGGGCTACTAGTTGGGGCAGTAATTGTGACGTTGCTAAATTGTGTCATTTGAAAAAAATAGGCAAATCACCGATTACTTGAAAATGACGTAATTTGGCGACGTCACAATTACGGTCATATGTGGTAGATCGGACAAAGCATCCGATTAATCAAGCATCCGATTAATGAAGTGCTAAATTAGAAAATAAAAGGTAATCTTTTGTTTTTCTTCTACATGTTTTTTCTCGAAATGCCGTTGTAGTGAAAATAAGTATATCCGCCAAAGCGAAACAACCTCCCAAAATCGGGACCCGCCGTTTTGATCAGAGAAGGTGTCGATGTTTTGGAAGGCATTTGAGTGTTTTCAATTTAATGAACACCGCATCACTAATGAGCTCAAAGACAAATAGGTTGACGGGCCTCGATTTGGTAGGAACTAATTTTTACCAATGTCCAGCCTCAAGGTTTGAAGTCTTTCCAATTACACTGCAAATTACGTATATAGTTATCTCAGTTAATATCCTGTTATATCGTGTCACGCGTGTACATTTCATTGATCTTTTCTTATTCATGTCACCAGTCTTGATCAACTAATAGAAATGTAAACCGCATGTTGAAAAAAAAATTGGTAAAGAAATTAGCACATGGACGGAGCTTTTTGCACAGATGACACGGATCCTTCATTTCAGTCGGTACCTTATCTCGATACGAGGGTAAACGGTCTTGGAACAGAAATATTTCAATAGTTTCACATTTGAATTACTCATAGTATTGTGTAACAGCGATGTAAAAATGCCTTTTGAAAGAAAAACATGTGAGATTATTTTATCTTCATTTAAACATTCCTGAATTACGTTGTGTTCCGATTTAGGGGGAGTGACAGAAGATTTCGATCAGGCTCGCGCTCCGTTTCAGGGCATTTGATTTGTAATCAAGGGGTACCGTACTCCCGAATAGTAATTCTTGCTGTTACCACGCTGGTATTGAAAGCAAAGATCGTTATTTGTTTTGACGAAGTAACAGAATCACTCAACCTGTGCCGGCCGACTGTACACATTAATTCATTTGATAAAGCGTATCCGAATTTGATAAAGCGTAATGAGTACGCCTAATTTTTTAAAGCCTGACCGTACCAGAGGTGGGTTGTTCAAAGCGCCGTTAGCTTAACGGCAGGTTAGATGACGTTGCGTCACAAAGGAATTTCTTTGTTACGTCACGTCATTTAACCTGCCTGCCATTAAGCTAATTTTCTTTTGAACAACCGGCCACAGGTCATTTTGAAGGCGTAAAATACGCCGATACGCCCCTTATCTGGAGCGCTTAGATAAACGTTATAATAAGCTATTTATGACCTTTTCTGGACTAATCTATAATCGGCCATCAGTTAAAAGAATTTAAGATAATTTATTGGATTTTCACCAGCCCGAAAAAGAAGGAAAAGCCAACCCAACGTGAAGACTCACTTAACAGTCGATGGAAGTACGAAATAATATTCATTCCAACATTTTTCTTTGGTGATTTTAGAGAGATGTTTTAAGTCAGCATTTCGATAAAACGCGAGAGTGAAAGTAGATGCAAATTCATCGTAGATTTGTTTTACCATTCATGCCTCGATATTACACAATATGGTCT
Source organism: Lepidochitona cinerea (assembly GCA_963971465.1). Classification (NCBI taxonomy): domain Eukaryota; kingdom Metazoa; phylum Mollusca; class Polyplacophora; order Chitonida; family Tonicellidae; genus Lepidochitona; species Lepidochitona cinerea. The sequence continues at coordinate 80,455,866 of OZ020551.1, read as the reverse complement.
GTTGCCGAAATTGGTTTTGTACGCAAAGTAGTGAAATATCCGACGAATAGCAATCAACCAAAATCTGTTTTAGAACCTAGGAATTATTGATTTTCTAAAGTGTTCACCTTAATTTGAATTTAATTCCTCACAAGGAACAGTGGTTATTATCATTGGATGTAGGGCATCTTTGACAATTTTTGTCCTTCGAATGGAGCTTCACAAGGCAGATGATTGGACAGACGGGGATGAATAGTGTGCAACAGAACATACACGAGGTCTAATGTTTAAAGGAAGCAGGGCTTTAGTTATTCGTGATGAAAAGGGTCGTATTTTGCCCATCCGATACATTTTCCGAACTGTGGTTTGAGACATGAAAGATTTCAATCAGGGAATCACTTTATTTCTAATTCTACCAAAGTTTCCAGTTGAAACTGTGAGAATTCTGTTCGATCCTTTTAGTATGCCACTCAGACCAAATAAGTTCACGAAAAGCTCATGTGCACTTCTCGCATAAAGCATACAGCTATACAATCCAATGCATAAAGTGACCCGGCAAATCAAGACTATAGTTCTTGTTCGCAGTTGGGTACAAAAAGAAAGGCGTGTCATCACAATTGAAATCCATCTTTCTGGAATCAATATACAGTTTCTGCACTTACCTTTTTGGTCATTCGAAATACCTTCAAGCATAATGAGTTTGATATTGAATGAGATTGAAGCACTGTCTTGCCTCTGATAGAAATCCATACGCAGAATCCACACTTCTGGTGAGGCAACGCGGGTACCTCCGACAAAACGTTCATCACAACCGTACTCTGTTTTGTATGGATATTTTGATAATAGTAACCATTGTCAAGCTAAAAACTATGTTTTGCTCCAAGTTAGCGTATAAAAATCGTGTCACTGACAGGTTTCCATCCATTGATGAGCTGTTAAACATCATTAAGTTTGAAACAGTTGAATACTTTATAGAATTTTAAAATACAAATCTTTATCTGAACAGTTGAACAAACCTCCTGATTTGAATGGATTTACAGTTAAGCACTATCGGTTATCATTATACTTTTAAAAACTGTCCCGGTTCTTTGGTCGACTGTTCTTAATTTGAATCATATGGAGTAGGTGTATTTTTAGCTTGTATGGGTGGGGATGGGGTGGGTTGAATTTCGTCTTTGCCTTTGTATTAGAAATGATATTGTTAGACACAAGTACTGTTTATTAATATTTTAACTGGTTAAATGCAAATGCCGTGTACACCATGATCACGTTTGCCAGTATATTTGCGGCACCCAATTGTAAAACCGTGATCTATATAAATAAACGCCTGTGTAATTGTACCGGCTTCGCTAAAAAAACAAAAGGAAAAAAAATATGCCGTTTATTCCTACGTGTCGCAATAGTAGAATTGTCTGATGGATTTAGTACATTTTTCATTTCCATCCCGGGCCCATGCAATTTATTTGGTGAGCATATTATTCATTTTTGAAAGGAAACTGGTTGGCTTTAAAGGGACTGTTTGTTTAGAATTGTTTACATTTTTGCTAAAACTTCTGTTAAATAGATAAATTCGATTTGAATGACTATCGATGAAAGGTGGTAGGTCCATCTTCAGCGAGAAATGTACAATTAACGGGTAATTAGTGTGAATTTTGTGGTACTTTGTTTACTGTCTGACACACGCTTTCGGGTTAATGTAAACAGAGGTCCTACATTGGTCAGCCCTGCTGTAGTGAGTTACCAATATTCATCTATCTGATAAACCTTTTTAGTTTATTTCTATATTATATGGGAAAACTACATACTTGTGCTACATAAAAGGGTCCGTCGATAGTTTTCTTTATTGAAAGTGGGACGGTGGCAGACTACCGAAACCCAGTAGGCCTATATACAGGCGTGGGTTCACGGGTCACCTAGGCTCTTAAAATCATCATACAAAAAACTGTCCATGACTTTCGTTACACTTTCTTGAAAGTTGCAGTAGGCCTTCTGAAGAAACTTTCTCAGAGATATCTTGTATATAAATCATCGACGATCCGCCAAATTTGATGAAGCTCCGAGGCTCTTCATCACCGAAGATATGTGTAAACAAAGAAGGGTGTATATAGGCTAGTTTTGTTCTCTCTTTTTGAGTGTCATATTCTTGTCAGATAAATATTTTAGCTGCGGCTCATTTTTACTGCCCAGTCAAAGCCATCATTTCAGTGTTTATAATCGAATATAGGTTGATCAGGTATGAAATTCGCTTGTGGGAAGAGATGATCACTGAATTTTCACACCCAGACATTGTATTTTTCAAAATTCAGCTTGTTGAATGTTAGAGCAATGCAACACGTTATTTAACATTGCAACACGGACTATGATGTGCCAAAATATTCAAAAAGAAACATATCACCATAGTTACCGTCAAACTAAAGATGACATGAAACTGGCAGACCTTACATTAGAATGCATATATAATTGTACGTTTTGATTACATTAAGTCCAAAGAAATAAAGTCCTTTGCCCATTTTCGTCACCGATCCAGCCCGAACTGAAGCTATTAACAGAATTATGGTAAACGAGAGAGAGGAAATAACTTATAAAATATAATACAGGCGCGGTAAGTTTTCTTTTCCAACGGCATACCAAGACCATATCTCTACGATTTTAGCTCGCCAAACTGTGCATGTGTATTTGCTAAGTGTTATCAAATACGACTTAACTGACCCGGCAGCCATTTTCACAGCTGGCAATTGTCTAGATTATGGAAAACAGGAGAAATACAGAAAATAGTTTTTGTGTCAAGGACACCAAAATGTCTTCCGATAAGTTTCCGACTGTAAATTAAGAACGACAAATTGCCAAAATCCTTTTTTATAGTAAGGGTTAAATATGCAAGAGAACAACCATTAATGCAACGATCATAACATTAAGGAGTGAAAATGCAACACTCAATGTTGATATTGCAGGTAATAGTCAAGCCAGGTACGATAAGCTCGCGAAGTAAGTAATTCACTAATCGACCCTTTCGGCTTTATATAGGATTGACGCTTGCGCCGAAGCCTCGTCGTAGGGCAAAATGACGTTAAATTGAGTTCTTGGATCAATCAGACGTCAGAATCGTGTTCATTTCGCCTATGACGTAATGCTAAAGAGGCGTGTCACAGCGACCGCAACAGAGAGATGACGTAAATGCCATACAATCTACTTTCTTTTATATGTTTTGTCTGTTTTTGTCCTCTTAACTGTAGGTTGTGAGATGGAGTTTATGACCGTTTTGTTTGTTAATTGTAGGTTGTGAGATGTAGTTCATAACCATGCTGTTTGTTATAACTGTTTTATTTGTCCTAACCGTGTTGTTTAATTGTAGGTTGTGAAATGGAGTTTATAACCATGTTGTTTGTTATAACTGTGCTGTTTTGTCTTAACCGTGTTGTTTGTTAATTGTAAGTTGTGAGATTTAAGGGTTTAATACCGCCGTAGCGGTGTTTGTTGCGTAACCCGATACCGCTGAACGTTGGTTCGTACCTAGTCAAACCACGAGAATGCGCAGCATTCGAGGGGTTTGAATGACTATCGTGAATATTTTGTTTGTTAATTGTAAGTTATGAGATGTAGTTTATAACCATGTTGTTTGTTATAACTTATTGTAGGTTGTGAGATAAAGTTTATAACCATTTGTTTGTTAATCGTTGGGGGTGAGATGGAGTTTATTACCATGTTGTTTGTTATAACTGTGCCGTTTGTCATAACCGTGTTGTTTGTTAATCCTAGGTTGTGAGATAGAGTTCATAACCGTGTTGTTTGTTAATCGTTGGTTGTGAGATGGAGTTTATTACCATGTTGTTTGTTATAACTGTGCAGTTTGTCATAACCGTGTTTTTTAATTGTAGGTAGTGAAATGGAGTTCATAACCATGTTGTTTGTTATAACTGTGCTGTTTTGTCATAACCGTGTTGTTTGTTAATCGTAGGTTGTGCGATGGAGATTATAACCGTATTTTTTAATTAATTGTAGGTTATGAGATGGAGTTTATAACCGTTTTGTTTGTATGTTTGTTACAGGGGTTTGTCTATGACGGGGGCGGGGGGGGGGGGGGGGGTAGGGGGGGGGGGCAAAGTTTATGGGGTTCAATCTTAGTCTACCGATGTTCTTGTCATAGTTAAGATGCGTAACCATTGTCAATGTATTACAAAAGGATTCCAGAAAATTCTACTGACCAAGGCTAAGCTTCTGTCAGTCGTCAACCTAATGAAATACCATAGGTTTAGTTTATTACAACAATTTATGACCTAATAGCTTTCAATAGAAGTGTACAGTTTATTCCTACGATTGTTTACTGGTTGATTAGTTTGTTGTTTTAGCTTGTTGGCGCGTCCATTCGTATGAATGATGTACGCCATATTATGGTTTTGGTACGTAGTGTATAATGAAAATGTGATGTTTTAGCACAATATACGATTGTTTACTGATTTTAAGAGATTTTTAAATTCAGCTTCACAAGTATAAGCGATAATGAAAGCTGATTATCCATGTTGATTTCGACAGCCAGCCTGCTGACGAAGCAGTAAAAATTTTAAGTTTTAATCACGTGTCTCTCTTCAGGCCAAGTTTTATAAGTAGTGAAATACTGAATATTATGAGACTAAAAAATCAGATATACAGATCGTCATAGTAAAACGCACTAGCGTCAGCCCTTATTCCTCAGGCGTGCACAGCATCATCTCTCGGATTTATACGGCATGTCTTCAGATGCTGTTAAACTCTTTTTGGGTACAAATGCCACTTTTCAGCTGGTAAGAAATAAGTGCTTTATCAGATATGTATGGCCAACTTGGATCATTCCATGGTTTTTATCCCTTTACGTTCAAGCATTGAGTCTTAAAAGCAAAACAAAAAAAGAAAAGCACACAGACATTAACCACAAACAACAGGAAAGTAGAAAAGGTTCAAATTTAAACTGGAAGGGAAATACGAGTTTTAAAGTTATTGGTAACAGTTCAATCCCAAATGAAGTCTTGTTTAAGGGGACATCTGGATTCCCACATAAGATAAATAATTCGGGTTCTGGTTCATGTCCTGTACATAGCTGAAAATCCTCATCTTCATCATCTGGAATATTAAAAAAATTAACCCCTTTCTATGGTAGCTGATATGTGCCATTTATTATTCTTGCGTTTTCGCTTGGTTCGACCAATGGTTATATTTTTGACACAGGCCTCTATGTGGCACAGGTTCGAATCTTACTCAAAGTGCGGAGTAAAATATCAGTCAATCAATCAATCATAAATCCTTCATTGTATCATTCTTAATCTCTTATTTTCGCCTAAAATTTGATCGAGACTCAAAGCAAAAGTGGTTCTACTTCGCTTTAGTTCACTCCTTGAGATTGCACGAGATTTCATCAGTAGACGTGCGCTAACTTACCTTTGTAGGCTGCGGACGTTTTTTTTTTCAAGCCAGAGGTATTTGCACCGTTCCTTGTTTGTAACTCCTAGTTTTACCAATTGCCGAAACGTCCGGGATAACCTTGTCTTTCGACGACGATCAGGATGCCTTCAACATCGAGAATTATACTATGAAGCCATCAGCATTGTCCTCTAAGAAATCTGCAAAATCCCGCGGCGAGTAGTCGCCACGTGCTTCTCGTAGCACACATAAAAGCTTACAATGTAAAATTAGGCCCATAATTGCAATTTTTATCGGACAAATGCTTTGGAATTGGGTTGGAGAGTTCACCTAGGAGGTTAACTGATCATGTGACTTTTAAGCAATCGACAAAACAACAACATCGTGGAATTCTACGTGACGTTTGCTCACACATACCCGCTGTTCTCTTACACTCGGCTAGAGATATCGTAAGTTACATCGAACATTTCAAACACTAGAAACTATTGGAAACGCCCAATGGAGCCTATGACAGCGGCCAGTTCAAGGTGAGTCTGGTCGACAGGAACGTCGCTATCTTGCCCGTTTAAGTCTAATTGGGACTATTTCGTTTTCTTTACTAGTATAACGTTTTCTTTAATTCAAAGTATATATTCACATAAAGTTTGATGTCAGGGTTGCTATATCTTTTTATTGCTTTTACAAATGTTACGATAGATGGCACGCGAAAATCCTTGCACTATGCCCGGTAAAGGCGTACGAGGTCTATCTTAGCCACGTCTAAAGGCGATTTCGCGAGAATACGATTAAAAAGCTTGAACCAAGCCGAGGTTGAGATTGCTACCGAAACGGTAGGACCCTCTTTTAAATCCCCAATAAAAAGGACGCTGGTTTTGGGAAAATAAAACTTTTGCAAGATCAAATGCTTTTGCCCATCACGGGCATGATACAGAATCTAACAAACATCTAATTTAACAAACATGTTGTGTACCATGGCTTTAAGATGGATTCTCTGCAATCCGTTATGAACCCCATGGAGAGATACTGTTATTTTACTAGCATCGATCTAAAAGATGCGTATTATTCTGTGGCTATAGCGCCATGTGCTTCTTTGAAAATTGTTGAAAATTCCTTGTTCAGTCCTGCGTTCTAAAGGTGTCTCACTTGTGGCTTACATTGATGATGTAATACTTATTGGTGACACACCCGAAGACTGTAAACACAGCACTAATTTAACACTGGATTTGTTAAAATGTTTGGGATATACAATTCACCCTGATAAATCTGTATCGCAGACAGCCCAATCAATAGAATACCTTTGTTTTCTTATCAATTCAGTTGATATGACAGTTAAAATGTTACCAGATAAAGCAGAAAAAGTGAAAGCTACTTGTAAAGAGCTGTTAAATGCCAAAAGTATTACAATTCGTCGAGTAGCTCAAGCTGTTGGCCCTCTTCTTTCCAGTTGCCCGGGTGTAGAATATGGGCGACTATTTTATAAACAGCTGGAAAAAATCTGCTGCCAAAAAACTAGCTGAAGGAAATATAATTTAGATCTAAATTGGTGGATTAATAATGTAGATACCTCAGTACAAAGAATCCAGAATGCAGTACATCCTGCCCCTACTGTGACATTACAGATATACAGGTGGCAACTGGTCACAATTGGAAGCCACATATCATATTAACTACCTTGAGTTGTTAGCTGATTTTTTAACATCGAAATAATTTTGCTGCAATATGAATATACCCATATCTTAGCACAAGTTGATAATACATCTGCAGTTGCTTATTTGAATAATTTGGGAGGCAAGACAATTGATTGTTATACATTGACATGGAAAATTTTCATATGGTGCAAATGAAAAAATATCTGGTTAACTGCTAGTTACCTTCCTTCTCATAAAAATGCTGTAAAAGCTGACGTTGAATCACGGAAAAATCAGTTGTAAAGAATGGATTGATTGATGTTTTACGCCGCACTCAAGATTAGTTCACTTATATGGCGACGTTGCCAGGTTTAGTGGGGCTCAATGCCCCGAGGAAACCCACAACCTTCGGCCAGTACCTGGCAACTCTTCCACATACGGCGACCGAGTGGTAAAGAATGTAAGTTAGGTCTTAATATTTTTCGTCAAGTTTGTGACGAATTAGGATTTTCAAAGCGGTCTACAGAATTTCTTCTTGCGTCCTGGAGGCCAGGTACAAGGAAACAATATGCTATCTACCTTCGGCGATGGAGCTTGTTTTGCACTGAACGACAAATTGATCCCCACAATCCAGCTGTGGAACAGGTAGCGTCTTTCCCTACCATAATCTTTGATTCAGGACTGAACTACAGTGTAATAAATACCTCAGTAATAAATACCTCCAGCTTCTTACGAAAGAGGGGGTCCCAGGCCCTTCGATTACAGAAACATAACAAATTTAAAAGAGGCATTAGGTCTGCGAGGGTTCAGGGCCGCCTAGGCCCCGAAAGCTCTGGAGTTCTTGATTGCCCGAGAAGCGTTCTAAGGGTGTTCTGCAACTAAAAATGCTAATAATTTTGCTTTCTTTAATTCTTAAAAAACAACAGCAAGGTCGTTATGTTCCCCAGTTTTGAATGAAGCATTGTAGCGCTTTAAAGCATTCAGAAGGGGGTGACTATTCCGACGCATTAGGCGAGGGTCCAGGGGCCGCCTAGGCCCGGAAGCACAGGGAAATCTAGATTGAATGAGAAGCGTTCTGACGGTGCTCTGCAACTAAAAATGCTAATAATTTCCGGATTTTTGCTCTCCTTAATTCTTAAAAAATAACAGTAAAATCGTTATGTGACATTTTTGAAGCATGGGGGGGGGGGGTGACTATCCCAACGCATCAGTCTGGGGCCCAGAGGCCGCATAGGCCCCGGAAACTCAGGGGTTCTAGATTGCATAAGAAACCTTCTGAGGCTGTTCTGCAAGTAAATAATTTCTGGATTTTGCTTTCCCTAATTCTTAAAAATAACAAAATAAGACAAGCAAGAGAAGCGCCCGCGGTTTGTTTTGTATTGATTTGGGCAATTATATGGGAAAACTACATACTTGTGCTACATAAAAAGGGTCCGTGGATAGTTTTCTTTATTCAAAGTTGCAAGGTGGCAGACTACCGAAACCCAGTAGACCTATATACAGGCGTGGGTCCACGGGCCACCAATGCTCTTAAAATCATCAAGCAAAACACTGTCCATGACTTTCGTTATTCTTTCTTGAAAGTAACAGTCACAGTACTGAAGGCACTTTCTCAGGGAAATGTTGTATATAAATCAACGACGATCCGCCATATTTGATGAAGGCTCTTCATGGCTGAATATATGTCTAAACAAAGAACGGTGTATATAGTTTTGTTCTCTATTCTTGAGTGCCATATTCCTCTCAGATAAGGCCATCATTTCAGTGTTTATGCCTGAATATAGGTTTATTAGGTATGAAACTCGTTTGTGGGACAAGATGATCACTGAATTTTGTGTGATTCTTTACATCCAGAAATTGCAGGGGGATTCATACACGTCCAATTTACCTACCGATATTCGGTTCGTAAAATTGAGTTTAAAACTGAATTTGGTGTAAAACAACTCAATATTTTCAGTTTAAAATTCCCTTCTGAAAATCAAATTTTATTTACTCAAATTGGGTGTGAAAAACTGAATAATGCTCGATTGATATTATTTATGAAGCAAAAATCTAGATTCAAGAGAAAAGTCGCTTTGCAAACCGCAGTCAAACGACCGTGGTCGTCATTCTCACTGAGAAACATGTAGCCTCGTTTTCAGTGTCACCATAACACAACTTATTTTGCACTTTGTAAGTCTTTTAATTACCTTAACACTTCTAAAATAAGCTGATTTTGATCAACTGAGAAATTTTGGGGAGTATTAACCACAATAATCGTAATAATTCGTTACTTTTTATATTTATTCAGCTGTTTTTGGCCGTATAGAAAATTAAAGTGGAGACAACTAGTGTCTTACAACATGAAATTACGATAATACGTTTGTTACCTCCCCTGAACAATAGCCCTCAAATAGTTCATTTCATTTTTAGCAATCAATGTGCATTTTTTTAATTGTTGCACATGAAGAAAAGAATAGGGATACCTTTAATCTAGGTTTAACATTACATATATATTATTATTTTTAGCTTTTTTTTTCAAACCTTATTTTTTTTCTCGGAATGCATGCTTTCAGGAAAAAATAAACATTAAATTGAAATTTGTTTGTAACATTAAAATGGTCGGCAAATTTTGTAAAAACTCAATTCTTTCTTCTAAAAAACTCAATTTTTCAGTTTCGGTTCGTAAATTTTGGATTTATCCAGCACTTTTCAAAATTCAACTTGTTCATTGCCAGAACCATGAAACACGTTGCTTAACATTGCAACACGGACTATGATGTGCAAAATATTAAAAAGAAACATATCACCATTGTTACCGTGGTTAGTGGTTACCGTCAAACTAAAGATGACATGGAACTGGCATACCGTACATATATAATGGTACGTTTTGATCTGCGTCAATTCCTTTCTCCTCTCCCTACTTTTCCCTCTCTTCTTTTTCTTATCTTCTTTTTTTCTCTTCTTTTCTTTTCTCTTTTTTTTTGCTCAGAAGGGGGGGGGGGGGGGGGGGGTCCTGACCCCCTGGACCCACCTCCTGGATCCGCCTATGAGCCCTTTCCACTTTTGTGGTTTTAGATACTCGACCAGCAGGGTCTCATTATTTTGTTAGTTACATTTTAAAAGGTATGTTTAATTTAAGGCCAGATTTGCCTAAAACGTTTGTAACGTGGGATACAGAGGCTGTTTGATACTCTTTAACTCAGGTATCGCCTGAAAAATCATTGTCCCGTGAACAATTGTGAAAACTGTCAAAATACTCGCTCTTTTAAATGGCCAGCGAATTCAGACTCTACATCTCTTGGACTTAACAAATATGACTTTAAAACAATCAATTTGTTAGTTTCGTATTGTAGAATTACTGAAACAGTCAACGCCAAGAAACCATTTGGCAGAAGTTGAGTTTGCTGCCTATCCAGCCGATACACACCTTTGTCCTATTACCTACATCAATGCTTATATTCAGAGAACTAAGGCTGTTCGAGATTCTGAAACTAAAATGTTCTTATCATTTATTTACCCATTCCATGCTGTATCTAAAGATTCAATGTTTCGCTGGTTAAAAACTATACTTACACAAGCAGGACATGTTCACTCCACATGGTACACGCTCAACTTTTACAAGAAATCAATCCATACACTATTCATGAAATGTAAACAGTGATTATTTGAAGCAAATACAAAGTATGTCCTTATTTGCTGAGGGTTTTTATTTTGTGCCCCAATGCTTGCTTTGAATATCTCATGGAATCCCGGAGTGAACTAAAGCGATGTAGAATTGAAATTTAAACGAAACTTGCCTGTAGGTTGAAGTTTGAAGATAATTCTACCGAGCCTTAAAGGCACACTTGCCGCGAAAATCAGGAATATTGTTTACATTAAAAAAGAAAGACCGTTTTCTGTATTTTTCCCAGACAATATAAGTTAGGAACTTTCTATTTTACCAAAGTTTTAAAGTTTGTACGTCACTTTTGGATTTTTAATTTGAATTTGAAAATTTGAATTGTAAGGTGCCCGGAACGTAAACAAACCAAACTGCTCGCAGGGGCGATTTTATGTTTCAGTCGAGTGAGTGAACTAACGGCACAGTGTAATTTTACATAGGCCTATTTATCGGAGAAATACAGACTGACGATCGGTTAACAAAGACTGGAAAAGCCTGCTGATAATTGCTTGAGTGTAAACCACAGATAAAAAGGCCTGAAATGAGGGTAATCCAACACGACAGTTGACCGACACTGATCGTTGTTGTTGTAATCAGGCTTCGATTCTTCGTTTGTTTTTCACCCCATTTCTACTTGCTAAAGCTAACTAGACATGTTTTATGTTTAAGTTTAGTGGTATTAGTCGTAGTAAGCTCATGTAAATTGGTTTTCTTAGCAAAGGCAAGTGGGCCTTTAAACTTCACGAAGGGATAACATGTCATACCCAAGCAGTAATATTATTGCCCGCCCTTTTTGTGAAGCATTGGTCCACACATTCTTTTAAATATGCCTACTAGTGAGATCTCGCGCAATCTCATGTTATCCCTGCGTGAACTTTAAAGCTTGATAGAATTATCTTCAAACTTCAACTTACAGGTAAGTCTCGGTTAATTGTCAAGAAAAAGTTATCTTCTTTGTAAAAAACTAGAAAACACTAAGTTTTAGCTAGCCCGCACTTCTTGTATTCCAGACAGAACCAGTATACAGTTTCCCCACGAAAGATCATCACGAGAATTGGAATTTTTCCCCCTTTTTTGCGCAAATACGATTTTTTTCTGGGCATATTCTACGTTTCTTGGGAGGAAACTGTCTGATTGCTTGATGACGTCACTTGGAATTTACGCGCAAAGCATTTCGGGGGATTGAGGGATGTTAACATAATTTTAAAATGTGACGGAAGAAATAATACTGTATCGCGAAGAAGACGTAAAAGGCGTAAAGTTACCAGAAAGGATGAGTGAATAGAAACAGGTTATGTCATCAATGTTTTCCAAAAAGTTACATCTTGCTAAGTACCAATAAACAAAATGGCGAACTGAGGTACATTTTACCCAGAAAGCTTTGCGTAAATCTATGTGACGTCATGAGACTCGGTGGTAAATTAAGACTGAAAACAATTTTGGATGTGTAATGAGAACAGGTTAACTGGATGGAGATGGAGAGTTGGGCGTGCTTTGTTCTGTTGACTTAAGGCAGAATACGTGTAAAATGTGTATTCATGTTTATTCAAGGAGATTGACATTATTCCAAGAGCACAACTGGTTCTCCATCCATCCCTCCTCATTGCCCATAAGTTCAACTACCAACCATTTAACCTACCTGTGAACTTTAGATTTCTCTTTATGTGACAGTCTGGTATCCATACCTATCCAACTCGAACTCATCATTTGAATCTTTACAAGCCTCTACACTCAACAAACTTATCATTCTATTCGTTACAACACTAATTCCTCATGAGTGGAACAAACTTTTGAATTGCCGTCCCTGAAGAGTATTAATTCCATTTCTTTCTTCAAACGTAAAATAAGAGACCACTTTATTAATCACATATAGCATAACCCCAATAGAAACCTTACTTGTACATCACTTTGTCTGCCGTCCGTTTGTTAATAGATTTTTTCTTCATTTTTTGGTGTGTTTTTTTTCTGTTGATTTTTTTGTAAGCACTTACTTATATGCTTTATATACTTTAAACGTCCTTCGCCACTATGACTATGACAATATAACCTGATACAATAATGGGATGGAAGAAGTCAATATGACCTTAATCCAATCATATATTCATGTAATCTTTGAAAAATTATTGCAAAAGTTATTTATGGTGAATAAATACAAATGCAAAATGTTCCGTCGTATTTTGTTATCTCTAACTCAAATTTTGTTCAAAAGACTGACGAGGGGCTGTGGAAATAAGTCATTCGGCTTAACGAAAATTAGGGGAGTGCGCCGCACTCAATATTATTTCACTTATAGGGTTGCGTTGCTAGGTTTAGTATGGGAGTAAACCCGGCTCATTGTCCGGAGGAAACCCGAGACCTTCGGCGAGTACCTGGCAACTCTTTCACATACGGTGACCGAGTGAAAAATCCACTCAGAAATTTTTCAATTTTTATTTGGTCTTAGCGTGATTCGAACCCACGCCGCATCAATGGAAGGTCTGTGTGGGACTGAGGGACGATCACTCTGACCTACTGGACCACCGAGGCCCCCGGAAGGTGCGGTGAGTCAAAGCATTAACATCACATCAAATGGGAAATGAAACCATGTTTTGTGAAATAGAACACTTTACAACACTGTTTTATTACTTAAGCCCCGTTCAGGTCGAGTTAAGATCAGATCCGATCGTCGTAAGCTCCAGTCAGTAGTGAATCTGCGATCAATCAGTCGGAGAACGTTTTTCGACTCGTCTTAGGACTCGTCAGATCGGTCTCAGACTGATTAGATCGTAAGGATAGAGCATGTTTTATTTTCTACCGATCAGTCTTAAGATCGCTGCCAATCAGCAACCTAAAACTTCATCACGTGATCATGTTTTCCCCGGCGTTTCCAAACCATTGTATTGTTACGTCATTCATAGCGGCGTGCCAGTCTGCAGAATATGGTGATAAAGTTTCTTTCCGATCAACTCATCGCATCGACCTGAGCGAGGCTTAAGACTGATCAGTCGGGAATCGTTTGACTGAAGGATAAACCAGTCTCAGTCGACATGAACGCTCTTAAGATTCAATCGCAGGCTATCGGATCGGATCTTAACTCGACCTGAACGGGGCTTTACACTTGATCAAAACACATTATTAGGCATCGTCGGAACCCACGATTAAAACTTACGCTCACGCGCACTTTACCCGTGGGATAAGTGGAAGCAGATCCGTCGTTTCTAATTTAATATGTATGTTGACTTTGATTGGCTCCGCCACAAAACTGTGGCGGAAATTTCACCAATCAGAATCCGCGTTACGTAAGCATCTATGCAGTGTTCAAAACAAAGATGGACGACGTTTCGGTTTACACTTCAATTCGATAAACGTGTCTCCATACTGAATAGTTACAACGTTTATAAGAGAACTTTTGATTGGTCCGACAGTAAATGGGCGTTCCCAGAAAACGAGGCTTTCAATCTCAGTTGTCCCAGGGGTAAAAGGTGAGCTTGTTGAGAATTTAACCCTGGGTATCCGAGGATGATTATTAGGCCGATAGGTCTTTCTTCACCAGCTGAAAATGTATCTTATAGGTCGTTTGATCTTTTAATACTTTTTCGGGCAATGTGATTTACATGTTTATCAGTGAAATCCCCCCTTAGTAACATACACAGAATACTACCCGACCCCTAGTTTTATATCCTTTTGGATTTTGACATTACTGGACTGTTTTGTAGATACTCAAAATGTAGTTTTGTCAACCAGGTAAATATTTTTTAGTATAATGCATTTAAGTTGGTTCGCTTTAATAGGTCTTTCTTGGTCGGACTAGTTTTGGTGCTAATCGAAGATTCAACCAAACAACTGTCGGAAATAATATCTTTTTAATTTCAAACAAATTTGTGAATTTCGATTTAATGTCAATTTAAGGACCTAAATAAAATTCAAGTTACCTGAAAAAAAAATGTAGTATTTTGAATGAATCATCACAGGATGAACAGATTTCCATACGGCGGTGTTAAATTACTGTAGTGTTGGCGAACGAGGAAGCCGTGTAAGCTCGGGGATTCCCCGTTCATAGTACTTCGTTGACATTGGTCGTCATCCTGGTACAGATCCAAATGTTTTGTACTTTTGACAGCAAGAAAAGCGCATTGAATATTTATGTCCGTCCTGACAACTAGCCTGGAATGGACCTTATCTAAGCCTGTGGTATCAGTGTGCCATATATTCTTGTTAATATACCTTTGCCAAAATGACTGTATTTTCAAAATTATACCACATTCCCCGGATAACCGGTCACAGAGCGATACGCAATATAAGCAATAATTGTGTGTGTGTGTGTGGATGGGGAGCGCTTATAAAATCCTTGGCTGACAAGGTTATTTTCTGCTAAGTATTTAAGAGCTATATGTTTATTTGCAAAAAATACGGAAGATTAGTCAAAAAAATATAAAAAAATTAGGCACAAAAATAAATATCAACCTAAATAGTAGGAGATAATATGTTGTGTAACTGTTTACAAATACTTTCCACACGGAAGGTCGATTATGTCAGAGTTAATAAAAACTCAATTATATTACAACAACTGGTAAGTAATACACCCAGATCCAATTTCCTTTCAGAGTATATACTTACATAAAGTCGAAATTTTCTTTGCGAACCTCTGGAGTGTAGCGACCGGCATAAAGACAACAGTGCTGGGCAAACAGTGATCACGTGGCCTTCTAACGTGCAGAGGTAAAACTATTCATGTTTGACGGAGTAGGGTAGAAGGACAACTGGGAACTCAGACGACTGTATTGGATCGAAGCAGAGCCCGTGGTTAACAGTTCTTGGCGCCGACCATTTCCACTGACACTATGTCGTCTCATACTGTTTTTCTCGTTTTGGCTTCTGTTCTGATAGGTTGCTGCTCGTCAACACGATCGTGAGTACAAAGTTTAGATTTCTAAAAGTAATAAGTTTAAGTATTAAACGAATTTCTTACCAAATAAGTAAATAACCTTCGGTTAAACTCTACAACTTTCGAGTTTGTTCCAGATTTTGTTAGTAAGTTAGCAAGATTATTTTCTAAAATATCAGGCGTATTGTTAAAAGTCTACTGGCTTATGCGCATACATTTCAAAAACATTTTTATTAGCGAACTGACAAGATGTGTCTAAATATTAAAAGCAACAGTGGGTATTTGCATATAAACAAAGAGTATGCAATGAACAATTTATTTGAAGTTTCTTATTAACACGCCCTTGCTTTAGCCGCACTCGTGTGTCTCTATCCTGGTTTACTTACTTTGCCGGTCAGGTACATGTAGCATACCACGTGTACACATGCATTTGTTAATATTTTCTTATGAAAACTAGATCGTGGTAACGAGGACACATATAAAATGACAGTCGTCGTCCACTTTTTTTCTCAAAATTTATCGATCTGTTTTGGGATTCATCGATCATGCACTTTCAATGTATACAATATGAATTAGGGCAATTCGAAATTTGTCAACTATAACCAATTATAAATAACCCTGTTTAAAGTGGCATGAGCCGCCAAAATTCACACTTTTTTCATAATTTCTGATCAGCACGACAATAAGAGGCTTTGAAGGCCATCGAAAAACTAAATGATTGGCGTTGGAATGAGGAAAATCCACACAGTATGTGATACCTAATGATGCCAGTGGTTTGAATGCATATATCGTTGTGTCGGGAAAGTTTTCGATCGGTCAAATGTCGACACGGCTGAATGGGTAAAAACATCCAAATCGAATTTGAATCCATTTTACGCCTTGTTTTCTACTTGGTTCGCCACTTTCTACCATTATTATTATATAAAAAAACAACAGCCGTAGGCATGTAAGAGTTAAATATGTAAAGACGTGAGGGTGTGATGTATATTGTAACTTCTCCTTTATTATATGAATACCGTTTTGGCTTGCTACGGGATGTGCGGAATCGTCGTATTCATAGAAAGAAAACAATCCCCAAACACTGCGTACGTCACACCTCAATGACTCCAAGTCCAAGACCTATACTTTTTGTATTTTTAATCGAATTTGGGTTCTGCTTGAATGATGATGACAAATCAATTTAAACTTCCTGGATCCATTTTCTTTTACCCCGTTTGTTGACGATCAAATAAAACCGCACAAAGGCACTTAAATGTTTTTGTTCCTGAAAATGGATTTTCCTCATTTCTACGCCAATCATTTAATTTTTTATGGCCTTCAAAGCCTCTTACTGTCGTGACAATCAGAATTTATGAAAAAAGTTCGAATTTTGTCAGTTCATGCCACTTTAAATAAATAAATAAATTGGCGGCCACCTTTCAACATAGGAACAAAGTTCAAGCTTAAATTTAGCAAGCACATCGGCTTCACACAGGTAACCGGCTGGTTGAAATTATTTTGTTTTTAGACGAATTTCAAACCCTCCAATTCGGTACCTCGGATAACTTGAAGGCCCACTTGCCGCCGTAGCCTGTTTAAATTTGCTAAGAAAACCAATTTGCATGAGCTTACTACGACTAATACCATTAAACTTAAACATAGGACACATAAAACATGTCTAGTTAGCTTTAGAATGTAGAAATTGGGTGAAAAACAAACGAAGAATCGAAGCCTGATTACAACAACAACGATCAGTGTCATTTTAGCGACTTTCGCTTTGTCGACTTTCTCAAAAGGCGCAACACGCCAATTCAACTGTATTCTCGTGTTTTTCTTTCTCAGTCAGATTTGAAAAGGCGAAAGTCGACAAAGCGAAAGTCGCTAAAATGTGAAAACCGCGCGCGGTTCGGTCATTTTAGCGACTCTCGCTTTGTCGACTTTCGTCTTTTTCAAAAGGCGCAACACGCCAATTCAAATGGATTCTCGTGTTTTTCTTTCACAGTCAGATTTCACATTCACAGACGAAAGTCGACAAAGCGAAAGTCGCTAAAATGACAAAACCGCGCGCGGTTTGTACAATTTAGCGACTTTCGCTTTGTCGACTTTCGTGTTTCTCAAGTAGACAAGTCCACATAGCAAATGGCCTCATCCGTCTTCCATAGTCGGCAGCTCAGCCGGCGCCTCTCGTGTGCGCTAGGCTTAAAGTGGCATGGGCTGCCAAAATGTTGATATTTTGACGTAAAAACAGAATGTTGAAATTATCGGCTAGTTTTGTCAAGACGTATAATTCAGAAGCTTTTTAGTGCTTCTAGTCTCGAGAATGTACGATAAAGTATTGTTTTGAACTAACTTTGGCTTTGAATGAATGAATGGTCGTCCTGGTTATTTAAATTTTGTTTACGTTCGAACACTATTCCAGTTCGTATAGGACACATACTGTATAGATTTTCCTCATTCTAACGCCAATCATTTAGTTTTTCGATGACCTTCAAAGCCTCTTACTGTCGTTACGGTCAGAAATTATGGAAAAGTGTGAAGTTTGGCAGCTCATTCCACTTTAAGTACAGCGATTTAAGCCACAGTTTGAAATTCATTTTAAATTTGATTCCTGACGAAAACCTTCAAATTAAAAATGGCGGTAATGTGTTTTGAGACTTCTGTAAGGGAAATAGTAACTAGAAAGGTACGATTTCAATAAACCACAAATTTACGAGTTGTAACAGAATATTTGTCCCCAAAAACAGCGAAGTCATATCCGGAAGTAATATAATACTAATATTCTGTGTTTTTGTAACTTATGTTTGGGTAGACATCAAACCACCTGAATAACTCAGTTTTATTGTCATGTTGTTGTCAATATGAACTCTTGTCTAGATCATTACCCGTGCCGCCCTACTTCTTTTTGTAAACCAGTCATCTGTCCTTCCCCTTTTTCTGTACATTTATATGCCCCCAAATATCTGGCCCACTTCCAACTAATATAAAATTTTGTTCTCTCTAAACAAATGTTCGCTGGAACGAATGAATAATATACCATGTCTTGTCCTACTTTCCTTTAAACTTGATAACCAGGACTCACAAAATGATGGTTTTCTTTTGTGAATGCACATGCTTTAATAAGTAGGCTACAGTACAAATACAATGGTGTTTTTAAAACTTCACTCCTAATCCCATGTACCTCACCATCGTCGAGCCCTCATTTTTTGCTATTTCAAGGAAAACCAACGGGATCTAGTCCCATTTACAGGTAGCGTAGTCCGGGTTTCTGACTCCAAAATTATTATTTTTTTTATACTGACGGACGAAATTTGGAGTCAGGGTTCATTGCAATCAAAATGCCGTTTTAAACATTCAAATAACTATATAACTTACTCAAATCGTGTCACAAGGGCCATAATCGCGTTCACGAACAATTTAGCTACCTACCAGTGTCAAAAATAAACGAGCAGGATCATTCAGTGAATATTATTAGTCGCCTGAATTCACTATTGCCTCCCCTCGTCTCAAACTTCCCCGCCATTGATGACGTAACACTATTTTGCTGTTTTTAAATGTAAGATTCACTCTACATAAAGCAACATATTTATTTTAATGTCATATTGGCACTATTTAAATAAGTTATATTGTTATTTCACTATCTAAATCTGACCAAAAACTGCCAGCTGGGAATGAGCCCTGACTCCAAAATACAGCCGTCAGTATAAAAAAAATTAGTAATTTTGGAGCCCGAAACCCGGACTAATTTACAGGCTCCGTAAATTATATAGATATGAAAAACAAAGACTTCCTTTGATGTAATTTGGTAACTTAGCTTATTGACTTGAGAGACTGGGAGAGAGAGAGAGCAGTGTTCGATCACATCACCTTGTTCCAGAATAGTGACGTCATCGTGTTTGAGCTGACAGCACTGATTTCGGTATATGGTATACTTTTGAGACATTTGAGAGTCTAATAAAATCTTATGCTTGTGGCAAAGGCTGTTTTTTAATAAATAAAACCCTTGTTGCAATCTCTCGTTTTTCCATGCAAATATATAAAGAATATTGCTTATAAAAGATATACTGGGCCGGGATAAACTCCCCTGTCTCTCTTCTACCTAGGTTTTTTCTTGGGGGAGGGGACCAAAATTTTCACTTTCTTTTCCTATGATCCTATGGGGTTCAATCTCAGTCTATCGATATTCTTGTCATAGCTGAAAATCCGTTGCATTTTCAATGTATTACAAAAGTTCCAAGTCCGAGCTCCTGTCAGTAATCAATCTACTGAAATATCATGGGTTTACTTTATTACAACAACTTATGATTGGGTATAAAGATCTAAATGATATACCTCGTTTTAACACAATTAGAAACTTGTCTCCATGGTTATTTCAGACAATGTCGCTGTCTGTCTCGGACCAATGGGTGCAGGCAAACACAAACTTCTCCGCCCAATAGTTTTCTATCACTCAGGACATTTATTGCATCTTCTACACAAACAACAATGCAAAAGGCAAATAAATGCGGGTTAATGTGGCATGGATAACGATACTTAACATGTCAAAGAACTACTATTGTCAGGTTAGATAACAAAGAATATTTTGAAGCTCTTTAAAAAAAACTAAGGTGAATTCGGGTAATGTATTCGGTGCATGGATTGATTGATTGATTGATGCTTTACGTAGCACTCGAGATTATTTCATGGAGGAAAACGGGCTCATTGCCCGGAGGAAACCCCCGACCTTCGGCGAGTACCTGGCAACTCTTCTACATACGCCGACCGAGTGAAAAATCCACTCAGAAATTTTTCATTTTCTATTTGGTTTGGGCGTGATTCGAACCCACGATCCCTCTAACCCTCTAAAATGTGTCTAGTTAGGTGTAGAATGTATAAATGATGGGGGTTAAAGACAAACGAAATATCGAAGCTCAACTACAACGACAGCGATTAGTGTCGGCTAACTTTAGTGTTGGATAACTCTCATTTCAGGCGTTTTTGTCTGTGGTTTACACTCTAAATTTATCGGCTGGCTTTTCCAGCTCCTCTTACCCGATCGTCAGTCTGTATTTGTCAGATGAAGTTCGTAAAATTATACTGTATTGTTAAATCGCTCACATGACCCAACACATTAGGGCGCTTGTGCGAAAATCTGTTTTTCCATGATAGTCCCTCACTCAGACATAGGCCTTCCATCGATGCGGCGCAGGTTCGAATCCCACTCAGACCAAATAATAAAATTCTGAGTGGACTCTGGATCGCCGTATGTGGAAGAGTGGCCAGGTACTCGGCGATGGTCGGGGGTTTCTTCCGGGCAAAGAGCCCGGTTTCCTCCCATCGAAAACTGGCAAAGCCTGCATATTAATGAAATAATCTTGAGTGCGGCCGTAAAATATCAATTAATCAATCAATCAACCAATCAATCTACACTCTCCTAAATGCGGTCCATGGCAGCCTACTTTTAGCCCCGAGTTACTAAAAGCCGCGTTTTTTTATTTGCCTTGTGTACAATGCCTAACCAGTCAATTGCTTTAAATGAAACCTAACTAATATATTTTGAGTACTTTTGGTTTTTAATGCTATACAGTATGTCAACTATAGAGTGGAAAACATTATAAAGAGCCTTAATCTAAATAATTAATTTAACGTATAAGAGACATCAGTGAAATTTGTATACAGTATTCTATAAAGTTATGTACTCCAGCAGAGAATAAATTCTCGTTGAATAGCTGGGGAAATCGGTCTCTATGGTGTCGGGAATGTAACATACACCACCTGATTTTGACACCCCAGATTCGGAAATTCTGTAGATCCCAGACTTCTCGGCTACCTTGTTGAACAAACAGCGTATTGATCTAAACGATCATAATTAAAGAAAAAGTCAATGTATAGCCTACAGATATTCTTCTAATATAATAATATAATATTAAAACAAAAAATACATAATTAATCGGTTTCAACTGCCAGTGTTATTTCTTAAGCTGCCATTGTCTGTAATAGATGTGCTACTTTTCCCCTAGGTCTTATAACAATGTTTGTAAAGAGACGATCGTGAAACCATGCGTACAGACAATCCGACAGCGGTACCTATGTGGAAGAGGACACACTGAACCGTCACCATCCTCCACGAACAGCGGATCACAGGCGGAGATATACAGTTTCAATTCCAGATGGTAAGAGCATATTGTTTGTCTTAACTAATGTGTTCTAATGTTATTCTAATGCATGTAAATCAACAGATCGATCAATCAAACAGTTAATCAATCAATCAATCGATTGATAAATAAATAAATATTGATATTCTCGTCGCATCGTGATGCCAACGTTCTAACGTACACATATTTTTGCTGTTGTTTCGAAGTAGTTTAATAAAACGCTCAAACACGTTCTGTGATGCCGACATTTTGACGTTGGTTATTACTGCTAAAACTCCGCTTTTGAATGTTGAATTATATGTTGGTTTCAAAATTCATTGGTTTAGAGTTATATGAAGGACATGGTTTAATGATTCTCATTTTGGCTGAAAACCTGTGGTGTAATTGCGTATTTCGCAATGGGATCTCTGGGAGATATTGATCTATAAACCTCATAATCACCATTAATTACTGGCGTCTATACCACACGGCGTTATTTCTCAGAAAATGGCAGAAGTTTACAGTTTTAAGGAGTCGCAAAATGTCTCTATGTTGAATAGCCCCGAGAAAAGACTATTATAAAAGGATTAGGAAAATCTCAGCGAATCTGAGCGACGAGTAACGACGAATCCCCCTGTATTAGATTACTCTATGAATATTTAGGACTAAGTGTTGCAGGGTTTTATGGCCGACTTCCAATGGACACCTAGACCTCACTTTATGATCTGTAAAGCCGGCCAGTTTCCCCAATTAATGGCATATTGAGGGCAATATTTTCCAATAATCGAAAATTAGCAATTTTCCAAGAATTAATACACAAGGAATATAATTGTTGAGCCTTGGTGCATAAATCAGTTTACAAAAGGATGGCGTTTCCTCTTCATCTGTGCGGCCTTTTTGTGTCTCTGGAGAAGAAGCATTGGATGCTCAATTCAAGTACGCCCCTACATTCTAAAATAGATTCGAACGACCTATGTGGGAAGGTTGCCAGTTACCAGCGGAAGGTCGTGGGTTTCCTCCGGGCGCCCGGTTTCCTCCCACAATAGAACTGGCAACGCCGCCATATAAGTGAAATAATCTTGAGTGCGGCGTAAAACACCAATCAATCAATCAATCAATCAAAACAACATTCATCATAATTTGGTGACACCCATAAAGGCTCACTCGGCTTGTTTTGCTTACGGCGTTCCCCTGTATGTAATAAAATCTTTCGATTGTTTAAAAGATGTTCTGATTTCAACATACCTGAAAATCGAAGTATTTTTGGACCTTCGATCCATCTAACATATTTATCGTCACATATTATTCCAAAAGAGAACCCGTTTATAGGCTTTAAAAACGATGAATTGAACATATTTTATTGCATAAGTAAAGCAAGGGGATTGGGAACAAGTTCCAAAAAACGATATATCTCGAACATCGTTAAATGTTTCAGGGGGGTAATTCTTCTCCCGCCTTTGTCAAATTCGAAAGGTGTTAACATCGCACATGCAGACTGACTTGCTGCTCAATAGCAAATAAGATTTTGCGGAAGGTCTCCCCCCCCCCCCCTTTAAAACACGCATACCCATACGCGCTCGCGCACACACTGTCATGGGACCTGGTTTCCGCTAAAACAAACTTGGTATCGTTGACTTGAAAGTTGACATCGCCTTCAGTAAAAGCGAAATATTCTTGAGAAGGACGTAAAACGAAAACTTAAATAATCCACAAATCAGGCCATACAGGTCTTTTAATTTTACATTCTCTGTTATCTTGGATGTGTCATTAATTTCACTTTTGAAAAAATATTTTAGGAATAGGTTTCGGCGATTGAAATGGTGTTTCAGAACTATAAAGAAGACGTTTTTTTGCAAACACCAAATTTGGCTCTGTTGCCCCGGATGGAAAACAGATAATTGGAACAAGTGCACTATAAGTAAGTTTATTAAAATAGCCATATAACATCATTAGGGAAATAAATGGTTCTTGAACACAATAACACAAAAGAACCAAAGCCCAAGATTAATCGAAATTTATTATTTTTTAAGCATTTTATAGAAACATATGTTAAAGATTCTGCAGTTTGGAATTTAGATAAGTTCATGTTGCATTCATGACTTTGTTGTCACCATCTTTGATTTTCCAAAATTGAACGTGACTTGCCAAACTTTGATTAGTTGTCCACTTAAGTACCACCACCTAGGGCAAACTATCTCGGTAAACTTTCATGACGTTTTGGGTGATATCTGTCATTTCATTTATATAGAGGTCTTCCTGCTTACCCATACAGACCACTACTTCGCACAATCGATACGAATTCTAAGCTGTGTAGATTGATTGATTGACTGATGTTTAACGCCGCATTCTAGATTGTTTCACTTATATGGCGGCATTGCCAGGTTTATTGGGGACGAAACTGGGATCTTTGCCGTAGGAAATCCCGATCTTCGGCGATAAGCTGTGTAGAATTGTGAAATTTACTTGTTCTTAATTGATATGAAATGACTACACAAACTTGAGAATCGGATCGTTCTTATTTAAGTCAGATTGATCAATCATAGAAACACACATTAATTAACGATGGTATAATGTTGCTACCAGCGAGATGGCATAAGAAAACGTAACCTATATTCACAACATGATTGTCTTATTTCAGAGGCTGTGATGGAAGAATGTTATGGGGTGTGTGGAAACGGAGGAACTTGCTTTGGAGGGAAATGTCTATGTCCAGATGGATTTACTGGGAACCGGTGTGAGGAAGGTAGTTCAAACGATGAGTAATCGTGACATTTCTTTCATAAATTTGTATTAACATTATCTTTAGGAAGGGAATGGAGTGGCTATCATTTGCAGGAGAGGGGTAGGGTCACAATCGATTCTCACACTTTCTATGCTCAAAATGCTATAATAAAAAAGAGAAGCTGTGAAACACTGTTCAACTGATTCGATATTGGTCAATACTCAATATATGTAAACCATTGTGTTGGAGAAATACGTGTAGGTTGAAAATCGCTCATCATGTTACATGCCTGTTGGTCCAATTTAGTAACATTTGCAACAATTCAAGGCTGGAATGGACATAATGTATCAGGGAGAGCTGCTTGTCTCCTAGTATTCGGATTATAGTAAAGAGTTGAGATTTGACTGTGAGTTGTTTCGGTGCCAGAAGAATAGCCTTCCATAAATAGGCCGCCGGGTCAAATCCCAAATATGCTAATTAGGTCTTCATCCGGTCGATCTGTGGGAGATAACTAAATGTTACTAACACACGTGTGAGATAACGAACATTTCTAACACACGTCGACGTGTGAGATAACTAAATGTTACTAACACACGTGTGAGATAACCGAACATTTCTAACACACGTCGACGTGTAAGATAACTGAATGTTACTAATACACGTAACGTGTGAGATAACTAGACGTTACTTACACACGTGTGAGATAACTGGATGTTACTTACACGCGTGTGAAATAACTGGATGTTACTAACACACGTGTGAGATAATTAAAGACAAATGATATATTGAAATTATATCTGCATTTCTTTATTCGACAGCTCTGTGCGCACCAGATTGTGAAAACGGTGGAGTTTGTACCTCAATGCAAGGCCACCCTCAATGCAGTTGTCCAAAAGCTTTTAAAGGAGTCGCTTGCGAGCAGGGTAAATATTTACATAAGCTGGTAGTCAGGTTTTCATAGTTATTGCGAGCTAGTATTATTTCCGATGAAAGAGCAAAAATTCGGACTGATACTCCGTGTTAAGGGCGTAGAGTCTCACTCAACCAAACTGTTTTGGCCTCTGTCTGAATTAAAACCAATTTACATTAGCTTAATACAATTAAAACCACTAAAATTAAACATATGATACAGAAAAAAAAGAGTCCAGTTAGGTTTAGAATGTAGAAATTGTGGTGAGAATCGAAGCCTGATTACAACAGCAACGATCAGTGTTTTGTTGGATTAGCCTCATTTCAGGCCTTTTTATCTACGGTTTACACTCGGCAGGCCCTCTTACCAGATCGTCAGTTTGTATGTCTCAGATAAAGTACATAAAATTATACTGTACCGTTAGATCACTCACACGACTCAAACATTAGGACACTTGTGCGCTTATTCAGGTTCGGAGTTTGTTTACATTGCGGGTACTTGATAAATCTAATTCCATTTTCCATTTTGGGTAAAAATAGAAAGTTCCTAACTTCTTCTTTCTGGGAAAAATACGGAAAACCGCCCACTGTTTTTTTATGTAAACAGTATTCTGGATTTTCGCGGCAAGTGTGCCTTTAAATAAATAGAAAATATCCATAGAATGCCATGGAACACACATACGGTTACATGCATGAACCTATGTCCCTTTTTTGATGCTACCCCGATGTTGAACTTCACAAAGTCTACGGAAAAGTTAGAAATAATTTGAAAATTTTATTTAAAAAAATGCGGAATTATTATTTCAATTTCATACTATGTAATATTTTTTTTTAAAACTATTTTAGCTGTTTGTGAACCCAAGTGTCTAAATGGTGGCCTGTGTGAAGCAAATGGAACGCGATCCCAATGTGTATGCAAACAGGGTTATTCTGGCGAGCAGTGTGAAAAAGGTAAATACCCTTCAACAAAATTTGAAGAACAGTTGTGACGTCACACTATCGTCCCAACTGTAGGCTATTTTTTTAAGAATCTACCGCTTTGTACTTGACAGAGGCCAGAATGCTAGTTAGCCAAAATCATGGCCGACGGTCGGTTCTTTAAACCAGAGAAAACACTGGCAACTGTAGATTCTTTAAAAATGCAGCAGCGTATATTCTATCCGTTACGCAAAAACAGGACACATCAAGAACACAATCGGTGGGTTCTGTTTAACAATATTTATTTATTTCTCCCTGGATTGATGAACAGGCATTGCCTATATCAACATCTCTCCAGGGGGTCTGTTTCCTTAATTAATTGTTTGGATGCTGTCAAAACGAAACAAAATCAGAACTACCTATTTTTTTTTATTAAATACGAATCTCAATTTTGAAGAAGCCAAGGTTTGACGTTGACTTGTCCGGCTTAAATTCACGCGTTTTTCTTATTGTAGTTTCAAAAGATGGCGAATGTCCCGCGTTGATGAGAGTCAGAGAAAATCACTGCCAAACAGACAGAGAATGTCAACAGGATGGGCACTGTCCTGGGGATCAGAAATGCTGCTATAGTTTGAAATGCTCGAAAGGCCTTTGTCTGGCCCCGGTTGAAAATTTCTGCTCTTACGGAAACAGAACGTATGACATTTTTGAAAGCTTTGAGCCTGATGCTTGCACAAGATGCCGCTGCCTCACACCGGATCCCGATTTACCTTATGGGGGCGCCACTTGCTCCCAAGAAATGTGTCCACCACGTTCAAGAATGTACAGATGCAAGAGACAAGCAAGGAGAGAGAACCAATGCTGTCCAGTGTGCGAAGGTATACTTGGTCAACTTATCTCCCCTTATACGCTATTCGTAGATATCATGTACACATGAAGAACAGTATCAGTAGTTTATTTTATCTCTTGGTGATTATTCATTGATTCAGGCCGACCAATGAATGTGTGCATGATATACTAAATATTGAAATAATTCAACAACATCACAATTTTAAAAACTATTTATTCGTTTTTCAGATAATCCTGATAGGAGACCTGAGAATTATAAAGGTAAATTAACTTTCGTTCGTTTTTGTAAAACTTTTTCTGTAACTTCATACTTGAAGTTCAGAGCACTGGGCGAAAAACCCTAGAAACCACCATATCCATCGCTGCAGCATGCTGCAATACCAGGACACGTGTAACACTGAATATTTTGTCCTATACTATTTGGATTTATAGGCCTAACTTCGACAAGTACAAGTACAGCGGCATAGTGTGATCTTTGAGCGACCGCAACCTAAATTCCGCTCACTATTTCGGTTTAAATAAATATGTCTTTTTCTTCTTCAGAAATAAGCAAGACATTTTATGTGTAGTAAAAGCCTGTTAGAACTGTGGTTATAAAGTGGTCGGGAGTTCGAATCGAAATCGGACGGAAACCATTTTGAACATTTTCTGACTCTTCTTTTGCTCAATACACTTTATATCTACTTATAAACACTAAAACACACGGGCACAGGGATAGACTCTATAAACATGTAATTGGGATGGATGTCTGAATTTTGAGGTTTTAATTGCAACGAGATGTGCGTAAAACGCCCCTCCCCTCTTTTTCATTTTGTTTATATTTTTCTTTCAAGCACCCGTATTTACAAACTGCCAACCGGAAGTTGTACTGCCATTGCCCACTTCCGGTACTGTAGCATTAATAGAGAAAACACTGCGAGCAGTTGACATGAACAATGTAACACTAGAAGTTTCTTATTCCAACGATTCCATAACTTGGCAGGAGGATCTTATAAACAACTTCCATTTGATTGTCGCCACGGCCAGAGATGAATGGGATGAAGTTACTGAATGCTCCTTTATAGTTCGGATACGAGGTAAGTTATAGCTGAACATTAAGCAAGTCTTTAACCCAAAACAAGAGCTAAAATGGTATTATGGACATCGAAAATTACCTGCACTGTTTGGGACTGCTACAGAACCAATATTAATGGCGTACCATTACTACATGTGTATTAGTAGCTTACGATTACTGTTTTTAATATAAGTTAACATGCTGAGTAACATCTAAGTAAATAATAGACAGGTACAAAGTTACAAGGGCTGTCGAAATATTGATATGGTTCTCTTAAAGCAAAAAAACATTTTGAAATTCTCTGGTATTTTTATGAATTAAAAGCTGAATAAATATTGACACCAGTCTGGAATATGGGATCAAAGGCTGGCTAGAAGTAACCAGAAATAAATTCACGTTAATTCATCTCGGTTGTTTAAATTTTCTTTACTGCTCGAAAACCATTTCGGCTCGTACTGGTTCCAAGTTGTATTAATATTTCTGATTTATACATCAATCGTTTTGTTCTTCCATGGACTAAAAATCCGGTTATTGTCTTGGCAATCGAAATAAAAAAAAAACTGCGAATTAAACAGAGAGTTCCACTTTAATTGCATTTATCGCCTTATTATAAAACAGTTTCCATTTGAAACAACAGAAACCCCTATTTTTTTAATTCAACCATTTTCTAATTTCCTCTCTCAAACAGATTACCAAGCGCCTGTGTTTACCTATTGTCCTAGTGATATCACAGCCACAGAGGGCGATAAGGTCCGATGGGAACCGGCACAGGCGAAAGACAATACACTTCTATCAGGCTCACCAGACGCTGACTACATCCCTGATACTTTATTCCCTCCAGGAGAAACTCTTGTCACGTACACCGCCTCTGATGTCGAGGGAAACGAAGAATTCTGTCAGTTTTTCGTGTCAGTGGAAGAACGTAAGCCTATCAATTTTATTGAAAAACATAGAAAATTATAGTGTATTGACTCCATTACCTCCCTTGTTGTAACTCATTTATCTTGGAGGTTGTGTTACTGTATTTAGTGCCTTGCCATGTTATTCAATATATAAGTTGTGGTGTGTTTTAATCCAGCGTTCGGTCACTCATTTAACTTTTAAGAAAGACTCCTTAGCAAAGATCTAACAAAAATCATTTCCTCAAATTCGTATAATTCTACAGTTTTATTGACAAATTATTCAACGTTGAAATGTTCACTGGAAACTTTTTGAGTAGATTCAATTTGATAAAATGTACATCTAGGAATGCTAGCCCTTCATTTTTATACCCAGGATGTACAGACACGGTGGGCCAACATTCACATATGGTCGGTATGGTTGGTTAATGGTCACAGCAAACTTTACAGCATAGATTCCTGGTTGAGTCCAGGTTGGCTAATTTAGGGTCGGTCGATTGTAGCTTTGCCTACATTGTATCAACGTTGGGTTTCGAGTGACAATGTTGCATTTGTTCAAGTTGGCGAATGGATGTGTGTTCAGCAGTAAACCAATATGGTTGGTCATTTGGGTGGGTTAATCATGAGTCTGCCAACATTTGTCGGACGCGTTGGTCAATGTATTGCTGAACTAAAGTATGGTCAACCATGGTTGACCATACAATGTACCATAGTTTACCATACAATGTGCCATGATGCATTCAACTAAACTATGGCCAACCAGGGGTTACCATGGTTTACTATGGTCAACCATGGTTTACCATACAACGCACCATGGTTAAACCATGGTTAACCATGGTAAACCATGGTACATTGTATGGTAAACCATGGTATATTTTTATAAGGGTGTACTGGGTTGCTAAAGCGTTGGCCCAAAGTCGGCGCTGTCAGTTAGTTTATATTTGGCTAAGCGTGGATCACCAGAGTTTGCCCAACGTTATATCATTGCCACTTTCTTTATGGTGGTATAATCATCCGATAACAACACTGGCTAGACGTTCGTAACTGGTGGCATGGTTGGCCTTTTTATAAATCGCTGTTCACCAATGATCCTTCCTTAATTGTTTATTGGTATGATCGACTACCTTGGGTCAAGGTGGGCAATTTTATAGCTTTTTACCTACGTTGGCGAGGTGTTGATATTAATATAACGTAATTGACCTTAATTTATTGGTGGGCGACCCAGCTGTGACCCAACATTGGATAAATTGCATTCATTCGTTCTGACCTTAATCGACTTTTCCCTAGCCATTAATGTTTTTAGCATTCAATCTCTTTTTTGACTTTTCTGTGTAATCATGCGAGTAAATGTAATTTATGATATTAAAAACATTCGAATGGAAACTAGCCAGCGCCAATACGTCCCTTCGCTAGTTCATTGGTAATAATCCTTGCGCGACCACTAATGTAGGCCAACGTTAAAGGCCCACTTGCCGCCGTAACCTGTTTAAATTTGCTAAGAAAACCAATTTACATGAGCTTACTACGACTAATACCACTAAACTTAAACATAAGACACACGTTCGTGTTGGATTACCCTCATTTCAGGCCTTTTTATCTGTGGTTTACACTCTAACAATTATCAGCAGGCTTTTCCAGTCGGTGTTAATGTAAACAATATTCCTGATTTTCGCGGCAAGTGTGCCTTTAAAACAATTTTGCCAAATCATGCTGCCCTTAATAGTACATCTATCGGTGGCTCAATGATAGGCTGACAGTTGTCTAACAGAAAACTCCTACAGAAAATTCAAGATAATCATTGGGCCATTGCCAGGAGGATGGTGGTCCAACCGAGAATTCTGATCCTACCATTTTACAATATTGAAACAACCATTTACCAACAATATGCCGACCATAGATCGACGATTCACCGGCACAGTACCAACCGTTATACAATATGGCACTATTCGCCAATGTTGGCCAACTAATTACTAGCATGAAACCATCGGCTGTGTAAACGTTAGAAAGATAAGCAAAATGACCAAAACCGCGTGCCAACCGTTTGCTTCAGGTTGGTTCTTTGGGCCTTTGTTGTCTGGGGAATACCTCTACCATTTTAAGTTTAATGCCTGACGGTTAGATTTAGCTTTTATATACCCACGTGTGCAAACGTTACTACCCAATGTATACATTCTTAAGAATAGCTGTTCGGATTGGTTTGTAAGAGTTTGTCAATTTTTTTTTGTACAGGCATATACCCTACAACTGTCTTTACAAATGAAATAAAGGATCGCATGAGAGGAGAAGAGAGTATTAAAGACGAAGAGGATGAGGGACCTAAGTACCAATATATCGGAATAGGGTTAGGTCTCCTGATAATTTTACTTCTTGCCCTTTTTGGGG
Source organism: Lepidochitona cinerea (assembly GCA_963971465.1). NCBI lineage: Eukaryota > Metazoa > Mollusca > Polyplacophora > Chitonida > Tonicellidae > Lepidochitona > Lepidochitona cinerea. Next base: position 80,424,539 of record OZ020551.1, on the reverse strand, counting down.
TGTGTGTGGCAAGAAGAAAGGGACTGTTGGGCAGAAACCGTGCGGAAAACACAGCCAACAGAAACGTCGAACAGCCCCCATCATACGACTCGGTTATAGGGCATGGATCCCAAGTTGTATTTGTACCAATAGACGCTGGCAAGTTGGCATCGAAAGATATCCAGGAAGCCTATAACAACCCAGCTTACAGCACCTTTGATAGGCAAATGGCTCAAAATCAAAATATCAGCAACGAATCAAGATAATTGAAAAATGAAAACATTCCTTTTGACAGAGACACTTAACCGTTCCATTTTCATATAGTTTGACGTTAGTCTCATTTTAATGCCATGTGTTCAACCCTTACAAGTATTGGAAAAGTGCTAAAGTTGTTGGACATTTAAATCAACTTTTATAATTGTTGTTGCTGTGAACGTTAATGATTCAGAGCGATCAGAGCAAATTGACAATGGTTTTAAAAACATATACATTATGTAGTTTAAAAAAGCTACTTTTATTTCATTTACTGTAAGGGGTACCAACCCTATGAACTCCTGTTCGCTCTCACTCGTTTAAAATACCTCAAACATTTTTTTATTGCAAATGTTAGGAGTAATGGCGTTCTTAATTAGTAAAATGTTCATCTTGTATTGTTGTCACAAACGAGAAACGGTAATAATGATGATTTAATCGAATACTAAAGCCATCAATAGTAAACTGTTTGTTTATATAAACCAATACGCGTTGTAACACAGATCTTGTATTATGGGAATGTTGATAGACACAGTTTTGGTACATCTCTAAATTGCTCAAATATCATCAATTATATAAAGCTCAAAGTTAATAAACAGAATGTAAAAGTTCTTTATATCAGGAATGTTGGGCTCAGAAATAGATATTGAAACTTCATTCCGTTTTTTGGTCGCTATATCAAAATACACACACAATGTGCCGTTGTTATTATTTTTTTATTTGTTGTACATACAATTGTTTTTTGTTATACAGAGATTCGATTTCTTATGAAACAATAAAGTATACGCATTTCGTGTTTTATCTATGCTCTAATGACAACTGTTTATTATGTTCATATATCATTTCAATTCAAAATGGTGTCAATGACTGAAAGTCTACACGTGGGACTGCTGCACATTAAACCCTCCATTGTGATCAGTGTTGGTTAACCATAATGTTCCATTGTGATCAGTGTTGGTTAACCATAATGTTCCATTGTGATCAGTGTTGGTTAACCATAATGTTCCATTGTGATCAATGTTGGTTAACCATAATGTTCCATTGTGATCAGTGTTGGTTAACCATAATGTTCCAAAGTGATCAGTGTTGGTTAACCATAATGTTCCATTGTGATCAGTGTTGGTTAACCATAATGTTCCAAAGTGATCAGTGTTGGTTAACCATAATGTTCCATTGTGATCAGTGTTGGTTAACCATAATGTTCCAAAGTGATCAGTGTTGGTTAACCATAATGTTCCATTGTGATCAGTGTTGGTTAACCATAATGTTCCATTGTGATCAGTGTTGGTTAACCATAATGTTCCAAAGTGATCAGTGTTGGTTAACCATAATGTTCCATTGTGATCAGTGTTGGTTAACCATAATGTTCCATTGTGATCAGTGTTGGTTAACCATAATGTTCCATTGTGATCAGTGTTGGTTAACCATAATGTTCCATTGTGATCAGTGTTGGTTAACCATAATGTTCCATTGTGATCAGTGTTGGTTAACCATAATGTTCCATTGTGATCAGTGTTGGTTAACCATAATGTTCCAAACACTGCTGGACAGCGTTGCTTATTTTCTTGTTAAAGCTTTCCCAAAGCATAGTGTGGTCAATTACTTCTTTTTATATATTTCTTTCCGAAATAATTATATTGTTTTTGTATTTATTGGCTTATCATTTGATTGGAACTGCAAGGATGTGTGTCTCTCCATTAAGACCAAGCTGCTTGTTATTGATAGTGTTGCCTTGTATTGTTTATGAATTTAGGAATTCAGATTTATGTTTATATTCGTGGCGTTGCATTGTGAGTAAATCATTTGGATTTTGAGTGTATATAACTTTGTTAAGAGGGTATCCGAACAGGATCAGCTGGAAAGAGGGTGATAGGAGCTGGCCCCAATGGTGTTGAAGGGTTTATCATGAAACCTGGAAAATCATCCGACCGATCAGAACTTGTGCAGAATATATTGGACTGACACAGTATCTAAATCAACTAATTCTTTATTATGCAAAACATTCATATTTTCTTAAGCCATCATTAGTTACAGAAGGGATGCATTAACTTGAGTTTCTTGTACCTTTGTTATTATTACTGTGTTGCATATATGTCATTCTTTTTTGTTATACAGAGATTCGATTTCTTAAGAAACAATAAAGTATACGCGTGTCGTCTTTTGTCTATTGTTAAATTTTATGGGTTAATAAAGCTTTATGTATCATTTGAATTCAAAATGGCGTCCCCATTTAGTTTACCACGACCAATTTCTGTGACTGTGTATAACTCTGAATCTAGAATCTATTGAAATCACTCATTCAAATCTTGTCTGTTCTAAAAATGCCGTCCAAATACAACAAAAACAACATTATCACCATAGTCATGCCAATCTTTATGCATTCCGAATTTCGCCAAAAAAGAAACCCCCTTTAAAATTTAACGATTTTTACCAGGATTTCAGAGTTAGTCGTAGTGTTACTTGTACATAATTTAAATATGTACATTAGCAGTATTAGTTGATTTTCAGTGCAAATTTCCCTTAGATGGTATTCGTGTAAACACTTTGATCAATACATCAAATACATACCTTGTAAAAACGGTAAGTGTGTGCGCCTGAAAGCTTCTTCTTTGAAAATGTTGTCTTAAGGTTGTAGGTGTGCTAAACACGACCTGAATCAACAATCATATAGGTAACGCAAATTCGAATACGATGGCTTCGAAACAATTTGTGATGAAATCACACTAGACAGTACGTATTTCTTGTTGGTCACTTTTTACGTGGTTGCAAATAGTCATCAAATATATCTTCAGTTCTTTCGAATCAAAGCTGGATACTCTGCGTTAAAGCTGGAAAATTCTTATAAAAGTGTTTGAAGCTCTTTAAATTGGCATGATCTGTCAAAATTCGAACTTTTTTCATAATTCTGATTTTTCACGACGTTCAGAGGCTTTGAAAGTCAACGACAAACTAAATGTTTGACGTTGGAATGAGGAAAATCCATACAGTCTGCATGTGTGTTGTACGAGCTGAAATAGTGTCTGAAAAGTAAACAAAATTTAAATAACTGCGACGAACGTCCATTCATTCTAAGCAAAGTTGAGTTCATAACACTGCTTTAACATACATTCTCGAGAATAGTAGCACTTAAAAGTTTCTGAATTGCCACATTTCCGCATTCTGTTTTGAAAATTATCAACGTTTTGGCAGCTCATGTCATTTGAAATATTGGATCCATTCTAATGAAACAATTATGGCTTCGTCACAAGAACATTTTTTGGCGTGAACAACAAGAGCTACAGACATCTATGCCAATCTTGCACTTGATGAAAACATCTACATAGACACCCGATATAACTTACAAGATCATTCTAGATCGTTTCATTCCGGAGATGACTTGGTATACAACTATCTCATATCGGATCATAGACTTCCTGCGGTTTCATCATGGACAATATCCACGCCGTGCAATTCTGGAATTATGCCATTTGTTATATCAAGAAGATTTTCATAGATTTTTAAGATACTAACTTGAGGAAATCTTTTTGAAAATTCAACAATCACTAAGCCTATATGATGTGATAGAAATGAGCTTGAAGGATACGATCCAATCCTATATGGGATGCAGGTGGTATACCAGATCATCCGTTGAAACGTATAATCTGTAATACCCTGTAATGAGGGAGTTCTGGTTGTTTGTTCAGACATTGAGTCCAGTTCCGTACCAAGTTTTATTACAAAGGGCATTTAGGATTCATGAGTGTAAAAATCAGAGACTTAATTTTATAACAAGAGCTTAACGAGAACTTAACGGGGCAGTGTAAGTTGTAATAAACAAAAACCCATGATATTTCATTAGGTTGATGATAGAAAAGATATATAATTAGTATCAGAAGTAAATGAATGACGAAGTATGAAACGGTGACTTAGATGATGTAGACGGCATTGTTTCTTTTGCCCATTGTGTAAGGCCATATGTGACGTATCAGCCTATTCTGCTCAGTTTGGTTTAAAAAAGCTTGAATTTTGCGTTGATCGGAAAACTTCGGATATCTTCGATTTGAATCGGCTTCTTAACGTACGCACTGGACTATGGGTAATCCATAAGCTTGAACGGTAGGCCTACGAAAAATTCGTCCACGCTGATTCAACGCTTTCCAAATAGCGAGCGTTTGCTTATCTTCAACAATATGAAGTTCTTTAATCCGTAAGGCCTTGATTTTTTTCGTACGCTCTCGCTGCAAGCAACTCGTTCCACTTTGAAGAAATATCCCATGATGCACTACTTATTAAACTTTGAACGGCTGGTTGCGTCATATTTAATGACTGGAATAAATTACTTACTAAATTACTAAGTGATATTCTGCCACTGGGTGCGCTGCAAGTATGTAACTGCCTCTCTTGTGGAGACAATGCTGTCTACGTTACCTAAGTCACCGTTTCATACTTCGTCATTCATTTACTTCTGTTAGTATAAACATGGATATTTTTAGCACGCCTTTTCTCTGTGGAACCAGTCTAAAGCCCCGTTCAGGTCGAGTTAAGGCCGTGTCAGGTCGCCGCGATTCGACGACTCAACTGGACTCAACTAGTTTTTCGAGTGCATAGGTCGGTTACCGGTGCCAATCGTTCGACTCGGAAAGATTTGCCGCCTATGGATAGAACCGATCGCGCAAGCAGCATATGTCACTGAGATTACTCGGCGCCCAGATACACGGCAACACATGTATTCCTTTTAATCATTTTTGGTTCATTGTGCCGTATAAAGCCGACGTACGGATATTTATAGATAATATATTTAAAAGTTAAAACACACTGGCACAGGGAATATCTTCTTGACTAAAATAACTATGGAGACAAGTATATAAATGAGCTTTCTAGATAATATATTTATGATCACTAAAACACACGGGCACAGGGAAAATCTTCTTGTCTAAAATAACCATGGAGACAAGTTTCTAATTGTGTTAAAAAGAGGTAGATCATTTAGACCTCTACACCCCATAAATTGTTGTAACAAACCAAACCTATGATATTTCATTAGGTTGACGACTGACAAGAGCTTAGCCTTGGTCAGTAGAATTTCTGGATTCCTTTTGTAACACCTTGACAATGGTTACGCATCTTAACTATGGCAAGAACATCGGTGGACTGAGATTGAACCCCATGAATTTGGCTTTCTCCACCCCCCCCCCCCCCCCCCCCGCCGGGACAGACAATACTATGTAACAAACAACGAACAAAACAACCATAAACTCCATCTCACAACCAGCAAACTACAAGGCTATGAACTCCATCTCATATCCTACAACCAGCAAACAAAACAAGGTTATATCTTATAACCTTTTTCTAGCAAACAGCTATTTCTAGATAATATATTTATGGACACTAAAACACACGGGCACAGGGAAAATCTTCTTAACTTCCGGGGAGTTTAGCCCTGACCAGTATGTCTTTCAAACTCTTGTTCTTTTTATAAGCAATGACTGGCCTTTGGGTCAGAGGTCGAGCAAGTTTACTTTGAAGGAGTTTGTATTCTTCTACTATAATCTTGGCCATAGCGATGCTAGCTTTGTTATACTGAAACACAAATGGTATTATAGTTTTTTCACGACATCTTCCGGGGTCCAAGTTCAAACCCAAAGGATAAATAGTTTGTAATGTTTGAATCCAAAAACTTTCCCTTTCCAAACGTTTGTGCTTCGTATCTGCAGCGGAAGTGAGAAATGGGATTTTCTCAATAGGCATGATTTCAAAGTGGTCCTTGACCGAATGACCTTGAGTATTGAAATGTTGTGCCACGGGTACATCATGTTTAAGTCTTATGCTAGATAAATGGTTGGCTGCTCTTTGTCGTAGAGAATTCTGAGTTTTTCCGACGTACTGTTTGCGACATTTTTTGCACGTGATTACATACACGATATTAGAGGAGTCACAATTAAGATTCTCTGCCATTTGATATTTGTTGCGAGTTTGTTCTCCGAAAAAGGTTCCGCGATCGGGTACGTATATATCGAGTTTGCATCGCGTCTTAAAGCATTTCATTGATGTACCTGAGAGAAATGTTGGACGGTAGTGGTACACTCGTGAAGGGGAGGTAAGCGTATCGGGGGATGAAGGGGGAAACATGATTTGTCTTACTGTGTTAGATTTCATCCTTCGGAGTAATCTAATAGAATACTTCCTAGGGAGGTGAGCTTTAAAAAGAACAGAACAAGCCTGGTTAAAAAAATCTAAAGAACTACAGTTTCTATAGAATCTAAAAATCTGAGATTTAATGACTCCCTTGAAAGTGTGAGGAGGATGGTATGACCCAGCATGTAGTAGCTGATGCGTGTCAGTAGGTTTGAAGAATACTTTGTAATCTAAATACCCAGTAGTATGATATGTATGACCCTTGTAAATAGTTACATCCAAAAAATCCACAGAAGTGTGATCAATAGTAGGCTGTAATTTAATGCTTGAGTCGTGAGAATTAAGAGTATCAATGAAAATATGAAGGTCTTCCAACGTATGTTGCCAAATGATAAAAATGTCATCCAGATACCGAAGGTAAATAAAAGGTTGTTGGTGGCATTTGTGAAGAATATCACTTTCCCACTCAGCCATAAAAATAGAGGCAAAGTTAGGACTAAAACGTTTCCCCATAGCACACCCTTTAATTTGCTGAAAGATCTCCCCATTGAATTCAAAATCGTTACCTTTTAAGCTAAGTTCCAGCAATTCTAAAATGTCTTTATCCGGACGACGGTGGTCAGGATATCTTTGGAATGCTGATTTTATGGATTTAAGACCCAAATCTATGTCAATGTTTGTATACATAGACTCCACATCCAGAGTAACCAAAATCACATCTTGTGGGATGGATTTCTCAGACAATTTGGCCAATAAATCATCCGTAATATAGATATACATAACGTTTGATCAGATTTTGGCTCCAGTGTAGGTTTGCATATTTTCTAGTTAACCCACACTTTCTTGCAGCACACTGGCATTTAGTTTATCTGTCGATTCAATCAAATCAATGTTTACTTAAACGATCTTTCACTCAGAAGACACAATACGCCAATTCAATGCTATAAATTTATTCTTAAATTTGACACAGATGAAAAATCACCAAGAATTCGGATTATATCCAACCGCCATGTGGAGGAAAAGGTTAGCAGCAGCCGCTGTAGCTCATATATTGAACAAAAGGAAAAAAAGAAAGTACAGAAAAGAATGGAAAATGGTTATGACGAATTGAACTGAACTATACGCGTTCTGATTGGCTGGATTCGGTTCTAGCCAATCGGTAGAGCGCATACGACGCTTTCAACTTGTTGAGATGAGACGAGTCGAGTCTTTAGTGCTAGAACATGTTCAACTGACGAGAACCAGTGGAGTTTCAGTTGAGTTAGATCGTCAGGGTGTATATGTCGGACCGATTTATCTGAAATCTGGATGCGGTCAGATGCGGCCAGTCGCTTAAAACCAGTCGAGTTGGCGTCGAGTCGAGAATTCCGGGCGACCTGAACCCGCCTTTACGATCGTAAGGATAGAAACATGTTCTATTTTCTCCCGATCAATCTTAAGATCACAGTCAATCAGCGACCCATACTTCATCACGTGATCATTTTTTTCTCGGCGTTTCGAAGATGTTGTATTGTTACGTCATTCCTAGTGGCGTGCCAGTCTGCAGAATATAGTGACGAAATTCCCTTCCGATCAGCTGATCGCGTCGACCTGAGCGGGCTTAAAGACTGATCAGTCGGTACTCGTTTGGCTGAACGATAAACCAGTCTCAGTCGACATGAACGCTCTTAAGATTCAATCGCAGACAATCGGATCGGATCTTAACTCGACCTGAGCTGCGCTTAAATCAACGAGTTTACAGTCAAATATTTCCCACCCACTTAAGAACGAATAATTAGTATTTAAATTAGCTGTAATGATAGTTAATGAAGCTGCTTTGTTAGGTTGTGTTATGACTGGGTATAAAGATCTAAACGATATACCTCTTTTTAACACGTTTAGAAACTTGTCTCACCTGGTTATTTTAGACAAGAAGATTTTCCCTGTGCCCGAGTGTTTTATTGTTCATAAATGTATTTTAAAAGGCTGAAAGAATTGCAGTGAATGTGTGAGAAATTCTGAATCATTACTTCCTTTCTCAACTGGTTGTTCAATTGTGTTTGTACAGTCGATAGGACTGAATGAAGAAGAGGTACATGTAAAGCGTTTTCCAAAATATATGTGGATAAATACTCTACAAAGGATTCGTATATCCTTCAATTTAAACCCTGTCTGACGGCATCAATTTGTCTGTAGTCTTCGTCCTATCTGGGAGTACTTCTCTAGTATTTAATATTTATGAACACTAAAACACACGGTCACAGGGAAAATCTTCTTGTCTAAAATAAGCATAGAGACAAGTTTCTAATTGTGTTAAAAAGAGGTATATCATTTAGACCTTTATACCCCATCATAAATTGTTGTAATAATGTAAACCTATGATATTTCATTAGGTTGACGACTGACAGGAGCTTGGCCTTAGTCAGTAGAATTTTCTGGAACACTTTGTATTACATTGACAATGCTTAAGCATCTAAGCTATGGTAAGAATATCGTCAGACTATATCGTGGGCCTAAAGGTAGAAATTAGTATGTCCAAATTGGCGATTTTGAGAAAATTGAAGTTGAAGTTTTGATTGCTCCCATAAAATCAGGAAATGAAATAAATAAGAAGTTAAATGATGCTTCTTACAGCAGAGGCGATTGTCTCTGTCAGAAAGATGCACTAGTCAGAATTATACTTTAAAACTAAACGTTTAATGTACATTTAATAGTAAGCTTGTAATTTACCTGGGATATGTAAAAGTTTAAACCCCACTTCTTATATTATTGTATAAAGCTTCGCGTTTTAGACATACAAGGCATTGTTGTACACAAGTACGAATGGCCCTTACGGCTCTTCTTGTTTTCTTTTTGTTTTACAAATAATAAATGTTCTAATTGCCATATTAAAAGTAAAAAAATAGTGACCACATAGATCTATGTCGTTTCTTTTTTAAATTTGTAATAGCTGTTACTTTAAGTGACACGAGCTGTCAAAATTCGGACTATTTGCATAAATTCTGATCGACATCAAAGGTTGATTGTTTGAAATATCTTGATGAACACAACGTTTGACATTAAAATAAAATATATCATTAAAGCCAGTAATCCGTCCAAAGATGTGTGCTATTTAACGGTCAAAGTTCCTGAGATTGATATTATCAGATATTAGTTGATTTGTACTTATTATTTCTGTCTGAATTTGTTTTATATATATATACTTAGCGCCATTAAAAACGCACGATCCAAAGAATGTAAAATATTTTGAGAAATGTTAAGTGTAAAATATTGTAAGTACTCTTAAATTGAAGAACAAGGCGTTGGTCACAATGAGACAAAGAATTGACAATATGTGAAACCCTGGTGATTTTTATTCCTTGCAAACAAATCGTTGATACAGAACTTGAAGGTGTCATCATTCAATACTGGGTATGTCCACCTCGGGCATCAAGGCAAGCAGTACATCTGCGACGCAAGGACCTGATGAGTGTGGTTATTCTGTGCTGTGGGATCCGGTCCCACTCTTCCTGCACTACCTGGATCAATTCACGTCGGTTGCTTGGCCTGGGTTGACGTTGTGCAACGGCATTCTTAAACTGATCCCACAAGTGCTCTATGGGCGATAGATCGGGGGAGTAAGCTGGCCATTCCATGATGTTCACATTATTCTGTTGCAAGAAGTCTTGTGTCAACCTTGCAGAGTGTGGGCTCTGATGATTTCGAGCCCATCGTAAACGGTTTTGGCGTGCGGCGGGTGTCAATATGGGCCCTCGGTTGGGGATGCGTGCATGCATCTGTATCTGTTGGAGACGGCGTCGGATGGTTCTGAGGCTTACCCTGGCCCCTCCAATTCCCACTGTCTCACGAGCAGTCTGTGTCGCGGTGCGAAATCGGTCACGTGTGTGCAACAAACCGATGTACCGATACTCGCGGGCTGTAGTGACTCTTGGCTGACCAGGGCGTGGTCGGTCGGCAACATTGCCAGTTTTATGTTCCCTGATTCTGAGGCGACCAATTGTAGAGGGATAACACTGCATGTGACTTCCTACGGCGGCACAACTGAGACCCGCCTGTAACATGCCAATGGCACGTTCCCTTTGTTGTGTCGTAAGTCGGGGCATGGTAACGTTTTCTGGTTTTTTTTCGTCTTTATGCTGAGCTTCGTGTAAAGTGTTGAACCCACGACAAATGAGCCCTGAAAGCTGTTCTCAGTGACGGTGAAACACTCAATGGACGTTATTAGGAAACGTTGCGTAATGTTCACGACAGGCGCGTCGGGAAAACCACAGGTTATCCAGTGATTGCAACTCAACTCGAACTAACAATAAATAACAAAAACGTAAATGGCCAATAGCCTTACTGGGGTAGAACATTAAAATTCAACCGTGCGTTTTAAATGGCACCAAGTATATATATATATTTGGCAGAAAAGTTTATAACAAACCGTGTGCAGTTCCGTTTTATGCTATGTATCCTTTACTTACTCTAAAACGTTGTATATATTTTACTTTCTTTTATATGTTTTTATTGTTTTTGTCTTAACTGAAGTTGTGAGATGGAGTTTATAACCTTGTTGATTGTTAATTGTTATGATATAGATAGTTTTTGTCCTCTTAACTGTAGGTTGTGAGATGGAGTTTATAACCGTATTATTTGTTAATTGTAGGTTGTGAGATAAGAGTTTATAACCGTGTTGTTTGTTTATTGTAGGTTGTGAGATGGAGTTTATAACCTTGTTGATTGTAAATTGTAGGTTATGAGATGTAGTTTATAACCATGTTGTTTGTTATGACTAATTGTAGGCTGTAAGATGGAGCTTAAAACCATATTGTTTGTTATAACTGTGCTAGTTTATAACCATGTTGCTTCTTTTAACTGTGCTGTTTTGTCATAACCGTGCTGTTTGTTAATCATAGGTTATGAAATAGAGTTTATAACCTTGTTATTTGTTGGTTATTGGACGTTTTATATATTGGACTATTATTTGCAATTATTATTATGTTTATTCCGTAAGCATACAGCTCATAGGTGAAGAGTCATTCAATACAAAAACAGCATAATAACAGGATTGGAGTTCTATTGATATAGCGTGTACTTTAACTCTAACATAATTAGGCATTACGTATTCTGGTGGCCAAACTCAAATATTTACCCAACAATAACAATTCTTTAACATTATTTGTAGATAGAAGTTGTACAAGCTTAAATACAGATGTTTTTTTTCTATAAAACAGTTTAATATATTTTACTCTTAAGTTTTTATAAGTCGGGCAAACGAGGATAAAGTGAAACTCGTCTTCTATCTGACCAGTTGTACATCTCTCGCATATCCTACGGGAGCGGTTAACAGCATGATGTCTTCCTGTTTGAATGTTAAGGGTATGTGCCGAAATTCTGTACCTAGTTAAAAAGGACTGGTATTTACATAATATGTTTTTCCGTAAATAAAATTGCAGACAGAGTCTATCAGTTAAATGTTGGTACAGAAAACATGTAGATGAAGTATCCATCTTTTCCCTAGTACATTGAATAAAATTGTCTACAATTCTTACTTTGTAATTTTTGAGAAATAAGTTAGTATTTTCTACACGTTGTTGAAACCAATGATATCCCATTCCGTTGGAGAGTAATTCCTGTCGGACAAAACCCAACCAGCTTGTGTTATCGTTAGATTCCATACAATTTTCAAACATATCATCATATATAGCTCTAAGGATACAATTGTCAGTAGTTAATAGCTTAACCCAATACTTTAACATTCTACATTTCCTTGCAATAACGATTGGGTGTCTACCTAACTCAAAATAAATCATAGCATTTGCTGAATTTCTAGGGACATGCAATATTCTTTTACAAAACATCATCTGAACTATCTCAATATCATTCCCTGGTATGTTTCCCCATATTTCACTTCCATAGTTTAATATAGTAGACACATATGTATCAAACAAAGATAACTTTGTGACAAAATTGAAATGATAACTTGATATTTTGTTAAATAACCCATACATAGCTTTTTTACCTTGGGTTGCAAGCCTCTGTTGGCACAGTTTGAAATTTCCATTATAGTTGAAGCTAATACCCAAATAGACAAAAGAGTTAACGACCTCGACTCTCTCTTGCATTAGAAAATATTCATCATTCGGGGGTCGCCAACCCCTACGAAATACAACAATTTTAGTTTTTTGACATTTACAGATAGTCCCCATTTATCACAGTATTCGCCCACTCTTGTCATTACATTTTGCAAATCGGCGGGAGATTCTGATATTACAACAGTGTCGTCTGCATACATAAGGAGAAACATACTTATTTCACGAAATTCTATGGGCAAACATGTTTTTGCTAATTCCATTTCAATATCATTTACAAATAGTGAAAACATAATCGGCGAAAGACACTCCCCTTGCATTAATCCGAGGGCTAAATTAAAGAATTCAGACACACTTGCTTGCCACTTAACGCAGACAACAATAGACTGATAGAGTGACTTAATAACTTGCAACATTTTGCCATTTACGCCCTCCTTTACCAGTTTAAACCAAAGTGCTGAGTGCTGGACAGTTGCAGGTTATGAGATGGATTTTATAACCTTTTTGTTTGTTAGTTGTAGGTTATGAGATGGAGTTTATTACCTTGTTGTTTGCTAGATGTAGGTTATGAGATGGAGTTTATAACCTTGTTGTTTGTTGGTTGTAGGATATGAGATGGAGTTCATAACCTTGTTGTTTGCTAGTTGTAGGTTGTAAGATGGAGTTATAACCTTGTTGTTTGCTAGTTGTTGGTTATGAGATGGAGTTTATAACCTTGTTGTTTGCTGGTTGTAGGCTATGAGATGGAATTTATAACCTTGTTGTTTGCTGGTTGTAGGTTATGAGATAGAGTTTATAACCTTGTTGTTTGCTGGTGGTAGGTTGTAAGATGGAGTTTATAACCTTGTTGTTTGCTAGAAGTAGGTTATGAGATGGAGTTTATAACCTTGTTGTTGGCTAGAAGTAGGTTATGAGATGGAGTTTATTACCTTGTTGTTTGCTGGTTGTAGGTTGTAAGATGGGGTTTATAACCTTGTTGTTTGCTGGTTGTAGGTTATGAGATAGAGTTTATAACCTTGTTGTTTGCTGGTGGTAGGTTATGAGATGAAGTTTATAACCTTGTTGTTTGTTGGTTGTAGGTTGTAAGATGGAGTTTATAACCTTGTTGTTTGCTAGAAGTAGGTTATGAGATGGAGTTTATAACCTTGTTGTTTGCTGGGTGTAGGTTGTAAGATGGAGTTTATAACCTTGTTGTTTGCTGGTTGTAGGTTATGAGATGGAGTTTATAACCTTGTTGTTTGCTGGTGGTAGGTTATGAGATGAAGTTTATAACCTTGTTGTTTGCTGGTGGTAGGTTATGAGATGAAGTTTATAACCTTGTTGTTTGCTGGTTGTTTTGTTTGTTGTGTGTTACATTGTTTTGTCGGTGCCGGGGGGGGGGGGGGGGGTGGGGGTGGAGGGAGCAAAATGTATGGGGTTCAATCTCAGTCCACCGATGTTCTTGCCATAGTTAAGATGCGTAACCATTGTCAATGTGTTACAAAAGGATTCCAGAAAATTCTACTGACCAAGGCTGAGCTCCTGTCAGTCGTCAACCTAATGAAAAGACATCATAGGTTTGGTTTGTTACAACAATTTATGGGGCATAAAGGTCTTAATGATATACCTCTTTTTAACACAATTAGAAACTTGTCTCCATGGTTATTTTAGACAAGAAGATTTTCCCTGTGAGGGTGTGTTTTAGTGTTCATAAATATATATATTTGGCAGCTCGTGCTACTTTAATATATAATATGTTAGTCCATGTTACGTGTCTGTAAACATACACAAAGCCTCAGAGTAATCTAACCCCAAAAGTAAGTATAAAAGAAAGACTGCAACAATGAAACATGCAACATGTCGTGTCAAATTGTTCTGTGAAATGTCCCAACTTCCTGGTTGAATCTACACGAGCCCAACAACAGAGACAAGTAAATGCAAGACTCATTTATGGCAAAATGGCGGCATTGTTTTGGCCGTGGCGTAAGTAAACTGTTTTTATTCTAAATGTTCATCGTATAATGACAATCTCTTGTTTTATAGCCAACTTATAATAAAGGCATTGCCTAAAAGTATTATACCCCAATCCGATGTTTAACCTGATTTTTTAAAATTTAGCTTCCATACGGGGATTGTCTCTATATTGTAAGCCTTTAAGATGTACATTTATACGATTGTGAAAATCCCCCTTTTCATACTACATTATTGTAGCTCGTCTCTGTCTCACTAAAATTTATGAAATCTATTCATAAATGGTTTATTCCCTTTTAATGGGTCACTTGACTTCTTGTATTTTCTGTCGTCACCAAATAGTCTAATCCCTAAGACACTCTAAGTGACTTAAACATGTGTTATCAAAATATCACCCGGCCTTCATGTGTGTTATAAGAACCACTAAGGACAAAGAACACGTGTCGCATCATATGACAAATATAAGATTTGACAATTTCTCTATTACTTCCAGGAATTTGTCTTCTGCTAATCTCAGAAATACTTGTCTCTGGAGAAACCGTCGTTGAAGGGCTTGTTGGAGAGTCCGTTATTTTACCATGTGGCCTCCTACCTGAGGGTGAGCTGGAGTGGAGACAAGGGCCACAGCTAATCCTTATAATAACAGGAAATGAGCAACATTTTCTTGGGCCGTGGGGAAGAGACTACAGCCTGGCCGGAATGTCTGATCTGAAGGTCCGGTCACTGAGAAGAGGTAGAGATGAAGACCTTTTCACGTGTCGCACAGGTGGAAGGTCTACACACATACGCATTAAATTAGTAGGTAAGTAATATACTTATTTTTTTATTTCCATATAAAATTTAAAAGTCTGCACGAGCCTAATTACATTAGTAAAATCACTTAAATTAAACATGGGGCACATAAAACACATGAAGTTATGGTCAAAATGTCTAAACATTAATGACAATAAGCTATACAATTTATTCAGGACATCGTTAGCCAAATCAAAAGTGTATTTTGACCCGGTTGTTCTAAGAGATATCCGATATAATTCTGGTAGGTAACGTTTAAGCCGCCGGTAAACTGTTTTGTTATATTGATTGCAACTCTCCTGATACATATAAAATACCAGATCATATTTTGCCTGGACATCCATGGGCGCTGCCATCTTGTTTTAGAATGTATTTATGAGCTGATGTAGTGCCGATTATATTTTTGATTTTTAACAAGTATTTCTGCCCAAAGGCCTTGCGATACGGGTTATTATTGTAGGGTTACATGTTTGGGAACAGTATAGAAAACAGAATTAAATATCATACACATTATGAATTCTCAGTAAGTTTCTTACAGTTCACTATGCGCGAAAATGTAGGGCGACGGCTCTCGAGCCATTTCTCGTGTTGGCACGAGATCTCGATTGGTCGGATCTATTGCAGTATAGGCTACCGGAAGTAAGCGCCGGATTCGGGATCCCGAAGTTAGCACCGGATTCGAATCCCGAAGTTAGCACCGGATTCGAATCCCGAATCCCGAAGTTACCACCGGATTCGGGATTCGAACAAAAAATCTTAAAGACAAGGTTCGGGATTGAAAATTGGAACACGAAGAAAAATTCGGGGTCTGGAAGAGAAATTATTTTGGTTTGTGTAAGTCTATATGTTGTTTTATTCTTTTGTTTTTAAACTACAGCACATTGACACAGCATTATTTAGTATAAACAACCTATAATGTTACTTTTCCAACCCCGAACTTATTTCAGGTTGAATACGAAATCCCAAGCCTTGTCTGAACATATTTTGTTCGAATCCCCGAATCCGGTGCTAATTTCGGGATATGACCTCACGAATTTGACAGTCCATAAATATGTATCTAATAATCCCTTTCTGTAAAATATGGCCAAAATTGATCCTAATCTGTTTTGAAATCAACAGGACGTTGTTTTTGCGATAAAGTACGATACATTTTGTACAAAGGGTGCACTTTTTATATGATTGATGATACCAGAATTTTTTTCCAAAACATTTCCAATACAAGTGATCGTTTCAAAATTAACCCAAAATAATACTTTTAAACTCCACATATATTTTTACTATTAAACATGAATCAGATATTACTTTGGTTTTGATTTTAGGATTAGGTTCTAAGATCATAAATTCATTATTCTTAATATTTCAAGCCAGTTTATCTAAGATAAAATGTATGTTAATAGCACGAGGCTTACATACTGAACTCATAATGATATTGATTGAATACAGATTGAATCATTTTTACTATTTAAAGTGGCATGAGCTGCCAAAATGTTGATATTTTGAGGTTAAAACAGAATGTTGAAATTATTGGTTATTTTTTTCAAGACGAATAATTCAGAAGCTTTTTAGTGCTTCCAGTCTCGAAAATGTACGATAAAGTATTGTTTTGGCTTAGAATGAATGAATGGTCGTGCAGGTTATTTCAATTTTGTTTACTTTTCGAAGACGTTTTTGGTTCGTATAGGCCACATACTGTATGGATTTTCCTCATTCCAACGCCAATCATTTAGTTTTTCGATGGCCTTCAAAGCCTCTTACTGTCGTGACGATCAGAAATTATGAAAAAAGTGTCCATTTTGGCAGCTCAGGCCACTTTAACCTATGTCTTAACTTTGCAAATTGTCACTTCAGATCAGATTACCGGAGTTCAGATTCCCGAGGCCAGCAATGGAATATTAACATTGGTCGTGGGTACTCCTAAAACACTAACCTGTTCTGTAGCTGGAGATCCCAGTACTCCCATACATTATCAATGGGATGTTGACGGAACTGATATCAGTGCACAGAACAGTATGACCTTCATTCTGACAGCAGATAAATTCACCAAGACGGTTGCGTGTAGAGCTCACAATAGATTTTGTAATGGGACAGAACTCAGTTCTCAGAATGTCAAAGTTACACTCAATGTTCTGTGTAAGTTCTAAATCACTTTGTTACCATACATTAGGCTTATGTACTACTTATATGAATGAGTTAGATAGTTAAAGTGGCATGAGCTGCCAAAATGTTGATATTTTAACGTTAAAACAGAATGTTGAAATTATTGGCTATTTTTCTCAAGACGAATAATTCAGAAGCATTTTAGTGCTTCTAGTCTCGAAAATGTACGATAAAGTATTGTTTTGAACTAACTTTGGCTTAGAATGAATGAATGGTCGTCCCGCTTATTTAAATTTTGTTTTCTTTTCGAACACTATTCCGGTTTGTTTAGGCCACATACTGTAAAGTTTTTCTTCATTCCAATGCCAATCATTTAGTTATTCGATGGCCTTCTAAGCCTCTTACTGTCGTGACGATCAGAAATTATAAAAAAGTGTGAATTTTGGCAGCTCATGCCACTTTAATCTAATCAGTTCAATATAAATCGAGCTGATTCTCAGATAGGGAAAGGATTAGCATATGCTTTTCGAACGTTGGACAGAGACGGGAGTGTGTGTGGGGTGAGTGAGGGGGGGGGGGGGGGGATATATTTTTTAATATTTGGTATCCTTGAAAACCGTCGTCTGGGGTCGGACAGTTTCCAGGGCGCCGCTCTGACAAAATCTTGGCGTATACATTGATTACAGTGTGAATTTTTTGGTACTTTGGTACTTTCTTGGACTTTTGAATATCCAAATGACAAAAAGACAAGTGCTGTTCTTAATGAAATAAATGTATATTGAGACAACATCATGTCTTAATCTTTAATTATTTTAAAGTGGCATCAGCTGCCAAAATGTTGATATTTTGACATTAGAACAGAATGTTGAAATTATTGGCTATTTTTCTCAAGGCGTATAATTCAAAAGCTTTTTAGTGCTTGTAGTCTCGAAAATGTGCGACAAAGTATTGTTTTGAACTAACTTTGGCTTAGAATGAATGAATGGTCGTCCCGGTTATTTAAATTTTGTTGACTTTTCGAACACGTTTTCGGTTCGTACAGGCCACATAGTGTATGGATTTTCCTCATTACAACGCCAATCATTCAGTTTTGGGATGGCCTTCAAAGCCTCTTACTGTCGTAACGATCAGAAATTATGAAAAAGTGTGAATTTTGGCAGCTCATGCCACTTTAAAGAGTAAAAATGTCAACATTTCTTGATGGTTATGTTCTTTTACATTTAGATTTGGAAATCCGCCCCGGCCCAATGACAATAAATGCCACGGAGTCCCAGCAGATAACTATCCCGTGTCGTGTTGAAGGATATCCCAAACCAAGCTATCAATGGTTTAACTCTAAAAGGCTTGCCAGCAATAATGTTTTTATTGATGAGCGGTTGTGGGGTCTATGCTCGGGAAAATTAAAAATTAAAAGCAATCGTTACATTTGGGAAATATGTTTTATTTTGACATTATTGTAGATCCACCCGATGTGATTCTGTCGTACAATCCTGCCACTCAGACATTGGCGTGTGCCGCCGAGGGTGTCCCCGACAATTATAACTTTAGTGTCTGGGAACATCGACTTGACGGTAAACTTTTACAAACTTTGGGATCACCATCAACTGTATCACCAGTCTCTCTTCAACTTTCCGGTACCCTAACATATGAAGATATGGGATTTTATGAATGCAAAGTCTCAAACGGAATCAAATCTGCAAAGAAGGGACGGATTTTTGTTTCAGTTCAGAGTAAGTTTCCCTTCCTTTTCTACATTTAAATTTTGTTTTCACGAAAAGAATATACATATTTCGGCAGATTGTGCCACTAAGTAAATGTTGAATTTGTGAACAAAAACATCTACCGCATATACATTTATGTCGCTCTACATGTTCATACAGTCGATGGCCCCATTAAAATATATAGGCTTATGAGGAAGAAAATCCCCTTTCTCTCGTAGAATCTCGCCGACGGAACATACATGTCCCCCGTATAATGCAGATATCAGAGTTAACGGCCCATGCATTTATATATCTATGCTGTCTCTAACGCATATTTAGTGTGCATAAACTATATATGTACACTTTTCATTTCTACGCGTAATTAATTTAGCATCGGCTTCGTGAATAGTATTTTATCAAAACATTTTTTCCGATTAAAGAAGAAGTAATATGGTACTATTGTTATCAGATGTGTTGAATGATTTTTTGTTGCAGCTCCTGCTGTGTTTCAGAAATCCACAGTTTTACAGATAACTGAAGGTGGTACGGGGACTTTATCTGCCTCTTTTTATACTTACTCATCCACACCTAACGTGACAGTAAGATGGACGAAATCAGGGGAGACAACTACATTAGTGTCACATTCTGAAACCATAGGTCTCGTTAAACTGGAGATCCGCGGTCAGGTTGTCGACATAATCGGTACAGCCACGGCTCTAACACTAATTGACGTGTCTTTGTCTGATGGTGGAAACTACACCGTGATAGTCAGGAATGATATTAATGGCGTTACAGAAGCGCGCAATTTAACAGTGGAAGTTCAAATTACTGAAGGTAAGCCTGGGCGGATCCAACGTAAGGGTATGGAAGGAGTTCACTGACAGGCCATCATGATGGGCGAAAACGCTTTTTGTATATTCTGATAGATAAATCTGAGCTTTATATGTGTAAAATAATCATGAAAACTTAAACTGCTTATCAGTCTTAATATCCTTCGCTTACAGAAGACTCGTACGTTGGTCTTAATACAATTTATATTTTGATTTTGGGTCAGTACAGACCTTTTCAACGATAGACGGTTTCTACATGTTTCCTCAATCATCATGCACCAATCCTTAACAAAAGGTTTGTATATATCTTTAATGAATCTGTTTGACTCAGTTGACCTCAGCGTATGGGGCAGGGTTCCACCTTCCCGGGCCCAACGTCACTCCCATAACCAGCTCATGATAAAACTGGAAAATGATATTGTTATTATCTTCTATTTCAAGTATACAATGTTCTACAGATGTTTTTTGTACTTTATTTTCTATCAACAGTCCAAAAAAGTCACACTAGTGTTATTGGCGGGGCTATAGGCGGGGTTTTTGGAGCTTTAATGGTAGTCAGCTTTATAGTAGCGATAGTAGTGTGGAAACTTAGAAAAGGAGGTAAGAAAGAAAAATATTGGACTTTTAAACGTGAAAAGCTATTTCCAAGTGTATTATTTCTGTCTTATGATATTTGTGTTCGGTTTATTGATAGCTGCAGGATAATAATATATTGATATTTGTATTTCTATTTATTTTAGGTTTCGATCGTTCGGGAAGCGGGTAAGTTTTGGATTTAACTGCATGTTCTTTCAATTTAAAGGGTTTTAAACTCTATTTTCAATAAAAATCATTTTGAGCCTGATGATCATAAGACAACCCGTCATATTTATTATTACAGGCCATCCACAGAAAACAAATCATCTGTAGACATAGACGGTGGAATGGCAGGTAGGCTTATCTCAAAGTGATATTTCAATTAACCTTATCTTATGGACTATAGATGGTTGTAAATCTAAAACAAGAAGATGCTAACAAAGGTTAAGCTTGAAATGCGTTCGGGGCCTCACTGGCTCAGTCCGTTGAACCATAGACGCCCACGTCAATACAGCCTTTACTCGCATCTTCCAATCCCAGTCAGTTGAAAAAAAATCAATCGCCTGATATGGAATGCTTCGCGTATGTTGTTGTTGTTGTTGGGGGGGGGGGGGGGTCGTCTGGATAAAGAACCTAGATTCCGTGTTCATTAAACAATTCAGTTCGGTGAGAAGCCTCAATCAATCAATTAATTCCCTTCGCTGTTATAAATAAACCCCTGGAGAATAATGTAAGACACAAGTTCACTTGGTATTTCAGTTTATTTGCATCACCTATACCTCCGGGGATGTCCATTTGTATTCAACGGATTGTTCCCTCTAACACCACCAGCGACGGATGCCTGTTTTAAAGTGGGAAATGAAACCAGAGTATGTGTTCTGGGAAAACCCCAAACCTTAAGGTGGCAACTGGCAACCATTCTGAAAGGGGCGGTCGAGTAAATTCCCAAGAATAGTTTTATTTTTTCTGACTGAGTGGGATTCGAACCCATCGATAAAAGGCATGTATTGGCGTCGACCTCAATACTTTTAACCAACTAAGTCACGTAAGCCTCTAGTTTTATTAGAGAACTGATTTGTGAAAATCTGGCATTGTAGGTGAAGGCTTGGTTAAAGTATACGACAACTTGGATAGAAGTCCGGATTATGTAAACACGACACTGGAGAAAACTTACACCGACCTAAACCGGAAAGCAGAAGATAAACCTGATCTTGCAGAATCTGGGGATTCAATAGTGGGAGCCAATCAAACTACAAGTGAGACTCATTATGAAAACATTGCAGTTTCTTAAAGAACAGAACCAATTTCGAATAATGCCCAGTACGAAGAAATAGCACTGCCTAAAATGAGAGGACCTGTTACGAATAATGCACAATACGAAGACATAACACTGCCTAACATGCGAAGACCGGTTCCGAATAATGTACAATATGAAGACATAACACTGCCTAACATACGAGAACCGGTTTAGAATAATGTACAATACGAAGAAATAGCCCTGCCTTAAGGGGCTTTCACAATTGAGACTTTCGCCGCACGGTCAAAATACTGAAATCGACCGCACGATGGAGATAAAATTTTTCGGGCCGCAGTAGAATCGGAAAAATTACCGCAAGAAAATAATCCATTTTACGATTGGCCGGGCCATCGTAAGGGCGTGGCAAGGTTCTCGCACGTTTTAATCCACGAATCTCTTGCGGCGAACCGCGCGAGTGACGCAAGCAACGCACGTCTAGCGCACGTGCTCCGTGAGACAGTTGCGCGGAGGTGCTACGTGATTCGTTGGAGCGTGCGGCGTGCCGCAAGATGCATCGTGCGTCATTGTTTTTCGCCGCGCACCAATGAGCGGGCGCCTTACGGCGTTTTGTCAAATCGTGCGGCGATTTTGGGCTCCGCAGACGTAATTGCAGTATAAAAAGGCGCATAGATAAAAAAAAACCGTTAGAAAAAGAACGTCAATCCATTGAGGAAGATCACCACGATGCCCGCCAAGAAGCAGACCAAGGCAAAAGCTTCAACTGTTGTGAGATAAAATGAAGTACCCAAAAATATATACCTGTAGCACACCTGAGGGTATTTTTCGCACGGTGAACGCAAGGCGGTGCAAAACCGAGACGGCGAATCGTTCAACGGTTTACGACTGCCGCAAGGTTGGCGGAACAAGAAATTTCACCGTACGGAGCATCTTACGACACAAACAAATCGTGCAACAACCGCGCGTCAATATACAACGGTTTACGGTGAACGTACTAGCGCCCGCACGGATCAGAGGTAATAAAAAAATTCGCACGGCCGAAAATTGGATTCCATGTGCACACCAAACTTTTCTGCGGCTCTTGCAGCACACAAATTCCGCGCGGTAAGGTGCGGTTGCCCGCAAGGAAGGCTGCGGTCCATCGTACGGAAGGCCAAAATTCATGACCGCAAGAGCCGGAAACCCGCCGTATCTCAATTGTGAAAGGGGCTTAAAATGAGAGGACCTGTTACGAATAACACATAATCAGAACATCTACAACTACTATAGATACTATCTCAATACGCAAACTTGATCTTATGCAGCTTTTTTCAATATTTAGTTAAGAATACATCAACGAAATACCTGTAACCACACACTAGATTTTATAGGTCATTTTATACATCTAACTTCCCTTTATATATCTTCAAGTCGACTAGACCCAGAGAATGTAACAGGCTACCATTTCACATATGGAATATTGTTTCCTTCTTATTTAAGTCTAGATTAAGTCCTGTCTGACTAATTTAGTTATTTAATGATTGGTAACTGCTTATTTTTTTTTGTGTGTATGCGTTTTGTTTAATTTTTCTGATGTTAGCCAAAAACGAAAATCTTTGTTTCCCCGCCACCTTATTCCATTTTGCAAAAACACAAGTAGAAGTTGAGATAGACCAAACTTAATGGAGTTTTATTCCCGCCTATTTACTTTATCTTATTTACATTGTCTTTTATGCGTTTGGACATTACTGTTATACGTAATATATCGTTTGCGTTCTGTACTATTATACGTAATATATGCTTTGCGTTCTGTTAGATTTCCTATTCCATGTTGTTGTGTGTTTTATGTTTTACACAATCAGCTTTTTGAGTTGATTTTTCTTTCTATCGCTGTGTGTAGAAGAGTTGCCAGGTACTCGCCAAAGGTCGGGAGTTTCCTCCGGACAAAAAGCCCGGTTTCCTGTCCACTAAACCTTGCAACGCCGCCAGAGTTGTGAAATAATCTTGAGTGGTGCGTAAAACATCAAAGCATATCGTAACGTACTGCTATGTTGGATTCCATCTATTTCAGATTCTTGGTTTCTTTAAACGATCTCAGTTATCAACGTGCATTTCTGTATGCCTTAAATCAACCCCTTCGTACGTAATCAGATAAAGTACCTTATATCAACAACTCGATTAGATGACATTATTCTGCTTTTGCCTATGCATACCCATGTTCGCTTTGCGTGGACAGTGTGACGTGAGCTGCACAATTTTTGCACAGTTATTTTCTGTATGAAGACTTTTAAAATGAACGATATAACTCGTCAAGGGATTGACATAACCTAGATTCGGACCGATGACCTAGCCTGTTTGACCAATTCTCCCGAATCCACCTACATGTATCAATGTAACTGCAGGATCGTTACCAAGTAAACTATGTCATCATCGTCGTCATTATGACAGATACGCAATCCATGTATAGATGACAAATGGTTTAGGATTTACCCGACGAATATCTTATTAGGCTCTAGTATGAAAACCTGATCCATTTGACGCATTTACATAAGCTCTTTTTTATAGTTAACACTCTGTATTTATAAGCTTTTGTAGATCAGGGTTATACTTCGTCTCACAGCCATTAATTAAGAACTTTTTTGTTGAAAATAAGCTAGGAAACAAAGACAGAAATATAAATAGTGCTTTGGATATACAGTAGTTAACTTGGTGATAATACTATATTCAGTCAGGCAGACAGGGATAAAAAGTATTGTAAGTTTGGGAAACCAAGGCAAATCTTTACATAATAAAAGGATCTAAAAGCCCTAAACCCTAGACCTGAATGTTATAAGCACCCATCATCATAGGCAATAATACAGTGAGAAACGATTTTAATTGCAATCTGTATATTTAATATTACATGTATATGACCACCAAAGAGACCGGGTCATTGCATGTACATAATTTGCCAATTTAATTCCTTTTCAGGGTATAATGTATTTCTTTCACATACCCATGATATGTTCAAAACTTTTACCGTTGATAGGGGGGGGGGGGGGGGGGGGGGCTCGGTGTAACTTCTTCTGTTCTTATTGTAAGCATGGTCTCAATTTTTCAAAATATTTAATCGTCCTTAATTTGACCCTTATTTGTCAAAAAGGGAGAAATTGCTGACGACAAAGCAGTATTTTTTTATCCAAATCCTGAGGACATTTTTCATTAAAATACTTTCTAGTTAGTATCAGTTTCATTATTGATATTCGGATGAAATTTCGCATAGTTATCAATAATAAGAATAATTTGACAGAGCTTTTCGTGCTTTCCCAAGCTAAATCCAGAGAGTGGAACAATTTTTCTGTGCCGGAGACCTACAGTAACGAACTAGTGTCAGACAGGAAACGCTTGTAACTTGTAGAGTGCTCTCCCTTCGCACGTTAGGGAGAGACTTGATGGGTCGAAATGTTTAGCTGCATGGTTTACGAGAAAATATCACAAACACGAGCTTTTACCTAAATTAAACTTGATGTGAGTTACAATCTAAGGGGTCAACTGATATGCCTAATTTCAATTAGGTAGGTTACTTGCAGATACTTAGATAAAATTGGACGATTCTTTAGATGGCCTTTTTCAATGAGTTACACGTTCTATTTCTGATGATCCATCATCGTTATATATTTTGGGCACCGCTATTAACGATTTTCATCTATGCTTGGGGAAACACTGGGAAACAAATTTATCTTAAGCATGATGAAGATGGTGTGGTCAACGGGCTTAAGTGTATTCAGTGTCAGTGCAAATGAACTGTTTTGGAAAGAAAACTGAGTACATAGAGGATATTGAACAGTTGTGTTTGAATAGCACTTATATTTTTTCGAGTGAAAGCCGGAGAATAACCCACGAGACGCGAAGCGTCAAGTGGGTTATCCCTCCGCCTTTCAAGAGAAAACATATAAATGCTATTCAAACACAACTGTACAATATTCTGTTTATTATTTATACTATCATGTTTTAGGCTGGAGATTGTTTATGAAGTATAAATTTATCAATTATAAAAAAAGAAAGTATTGACAAATTTATGACGGATTAGGTTTTCAGCAAACGTAGGAATATATATCGCTGACCAATGAAACAACAGCATGTCTGTTCTTCTCACGTGACTATCGACTGTCAGATTTGTGGTCATTTGAATGGCCATTTTCTCCCTGAGTTTTTCGCGATATTTGATGTAAAGAGAAATTAAATCGAACTCCATGGATTTTAACTCTGCAGAGCATCAGTCACCAGGATAAAAAATGATATTTGAAATTACTTTACATTGTTTAAACGCGTCAATGAATGGCAAGTACAGTTATTCGTTACACACAGTGGTCCGATTCTCCGAAGCCATGCTGCAGGTCACACAACTCTGCCAACATACGATCGATTTTGAAGTTTTGTTTTATCGCTTTGACTTAGAGTGGTAAGCCGATCCTCTATTAAATCAATTATGTGTTTTCAGCTGTAATTTATCTATCTTAATGCTAATTATGACTGAAAAGGCTTCATTTAGCCTACCTATGTACTGTTGTTGTTGTACAGCAGACGTCGGTACGCAAGAAAGAAGTAGGTCCGACGACGTCATCGGCTTCGTCGCGTGCATTAAATAACAAAAGTGTTATTTCACTGCAGTGAATTATAACATTTCTGAGTGAAGGAAATCCCTAGTTTTCACTTATGTATAAATAATAAAAATAGCCAATCGTTCAAAGCCATCAACTGTCTAGCCGTTATTTGCGACACCGACTGCTGTTTATTGTAACGCACGGGCAGGGCAGATCAAAAGCAAATGAATATTTTATCAGATTTTCACATTTTTTTGATAACTTAAACGAAAGACCAGAGGTACATTAAGAAAAGAATGTCTACTTTGTAACATAATCCTGAGTGGGTAGAAAACATCAAACAATCAACGAATAAATTATATGGAAATAAAGTCGACTAATTTCAGTCAGCCGGCTATATTTACAATCGAATCTTTGCTGCCGGTTTTGTTAGCTGTTCTCATGAAGTGCTTCCGGTCTGCGGCGAATTGTGGATGGATCATAAAAGGCTAGCCTGGCTATAACAGAGTCACGTCGATTTGGCTGATATATTCAATTCCGATTTAAGTCAATATAGGAGTAGAAAACTCTACATGTCATAATTATTATGAATAATCTGGTCACGTTTTAGAATCCCCTGCTTCAAACATACAAGTCTGCAATTGTCACAAAACATACCGGGTCAGCGAGGCATCATCATGTGGGTCCTGGTAAACATTGGCTCAAAGCCTACGCTATTTCACAATCATAGACTACTCATATTACGGGATCATCATGGTGGTCGCTAGAATAAAATGAAACTGTCATCATTGGCTACTAATTGGTCGACGAACTTTTATTCCTTTCCCGAATGATTTGGTAAGAAATATCATCCTCCTAAAAAAGACCACCACAGCTCCATTTGGTGAACCTTCCATACCGACAACGCACAAAATAAGTTAAAAAGCTTAACAATACATATTTTCTCGAAATGGTATGTCTTATTTCTGGTAGATACATCATCTATCATATAATGTAAGAAATTATGTAAGATAAAAGTTTACTTTTCCTTTCATATTCATGGGTCGCGGGTTCGAATCCCACTCAGTCCAAAAAAAAATTGGAAAATTTTCTGACTGGGTTTTCTCTCGAACGACCTATGTGGGATGGTTGCCAGCTACCAACGGAAGGTCGTGGGTTTCCTTCGGGGCATAGAGCCCGATTTCCTCTCACAATAAAAGAGCAACGCCGCCATATAAGTGAAATAATCTTGAGCTCGGCGTAAAACACCAAACAATCAATCAATCAATCCTTTCATATTCCTTTCGTTTTGTATTTTTGCTTTATGGGTGGGGAGGCGATTCCTTCATATTTATACGCCTCACTCAATATTGTTTCACTTATATGGCGGCATTGCAAGGTTTGATTGGGGGAGGAAACGGGATTCTTTGTCCGTTTTCGCCGGCGACCATCGGCGAGTACCTCGCAACTCTTCAAAGAGCAATCGAGTGTATAACACATTTCGTAATTTTTAGATTTTATTTTGTGTGAGTGAGACATCAACCTGTGACCGTTCAATGGAAGCCGGGGGCCTCAGTGGTTCAGTAGGTAGAGCGTTGGACGCTCAATCCGAACAGCCTTCCACCAATGGGTCGTGGGTTCGAATCCCACTCAGTCCCAAAAAAATGGACAAATATCTGGCTAGGTTTTTACTGGAACGATCTATGTGGGATAAGTGCCAGTTGCCACCGGAAGGTCGTGGGGTTTAACATTTAAGGATCGTCGACCGTAGTGAACAATTCCTTGTCCAATTTTTAAGTGGCATGAATGATATTAAATCTTCGCCTATTTGAAAGTTTAAGGTACCAATTTGCAATATAACTTAATAGTTTACACTGAAGCGAAACATATTGACTTTATTGTCGCAAAAGGGAAACATATTTTAAATAAAGTGTCTTCGATTCCAAGCTTATACCATCTAATACCTTCGATTCCAATACTTTTACCTCGCTTTCAATCCTTGTGTCATTACAATGCTTCTCAACGGCACCTCCTCGAAAAAACCCAATAATTTCTTGATTACACTCAAACATAAAACTGTGAGAAATTCCTGTCCTCTTAACGATGATCTAAACCTGCCATTCCTAAACTATATAATATTTTACAATTGATTGTATTTGAATGATAATGTCAGAAGATCCCAATGTTTTGTTTTAAAGTGTTAAGCCAGGTCTCGTGTAAAATTGTATACAAAACACCGCGTTCTTGAGAAAGACGATCTCATGTTTATATTTAGCAAATTGACAAAGAAGGAATGTCTTTACTTGAAATCAATTTTCAGTTATAACAAGAATACAATGTTGACCTAAATGTATGTTTGTTTGTAAAAGCTGGTCATAGAATGTCAGGGATTTATTCAGGACAAAATAAACCTGGCAGTTCCGAGATATATCCTGTCAATGGTTATATTTTGTTTTTGCTACTAAGTTTCCTGGTAAAGAAAAAAACTTCAAACGAATAATACTCGTTCAAAAGAAGTTGATCAAACAGAAGAAAGTAATACTTGTGTAAATTGTTATTTTTTTGAATTATTAAGCAGTTTTGTAGAAGCTTAAGAATGAGTTTGATGCTTGTCTCTCGATATATTTTGTGACGAACAAATATAGCTATATAGCTATATATAGCTTTTATAAAACAACCACACTGGTAACATGTTGGACAAAACTTCAACTTCTCATTTGTTATTCCTTCAGAATCCCGTTAACCTTCCGGACGACTGTTTACAAAGCGTGCCAAGTGTTCTGATTTGTTTTATTTCAGATTGCCATTGATCTGCGTTGAAACATTACACAAAATACCGATATTTTTGGAATACTTGGGCAAAATCAAAAAGCAGATTGTCAAACGGTCAAATTGTCAACATTCGAGAAAAGTCAAGAATAGTTACGTACTGTATTAGTTTTATAAAAAGAGTTCCTATATTTTGATATATCCATTCCCTCAATTAACTTGCCAAATGTTGAGCCAGTTCATCCAATTTTTTAAAACAATCTTAACGATTTGTAGTTTATTTGTCTGATTTCCTCATTTCATTTCCATTTTATGTCATTAAACACCTGGTTACACCTGTCCCATTATTGCCATTTTTATTGTTTAAAAGTGGAACGTTAAAATGTTAGATCGACCAGAGGTCTGCAATTGCGTTCACTGTCCTGATAACCACTACATTAACGGGAATAACGACAAATGAAAACGTATGTGGAAGCACACAAGTATACGTTATGTACTGATTTGAAAATCGAACACATAGAGAGTTTGGGCGAAGCTACACAATGCATGAACTTTGCTTCAAAAGTTACCTTTTTGCCGGCATAGGAGGTGATGTTGTAAGCACAAACCTCCTAGAAATTAGAACGGAATCCCCATGACATCACTGGGAATTCCCTAGCTAGTTAAGTTTTGACTTTTTGACCCTTTATGAATACATAAGTTAAGTTAAGTTTTGGGCTTAGCTAACTCAAAAAAGGCTAACGTAAGTCTAAAACTTAAGTAAAGACTTATTTTTTTAAGGAATACCCACCCTTGTTTCACACTAACTGCGCATTTATTGGAACATGTTCCCCATCTTGACCGTCTTTTGTCAAATACATATATATTTACCAAGTCCATTTCTATTTATTCTATTTGTATCCCCACCTTAATTTTTCTTCTACCATTTAGTTGGTGCAGTTATTTTTTATGAGAGCTGAACTTTTATAATCATTCGGTGCTGGGTTGCCAATATGTTGATATTTTGGTTCAAGACAAATTAGGAACTTTTAAGTTATTTTTCTTAATGTAAAGGGTTCTGGAGAATGTAGGATACGGTAGTATTTTGAAGTATAAAATTAAAGCGTGTGAATTGAGGGTCATTCAAAATATGCGAAGCCTTCTTTTCAAAAACAAATTCGGTTTGTCTAACCCACAGGCTCAACGAATATTTTTCCACGGGGATCAGCTGGTTTTTGATGAGCTTTTGATGGGCTCACTGCACAGAGGAAACCCTCGACCTTCGGCGAGTACCTGGCAACTCTTCCACATACGGCGATAGAGTGACAAATCAATCCAGAAATATTTCAATTTGGTTTGAGTGTGATTCGAACCCGCGACGAATCGAGGTTGCATTGGAAGTAGCATTAAGTACATGTAGTTTCTTTTCCTTTCCTCTCCTGTTACTCGTGAGCGATATAATCAATCCGAAAAATAATTATCTTACGATTAGATAAAAAGGATCATTTGTTCGCAGGATTTATAGTGAGCACATGTTTAAAAACCAACAAGAATCTGTTTTTTAAGGTATTTGAAGGTATTTAATATAGTAGTATATAAACTGTGGAAAGAAAACATATATATATTTACAAAGCAAGAACTGACAGTTTTGAGATAGAAAACTGTAATCCGTAATTTAAATGTACAATCAAACCAATAATAGCCCCAAATGGAATACCTAAAAAACAAGGAGTAGCACCACTAGTGTGTTGATAGTCTGAATAAAATCTTTTCGGTTGTGAAGATTTTTCTTGAGCTATTTTGTAAGATTTGTCATTATAATAAATGGAGAGTAGTCCGGGACCTCCGTCAAGATAATTTATTCCGCTTTCCAAAAAAGAATAGTAACTGTAAAAATCACCTGGTCGAAAAACGGGCGAAAACGTGTGTCATAAAGGACTTTTATCGGGGTGGAAACTATGCGGAAAGCTATTCTTGATGTATATAATTAATAGCCATATATATATATCTGTTTATTTACTAGAAAGACTAGTCTGTTGTCAGATATTAATAATTTAGTCTCTGGAGACAAAAAGTAACAACAGAGATTCATTCATTATGAACGTTAATGCTATTCAAGCATGCTGATGACATGAGAGACTATCTGACACTAGTTTCTGTTTAACTTTCCACTTTGCTGATAAGAGGATGGTAGACAGAGAATGTCAAGCATATCTAATCAAATTCAGATTGTTTGGCTCGTGTCACTGAAACTTGAACAAATCCAGTCGCAAGCTCTTCAGAAGTTAAACTGGTCTCCCAAAACGAAAGTGGCCATCGGGAGCCACACTCAAAATTGCTCCCGTGTCCAGAACAACCCGACAATCGTCTGGTACACATAAGAACTGATCGGCCGAAATACCAGCCAGAAACTGTGTATATACCACGCTCTATTTACGTTTTATTCGTCTAATAGATCAAACTGGTTCATAAGTAATTATAGTGGCATGAGCTGCCAAAATGTTGATATTTTGACGTAAAAACAGAATGTTGAAATTATCGGCTATTTTTCTCAAGACGTATAATTCAGAAGCTTTTTAGTGCTTCTAGTCTTGAGAATGTACGATAAAGTATTGTTTTGAACTAACTTTGACTGAGAATGAATGAATGGCCGTCCCGGTTATTTAAATTTTGTTTACTTTTCGAACACTATTCCGGTTCGTATAGATACTGTATGGATCTTCCTCATTTCAACGATAATCATTTAGTTTTTCGATGGCCTTCAAAGCCTCTTACTGTCGTGACGATCAGAAATTATGAAAAAGTGTGAATTTTGGCAGCTCATGCCACTTTAACGAAATTCCCTAGTCCTGATAAAATCTTAAAAAACGCTGTTTGGATTCGGCAAATCCTTGCGACGACACGCGAAGTCGGTCCAGTGTCATTTGTTAAAACTATTTAGATCTTGACGCAACTTCATAAACGCAGTTTTGTTTTACGCCGCGCTGAAGATTATTTCACTTATACGACGGCGTTGCCAGTTTTATTGAGGGAGGAAACCGGGCTCTATGTCCGGAGGAAACCCACGACCTTCCTGTGGTAACTGGCACCCGACTAGCTTAGAGGACTGTGCATGATTTAACTTGTTGCTTGTTATTGTAAAATTAGCGTTGCATTTGTACTTTTATTCTCTTAGGTAAGTGTTTACAATAAGAGGGTTACACTGGAAGTATGCCTCAGTTAAATGTTACATAACAAATAAATGTGACAGCTGAGGTGTCAGTTTAAGTAAGGAAAATAACCAGTCTGGGAAATTTGACTCCATTCAAAATCGACAAAACAGGTAAGTTTTGACTTATACCTCGTTGTATCCATGGTATGATTCTCTGTCAATAATGACATTTCTTTGACACAAAAATAGAGCGGTTAGCTGTGTGAAAAAATACTTTCGTCTGTAATATCACTCTGTTACATAAAATAGAATAACCTATTGACAAGATAAGTCGGACTCAAAGGAGACATCTGGATAAAAACAGAGCGTCTTCTAACAGGGAAAAATACAGAAAATGGTCTTCCCTTTTTAATGTGAAGCGTTTTCTGGATTTTAGCTGCGAGTGTGCCTTTGTTTTCCGCCAGCTTTTAACTTTTTCAACGATGCTATGAGGTATATAGAAACTACATGGAAGATAATATTCGATCGACAGTATCTTGAACTGAAAACGTGATTGTTTTTCGTTCATTAAGAGATACAATGTGGAAAATCTATCATCGTCATTATTGCAATTAAACACAAAGGCCGCATGGAAATAATCAACTTTATAGTCTTATTACTTTTATTACAAATTTTATTACAAGTGGATGATTGACTAGAGTTATTTTATTTTTACAAATCCAAATTGCATTGATTAGTTAGGGTCAAGTCCTTCTTCATGATCAAGTGGGTTAGTGTGATCGTCCCTCAATTAATATTCGATGATTTCCACATTTATAATGCCCACATTATAAATTGAAAAACTTACAAAAAATTGTGAAATAAATAGCTTTAAATATCTATCCAACAGTGTGTGACGTCTGTTACAGTACAGTAAAGAGATTCGCATAAGACGCCTTTGCGATATGAATTGCCACTAGATATCGATTTGGGGTGTCAAAAACATGGTCTGTGTTTGATAGATTATCAATGATGACTTCTGTGTCAGTCCAGGACTTTGTCTCTTCCCACCTACATCCTGCCATTGGCGAGGAATCGGGAACCTTAACTGAAAAAGTAGCTAGTTGAATCCCAAGGTTAATGCGATTTGAAATTAAATCATAACACAGTTATACGGAATTGATCAATGTCTTATGTAGGTTTGTAGAGGAGACTAGCATCCCTACAATGTCTTATGTAGGTTTGTATAGAAGACTAGCATCCCTACAATGTCTTATGT